>OZ024732.1:19988684-21290345 GCA_964016875.1 Fallopia convolvulus
TTTGGACCCGGTGACGGATGAGAGAAAAAGGGGTTCATATGCTAGAATTCTCGTGGAGATTGATTTTGCATCACCTATTACATGAGAAATTGGGCTTGATTTTGATGATGGCATAGCTCTTGACCAAACCATGATAGAGAATGAGCCTAGCTATTGCCATAGATGTTCCACTTTCGGTCATAGTGGTGAAGAATGCACCTCCAAGGAGGAAAAAATGAACAATGAGGGAGGCCATAATAAGAATATGAGTGGAGCCAGAAGCGATCCACCCAACAGCCCTAGCGAGCCCATCACCGCACCACCCAAACCGACCCATACAACCACCCAAAAACCGGCCACAAGCCAAATCCCCGCCCTTGTCCGTGAGGCTTCCTTGTTAGATTATGATGGAGGGGATAAAAGAGATACTCTTGAGGGGGTTGAAAGTGCAACATGTAAGGGTTTAGATACCGACAACATTAATGAAAGTGCAAATGAGGCAAGTGAAAGTTTGAGCAAAGAAGTGGAGGGCTCTAGCCTCTTCGAGCCCTTGTCCGAAGATTTGGAAGAAACTTCAAGTAAAGATAGTGACGGAGAAGATCCGACTCTAGGTGATGATATTGGGTCCTCCTCCAAGGAGGAACCTCAAGCCAAGAAAATGCTTTTGGTTGACATGTCGGCTGGCCTTCCCATCTACTCGCCTAGGCGAGGCATCACGGTTCTTGGCCTCAAAGCTCACACCAAGAAACCGCCGATGTTGCGCACCACACGAAGATCCACGAGAGCTTCTAAGGCTCCTACCTAGGCCTAGATTTGTGTCTTAGTTCATGTTTGTTGTTTGGATTTCCGTCTCTTGCTCGTGTTTGGATGATTTTCTTTTGCTTATGTTTGTTCTAGGTGCCGATGTTAGTTTGTTTGATCATGTATGTGCTTTGACTACCCGGGATATAGTATGGGAGGCCTACGTGCCCACCTATGTACGCCCCGGTTAGGACTCGCTTGTACTAGCCCTTCGGGGATCATATTTTATCTATATACTCCGAATTTACAGCTCCCCTTCTGGGCAAAGCAAAAAAAAAAGAGTGTACCAACTCAATTTTCTCTTCTTACATGCAAGTTAAACACTTTATAATTCTTACACAACTCAAAATCCATAACTCTTTTAGCGTTCTTCAGTTAAAAGCAGAAATTATATATATACCCGATTAACTGCACAAAAAATTAACCTGAATCGTGTTTATAGTTTACACTTCTATCAAAGTCCAAATAGTTAAAGATAACCAATGCAATCTCTCATTGCAGTCCATCTATGCAAATCTCTCATCTTGCAACATTTTACAAAAGTAGCTGCCTTTATAAGTCTAAAGCCGCTCCTCACATCCAACTAATATAGAATTGAAGGGGGAATAGGGAAACTAATCAAAAGCAACTGCATAAAGATCAAAACCCTACTTGTACCATTTCTTAATATGAGCTAAACCTACCTAACTACTTTTAAGAACCCTACTTATACAGTTATTCCCCAGTTTTATGCGAAACTCAAAGAAAACATAAATAAGTTTACTAGTCGTGGCTAAGTCGATCATGAGCATCGATCATCCACTCAAGAAGAATCAATTTCCTAGCAAACCACATCCGAGCTTCTTTTCCCCGAAGCTTCGATGCCACACGAACGTCGGTTATATCACGGGGAGCGGTAGAGGTGGAACCGCCGCCATCAACTTCTTCTACACTCTGTGGATCGATTGAGGACCCAAACTCATATTTTTTGACCTCAATTGGGTCCGAAAATATCAATGGATCCTCGTCGTCAGCAGCAGGAGTTCGGGATTGGAGGGAGAGGGTGGTGTAGAAAGGCGACGGGATTGGAGTTGGGCGTCACGACACTGTTGTGCCTGGCAGAGGAGTGATGCGTCCCTAGGTTCACAAGGGCAGATCTAGGCTCGAAACACCTGGATCTTCTCCGACACAAGTAACGGGATAAATACGAGACCACCAATTGGACTCGCGGGCCTCTAATGCTCGTCGAAACGAGGGTGGGGCGAGGCAGAATCAAGGGCGAGGGAAAAGGGTTAGAAAGGGGTGACGCCCGGGCCAAAGGGAGGAGATTCTCGACTCAAGTTCTGGCTATTCAAATTGGACATGAGGATTACAATGGAACGTTGCTCCTTTATATAGAGGAGATCCACGAAACCCTTGAAACTAGTTGGGAGTGGACTAGGCTAGTAAGCATACTAGGCCCAACATCCAAGCCCATAATACTAATAATAGAAACTACTATAAATGGAAAGGTTCAAACTAACCCTAATGGCCTAATGGGCCTTATGATAGCTTAATGGGCCAGGCTCTTAAGCATAAGAGAGAACACGCCTAAAATAGTAATGACGGAATATCAAATGACAGAAATAGAAACAATAAAAATAAATACATAAAAGAGACTAAGTCTTAATCCAAGGGGGTCTCCAAGGTCTAGGCCATCTCGGTTCCGTAGGAGCTGGGTCCAAGCTAGGGAAGGGTCGCATTATTCTCCCCCGCTTAGCTTCGAAGTGTCCTCGCTTCGACATGGGTCGGACAAGGGAAGAAGGCGACGCTCTCAGTAAAGCTTTTCCATCGACATGAGTAGTCTCTAGAAAGTATCGTGTCGACACAGGGGCAGGCTCAGACGCTTGGGGTCAGCGTCGGACTCTAAGGATGGCGCCGGTGTAGATAACGGCTCGTCAAGCTGGGGCGGGTCCTCGACCTTAGGTGTCAGCGCTGGAAGGAACTGATCCTCGGTAAGGACAAGCGTGCTCGACATTGGCTCGGGCTAGGCAAGCACCTCGGTACCGAATGGTGATGCCTTGGTACCGACGGTTATGGTCTCGGTACCGACGGGCGAGACCTCGATATCGACGGTGCTAGGCATGGGTCACCATGGTGTTGGTCTAGATTCGTGTGTCGGCACATGTGGTGCTAGCCACAATTGAGACTCTAGGTTGGCCTCGTTGAGAAGGCGCTCGAGCTCCGCGATCCGTGCCATCATTGCGTCCAACGATGGACGTTGCTGCATAGGGGGAATCGATTGTGTGGCACGGGAGTTCGAGTGGTGGAGTCGAGTGCTGGCCAGGTGGACCTCTGGCCTCAAGGGAGCAGTGTCGGGGACGACGGGGTTTTGGAGTTTTTCCATAATAGCGAGCCCGATTCTCCGGGAGTTGATATGGTGGGATCTAATCCGGATCGTCCCTCGGAAGTGGCCTATAGGGACGAGTGTTGAATCGTCGATGTGGTTGATCCCAAGAATCCGAATCGTCCCATAATGTCGAGTAGGTCCAAGACATGGCTCGGGCTCTTGATTTTTTTTTACAATATTACGAGATCTTCGATAATCTGAAAGATCCCGTTAAAAACGGAAACAATGAAAACCAACCTAGAAAGAAATTAACTAGAAGATATTTTATAGAAGGAGATCTTTACAAAAAGGAATAAAATAAAAAATAAACAAACAAAGATATGCTTCAAAACTAACCCACTAAATCTCGGAAAAGATCCCAAAAATCTAGGGTTTCCGAAATGGTGTAGGCTGGCACGGAGGATGTGCGCGGGGCTTGATCCTTCGGCGCGTGGCTGGCACGTCTCTGCTGCAGATCTGGCATGTCATAGATGTTGAGAGGGTTTCTCGGCCAACAAATAAATTTGTAAGTCAAGACCCCGCTGTGTACAGTGGAGTCAGGATCGTTCCACAGGAAGCAAGGTTGTTTGTCTATCAATCTAATAAAAATTCAAATAAAATCAAGCAAAACACTAACAAGATGCCTCGTTAACAACCTTGTCAGGATCGTTACCGAACCATCGAACACAAAAATACCAATTAACGACCTAATAAAATTCTAACTAATACTCGGTACCGAAGCAAGTATTCAGCAACGAAGATTTATCAGAAATAATTCAATAAAAACAAATATCTAGGATAAGGGACATGATGTCTCTCTATTTGGTGGTGTTTTCATATGTGATTTCCTTTGTAAATATGTTTCTTTTTCCCCTTTTCTTGTGCGTTTTGTTCCTTTTTAGCTTAGTTCCCGTATTTCTATGAGATTCGGAGACTACGCACCTTTTATGTGTTTTGTAGGTAATTTGGCATGAATCAAGGATGGATTTGAAGGAGGGTCGAGACATGGAGCAAAGGCCGAGTTAAAGCGGGAAAGAGAGAAGCAAGCCACGAAGAAGAACAAGAGAAGCCAACTAAGAAGAAGGTGGAACGAGGTCAGGACCGAGATGCAACAACGTCGGGCCCGACTTTGAAGTTTCCAACCTCGGACCGAGTTGCACAGTACCTCGGGCCCGAGGTTCCTCCGTGTCGGGCCGAGTCGGTCACCGGACTACTTGGGCTCCAAGGCACGAATTTGTGAACTTCCACTTTTGCCCCTCATTTAATCCATAAAAGGCCCTCTTGTCTTCTAAGAAGGGGTTCCCTCATACACAAAAGGGGGGTTTCAAGGGAGCCAAGAGGATACTTGGAGAGCAAGGAGGAAGGAGAAGAGGAGGAAGAGAGAGAGAATCGGCCAAGGAGGAGGAAGACTTGAGAGGTTTTGTTGATTGTTTAGCTTTGATTTGCTTTGATCTTGTGGATTTGAAAACCCTTGATTTGTATTTGTGGATTGCTTTGGATTTGAATGAACCCTTGCTTAGTTTTGAGATTGATTATGATGATTGCTTTCTCTTTTGATTTGATTGCTTTCTTTGCTTGTCACATGGAGTAGATCTCCTTGATCTTGGGTTATGGGGGAAAACCCTAGCTAGGTTTAGGCTAGAAACCCCAATTCCATAGCCTTGAGTGTTTGATCTAAGGAACCCACTCTACATCGAGCTACAATTCCTTGCGAAAGTCGGGAATCAAGGCTTGAGATTGGCAAAGTAGCGAAAGTGAACATGTGTCAATCTCAAGACCTTGCTTCGAAGGGGATTTCCCCATGGATCGAGGTGTAGATGTGGTTGGAACGAGGGCGAAAGCACTCGATCCTAGTCCGATCATCACTCATTGCCTGAATTGGGGTGGAAAAGCCTTAATCTACTAGGGAAGGAACCCAAAAGCCCAAGATCTACTTTTAAAATCTTTGAGTTCGACATCCCCAGCTACCTCGGGCCCGACTTACCCAGTGTCGGTCCCGACTTCCTCTTGTCGCCAACCTCGGGCCCGACGTGACCTCAGTGTCGGTCCCGACTGTTTTCTTTATTTTCCTTTGTTTATGCTCTCCTTTCTAGCTTCCTAGTATCTAGGCACATCGATCGAGTAGACTTCCCGAGTGTTCGACACCCACCACGTACTACAACGGGGTCGGGTTATAATTTGTATCTCTTGACCCTCGCACACCGTGATAGGCGATCAAAAGAATGGCGCCGTTGCCGGGGAAGTCTAAGTGCATTGAGTGCCAATTTGGTTAGTTTTTTGTGTTTTGGTAGTGATTTGGGTGAGGGAATAGCCCAAACCCTTTGTTTGTTTTTGATTTGTTTTGGTTTGTGTTTTTGTTTCATAGGTGTATGCTAGCTCGTTCCTCCCGAGGAACACTTGAGCTTGAGTTTGTGAGTGATCCGGAAAGTATTCTCAAGGAAGCCCAAAGAAGGAAAAGGATGGAGAATCAAGCTCTCCATGTTAATGAGGAGTTGGCTCAACTTAGGGCCGAAATGGCTAGATTGCAACTTGAGAGGGACAATCAAGAGGAGGTGGCGAGAACAGAACGGGAGCAACGGATGAGAGCCGAGGCTCAACTCAACGCTCTACCCCGGAATGCACGCCAATACATGCATCCGGAGTTGAGGGTCCCCGAGCCGGCTATTGTGCTTCCCGAGGTTGCCAAGAATTTTGAGATCAAGACGCAATTCATCTCCCTCATCAAGCGTGATCAATTCGAGGGCCGTCCACATGAGTGTCCCATAGAGCACGTCAAACGCTTTGTGGACATGTGTGAGACGATCTCTACCGACGAGGAGACATTGGAGTATGTGCTTCTAAAGGCGTTCAAATGGTCACTTGGGGGCAAGGCCAAACATTGGCTCGAGAGCCAAGCTCCTAGGTCAATCACAACTTGGAAGACACTCTATGACGCTTTCTTGATGAAGTTCTTCCCTCCCTCAAAGACCACCGAGCTAAGAAGGAAGATTGCAAGCTTTCAACAAGGTCCGAATGAGCCTCTCTTCGAAGCATGGGACCGTTTCAAGGAGATGTTGCGCAAATGTCCTACTCATGGCCAACAACCATATGTGCTTCAAGACATCTTTTTCCAAGGCATCAATCCGGTAACGAAGGACAAGCTCAATCTCCACACCGATTGTGGGTTCATAGACTTGACACCGGATCAAGCTTGGGAGCTACTTGACAAGCTATCCGATTATGAGGCCATGTATGGGGTGAGTCAAGCTAGCAAGGAGGTGAAAGTTCAAGGTGAAGGTGCAAGGAAGTTATATGATCCAAAGGGAGAAGACATTGATAGAGATGTGAAGCTCCAATTCCTTGAAGGTGAAGTGAGCAAGCTCAAGAGGCAAGTCCGCTACTACAAGCAAAATGCTAGAGCTTGTGAGGAGTGTGGATCCTTTGCACATGCTACACAAGTTTGTCCGAATGAGAGCCAAGTGCGCTTGGCCGAGCGAATTGAGGAGGCAAACTATGTTCGTGGAAATTTTGGTGGAAGAGGCAACTTCAACAATGGTGGCAATGGCCGGTGGAACAACGGTCAAGCTCAAGGCTACAACAACAATTTCAACCAAAACGAGCCAAGGGCGCCACCACCACCATATAGACCACGGGGATTCAATGAGTTACAAACATTTGCTCAAGAGATGAGAGATGGGTTCAAGGAGATGAGGACCCAATTCAATGAGTTTGGTGCATGGAGGAGGCAAGTCGACAATCAATTTGCCAAAATTGCGACTCAAGCCCCGAGAGAGAATGGGAGACTTCCGGGCCGACCCGAGGAGAATCCTCGAGCTCAAAACAATCAAAATGAAGTCCGGGCAATTGGATTGAGAAGTGGCCGAAACCTACCCGATCCACACGTGCCTAAGAAGAATGAAGAGAGTCGGACCAACTTACCCAGCAAGTCGGGTCCGACGTTCCCCGAAGTCGACCCAGCAAGAAGATCGACTCCTTCACCCCGGACCGAGGTCGAGAGCAACTCGGGACCGATGTACACAGACCTCGATCCAACCCCTCAGTCCAGGACCGAGATCCACAACATCGGGCCCGACATGGTGCCCAAGTCGGTCCATTCAGAAAATGTTGAAATTGAAGTAGGGAAGTCCAAAGAGGTTGATCCGAGCAAGATTCAAGGTGCAACAATTCTCCCATATCCCTCGAAGAAGCCGAAAGATGTTGTTGAGAACAAGTTCAAGAGGTTTCTCAAACTCTTGCAAGGCTTGAACATCTCCATCCCGTTCACCGACGCATTGAGTGAGATGCCATCTTATGCCAAGTTTTTAAGGGAGATTTTGAGCAAGAAGAGGTCCATAGTGGAAATGCAAGATGAAGTCAAGACCTTGGAGTTACCACAAAAGCTAGGAGATCCCGGTCGTTTTGCTATAACCATTGGTGTGGGGTCTCAAAATTTCCAAGCTTTATGTGACCTTGGGGCAAGTGTTTCGGTGATGCCCGCTAGCATTTGGCGAAGAGCAAATTTGGGTGAAATGGAGCCGGCCGATACGTCCCTAACCATGGCCGACGGTTCCATCATCAAGGCCAAAGGAATATTGGATGACGTTCCGGTGAGGGTTGGAAAGTACTTTGTCCCCGATGATTTCGTGATCTTGGACATGCATGAGGATCCCTTGGTTCCAATAATCTTAGGGAGACCATTCTTAGCTACGGCGGGGGCAAAGTTCGATGTCAAGAACGGGAAGGTCTCCTTTGAGATTGGGGAAGAGAAGGTAGATTTCCACTTCAACAAAGCTTTGAATGAGCCGGACGCCTTGGCCATTCTTAAGCTTGAAGAGAGTGCCAAGAGAGAACATGAAGAAGTGGAAGTTGCTAGGGAGGTTGTTGCTTTAGGGGGTGATGAGAGCTTCAATGAACAAACACAAGTGAGGGAGATGTTGGAGCAACTTAGGGATCATGATGAGTCAAGGAACAATGCTAGCTCAAGAGGAGATGAAAAGTATCCTTACTCATATCCTTTTAATGTTGGTGAAGATCACAATTCTTCCCAAAATTTTGATTCCTATATTTGCTTGAGTGATTTGGATGATGACCTAGGAGACTCCTATATATGCCTTAGTGATTTAAAAGGTGAATTAGTAGAATCTCCTAGGAATACTTTGGTTGACTATGGTGTAGGGCAAGGAAAACATGATAGAGCAAGCAAGGAGGAGAAGTCTCATCCGTTGGAGGAGTATGATGAGATAGGCCCGAGATCGGAGAGCCATGCTTATGTGGACCATCGTTGGTGGTTTTATGGGTATGAAGGCAATGGGAATGAGCATAACAATGGCGAGCAATTCACCGTGTTTCACCCGCCATAAGGTTGAGGTTAGGAAGTCAAGCTAGTGACTCTAAACGAGCGCTTCTCGGGAGGCAACCCGAGCTAGTAGCTTTCTTTTCGTAATTTTAGTTTGATTTTCTTAGTTTAGCTTAGCTTTTCTCTAACCAATCCTTATCTAGTGTTTTGTGGATTTATGGTGTTGTGCATCCTCCAAAGTTGTGTAGGATTTGAGGGGAAATATTTAAATGGAAATATGGGAAAGAAGTTGCATGAGGATGGAGTAAAAATTGGTAACCCGAATACTCCCACATCGAGCCCAGGTACGTCGGGCCCGACATAGGGACGTCGGTCCATGAAGTCGGTCCAACTTGATCCGACTAGTTGGAATGCCAATTTTGCCCTTGACCTAATTTGTCCCTTTCCCCCATTAAATACCAACCCCCACATCATCTTCATCATCAACTACCATTCCCAAAATACAACCCCTCTCCCTCAAAAACTCTCAAACTCGGCCGCCCCTACCCTCACCATACTCGATCCACATCCATCCCCACTTCATCTCGTTCCAACCACAAAAAGGCCTCCCAAACCCGAATCCAAGTAGAAATCTCGAGTTCAATATAGTCCTTCGTCCCACATCTAGATCTAGATCTAGGAAATTTGAGTTCTAAGTTGCTTATTTGTTCAAAAGTTCAATTACTCTTCGAATCCGGTATGTGTTACTCGATCTCTACTTATCTCTTTGAAAATTTTGTGCTTTCATTGCATAGATTGAGTAATGCCATGTTTGATTGAGAGCTTGAGCTTTAGCATCAATGGTGGATTTGCATGATTTGTGAAATTGAGCTTTAAAGTTGTTTATGCATGCTTAGATCCATTTAGAACTTCGATTAGGGATGTTTGATGGTTGAATTTGAAATTTAAGTGCATGATAGAGTGATTTGGGTTGATTTGAGGTTAGTAGTTGA
This sequence comes from Fallopia convolvulus, assembly GCA_964016875.1. Lineage (NCBI taxonomy): Eukaryota > Viridiplantae > Streptophyta > Magnoliopsida > Caryophyllales > Polygonaceae > Fallopia > Fallopia convolvulus. The sequence continues at coordinate 19,998,079 of OZ024732.1, forward strand.
AGCATGAACTAGGTCAAGATCGACGTGCCCAGGAACGTCGGGCCCGAGTTGTGGAAGTCGGTCCAACATGTCGGACCGAGGTTGAGAAAGTCGGGCCCGACATGGGTTGAAAGTCGATCCTAGTTGTTTTTGCTCTCTTCTTGTGATATCATGTGGATTCATGTGTTTAATTGTTGGCTATAGTCTAATCATGATGTAGAATGATCATTTGCTTAGCTATTGTTAGAAGATGTCCATGATGATTTATGTTGAATTGAGATGCATGTGAGTCTAGAGACTAAGTATGGGGTTCCCTTTGTGTTGGGATGTTGTTGTGTGTTGATGAATGCTTTTGTTGGGTTGTATGGAGTTTATCTTGGATCCTTTTGTTTGGATCTGTGTAGATACAATGGAGACAAGGGCTTCATCCTCTCATATGGAAAGGCCAAGGAAGAAGTCCAAGAAGACGAGGAAAGAGCCGACGTTGGATGATGTCTATTTGGAGGAGGATGAGCAAGTGGAGAATTATGAAAGATATATGGCACTTGAGCACCACACGAGGTGGCTTGATTGGGAAGCCGTGAGGAAGATGGACATGGATCAAGCCCTACCAAGATGCTACTCACACATCGGTCTTAATGGAATGCTAAGGTGGAACAACACTCACTACCCCGCCCTCACTTCGGAATTTATGGCCACATTCGAGTGCACTTATGATAATGTGGAGGATGAAGAAGGGGCGATCACTTTCCGATTGGGCAACGAGGACCACAATCTCACTCTTAGGGATTTGGCTACCTACTTCGGGTTCCCATGCCCAAGAGAAGAGGCCGGCGTTAACAATGAGAAGGTGAACCAAGTATGGCGTCATGTGGCCGGGAAGAGTGAGATGGAAAAGGGCGCCTCCACAACCAAGATTGCTAGCCCTCTTTTTCGGGTCATGGTGCGAGTCTTGGGGTGTGCAATCTATGCTCGTCATGAGTTGAGCAAGCCGATGAAGGACGAGATCATGTTGCTCCATGAGATGCTCTTCAACACCGAGAAGCCCATGAACCTTGCATGGGAGTGGGTCAAGATGGTGCGGGACTTCCAAAGTTCCTCTTGGATCTACTTCGGCGGGATGATAGCAAGGCTCGCCATGCGTCTAGGAGTTGATCTTGACAAGTATTCCCCGGCCCCAAATGGTGTTGAGTTCATGAACATGAAGTATTTCAAGAAAGCCAACATCATCAAGGAGAAGCTCTACATGATTTCCTTGGCCCCTCATTCAAACTATGATGGTGTGTCGATCCGGTTAGTGCACAACCTCTATGATCTTTCTCGGTATCAAAATTGGTACCAAGTGTGGGCCGGCAAGCCACACTCATTTGGCGACCCACAAGGTGCAAGAGAAGGGCGGCGACAACAATCTCAACACATTCGGTTTACCTCTCCTCCATCTACACCGGATTCCGACCAAGACAACTTCGTGTTTGCACCTCGTGGGGAGGACATGGATGTCGACTAAGAGCTAAATGAAGAAGATGAGCGCTTCCAAGGTTTGATGGCCAACCTCCGAGCCACGCACCAAGCTCCAACACTAGAGGACCGAGGTACACCCCAAGTCGGGCCCGACTTTCCCCAACGTCGGTCCGGTTCATTCCATGGTGGTGAGGTCCCGAGGCATTATGAACGTGGAGAAGGGAGCGGTGCAAGGCGAGAGCAATTCCAAGGTGGCGGTTATGAAGGCTATGCCCAATGGTACGGTACGGGAATGGTGTTTCCCGAGCAACAACAACCGGTGGACATGTCCTTCTTAGCCAACCAAATGGCTCATCTCCAACTTCAACAAGAAAATGTTCTCCAAGAGGTCCATCATGTGAATCTCCAACAACAACAAATTTATCAACAACAACAACAAATGCTTCAACAACAAAGTTCTTTCCAAGCTAGCCAACAAGAGATGAACCGGGCCCTCGGCTACACTAGGCGAGAGGTAAAGGAGCTTAGAGAGGTGGAAGACCAAAGGTGGCGAGTCCAAGATAGCTACAATACGTGGATGAGCGGGAACTTCCCTTCCCGTGAGGACCAATGGACACGCCCGGAGCCTCAACTCCAACCACCACCACAAGAGTTCTACCAAGAGCAAGTGTACGAGAGGGAGCGGCAAGCAAGGCTCCAAAGAGGACGTAGACGTGACAACCCCTTCGAGTGATCCCATATATGCCATTGAAGAATAAGAAATTGTGAGCTTTTCATACTCTTCTCTCTTGCTTTTAAGTTTTGATTTCCTTATTTGATGGGGACATCAAAAATTTTAAGTATGGGGTGGGGGTAAGTGTGTTCATGATTTCACTTGTTTATGTTTGTTTATTATTTTGAGGATACTTAGTTAGTGTTTCTAGTTTGTGTTTGGAATGTTTGAGTCTTTGGTTTTAGAGAAATTTTTTTGCAAAAAAATCCATAAAAAAATTGAAAAATTGTGTTAAAAACAACAAAAAGATTTTGTGTTTTGTAGGTTTTGGACTAGAAATTCCCATCTTAGATTGCCAAAATAAAAGCTAATGATGATGTGAGCATGTAAATTCCTTTGCATATTTTTGGATAGTTTAGCCTCTAAAATGATGTTGCTTTTGATGTGATCATGATATCTTGCTTGTTTTATTGAACATGTGAGTTCTAGGATGAGTTCTTATGCAACTAAGTATGAGTGACCCTTGTGAGATTGATTTTTGGCCATTTTAGGGATGCTTGTTCATATTTGCATATCCCTCATTTTTCTTGTGTGATTAGCTCATTCATGCTTAGTAAAACTTGCTATTGCGGTGTTTATCTATTTCCCAAGACCGTCATGAGAATTGTCCTAGCATGGTCACATTGATTTTGAACTTTATTCTTCTAGTCACATAAATGTTCCATATCCTACCATGAAGTTAATCCTTTGTTTGTAGCCCCGTTCTAGCCTAAGCCTTTGTTTGAAACTCCTCAAAAATATTATTCCTAGCCTTATATGACTTGACCCTTATGGGATTGGACTTTAGAAGAGAGGTTTGGATTGTATTTGAAGAGTTGAGATTCTCTTGGGTTTAAGGGCAAGGAATGGTGTTATGAATCATGTGGGTAGTGCATCTTTGTTGTACAAAAATGAAAAAAAAAAAAGAAAAGAAAGAAAGAAAATGTTGGAATTGTAAAGTGGAATAAAGCAAAGAGCTTAAGTGAAGAAAATGGTCCGACCGAGTTACAAGCAACATCGGGCCCGATGTCATAAGAAAGTCGGTCCAAATGTAGAAAGTGTTGAAAATCCAACAAAAAGCATAAGAGCAAAGATGAAGTGGAATGATAAGTGAAATTTCGGGTTGGAAGGAAAATGTTAAGTCTTTTTGGTGAGTGTGAAAGTAATTGTGGGATTTGGTGAAATTGGTGAGAGTTTAGTTTGTTCAATCCCTATTATAAGCACCACAAGACCAAATAATTCCCACCTTGAGAAATACCAAAAGCTTCATTACAACCCGGCCGAATGGAACCTCTTTGAGGACGTCCATTGAGCCAAGTTTAAGTATGGGGTATTTTGATGTCTCTCTATTTGGTGGTGTTTTCATATGTGATTTCCTTTGTAAATATGTTTCTTTTTCCCCTTTTCTTGTGCGTTTTGTTCCTTTTTAGCTTAGTTCCCGTATTTCTATGAGATTCGGAGACTACGCACCTTTTATGTATTTTGTAGGTAATTTGGCATGAATCAAGGATGGATTTGAAGGAGGGTCGAGACATGGAGCAAAGGCCGAGTTAAAGCGGGAAAGAGAGAAGCAAGCCACGAAGAAGAACAAGAGAAGCCAACTAAGAAGAAGGTGGAACATGGTCAGGACCGAGATGCAACAACGTCGGGCCCGACTTTGAAGTTTCCAACCTCGGACCGAGTTGCACAGTACCTCGGGCCCGAGGTTCCTCCGTGTCGGGCCGAGTCGGTCACCGGACTACTTGGGCTCCAAGGCACGAATTTGTGAACTTCCACTTTTGCCCCTCATTTAATCCATAAAAGGCCCTCTTGTCTTCTAAGAAGGGGTTCCCTCACACACAAAAGGGGGGTTCCAAGGGAGCCAAGAGGATACTTGGAGAGCAAGGAGGAAGGAGAAGAGGAGGAAGAGAGAGAGAATCGGCCAAGGAGGAGGAAGACTTGAGAGGTTTTGTTGATTGTTTAGCTTTGATTTGCTTTGATCTTGTGGATTTGAAAACCCTTGATTTGTATTTGTGGATTGCTTTGGATTTGAATGAACCCTTGCTTAGTTTTGAGATTGATTATGATGATTGCTTTCTCTTTTGATTTGATAGCTTTCTTTGCTTGTCACATGGAGTAGATCTCCTTGATCTTGGGTTATGGGGGAAAACCCTAGCTAGGTTTAGGCTAGAAACCCCAATTCCATAGCCTTGAGTGTTTGATCTAAGGAACCCACTCTACATCGAGCTACAATTCCTTGCGAAAGTCGGGAATCAAGGCTTGAGATTGGCAAAGTAGCGAAAGTGAACATGTGTCAATCTCAAGACCTTGCTTCGAAGGGGATTTCCCCATGGATCGAGGTGTAGATGTGGTTAGAACGAGGGCGAAAGCACTCGATCCTAGTCCGATCATCACTCATTGCCTGAATTGGGGTGGAAAAGCCTTAATCTACTAGGGAAGGAACCCAAAAGCCCAAGATCTACTTTTAAAATCTTTGAGTTCGACATCCCTAGCTACCTCGGGCCCGACTTACCCAGTGTCGGTCCCGACTTCCTCTTGTCGCCAACCTCGGGTCCGACGTGACCTCAGTGTCGGTCCCGACTGTTTTCTTTATTTTCCTTTGTTTTATGCTCTCCTTTCTAGCTTCCTAGTATCTAGGCACATCGATCGAGTAGACTTCCCGAGTGTTCGACACCCACCACGTACTACAACGGGGTCGGGTTATAATTTGTATCTCTTGACCCTCGCACACCGTGAGAGGCGATCAGGACACCACAACATAGCCAAGCATAAGAATTCGTAAGAAGATAGATCATGCCTTTAAATAGATAGAGTCATCAACTTTCATTGACTAGACAAGTAAATTAATCTGTTTTCATAAACTAACTCACTCAATTGCTTGTTTTGGATCTAAAGCTTGAAACTTCCGTTTTCAAACAATATCAACCTTCAAGTTACTAACTTTCTTTTTCAATCAAGTTAAAACTCAAATTACCTCAACTCCCGTTTCGGTATTAAGCACAACAAACAATTTCAATTAAGATAAAAGGCATTCAAAACACTATCTTACTTCATCAAACATGCTCAACTATGCCGGGCTTAACCCCGACCCTAGAAAAATAGACTACTCACTACTCATGATAAACAAATTAAAAACTTCCATAAAAACAAACATCGAAACAAAAACTCAAACTTAAATTAATAACAAAAATATCGTCTTACAGAGAATCAGAGAAAAACCAAAGCAACACAATCACCGAACCACAAACTCGATCAACGAACCTCGGAAACCGTCGTCACCGAACCTCGTCACCGACTTCCGATCCGGCAGCCTCTCCTTCGGCCTTCCTTCTCCTCCAAAACTAGCTCTAAACTCTACTCCAAAATTCGGCTCCCCTCTTTCTATGCTTAATAGAAGGGTATTTATACTAGAAAATCCTAAAAAACTAAAAAGGCTAAAAGATAAAAACTTTCCTAAAAAGATAGAAACAATCTCTAAAAGATAGAAATAAAATCTAGAAAGATATTAAACCCTAAGATACATATTCTAATAACCCATAAAGATTCTAAAAAGATACTCAACCGATACGGAAATAAATTCCCGCTCAGGATCGGTGAATAATAAAATAATACTCCGAAATCTTCTCCTTCGTAGCCTCGTTAACGACCCTTCACAGCCTCGTTAACGAGCCTGGGGTTATGTTTTCTTCAACACCTCCTCTCGATCTCTTGAGCTTCGACTTCTTAAATCTTTGCACTCTTCCGTCCTTCACTGCGATGCTCCAAATTTAGCTCCATTTAGCTCCTTTCCTAGCTAAAACCTGCAAAATACACAAAATAGCGTAGATTCCACCCTTTTCGTAGATTTATGCAAAACTAACTAAAAACACTTAAAACTAAACCTAAACTAGACAAAATTAATCCTAATAAACAAAGAATACCTATCAAAAACTATACCAAAAATGCGAACATCAAAATACCCCATACATAGACTTGCTTGTCCTCAAGCAATAATCAAGATATTAACCAAAACCAAAACGAATCATGCTTATCAAGACATAGCCATCTTCAAAAAGCAACATCTACACATAAGAAAATTATAGCAAAAGACTATTAACATCCTCACACATATATGCACTTAAATAGACATAAAATAATACAATCCAACCTCTCAAGGGATATAATGTGTTTCACTCCACTCTCATGTGTTTGGGCTTATAATTTCAATCTCTCAACTCATCCTATATACAAAAACTCATAGAAATTGGAACTTATATCACCAATACTCTCCACCCAAGATTTGTCAAAACAAGCAAAGAATCATCAAGAGAACTTAGGCTCAATGAAAAACTTCATAGAAGCTTCCATTCGGCCGGGTTGTAATGGGGCTTGGTAATAACAATAGGGCATGGAAATATTTTGGTCATGTGGTGCTAATAATATCCGAGAATCAAAGACTCCTAAAAACTCACACATAATATCAAAACTCTCATATAAAATAACCAAACTCACTCTCATGTTATGCACACTTATTTTCACTCACCCATTTATTATCCTAGAAAGTCTCATAACCAAAAATAAAAGAATCTCTTGATATTATTTTTAAACACAAATGCACTTCAACTTTTCCTCTTTCTCTTTTTTTTATATTTCCTTTTTTTTTCTCGCTGCCTCGTTAACGAACCCACAACCGGGTCGTTAACGATCCACCGTATACATTTTCTTCCCTTCAAGCTTTATTTTGCGCATCTTTTTTTTTTTTAATCAAGAGACCTTTCTCACATAAAATAACAAGAGACTTCCAATCTACCCTTCCCAAATACCCTTTAATTCAAGCGAATAAAAACTCTTTTCTTTTTAACAAAACACAAAACTTTACCTCTCCAATCTAAGTCCTAGTTCCCGGATAGGGTCAAGCTTATCTCGGCTAGGGAACAATTTTTGTGGAGCTAAAAATAAAAGGTTTCAGGCCAGAATTGGTTATCAAAAGAAGGAATAATGTAAGGGTAGGTAGGGAATAATGGGGCTCATAAAAATAAGTTCTCTATCATATGATCTTCACAAGTAATGAACTAAAAAATCTTATAAGGGTCTCAAGAAATAGATAACCATCAAAATTCCAAGAGATAATATGCATAAGGAGAGTAAATCACACAAAAAAGAAGAGGGATTTATAAATGTTCTCCCTATAAGGCCAAAAATTTCTCACAAGGTAAGTTTTGTTGGATTGCATCATCTATGCTATAAAGTATATGTGCTCAATTTCATCTAATGCTATTCCTTTCTAATAAAACAATAATGTCAATTTTTAAGAATCCGGCTATACTTTCAAAGACATGTTTGCAAGGAATTATATGATCAAACTAGTGATTGCTATCATAGAACTTTTTAAGAAGGAATATCTATCAATTCTAAACTCTTTTTTTGAATTTTTCAAATTTTTCAATTTTTTTGGGTTTTTCGATTTTTCCAATTTTAAAAGAAATAATAACTACATAAAACACAAAAATACCTAGGACATAATTTTTCTACTTTTCTTCCCACCCCATACTTAAAATTACAGTGTCCCCACTGTAAGAAAAATAACAAGAAGAGGGAAAAGAAATAGAAAAGAAAACAAAAAATTAAAAAGAAAAAGAAAGACATAAAACTTACAAAAGTGGAAACAAGGAAAGGAAACTTCATCTTGAGCTTGATCAACGGTTCTGTGGAGGAAAATAGTGCTCAAAGTTCCCCATGAAGTCATACATCGTCCTCCAACGCTCAGCATCCTCCGCCTCTCTCTGACGTTGTCGCTCGTCCTCCCTCGACATGCGTGCGGAGTAGACGGTTTCCCATCTATCCATCCTCCGATGAATGTGATCGGTCTGGAGGTGAAGCTACTGCATCCGTGCAGAAAGATCCTCGGCCCATGGTGGTGGTATGCTCGATCCTGCGTACTCGGGCTGAGGAGGTGGTGGGTAGTGAGGCTGGAAATGATCTTGGTACATCACCGGGTGGTAAGGCATTAAGCCATATGCATGAGGGTCGACAGGAGCTGGTGGAGGGTCGACAGGAGCTTGCGGCTCCTCGTTAACGAAGTTGGTTGCCTCGTTAACAGTGTTGGGCGGTGGCTGGAAATGGTCGTTAACGACCCTGGTTGGCTCGTTGACGAAGATGTTGCCTCCTAATTCCTCCGTCTCCATGTCTTCTTCGATAAAGTTGAGCTCCTCAGTGCCGCCCTCGGTGTCGGCTTCCTCGGTATCATTGCCTACGACCTCGGTATCCTCTTGCTCATCTTCTTCTTCATATTCGTCCACATCATCCCGCTCAAACCGGGTGTGACATTGCCTAAGTGAGAGCTCATCTTCCGGTTTTGGCTCCAATGGGTAAGGATGGCCCGTCCACACCTCGTACCAATTCGGTACGTAGAGTAGCTCGTACATGTCGAGGGAAGGTATGACGACTTGATCTCGAACCTTCACTTTGTAGCCTCCCTCTGCTTGTACGAAGATCACGGAACTATACCAATAGTTCTTGTTGAGGAGTTGAGCGTGGGCCGGTGTGTAGCGGGTGAGATCCACTCCAAGATTCTTAGCCAAGAGGCTAACCAAATTGCCACACCACACCTCCTTGGACTTGTGGGACTTCTCGACGTAGTAGAGCCATTCGTACCCTAAATTCAAGGGGCCGGGCTCCTCGAAGAGGATGGTGCGGAAGCAAGCGACCTCTGTCCTTGTAGACCGGTTCAACTCCTTCTTCGGCCAGAATAGTGTGGCGAGTATTCTCAAGATGATCCGGAAGATGGGGCTGACTATGGTTGCCCCGGATAGCGCCGCGGTGGAGGATTGAACCTCTCCGGTGATGTAGCTCCAAGTGCGGGTCACTCGGTAGTCCTTCAAGCTATAGTCTCTAGACGGGTTCGGGAGCTCCAAGATTGCATTGAACTCCGCCATGGTGAAGTCACGGTCCTCGTTACCGATCCGGAACCGAATGCGTCCCGCCGAGATCTTCGACGAGAAGTTGGTCTCCAAGGTGGCCAAGAACTCGGATGTGAGGGCCGGATAATGTGGCAAGCTCTCTTGCTTCAATAAGTGCGCGGCCCCAAGGATGACGAAGGCGTCCTTGACATCCGTGTAGATGCCCGTAGAGACAACGCTAGACTTCGAGAACCATCGGGTGTAGTGGTCCTTCTCCAAGAAATCCTGGTAGCGCCGTACTTGGCTTTGACTGCTAAAAATCACATCGTCCACCCGTGGTGGAGATGGAGACCTGTGGTTCCTCCTCTTCTTCTAGGCTCGGGTAGCGGGTCTGCTTGAACTCGCCATGGATCCTACAAAATAATCGACAATTTTCCAAGATAAGATCCACTCAAAAATAATAGGTACGAGACCCCATACTTGGTCTCAAAATTAACCTCGGAAGTATTCATAAACTACCCGATTGGGTTGATCACGAAGCTGGCCTCGGATCAAGCATTGATGAAGTGCAGGGTCGTTAACGAGCCTGGGTGGGTCGTTAACGAGCCGCCGAGAGCAAAACCAGTAATTTCCGAAATTGAATCTACCTCTAATTCAGCACAAATCAAGCATGCAATCTTCTATTATTCTCCACAATTCCCTCATTGGTTAAAAGCACCCCATACTTACTCAATTACCCATCCCGAACATGCTACAAATTTCCCGGAATTTTGACATGCAAAGTTCGAACTTTTAGATCTAGAACAAGAAAAATTCATGCTTTCTTAACTAAAGGGTTACAATAGCTAATCTATCATGAATAATCCTTCCTAAAACATGAACAACTAAGCACAATCAAGAATTTTAGAACGGAATTGAGGCATGCTCATCGATCTCCCTAAAAATCATGATTCAAGATATGAAATTTAACCCTATAGATAATCAATCATGCAAATTCAAGCAAGGGTTTAGAAATCATACCGGAGAACCGAAAATTAAAAGGACAAGGGTCGGAATCGGGGTAGGTTAATGAGCTCGTCGTTGACGGTGAAAAGCTTTCGAACTCCGGTAACGATGGCGTCTCCGGTGGTCGTTAGCGTGGGATTGCCGACTCGGTGGGAGAGAAGGGAAATGGGCTTGAGAGAGTTTTGGGTTTGAGAGTGAATGTGGGAGAGATTGTGGTAGAATTTTGGGAGGGGTAGAAGGGTTTTTATAGGAGGGGTAAAGATAGAGGGGGTGGCGGCAAGGGTTAGAAAATTTTAACTAGGTTAGAGTTACTTACCTTCCCCGTATTGTGACGAATCGGGTCGTCCGAACTGGGTCGTTAACGACCCTGGGTGGGTCGTTAACGAGCCACCGTAGCCTCCTTCGGTGAATTTCGACCCCTTTTTTCCTGAAATCTTGTTAGCTCAAAAAAATCTTATTTCTATCCTATTTAAACTAAAAAAGAAAAATAAAAAGAAAGCTAGGAAATAATCTAAAATAAAAAAGAAAATAAAATAAACTAAACCTATTCTAAAAAGCGGGTTGCCTCCCGTAAGCGCTATGTTTAACGTCGTTAGCCCGACGAGCTCTCTTGCTAGTCTCATGGTGGTTCATGTCTGGCTATGTTAGGGTCTTCAGATACCTTGCCTGTAGCTTTACTGCCTCTGTGCACTTGAATTGCTAAATTGGGACCTTCTTCTTCAATCAGTAAGCTCGGTATCGCTGGGTTATTGGTGTAGTCCGAAAGCCAAGGTGGTTTGGACTTTTCTGTAACCTCTGTAGTAGGGCTTTTGTGCATGGGAGCATCATTGATCAGCAGATGTGGCTCGGTAGGGACTGTGGTGTCGAGTTCGGGTGGAGTCAACTCTAGTTGTGCCACTCCAATTGGGTCGTTGGCTTTTTGATCTAAATTGAATTCCACCCGTTCCTCTCCTATATCAAAAGTGAGGAGTCCCTTACGCACATCAACTCTTGCTCCTGTTGTGGCTAAGAATGGTCGCCCGAGAATTATGGGGACATGAGGGTCTTCCGGCATATCAAGGACAATAAAATCATTCGGTATGAAGAATTTCCCGACTTGAATAGGGTAATCGTCCACTACTCCTGTTGCTTTGACACTTGACCCATCTGCCATGTACAAATTCATATCCACTGGTTCCAGTGGTCCCATATTGGCTTTAGACCAGATTGAGAGTGGAACAAGACTAGCACTGGCACCAAGATCGCATAAAGCTTTGAACTTGTGGTTGCCTATGCCGATTGTGATTGCAAACCTCCCAGGATGTCCAAGCTTTTCTGGAAGAGCTATGGATCTGACCTCGTCCTGCAGTTCTGTAATAGATCTTTTCCTAGCTAAGAATATCTTTCAAAAATTTTGTGTAAGCCGGCATTTCGCTTAGGGCCTCAGCGAATGGGATGGAAATATTAATGCCCTGAAGAATCTTAACGAAACGCTTGAACTTACTCTCAGTAGAGTCCATAGATTTCTTAACTGGAAATGGAAAAGTTTTCACCATTCTCAGAACCAAGTTAGGCTCGAGAGGTGAGAGTACCGGGTCGACACTGGGGTCGTTCGGTGTCCTCGGCGGGTCGTTACCGACCCTGATGGGGTCGTTAAAGAGCCTGGGATTGAAAGGAGGACTCGGTTTAGAAAACTTACCTGGGTTGGGCTCGTCAGGAATCCTCGGAGCCTCGTCATCTTGGCTTGTAGGTTCGGTACTAGCTCTCGCTGGCTCGTTAACGAGCTGGCTGGCGAGATCTTGTTCCTCCTTCTCTTCAGCTTGAACTCTCTCCGGTAGTGTCTTCCCGCTTCTAAGGTGTACTGCTGCTATTTGGCCTCTAGGGTTCTCTTCGGTACGACCCGGGAGTTGCCCTTGTGGTCTTGGAATCCGTGCAACAAGGTCTCCTCGTTGGGAATCAACACTCTTCTTCCAAATATCGAACTCTCCCCATCTTTTATCCAACCCATTGATGCCTTCTTTAATCTCTTGAGCCCATGATGGTGTCTCCTGATGGCCTGGAGGTCGATATGGTGCAGGTCGTCTATCTTGCGGGGGCCCTGTGTAATTATGATTTGCATTCTGATTGCCCCATGATTGATAGTTGTTCGACCTGTCATTATAATTAGGCTGGTTCCTGTAGGGTCCTCTCATGTAATTCATCTCAGCTATCGTCTCAGCGGTTCTAACCTGCTCAATGTTAGTGCAAGAAGAAGTACTCTGCGCAGAAGAACCACATTCTTGACATGATTGAGAGGATTTCAGAAAACTTACCTGTTTCCTCAAACGGTTGACCTCATCTTCTAAGAATTGATTTTTAACATCGGGGTCAACTTCATCTCGATTAGGCACATAGAGACGTTTTTGAGTTTGTGGAGCCTGTTGGGTTCCGTACATAGCATCGTAATTCGCCAGCTTGTCCAACAGTTCCCACGCCTCTGTCGGGTTCATCTCTATAAAACCGCACGCAATATGCGTGTTGATGCGGTTCTTGGTCTCTGCGTTGATACCCTGGAAAAAGATTTCTTGCAATACATATAATGGTTGCCCATGAGTAGGGCATTGTCTAAGCATCTCTTTAAATCTTTCCCATGTTTCAACAAATGTCTCATTAGGCAACTGGTGATAAGAGGTGATACGTTTCCTTAACTCCGTTGTCTTAGCAGGAGGGAAAAACTTTGTAAGAAATTGATCATACAAAGCTTTCCAAGTCCTGATAGACTTAGAAGGTAGACTCTCTAACCAGTTCAGGGCCTTTCCAGTAAGTGACCATCTAAAAGCTTTCAACAGAACATATTCTAGTGAGACACCTTCAGCAGCTACGGTGTCACATAAATCAAGAAAATTTCTAATATGTTCCATAGGGCACTCAGCAGGTTTTCCTTCAAACTGAGCCCGTTTAATCAAGGATATAAATTGAGACTTGATCTCAAAAGGTTTCTCTATCGCAGGAAGCACAATAGGAGATTCTGGCACCCTCAGTTCCGGATGCATGTATTGCTTGGCATTCCTTGGATAGGCGTTTAGCTCTTCTTGCAGTCGAGCCTTGTCTGCATCAGCGCCGTCCTTCTCGGCTCTCAGTGCCTCCATCTGGGTCCGGAGGATCTCTAACTCTCGAGCCATCTCTTCAGCTGTGGCCATGGCTCGGTTTTCTCGGAGTCGTCGGTGCAGGGAACGTTCGGGTTCTGAGTAATAACTTGAGCTATCAAACTGAAGCCTTTTGCGTCCTACCGGCATACACTGAGAAAACAAACAAAGAAAACAAAAATTAAAAACAAAAACGGGGTCGGGCTAGTCCCGATCCCAAAGATAAACTAACAACTCGTTGCTTCCCCGGCAACGGCGCCAATTTGTTGAGAGGGTTTCTCGGCCAACAAATAAATTTGAAAGTCAAGACCCCGCTGAGTACAGTGGAGTCAGGATCGTTCCACAGGAAGCAAGGTTGTTTGTCTATCAATCTAATAAAAATTCAAATAAAATCAAGCAAAACACTAACGAGATGCCTCGTTAACAACCTTGTCAGGATCGTTACCGAACCATCGAACACAAAAACACCAATTAACGACCTAATAAAATTCTAACTAACACTCGGTACCGAAGCAAGTATTCAACAACGAAGATTTTATCAGAAATAATTCAATAAAAACAAATATCTAGGATAAGGGACACCGCAACATAGCCAAGCATAAGAATTCATAAGAAGATAGATCATGCCTTTAAATAGATAGAGTCATCAACTTTCATTGACTAGACAAGTAAATTAATCTGTTTTCATAAACTAACTAACTCAATTGCTTGTTTTGGATCTAAAGCTTGAAACTTCCGTTTTCAAACAATATCAACCTTCAAGTTACTAACTTTCTTTTTCAATCAAGTTAAAACTCAAATTACCTCAACTCCCGTTTCGGTATTAAGCACAACAAACAATTTCAATTAAGATAAAAGGCATGCAAAACACTATCTTAATTCATCAAACATGGTCAACTATGCCGGGCTTAACCCCGACCTTAGAAAAATAGACTACTCACTACTCATGATAAACAAATTAAAAACTTCCATAAAAACAAACATCGAAACAAAAACTCAAACTTAAATTAATAACAAAAATATCGTCTTACAGAGAATCAGAGAAAAACCAAAGCAAAACAATCACCGAACCACAAACTCGATCAACGAACCTCGGAAACCGTCGTCACCGAACCTCGTCACCGACTTCCAATCCGGCAGCCTCTCCTTCAGCCTTCCTTCTCCTCCAAAAGTAGCTCTAAACTCTACTCCAAAATTCGGCTCCCCTCTTTCTATGCTTAATAGAAGGGTATTTATACTAGAAAATCCTAAAAAACTAAAAAGGCTAAAAGATAAAAACTTTCCTAAAAAGATAGAAACAATCTCTAAAAGATAGAAATAAAATCTAGAAAGATATTAAACCCTAAGATACATATTCTAATAACCCATAAAGATTCTAAAAAGATACTCAACCGATACGGAAATAAATTCCCGCTCAAGATCGTTGAATAATAAAATAATACTCCGAAATCTTCTCCTTCGTAGCCTCGTTAACGACCCTTCACAGCCTCGTTAACGAGCCTGGGGTTATGTTTTCTTCAACACCTCCTCTCGATCTCTTGAGCTTCGACTCCTTAAATCTTTGCACTCTTCCGTCCTTCACTGCGATGCTCCAAATTTAGCTCCATTTAGCTCCTTTCCTAGCTAAAACCTGCAAAATACACAAAATAGCGTAGATTCCACCCTTTTCGTAGATTTATGCAAAACTAACTAAAAACACTTAAAACTAAACCTAAACTAGACAAAATTAATCCTAAAAACAAAGAATACCTATCAAAAACTATACCAAAAATGCGAACATCAATAGACCCGATTGGGTTTCTCTTGGTAGAACCAATTGGTTCTATGGACTGGACCCTCGGCATGTTGACGTTTCGGCGCTGACGGATCTTCGGCACGACACTGGAGCGTTGTTGCAACACTTGAGCACGTGTAGACCCGGTTGGGTCTATGACCTGAGCGTGTCGCTGGTGCTATAGACCCGACTGGGTCTATGGGCCAGGCAGCGCTGGTGCACGAGATATCGAGAAGGACTTGGTCGTTCGACTTGGGTCGGAAACAAGATCCATTCGAACCGCCTAATACTCTGATACCAATTGATGCGTTCCTCGGATCACAAGGGGATCTAGGCTCGAAATGCCCAGATCTATTTCCAACAAAGGGGATTTATACGAGACCACAAAGTTGATTCGCAGGTCACTAATGCTCGACGGAACGAGGATGGGGCGAGGTAGAATCAAGGGTGAGGGAAAAGGGTTAGAAAGGGGTGACGTCGGGCCAAGGCTAGGAGGAATATCACTCTACTATAACATTGGCTAATTCATTTTGACGTGAGGATTACAATGGGGCGTGGCTCCTTTATATAGAGGAGATCCACGAAACCCTAGAAGCTAGTTTGGAATGGATTAGGGCTAGTAAACATACTAGGTCCAACATTCATGCCCATAATACTAATAATAGAAACTACTATAAATGGAAAGGTTCAAACTAACCCTAATGGCCTAATGGGCCTTATGATAACTTAACGGGCCGGTCTCTTAAGCATAAGAGGATACATGCCCAAAATAGCAAAGATGGAAAGTAAATGACGGAATTAGAAATAATAATATAAATAATAAATAAACAGATTATGTCCTAAGCTAAGGGGGTCTCCAAGGTCTAGGTTGTCTTGGGTCGGTAGGAGCAGGGTCCGTGCTAGAGCAGAGTCTCATGATTTTGTAACATAAAAGGGTTACTTTGCACCTTTCCATTTATAGTAGTTTCTATTATTAGTATTATGGGCTTGGATGTTGGGCCTAGTATGCTTAATAGCCCTAGTCCACTCCCAACTAGTTTCTAGGGTTTTGTGGATCTCCTCTATATAAAGGATCCACACCCCATCGTAATACTCACGTCAATATGAATTAGCCAATGTTATAGTAGAGTGAGATTCCTCCTAACCTTGGCCTGGCGTCACCCCTTTCTAACCCTTTTCCCTCGTCCTTGATTTTGCCTCGCCCCACCCTCGTTCCATGTGAGTATTAGAGGCACGCGAGTCCAATTTGTGGTCTCGTATTTATCCTTGTTACGATTGTCGGAAATAGATCCGGGCGTTTCGAGCCTAGATCTGCCCCTTGTGATCAGAGGGACGCATCAAGGAGAGAGATTTTGTACTGGTGACGGAGTTCGTGAGCAGACATGGAGAATGGGAGAGGAGAACGAAGAGGTAAAAGGGGCTCGACGGCTAGGGTTTGAGACATCATGATAAAGTGATTTTCTTTTAAAAAAGCAAAAATTAAATTAATGGCGCTTTTTAGAAATAGTGTTATCCGTGTATATTTCATTGCACAATTTTTAAAAAGCGCCATAATTCTTTCAACATAATTTTAAAATTAATAGATTAATATTTATTGGCGCTTTTTTATGAAAGCGCCATGCGTGTTGGTTATATTATGGCGCTAATTAGAGGCGCTAAACAATTTTTGCTATATATAGCAATATTTGTACTACTGAAGGGTCAATATCGGGGTCATGAATCACGATACCGTGCTCCTCTGGCACAGTAACGTTTCCATCAGCATTGGCCATCCCCTCGGTAACGAAGATATATGGCTCGGTACCGACCTCCTCAGCTGCGACATATTCATCTTCATCCATGTCGTCCTCCTCTGTCTCATACTGAGACTCAGCGGTCCTCAGTGAAGCATCATCCGCAGGCTTGTTAGGGAGCGGGAAAGGTGTGGATGTCCAAGTCTCGTACCAATTGGGGAGGTATAAGAGCTCGACCATATCCGACGTGGCCACCACTTGTCGACCATGTACCGTAGTGGTGACCCCTTTGTTGCACCTCTGAAAGATCCCTGAAGACACCCAGTAGTTTGTGCCTAGCTTTTGTGAACGGAATGCATTGTAGCATGTGAGGTCGATCTTACAAGCTAAGGCTAGAAGGGCCACCATCCCTCCAAAGTAGATCTCTCCTAGCTGCACCCCATATTGCCCCACATAAGTCACCCATTCGTAGCCCAAGTTCATTGGAGCGGGGTCAGTGAAGAGCATGGTGCAGAGGCAACCAATTTCCGTCCTTGTGAGCCGGGATAACTCCTTCTCGGGACAAATAGTGGAGCCAAGAATCTTGAGGATGATATGGAAGAGTGGGTTGACAATGTGGGAGCTAGGGAGAGCGGGTGTTTTGGGACTAATTTCCGTTGTTATGTAACCCCATGTTTCTACAACCTTGAAGTCACCAGGTGCTGAGTAATCATGAGAGGGGTTAGGAAAGTGAAGAAGAGTGTTGAACACGGACATGGTGAGCTCATAGTCCTCATTGCAGAGTCTGAATTAATCTTCCCCACTGACGTTTTAGTCTTGAATTGAGTGCGGAGGGTGGCCACGAACTCAGAGGTGAGGGCAAGGAGGGATTTCTTCAAATCTTAGGAGGTGAGCAGTACCAAGGATGGAGAAGGTGTCCTTGAGGTCATCATAAATTCCCAATTACTTTCCATCGACCCTTGTAAACCATCTTGTCTGGTGAGGTTTGTTGAAGACGATGTCGAAGATCTCTCTTTGCTTAGCGGTCTTCAACACCACATGATCCTTACAAGGTGGAGATGGAGAGGATGATAATGATGGAGAAGGAGATGGACTGGATCTCTTTGTTCTCTTGTCCGCCCTCTTGTTTTCTCAGCTTGTGCTTGCCATTTTGAAAACCTGTAGAAACACAAATAAACAAAGATAAGATCCACTCATGGTAATAATACATCGTGCACCTCAACAAACCTCACCGCATATGTGTTGTGCGAATTCAGATTGGAACCTGATGACAACGTAATCCGAGAGCGAGGTCGGTTTCCCATTTTGTACCGACCATCCTATCCATATTAATTTGTGTACGAGTACACTTATCTGAGTTGCTTTTAAGCATTTAATAATAATTCCACTTGGATTATTAGGTACTTTGATTACAAGAGACAACGTCTCGGATTACTACTTTACAATATACGAGCACCTACGTCCAATGGCACTTAAAATGTGCGCACACCCCTTAGCGATTGAGGGATATGGGTCATGACCTTAGCTAGGGTTTTAAACAAAACGACCTAGCGAGAATTAATTATTATATAATATAAGTATAAGACTTTACGTTCCACTCCTTACAATGGAGCTTAAATAGATATACACACAGCAACACATAGTAATAAGGCCTACATTCACAACTAATGCAGCCTACAAATATGACTAAGAATAACAGTCATTAAATCTAGGAATGTAAAACAATCCTATGTTCAATTTTATTCACACAAAGATTCCCAACGTATATTTAAAAAAACGTCATGATATAAATCATGCTTAGGAAATGAATGCGGAAAAGGAACCAAGTTCACTTGCCTTAGGAATAACGATGACTTGATGGCGAAACGCACACTCGAAAACTACAAACTTGGATTTGTTCCTGTTTCAATCAACCACAAAATATATTACTGCCAGTTTATTTTGTAACCCAACGATGTTGATTTAGGAACAACGAAACATGACTAAGTTTATATATCATGTAAACTTTACATATTATATTCATAATATTCTAATTTTTTAAATCGTAGCCTATATCTTCAGCCTTATGCACATGTTTTTGTGGTTATATCATGTCGTGTTTTTGTTCGATTTTCTGTTTTTTACTTGTGGTGTTCATAATGCAAGTATGTTACTCGGCTTCGTGTTTATTTGATTGTTCTCTTATGGATTGTTATTGTTTGATAACGCAATTTTTGTCTGTGCTTCCGATTGATCTTGGTCTCATGTGCTTGCATTTATAGAGCCTTTTTTTCTTTGGCAATTTGATCATGGATAAATCAGGAATTTTGAGTTTTGTTTTCAATTTATGATGAGAGTAATTATGAGTTCAGTTTATGCTACTTTTTTTCTTGAATACTTTGTCATTCTTCTGATTTGTTCTATTTCATATGTAAAGTTACCAAGGAACTGCAACTACCTGGAGGCACAATGAAGATTTCGGGTGATGATAATACACAAGAAACCAGAGGTAACTCAAAATGCTCCGATTTTTTTTATAAATAAAGTAAGTAATTTTGTATTTTTATGTTCAATTATAATATTGACATGAACAAAAAAATCCAAAACAGTTTCCAAAGTTTCAAAAGTGCATTGAAAAGTTTCAAAAGTGCATTGAAAAGTTTCAAAAGTGCATTCTGACATAAGAAAAGTGCATTGATAAATGGCATAAGAAAAGTGCATCATCTGATGGAAAAACTGCATTGAAAAGTTTCAAAAGTGCATTGTAACATAAGAAAAGTGCATTAAACAGTTTTGTGAATTCTTCTTCTACTCACACACTCTTAGATAGTATTAAAGTGCATTATGAAGTAAAAAAAGTGCATTCAAGAGTATCAAAAGTGCATTCCTAACAAATAGAAAGTCTCATTCCAAAATTGTTTAATTGCCACACTATCTTGAATATTGGGGAATACTTTGAATGAACATACTGCTTTGGATGTGTTGTTTCTCTTGGTCATTCTTTGTATTAATTGTGTAAGTATGCAATATGTTTCATTTTTGTAATCTTGATATTCATGTCTAATGTTTTGACCTTTTGTTGTTGGCTTCATGATGGATAAAAACTTGCTGATATCCGAGCTAGAAACAAGATCAAGTCTCCCATCTAATGTTGTTGAGCAGTTCCTGGTAACATATATGTGTTTGATAATAAGCATCCTGAATTTCTATAGAGTGCATTTTTTTAAGTTGAACTCTATAGAGTGCATTTTTTTAAGTGGTAAAAAGTGCATTGAAAAGTCTCGAAGGTGCATTGTAACATAAGAAAATTGCATTGATAAATGACATAAGAATACATTCAAATTCATAAGAAGACATTCGTAATTTAAGAAAAGCTTATTAGCTCAAATGGAAGAGCAATGTGCTTATGCACAGAGATGTGGGTTCGAATCCCATATAAGGTAATTTGATCATGATCTTCTTTGAAAAATAGTGGTTAATTAGTTATTTGTCGCACACGATAAAATATCACTTCTAGAAGTCATGTGTTCAAATCTTTGAAAAATAATGCACTTTTCTAGAAGTCATGTGTTCAAATCTTGTATCTTTTTATTATTATTCTACTTGTCAACCAAATAATACGGTCTCGTCATTTATTGATTTTTAGCAGAATTTAAGTGTAATTATAGTATAAAGTTTTAAAAAAAAATATTTTTCATTTTTTTTAATAATATATAAATTTTAAGATAATTTACACATTTTTATTATATTTTCTAAATTTTTTTAATATTATAATACATAAGAAAAGGGCCCTCATTTTTTTTGCGCCCAGGGCCCTTAATATGTTAGGACCGACACTGGTTATTAAGTATGAAAGTGCACTAGTAAGTCCGAAAAGTGCATTATTAAGTCCTAAAAGTGCAGTATTAAGTCTAAAAAGTGCAACGAGAAGAGGAATTCATCTGCTAGTATTCTCAATTGCTAGTATTGGCACATACTACGCAGGTCAATTCCAGTAGTAGCTACGAGCATAGATCAATCAAATCACACACTCTTCTACTAGTTTTCTAGTATTAAATGTCGTTTTTTTTTGCTAGTATTACGTAGAGTTGGATTTGTGAATTCGTCTTCTACTCGCACACTCTTAGATAGTTTATAAACCCTAAAATTTCAAATAACCTAACAAAATCACAAAAAGAGGAATAAAATACCACTTTCTTCCATGGTTTCGTTCAAGCAATGTAGGATCGGAATGAGACTCGCAAAATCACCGAATCACCGTTGATGGAACGAGACTCGCAATTGTCGTCGAGACTCGCGAAGGAACGAGAGAAGTCTTCTATTCGTACCGATTCGCCCTCAATCGATTTGCCCTCAATCGATAGCAATCTTCAATTCGTCTGGTCGTCAATCCGTCGAGTCGATTCACCCCAAAAAACAAAAAAGGAGAAAAAGGATTAATTAATTAGAGAAGGAAAAGACATAATTGCCCCCGCCTTTAATAAAAGGAGAAAGAACATCATCCCTGATCCAAGGGCCCAGAATGCTCCTTCCGTTTCATGTTAAGGGAGTGGTTTATGAGAACCAAACTCCAATTGCTATAAATACCAATATATATCATGTTCTAATAGGATACGGGATTCGACTTTAGTTATAGTATATTGATGATTAATTGCATCGATAGATTTTTAATAAGTTCAAATAAAAAAAATAAGTAATTTTTGATAAGATTTGAATTTTTACAACAATAGATAATTTCATAAACCCTATGTCGTAAACCCTAAACCTATAAAACCCTAAGTCATAAACCCTAAAATCCTAAACCCCGATAGATAATCTCAATTTCAAATTATAAAAAAGTTAATAGATAATTTCATTGTCAAATTACAAAAACATATAAGCCTACATAACACCAATCTACAATATCGTTGATCGGTCGACTACACGAGTGGATCCGGGTTGCCCCATTCTGGATTTGTTTGGAGCGTCAATCAAGCTTGTGTTGTCGATCATCTCATACATACTCGCTATAAAAAGCAATTGAGAAACCAATCCTAGTGACCCATAGATAAATTGATTCAAATTAATCAATCAACTATGAGCACAATATTGTGAAATTAATTTATCAAAAAAAATCGAAATATATCTACTTAATTTAAAATAGAACATCGACGTTTAATAATATAACATTTTTTACACTATCAACCTAATAATTCTACTTAAACAAATTTATAAACTTAGATCAGAGGTGTTGTACAATAATACACACATGTATATATGTACAATTGTATGGAATAAGCACTAAGGTAGAGCTAGGAAATCAGAACCGGGTTCATCATGAGAGTAGGGTTTGGTCTTATAGGTGAACTGGGATAAAATGCCACCCCGGGTCAAACCGGTTTGGAGGCACAAACCCGAGTCACTTGTTTAAACCTGAACCTGGTCTTTGATGGAGCTCGGATGAAGGCTTATGAGCTTGGCTCAATAATGAGCGTGGCCCAATTGCTTGTCTCCAGCCCAAAACTGAAGTCAGTAGCCTCATTAGGTGAAACGCAGCGTTTGATGTGCTTCCCCGATAACCTAGCTATAAAAGGAGCTTAAGCCTCGAGGGAGCTCATTAGCTCACGCGGCGCTAACCCTAGATCTCCAGAGAAAGAGAGAGAGAAGAGAAAGAAAGAGAGAAAGAGAGGAAGAAGAAGAGGAGCTCGCCGGCGATAACTCATCTCCGGTGTTCGTGGTGTCTAGTTGAAGTCCGAGTGTGACTTGCAGCCGTGAAAGGGGGCCGAAGCCCTTTCGTTTCTAGAACCCTACCTCTGTTCTTGTTTCTGTTCTTAGATCTTCGTCTCCCTTCTTGTTTCTGTAGTCTAGCTTTGCCGAGTGCTTGATTCTTGTACATTGTAACCTCTTGAGCTTTGATCTAGTGAAATGCTTGGGATCGGATCTCCCCTGTTGTGGTCCCCCGGACGTAGAGTTCTTTGAACTCGAACCGGGTCAACAACTCCTGTGTCTTTTGCTTACGATTCTTGCTTAAATGTTTGTGTACGAGTTCGATCTAGCTTGGATCTGTTGATATCTTGATAGTTCTAGGTTAAACCACGATTACAAAGTGGTATCAGAGCTTTACTTGTTAGATCCTTGTTTCTTGTGTGCTTCCGCTGTTAGATCTGAGTCTTTAAGTCACT
This sequence comes from Fallopia convolvulus, assembly GCA_964016875.1. Classification (NCBI taxonomy): domain Eukaryota; kingdom Viridiplantae; phylum Streptophyta; class Magnoliopsida; order Caryophyllales; family Polygonaceae; genus Fallopia; species Fallopia convolvulus. The sequence goes on from OZ024732.1 coordinate 20,020,904, forward strand.
GTGTAGGCCTTTGGGTCGAGACAAGGGAATCTTGACAGAAGGTTAACGACTTGTGTCGGTTTAATCCCACTGTCGGTTCCTACAGTAGAGAGTCTTTCTATTTTAGGGTTATTTCAAGTGTTGTTTGTCTGTTTAGTTTCTTGTTTACTCTTGTGACTGACTAGGCTTGTTCTGTACAGGAACCTAAAGATGTCAGAAAACTATCGAGTAAAACCCTATGATGGGCACATGGATTTCTCCATGTGGAAACTGAAGATGAAAGTTGTATTAACTAAAGAAAAGTGCTATATGGCTATCACAGACATCTGGCCTGCGGAGTTCTCAGCTGCAAAGAAGCAGGAGATCAAAGACCAGGCTCATGCTGAAATAATGTTACATCTTGCTGATGAGGTAGCAAGACAAGTGGTTAGTCCTACTGCACCTAAACCACTTTGGGAAGCTCTTGATGCTATATATCTTACCAAGTCTATGCCTAGTCTTATCTCTACTATGTGCAAGTTCTTTAACTTTAGAATGGACACCTCTCTTTCCTTATCTGAGAATCTTGATAAGTTCCTTAAATTGTCATTAGATTTAGAGAGGTGTGATGAAAAGGTTAAGGAAAGCTACCAAGTAGGAATTCTGTTGAACTCAATACCTAGTCAATTTGATGTCTTAAAAGACGTGGTACAGTTTGCTAGGGATGATTTAACAGTTGAAAAGATTGTAGAATACCTGACTAACAAAAATGACTCTCTGAAAATCTTTAAAATGAAAAATGGTTCTAAAACTGAACAAAAGACTGAGTCTAAAAATGAAGTCATGTTTACCAAAGGAAAGGGTAAGAAATTCTACAAGAAAAATGATAAGAATAATGGTGAGAAAAATGGTAAAGATATGTCTGGAGTAAAATGTTACTATTGTGAGAAGATAGGACATTACTCTAAAGAATGCCCTAAAAGAACTAGGGATGAGAAAAATAAGAAAAAAGAAAAGGAAACTGTGTTTGTGTTTGAGGAAAAGAATTTTTATTCTCATGAGTTACTTGTTGTCTCTGTTGTTGCTAATGATAATGTTTGGATACTTGACTCTGGGTGTACAATGCATGCCACTCCTCACAAATCCTATTTTTCCGATCTATCTATGCATGATGGGGGAGAAGTCATGCTTGGAGATCACACCACCCTTGCCATCAAGGGGATAGGATGTGTTCCTCTGAAAATGCATGATGGAAAAATTAGAATTTTACAGAATGTTAGGTGAGTTCCTAAACTGAGGAGAAACTTACTATCTGAATCCATGTTAGATGAACTTAAGTGCAAAATTGTAACACAAAATGGAGTTAGGGAAGTCATAAGAGATAACACTGTACTAATTAGGAGCATTAAAAGGGATGGCTTGTATCAAGTAATAGCTAGCTTGCCTGAATTAAATGTCTCTGAAAGAACTGACAGTGTAGAGAAATCCAAAATTTGGCACAACAGATTAGGGCACATAGGTAACACTGGATTAATGCATTTGCATAAAAATGACATTATTCATGAGAATTTATCTGATATTCCTTTCTGTGAAACCTGTGTGCTGGGAAAAAAGACTAAGCACTCTTTGGCTAAGTCATCCTATGAAGCTAAAGGGCCCCTGGAATATGTTCATTGTGATTTGTGGGGCCCAGCTCAAGTACAAACTATTGGAGGCAGGAATTATTTTCTGTCCCTAGTTGATCAGTACTCTAGGAAAGTCTGGGTTTACTTACTCAAGCATAAAAATGAGGCTTTTGAATTCTTTAAGAGTTGGCATGTATTCACTGAAAAACATTCTGACCTTAAACTAAAATGCCTTAAAACTGATAATGGACTTGAGTTTTGTAATAAGACTTTTGATGACTATTGCAAAAACAATGGAATAAAAAGACATTTAATTGTGCCATATACCCCACAACAAAATGGCACAGCTGAGAGAATGAATAGAACTCTTCTAGAAAAAGCTAGATGCATACTCATTAGTGCTGGTATGAAACCATCCCTATGGGGAGAAGCAGTCACTACTGCTGCATACCTCATTAATAGATCACCTTCCTCTGTTGTGAGTTTCAAAACTCCACAGGAAATGTGGACATGTTATAAACCTAACATCTCAAACTTAAAACCCTTTGGTTGCACAACATACATTCATGTCAATCAAGGTAAGTTGCAACCTAGGGCACTTAAGGCTCTCATGTTAGGATATCCTGAAGGTGTGAAAGGATACAAATTACTTGTAATCCAACCTAGAGGTTACAAAGTAATAGTGTCCAGAGATGTCACATTTCAGGAAAATGAGTTCTATTTCAAAGATAAACTAATGTCTTCCATTGAGAATACAGGTATTCAAGCACAAGAAAGAGACACAATGGCTCAGGTGGGGCCATCCTTTGTTCCTGGTGATCAAAACAATGACCAACCAGGCCTTGAGGAGTTTGATATTGGCTACAGCAACTCCTACTCATTAGGTACCTCAGAAGAAAAAACTGGGGAACAACAACCTGATGAAGAAATAAGCAACAACTCAGAAAATAATGAAGCTGTAGAAACTGAGCACAATGGTGAACAGAATGAGGCTGAAGAGGGCAACAATATAGGACAATCCCACCAATTAGGTGGGGCAGTAAGTGAACATCCCATCCCTAATCTTGATATGCATGATGAACATGATGAACATGACATGCATATTGTTGATGATGCTAATGCTATGAAGAATAACCGACATGATGATAATAATATGCATGACTTGAACAATGTTCTTGAGCATGATTTATCTAATTATCAACTTGTTAGGGATAGGGAACCAAGGATCAGAATTCCAAGTTCTAAGTTCACTTCTAATATTGTTGAGTTTGCCCTGCTTGTTGCTGATGTTGTTGCTCATTTTAATCCTGAATCATATGAACAAGCCATTAACTGTAAGCATGCAAATGAATGGTTAAAAGCTATGCATGAAGAAATACAGAGTATGCATGTTAATAATACCTGGTCCCTTGTACCTAAACCTGATAAAGTCAAATTAGTTGACTGCAAATGGATTTTTAAGGTTAAATATGGAGTCACTGATCTAGATCCACCTAGGTATAAAGCTAGGCTTGTAGCTAAAGGGTTTACCCAAAAGGAGGGCATTGACTACAATGAAATCTTTGCACCTGTAGTTAAGTACAAAACCATGAGATTATTACTTGCTATGGCTACAGTTTTTGATTGGGAGATTGAACAAATGGATGTCAAAACTGCCTTCTTGCATGGAGAGTTAAAAGAAACCATTTATATGAGACAACCTAAGGGCTTCATTGATAAAGATAAACCTAATCATGCTTGCTTGCTTAAGAAGTCTATATATGGTTTAAAACAGTCTCCTAGGCAATGGAGCTTGAAGTTTAACTCCTGCATGGTATCCATGAATTTTGTTAGGAGTAAATGGGATACTTGTTTATACTTCAAGCATGTTAAAAATAACAATCCCTTATATGTGCTACTCTATGTAGATGATATCTTGCTCATTAGTAACTCTAAACTGGAAATCAATAGAGTAAAGTAGGATTTGAGTAAGCATTTTGATATGAAGGATTTAGGCCCTGCCTAGAGAATTCTAGGGGTAAAAATCTTAAGAGATAGAAATAAAAGGGAAATGAAACTATCTCAGATTGATTACTTAGAAAAGGTGCTTGATAGATTCTCTATGATTAATTCTAAACCTGCACCTATACCATTAGGAGGGCATCTTGAATTAACTAAGAAAGATTGTCCAGTTGATCCTGATGAGATTAAGAAGATGAATAAAATACCTTATGATGTTGTTGTGGGATCTGTGATGTATTCTATGCCGTGTACTAGACCTGACTTGGCTTTTGCTATAAGTGTGTTAAGTAGATTTATGTCTAACCCCGGTGAAAAGCACTGGTCTGCAATGAAGTATTGTCTCAGGTACATAGCAGGGACAAGAAAGATGGGTTTAGTATACTCTAAGCATAAACCCAGGACTGAACTAAAAGGGTATGTGGATGCTGACTTTGCAAGTAACAAAGACAACAGAAAGTCTACCACTTCCTACTTCTACACCTGGGCAGGAAACTGTATATCATGGAAATCTCAACAACAATCCATTGTGGCTTTGTCTTCAACTGAAGCTGAATACATAGCTGCAGTGGAGGCCTCAAAAGAGGCATCATGGTTGAAAGGTATTCTGAGGGAGATTACTGGGAAAATTTTTATCCCTAAAATCTCCACAGATAGCCAGAGTGCATTATATTTGTGCAAAGATCTTGTCTATCATGAGAGGACTAAGCATATTGATGTGAGATTTCATTACATCAGAGATGAAATTGAAAAACAGCTGATCAGTATTGTGAAGATAGTTGGAGATGTGAATCCTGCAGACTTTGGTACTAAGATTGTGCCTCTTAACAAATTTGAGTTTTGCAGGAACTCACTCCACATCAAGGATGTAAACTGAGATGTGGACTAGGACCAATGATAAGAAGGGGAACCTGATCCTAGCATGATCACTATTGAATTAGAGCTCGAGGTGTAAAACATGTTTGTATTAAGAGGGCATATGTTGTAAAATAATACACACATGTATATATGTACAATTGTATGGAATAAGCACTAAGGTAGAGCTAGGAAATCAGAACCGGGTTCATCATGAGAGTAGGGTTTGGTCTTATAGGTGAACCGGGATAAAATGCCACCCCGGATCAAACCGGTTTGGAGGCACAAACCCGAGTCACTTGTTTAAACCTGAACCTGGTCTTTGATGGAGCTCGGATGAAGGCTTATGAGCATGTCCCAATAATGAGCGTGGCCCAATTGCTTGTCTCCAGCCCAAAACTGAAGTCAGTAGCCTCATTAGTTGAAACGCAGCGTTTGATGTGCTTCCCCGATAACCTAGCTATAAAAGGAGCTTAAGCCTCGAGGGAGCTCATTAGCTCACGCGGCGCTAACCCTAGATCTCCAGAGAAAGAGAGAGAGATTGAAAGAAAGAGAGGAAGAGAGGAAGAAGAAGAGGAGCTCGCCGGCGATAACTCATCTCCGGTGTTCGTGGTGTCTAGTTGAAGTCCGAGTGTGACTTGCAGCCGTGAAAGGGGGCCGAAGCCCTTTCGTTTCTAGAACCCTACCTCTGTTCTTGTTTCTGTTCTTAGATCTTCGTCTCCCTTCTTGTTTCTGTAGTCTAGCTTTGCCGAGTGCTTGATTCTTGTACATTGTAACCTCTTGAGCTTTGATCTAGTGAAATGCTTGGGATCGGATCTCCCCTGTTGAGGTCCCCCGGACGTAGAGTTCTTTGAACTCGAACTGGGTCAACAACTCATGTGTCTTTTGCTTACGATTCTTGCTTGAATGTTTGTGTACGAGTTCGATCTAGCTTGGATCTGTTGATATCTTGATAGTTCTAGGTTAAACCACGATTACAAGAGGAATACCCAATTCATTTCAATAATATCAAAAGATTATTTTCATCATAAAATGAACAAAAATATACTTTGTTAGATTCAATTATAACAAAGTTATCTCATAAATATCAAAGTAATAATTCTACTTAAATATAACAACTAGTTGGTATGGGTAATTATTGTATAACTCAGAATATTTTATGTAATTCACATAGAAAAAGCTGAACAAAACTATATTTTAAATCAGAACAATAAATTTGCCACTAACATTTGTGAGAAAGATAGAGTAAATAGTTTTATTCAAGTTATTACATGTGATTCATGTATTTTTTTTATCAAAATTAATTTAAAAATATATTAATGTACTAATACATATCATATATTCTAAAAATATTTAATAAATTAATATTTTTAGTCCGTAATATATATTCGTTATATATAATAAAATCTATGATGATATTTCTATCTATATTATAAAATCTATTTAGTAAATATTTCAGGTTTTGTAAATATGGGAAATATTAATATAAAAATTGGATCTTTAGAAAGGATAATATAAGTTATAATAACATTTGTTAAATAAATTAATATTAATTTATTCAAATAATACCATGTCGGATTGACGCTCATCTAGGACGAGCGCTCGTCCGGAAGGAGCGCTCATCTTGGTGAAGTGCTCCTTCTAGATGAGCACTTCACCAGGATGAGCGCTCGTCCTGGATGAGTGTTGTGCGTATACAAAAAATCTCGTGTGTATATTTCATCAGCCCTTTCTTTCCTATTATGTTAGGATTGTGTAAATTTGTACTATGATTTTCTATGTAACACTATATATTCTTTATTCAATGAAAATTAAGGCACTACCTTTCACCATCTTCTTCAACGTTTTACATGGTATCAGCCTAGACAATCGATCCTCACGATCATGTCGAACAACCCTACCTCTCCCAATCTAATCCTACTTTCCGCCTCCTCCAATGGTGATTCTCAAACTCTCTATCTTCCTAACTTATCTATATGCTTGGATCAAATGAATTACACATTATGGCGAAACACTGTTCGATCAACCTTGGAAGTGTTTGCTTTGGAGTCCTTTTTGACTCCAGACTCTAGTCCTCTAGTGACCATTCAGCACCGTCCTCTGAGGAAAGCATCGACTCCTCTCACCGATAAGGCTGCCCTAGCCGCCTTCGACACTGGTTCTTCTTCTTTTGCTCGCCCAAAGTGCATTCCCAACCCCGCTTATCAACCTTGGGTGTGCAATGATCGACTTATCCTCCTTTAGATTCGATCTACACTCACAACTCTGCTCCTTGTCTATGTTATGCATGCTGCCACCACTTCTGAAGCTTGGGGCATACTTGCTCGCACTTTCCATGCGCAAACTGGGGCTTGACAAATGCATTTGCTCAACAGCTTCAAACTCTATCGAAAGGATGCATGTCCGTCCTCAATTATGTGGAGAAGAAGCTTGCCCTAGCCGATGAATTGGTCGAGTGTCTATGCATCCTTCCAGATGAAGACTTGACCTGATATATACTCTTTGGTCTTGGCTCTCAGTTCTCGTCCTTCCGATCGGCGCTTGCCCTGAGCAATGACCCAGTCTCTTCCGACGAGCTCCTAGGATATTTGTTGCAAGAGGAATCACGTCTCGAGGAAGACAATTGTGCCCTAACAGATGGCCTCTCACCCTCATCCAATCTCGCCTCTACTCAAGGGGGTCGGTGTCGGGGCCGATCTTAGTCGGATCGCTCTTCTAATCACATCTCTAATCATGCGTCCGCTTCTTTTGACAATTATGTCTCCTCCTCTTCCTCGGACAAGGCTCGTCCTATTTGTCAGATCTATACAAAACCAGGTCATCGAGAATAAAAAGAACTTATTCACTGTAACTCAGCCACCAACATTGCACTTGTTCGAGCAAGTCAATGTGTCTCCTTTTATTTATGATGAGCCCGTTCCTCCAAATCTTGATTCGAGGACGAATCAAACACAAGAAAGGGAGAATGATACGAGCAAGAAACCGAGGCCTGTCACTATGATTACATTCAAAGGAACACAAGAAACAAGCAATACATTCAAGGGATCCAAGAAACAAAGCATCGGACATGATCAGGAAGAGGTCGTGCACTCAACCTAGATCCCCCTTCAGTTCGTGCACTCAACCCAGAGTCCCCTTCACGTCTTGCACCCACAACTCAATTTCCCCTTTAGGTTGTGCACTGAGCCTCGTGTTTACCTATTGGTCGTGCACTTCATGTTGTAGGTGCATTTGCATTTCTTACACTGCAATCTTCAATCCCCTTGTGTTTTATGATTTTCCTTGTGTGTTTTATCTAGTTTCCTTATCTTGTTGACTTTTATTATATCTTTAGATTTATTTATTATTGTGTAGGACTTATCTTGTAAGACTTTTCTATTTAATTGAATGGAACCCTAGAGAATAGGCAGAACAGTTTATCAAAATTACGTAAGTTTTACTCTTAAGGAAAGCAAGAACCTTTACCAACTAAGGACCATGAGAAGCGACACTAAATCATATTCCAAGATCGTGAGATTCATTCTTGGATCAGTTTGCTTGAGTAAATTTCGATTCGTGAGATTTGGATCAGAAAACACTCAATCCATTCGATTTGGGATTTGTGAGATTCGGATTTAAAGGAGATTGGGAACTCTACTACAAGAACGATGGGGCCGACCCTAAGACGAGCGATTCATCATAAGGGGCAATTTCGTTAAGGTTTAGGTTCTAGCCAAAACAGAAACAACAGTTTGGGAACCAGGACCATAAGTTTAGTTAACTGGCACACGCCTATGCTCATATAACACCAACCTATACTTGAGACTTGAGAGCCAACTGCCAACCTCGCACCTGCAACATCACTACAAAGTTTCACAAACGTCTAAGGAGGGATGACACAGTTATTGTCTTCATGCATAGCGCCTAAAAACTCAATATAGTGGGTCGTATAAACTAGAAGGGGAAAATATTCGAGTTAGATGCAAAGCATGAGTAAGACGAGGTAATGCAATTTGGTATCAACTGCTAATGTTCACAAGCCTATCTAGAAAAGGTTGAAATAAGAGGCCCAAGGATACAAAAAAATAAACAAAGAGGAATTAGGGCAGAGCGAGACAGTTGGAGAGATTACCCTTGATCATTTGATGCATAATTTACATTTGAAGGACAATTTTTAAGCTCTTTTTCGCTCTGAATTAAGGAGGCCCATCTGTTCTGTCAACTGCTCCATATGCTGAGTATTACTCCACCCGTTTGGGGCTGGGGGCGGCTGCCCAACCTGCTCTTCATTTCCACTGGCAATGCTTTCCATTAAAGGAGAAAACGTGTCATTATTCTCCCCTTGGACTAAATATTCATCCAATTCCCAGGCAGTAGAATCAATTAAGGCATCAATATCTGGATCCTGCGTTAGCTTGTCAAGTTCAATATCAAGAGGCATCGATTCATCGAACCCGAGAGACATCAGGTTCATGAAATCAGCAACTTCAGTGTCTGGTACCATGCAATTATGCTTTGGAGCATCAGCACCATCGTCAATTATGTCTGGTATAGGTGAGATCTCAGGCATGCCAACATCATTCTGGGCAAGAGGCATTGAAGGAGCACCAAATTCAGGAAACTGGGGATTTGTTGCAGCTTCAGAGTTAGGAATAGGAGGAGATTGTGTGTCAGCCACAGGGGGCATTGGATTTGGCAGGAGCTCATGAAGTGTCACACTCGATGTACGCTGAAGACCATTGTCGCTGCCAATCACAGAGCTCGATGATGAGTCGCTGATCATAGAGTTATCAGAGTTACTATTGAAAGCTGTGTCCAATTTTCTCAGCTGTCTGAGCATCGCTTTTGCGGCATCACTCGTAAAAGATTGGTACTTGACAATCTGTCCATCGGCAACAGAGGTTGACAGTTCATCCTCTGAAATACCTTCCTCCTTAAGCCGCCGTTTCTTGTTGCCTTGTGTTATTCTGTTGTTCTCTGTCTGCTGCTGCACAAACTGGGCCAAGAAACTGGGGCTTTGAACAGCCTTTGCCAGGAATGACATCATTTGCTGCTGCCTCTGCTCCATTCCCTGCAAACGCTGCACCACGGTCTGCAGCTGGTTGTCGGTTGATTGCTGCTGCTGTCTTAACCGCACAAGTTCTTGCATGAGAACATTTTTATCTCTCTTAAGCCTCTCAACCTCTTCCTCAAGTCCAAATTTACCAACTTCGACACAGGCTCCCACTGAAGAGGTCTGTGCGTATGCCGGATGCTGACTTTGTTGACTCTGTCCATGAGCTGGTTTTCTTCTAGTGATGGTTTTAAGTAAATTTTTATGTCCCCTTAAAAACCCCTCGTTTGCAAACTCCCAGCGGTCAGGATCCACCTTCCGGAAGCCCTGATTTTAACATTGGCAGCATAAGAAAACAACGCTAAAGTCTACACAAAATCAATTGTATCCAACAGGAAAAAAATTGAAATGTCAAACAAGGTGCAGACAGGAATAAATACTTTGGTTTCCTAATATCACCAGACACCCACATAAAATGCTTGTGAATGTCACACTATATTCCTAAACACATTGCATATCGTTTTCCTTCTTTCCAGGAATTACAGACAGTAAGGCTCCATCACTGAGCATTCCAGACAGAAAAAGTTTGCCCCCTTCAAATCCAAGTATGAAAAATCCAACAGTATCTAGAAAGTAAAATGAAGGGGGGCAGTAGTGAGAGAAGGAATTTACTTTTCGTTGGATTTTACACTTTTCTGAAAAAAAATAGTTGAACTCATCCACATATTCTAGCCTTTTACTAAAAAAGGGTTCAACCATCTCTCAAGCAAGATAGTGTTGCCTGTAAACTTATTTTAGCTAGATACATCAATAAAATTTGAGTCTTCAAAATATGAAGTCTGTGCAAATTTTAAAAATGAAGATGTCAATAGCACACGAATCTAATATGAGATCTCCTGGTGGTAATATATTCAAAAACTGTTCAAAGATGAAGATAGCAACAACATACAGATCTATTATGAGAGCTAATGAATCTCCTGGTGGCAATATGTTCAGAAACCATCCATGATGATATCCTTGAAATCTAAGATTAGACAGTTTCTAGTTCAACAAGACTTCTGCTTCCAAAAGAAACTATGATTATGCCCTAAGGTCAAAACCAAAAATTAAACATCACAATGATATTTATGGTGGTTAAGATGATGATGATGCTAAAGAAGTCTTCTTTGCTGATGTCTACAAAGATCTTCTTTCTCCCATCAATAATAAGATATGGATAAAGTGCATTGCACATATTAATAATTTTAGACACCCAGGAATCACATCCTCAAAACATTAAACATCAACTACAAGCTCAATACATCACTTCAATGAGACAAGTCAAAAGCTAAAAAATATATAGGATGTTGGTAAAAGAACCATGAACTACCCTACAGCTAGTATTCTCTTCAAAAATCAATCAATCTGTCCATCAAACTTCAGAGCTAAAGTAGATTGGATTGTAGGGGTTGTAAAGAAGATTAGAAGAATAAAAATATCTTATTCCACATGACAATAACCCCAATGGAGATCTCTTGTTTTCACACTGATCACATATCAAACAAGACCAAGAAGAATAAACTAATCAAACATGGATCATTTCCTGCTTTCCTTTTAGAAATCCAGGATTATTAGAGCTTAGTGGATTACAAAAGCAGAAAGTTGATATAAAGATACCATTGTCGCTTGAAGCCCAATTATAAACACACCAGGCTCACCAACAATAAACACACGAGATGTTACTTATTTCTCCCATCATCTGCCAGTAAATTTTCATTTGTCTAATCAGTTGTAATGTTATAATTATCCTACCGTGGGAGGAATGAAATCAAAAGACATCCCAGAACTATCGTCACTATGAAACTCCCTTCAAAAGGCAACAAGACCCCCAATCAAGAAATCCGTAACAGCTAACCTGTAACATAGTACATATCTATTCAAATACCATTTAGATAACCAATAAGTTCAAGAGCATTTAAAAACTACAGCATACAAAAGATGAGGCAAAACATAGAAAGGGATAGAAATGTCTCCTACGTAAGTATTAAGCTGCCTAACGAAACTGGAGAAGTTATTGTGCTTGAAATACTTAGGAAGCAAATCCCTGGCAAACTCAGGCGGGTTCCAAACAACAAAGCTGTTATTCGTCGTGCTCCAAGATACCACCGCATCCGTCGACGGATCGTCCACCATGTCGTAAGTCTTGGAGAGGAAAGGCGGCGGGCCGTTGACGTTCAGCAACGGATTAGGGTTAGGGTTGGGGTTTGATTTCGAGCTCTGACCTGCCTGCGCTGCAGGCAGAGCACTCATCTCCCGCTCATCCGACATCGTTGCGATAGGAGCGGCAGCCGTAGAGTTTGAGAGGATCCCGGCGCCAGCGGAGGCTGCCGCGTTCATCTCAGAGACTGAGAATGAAATCCTTGAAGACGATGAGGAGATTTCCAGGGCCTCAATGAGAAGGTCGAGGCATTGCGTTCCGTGTTATCAACCTAGAAGGAGACAGGGACAGGGAGATCGGAGAGGTTGTACGGGAGAAGAGGGTTTTTTTGGGCGGAGATGGCGGAGGAAACGTGGGGGCACAGACACAGTTCTCACGCCTCTCGACTCTCGAGCTAATTGCCCTTTTTCCAATAAGAAATTTTGTTGGAAAAATTGATTAAAATAGCCTAATTTTTTAGAATTACTAGTTGTACTCGTCGTACCATGTACGATTACGATTCAGTATCTTATATATATTATAAATAAGATATTAATAAATAAAAATAAATATAAAATTTAATATCAGTAATTTATTGCTCGTAGAATGTATAATTTTTAATCAATATAAATGATTAAATTTAATGTTAAGAGTGATATATTAATAAGAAAATTAAGAAAAATATAATATAATTTTTTTCAAATTCAATTTAGGTAATTAATTATCTAGATACTGATTTTTTTCTTATCAAAGCTTGATCTAAGATAAATTTTTTACATAAATAGATAAAAAGATAAAGATAGAATAATTTTTTTTATTTTTAATTAAATTTGACTTTAAAAATTATTTTTCACATGAATAGATTTAATTTTTTAATGAGATAGACTTAATTAATATAAATAAAAATTAATTTTAAATATAAGGTGGGGCCAAAATTAACTTGGTGGCTCAAAATTTAGGCAACTAATTATCTAGATATTGAATTTTTTTTATATAAAAATTTGATTTAAGATAAATCTTTTACATAATTAGATAAAAAGATAAAGATAGAATGTTTTTCGTTAGTTTTTAATCAAATTTCGAATTAAATTTTTTTTTCTCAGATAAATAGATAGAAAAGAATGTCAATGAAAAAACTAAATCAATATAAACAAAAATTAATTTTTAAATTTATGGTGGGGCCAAAATTTACGTGATGACTCGAAAATGTATAGCTTTAATATATAGTTATAGATTTTCCTATCTTATAAGATTTTGATAGATTTTTACTAAAAAAATAAGAAAAATACCTATAAAAGATAGATAGTAGATAGATATCCGATTTTGAGAAACAATATTATTGGAACAATATTTTTCGAGTGTACGGGTCATAAAGATTATTGGAATAAGATAGAAATAAAAAAATTTAAAAAAAGAAATAATAAGAATGGAAAAGAAGGTTTTTTAAATATGGGGTAGGGCGAGAATTGTTTTGGTGGCTCAAAAAGGGACAGCTTTAATATATAGTTATAGATTATAAATAGGATATTAATAAATTAAAATATAATATAAACTTTAATATAAGTAATTTATTACTCGTAGAATGTATACTTTTTAATCAAATATTATATTCTTCATATTCTATTACTTTTCATGTACATAAATTTAGTGATTATCAAATATTTCAATAAATCTATTAAATATTTTATTATCTATTTTTATTAATTTTAAACATTATAAATATTTATCATTAAATTTTTTATAAAATAAAATCACTATATATTTATAAATAAATTCATCAAAAGATTTATGAATTATGATAAAAGATTTATATTTATTTTGAAATATCTTATCTTTAATTTTAAATACTTGTATAAGGAAGCTTTCAAAAGATATTGTTATATTGAATAGATATTTGTTTTATGTTAGAGATAAATTTAAGTAGTTAAAAAAGAATTTAATAGAAAGAAGTTATAATAATAAAAATAAAATTAATTTTTTAAATTTGAGGTGGGGCCAGAATCGTTCTGGTGGCTCGAAAAGGGACAACTTTAATATATAGTTATAGATTAGGGAAACAGTTGATGTACCCATGTCGTGCATGAGATCTTTAATAGTTGTTTGATATACTTATTGTAAATAAATATATACTAGTTATAGTTGTCGTACCATGTACGGCTATGTTTCGATATTTTATAGACATTATGAATATGATATTAATGAATAAATAAAGATATAGTATAAACTTTAATATAAGTAATTTGTTGCTTATATAATGTATAATTTTTTAATCAAATATTATATTCTCCATATTTTATTTCTTTTTATGTACGTAAATTTAGAAATTATCAAACATTTCAATATATCTATTAAATATTTTATTATCTATTTTTATTAATTTTAAAAATATAAATATTTATCTATAAAAAAATCACTATATATCTATAAATAAATTAATCAAAAGATATATGCTAAAAGATTTATATTTATTATAAAATATTTTATCTTTAATTGTAAATACTTGTATAAGGAAGTTTTCAAAAGATATTGTTATACTAAATAGATGTTTATTTGATGTTAAAGATAGATTTAAAAAGTTAAAGAAGAATTTAATAGGAAAAAGTTAAAATATTAGAAATAAAAATTAAATTTGAAAATATGAATGAGGAGGGGCCAAAATTGTTCTGGTGGCTCGAAAAGGGACAACTTTAATATATAGTTATACATTTGAAGTGAATATTAATAATTATTTTCAAATAAATCAAATATAAGTTAATTTTAATAACTTCATATAATTTAAGCTCCAAATACTAAATAAAATAACCATTAAGAAAATATGTTTGAAATAACTATAAGACTAAAATAAGAAAAATATGTTCGAGATAATGTTTGAGAAGGAAAATCCATATTGTAATAGAAAAGATTTGGTTGACACGCAAAAACAACAACCCTAATTAGGCGCTTGTATCGAAATCCATTTTTTTAGGTTTTCATCAAGTATAAAAGCCTCTCTTTTATTTTTCTCTCACCTCTTTGACCAGATCTGATTTTCTCCCTGACCAGATCTGATTTTCTTTACCAGATCTGATTTTCTTTACCAACGCGTCCAAGAACTCCGGCAACTTCTCAAAACTTCTCAATCTTCCGTGGCCAGATCTGATGTTCTCGAGCCGATCGAGGAAGCCGGTGCCGGTGAGGATCTGTTTCGTTGCTACCGGCGAGGATATAATGACGACGGGGAGTTTCAACGGCAAAGTCCTCGACGACGATTGGAACGTCGTCGCTTCGCCGGAGAAGCCGAAGATCACCGTCAAGAGCGAGCAGCTTTCCCCCGCCTCCGCACCGGCGATGCATCCGCCTCCGTTCCCTCTGTTGCCGATCCCGAGGCGGATTTTGATCGTCCTTAGACTCTCGTCGAGGCAACGAATGGTACTGTTGAGCAATTAAAGCACAAGATCAACGAAATTGAAGGTATTTCACCGTAATTAGAACAATTTATTCTCTTAAATCTGTTGTATAATTTGATAGAATTCTTTGAGTATGAAGTTGTTGAATCTGTTGTATAATTGAATGGAACACGTGCTTCAGATGATGCGTCAGAGAATGCTGACCATCAATGTTCGTTGATTCTGTGGGAGCAAAACGTGTTCTACCTGGCTATTGAGAACTAGAATGAACAATGAAATTGAATCTGCAAATGGTATAAATGACGTCTCTTTTAAATGGCTTTCGAATTGCATGCCTACAAAAAGTGATCATAATCATAAGAAGATTGAAGGTAGTGATATAGATGATAATGATTGAAGATATCTAGTTGTGACTGCTTCTAATGAAGATTTCCAATTCAAGGTCTTTCTCTCTACTTCCTCCAACTTCTCACTATATTTTACTTATCTATGCAATTTCACTCTTTTAACCAAAGGGAACTTACGTGAAAAATAACATTAACTTTGAATTGAAAATGCACACTTCCAATGCAAAGCTACAACTAGAAAGATGTCACCACCTAGACCTTTATTCTTGCATGAATAATAATATATTTTGGTACATGTGTTGTATGCTTGCATGATTTAAGGGCTGAAAGATGTCAAACATCAGACTTCCAATCCAATGCACATCTACAACAACCACCTAGACCTTTATGATCAAGTCTCCACTTCTAATGGGATCATTTATGTGAGTTGATGTATGTATTATCATTGTGAAAGTACACATCCAATGGAAACAATCTACAAGACGTGAGAGGTAAATGGATTTTCTTTATCTCCATATAATTTTTGCGCATATTTTGTGATATGCTTGCCTTATAATTTTTTGCATAAGGGCTGTAATTTTTTTGTGGTCATTGTCTGCTAGTTTTCACTTTTCATATCTTCTTTTGAAATCTATTCCATTAATGAGAAGTTGTCTATCATGATGTTAGCATTAGGTGACAACATGAATGTGATTTCTCGTTTACATATTTGATAACGGATCTTTTGTTGGGTGATTTAAAATTAGCATTTTTATGAGTGATTTTAGATTTGTTCTTGATGACATTGATGATGGTTGAATTTGAACTTATTTGAAACATGTAAAATGATATGTATTTGATCTACTTTTACTTTAAAATGTGTTTAGCCTATTAGCTCAAATGGTAGAGCATTTTGCTTGAAGAAAAATGATGTTGTGGGTTCAAATCCCACATAGGCTTATTAATGATCTTTTTGATGACACTTATTAATAATTTTTTTTATGACAAGTGATGTTATTTCATGGCAACTTTGTTTGTATGTGACTATGACAATTGTTTTTATGTGGTTAAATGTCATCAAGTCCGTTTAAAAACATGTGATAACACTTGATGACAATTATTTTATGACACTTGATGACGGTTAAAAATTATATGTGATGATAGATGACACTAAAAAATTAAACGTGATGATACATATTTGATGACAACTTTGTTTTTTATGTGCGTTGACGGGTTTTTTTTATGGCGTTGAATGCCTTTGATGATACTTATTGTCATCAAAAAGTTGTTATCAAGACATTTTGATGTCTTAATGATAATTTATGATAATAGTTGATGACAATCAAACCATTATCAAGTAGTGACGACAAGTGATGACAGTTTATGAAAAAATCGTACGTGATGACACATATTTGATGACACTTTGAATAATGATAATAAAAGTTATATGTGATGACACTAAAAATTAAACGTGATGATATTTGATGACACTAAGAAATTAAACGTGATGATAAATATTTGATGACAACTTTGTTTTTTCATTTGTGATGACAATCGTTTTTTATCCGGTGATGACAACTATTTTTATGTGGTGATGAGATTTGATGACAACTATTTTTTGTGATGATGATAAAAACTAACAAACTAGTGATGATACTTGATGACGCTTGTTTGTCTTCAAGACCATTGTCATCAAGGCCCTTTTGATGACAAATTAATCGAACCATCATCAAGTAGTGATGATAATTGATGACAATCGAACCGTCATCAAATAGTTGATGACGGCTTGATCGTCATCAAGTACTGATGACAGTTTGATGACTCTTGTTTGTCTTCAAGGCCCTTTTGATGACAAATTAGTCGAACCGTCATCAAATAGAGATGATAGTTGATGACAATCAAAACGCCATCAAGTAACGATGACAAGTGATGACAATTGATGATGGTTCCAACCGTGTGATGACAGTTGTTTTTATGTGGTTGAATGCCTTTGATGATACCTTTTGTTATCAAAAAGTTGTCATCAAGACATTTTGATGACACTTTTTGCTTTTTATTACACTTTTTGTCATTAAAAAATTGTGATGACGGTGAAAAAAATTATGATGACGGTTATTTTTATGTGGTTGAATGCCTTTGATGATATTTTTTGTCATCAAAGTGTCATTAAGACATTTTGATGACACTTTTTACCTTTTATTACAGTTTTTGTCATCAAAAAATTGCGATGACGGTGAAAAAAATTGTGATGACGGGGATAACGGTTTTTTTATGTGGTTGAATGCCTTTAATGATACTTTTTGTCATAAAAATATCATCAAGACATTTTGATGACACTTTTTTACCTTTCATTGCACTTTTTGTCATCAAAAAATTGTGATGACAATGAAATAAGTTGTGATGACGGTGAAAAAACTTGTGATGACGGTTTTGAAAATGATGATAGTGATGATGGTCAATGGTCGGTCAACGCCGGTCAACGATCGGTCAACGGGCGAGTCAACTCGGTCAACAGACGAGTCAACTTGGTCAACGGGTGAGTCAACTCGGTAGGAGTGGGGGTGAGGGGTGGTGATGGGGTTTTTTGCTATTTACCTAATTTTCACACCCTCCTTAATATGCACCTAATTAGCTTCTTTTTTTTTTCTATTTATTTAAATCATCCTATTGTAATATTGCAAATGATTTGCATTGGATATGCAAACAACTCAATTTTCCTCTTCGTGCTTCAAAGTTTTTTGGAACTGGAAGTGAAAAGTTAATCTTTTATAAGTTTGTCTTCATTCTCATCATATAAGATGAGCTTTCATTTGAACACTTAGGATACATTGTAGTATAGTTCAGGCTCAAATGCAGTTTGTGGCCTAGTTAAGGTGATGACAAATAGGATAGATGGATTCGACTTTAATTATCTTATTATTTTTCACATTTGTGATATTTATTTAGTGAATGAGAAGAAAAAATAACATTGAAACTGCAGGGATGTACACATATATTAATTTCTCAATAATTATTCACAGTTATCACCCTTTCATGGGTGCTCTAGGCTAGTCCAAGTTGTATTTGGGCTATCCTAAATCTTACCGAATAAAAAAAATCACGTTTACATAAAACTTCAAAAATTATTTTTATGTAATTATTTAATATAAATTGATCCTAAAATATAATTATTTAATATATACTAATCTTACAAAGTTACGTGCATGTTAGATATTGTTTTATGAAATTATTTCATATAAATTGATCTTATAAATACAATTATTTAATAATTAATTAAGAAAATTGATCTACATAATTATTTAAAAATACAAATTGAACTACTCATTAAGGAAATATAAGTAGTGAATAAGAAGAAAAAGTAACCATGAAATTTTAGGGATATATATGCATAGAAGAGAATACAATAAATTTATTCCTTTTATTTAATATTGATTGATCTTAAAAAGTTACATAGATGTAAGCTAATTAAGAAAGATATAGTAATGATTTTATATACATTGATCTTAGAGAACTAATAACTTTTATAAAAAAATATATTTTTGTAGATACTACGATTAGAAAAGGTAAGTATAATATGACTGATCACCAATAAGTAAAGTGACCTAATTTAATAGTATTTGAAAATTATAATGTGGTAGAATTAAGTAAAATTTGAAGATTTAGATGGACAAATTAGTAAATGCAAAAATTAATTTGCTTAGGTGGCATAGTTAAATGATTGACACATAGGATTGAGTGATTCAACTTTAGTTATAGTATATTGATTAGCTTAATTTTTCAAAATCACACATTATCCTAATTCTTTTAAATGATTGCTAATTTTAGCCTCCATCTTCCATATAGTATGGGACTCATTAAAATTGATGGTATGACAAGTGTTAATGTGACTAGGCAATTTTGTATTTAAATAAAAATACAACTTAAGAAATTTAAAATAAAAAATACATTAAAAATAAAACCACCACAAACAAATATGATTTTTCAGGTGCCATAAGTATGTTTCGTGGCCTTTTCCAAATCATCTTTTGGATAATGTAATTTAAAAAAGACCTCTGATGCGATCAAGCCCACCTGTACCCACCTTCCCGGCCTGCCTCGCTCGGCGTATCTGATTAGTGGGCCAACCTCTAGTCTGCCTCGGTCGGCGATCTGACTAGTGACGCTCAATCGCATGTCATGGGCTGCAGGGAAGGTGGGTACAGGTGGGCTTGATCGCATCAACCTCTTCATTGATGCAATGATGATTGAATAAAGTTGCTATTGTCTACACCTAGGAAATAAATCTCAGCTAGCTTTCACTCCGTTTGCAAAATTCTTGAAGCATCTCAACTAAGGAAAAGGTCAACTCAAGTGCAACCTTTCTCAACTCTGTCGCATATATGGTCAGTTTGTTCCCAAGCTTTCCGCTTGATACAGATTCAACGTCCATTAGTTTGTTTTTCCAACAATAAAAAATGGAATAAAGAACGGGCCCAACTGATTGTGCCAATTAGTTTTTCGATACAATGCTTGAAGAGTGAAGCCAAGCTTTGATTGGATCGATTTGGATACAATGGTGTTAGTCAAATAATCCTTCACTAGAATTAGGTGAGGTTGAAGAATGGATTTTGGGATTTATGGATTGTTAATTTTCAAGGAGAGGAATTGAAAGAAGATAGTTTTGGCTTCTTGTGCAAGCGAGAAGAAGGTAGTGTAATACCCGTACTTATTTTAGGTCTCGTAAATCGGAAAATAGATTCCTTCACTTACAAGCGATTGAGTTTCTTGATCCGTAAGGCTCCGAAATCCGAAATCTTTACCCGGAATTAAAATCGTATAGGGAAATAATTATTTTTATACCCCGTTTGTTAGTATCTCGGTCGTTTACATCTTACCACTTAGCCAATTTTTTAGCACCATTCGGGATAATAATTTTCTCCAACAATATTATAGCTTAACCCGATATTATATCTTATCAATAGATATACTCTAAATCTAGGGGAGATTGTTTCGTAAAAAAAAACGATCGTCCGCAATCTACATCTCGTAATCTTTAAATGGAATCAAACCCACGCCTCCCTATTCGTTCACCATCCTTCTTATTCAGTCACCTTCGTTCATCTCTTGTCCTCGTTCCAACTGGTGTAGTTCGAGAACGAGAACGCAGCCTATCGCCCATTCAGAAGTCACCGGCCATTCGCCGACCGCCGTCATCGCTAGATATTGAACCGCGGCCTATCGCCTCGGGTCGTCGTTCGTGCTAATCGCCGATCGATCCACTTCTGCGCCGGAGTCGTTCTCGTTCACGAAGGAGTTTCACGGTCAACTTTCCGGTGAGTTCAGTCCCACCCTCCTTTTTTTCGGTTTAGTAGGAGTGTTGTCGGGGTAGAGGGCGAGTCGGGATTGGGGGACAGAGTTGGTCAGAGTGGCCGAGAAGTTGTTGCGGAAGCGCCGGCGGCCGGGAACAGGGGGCGGAAGAAGTGCTTGTCTTTGCCTCCTTCGATGCTGCCGGGCAAGGGCTGCAAGCGCAGCAAAAAGAGGAAGCGAACTAGAGGCGGCAATGGCGGTCTCTCTAGGTTGAAGAAGAGAAGGGATGGGCCCCACCTTGGAAAAGTCAAAGGCGTTCTTTGGTTTGGTTAGTAGATGCGGATTTACAATTCGGTAAGATCGAATGTGATGTCCGGATCGATGGAGGGGATGATGGTGCAAAGAGATCGTCACGAGAATCCAAGGAATTCCGACAACAAACACCACGCAACTGACCCGTCTTCAACTGGATGGATCTTCCTCGTACGAACTCGGATTTGAGTGATTCCAATTCGAGAAGTTAGATATCTGAGTCTAGTTTAATCCCTCAAAATATGAGATAAAGATGATGAGTGGATTGAAAGTTATGTCGAATTTACTGAGATGGTGCAGAAACCTCCGAGATGGATGATGGTTCGAAAATGGAGAGAACAAGGGGATATGGATGCTTGATAACTTGGATATGACTCACCAAGCTCTCAAACAAACTAGGATGCTCGAATTGTCGGATATGACTCACCAACAATTGAACAACGAGAATTGAACAAAACAAAACAAGAACTTTGAATTGAAAATGCAAGGAAAAGAGAAGCAAATTTCGTCCAAGTCTAGAGAATGAGGAGGAGGAGGCCGACCTTAAACCTAACACAAAGCCTTAAAAAATTAACCCCCTCATATAAGTAAATTACATAAATTAACCCGAAATCCCGAAAACTTATAAAGTGTCCTTAACCGTCAAAAAAAGTCACTTGTCGGAACACGAGTCAAAAGGAGACTCCAACCTTCTTCTTTGTAAACCTTTGGAAACTTATGATCCATGAGCTCCTCCTTGATCTTGTCAAGCATTGCCCTAGAATGTTCTCGAGTGATGCGCCCATAATAGAGCGTCGTGCCTTGACTCGGCTCCTTAGCGCCTCGGACACCGGCCTTGGATATGAGTCCAAATGAAGACTCTCCCTTGTCGTGCAAATTGGGCTTGTCTTTAGGGCTGGAATCTTCACTCAAATCATGGGGCCATGACTCAGTATATGGAATCACATCATCCTCCTCCCCTTCAAAAAGATTCGTCCTCGAATCTATCAAGCCTTGTGAGCTCAACAAAGAAGGTAGGTCTTCTAGCTCCCTTGGTGTGACATTCTCCATGACAAAGACATCCTTCTTGGCCTCCACAAAAAAAGGAATGTAATCACCTCTTTGAGTGACTAAAACAGCCTCGTTCTCCTCGTGGAGCAAGAAAGGCAAACATGAAGGAATCATAGGAAATGCATCCATCCATGGTGTCGCCAATGAGTTCATGGAGCTAGGAGTGATGGTAGGACGATGCTTGATTTTAGGAGACAATTCCACAACTTCCTCCTCTTCTTGCAATATGTGCATCAATTCTATTGGACACTTGATGGTAATGAGTTGTTCCAATCCATGGAAAGGAGTCTCTCTTTTTGGTTGTTCTGTGTCACTCATCACTCTTTGTTGGAAGGAATTCTTCTCCCCTTTACAAGGGGTCGTCCTCGAACCTTGATCCTCTTCTCGTATATCCTTGATCTTCACCACTTGAGGCACTTGTGTCCTCTCGTCCAGCCCCAAGATTTGGCGCTCCAAGGCATCCATGCGTATCGCCAAAGCTTCCACGGATTGTTGCATGGATTGTTGAAAAGTTTGTATCATGGCAGCCACCGAACTAGTGGACGTCTCCTCAACTTGTTCCTTATTCTTGTCATCACCTACACTTGTCATCGTAAAAACAAGGCAAAGATCAAGGTATAGAGGTCACACGAATTAATCACCAAGACTTGTCCGAGATGAAAATCCGACAAGTTGCAAGTAGGAGATGACCAACAAAATGGAACAAGAAAAGCTCAAACACAACAACACAAGATGTCTCGTCTTGGTGTCGTTCCCGTATCCTAGCACCGTAACCAACAACAAGCATGTAATGATATAAAGGGGTCAAAAGAAAGCTAGATTATGGACTCAATTCCCACGTTTTTACTCAGCCAAATTCAGCAAGACACACTTAAATCAAGCACTAAAGGAAGACATTAATCAAGCAACAAATGCACCCTTTCAACTACCAACTTTTGATAACTCCTTTGAGTGTTCTATTGGAACGTTTTTTGAGCATGGTTGGAAGCCATGGCTGAATACACACTCAGCCAAGACAACCACAAGATCAAGACAAAGCAACGACCACAACAACACATAACAAGGACACTATGGTCACACACAACAACACAACTCATCCAATAAAGAGTTCGAACCTAAAACTTGCAACAAGTGGAAATTCAAGGTCGGAACAAGGTTTAGATGGCGATACCTTCGCGTGGCTCTGATACTACTTGATGAAAGGATCGATGGAGGGGATGATGGTGCAAAGAGATCGCCACGAGAATCCAAGGAATTCCGACAACAAACACCACGCAACTGACCCGTCTTCAACTGGATGGATCTTCCTCGTACGAACTCGGATTTGAGTGATTCCAATTCGAGAAGTTAGATCTCTGAGTCTAGTTTAATCCCTCAAAATATGAGATAAAGATGATGAGTGGATTGAAAGTTATGTCGAATTTACTGAGATGGTGCAGAAACCTCCGAGATGGATGATGGTTCGAAAATGGAGAGAACAAGGGGATATGGATGCTTGATAACTTGGATATGACTCACCAAGCTCTCAAACAAACTAGGATGCTCGAATTGTCGGATATGACTCACCAACAATTGAACAACGAGAATTGAACAAAACAAAACAAGAACTTTGAATTGAAAATGCAAGGAAAAGAGAAGCAAATTTCGTCCAAGTCTAGAGAATGAGGAGGAGGAGGCCGACCTTAAACCTAACACAAAGCCTTAAAAAATTAACCCCCTCATATAAGGAAATTACATAAATTAACCCGAAATTCCGAAAACTTACAAAGTGTCCTTAACCGTCAAAAAAAGTCACTTGTCGGAACACGAGTCAAAAGGAGACTCCAACCTTCTTCTTTGTAAACCTTTGGAAACTTATGATCCATGAGCTCCTCCTCAATCTTGTCAAGCATTGCCCTAGCATGTTCTCGAGTGATGCGCCCATAATAGAGCGTCGTGCCTTGACTCGGCTCCTTAGCGCCTCGGACACCGACCTTGGATATGAGTCCAAATGAAGACTCTCCCTTGTCGTGCAAATTGGGCTTGTCTTTAGGGCTGGAATCTTCACTCAAATCATGGGGCCATGACTCGGTAGATGGAATCACATCAGAATGGGCTGGGCCGATCAATGGGGTTAATTGGGCTTAAAATGTCTCATTAGGTGTGTGTGGGGGTGAGTTGATACATGGGCTGATATCACTTAGTAAAATATGATGGTACCATAGTAATAGTTAATTAGTTATTATAAGTATACATTATGTATTGTATAGCAATGTAGGTTAGTATATTTCCGTCATAGTTCATCCTTAAGAATAGTTTTTGTTGTTTAGTTATATATGTTAGTATAGTTAAATTTTGTGATTGGGTCACGCTTAGGGTCGGATTCGTAAAGTAAGGGTTGTTCGTTTCCAATATCTCGTAATAAGAAGTTGGGTTGAACCTAATCCGTTTTGTCGCATTAATATTTCTTTTAGGAAGCCGCTTTTGCCTACGCTCTTAATTTCCGACTTCTTTGAGGATCCTTCATTTCGAGGTAAGTTGTTTTCGACTTGCTCGGTTCTTCTCTATCCTGTTAGAGTTCATACCGTTATTGTAGGGCGGATTTTGGGAACTAGTCCCGAATACCTTTTTAAATTGTTTTGAACTTCATGAATCGTTGTGTGTGTAAAATGGTTTTGAACGTATTTTATCGACAAGATATTTTTGGAACGTTTTCTCTGTGTTGGTACCATTTCCATCACAGCCCATCGTAGCTGGCGTGGAGGAAGAGTTGGCTATGTATGACCCGTGTGACAGGGAAACCATGCCCCTTCAAAACGAAAATCATTATTTATGCGTTTTGGCAAGTGCTCCAGTGAAGGCTTAACCGGGGTTAGAAGGGAGATTGTGAAGTAAAGTGAGAGGGTCTGCCTCTGCACTCGGTGCGGCGATGAGCGCCTTGGAAGTCGGATTGTGAGATGGAGGAATTGCATTGTTATAAGGTTGTGTTTGTGAATGTGTATGTGACTATGTGTGACTGATTATGACTAATTTAGGTATTGGCCTTTAGAGTTATTATTACGATTGTGGACTTAGATGTTGACTCTAGAAATGCTTTTAAAAACGACTTGCAATTTCCGTATTCTTTCTAACTTGATAGATTAGTAGCTGACCCTTCGGGGAATATTTTTCAGTTCCAAGTATGAACCAGGGAACCGTGCAGGAACCAAGGCCAGATGGCGGGGCGGAGCGGTGAAGAGCGCGTGTCATAGTAGGGTCGAGTTTACGTTAGTTTATTTATGATTTTCTAGGATGATGGTTTTACTATTATGATGGAGTTAGTATTATTACTTGTCTTTGCTTCCTCGAATAATTTATTGTGAGCAGTGATTTGTCGGGTTTGAATATTTATGTTTTCGGTAATACATGCATAACTACGTTTTCTATTTTTTTATAAAATGAAAGGTTGGATGATTTTATTAAGTTTTCTCGTCGTGCCCGCATTGCAAGATCCTATAGTGTAGTTGTCAACCTACTTAAATAGTACCTATTAAGATCTATTTCTAAGTAGCGTTCCATCAGAAGTCGGGGTGTTACAAATTGGTATCAGAGCCAGGTTGACAACGGGGCACAAGGAACTGACCAACGAGTGTATCCGAGGTCCAACTTAAAACCAAAAACCGGCCGATGTTTTCAAAATGTTTTATTGGGGTAGTTATGTTTCATATAGGGGGTAGGTGACACGTCGCGACTCCACCCCCATCCGCCGAAGGACCTCACGTAGAATAGTAAGAATTACGTTAATAAATAGGATGTTTAAGTTTTGACTGTGGGACTTTTTGTTATAGATGGCCCGACCAACCAGAGCAGGAGTTGCTGTAACCAGTGGAAGAGGCCGAGGTAGGGGTCGTGGAAGGGGTAGAGGAGAGGCCCCTGCGGATGCTGAGCCAAAGGTGCAACATAATGTTGCTCACCAGGAGGAGGTTGCGGAGAGTCAGGATGTGGCTGTTGTTGATCATCAGTGGGACAGTGCGTCTGTCGCTAGAGGGGTTCCCCCAGCTAAAGGGGCACAAGTGGGAGCGGGAGTTCCATCAGCAGGACTGGCCCCAGATGTGAACGCTGCAATTCAGGTGTTATTGCAGACTTTGATGGGTGCGGGAGCTGCACCTAATTTGAACGCAGTTGCGGGGCAACAAGGGGCTGAGAGGAGGGCACTAGGACCAGACTCTGTTTTGGCTGCCCAGTTAGGAGCTATGCCAGATTCGCAAGGACCAGTGATAGTTGATCGTGTGGTCGAACCGAGGAGACAGTATCGCGAGCCTCATCCTGATAAGTGGCTCGCGGAGTTTAGGAAGACTAGAGTGCCGAACTTTGCTGGAGTGCAAGGTTCTGACGTAGAGCAGTGGTTGAGGAGGGTGAAATCTGCGTTAGATTCCATTCAGGCACCGGAGGAGAGGAAGATGTCCTTGGTACAGAGTCTGCTACAAGAGAGTGCGTTTGACTGGTGGGAGTTGTGTAGGGATCACCGGACTGAGGTGACTTTTGAGGAGTTTGAGAGGAGGATTCGAGATCAGTAGTGTCCTCCGGTGGTGAGGATGGCTCGGGAGGCTGCTTTTCTGGATAATGTACCCGAAAATATCACAGTAGCTGAGACTATTTTGAAGTTTCAACAAGAGTTGGCGGCGGTGCCGAATGCTGCCCCTACTGAGGAGCTGAAGATTGCGACCATACTGAAAAGGTTGCAGCCGCATTTACGTGCCTATGTGTCTGGTCTCCGACTCGCAACATTGATAGATGTTCAACAGTCTGCTTTGACTTATGCTATGGCCACGACCCGACAGAGTCAGCTAGAGGTACATACCACAGGGAGCAAGAGGCAGAAGTTGTCTGCCCCGACAGAGCCTAGGAGAGACCGTCGTCCTGGCTCGTCTCATCAACAACGATCAGGGTTTCAGTCACAGGGTCGTCAAGAACAACGCCGTCAGAGTCAGTCCACTGGAGGGCTGAGAGAGTGCTTCAACTGTGGAAGCACTGCTCATTTGAGGAGTCAGTGCCCGAAGCCAGTCAGGAGTTGTTTCGCTTGTGGGAAGCCTGGCCATTTACAGCGGTATTGTAATGTTGGAGCACCCTCACAGGGATCTTCACCGGGAACAGTGAACCAGGTGCCTCGTCGTCAGCCTCAGCAGTTTCAACAGGCACCGAGTCAAGGCAGAGGTCGCGGCGCAGGAGTTAGTACTACTGGGGGCAATCAGCCTCGTATGTTTGAGATGAGGAGGGCTGATGCCTTACACGCGCCGACTGCTATAGGTACGATTTGGATTCAGTCTAGACATGTTCATATACTGTTTGATACGGGTGCTACCCATTCTTTTATGTCTTCTGCTTGCATGGCTAGACTAGGACTGACTTGCACTGAGGGGGTGTCTTTTGTTGTGGGACTGCCTGACGGCAATAAGGTGAGCGGGAATAAGGAAATTTTACAGTGCCCTATAAGAATAGGGAATAGGGATTGGTATGCGTATTTCATAGTAATGCAGTTGTCGCCAAACGATGACGTAATTCTAGGGATGGACTGGATGAGACGCTACCGAGCAGTTTTGGATACATACAAGGGTACAGTTATAGTGACAGCAGATGATGGTACCAGACATGTGTATCAGGAGTTAGAGCATGAGGGACCTGGATCGGTGATTAGTATGGTAAAGGCCGCCAAGTTGCTCAGTGATGGATGTGTAGGATATTGGTGTTATGTTCTACAAGGGGACAAGGAGAGACCGCACATTCAAGATATACCAATAGTGTGCGAGTTTGAGGACGTTTTTCCCGAGGAGCTTCCAGGACTGCCTCCTTAGAGAGAAGTAAACTTTGGTATTGAGTTGGAGCCGGGGACGAGGCCGATTTCGAGAGCCCCATACCGCATGGCTCCGATGGAGATGCAGGAGCTGAAGGCACAATTGGAGGAGTTATTGGAGAAGGGGTATGTACGAACGAGTGCGTTGCCATGGGGAGCTCCAGTCCTATTTGTGAAGAAGAAGGATGGTTCTCTTCGTCTGTGTATCGACTACCGGGAGCTGAATCGGGTTACCATCAAGAACAAGTATCCGCTGCCACGTATTGATGATTTGTTGGATCAGTTACAAGGGGCTATTGTGTTCTCCAAAGTGTATTTGAGGTCAGGATATCACCAACTGAGAATTCGGGAAGAGGATATTCCCAAGACGACCTTTCGGACGAGATATGGGCATTATGAGTTTATAGTGATGCCATTCGGACTGACGAATGCACCCACTGTATTTATGGAGCTGATGAATCGGGTGTTTATAGACTACTTGGACAGATTTGTAGTAGTGTTCATCGACGATATTTTGATCTACTCTCGGAGTAAGGAGAAGCACGCTAAGCATCTTAGGTTGGTGTTGGGAGTATTGAGACATCATCGGTTGTTTGCTAAGCTGTCCAAGTGTGATTTCTGGTTGCCTGAAGTTACCTTCTTAGGTCATGTGGTATCTGCCCAGGGGGTTATGGTGGACCCTTTGAAGATTGAGGTTGTAAAGGCCTGGGAGCCTCCGAAGAATGTGAAGGAGGTGCGGAGTTTTCTAGGACTAGCAGGGTATTACAGAAGGTTTGTGGAAGGATTTTCCCGTATAGCCCAACCACTTACCAAACTGCTTAAGAAGACCACTCGCTTTGAGTGGAATGAAGCCTGCCAGCGGGGTTTTGACGAGCTGAAGGGGAGGTTGACTTCGGCTCCTATACTTGCTCTCCCTCAGGGGAATGAAGATTTTGTGATTTACAGTGATGCTTCCAAGGTAGGCTTGGGCTGTGTGTTGATGCAGAGGGACATGGTGATAACTTATGCCTCCAGATAGTTGAAGCCGAACGAGCAGAATTACCCTACTCATGACTTGGAACTGGCAGCTGTGGTACATGCTCTGAAGATTTGGCGTCATTACTTGTATGGGAGTGCCTGCAAAGTGATGACAGATCATAAGAGCCTCAAGTACATCTTCACTCAGAGGGAGTTGAATATGAGACAGAGGAGATGGCTTGAGTTACTGAAGGACTACGACCTTGAGATCCTTTACCAAACAGGGAAAGTGAATATGGTCGCTGATGCCCTTAGCAAGAAGACACCTCAGAAGCGTATGTTGGCTCATTTGACAGTTCAGCCAGATTTACAAAGAGAGCTGATTAGGTACGGTATTGAGGTACAAATTCAGCGTTATTAGGGCAATCTGAAAGCCCTGGAGTGTCACTCGTCCTTGCTTCAAGAAGTGAGGCAGAAGCAGGAGAGTTGCCCGATGATTCACGATCTGAGGCAGAGATTGAGCCATGGAGAGGCACCCGACTTTGTGGAGAGACCAGATGGCATTTTGTGTTTGCGTGGTCGGATTTGTGTTCCTCGAGATGCAGAGTTGAGACAGAAGATTTTGTAGGAGGCCCATGCTACACCTTACTCAATCCACCCCGGGGCGAGTAAGATGTACAAGGATTTGCGACAGTTTTATTGGTGGGATGGCATGAAGCCGGATGTAGCGAGATTTGTCGCTAAGTGTCAAGTTTGCCAGCAGGTGAAGATTGAGCACCAGAGACCTGGAGGAATGCTTCAGTCACTTCCTATTCCAGAATGGAAGTGGGAGGACATCTCCATGGATTTCGTTACAAGATTAAGACTCAGTAGAGGCCAGATGCCATTTGGGTAGTGGTGGATAAACTGACGAAGATTGCTCGCTTTTTGACTATTCGAGAGACTTGGCAAGTGAGCAAATTAGTAGAGGTGTTTATCAATCCAATAATTAGATTACATGGAGTGTCCAAGACGATTGTGTCGGATCGAGATGGGCGTTTTACTTCCAGATATTGGCAGCAAGTACATCAGGCTCTGGGGACGAGATTACATTTCACGACTGCTTACCACCCATAGTCAGACGGCCAGACAGAGAGGACGATTCAGACTCTAGAGGACATGCTGAGGTCCTGCGTGCTAGACTGGGGAGGTCAGTGGTCAGACCATTTGGCTTTGGTAGAGTTTGCTTATAATAACAGTTGGCACTCATCGATTCAGATGGCTCCTTATGAGGTTTTATATGGTCGGAGATGTAGGACACCGCTGTGTTGGGATGATCCCTCGGATGTAGTAGGTGAGAGGACACAGATGATTGAGGAGACGATTAGGAAGGTGGCCTTAATCAGGGAGAGGATGTTAGCTGCACAGAGTCGCCAGAAGTCCTACCCGCGGGGTCAGGAGATTCGGGGTGAAAGGGAAGCTGAGCCCCCGCTATATCGGTCCGTTTGAGATTCTGGAAAGAGTAGGCGAGGTGGCCTATAGGCTAGCATTGTCGCCCGCTTTGTAAGGAGTGCACCCTGTATTCCATGTTTCACAGCTGAGAAAGTATGTCCCGGATCCTAGTCACAGACTAAATTATGAGGAGTTATAGGTGGAACCAGATCATACGTTCCGGGAACAACCATTGAAGATTCTAGATCGACGAATGAAGAAGCTGCGAAACAAGGAGATTCCTTTGGTGCTGATTCAGTGGTCTCGACGGGGAGTCGAGGAGGCCACTTGGGAGACTGAATCCAGAATGAGTGAGAATTACCCACAGACCTACCCGAGTCTGGTAGAGGCGTTTGAGGGGAAGGTTAGTAACTAGTGAATTGTTTTAGATTTCATGATTGCTTATGTGATTGTTTTACTCTTGGGTTGCTTGTTGACTGCTTAGCCTCTTTGTTGTTTACTTTAGAGATTTAGTGATGGCTTGATTATTAAATTCCGGTTCGAGGACGAATCCTTTTTTTTTAGGGGGAGAGGTTTGTGAAACCTCGATATATAGTTTCCTTTCTATAAAGTTTCGGGACGAAACTTTCTTAATAATGTAATACTCGTACTTGTTTTAGGTCTCATAAATCGGAAAATAGACCCCTTCACTTACAAGCGATTGAGTTTCTTGATCCGTAAGGCTCCGAAATCCGAAATCTTTACCCGAAATTAAAATCGTATAGGGAAATAATTATGTTTATACCCCGTTTGTTAGTATCTCGGTCGTTTACATCTTACCACTTAGCCAATTTTTTAGCACCATTCGAGATAATAATTTTCTGCAACAATATTATAGCTTAACCCGATATTATATCTTATCAATAGATATACTCTAAATCTAGGGGAGATTGTTTCGTTAAAAAAGAAAAAGAAAAAACGATCGTCCGCAATCAACATCTCGTAATCTTTAAAAGGAATCAAACCCACGCCTCCCTATTCGTTCACCATCCTTCTTATTCGGTCACCTTCGTTCACCATTCATCTCTTGTCGTCGTTCCAACCAGTGTAGTTCGAGAACGAGAACGCAGCCTATCGCCCATTCAGAAGTCACCGGCCATTCGCCGGCCGTCGTCGTCGCTAGATACTGAACCGCAGCCTATCGCCTCTGCGCCGGAGTCGTTCTCGTTCACAAAGGAGTTTCACAGTCAACTTTCCGGTGAGTTCAGTCCATCCCTCCTTGTTTTTCGGTTTAGTTAGAGTGCTGTCAGGGTAGAGGGCGAGTCGGGATTGGGGGACATAGTTGGTCAGCGTGGCCGAGAAGTTGTTGCGGAAGCGCCAGGGGCCGGGAACAGGAGGCGGCAGAAGTGCTCATCTCTGCCTCCTTCGATGCTACCGGGAAAGGGCTGCAAGCGCATCAAAAAGAGGAAACGAACCAGAGGCGGCAATGGCGGTCTCTCTAGGTTGAAGAAGAGAAGGGATGGGCCTCGCCTTCGAAAAGTCAAAGGCGTTCTTTAGTTTGGTTAGTAGATGCGGATTTACAATTCGGGAAGATCGAATGGGCTGGGCCGATCAGTGAGGTTAATTGGGCTTAAAATGTCTCATTAGGTGTGTGTGGGGGTGAGTTGATACATGAGCTGATATCACTTAGTAAATTAAGATGGTACCATTGTAATATTCAATTAGTTATTATAAGTATACATTACGTATTGTATAGCAGTGTAGGTTAGTATATTACCGTCATAGTTCATCCTTAAGAATAGCTTTTGTTGTTATGTTATATATGTTGGTATAGTTAAATTTTGTGATTGGGTCACGCTTAGGGTCGGATTCATAAAGTAAGGGTTGTTCATTTCCAATATCTCGTTATAAGAAGTTGGGTTGAACCTAATCCGTTTTGTCGCATTAATATTTCTTTTAGGAAGCCGCTTTTGCCTACGCTCTTAATTTCCGACTTCTTTGAGGATCCTTCATTTCGAGGTAAGTCGTTTTCGACTTGCTCGGTCCTTCTCTATCCTGTTAGATTGCATACCGTTATTGTAGGGCGGGTTTTGAGAACTAGTCCCGAATACCTTTTTAAATTGTTTTGAACTTCATGAATCATTGTGTGTGTAAAATGGTTTTGAACGCATTTTATCTGCAAGGTATTTTTGGAACATTTTCTCTGTGTTTATACCGTTTCCGACACGGCCCATCGTAGCTGGCGTGGAGGAAGAGTTGGCTATGTATGACCCGTGTGACAGGGAAATCGTGCCCCTTCAAAACGAAAATCATTATCTATGCGTTTTGGCAAGTGCTCTAGTGGAGGCTTAGCCGGGGTTAGAAGGGAGATTGTGAAGTGGAGTGAGAGGGCATGCCACTGCACTCGGCGCGGCGATGAGCGCCTTGGAAGTCGGATTGTGAGATGGAGGAATTGCATTGTTATAAGGTTGTGTTTGTGAATGTGTATGTGGCTATGTGTGAGTGATTATGACTAATTTAGGTATTGACCTTTAGAGTTATGATTGCGATTGTGGACTTGGATGCGGACTCTAGAAATGCTTTTAAAAACGTCATGCAATTTCCGTATTCTTTCTAACTTGATAGATTAGTAGTTGACCCTTCGGGGAATATTTTTTAGTTCCAGGTATGAACCAGGGAACCGTGCAGGAACCAATGCTAGATGGCGGGGCGGAGCGGTGAAGAGCGCGTGTCATAGTAGGGTCGGGTTTACGTTAGTTTATTTATGATTTTCTAGGATGATGGTTTTACTATTATGATGGAGTTAGTATTATTACTTTTCTTTGCTTCCTCGAATAATTTATTGTTAGCAGTGATTCGTCGGATTTGAGTATTTATGTTTTCGGGAAGACATGCATAACTACGTTTTCTATATTTTTATAAAATGAAAGGTTGGATGTTTTTATTAAGTTTTCTCGTCGTGCTCGCGTTGCAAGATCCTATAGTGTAGTTGTCAACCTACTTAAATAGTACCTAGTAAGGTCTATCTCTAAGTAGCGCCCCGTCAGAAGTCGGGGTGTTACAGGTTGAAGATGGAAGAAGAAGAGAAGGTAGTCACAAAGAAGAAGAAATAAGGAAGGTCAAAGAATGGCTTCTCATGCATAGAAGAAGAAGAAGAAAAGAAGAGTAAATGCTTTTATTTTTAATGTATTTTTTCTTTTAAATTGTATTTTTACTTTATTTAA
Source organism: Fallopia convolvulus (assembly GCA_964016875.1). Classification (NCBI taxonomy): domain Eukaryota; kingdom Viridiplantae; phylum Streptophyta; class Magnoliopsida; order Caryophyllales; family Polygonaceae; genus Fallopia; species Fallopia convolvulus. The sequence continues at coordinate 20,054,308 of OZ024732.1, forward strand.
ATACAAAATTGCCTAGCTAGAAGAACACATAGGATTGATGATTTGTCATGTCATCAATTTTAATGAGTCCCTTGTCACATGGAAGATGAAGGTCAGAAATCGCAATCATTTTAAAAAGGTTAGGCTATTATATGCAAAATTTCAAATTTTAGGTTAATTACCGCAATAATCCTAAAAGGTTAGGCTATTTTAAACAATTTTTCCAATTATAAATTATGTAAAGCTTGTGAATTTTGAATTGTTGTGGTTTAGTATTTGATGAGACGTTTTCAAACTGCGTAGGAGGATGGTGGAGAGAGGAAGTGCATTTCCATGATTTGTGATAAATACAATGCTTAACTTATATAACAAGGAGTACGGTGTGTGTAAAAATGCATATAGGTGTGTAATAATGTTGCGATGGAAAAATATTGACTTACACATGTGTAAGATTACACAAGATGGCGACTAATTTTTTTTATTTTCTTAACAACACACAAATTTACCTTCCAAGTCTCAAACTCCAAAACACCTAAAATCCACCCGTTCATTTCTTCCATCCTCTCTCTCTCTCGGATTTGCAATTCCTCCTAAATTGGTCTCAAGAATTTTCACCTTCACAACTCCGATGTGACCCTTGTTCAAGACCTCCAACAACTTACTTGATTTGGATGATAAGCAACTCAATGGACTTTCACCCCACAACCGCCCGTGATTGTTGTGTGCCTCCGCCATGGGTCAAGTACAATGCAACCACCATCATCCGACCACCCTCCGCCCTCCGCCACTACCGTCATCGACTCTCGTCCTCTCTCATCCTATATTGGCTTCTCAAATTTCCTTTATGAATTTTAGGGTTAAATTTTGAACTTATTAAATTGGGAAAATAACCATATGAATGATAATATCAAGTGAAAATCGCAACACTTGCATCTTCAATTTAAAGATTCGTAGAGGAATAAAATTAGAAGAGGGAGTGGGAAATTGATTTGATATACGGTAGCGGTCACGAAGATATGTTGGTGGTTCTGGATTATTGTAATATTCGGGTATTCTCGACTTGATATAGGAGGAACTAACGTAAATGTTATGTTCATTAGATTTTAAGTTATATGAGAATACATTTATACAACTAATGTTATCTAAAAGTATATTTTATTCTAATCTTATGTTTATTTTATTTTTATTTTTAATTCTTTTTAATGATTTAATATATTTATACAGCATATCATTTACTTAAATTAAAATTATTTCCTTAGATTATCTACAAATATATTTAATTATCTTTTGTATTCCTAAGTTAAATTAATTTTATTACTAAAAATTATTTTTGCTTAAAAATGTGGTATATTAAAGAGATGAGAATTTTATAAATTCAACAAAACTTTATTTCACTTTTTCTTTTGAAACATAGAAAGTCAATTAAATTATTAATCATTTATTATAGAATAATACTTTTTAATCCCGTTATCATATTATAATGAAAATTAAATGATTATCCATTTATTTATTTTGTAAGACTTATAACTATGACCATATGGCCGATATGGGTAATGTCCAAAATGACATAATAACAATTTTAGGTTATTATTTATATTTTCTTATCCTTTTAAGAAAATAAAACCGTCCTTTATTGAAAAAAATAACGAAGGGAGGAAAAATTACAATAATACCCCTTCTCTAAAAGAGAGAGTTATTATATTAGTACCCCTTAAAAATAGTTTCGTCCATGAAACTAGGGCAGTACATGTTACAAACCAACAAGGTAATGCGAATATTCACTTTTAAAAGACAAGGTTATTAAACGTCCACTCCACACACTAGGGAATACGAAGAGATAGTGAAGAAAGATGGCAACTTTTGCCAAGGATAGGCTTGCAAAATCCTAACGACAACACATAAAGGTTGCCACATGCTTCCATGTTGATAGGAAGTCGAAACGTTGCAAAGAAAAATAGGGCAAGAACGAGAAAGAAAGAGATGAATAAAGGCAAGAAAGAAAAAACATAATTGTTTGTTCGCAGACAAGAAAATCAAAGGTTAACGAAAACGTGTCATCGGAAATTGGAGAAGCGCATAGGACAAATTTGAAACAAAAAGAAGATAATGGAGAAGACGATGGAGAGGAGGAAGACTATTTGACTCAAAGAGAGGAGGAAGACTATTCGACTCAATCGTGTATAGACCTCATTCTTTGGCCGACTCATGAGCCCAAACGACCGGCCCAACAAGTGGTCAACCCAAAGCCATGAAGTCTAGAAACGACCCAATAAATAAAGTCATCTCAAGATGCAAGTCATCGGAGATTCAAGGCAAACAAACTCACGTATTAGGAAAGAAGAGACGTCGCATGTTTGCCTCGAGGTTCTCGCAAGCGGAAACATCAAGTCACAGGGTTGTGATGGAGCGCGGATAATTCAAGCGCTAGAAGAGAAAAATGATGATCGAAGCAAAAGAAGAAATCGAGAAGACATGACACAAGCAAGCTCGAAACTTACGCCATGGCACGATCACACTAGTGAAATCACACACTGCAAAATATTCACAAATACCTAAGTCTCCTTGCACAAAAGCACGCTAAACTGGGCAAAATAGTTTAATCAGTGCACAAACAACGTGCAGGATGAACTAAAAGTATAAAGATCCAAGAGCAAGTAAAACTCCCACGAAACTCAAGTATGAATAGCATGCACATCCTACATGGCGGTCGACTACCTTGCCTAGTTGGAGCGATGAATAACCAGTAGATGAAAACACAAGTTATGAAGACTCCAACTGGTGATGACGTTGATGACATCGAATACCAAACCCACTGACTTATTATACAAGTTATATCATCCACTAATCAACAAAGGACACTCCACCTATTTGCTCGCTCGTCCCACATCGGAGAATCTCAAACCTCCAATTAAACTGCATCTTTCACCAATGTAAATGCAACACGTCGCCCACATCATATTTCACCAATCAATGGTTGACACCTCATATATCAATTAGTTTCTCCCACATCGAGAAAGTCCAACTTTTGACAATTTCCAATGCCTATAAATAGTTGAAGAAGGCGAAAGTTGTAAGGGTCGAATTATTTCATGTATAAAATATGGAGTAAGGTTCAAATAAAACAACCCCTTATCCTATAAAATAAGGAGTATTTAGATCCCTAGGATCATGGTAATCCAAGGGTTGATGTTCTAATCCCTTTTAGGGACGCGATGGCATTTTGGTAATTTCTCGAAAATTACAAAAGTGCATCGCTATCGTGAAAAAGTACATTAGTAAACCGAAAAAATGCAAACAAAAATGAAGCCGACATGGCATGCGCTCCATGTTCGGTTCAGTGTAAAAGTGCATCGTTATGGTGGAAAAGTGCATTGCGAAATATAAAAAGTGCATTATTAAACCAAAAAATGCATCATCCTGGATGTCCAATTAACTCAATTTCGATTGAACTTAATCGCCCAAAATATTTGGGTTTGGTAATGCACTTTTTGTATATCGGAATTCACTTTTTCACCATAATGATGCACTTTTGTAATTTTCGATAAATTACGAAAATGCCACCTCGTCCCTAATTTTTGAGCATATCAGCCCTTAGATCAAGGAGATCTAAGGGATCTAAACGCTCCTTATTTTGTAGGATAAGGACTTGTTTTATTTGAACCAGACTCATAAAATATGTATTATAATTTACCGTTAGAGTTCTACCATATATATGTTAGGTTGAATGACCGAAACCACCCCTATAATAGGCCATAGTGCTCGAAACCACCCGTTATATATCAAATTACCGAAAACCACCAGCATAATAACTTCCGTTAGCAGACGACCACCCGTCCCCAATTTCCGTCCAAAAATCCGTCAAACATGTGTCCATGTGCCCCTTTATCAATTTTAAATTGCAATAAAAGTAAAAAAAAAAAGAAAAAGCCTCAAATCTCTAATATTCAAAACTGAAAAAATCAATCTCTTGATATACAAGTTTTGTAAACCCACTTTTACAACTAATAGAGGAGAAATTCAAGTCACAAACCCTAAATTTCAAACTCAAATCACAATCACATCAACTACAAAGCATGAATTTAAAACAATCATGACTAGGCTTAATCTCCAACTTACCGATGGAGCACATTCATGAAGACTCCCCCTTCCCAATGTGCTTCAATGGTGACTTGAAGATCCGTTTCTCCAATGGAGATGCTAGATCCACTTCTCTCATGGGCCAAGGAGTCTTCGTCTCTCTATTTGCAAGCAGGATCGAGGAGAAAAAGTGAGAAGAGCCTCACCTCAATGGTCACCCTCAGCGTCGACAAGCCATAATTGGAAGATGCCCTTTTCGATCCACCACCTTTGATGGTAATCTAAACCAAAGCCCTAACTAATTGGATATTTGGTTGGCAAAATCGAGTCTGGGAAAATTAGGGTTCTTCATATTTAAAGAGATAGACGGGGAGAGCGATAGATTTGGGGGTAATGGTGGGGGTTGTAGATATGACATGTTGCAGTTGTGTGCTCGACATGAGAGAATTGTGAGGTGGGTGGCAACCGGGCAGATAGATGGCTACATGAGGAGGCAGTGGTGCACCTGTCCGACCTAAGGAAGAAGATGACATATGATTTAATTAGTTTTTATTCTTTTAGATGGAAGTAAAGAATATAATGTAATAAAAAAAAATAGAGGGTAGACTTGTAATTTCCTACTTTAAACGATTTTTTTGGACGGAAATTTGGGGATGGGTGGTCGTCTGCTAACAGAAGCTATTACAGGTGGTTTTCGGTAATTTGATATATAGCGGGTGGTTTAAAGCAATATGACCTATTATAAGGATGGTTTTCGGTCATTCGTCCTGTATATTATTACTACGTATAAATTGTTTCAATTTAATATCATGGAGAAAACGATCTCCCAAATGCAATTTCACACTTATGATTCCATCAGACCTCTGCTGGTGCGGAAAAGGGATTATTCCTCGTAAAATGTCTTCTTCTGAACAAACCCAAAACTCTCTAACGACCTCAGGAGCCACACACCATCCTAAATTGAAAGACGGTCCCAAATCCACGTCATACTTTGCAAGATGGTTATCTCCACGTGGCAATCTCTTACTGGCCAGACTGGATATTGCCGTTGGGCCCACTCTAATCATGCTATCAAAAACCACTTCGAACTTCCCACCTCAAAAACAAAAAATTAAAAACCCGTCTATAGCTTCATAGCTCCATCGCCTCCAAAGCACTACAACCCCAGCAATTAGCCGGTGACGGGTCGTCGGTTCTCCCAATACACCGTCGTTTTGAACCGGCATATACAAGTACCCCAGACAGCATAGTAATAAGATGGACGTGATGCCGTTGACCTGTCGAGCTCCGCACTCTCCGACGACGTCGTTTAAGGCGGGATGCTGCGATCTGCACCCCGCTCTCAAGTCAACGGCGTTGATTAGGGTGAAAAGGCGCTCCACTGGTGCCGGATTCAGGTTTTTTCCGGTCAAGGCGATGGCGGAGAGGAGCCAGGAGACGGTGGATGGGGGAACGGAGAGGGGTGCTAGCAGGATTGGGGCGGGAGGGTTCACGGGATCGGCTATGGAGGTGACCACATTCAATCAGAGCTTCGGGGACGCTTCTGATTTCCCTGCTTGGGAGAAGATTGGAGCTCTGGTCAGACTCAGCTATGGAGTTGGTTCGTTGTCACTCCTCACCCATCCCTATTCTTAGCGTTCTTTATGTCTTCAAAATTTCATATTTTGTTTATCAAGCGGATTATCAACAGGAGAAGATTACGGGAGATTGGATTTATCTCTTTTGCTATTATTCAAACTAGCTAGCGATTAGTTTTGGAATTGTCTTGTGCTATTACGGTATGTGTCAAACTAGCTAGAACAGACAATTTCGAAGCATAATATAGGAATTTTATCACGGACATTTGTGTGCTTATTTAGCTTTTGATTTTATGTGTATGATCTGAACAGTCACCTCTAACAGCTAACTTCGTGTTTTTACTATCTGCTTGACATCATACAAATGGATGTGAAGTCTTGCCTAGTAAAGTGGGTATGTGAAATGAAAGAGGGAGCTGGTGGTTGTTTTTAGTGACTGTTGGGAAGACAAGTTCATAAAGGTGGCTGAAAAGTTAGGCTAAATGCAGGCTTGATGTGAAAGACTGTTTTAGTTTTCTACAATTCTTGATTTGAATCTGGTACAAAATATAGTTTGGCTCTTATTTCTTAATGTTGTTGCTTAAAGGAAAGATTATAGGTTTGACTAGTCCAGTATGTATATGATGTTCCCTATTTCTTGCATATTCTCGATTTAGGACGATTCAGGGTAAAGGGGAAAAGAGGGTTGTCAATAACAGTGTACCACTTTTACTCATGCCATTTATAATTTCGTATCTGTTTGCTGAATTCAGGTATATACGGTGTGATGGCTTTAGCAGGAAGAATAATATGCTCCTTCACAGGCGTAGATAGCACAGGAGGCTTCCACCTGTCCTTTGATGCCATTATAGAAGGACTTGGTTATGCTACACCTCCAATTATGGCTCTACTCTTCATACTAGATGTGGGTTCACTTAGAAATCACAATGACATATTTCCTTCATTTTCCTGTTGTGTCATTTGTTGTCTTCCACTATCTTACTACATAGAACCATGAGATTTGTTAAGTTTCACGGTCTGGCTTGTTGTGGAAGATTTGATATTTTGTTACTCATGTCGATTAACTTGGATCCTCATGCTCATCCTCGTGCTCATTGGCTATTTTATACCGTGCTTTTGAGATAAATATATCCCCTATACTAATTTTGGGGCATTTTAACTTAATTCAGTTATTATTGTCACATAGCTGTATTAGCACATGACAGCAATGACATCACCACAATGACATCACACCATGACTCACCACTATTCTAGCGAATTCCTATTATTGTACTAGATCTAGGAGATTGAGACACTTGTCAAGAGATCCTACCTTGTAGCTCAATATATAATGCACTGTACATACCTGAAATATATAATGCACTGTATATTTTCATTGATTTCAGTTATGTACAGTGCATTATATATTGAGCTACAAGGCAGGATCTCTTGACACAAGTGTCTCAATCTCCTAGAGCTAGTACAATAGGAATTCTCTAGAATAGTGGTGAGTCATGGTGTGATGTTATTGTGGTGATGTCACTGCTGTCATGTGCTAATAAGCTGAATTCCAGTTTTCCTTGGATCTATTGGGCACATCCTCTTGATATGCTCAGGGTATGGGTGCCCCCATCTTGACCTCTCAGATCCTGCATGAGCGGGACTTTATTGGGCGATGGTGATGATGATGATGTCGATTGAGTTGGATGACTGAAGGTAACAAAAATTGTGAATGTTACAGGATGAGGTTGTTAAGGTGTCTCCTCATGCTCGTGCCATAAGAGACGTGGAGGATGAGGAGCTTCGAAGTTTTTTCTATGGAATGTCACCGTGGCAGGTAAACTATCTGTCCTTGGAGATTCTGCTGGTGCTCGACAATGATCCTCTCTCACGCTTAGGACATTTCACTTGTTTCTTACACAGTTCATGCTTATTGTTGCTGCGAGCTCAGTTGGTGAGGAACTCTTCTACAGGGCTGCAGTACAGGTCCATCTCCATATTTCTTCCATCACATTTTATCCGTAGTAGTATAAAAAGACAAACCATCTTTGCCGATGAAAGTTTGTATTTATGTTCTTCTGGAATTTTGATGGTGATGAGAAAATGTTGCAGGGAGCTCTGGCTGACATTTTCCTTAGAGGCAGCAATTTCGTTACGGATGCACGGGGAATGGCATCACTTGTGAGCACTCTTCCCATTTACCCTTTTTGTGACATTATTTCTAGTTCATTAGAATCTTGCTGAATTGTATGATTTCTTATTCTAAATCTAGACTGGTGTGCTGCCTCCATTCGTGCCATTTGCTCAAGCCTTTGCAGCCGTGATCACTGCAGCCCTGACTGGTTCTTTATACTATGTAGCTGCATCACCTAAAGGTAGAAGATCAAACGACTTCTCCTTCAAGATTGATTCGAGGTTTCTCTGTGTAGTTTATAAAAGCTCTTTATTGTGGTTTCAGATCCTACCTACGTAGTAGCACCAGTTTTAACATCTCGGTCTGGCCGGGAAGATCTCAAAAAACTGTTTGCAGGTATGTTATCTCGGTCTGACCAATGAACCAAAGGACAACAAAAATAATGTGAACCATGACTGAACAAGAAGCCAAAATTCTCTCTTGTGCACATTGAGATGATTTGTTCTCGTGCAGCTTGGTATGAACGTAGACAGATGAAACGGATATATTCTCCCCTTCTTGAAGGTATCTTGGCGCTTTACCTAGGATTTGAATGGATCCAGGTGACCTATCATTCTTCTTCTTTGCCATTTCTTTTTCTTTCTCTGATTCAAACAGATCAGTAAATCTTACATTATTTGTGGCGAACTTTATGGCAGACAAACAACATTCTTGCACCGATGGTGACACACGGGATATACTCCGCTGTAGTACTGGGGCATGGTCTGTGGAAGATTCATGATCATAGGCGCAGGCTTCGCCAAAGAGTTCAACAGCTGAAATCGGATAGAGAAAACTGAACTGTTTCTGAATGAACACTATCTATAAGCATTCAGAAACCTTTTTGCTTTGAGGGTTTTTTCTTCAACGTATTTTTTGGTTAGATCTATAAGAAATTGTGTATATAAATGGAGTTCATAAAAAATGTACATTCTACTTGGAATAAAATATAGTATAATACAGGATAAAACAATTAAAAGTTTGAACATTTTGCAGTGTGTTGCTTATCATTTTGAAGTGTTTTATTCAATTAAATTGAATATTTTCCATGCGAAGCCCATTTGTGAGTGTGAAATCGGGAAGCAGGATTCGGAATTTTGAATGAGAGCTGTGTTTTGGGCAGAATTTGCCGGCGACTAATTCTCAATCCTAGATGTATTGTGGAGCTTAATCTAACCGATTTACAGCTAAGAAATCAAAAGAACGAAGGATAACGGGGATTTCGATGATGAATAGCAATGCAAGATAAATATTTGTTGAGTTTACAATTGAATATCTCAGTCTTACCAATGAAGCAAAGGACAATTACATGAGTTCAGCATACCTCTCACCCTACCCTCTGTTACATTTTATTTTTCATCCCCCATTGCCCGACGGACGACGGTTGCCTTGCACAATCCCTCCGGCCATTCTTCCCACGTTTGCCTATTCTTGACCCACCTTCCTCCTGGATCTCCGTTGGGCATCGTCGCCCGTCTGGCTTATGATCTTCTTGGGCCTCCTCGAACGGGCTAGCGAAGTTTGGGCCCAACAATAGCCCAAAAAGATAGAGATTTCCAGGAGCGAGAATTCGAAATTGTTTTACTGTTGGCATGTGAGATTCTCGATCGTTCCTGGGGACACGTGGGGCGCTGGGATTGAAGGGCTCTGTTCGAGGAATCCATACCAGGCAGTGTCCAAGTCGGCCTCCAGTTCTGTGTTGTTTTGGTCAGGGTCAGTAATCCATACCAGGCGATGGGAACGACCATTTCTGCCAGGATGATCGCCTAGCACCCATAGACTAGGAAGAACAGGGACTGCCCCTTGGCGGTTCTTGGTGTGGTTTTGTCGGCCACAAGATGTACGGTAACTCATTTGCCCATCGCCCTTTGGCCTTTTCTAGGAACTTTTTTAGGTTGTTGATGATCACTTTGTTATTTGATTATGCCTGGTCGTTGGCCTTCGGGTAGCAAGGAGTAGAGGTCATGAGGTCTTTGTTCCATTGTTTTTAGTAATCCTTTGTCTTTTTGTTGATGAACTGTGTCCCATTATCACATACGATTTCTGAAGGTATTAAAAAGTGGCATATGATTGTTTCTTGATGAAGGCGATGGCTTGTTTATCTTTTACTTCTCGATACACCTCAACCTCTATCCACTTTGAGAAGTAGTTTGTGACTACTAGGAAGAACACTCACTGACAGGACAATGGTGGCAATTTCCCCACGATGTCCATTCCCCACCTCATGAAGGGCCAAGGGTTAGTGTTGGGTGTAAAGGTTTTGGCGGCTGGTGAGTAGTAGGAGCATGCCTCTGGCAGGCGTCACATTTTTGCGAATACTCAATGGCATCTTGACGCATGGTAGGCCATTAGTACCCTATTCTCAGTGCTTTGTTGGATAGATTGGGACCCCCAACGTGATTTCCACACTCTCCGTCGTGCAATTCTCGGAGGATCCATGGCTAGGCAGCGAAGTGACATTCCTACAACGGACTTAATGAACATGATGCCATTTTCCTCGCAGAATTGGGTAGCTCTGATTATGGGTCCTCTTCGGTTATGATGAGTATTTGGATTTTGTTCTGACGCATTCTTGAAGGTTTTCGGGTTTCTAGAGATGGTAAGGGATGTTATATGTGCCAGTGGGAATAAAGGGAACTCTTCAAGGCTGATAGTGGACACTAGGTTTGCCAGTTCATATGCTTGTGCGTTCGATTCCCTAGGTACTTGTTGGATTGTGAAAGTTTTGAATTTTCGCATCATCTCTTTGAATTTCTCTACGTACGCGGCCATTCTAGCGTCTTTGGTGGCGAAAGTACCTAAGATCTAGTTTACGACCAACAGAGAATCACGCCTTACTTCCAGACATTCAACGGCTAGCTCGTGCGCCATAATTAACCCTGGGATCAGTGCTTTATACTTAGATTCGTTATTGGTGGCTTTGAAAGCGCATTGTACTGCTTGAGCTATTCTCTCCCCCTGGGTGATTTTAGCACAACGTTGATACCTACTCCTTTACTGTTGGAAGCCCCATTCATTTATAGAGTCCAGGTTCTAGTGTCCTCGGTCTCTGCCACGAAGGTTTCCTGCTGTCGAGCACTTACTTCTAGTGTAGGGCTGAAATTGACCATAAAATCTGTCAATGCTTGGGACTTCATGTCCCACATGGCCATTCTCCCGATGATCTCTAGCTTCCACACACTGCTTTTAATGGGTAATTGGTGCAGACTATGATGGCATGTGACTCAAAGTAGGGTCTCAACTTAGTCGAGGCCATTACAAGAGAAAGAACTAGTTTTTCCAAGGGAGAGTACCTTGTTTCAGCGGCTAGGAGGGTTCGGATGATGTAGTACACCGGTAACTAGTTGTCGTCCTCTTCTCGTGTCAAGACTCCATTGATCGTCGACTTAGTTACGACCATATAAAGAGGTAAAGTTTCTCCCTCCTCGGGCTTAGAGAGCAATAAGGGATTTGCAATACAAACCTTTAACTACTAGAACGCTTCGTCGGGCTTTGGCGTTCATTCAAACACTTTGTTCTCGCGTAGGATGTCATATAATAGCCGACATCGGTCTAAAGACTTGGATATGAACCTGTTCAACACTGCTATTCTTCCGATTAACTTCTAGACATCTTTAAGACATTTAGGAGATTATAAGTTGGCAATCTCTGGTATCTGGTTAGGACTTGCTTCGATCCCTTGTTGGGTCACCATGAAACCGTGAAATCGGCCTGACGTTACCCCGGAAGTGCACTTGGATGGGTTCAATTTCAAACGGTAGATTTTGAGGATCTATAAGGCCTCTTCGAGGTGTCTTGTGACACCCCTATACCCTATGACGTATACTTAGTAAAACTTATCTCCTATATAAAGAGATAATTCACATATAAGAACTATTTCCACATAAGCACATATCATAAAGTAACAACCATACAAGGTTGCACACATACACACAATTCTATGTCGTTACTTCTCATACTAAAATATCTGTCACTCTAACTTATATTACAACTCATATTCTATGATGCAAAATGAGGAGGAGAAGGTTGCATTGAGCTTCAGCCGGCCGACCTGTATGAATGTGATCTCTAAAAGGGACACACGTCAGTAAAATCTAGTTGAACCTGAAAAATTGTTTTGCGATTTGCGTGAGTTGCATACTCAGTGAAAATAAACCATCATCAATTATTTCACACAAAGTCAAACATTTAATCCATGTACATATACATACATATTATATATATGTCATATATAAGAATTTACTATGCAAATGCAAATGCTGATGTATCCGATTCATTATTCTGTGAATTTTTCAAGCCTGAATCTGCCCCGGGTTTACTGTATATGGACTCTTATGGTCCCTTTAACAATGAAATCCGAAGATTTCCTGAATATTGACTCTTATGGTCCTGTATGATCCATATATCCTGTATGACCCATAGGTCACTTTAACAAGGAAATCCGAAGATTTCCTGAATTACAAATCAGGGCAAGACAATCACAGGTCCTTTTAATCTCATTGCAATATGCTATGCAATCAAGTGCATCATGTAACCATATATCATATGCCATCTGTTAACATACTTTCTGTGGAAACAACTCAGTAAATTTCAGAGCTATTACATCTATCCATATAACTCATATAGAACATATACCCACATAGCACATATAGCACATATATCACATATATCCATATACCACATATACCACATATACCACATATATCCATATATTCATATTTCACATATAGCACATAGGATTGAATCTCCGGTCTATACTCACCTGTTTAGGATAGATACTATATTTCTCCCCCTTGTTCTTGACCACGATCTATGATCGGTGCTCCTATATGTAACCCAATGAAAATTAGGCTATTTACTCTTATAAACTCTAACCCTAAATGCAATGAAGTGCTAGAACGCATTATAACTTCTTGTGCATAATTCCAAATCCTTTAAAACTTGACAACAATAAACTATATATATAGAAGAACATTTTTCTAGTTCAAAGCTTTCTGAAAAACTTGATCAAATGGCTCCCTAATATCCTTACAAAACGAAACCCTAAAAATACTCTGAAATCTTTTACCGAATATAAATCCGATATCGAAAACTCCCTTTAAAACTATAGATCAATTGATTTCTCAATCAAAAGCAACTGTAGATCTAGATCTGGAAAAATCAATGAAATCCAAATAAACCATTAAGTAATTAAAACTTACCAAACCACGCTTATACTTCGAGATTAAAATTCGATTGAAGAGATCTTGTACCAGATCCAATAAAAACAACCCAAAACAAAACCGAATTTCTTTCTTTAATTCTCAAGCTCTCTTTGTAATTTTTTTTTTCGTTGTTGTTTCGTACGCAACTTAGCAAAGAATGATTCCTGCTAACAAATATATATATCAATGGAAGTCGGTCTAGTTTTAGAATAAATTTCGTTTTCTACCCTCAAATCTCTTTTACTACAAATTTTACCCTGAAATAATTATTAATTAATTTTTAGTTAAAAACTTTTTAAAATATAATAAACTTAATTAAAAAATAAATATTAATTTTAAAAACTCACTATATATCATGCCACTATGCTATGCATATGCTACTAATCTTATATTAATGTAGAATGAGATATGCACTTTGGTCGGGGATGTTACATGTCTGATGTGTGAATTGACTTGTTTTGATTTGACGAGCATGTCATTGATGTATACTTCCATGGTTTTTCCGATCTACTGCTAGAACATGAGATTCATCTGCCGTTGGTAAGTAGCCCCAATATTTTTGAGGCCAAAAGGCATCACTCAGTAGCAATAGGTCCCATGGCTTGTGATGAATGTTGTTTTCTCTTGAAATTCGGGGTGCATGCGGATTTGGTTGTACCCGCTGAACGCATCCATAAAAGTGAGTATCTCGTGGTTGGTCGTGGCTTCGACCATGGCGTCTATGTGCGACAGAGGGAATGAGTCTTTGGGATAGGCCTTGTTGAGGTTTGTCAAGTCTATGAAAACTCTCCACTTTCCGTTCTTCTTGCTCACCACCACCACGTTGGCCAGCCACTCCGGGTATTTCACCTCTCTCACTTTCCCATTCTTAAGTAGTTTTTGCACCTCTTCATCTACTATCAAATTCCTTTCTAAGGTGAACTTCCGCCGTTTCTTTTGACGGTAGATGGAGAGTGTCTACATTCAACCAGTGGGTAATGACCTCTAGGTCGATCCCAACCATGTCCTCGTGTTTCCATGCAAAATAATTGTTGTTTCTTTTCAAGAAGTTCATCAAACTAATCTTGATTTCCGGGCAGAGCTCTCGCCCTAACCTTATTGTTTGTTGCGGGTCTAAAGCGTCGAGGGGTACCTCCTCGACATTCTCTGCCTCGGGGTCCGAATATGGTACGACCCCTGATGTGATCCACCTCGAGGTCAATCAAGATTTCTCTTCAAGCTTGTGTCGTCACTCTCGAGGCTCATTATCAATTCCGTTTGCGTCCAAGTCTTTAATAATTGTGTGGGATATATATATTTATTGTAAATATTCTAGATTTTTATTATTATATGAAATTAATAAATAGGTAGTAAGTAATGTGGTAGGTGAGGTGGTAGGTAAGGTGGTAGGTGAATGTGAACATGAAGGGTTATTTGTAACCCCATTATGTGTGCCTATTTATAGGCATTTTGTTCTTCTTGTTTAAGGACAATTTGAAACCTAATGAGAATGAAACTTTGAGTTTTTCTTAGTAGTCTTGATCCACTCGTCCTTAAGGCTAGTGAATCCCCTTGGTTCGTGAGTCATATCGAGCCATCTTCAAGGATCCAGTCAAGGCGAGTCACATCCTTGTTTGAATCCATAGTTTGTGTTTTTGGAGAGTGAGTCATATCTCTCTAATTCGACATCGATATCCATCACTTCATCTCATACAAAACCATCCCATTTCAACCCCCTTCCATCGCCACTCCATCAATCTCATTCAAACTCCCATCGAAATCTCTTTTCGGTGGATTCTGCAGTACATCAGTAAAAACGACATAACTTTCAATCTACTCATCACCTGGCTCTAAATTTTTTAGGAGTTCAACTAGACTCATAGATATAACTCCTCAACTTGGAATCACTCAAATCCGAATTCAGATCAAGGAGAACAAGCAAGTTGAAGAAAGGCCAGATTTCTGGGTGTTTGTTGTTGAATTCCTTGGAAGTCTAGGGGCTTACCTTGCACCGTGGACTTCACGATCCTTGATTCTCATCATTTGGTATCAGATCCAATCAAGGTAAACCTACTATCTTTTCACACTCACTCTATTTCCAACAAAAGCTTGCGACCCCTCAGAAAAATTATCATAACTTCTGGATCCCTAAACAAACGATTTACAATTTAGAGGGAATAAACTAGACTTCTAGATCTACACCTGGGATTTGGAATCACTCAATTTGAAGATCGGAGCTGAGAGAACGACCCCAAACAAGAACTAGCAGAATTTTGGAAACAGAATTACCAAGAAGGTCCCTCAAGTTATTCAAAAAAAAGAGAGAGAAAGAATGAGTTTCTTCCATGATTTGGAAAAACTCATCACTATCAAGTGTCCCATTGAAATGATGCACATATTGCAAGAGGAGTGCCCTTTTTTTGAAGGAACACCCTTCTGGGATGACAATTTGCAAGAAGGGAAGGCCATGTCAACTGAAGTGGTCACCTTTCCAAGGGATGAGCCACTTTTTGAAGAGGAGGAAGTTGTTGAACCATCACCATCGATTATAAGAACCAAGAGTTGACCCACCATTGTGCGTAGTTCACTATATTCATTGGATACTCCATGGATGGATGCAACACCTTTGGTTTCTTCATGCTTGCCATTTCTTATTCAAGAAGAAGAGATTACACCATCTTTTTATTGGAGAAGCACATCAAGGAAGTAGATCAAATGGATTCGAGGACGAATCTCTTTTAAAGGAGGAGAGGATGATGTGAATATAGGGGAGCTTCAGACATTTAACTCATATTATAATCATGATGACACACGAACTTGCCAACGTCTCTTTCGAAGATTCTCGAGTGATGCAAAAGATAGATTTCGAGCTCAGCATTTGAATCATGAATACCACACCTTTGTGGATCACACTCCTTGGAAATGGGCAAGTCCACTTAAGCTAGTAATTTTAATTCCTAAGATGATGAAGTTCAAATCCATGAAGCCCATGAATAACTCACGCATCAAAACGTCAATGGATCAACTACTTGAAGGAACCCTCATGCGATCCGGCGGTCCATTCGCAACCATATTATTAAATTACATTACATATCATAAATTGGAAGCTTCTTCTCACCAACCAAAAGGAGTAATGGTCGTCCATCCCTCCTACCATCTAGAAGAAGTGAATACCATACTTCAATTTTTGTCTCTTGAATTTTCTACCAAAATTTTCATTTAAAGACCAAAATGAATGGTCTCTTTTTTCCATAGTAAGGTCGACCCCTTATAGTATAAACAGGGGTGTTGTATACTTATTTGATCATCAAGTTGAATACAAGAAACCCTCTTCTTAGCTCATGTAATTTCCCTTGTTTTAATCAAAAGACTTGTGAGTTATATCAAGTCCAAATCAACCTCCTCTTGAGTGAGTCATATCTCTAGAGTTGATTTGATTGCAATTGCCTTGAGTGAGTCATATATCAAGGAACCTATCCCTTCTACATCACCAAAGTTTACCTTGCACCAAATTGAGTGAGTCATAACTCACCGAACTTTCTTCAACAACGATCCGATTCTCGTCATTTGGTATCAGAGCTAGAAGTCGAAGAGAGTTTCTCAAGGCCATAGGTTCATGAAGACTTGAGGACGAATCATTTTAAAGGAGGAGAGGATGATGTGATCCACCCCGAGGTCAATCAAGATTCCTCTTCAAGCTTGTGTCGTCACTCTCGAGGCTCATTATCAATTCCGTTTGCGTCGAAGTCTCTAATAATTGTGTGGGATATATTTATTTATTGTAAATATTCTAGATTTTTATTATTATATGAAAGTAATAAATAGGTAGTAGGTAAGGTGGTAGGTGAATGTGAACACGAAGGGTTGTTTAAAACCCCATTTTGTGTGCGTATTTATAGGCATTTTTTTCTTCTTGTTTAAGGATGTTCTGAAACCTAATGAGAATGAAACTTTGAGTTTTTCTTAGTAGTCTTGATCCACTCGTCCTTAAGGCTAGTGAATCCCCTTGGTTCGTGAGTCATATCGAGCCATCTTCAAGGATCTAGTCAAGGTGAGTCACATCCTTGTTTGAATCCATAGTTTGTGTTTTTGGAGAGTGAGTCATATCTCTATAATTCCACATCCATATCCATCACCTTATCTCATACAAAACCATCCCATTTCAACCCCCTTCCATCGCCACTCCATCAATCTCATTCAAACTCCCATCGAAATCTCTTTTCGGTGGATTCTGCAGTACCTCAGTAAAAACGACATAACCTTCAACCTACTCATCATCTGGCTCTAAACATTCTAGGAGTTCAAATAGACTCATATATATAACTCCTCGAGTTGGAATCACTCAAATCCAAGTTCAAAGCTGGGAGAACAAGCCAGCTGAAGACATGCTAGATTTCTAGGTGTTTGTTGTCGAATTCCTTGGAAGTCTAGGGGTTTACCTTGCACCGTGGACTTCACGATCCTTGATTCTCATCAACCCCCTTGGCTTCTTGTGATTGTTATGCGGTGTCGGCAATCTTCGCCTTGAGAGCCGACTTTTAGCACTCCCAAGACAGTAGCTGGTCGCCTTTTATATCCTAGATTTCCAAAGGGGTGGGGAATTTGATGGTTTAGTGGTAGGTGGATGGGACCGCCTTCATGTCATGTATCCATGGTCTCCCCATAACGATGTTGTAGCAAGACGGACAGTCCACGATGGAGAATTTTACTTAAATATTCACCCCCTTGGCATACATGGGAAAGGTGATTTTGCCCATAGTATGAGCATCTTTTCCGCTGAAACCTACGACTCTACGAGTGTCATTGACTTCCTGACAATATCCTCCTCTCACAAGCCCATCTCCATGAGGGCGTCCAGCATGAGCATATTGGTGGAGCTTCCAGTATCTATGAGAATCCTCCTCATCAGGACGTTTCCCACTGAGAGAGAGATGACCAATCCACTGTGTTGGGGTCCCACTAGGTTCTCAGCGTCTGATCATCAAAGGTGATCACATTCTCCTCATCAGGATGCTCACTACTGGACACCCGACAATGCGTTCTCGTGCATGGCGCTTGGCTATTGAGTAGGATATTCCACATATTTTTGACTCGTCGGTGATCATGTTGACGACTTTGGTGCACTCCGGTAAAAGGGGTTGATCCATCGGGCTTTCAACGTTTTGGCATGTCAAAGCCCCGACATTCGGCGCGATATCCGCGGGCCATCATTTGGAATGGAGGAAGGCTTGTTCCTTCCGAAGAGCATGACACTCATCAGTTTCGTGCCAATACTCTCTATGAAAGTCACACCATCTCATCATGTCTTTGTTTCGATTAGGGTTCTCGGAATTCTTGGGCCACCGACATTTTGCTCCGAACCTTTTAAGGCCTTTTACCACCACAATGGGGAAAAGGATCGTCGCCCTCCAACCTGATGTGTGCTAGAGCCTTGACTTGATGTACTCGAAGTTGAGGCACATGTACTTGGTCATTTCCCAGTAAAGCTCGTTGTCGGGGATCAATCCTCACCGAAAAGCCTTTATTGATGTCGGGCCATCACGTAGTGGGATAACGACCTTTCGTTGTTGAATCGATTGATGTAAGTCCTTAGGGACTCTCCGAATATCTGGGCCACTCTGTATATATATCATTAGATTGAATCATAAGTTTTCGATTGCTGGCGAACTGGATCCTAAAGGCATCAACGAGGCTTGCGAAGGATCCGATGCTCCCTCGAGGGAGGTTAATGAACTAGGTTAGAGCCGCACCAGACAGAGTCGTCCCAAATCCCTTGCACATCACAACTTCTATGGAGTTCCTTATGATCAAGCTCGTCATCATCTTCTATTTAAAGATGGATATGTGCTCATTGGGGTCCCTGGTCCCGTCGTATGTAGGGATCGTTGGAACGATAAACTTCTTGGGAATGTTAACATTGGCAATTGCAGCCGAAAAGAGAGACTCGTCGTAGCCACTGGGAGCCTCTTTCTCAATGGCACGTGGTACTTTGAGAATTCGGGTAACCTTTTCCTCTATTCCCCTTAGGCCCTCCCTCATATACTTTTGAAACAACGAATCCATGTAGGAATCTGGCGGGGTGGTTTGGTTTTCCGATCGTCTAGTGTGCACTAGATGGTAGACATCGGTCCGTGACCATAATTGTCGTCAAGGGATGACCACTAAACCCCGAGGAATACGGGTTAACTACTCGCTCCATGTTGAGGAAAGAAGTTACTTCTCGAATGGTACCAACAAGTCTCACTTTGGCTTAGACTGTCATGGCGGATTGTAGTTGGTTGCGTAGTCAGGTGTTTTCCTTCGACAACTGAGCGATGCGCTCGAGATGGGTTTCGATGCATTCCATCTGTCTCGATATGTCCTGTTGCAGAGTTGTACTCTTGGTAGCAAACTCCCCCGAGATTTCATGGATATCTCGAGGGTCCCTAGAGCCATCTCCCTTGGAACCACCTGCTATGTTGGTGTCACGATTCTCGTTGTGGTCGCCCTCGATGAAAATGAGAGTGATTTCGAGTGGATTAGACATCCCGACGACCGACTGAAAATTTCTAATGGAGAAAACCGGCTATGGCCCCTTGGTGGGCGCCAATTTGTTTTGGACAAGAATTCGCCAACGAATAATTCTCAATCCTAGATGTATTTTGGAGCTTAATCTAACTGATTTACACACTCAGAAATCGAAAGAAGAAAGGATAAAGGGGATTTCAATGATGAATTGTGATGCAAGATAAGTGTTTGTTGAGATTACAATTGCTTTGGATTACATGAGTTCAAGAATCCTCTCAACCTACCCTCTGTTAAATTTTATTTCTCATCCCCCCGTTGCATGACGGTTTGCCTTGCACGATCCCTCCAGCCACTCTGCCCACGTTCGCCTATTTTTGACCCAACTTCCTCATGGATCTCCGTTGGGCATCATCATTTGTTAGGATGTTACACATGCTTTTGGGCTAGATGGATCTTTTGGCTTATGATATTCTTGGGTCTCCTCGAACGGGTTGGCAAAGTTTGGGCCCAACAAGCTGTATGTTGGAAATTGCAGAAATTGATT
Organism: Fallopia convolvulus; assembly: GCA_964016875.1. Taxonomy (NCBI): domain Eukaryota; kingdom Viridiplantae; phylum Streptophyta; class Magnoliopsida; order Caryophyllales; family Polygonaceae; genus Fallopia; species Fallopia convolvulus. The sequence continues at coordinate 20,074,327 of OZ024732.1, forward strand.
CTATATATGGGCTTTCAAACCTCCGTTTTTAACACCATCAAAATACAATTCTATGTATCCCTGGTCAATTCCAAATCTTTTTTTGGTGACATCGAAGGCTACCATGTGATCCGTAGGGCGAAACCACATTTGACTTGCACCACTGGTCATGGAGAAATCACTTCTGAGGCAGAATACTCCGTATCACGACATAGTTTCTTTTTCGAGAAAATTGTTTTCGTTTTGAAAAGGCCCAATATTCCATCATCGATTTTTAACTGATATCTATTAACAATTTATAAGCAATTTTTGTTAGACTTCAAAATATCAATGCCCTTTTTCAAGACATTTTTGGATTTTTCGAAACTCAAATATGTTGGATGGACGAATTACAAGGGTTGATCCCAAAGATAATAATCTTCTTCGAGTAGTTGTAGGTTGACTTTGTACTTCTGCAATAACCTGAAAGACATGTTGTTGCTGCAGTTCCAACGAATCGAATGGCTCTAGTTGAGCAAGCTACTCCTGGTACTCACAACTCTCAAGGAGGTAATTAGGAAGGTAATTCGACTACAATAGTTGTACGAGAATTGAAAATTTTGAATCTATTATTAAGATATTCAGAGGCCGCCTACTAAGTCATGTCACAAACCTTTGATTCACTAGCTTTCCACAAGTTTGCAAAATTTATGTGGGATCTTTTTGAGACTAAATACTATAGCGATGATGCTAGGAAACATAGTACACATGCTGAAAGTTTTACAATTCAAATGGTGAACCACAAGCCCATCATGGAAGATGTTCATCTGTACAAAAAACCTAGTGGCTGAAATCCTGACTAAGGGATGAAGATGTGTGTGGTCTTGTATTATGTCTTGTATAATCGAGTTGAGTAATAAATTAGTTAATGAATACAAATTGTCTACTTCTCTCTTCTCTCCTCTGCCTCTCTCTCATCCCTTTCTCAAATCCACTCTTCAACTAAACACCCTCACAACCATAACATCTGATATCAGCGCGTCTAATCCTAAGATCATGGCTGATGGAACACGATTTTCACTGTCACGGAAAGCATTCATAAGAATGATTTTAGCCACAACAATTATAACAATTGATAACACATAATCAACTTGAGACACGACAATGCATGGACTCTACGCATGAATTCATCATTGAGACAACATTAAAACAAGAGTAGAATTTGGTTCGTTTTGCGACGCATACAAACATTGGATAAAATCAACCCGACATTGATTCTATTGTCCGAATTTGTGAGATTGGTGTTACCAATTAAAAAGATGCCAACTCTTCCACATCCGGAACAAGAATTCTCGTGGGCAAAACTCGGGTAGTGAATGAGATCGAGTGTGCTTGGTGCTGGTCGAACTAAGGATAGACTTCCTTATTTTGATGCCTCAAAGACAAGAAGCTGGATTCAAAAGTGTGTACATTACTTTGCTATTTTTGGAATTCAAGATTGCTAGAAAGCGGAATTGGCTTCCATCTATGTGAATGTAAGAGCGAAAATTTCATTGCAAGGCTTCTTTATGCAGAAGCCTAGGGTTTTTTTTGGGAGGAATTGAGTAAGGCAATTTGTATTAGGTTTGGAGAAAGGAAAGGAGTAGACGTAATTGAGGAATTCAACAATATCAAACAAAAGGGTGATATTAATGAATATGCATAAAAGTTTGAAGAGGTGTGAGCATGTACGTGTTTTGGCTTATGATTCACATCGTCTAGAGGTGTACATTGTGTTAAGTTATGTGAGTGGTCTTAATGAGGAGATCAAGTCATTGGTTAAGTGGGGTAAACCTATAGAATTGGCGGAGGCATACGAGCAAGACAAGTTGCATTACAAAGCAATTCAAGCCATAGTTAAGTTGTGCAAACCACCATGGAAGCCACCATTGTTGAATTATGTAGTCATCAAGAATCTAGGGCCTAATAATAAGAATTCACAAAAGATAGCTCCTCCTCAGTCAAACAATTCGTTGCTTCTTGTGAATAACAAAAGTATTGGTAGCAATTCATCTTTTGAGGCTAGGATGTAGCAGGGTTTATGTTACCAACGTAGCGGGAAATACATTTTTAGGCATCATTTTAAGACACATATATTAAATAGCTTAATGGTAGTCCAAATGATGAGGTACAAAGGGGCGAACTAAAATAAAGAATATTCTGGAAGAAACTGAAGAAGGTGATTTGAGTAGTGATCAAGAGGTATATGTTCATGCTATAGCTAGTAGTAATTCCAAGACAAGTATTATGATTAAGGGAGAAATTAAGGGCCAAAGAATTATTAAATTGGTGGATAGTGGAGCCATGCATAGTTTTGTGCATCCTAGAGCACTTAAGCCACTTTAGGTGGAAATACAAGAAACTATTATTATCGTATCAAATTCAGTATTGTTGACTTCCATTTTAGGAGAAAAAGTAGCAACCGACGCGAGACAATTTTAGAAGTTTGTGTACCAAATGGTGAGAATGTATTGTATCAATGTTGCAAGGGTTGGTGTGGCAAATGTAAGGGAACAAGTTTAGGCATGATTTAGGGTTGTTAAAATTGGGTGGTTTTGATATGATTTGGGGTGGAGACCGGTTATGGGAGTTCAGTCCAATGCTCTTTCACATCAAAAAGGTGAAGATTTCATTTGTGATGGGTGGCAACATAGTGGAATTTTTTAGGGATAAGGCTGAAGCCACTTTGAGAATGATGATAGGGAGTAAGTTTCAAAAATTGTTAAAGAAGAAAGTTTCAATGATAATCACAAAAGTTGCTAGAATTTTCTATGTAGAGGGTAGAATTATAAAGGACCTAGTAGAAATTCAACAACATGTAGCTGGGTTTTGAAATGTGCTTGAGGAACCTAAAGGGTTGCCACCTCTAAGGGGACATGAACTTACTAATGTGCTTAAGAAAGATCCACAACCTGTGTGTCTAGACCTTACAAATATCCACACTTTTAGAAAGCTGAAATTGAGCAACAAATTAAGTACATGTTATTTTGTTTTTTTATGATTTTGACTGATTAAAAAAATATTTCATCAAATAAAAATGGGTAGAAATAAACAATCAGGGTTTTAATAAAATTGTGATTTATGAGTGATTTAAAGAAAATGTGGATTTTTTAATTACCCTTTTGAGTATTTCTTATTATAAGTTTTTTTAATGAAAATGAAAATAATAACAATAATAAGGAAGTTTTATTTTGTGTTAATGTTGAAATAAAAATAATTTAAATAAATTTAATTTAAATATATTTAATAATATTATTTTTTATATCTATAAAATGAGAATTTAATTTAAATAAATTTAATAATATTATTTTTATATCTATAAAATGAGAATTTAATTTATTGACATGAAAATTGGATAATTACGTTTCCTTATTTAATAAGAAGGATATCATTAATATAATGTATGAGTTTACATGTTTCTAAACTAAACGGCGATTCGACGTTCTAATTCAACATCGCAAGGAATGATATATAAAATAAAATAAATATAATTTATTTTTTATATGTTGTTGAAATAGGAACAAGTCTTAATTTGTGATTGTCATCGTCGCAAGTTCGTAGTTTCGTGTTTAAGTTATCGTCAACTAGGCAAGTAGATCGGTTCATTTTCACATAAGTTTGATGTTGTAGTACCTTTAAAGTGTTAGTAAGGACTAGGGGCGTTGCTTATAGGTTTGAGTTACTAGTTAACTGCAAAATTCATTCTATTTCTCATATATCAAAGTACTTTTAATGGATGAGAATGGTGAGATTTTGGTGATTCCTCCAACAATTTTTGATACCCAGGTTAAGTATGTGAAGCAAGGTGAGGTAGTGATTGAATGACTGTGAGACAATTATATGACAATTTCCTACTTTTGTTGTGAAGCCTTGAGGAAAAGTCCTTGTAGAGCAGGGAAATGTTACGTCTTGTATATCGAGTTTAGAAATAAATCAATTAACGAATTGTATAAATGTGGACTATCAATATAAAAGGGGGTTCGATAGCATTGTAAGAACACTCAAAAGAATAACAAACTGTCTTCTTCTCTCTTCTCCCCCCTCTCTCTCTCTCTCTCTCTCTCTCTCTCTATCTATCTATCTATCTATCTATCTATCTCACCCCTTTATCAATTTTGTTCTTCAACTAAAGGCCCTCATGGCCATAACATCTTACATGCTGACTTCCTCATCAAGAAATTGCTTGATTCTTGGGTGAAATGTCATATTTATTTAAAACACAAGAAGAAGGACATGACCCTTCTCGAATTGGCTAGCCATATGAGGTAATACGAGGCCAATTGCCTCAATGATAAGCCTAAACCTACACTCTAAAAATTTGTCTAAGGATAATCTTTGTTGTCAAAAAGAGAAGGAAGACATAGATGAATTTGCTGAATTGCACACATTTTTCATTAACACTGAATAAGGCTTAAATAGCCATAACAAATGCAGACTCTAATACACGTTTTCACTAACAAGTAATGATTATAAACGTGGCTTGATGGAATCACTAACCTGCGTACTAATTTAGATAAATAAGCAACAATCTAGACCAATTCAGCTTCCTAGAATATAACAACAAACAAGGACTAACTCTAACTAATACGACTCTGACTTATCTTAACTGAAAACATTCGAACTTCAACGGCTAGTAGTTTGTGCAGGCTTGATCATCTTCATTCAACACCTCCCCTTGATCCAGGCTTGCACATGCCAATTTCTTGCATAAAATACTGATGCTTAACTTGACTCAAAGCTTTGGTGAACAAGTCAACATTTTGAAAGTTTGTTCCACGTAATTGCAGTTCAACCTTTCCTTCAGATACCAGTTTTCTAATGAAATGGTATTTCACATCAATGTTCTTGGTTCTATCATGAAATATAAGGTTCTTAGCCATAGCTATAGTGGACTTGTTGTCACACCAGATCTCCAATGCCTCTTGTTGCTCACAACACATATCTTTTAGGAATTTCTTCAACCACAACGCTTGCCTAGCTGCAACTCCCATTGCAATATACTCAACCTTAGATGAAGAGAGAGACAGAGTATCTTCCTTTTTTGAACTCCAAGTTATGGCCCCTGATCCAAGATCAAACATAGACCCATATTTGCTCTTCCTGTTGTCTACACATCCAGCCCAATCATTGTATGTATAGTCTCTTAACTTGAAATTCTTCATGCTTTCATACCAGATTCCATAATCCAAAGAACCTACTACATATTTCAGAATCCTTTTAGCTGCCCCAAAATGTTGCTTGGTTGGATAATGCATGTACCTCAACACTAACACTAACACTAACACTATATGCAATGTGAGGTCTAGCGTGTGTGAGGTAATTCAACCCTCCTACCATACTTCTGAAAATTCTCTCATCTGTATTGTTTGTTCCATCTTGCTTTTGCAGCTTCTCATTTGAATTAATGGGAGTCTTTGCACTCTCACAATTCTCCATGTGAAATCTCTTAAGCAAATCTCTTGCATATTTATTCTAACATAAGAAGATTTCACTCTTCCTTTGATTTACCTCCAATCCAAGGAAGTATTTCAAGACTGCCAAATTAGTCATTTCAAATTCAGACATCATTGATCCCTTGAACTCTTTTAGCATGCTAAGTGAAGAGCTAAAATAAATGATATCATCAACATATAGACATACTATGATGAATTCATTTGTACCTTGCTTCTTCACATAGAGTGTAGGTTCATTTTCACTTCTATTGAAACCAATGTTGATGAAGAATGAGTCTATCTTGCTATACCAGACTCTTGGCGCCTGTTTCAAGCCACAAAGGACTTTCTTCAACTTTTATACCTTCTTTTCTTCACCTCTTTTCTAAAATCCTTGAGGCTATTCTACAAACACCTCCTCCTGCAATTTTCCATTGAGAAATGCAGATTTAATATCAAGTTGGAACACTTGAAGTCCCCATTGTACAAGCAGAGCAAAAACTATCCTCATTGTCTCAAATCTAGCAACAAGTGAGAATGTTTCTTCATAATCTATGCCCTCTTGCTGAGCATATCCCTTTGCAACTAGTCGTGCCTTGTGCTTTGCAATGCTTCCACCTGAGTCGTACTTTGTTTTGTACACCCATTTAAGGCCAATTGCTTTCTTATTCAGTGGCAAGCTCATCAATTCCCATGTTTCATTCCTTTGAATTGACTTGATCTCCTCTTTCATTTCTTTTGGCCACTCAGATTAACCAATAACTTCCTCAAAACCAGTAGGTTCAGTTGCAGCTAAGGCAAAATCACAACTTTCATGATATCAACTAGAGATTTTACTCGGAGTGGAGGAGTTTCTTTTGATGATGATGACTGTGATGTGAAGTGCTCTGGCTAGTTGGAGATGTTATTGAATCATTTGGTGTTGATGGAGGTTAAGGTTGCGTTGGCACCCCAATTGGTTCATCAAATTCTTCCAACATCACTAATCTTTGTTGAATTGTACTTCTCTTCTCTTGTTGATTCCAGTTCTTGCTTGCTTCTTCATCAAATATCACATTCCTTCCAATGATGCTCTTGCCATCTAAGGGATTGTACAACATGTAGGCCTTAGACTGAGTTGAGTAGCCCACAAAGATGCACTTTTGAGCTTTTGCATCAAGCTTTTCCCTTAAAATCACTAGAGTGTAAGCTATGCAGCCAAATATTCTTAGATGGCCAACATAAGGTTTCTTCTTTCTCCAAGCCTCGAAGAGTGTTGTGTTTTTGACAGCTCTTGTTGTTGAGATATTGAGCACATACACAACTATAAGAACAACTTCACTCCAGAATGCATTTGGCAAGTCTTTTGCTTTCAACATGCATCTAGCCATCTCTACCACAATTTTGTTTTTTCTCTCAACCATGCCATTCTACTCAGGTATGTATGGTAAAATTAATTCCCTCCTAATGCCATGGTCATCATTGAAGTTATTGAACTCTTGAGAGATAAACTCTCCTCCTCTATCAGTCCTCAATCCCTTCACTGATTTCCCACTTTGCTTCTCCTCTTTTGAAGTTTTCAAAAGATTCAGACTTTGTGTTCTGAAAATAGCTATACACCCATGATATTCTGCTGTAATCATATGTTATCAATAGGAAATACTTTCTTCCTTCTAGTAAGTCAGTTTGTATATGCATATACAAGTCGGCATGAACCAGCTCTAAGCAATCACTTGCTCTCCATGAGCTCTTACTTGAAAAGGACCCTTGAGCTTGCTTCCCATAAATACAACCCTCACAGATTTCCAGATCACCTATGCATTCAAATGTCCATATCTTAGATGCCACAACTTTGATGTCTCGTCTCCTTTGACTACTAGAGCATGACATGTTCCCTTTGCTAAATCCAGAGGAAACACCTTGTTCTTTCCCATTGCAACTCCCATTAATGCTTCTTTACTTTTCTTCTCCTTAATCACTTTTCTTCTCCTTGCTGAGTTTGAAGTACAATAGTTCCTAGTCCTTCAACAGACAGTTGGTTTCCATCTCCTAGTCTGACAATACTCCTTTTGGAATCATCTAACTCTTTATATTACCCTAGAACTTGTCATGTGATTAGAGCACCCACTATCGATGTACCAAACTGAGCTTCCTCCATTGTCATAATTATGTTGATCCAAGAATAGATTTTCATGCTCAACATAATTAGACTTTTGTTCTTGTTTGCCTTTCTCCTCGTCTTCATCTTTCTTCCAACATGAGGCCTCCTTGTGGCCTAGTTTGTTGCAGTAGTAACATTTGATGGGACCCTTATAGCCACTCTTAGAAGACTCTTCTCTTCCCTCATTGGAGTAGCCTCTTCCTCAGCCTCTACCCCTATAGCCACCTTTGCCTCTGCCTCTGTTGGATGATTGTTCGCTTTTCTTCTTGTTAGAAGGCTCTCTTTAGCTTTAAAAGCCTTCTCCTCCTTTTTATCTTCACCTTTAGACATCCTATCTTCATGAGATTGAAGAGAGCCCATCAAATCATCAAATGTATAGGTCTCCATGTCTTTGGATTCTTCAATTGCAACCACAACATAATCAAACCATTTTGTGAGACTATAAGAACCTTGCTCACCACTTGTTGAGTTTTAACTTCTTCACCATAGGATCTCATCTCCTGCACATTGCTTGACACCCTTGAAAGGTATTCTTGGACAATCTCCTTGTCCTTCGTTTGAAAGGATTCAAATTCCCTTCTTAAAGATTGTAATCTCACCATGATTACTTTCTTGCCTCCCATGTATTCTTTCTTAATAGTACTCCACACCTCCTTTGATGTACATGCAACTGCAATTCTAAGAAACACCTCATCATCCAAAGCCTATTGAATGATGAACAAAGCGTTTCTATCCTTCTTCCTTTTCTCCCTTAAAGCTTGATCTGGCTCTCCATCTTCAATGTCAGTGAAGCCATCTTCAACAATCCCCCAAAGTTCTTGAGATTTGAAGAGAGTTTTCATCTTCAAACTCCAGAAATGTTAATTCACACTTGTGAAAATCGGCAATTGGGTAATTGAGTTCCCATTGCCATTTCCATTGTTACCTTACATTGCTCTCGATACCCTATGTTTCCTTTTGTTTTAATCCTCACACAAAACACTCAATTCACTCAATCAAGCCCCTGGATTACTCTCGCTCTGATACCAATTATTGTCAGATAGAGAAGGAAGACAGAGATGAATTTGCTGAATTGCACACATTTTTCATTAACACTGAATAAGGCTTAAATAGCCATAACAAATGCAGACTCTAATACACGTTTTCACTAACAAGTAGTGCCTATAAACGTGTCCTGATGGACTCACTAACCTTCCCACTAATTCAGATAAATAAGCAACAACCTAGACCAATTCAACTTCCTAGAATATAGCAACAAACATGGACTAACTCTAACTAATACGACTCTGACTTATCTTAACTGAAAACATTCAAACTTCAACGGCTAGTAGCTTGTGCAGGCTTGATCATCTTTATCCGACAATCTTGTGGAGACTTCTTATAAAATTAACAGGTTCAAAAAAGGAGATTCCTCCTCAAGGAAGAAGAAGGATAATATTCATCACAAGAAAATTTTCAAGAAGTAGGTAAAGCCTCAAGACAAGAAGCAACAAGGTAGTTATGTCTATAAGAAGACAAGGATCACACCTATTAGTGTTACTGCAAAGCTAACAACTAGATAAATGCTCCTAAGCTTAATGCAGAAGAACCAAAGTCACATGCCTTCCTAAGTGAAGAAAATCAATAATTGATTGTTGTGATCTAAGGGGTGAACCTTGTGGGTAGCAAGGTTAAGTAGCTATTGGATACCGGAGCAACCAAATAATTCTACAATAATTGAGAGATGTTTATAAACTATGAGGAGTCTACTAAAATTGAAAGAGTCTACTAAAATTGAAAGAGTCTACATGGGAAACTCGAGTGTCTCCCAGGTCATAGGGAAAGAGAAGTGTCTCTGACACATACTTTAAGGGAAGTCCTTATAAGTGCATAATCCTTATATGTTCATTTCATGTGCGGAAAGGTGATTACATTTTGGCTTGCTTGAAATTGCTAAAATTAAACACGTGATAAGAATTGGAAAATATTTTTAATTAATAATGGTGAATTTGTAGGAAAGGGTATAGATCTAGATTCTGGTATGTTCTTTAGACTATGATTAATAATGAGAATAACTCTTCTTCTACTTATATTATAGCGTCTTTAGATTTGTGTCATGTTAGAAAACGATAGTTGAATGTTAATGTTGCAAATTGATTGCATGCTATTACGAGTCCTGAATTTCGCTACTAATAAGCTCAATAGGTGTGCATTCATCCACTTGTATGACAAAAAGTTCCACTTGCATATTTACTACAACATTTGCCTACACGACTCAACCAAATGTCTCACGATTTAATCCAAATGCCTAATGATTTAATCCTCGATGCATAACCATCATATCACGATGACCTCTAATGTATAGACGCGTTGTTGCTCTTTAGCACGATGTTTGCTTGCATAATGGCTAAACACGATATTGCCTCAAGATATAATCTGCTATTTGGAACCCGTACCTAGCATGGTTAACGGTCAGCATGTAGAAAGAAAGGTTGACATTTGTCAATAACATGATGACACATGGAAAGAGGATATGGGACATGTCATCTCTCTTAAGAGCCTTGCAAAGCACATTTTGGCTATAAATAGAAGGAAGACGTAATATGATGGCAGCTTAATGTGGGGAGAATGAAGGGTTGTTTGTGAATCCAAAGGGTGGCGGGTTTGTGTAATGGTAAAGGACCTTTCAAGTTCTTCTTCTTCAACCTCAATACAACAATGGTGGTTGAAGAATTCAAATAAGGGAACAACACAAAATGCACACACGACTACACACACTCTATGCAAAGGCAACACAACTCGGCAAGGTAAAGGCAAGGGTGGCTCAACGAGCACTTGCAACCTTAGATTGCTCAATTAATGGTCTAAAGAAGGATTACCTTGCGTGGATCTGATACCACGTGATGAAGGATCTTGATGTGGTAGCAGTGCAAGGCAATCCCGACGAAGACCTGAGCAAAACTCCAAGAGAAGGGTGCCGGCTATTGTCTCCCTTGAGGACGATTTTAGATGATGATGTAGGGGATTGATGGATGAAGTTTTGTGATGAAATGGACAATGATAAACGAGGGAATAGGCTGGATATGGACGAATCTTCAAGAGGATGTGACTCACCCCTCGAAAACACGAACTAGGAGGCTCGAGTTAGGATATGACTCACCTAGATTGAATCTCCGAGCTTGGATCGATATGAATCACGAATCCAAAGATCTAAACTGAAAAATGAAAGGCAAATTCAAGGAAATTTCAATTGAAAACAAAGGAGACAAGGGTTTGAAGATTTCTTGGTCAATCTTGTCTAAGAAAGTAAGGGAGACGTCAATCCCTTTTAAAGCAAAACCTAACATGACACCTTATGAAAAAGCACCCATAGGTTTCTAAAGTTAACAAAAAGATCTGAAGAAATAACATAAAATAGCCCAAACCACACAAAGTGGCCTTCAAGAGCACAAAGGCACCAACGAAAGTTCGTGTCACCACGCGGGCGCGCTTGACAAGCCTTTCCCGCGCCTTGCTCCTTCTTCACATGTGAACATAGTTGGACTTCTTGCTCATGCTCATGATGTGACACCCCGAGAATAGTCACATCACATATTTTCATGGAAAAATATTTAGGTTCTCTCCCTTTGATGTAGTATCATAAGAAAACTTGTTCTTGGCTATTTGGTAGATTAATGAACATTAGGGATCGCTTCTCTAAAGGACTTCTTTGGGCTATTGGAAATGTTTGCTTTATAAAATTTTGGACCAATCCTTGGCATAAAGAATGAGTTATTCCCTTTTTTGATAATGTCAATATTAATTTAAAAGTCTCTTTTTTCATTTCTTCTCATAAAACTTGGAATTTGACACCTCTTTCACTAGTTGTCCTTCTTATCTAGTACAAACTATTATGTCCTTGAGAATTCCTTTAGATGCTTTTGAAGATCGACTTATTCGGCTCCTGGCCTCTGATGGCGAATTTTTGGTTGCTTCAGCTAATTCTGTTCTTAATTCTTCCACATCTCTACATGCAAATGGTTTTGCTTGGTTTTGGAAAACGAAACTCCCGCCTAAAGTTCAAATTTTTCATTTGAAAGCTTGTGCAAATTGCCTCCCGAAAATAGATCGTCTTTATCGTTATTTTATCTGTGTTCCGAACTGTTCTATTTGTGAGATTGAAGATGAATATCTAAATCATCTTTTTTTCATTGCCAACTCAGACAATGATTTCTAAATTAGAAACTAGATTGCATATCTCTTTTCCATTAGTAACCATTGGTGGTTTTAATGATAATTTAATTACAACTCTAAATTTAAACCGAAATTGTAATATTTTGTTCTTTCTTTGTTGGTGTATTTGGGGCATCGGAACTCAAAAATATTTAATCCTACGCGTATAATCTCTAACTTACTTCCTTGTGAATTGACTTTAACTCAATATTTGCAATGGAACTTGATCAATACAACATAGAATAAATCTAAAATATCTTCTCCTAAACCTAAAAATCATAATGCTTGGATTAAACTTCCTATTAATTGGTTAAAACTTAATTACAGTGCATCTAAGCATTTGAATAATTCGACTTATACTAGTTTCATAATATGCGACCATAAAAGCGGTTATGATCGTAAACAACTCCAATCTATGTCTGTCTTAAAGGCTAAGGCTTTGTCGCTTTTAGAGGCTATTAAGGGAGCTTCTTCAATGAATATATCTAGGTTAATTATTGAAGGCGATAATCTAGTACTTATTAATTCTTAAAAAAATGTTTGGAAAGTTCATTGGAAAATCCTCCCAGTTATTAATGTTATTAGGCATTCTATCTCGTTTTCCCCTCATGTGGTCTATTTTTCTATTATTTAAGGGAATGCAATTTGGCGGTCGATTTTTTGGCAAAAAGATCTTTTGATCTTCCTCAGCTTTGCCTTGTTGTTTCTACTTTCTAGGTTAAACCAATGCTCTTATTTTGACCCTTTTTTAGTTTCCCATCTCAGACTGTTGTTTAGTCATCAACTTTTAATTCTATTTTTTCAAGATCATCTTTTGTGATGATATAGGTTGGCCGTGTAACTCTCACGCGACCTAATGTTGGACTTGTAATGAGCTGGAAGCTCATTTCTTGAAAAAACACTCGACATATAATTTTCCAATAAAAGAAAGGCAAATTTGTTTAAAATAACACCAATTTTTTATTTAGTTGCCAAAAATAACACCATCGATTGAAAAGACAACCATCGTTTTACAGGGAAAACATGTATCTCTCTTCTTTTCTCCCTTTCATGAAATTGTCTTCACTATATTGATTTGCACTTTGCAATTTCATCTCCTAGTTCGTATATGTAGCTGACAATTGCTTCTTCAATTGTAGCTTGAAAACGCACCCATCATTTTACAAGGCAACCATGAAGCTTCAAATTTTCCTTCACTGACTTCTTTTCTTGTTATTGTTGTCTATACTGTTGCCAAATTCCCAATTGTCAAACCCGAGTTGTTGAATGGAATCTCCAATTGCAAAATTCCCAATTGTCAAAATGTCGAAAAGCAACAAATCAAGGAAATTTAAGATATTAACTAGGAGATGAAAAGCTACATATCATGAAAGAGAAGAAGATTTCATCCAAGGGAGAAGAGAATAGAGATATACCTATGAAGATGATTTCAACAAGAAGGATGAGAGGAGAAGAGAATACGAGATCTAGGGTTTTCAGCCTGCATTTCTTCATAAAAGAGAAGGGCCCCTATTCTCTTTAACGTAACTACTGAATTATTGCTTTAATTCTTTTTAACTTATTTTCCTTTTATTTGTAAATCCATGTTCGCTTGTTAAATGTCTAGTCATCAATATTTTTTTGGATGTAGCCGGTTAAAGTAAGTAATAAGTTAACTTCGTGTTATTTTCGGTAACACTTATTGAATTCATGTTTATTTTAAATTGTTTAAATATGGATTTTTCTAACGTGTGTCCATGGGCACATAGTAAGCATTCTAATCTTGGTAAATGTGATACTGTTTGTTAATTTTAATTTTTTTAAAAAAGGATTCATTAATTCCAATTTAGGGAATAGTTTTGAAATAATTTCCCAAATTAATACTTTTATTGTGTGTCCATTAGTGTTATTTTTAACAACGAAATACACTACTAGAATTAGGTGTTTTAACGACCATGTTATAATGATGAACTAAAAAGTTCGTCGTTAATGATGTTTATATATATTATATAACGATGAACCCAAAAATTGGTCATAATAGGTACACAAGATTATTTGTAAACGATCATCGTTATTCAGACTAATTAAAAATAGAAAAAAACTATTGTCGTCGTTAAAGATAGAAGATAGGCGCGTATTATTCTTTCTTCCGCCAATGTTTTGATTACTACTAATTCAGTCTATCAAAGATTCAAAGTGCAGACAGGATACTCTCGAACCTCGCCAGAGCAATCTTCCACCGGTTCAATCAACCCCCGCTGAGCGATCGAAAGCTTCAATCTCGGATCTCTAGTCCTTCCGGTTTTGGTCCCCATCTTCCTGTAAGTTGAATTCATTTTTGGTCCCTATCTTTGTTGAATTCGTTTTTTGGATCGAGCCGCCGAGGGAGTTCTGGACGGGGAGGACCGCGCGGTTGGCGATCTAGATATCTACCGCCTGGAAGGCGACCTCGAACTGGTCGCACGGGATGGCCTCGCAGCCCGAGTAGGCCTTCGCGGCGGCCTCTGAGTAGGCGTCCGGGACGCCCTGGTACGCGACGCGGAGCGTGGATCCATGCATCGGGGCCGGGGTGTAACACCCCATCTTATAATCCGGGTTGTTACCTGGTTGTGGACCACACATGGGTCCACCAAAACAAGTCTGACAACAAATTCACCAATATTGGACCTTGCAACAAAGGCACAACAAGAAAAGCCAAGAAAACATCCAACTTATCATTTTTAAAACAACTCGATAACCAATGTGAATGCAATTGACTGCTAGCACTAAAGCCAACCTTCCGTATACCAACATCAACTCAATATTACTATTAACTACACTCTCCTTGCAACTAGGGACTCAAGCCGTCAATTTCCACTAAGACACGTCACGTCGAGTTCGATCATCATCGTCCAAGAAGTGATCTCCTGGAACATTTCCCATACAAGGATGTTTACCTAAAACATTGGAAGTGGAACACATTAGCTAACAATCCCGGTATGGGCCAAATAAGCAAATCAAACATGTAGAACAAAACATAGATTATCAAAATAACGCACTCAGTCATTCATATACATAACAAACTAATATGTGCACCAAAACATGTCATATAGTTATATAGACTAGCATATCAATTTCCAAACCAACACTCAATACCACAACAACAAATAAGCACGAGATTAATCAATGTAATGCTCATGCAACATATATCATCACAACCAACAACAATTCCTCCATAATCCAAACCATAATCATTCTCCAGTTCAGGCAACCGAGACCTGCCTTCTAAATAATGGTACACGGCTAACGCGCACGCTAAACTCATGCCCATTTTCATTCCCATCACCCTTCTTTCCCCGGCTAAGCCTCTACTAGAGCACTTGAAAAAATAATAAATTTTTGAATGTGATCTCCACACGCCGCATGACTATGTCCGGGGTCTCTTCTCCACCGACTTGTCCGTGTCCATAATCACACCCGCAAAGATCAAGTTGCACACAACAAAAATCATTGAAACTATTCCAATAGCTTTCAAATATGAAAATATAGTGTGGAAGAATATTCCAAAATAGAGTTCCACACATTCAATTTACTAGTTTAACACATAACATGATCGCAAGCTAAGTAAGTCTAGACGACTTACCTTGAAGACGAACTCTCTAGGCCAACAAACAATAACTAACACGCAAAGTGGTCCCCCTGTTGTCAAATATAACAAAATATTTCTCAACAACGAGCTCACGGAAACACTTCTTAGTTGTATACTCAAATTCTACAATCTCCTAATCGATAAACGATTTAATTTCCGAATATCGATATATAACCAATCCTTAGTTATCATGCTTTAAGGAGCCATCTTGGCGAAATTATAACTAATTATCCGCTTCACTTTTGAAACAATTTTATGAATAAAAATTGTTAATTAGTGACAGTTCTTAAAGGTTACCAAATCTCGGATCAAACGGATTAACAACGAATCCCGAGTAATTATCCGAAGTCCTTTACCTGCCAATCGGTATCCCAAAACTTGTATTCGCTATAACGGAAGATCCGGACGTCCGTTTCACGAGCGGTTCGAACCTGTGGAACCGTATCAACGTCAAGATTATAAAAACCATAAATTTAATTAGCAAAGCGGAACCGAAAGGCCCTTATGGTGGCTCTGCAATCACCCTGCTAATTAATTTCGATCGTATATATCTTCACTCGAGCCCATGGCTCGTTCGGCTCGATTGTGGCTCCACATAAGAGCCCGAGGGTGGCCGGGCGTTGCCCGGGAGTAGTCCTCTTGGTGGGTGGTGGTCGGATCAGAGTTGATCGACGACGACGACGCTTGACGAAGCAAGAAGATGACTGGCGGTGATGGAATTCTTCCACCCGAAACCGTCGTCGTTTCGTCCTCTCACTGGCTGGTTCTAGCTCTTCTTTTGCAGCAGCCCACCATCCCAAGAGGAAGAAGAAGTAGTGAAGATGATGATGGAGTGGAGGAGGCAAGGAGGAGGTAGCCGGCGGTGAAGATGCGCCGAGTCCGTCGTTCGTCCGACTCTCTCGTTCCTTTCCCTTTGTTTTTTTACAATTAGATAGACTTTGACGAGGCAAGAAGAGATATGTAAGCAGGGAGAAGAATTCTATCTCAAAGATCCCTTCCTTTGTAAGCAAGAGAAAAATAAGTTTTACAACTCAAAACCCGTCTCGGAACGGGACTCGCGTTAAAGCGGTAAAATTATGTACCTCGGGTGGAAAAACTTAGTAAAAGAAAAACGTCTTGTAAATTATGTAGACCAATAAAATCAATTTTCCATGATTTTATCATGCTACATTTAATTTTTAAGGCTTTCGTTTCGCATTTTAAGTCCTTTCCGGTACATAATTTGAAAGACGGCTTACCCAATAAATATTCTTTTCCCACTGAAAAATCCTAGAACTCACACCGATCCATAAAATCATTTCTTTGTGATTTTAGAATATCACCAACGATTTTCTAGGATTTAATCTCCAACAAAAATATTGGATTAAGCGTTAAAACGGACTAAGAGGTTAAAAGGATATCCGAGAAAGATTCAAAAATATCCCCAAAAATCGCAGTTATTACATTAGTACCCCCTTAAAAATGGTTTCGTCCTCGAAACCAAGGAGAACTTGGATCACAAGGAAGGATAGCATAACCACACACACACAACCACTACAAACCTATACAGAAGTTTGTAGTACCCCCTTAAAAATACATACTGTTACTTCTGAACAAAGCATAAAACAACCACTGCATAGTGACCAAACTTCTTCTTTACAACGTTCATTACTTTGGAAAATGACTCAGCAGTTCCCGTCTAGTTTCTCAAGTCTTCTCTTTACTTCCATTTTTAGGCCAAGATAACCTAATCAAAGGTATTTTTCTTATTCACGATTCAACCTGACCTTTCTTCACAAGTGTCATTTGGTTGAATATCCATCTCATTATTGTTGAGTACATGAGATATATTGAACACATACTATCAAGGAAAACATTACAGATAGACTGCACTGAAGGGGAAATGCCAACCGATAAACAAGCTTACCAGTTGTTTCCAGTATCTCAACAGATCCAACATAGCGAGCATTTACGTTGTCTCGCATTCCCCAGCGGAATATGCCTTTCAAGGCGGATATTAGAACAAAATCGTCGTTCTCTACAGTAAACTCAACATACTCTCGCCTAAAACAACACACGACTGTTGTCGATTTTGAGCAGTTAGCACCCTTGGTCGTGCTAGAGCGATATCAGCTGTTGTTCTCTTGGCCAAATCTGGCCCATGAAGAACCTTGTCAGTGTTTTCATTCCAACAAATTGACAACCAACACCTCTGGCTTTATGAAGCCTTAAAAGAGTCATTTTCTTTATCGTGAAATCAAAATTCTTGTATGTGAATTCACTTAAGCGCAAACTACCATTCCAACTCGTGTGGAATCCAGAATACATATCCTTAGGAGTTTGAATTTGTTTCTTTGCATTACTCATTAGTTTAATGAGGAACCATCCATCTCAATCAGAGATAATAGTATCTAGAGTTTTATGAAGATGAAATCCTTCATGCATGAACACCTCAGCTAACTTCTGTACTCTTTAAGTCATCTTAAATGCATTAGAAAGAACACTCTAGATGAGTTTCTTAACAACCTCCATATTGAATCCTTCTTACATCCTTCTTTCATTAAGTCTTCAACGACTAATGACAAGAATCCATTGTAATATCTTTCCACTTCCATCCTGAAACATGAAGAGACTATAACATTTCATCTGGTCTTCTATGCTCAATCAAGACTTCCAGACAAGCCAAACATATCAAAACAAACTTGGTGACATTTCGCTTCATGTCAGACCATCATTATCTCAAATCCTTATACGTTTACTTGTTCCAGGATGTACTAATTAAGCAAATAAATATGCTTCCTTTGAAATAAGCTTTCAAAGCTCATCAACAACAGATACTCATGAACAGTTTTGAAACCAAGCAATCCATAATCTTGAATAACAAATCCCGGTGTCTTACCTTCTTGATCCTCTCCATTGATCTTAAACAATATTACTTTCCTATACTACTTTCCTTGATCTAGTCAACAAATTTTGAATAGAATCCTAGGGTATTCACACAACCTTGTTGTCATCCAAACTAAACCTTTAGTTCTTCTCAAATTAGTTTCTTTACAAGGATTACTTAAAATCCTTACTCAATTTCCTTTTTGAGATAAAATCTCAGTATAACTTTAACCAAGAATATGAAACTTATCCAACACATGACAAGATAATAACCTATCTTGTCAATCCTTTACATCCTTTTCTCAACCAAAACTCAGCTTGGGCATACTGACATTCAAAAGTAGTTATCTCTCTCAACTACTTCAAACTACACTCTTACGCATTACTATACCCACATATTGGACAATAATACCTTTAGTCCAATAATTTCCAAAAAAATTGTCTCCATTGACAATTTTCAGTCTTTTTCATCAAAGAACTGTTTAGACTTCACTTAACATTCTGACTTGTTGAGCAACCTAACTCTTAGGATTAAAAACATATCCTCACGTGTCCACTCTCTATATCCAACAACTTATCAGGCTGAGATTGAAAATCAATACTAATTTACATATCCAAACTCCAGACCCATTGGAGTTTTGCTTAAAGTCCTCACTTGACTATCTTATCTCAAAGAGATTTAAGTTTCCAAAACAACATGAAAACAAATAACAACTAATGGAGAAATTACTAGTACATCCTTTATTCCAAAGAAAGGATTACTACAATATCATTCCTTAGAAAGGGTTCCATTCCAAGAGTTCATATCAACTTACTTTCAAGGACAATCCCGATAAAAAGGCAATGACTTTATTAGGTCATGACGTCAACCAAGATGAACTACTAGCAACTGCTTAGAGAATTCCAATAATCGTTGACTGAAAACAATCCCAAACTTTTAAAGAAGTACGGAGTTACTCCATGCTCTTCAGAGACCAACACATATTTGTAAGAATCTTACCAAATTTCTTTACTTATAATCGAACTATTCCGAAAAGTTTGACCATACACCTTAAATGGTATATGATACCAAGGATATACTAACTCAAAAGAGTTTTACAAGATACTAGATATAGAAATTGCTATAATGCAAAAAAAAAGTTTGCATCTTTTCATCACAACCAACTACACTTGCAAAACTCATATAATTGCAAAACTTATATGATTACCAAGTCATACCAGAAACGTGTTATTCTTTACGACCCAAGTGAAATCACTTATCAAATGGTTATTTCCAAATTCCCATCACAAACTTTGTGTAATCATTCCAACCTTGACAAGAAATGTAACTTCTACAATTTCTTATTTCGAGCTTAAACCTGTGGAATTATGTGATCTAATTCCACCATAAACCTAACCAAATAGTCAATGAACACTCATTTTATCTCTCCATAAACACTGTAAGGGCATACGTCAATCTAAACGACATCACTACACCTTTATAATGATCATATCTTCCTCAAAAAGCCATCATAGGAATATCTTTTCTTCAACTAATGATAAACTGATCTCAATTCCACTTTTGAAAACACCATGCCGCCATGCAATTGGTCCAACAAGTCATCCTTATAGGACAATGAGTTTCTGTTCACAAGAATTACTTAGTTCAACTCTCGGTAATCAGTACACAATCATAGGAAAATATCCTTCTTTGAGACTATACGGTTCAGAACTTTCGATATTTGTCTCCTCTCCAACTCTAATCCACTACTATAATCTATCCCACTCTAAGGTGGTAATCCAGAAAGCTAATCCCATAATAACATTCACAACTTACAAACATCAGGTACATTCTAGATGTGTAGTCTTTCCTTGTCCTCTTGAAAGGCAGATCACTAGTACCCCATATATCCATCACTGTACAACTTGGCAGTTTTTGCCAGACTCATTACTAACCTAACGCCTTAGACCATACTTCTTTGACATACAGTCAACTACCTTCGATCTCGGTTGCCCCTGCAATTCCCCAAACTAACCCAGATGCTCTACAACAACATTTTGATTAGGCACAACTCTCGTGCCCCTCAAATTCAGAATAAATCCCACCCAGATGGCTCAAATAACATTAACAATATCTAGTGGTACTTCAAACTATGGCACCACTACTGGTCCACAAACTCTTCCTCCAATAGAAGCAACTTATCCTAGAGTTTTTACATCTTCCACTCCCGAATTTAGTTCTCAAGCTATCTTCATCCTTAATTCATAGTCTACGATCTCCAAATCATATATCAACTCAGGATTAACACTTCACTTGAAGATGATCTAATAAATCATCATTGGAAAAAAACAAGCACATGCCCTTGAGAGCATTCTTGATTCATTCTTAATAATTGCTACACCACAACTAAGCCATCCTTCTTCATCACGAATGTCATCGAATCTTGCTATGATGACACTTTAGAACATATATATGATCTTTTATCTATTGCCTCCAATTGCATCTAAGTTATCATCCCCCACTAATCATCATTGCTACATTCCAGCCTTCATTGGAGTAAAATTCTTATAGCTCGTATAGAAATCATCCTCAATCCTTTCTCTACTTGATCTAATGAATAGCATATTCCAATCAACTGAAATATTTATCCAATAACTTGATGGATATCACAAAACTAACAACCCTTCAAATAGGTTGACATACCCCAACGATCTTGTTGGTTCTCAATATTCATCATCATTGTCGTCATACTTCTACGAATATCTTTTATATCCTGTCACTTATAATCTTTATTAGAATCATACTAATGTTAAACAACATCTTTGTAGAGTCTCCTCCTCACTCTTGATCCTTTAAGAAAAGCTTGGATACCTAAAATAGGTCCTTCCAATCTCACTAGTTATTCTGTGATATGGTGAATGGATAACCCAGAGGTGTTTTCTCATTAGATCAACCAAAAGAAATACGACTAGTTTAGACCAAATCTGACTCATGTCTTCCTCTTTGGGTTAATTCATGGATCTTCCTATCTTGATCATTGAAGGATGGTTAGTTCCCAACTATACCGTTCAAGGTCATAATCTTATTATATATACTTGTATTTCCAACATGGATTCTCTTATCTTTCTCCTCTCAGATAGTCACAAACCTCATTATTACTTGGTTGAAGATGTTTGGGAATTCATCCCCCAACCTACTTTTTAGCAAGTTTGTCAAAGGTAATGTCGATGGTAGCTCATGCCTCCTAATCGTGTTGAGCTCTTCGTCTCATGTTTCTTTCCTAAGTAACCTAACAATGTCCATTGTGAAAGTCAACCCCAACTATTTGTCTATCACATTATGGTATTATCTCCACTTAAGTCTTCAAAATACGGTACAAGATTACTTCCATAGCCTTGTCCTAAGGCTCACTTTTCATGAATTGTAAGTCGGGTCTAAAATAGCCCTCCTTAGAAAGCTAATGCGCTAATAATCATGCTTAGTTACTCAATTAATTTTACCAACCTTCTTTAACTAAGCGTTAATTTAAGTTTAACGCTATCACGTCTTCATTCTTCACTGTGTCTACTAGTTCTTCCACTTATAGAGGTAGTAACATCCATCGTTACACCATCCTCGAGAACAATTAGTATCTTTTTTTTTAATTAGGCTTACATATCTTATATCACTCATTAGTATTCTTAACTTGAGCTCAGGAGCAATTGCTTTTCTCCTTCCGCACAATCAATCTTTACTTATTTTACTTATCATGACATTAATCTATCAACACAATCAGTTACTTGGATTTCTACAAACATCTACTTCTATTAAACAAGCAAAATGTTTACGGAGATCCTCTTGTATGATGATGATGTCTCGACGTGTCTTTCTATCCCAAATGCACTATGCCCCAAAAATCAAGTTTTTGTGTAAAAGGAACTCTAAGTTGGACCTCACAGGCTCAATTGTTAGGACCTTGTGCCTCTGTTGTCAACCTCGGCTCTGATACCAATCTGTAACACCCCATCTTATAATCCGGGTTGTTACCTGGTTGTGGACCACACATGGGTCCACCAAAACAAGCCTGACAACAAATTCACCAATATTGGACCTTGCAACAAAGGCACAACAAGAAAAGCCAAGAAAACATCCAACTTATCATTTTTAAAACAACTCGATAACCAATGTGAATGCAATGGACAACTAGCACTAAAGCCAACCTTCTGTCTACCAACATCAACTCAATATTACTATTAACTACACTCTCCTTTCAACTAGGGACTCAAGCCGTCAATTCCAACTAAGACACGTCACGTCGAGTTCGATCATCATCGTCCAAGAAGTGATCTCCTGGAACATTTCCCATACAAGGATGTTTTCCTAAAACATTGGAAGTGGAACACATTAGCTAACAATCCCGGTATGGGCCAAACAAGCAAATCAAACATGTAGAACAAAACATAGATTATCAAAATAACGCACTCAGTCATTCATATACATAACAAACTAATATGTGCACCAAAACATGTCATATAGTTATATAGACTAGCATATCAATTTCCAAATCAACACTCAATTCCACAACAACAAATAAGCACGAGATTGATCAATGTAATGCTCATGCAACATATATCATAACAACCAACAACAATTCCTCCATAATCCAAACCATAATCATTCTCCAGTTCAGGCAACCGAGACCTGCCTTCTAAACATGGTACACGGCTAACGCGCACGCTAAACTCATGCCCATTTTCATTCCCATCACCCTTCTTTCCCCGGCTAAGCCTCTACTAGAGCACTTGAAAAAATAATAAATTTTTGAATGTGATCTCCACACGCCGCATGACTATGTCCGGGGTCTCTTCTCCACCGACTTGTCCGTGTCCATAATCACACCCGCAAAGATCAAGTTGCACACAACAAAAATCATTGAAACTATTCCAATAGCTTTCAAATATGAAAATATAGTGTGGAAGAATATTCCAAAATAGAGTTCCACACATTCAATTTACTAGTTTAACACATAACATGATCGCAAGCTAAGTAAGTCTAGACGACTTACCTTGAAGACGAACTCTCTAGGCCAACAAACAATAACTAACACGCAAAGTGGTCCCCTTGTTGTCAAATATAACAAAATATTTCTCAACAACGAGATCACGGAAACACTTCTTAGTTGTATACTCAAATTCCACAATCTCCTAATCGATAAACGATTTAATTTCTGAATATCGATATATAACAAATCCTTAGTAATGCTTTAAGGAGCCATCTTGGCGAAATTATAACTAATTATCTGCTTCACTTTTGAAACAATTTTCTAAATAAAAATTGTTAATTAGTGACAGTTCTTAAAGTTTACCAAATCCGAATCCCGAGTAATTATCCGAAGTCCTTTACTTGCCAATCGATATCCCAAAACTTGTATTCGCTATAACGGAAGATCCGGACGTCCGTTTCACGAGTGGTTCGAACCTGTAGAACTGTATTAACGTCAAGATTATAAAAACCATAAAGTTAATTAGCAAAGCGGAATCGAAAGGACCTTACGGTGGCTCTGCAATCACCCCGCTAATTAATTTCGATCGTATATACCTACACTCGAGCCCATGGCTCGTTCGGCTCAATAGTGGCTCGACCCAAGAGCCGAGGGTGGTCGGGCGTTGCCCGGGAGTAGTCCTCTTGGTGGGTGGTGGTTGGAGCAGAGGTGGTCGCCGGCGACGACGCTTGACGAAGCAAGAAGATGACCAGCGGTGATGGAATTCTTCCACCCAAAACCGTCGTCGTTCCGTCCTCTCACTGGCTGGTTCTAGCTCTTCTTTTGCAGCAGCCCACCATCCCAAGAGGAAGAAGAAGTAGTGAAGATGAAGATGGAGTGGAGGAGGCAAGGAGGAGGTAGCCGGCGGTGAAGATGCGCCGAGTCCGTCGTTTGTCCGACTCTCTCGTTCCTTTCCCTTTGTTTTTTTTACAATTAGATATACTTTGACGAGGCAAGAAGAGATATGTAAGCGGGGAGAAGAATTCTATCTCAAAGATCCCTTCCTTTGTAAGCAAGAGAAAAGATAAGTTTTACAACTCAAAACTCGTCTCGGAACGGGACTCGCGTTAAAGTGGTAAAATTATGTACCTCGGATGGAAAAACTTACTAAACGAAAAACGTCCCGTAAATTATGTAGACCAATAAAATCAATTTTCCATGATT
The DNA here is from genome assembly GCA_964016875.1 of Fallopia convolvulus. Lineage (NCBI taxonomy): Eukaryota > Viridiplantae > Streptophyta > Magnoliopsida > Caryophyllales > Polygonaceae > Fallopia > Fallopia convolvulus. The sequence goes on from OZ024732.1 coordinate 20,098,723, forward strand.
TTATCATGCTACTTTTAATTTTTAAGGCTTTCGTTTCGCATTTTAAATCCTTTCCGGTACATAATTTGAAAGACGGCTTATCCAATAAATATTATTTTCCCACTGAAAAATCCTAGAATTCACACCAATCCATAAAATCATTTCTTTGTGATTTTAGGATATCACCAACGATTTTCTAGGATTTAATCTCCAACAAAAATATTGGATTAAGCGTTAAAACGGACTAAGAGGTTAAAAGGATATCCGAGAAATTCAAAAATATCCCCAAAAACCGCAGTTTTTACACGGGGAGAGGCGGTGGTGAGCGGCTTCCGGAGGTTGGTGTCGACGGCTGTGGTGGTGATGTTGGCCGTTGACGTTGATTGACGAGATCAATTTCAATTGATTTCTCATGTTCTAGGGTTTCAATTTTAATTAACGTAATTTTTGGGTGTTAATTTTTGCTAGGGTGTCTTGGAGTTTGCTATAGACGATAAATTCAATCTTGATAGATTTTCTTTCTTGGCTTTGTTCTTAACAACGGGTTTTATTAGTTAAGTGTCTGCTGGTTGTGATAATTCAGAATACAGAGAGTGTACATTGAAGTGTCAAGGAAATACAAAGTACTACACAAATAGGAATCTGATTTCAAGCAATAGAAACCTAGACAGACTAGAAATCTGGGAGTAAAGTGACCTTTAGAGTGTTGGTGGCACATGTAATGACCAAATAGGAAGACAAATCTCTGAAAAATAATGACAAGTTAGACACTGTACTGATGTGAAATAAGAAGTAATCATATTCAGGGAAGAAATTTTTATCTCTTACATAAAAAATATTTATTTATGCTATTTTTACTTAGTATAATATGCTATGCTGTGAAATGTTAAAATCTCCGTTGCTGATCACTTGCAATACTGTCTGGTATTTTTGTATTCATTAATCTTTCTTTTTGACATCGGTTTTCATGTACTTAGTGTAGTCTGTCTGTTACTAAGTTGCTAGTTTTAGGTAAGTTGGATACAATGGAAGAAACCATTTTTGTTCAATTATATGTTACCCTTGTTTAGCTCTTATTTTTATTTCACCAGATGCAAGAAACTTATTCTAATAAGTAAAACAATGTAGCTAGATGATAGTTGGATATGATAATTGATATTTTAGGTTTGGAAAATAATCGTGAACCTTCTAAAGTTTGATAAATGCTGCAAATCCCATTATCCAAATCCCTGGGCTACACATGAAAATTTTCAATTCTTATATCATTTAATTCTGATCATCTCATCTATTACAACACATACTTGAGTAGATGGTAAAACACAACCTTTCTTCAATATGATTTCTTGTGTATGGGCAGATTTGGATACGAAATATTGAACACTCGATTGGTAAACTGTATCCATCATCTATTTGCATTCCAAATACTTGAAAGAAAAAATATTTATATCATCTTTTCAAATTGGTGTTCAATTTAGACATGTCAAGTGGAATTAGTATTTATTTGAGGATTTTTAATTCAAGATTTATAGGAGTATCCCAATTTAGGTCATATCTCTCAAATATTATGAACTAAGTTCCAAACTATACCAAAACACTATGACTGAACTCAAAATTTGGATACATACATCATGTTATGACCTTTTTTTAGGGTTGGCTAACTTTTAGTAATTGATGAATGATGAATGATTTTCTTGTAATTTGTGTTGTTGGAATTATTTCTTTTGGTGGGCTTTCTCAAGCCTTAATACCAAGACATTTTTTCATTGAAACATAAAATGCTGAAATTTATAAATTAATTTTACATAAGAGTTGCTTTATGTTGATGCTTGATTTGGTGGAGTTAATTGTGAGATTACTTAACATCCTTATCCCTTAAGCACCTTGAGTGTATATCATGATGGGGAATCCTTCTGCCATTTAAATTTGGCCATTTTGCAGGTTGTTGATTTGGCAACATTAACTAGAGCTTGTGTAGTGGCTTTGGGATCTTCAATTGCAGGTAAATCACGTGTTCTTTGTATGTGCCTTAGATATATGAAGAGTGAAGACTAATTCTGTGTATTCATAGGGAGATATATCAATTGGGTTCTTTATCAAAATGTGAAGAAAAGAAATCAATCCTGGCAGAATACATTACACACTGAAAGATTTTTTTTTCTGGCTGATTCTGCGATTTTGCAGCTTTGCCATAAATAACTTTACTAACATTAAATATAGTCTTGTGCGTATCATCTTATGATGTGTTCAGTGGAATGGTTTATGCTTCATAGAAACTCAGTGAAAGAATAGCAACATCCTTTTTTGGTTGGCTTATAATTGTAAGCTATTTTTCTTTTGTGATTCTTAAAGCCCTACCATCTTTTATTGTTCTGTATAGGTATTTAAACAGATTTAGCGGTTTCTTTTGCTAATCCATTTGGTGTTTCTGGGGGAGATGTCTTCTAAGTGTTTTACCTTTTGATCTCTCTCTGAATTTTTTTTTGAATTCGCAGATTCAATACACTACTAAATGGAGGTTTTAGTTTATCTTCTAAATACATTGGACTTACTCAACCTTTTATATTTGGCATGTACCCTTGGGTAATAACTTTTGACATGTCATATCTTCTAATTTGATCTTGTAAATGTTGTTAGTTTTTTGGGTTTTAAGTTGCTTAATGTGTATGCAATTAGTATTTGTATAGTTTTTTGAGTTTTAGTATTTGTATAGTTTCTAGTTTGGTAGTTGTTGCAATTACTGAATATAAGTTGTAGTGTAAAGTTCAATAATTTGTTTATGTTTATTTCACTCTTTCCCAACACTTTATTAAAATGGCAGTAGAATTTCTCAAGAGGCTTAAAATTTTCAATGTAGAAACATATTTTCACTTTTCCAATCGATATTTTTTTTTAGGTTCTCAGGAGCTTTGCTTTGAGGATAGGCGAAGAAGCAAGGACATCTGGATTTATTGTTTCCCAGGTAACTACTCTTTCTCAAGAACTTGCGCTTTTGTTTATTCCTCTACCATTTGGTGCTTTCAGCTTTGTTTCTGCTAAATAAGATTTCTTCGATGCATATTTTGAAATTGATTTATGCTTTTAGTTTCTACATCATTAATTAGATTTATTATGTTGGAATAGGTCTGAATTTGTTATTTAACTATTAGAGTGGAATTATTATTATTTCAACGTTATGTTTTCTTATTTACTTCTCAGTTTAGTACAATAGCATTTTTCCTCAATTTATTACATTTTTAATGGTCAATCTAACTTCTAATCATGTAAATAAATCATTCATGATTAATTTTTTTGCCAATCATCTAAGCTGTTCATTTACCATGTCATTCAAACTATTTACAAAATAATAGAGAAGCAACCAAAACTGTCATTAGCATGCATATACGAATTAGTTTATAAAAATGTTATCGTGATTGCTTCGACTCACTATTACTATATTGTACTAGTATATACAAACAATAAAACACATATCCAAGGAAAAAGAGTCATTTCTACACACAACGCTATACTACTAACGTTACACAGCACACATCATTCCTTCATACTCCTATAATATCTACACAAAATTGTATAGATCACAAAGTTGCACGTACTCAAAACCACCAACAACCAATAATACTTACCAATTCAAGCTTAATTATTATATACTAAAAACGCATCTTCATTTACATCTTGCTATTGACCAGTTACAAAATCTTCCTATTCATATTCTCACACATTATCTATATTGATGTAGGTTTAATTTATTATTTACTAAATACACAAATTTTTTCACATCAGTTAAGAGTTTATTTGCATCTTTCTTTGTAGATTTAGGTATCTTCTTTTTATTTTACTTCGAGTAAAATGACCCCTAGTAAGGATTGGATGACTATAACTGATTATGTTAACAACGAATCATATGAGTCTGGGGTTAATAGCTTTTTAGATTACGCTTTTGAAAACTTGGGAACCGAGACGATTCGCTGTCCTTGTCGAAAATGCGTAAATATAGAGTCTGGCGATAGAGAGAAAGTGCGGGAACATCTATTAGTTTTTGGAATAGTATAGAGATATACTTTTTGGTATCACCATGGTGAGATGTTGGATGAGCCTCAAATAGAGTCAGATGGTGGTGATGATTTAGAGGGGAGTGAAGATGAAGATGAAGTGCATGGTCTTTTGAGAGATTTATTCCCGCAGCACAATGATGATGGTCCTTCTATTATGAATCAAGTCGAGGAGCCTAATGTCGATGTGAAGAAATTTTACAATCTCTTAAAGGATTCATAAGAAGCTGTCTACAAAGGTTGCAAAAGTTCAAAAATGTCTGCATTGTTATTACTTTTTCATATAAAGACTCTTGGTCGCTGGAGTAATGAGTCATTTACAATGCTCTTGCAATTCTTAAAGGGGGAGCTTTTGCCTGAAGGATCAAAACTACCTGATTCGTATTATGAATAAAAAAAGATTATGAAAGATCTTGGGTTATCATATGAAAAAATTGATGCATATGTTAATGATTGCATGCTCTACTGGAAGGAGAATGGGGATTTAGATGCATGCAAAGTATGTGGTGCATCAAGATGGAAAATTCATAAACATAATGGGGAAAATAAGTGTAAGAAAAATGGTAGAAAAATACCTCAGAACATATTGCGATACTTCCCTTTGAAAAATAGGTTGTAGAGTGCTCAAAGACTGCTTCCTTGATGACTTGGCATCATAACAAAAGAAAGAAAGATGGTACAATGAGGCATCCTATTGATGGATCAACGTGGGCGACATTTGATAAAGATCATCCTGATTTTGCTGCGGATCCTCGCAATGATAGGCTTGGGCTTGCTAGTGATGGTTTTCAACCCTTTGCAAATTCAAAGACATCATATAGTATATGGCCAGTTGTGCTTATCACATATAACTTGCCCCCTGAGCTTTGTATGAAGCAGTCTAATATGATGTTGTCAATGCTTATTCCAGGCCCTAAAGGTCCCGACGATTCAATTGATATATACTTGCAACCTTTAATTGAGGAACTGAAGGAGCTATGGGAAGTCAGTGTTGAGACCTTTGATTCAGCAACGAAGTGTCATTTTCAGTTGTGTGCTGCTTTGATGTGGACTATTAATGATTTTCCTGCATATGGAATGCTATCTGGCTGGAGTACTAAGGGATGTATGGTATGCCCATGTTGTTTAAAGGATACATGTTAGAAAAGGCTAGCCAATAGTAGTAAGATATGCTACATGTGTCATCGTCAGTATTTGAAAAAAATCGTAAGTGGCGAAAGGTGTTCCAGGAAAGTCTTGTTCAATTGATGATATTCTTGAGCAGCTCAAAGGTCTTGAGAACATCATATTGTCCAATGATCCACAAGTGAAGACTAAAATTTCTCATGAGCTTAGAGGGGACAATTGGAATAACAAAAGTATTTTCTTTGAGCTTCCATGCTGGAGCTCCCTAGAATTAAGACACAATTTAGACGTGATGCATATTGAAAAGAACATATGTGATAGTATCCTTGTGACAATCATGAATATTAAATGGAAGACCAAAGATACTTTAAAATTACGTCTTGATTTAAAATAGATGGGATTAAGGTCTACGCTGCACCCTATAAAAGTAGGGGACAAATTTCAAATGCCCCCTGCTCTATACAATCTATCCAATTTTGAGAAGCGAACTTTTTGTAACTTTTTGAAGGATTTAAAAGTTCCTGATGGGTTCTCATCAAATATATCTTACTATGGTAACTCCAAGGAAGCTAAAATTTCGAGTCTTAAAAGTCATGACTGCCATGTTATACTCGAACATCTACTTCCTTTGGCAATATGTGGTCTTTTGACTCCGCTTGTGCGTGAAGCACTGATTGAATTATCAATGTTCTTTACTATATTATGTGCTAAAGTACTGAATGTGGCTGAATTGGAGCAACTAGAGTCTTAGATTCCTATCACTCTCTGCAAATTAGAGAAGATTTCCCCCTTCCTTCTTTGATGTTATGATGCATTTACCTATTCAGTTAGCTAATGAAGCTAAAATTGGAGGACCGGTGCAGTTCAGATGGATGTATCCCATTGAACAGTATATGTATAAGCTAAAATCTTATATAAGGAATAGGGCTCATCCATAGGCTTCCATTGCAGAGGGCTATTTAGAAGATGATTGTATGACTCTTTGCTCAAGATATTTGCATAATGTGGAGACAAGATTTAATCGTCTCGACCGGAATTATGAAATTACAAGTGATTGCGAGAAAGCCCTACCCATCTTTAGTCATCCTTGTCGAGGTTTAGGAGCTCCAACTATTCGAGATGTTGAGAAGCATGAGTTAGATCAAGCTCACATTTATATATTGGAGAATTGTGATGAGGTTCAACCTTTCCTCGAGTAAGAATCAATGCCTAAATATATATTCTAACTAATATTTTTAAATTATATAGTTTTTAATTTTCTTACGCCTTTGTAGGCAATATTCAACAATTCATGGATCAAATGATTCTGAACTTTCCGAAGAGGAATGGTGTGAGAATTTCAAAATGTGGTTCAAAAATGAAGTGAGTAGTTTACTACTTGTAAAATTTTCTAAACAAGTGGTTTTTTCTCACCAAATGTTTAATTTATTCAGTTATTGCTCTTTGTTAGGCTGCACGCTTATATGAGAATAATAAGAGCAAGGAAATGGAAGATTTGCTCTCATTATCATGCGGTCCAACACAATATGTGACCTCTTTTAGTGGTCACATCGTTAATGGATATAGGTTTCGAGTACAAAGTCGTGACAAGACTTTGAGAACACAAAATTGTGGTGTAGTTGTAATTGGAAACACGGGAAATGATGAAGACATAGATTATTATGGAGTAGTTACAGAAATACTAGAGTTACAATATCTAGGAGGAAGACAAGTTGTGATATTTCGTTGTACCTGGTGGGATGTGTATGATAATTGGTGAGAGGAATCAAAACAGACAAATATGTATTTGTTAGTGTGAATTGCAATAAGCAATTAAAAGGTGATGAACCATTTATATTAGCTAGTCAAGCGCGACAAGCTTTTTATGCAACCGACACCATGAATAAAGGTTGGCAGCTCGTTTCAAAGTGCCAACCGCGTACCTTCTATGAGTCAGATGACAAAAATAATGATATCGAAGAAGGCGAAGCATATCAATATGGTGAATTCTTCAAGCCTACATATGTTTCGTCCTCTTCAATAAATGCGAGTGCCGAGATTTGTAGAAATAGGGCTGGTAGAGACCCGGTTATTGTGAATGATTCAAACAGAAGTGGTGGAGAGGGATCTACAAAGAGGAGAAGAAAGGAATAGTTCTATGTGATAGTTTTTTTTGGTTAAGAAATAGTTTCCGTTTTTTAGTTCTTCATTTCATTTTATAGCAGGCGTATTAGAGATTGGAACTTTTTTACATTTAAAAAGATTGGGTCTTAGCAATATTATAATAGTTTTAATTTTATTGAATAAAATACTTTCAACATTTAAGGTTTTGGTTCAATTCTTGAGGTGATATGAATTTTTATGATCATCTTATATGTGACATTAGCTTCCTATGTTGTGATTCAAAAATTCTTGAGGTGATTCAAACATTTCACCTTGATTCTGAAACTTGCAGGTTATCTAAATCAGTTCAGATCCTTATAAATTTGGATTTAGGGCTTAATTATTTAAGATGGAATTTGATGTCAATAATTATAATACACCATTGTAGTTGAGTTGTGCTTTTACTTAGTTGCACTAAAAATTAGACCGTTGGGTCATTGCCAATTTATGGATTTGAAACCATAAACCTAGAAATATTAGACTGTTGGGTCAATGCCAGTTTATGGCTTTAAAGACTTCTTACTTGTTGCAAATGCATGTAAATATAGCAAGTCCTTTCTCAGTATGCAATGACTCTGCAGTGGAGCTGTGCAGATGCTTACTAATTCAGAGCCCTACCTTATTTCTGTTTCATATTATCAAATCCCTCATATCTGATCCAGGCTGCATTACATATTGAAACTAATTGATGCCATTTTAAACTAGTTCGTAATATTCTAGGTCGTTGGCTGCATTATGTAATAAAACTAATTGATGCCATTTTGAACATATTCATGATTTCTAGGTGGTTGGCTGCATTAAGTAAATTAATGAGTTCAATCATGAACAAATGTTCAAATTTGCCTTCAAATTCATTTTTTCAATATAACATGAAGGAGGCTTTGTGAGCATAAATTCTGTTTTATGGTTGCATGTAGTACCGCATTTCGTGGCAGTAATATATCTCCTCTAATTGATTTTGTGTATGTCTTTGCTTAAAGGAGAAATGGTTCAGATAAATGATTCCATAAGAAGACCTTTGCCAAATTCTAAAAGGCAATATCTACCTCCCCTTTTATTAGCAAAGGGACGTGGTAGAAAATTAAATGAAATGCAATCTTCCAAGAACCGAGCTGGAGCTAAACCATGTATTGGAAATGGAAGTAAACTCTTGAAAACCAATGAAGGTTCTATAAACCACTCTAAAGATCGCAATAAGGTGGTTAATTCTGATCTCATTGATAGTGACGATGACTCCTTGGATCCATTATTTTCCTCCTCACCACGTCAATTGGGTGAAATGCCCATGAACGAAGATGATTATTCTTCTGAGTCAGTTCATGAGGATGATATAGTTAAAAAAGAGACTTGTTAACCAATTGGTCAAGATATGTGACTGGCTTAGAATCGTTGATGCCAAATCAAAAATAATTTCCTAATTACTAAACTAGTATAGTGAGTAAGTCGGGGTCGAACCCAAGAGACACTTGTATTCTAAGTAGTAGTATTATCAACTCAAAGAAGTAACAAAGGAAGATTTTGGAATTAAAACTAGAAACTAAGAATTGAAACAAACAAAGCAAGTAATCAAACAAGGCAAAGATTGGATTTTTATCAAGTTAAAGGAAAGCAATCCTATTCAAGTATCCACTTTTCTTCCTCAAGTTATTGATCCTAGATTCAAACAAGTTATTTCCTTCAGTTATTCCTATCCTGATCAGAATTATAACATGGCAACGAGACATGCAAACTTAATATCCAAACTACTCATGAAACGATCATAAATAATAGGGATATTAGCACTAAGAGCAAGGATAAACATGATACATGCAATTGAATTCCAACGAGTCAAACTATCAACATGCATTCAAATCTCTTCTCAATTGTTTTAGTCCAACGAGTCCTAAATCAATTGAGTTGTTACAAAGATCAGGCTTTGCTACGAGAAAACCTAAATCTAGCAATAGATAGTATCAGTTCCAACAAGTTGGCCAGACAAGCAGAAATCAACAATATCAATATAAATTATGCACAAGAGAATTGAAATAACCTGTAGAAATAAACCTGAATAGACGAATCTCACAACAACTTGAGTCTGAAAAGCTTCAACTTGAATAGAATATAAGAAGTTTAGTTCTCCAAAAGAGAGAAAAACACAAAATATGAAATTAGGTCTAAGAGAGAATACAAAACAAAGTCTGAAAAATTAACTTAAGTAGTCTCGAACATACTCGGAATAAAAAGATAAAAGGAAACTAAAATAAAAGATAAATAGATCGATAAAACGCCGCCTCGGTTCTTCGCTGATGTGGACTTCCGCGAGCGCGGTGAACAACCTCCGCGAGCGCGGAGCTGTAGAATTTCCCTCCGAGTCAACGTTGACCCGCGACCGGGGCCTTAGGCCTCCGCGATCGCGGCACTGCATCTTGGCTCCACCGCGGACTGCTCAGCTCCGCGGCCTTCACTTCTCGATCTTCTAATCCCGACTTCAATTCTTCCAATTTCTTCAACTCTTCGGTCTTCTACTCATATATCGTTACAAGCACTAAATGGACCTAAATCTATATATAAAATGTATTAACTAGTCCTAATTATGCTATATGAAATACAGCATATCAAATTCCCCCATACTTAGACCTTGCTCGTCCTCGAGTAAGCTCAAAAATAAAATCAAGCATGACAAATCAACAAAGGTCTACAGACAGCAATGGGAGAAAATGATCTAAAACTAGAAAGCACTCAAAATAATCTCACAATCCGAACCCATGTAGAGAAATAATGAGCAAAAATATGAAAGATCAAATCACACACCTCACAGATACAAGATATAACACTCAAGCTCCAAAAAGTGTAGAGCAACCTAGGATCTACCCGACATCTAAAATGTAATCCCCAAACCCCAAAGTAGAATATGATCCTAAACACTCTGATTTTACCACTCATTCTACTTAGGCGCCCTTTCGGGTTTTCACCTAATCACTCTTTTCATTTTTCTTTAGGTGTGCTCACAATTACTCACATCTCTCATTAACCTCTTATTACCCTAGCCTAATGCTGGTCCGGGTTACCTGCTTATTACCTGAACCACCCTTTCGGGTTTTCAGCTCATCCCAGGTTTTTTATGCCTTTTTTCTCATTTTTATGGCTTTTTTATTTTTTATTTTTTATTTTTTTTATATTTTTTTTTAATAATCTGAAAATGCAAAAACTGAAATGATGCATCTGTACATATATAAAACAGTGAGTACTCCCTCCCCCATACTTAAACCTTTCATTGCCCTCAATGAAATAAAGACAAATCAGATAAAAAAATATAGGAAAGGAAAACAGAAGACTCACTGTGGGGGGACCGGACGGTGGAAAATGCTGATGGTACTAAGGCCAATAATGTTGATAAAATGCCTCCTGACGCTCCCTCATCTGATCCATGGTGACGGACATGTCTCTGACATTCCTCCCCACATCCGCTAAAGTACTCCTCATACCAGCCTGCTCTCTGATAAAATAATCCTGCCGATCAGCCATAGAATCGAGCCTCATACTCAAGTGCGCCATAGCAGAAGTCATCCCTTCATACCATTCTAGAGCGTCTCCATCAACAGAAGGACTAGCCTCGTGCTGTCCTTGTGGAGGCTCATCGTACTGCTCATACTCTGCCTCCTCCTCCTCCTGTACATCCTCCACTACCATCACACCAGACTCCAAATAAAAATGATCAGCTGTCGCCTCAGCTCCAAAATCCCTAGGCAGACGTAAATACTCATCATGATTCCTACCACAGTGCCAAATCCAACCTCCATTCTCAGCCTCAGATAAACACTTGGGCTTCTTCAGTTGTGACAGATCAAAGTGAATCCCACCACCTACTACCACACTATATTTGCCCCGTATAACATCTAAGCTCACAAAACGCAAGGCTATCAAAGTAACCAAGCCTCCAAAAGCAATCTTCCCGGACTGAGACCGGGCCTTCCTCACAGCTCGTAAGAACAACTCCACCCAATCAGGGACCACAGGTTGATCCCCCATCAAACACCACATCATAGAAACATCCTTAGCCGCCATCTTGTTAACCTCTCCATTCCCTAAAAAGGTGTTAGAAATCACCTTATGACAAAGCCTCAACCCTGGATGAACAATACTGTAATTCTGTAACCCAGGGCCAAGACTATACTGAGTGTGAGTCACTGCAGTCCAGAATCACATCGCCCCCGGGTTATCCTCAACATCAGCCCAACCAGCTGTAGGCTGACTCGTCACCCCAAAACACTCACCTAACTAATTCCTAGTTAGTGAGTAATTTCTCTCAAGCAATCTAAAGCCAACACTACCATCATCAAGCTCTCTGTAAGTAACCAGAAACTCCAATACTAGAGGCTTATATGTATATGCATGCAAAGGGATCAAACCACCTAAACCACCTTGCTGTAATAACTGATGAACCGACTGATATAAGCCCAACGAATGCAATGTCGGTTCATGGAAAAATTTAGTAGACAACATGATTTTCCTATCAATCTCATTCCACAATGCCTTCTCATCCCTACTCAGCCTAACTGGATACGCCATAGAAATAAATAAACCGAACAAAAGGCCGAAATTTGACTCACAAAATGAAACGTATCGGCTTCTGTCTACAGTTCCGCGGGCGCGGAGGATGGTCACCGCGATTGCGGACGTGTAGTTCTCCGCGGTTTCGGCTTTCTCTCGCGGTGGCTCACGGTGGCTCCAAACTGAATCGCGGTGGCTCGCGGGGCTTCGCAGCGTCTTGCTAATGGGTAATCCGAGAGGAACGAGTGGATTTGGAGAGGTTTTGAGGGAGATTTGGAAAATTTTTGTTTGGATTTTAGATGGGAATTTGTGGGTTTTTGAGTGGAAATTCAGGAATTTGGAAGACGGATTTGGGTTTAGAATGGCGAAAGGATTAAGGAAACGGGTTTGGTTTTGATTTTTGTGGAGTTGGAAAATTTTGGTTTGAGAGGTTATGGGGTTTTGAAGGTTTGATAATGGTGGAATGGTAGAAAATAGAAGAAGGAAGGGAAAACGAAGATGTTAGGACCGGTCGGTAGGTGAGGGGCAAAACCGTCAAGTCCTTTTTATAATTCTTTTTTTTCAGTTTTTTTATATTAAATTCTCGCGGATGCACAGTACCGCGATCTCGGTGAGGAACTACCACGATCGCGGAGCTGTTTTCTGGGTACCTGTTCGCCTATTTCTGAGTACTTCGAGGAATAAATTCCCCAAAATATTTTGTTCTTTCGAACCTAGTACCTGCATGTTAGTCCGACAAGATTGAAAGGAAAAAAAAAACTAAAAATAATAAATAGAAAACTTACCTCGGGTTGCCTCCCGAGCAGCGCCTCTATTTAATGTCGTTGGCCCGACATTTTAGCCCTTTATTCAACACCGGAATTTGGATCAGAAAGATCCAACTCTTCTAATACTTCTTGGCTGACTCCCTCATGATATTTCTTTAGTCTCTGACCATTAAATTTAAACACATTTTGAGAGTCCCCATCCAATAATTCCACAGCCCCGTGTGGAAAGACTTGAGTAATTGTAAATGGTCCAGCCCATCTAGAACGGAGTTTGCCTGGGAAAAGTGTGAGACGAGACTGAAAGAGAAGAACCTTGTCTCCAACTTTAAATTCCTTCCTTAGGATGTTTTTATCATGCCATGCTTTTGTTTTGTTCTTGTAATTCACAGCATTATCATAAGCATCCAATCTAAGCTCTTCCAACTCTTGCAATTGCAATTTCCTGAAATCTCCATTCTCCTTAATGTTGAAATTGCACTTTTGGACCACCTAATAAGCTTTATGCTCAAGCTCAACTGGCAAATGACAACCTTTACCATAAACCAATCTGAAAGGAGACATCCCGATGGGTGTCTTATAAGCAGTACGGTAGGCCCACAAAGCATCATTGAGTCTCAAACTCCAATCTTTTCTGTTAGGCGCTACCGTCTTCTCCAGAATAGATTTTATCTCCCTGTTGGACACTTCAGCTTGTCCATTGGTCTGGGGATGATAGGCTGTAGAGATCTTCTGACTGACATGGTACTTCTTCAATAAAGCGCTCACATTCTTGTTGCAAAAATGAGTACCCCTGTCACTTATTAGAGCTTTTGGAATCCCAAATCTTGAGAAAATGTTGTCCTTAAGAAAACCTGCAACTTCTTTTGTATCATCAGTTCCGGTGGCATTTGCTTCCACCCACTTGGAAACATAGTCCACTGGAAGTAAAATATACAGATTCCCATAAGAAGAGGGGAAAGGTCCAATAAAATCAATGCCCCAAATATCAAAAATTTCACAGAATATCATACGAGTTTGAGGCATCTCATGTCTTTTAGAAATATTACCCACCCTCTGACAACGATCACATGATTTACAGAAGGCATAAGCATCCCTAAAAATATGAGGCCAATAAAATCCAGCTTCTAAAATTTTCCTAGCAATTTTATTAGTCCCAAAATGACCCCCACATGCATAGGAATGACAAAACGAAAGGATGGATTGTACCTCAGAATGCGGGACACACCGTCGGATTACCTGATCTGTGCAGTGCTTCCATAAATAAGGATCATCCCAGACATAGAATCGGGATTCATGACGAACCTTGTCCTTCTGGGCCTTGGTAAAAGTAGGTGGGAACTCCCTCGAGACGAGGTAGTTAACAATATTTGCATACCATGGCCGGAATGAATGGATCCCAAAAATGAATTCTTCAAATCGAGGTTCAGAATCGCTGTCGAACTCAGCTCCGCGGGCGCGGTCGGATTTCCGCGATCGCGGTCCAGTCTCAACAGTTTCAATTGTCTCAGTTACAGTACCGCGGGCGCGGGACGCCTTCACCGCGATCGCGGAATCGCTGTTTCGAACCTCAAACAATGTTTCGTCAGGGAAACGTCCTTGAATCTGATCTTGTCTTCCTGGCGTATTTTCTTCATGCACCAGCCTACTTAAATGATCAGCCACCAGATTTTCAGCTCCCTTTGTGTCTCTGATCTCTATATCAAACTCACTCAGCAGGAGAATCCATCTAATCAGTCTTGGCTTAGCCTCCTTTTTCGTCATCAAATAACGAAGTGCTGCATGGTCTGAGTATACTATCACCTTTGTACCTAGTAGATATTGTCTGAACTTCTCCAATGCAAACACTACAACAAGCATTTCCTTTTCAGTGGTGGAGTAGTTTCTTTGGGAATCATTTAAGGTCATATAAGCGTAATGTATAACATGGGATGCTCTAGCTTCTTTTTGACCCAAAACAGCCCCAACAGCGTAGTCACCTGCATCACACATGATCTCAAAAGGTTGAGACCAATTTGGGGCTTGAATTATTGGTGCACTTGTTAGGCGTGATTTCAGCGCATCAAATGCCTTTTTGCATGCCTCATTGAACTCATAAGGCACATCCTTCTTCAACAAATCACATAATGGGGCTGAGATCTTGGAAAAATCTTTGATAAACCTGCCATAGAAACCTGCATGGCCTAGAAAAGAATGCACTTCTCGCACATTAGTAGGATAAGGCAAGGATTGAATGATATCAATCTTTGCCTTATCGACCTCAATACCCCTGGATGACACTATATGACCTAAAACAATGCCTTGCTCAACCATAAAGTGACACTTCTCAGAGTTTAGAACCAAATTGGTCTCTACACATCTTTGAAGGACTAAAGAAAGATGGTTTAAGCAGGCATCAAAATCATCACCATGTACTGTAAAGTCATCCATAAAAACCTCTATAAAATTTTGAATATATTCAGAAAAAATGCTTACCATACACCGTTGGAACGTACCGGGTGCGTTACACAATCCGAATGGCATTCTGCAGTAAGCAAAAGTGCCACACGGACATGTAAATGTCGTTTTCTCCTGATCTTCTGGTGCAATAGCAATCTGAAAGTACCCTGAATAGCCATCTAAAAAGCAATAATAGGAACGACCGGCAAGTCGCTCAAGCATTTGATCAATGAATGGCAAGGGAAAGTGATCTTTTCTGGTTACCGCATTCAGCTTACGGTAATCAATGCAGACTCTCCAACCTGTCTGAAGTCGTGTGGGGACTAGTTCCCCATGCACATTTTCTACCACTGTAATGCCTCCCTTTTTGGGTACAACTTGGTTCAGACTAACCCACTGACTATCAAAGATGGGATAAATCATACCTGCTTGTAGGAGCTCCAGTACCTCCTTTTTTACTACCTCCATCATAGGTGGGTTGAGTCTTCTCTGTGGCTGTCTGGATGGCTTGGCACCATCGTCTAGGAGGATCCTATGCATACATGTAGAAGGACTAATCCATTTAATGTCAGCAATAGTCCATTCTAGAGCTGTCTTGTGCTCTTTCAGTACCTGCACCAATCTTTCTTCTTGCTCCTTGGACAGTTTGTTGGAAATAATGACAGGCAAAGTGTCACCATCTCCAAGAAAGGCATATTTTAAATGCTCAGGGAGCTGTTTAAGCTCAATTTCATGTGCCTGTACTACAGAAGGAAGCAATTTCTCGCTAGGGAGAGTTAGTGGTATGGGCCCAATGGCCAAAGCATCAGCAGGAGAGTCACAACATGCATTCAGATCAGCAAAAATTTCATGATATCTTTCAGGTAATTCATAATCTAAGCATGCAGGATCTATGTCATTCTCTAGAACATATTGCAACTCATCTACACAAGTAGTATCAAATACATCTTGTACAATAGGATCTATTACATCAACTGAGCATAGAGAGTGATCATCCTGGGGGTATTTCATAGCATTATCCATACTATATTCAAATTTCTCCCCATCAAATTCCATAGTTAGGACACCTTTACATATATCAATTTTTGTTCTAGCAATTTTCATGAAAGGACGTCCTAACAGAATGGGTGCAACATGCACATCATGATCCATATCAAGCACATAAAAATCAGCAGGGAAAATCAGATTATCTACCATAACAAGGACATCTTCAACAACCCCTTTCGGGTAGACTGTGGACCTATCAGCTAATTGAACAATAACACCAGTTTCATGCAAGGGTCCTAAGCCTAGTGAAGTGTAAACAGAGTAAGGCATAACATTAATAGAAGCACCTAAATCAAGCATGGCTTTATCTATTTTAGTGTCTCCTATTATGCAGGAAATGCTGAACATGCCTAGATCACTGCACTTTTTAGGCATTCGCCTTTGAAATACAACAGAGACATGTTCACTGACCTTAACTTTCTATTTCCCTTTTAATTTTTGGTTCCTTTTGATAGTGCATAACTCTTTCAGAAATTTAGCAAATCTAGGAACACTTTTAATCAGATTGAGCAAAGGGATATTTACCTCACACTTGGAAAACGTCTCAAAGATCTCCTTGTCATTCTCTGGCTTACTTGTGTCTTTCAGTGCTTCAGGGAAAGGAGGGGGTGACTTCAGAGAAACCATAGAAGGGAAATCTTGGCGAACGTAAGAATTTTCGGGCTCTGCTACAAATCCGCGGGAGTGAAGAGGGTCCCGCGGTCGTGGATTTTCGGGTTTTTCGGAATCGGAATTTTCACCGTCTCCGCGATCGTAGCAATTGGTCACCGCGAGCGCGATGTCTTGGTCCAGAATTTTGAAGCTTTCTGTTGAGGTTCCGCGATCGCGGCAATTGTTCACCGCGGGCGCGGAATCGTTCTTCAGAAAATCAAAACTCGTAGTTCGTGGATCTTCATTCACCTCCACGTCTCTATTTAGCTCTTTTCCACTTCTTAATGTGATAGCACTCACATTCTCCCTTGGATTGATAGGCTGTGATGGCAATTTTCTAGAATCTCTGGCCTCCAATTTGCTAACTGCAGTAGCCATTTGACTAATCTCTGTCTCTATATTTTTGATACTAGCTTGAGTACTCTTCATGCTAGCTTGCGTGTTCTGTCCCAGCTGGTCTACTGTGTTAGCTAGCCTTGCAAACATCTCTTCAGCATTGAATGAGTTGTTCTGATTTTGAACTGGAGGTCTAGGAACATAGGGTTGCCTGGTTTGCTGATTTCCTCCTTGTTGATGATTATATTGAGGCTGATTCTGATTCCCATACCTCAGATTTGGATGGGCCCCCCAACCTGGGTTGTATGTATTAGAGTAGGGATCAAAATGAGGTCTAGGGGGTCCATATCCTCCTATAGCATTAACCTCAGCCTGAGGTTCCTGGAGTTGTGGACATGCATCAGTAGGGTGTAGTGTATCAGCACAGATTTCACATGCCTTCAGTTGTTGAGGGGTTCTTGACAACAGGAACCTCTTCATCATATCTTTCAACTCTGCCATCTCAGCTTTTATAACAGACGAGGAGTCCATAGCATTGACTCCTTTAGTGCCAGTTCTTTTGTTGAATTGCCTTGAGTTCTCAGATAGCTCAGAGAAGAGCTCAAGGGCATCTACTGGTGTCTTATTCATCAGGCTTCCACCACAAGCTGCATTCACCATTCTACGCTCTTCATCCAATAATCCACCAAAGAAATACAGTACCAGGTCTTGATCAGAATACCCATGATACAGACAGCTAGCACACAGTCTCTTGAATCGCTCATGATAATCATACATGCTCTCCCCAACCTGTTGCTCAATGTTGCTCAAGCTCTTCGTCAGACTGTTCTGTTTGGTGGCAGGGAAGTATTTCTTCAAGAACACCGCTTTCATCTTATTCCAGGTATTTATTGATCCTGGAGAAAGATAGTAGAGCCACTCATTGGCTGAATCCTTCAGAGAGAAAGGAAACGCCCTGAGCTTGATCTGGTCCTCAGTTACATCAGCAGGCTTCATACTTGAGCAGACCTGATCAAATTCAGCAAGATGCTTGTTTGGATCTTCTCCACCATGCCCATGGAATTGGGGTAAAAGATGGATCAATCCAGACTTCAACTCAAACTTAACACCTTCATTCAGCGCAGGAAACTCAACAACCAGGGGCTGCTGTTGAAAATTTGGGGCAGTTAGCTGCCTCAAAGTCTGATCTCCCATTGTCTCAGTTTCAGCAGAATCGAAGTTGAAAGGTAATTCACGGAGTAGTTCCCGAGCTTCACGTCTCAACCTGGAAAGAGTCCTTTCAATCTCTGAATCAAGAGGCAAAATAGAAGAATCAGTAGCACGAGTGTGGACCATAAACTAGGGTCCACACCAGAGTTGTTAACAATAAAAACTTAGAATGAAACAAAAATACCCCCGACAACGGCGCCAAAATTTGACAGGCTTAGAATCGTTGATGCCAAATCAAAAATAATTCCCTAATTACTAAACTAGTATAGTCAGTAAGTCGGGGTCGAACCCAAGAGACACTTGTATTCTAAGTAGTATTATTATCAACTCAAAGAAGTAACAAAGGGGGGATTTTGGAATTAAAACTAGAAACTAAGAATTGAAACAAACAAAGCAAGTAATCAAACAAGGCAAAGATTGGATTTTTATCAAGTTAAAGGAAAGCAATCCTATTCAAGTATCCACTTTTCTTCCTCAAGTTATTGATCCTAGATTCAAACAAGTTATTTCCTTCAGTTATTCCTATCCTGATCAGAATTATAACATGGAAACGAGACATGCAAACTTAATATCCAAACTACTCATGAAACGATCATAAATAATAGGGATATTAGCACTAAGAGCAAGGATAAACAGGATACATGCAATTGAATTCCAACGAGTCAAACAATCAACATGCATTCAAATCTATTCTCAATTGTTTTAGTCCAACAAGTCCTAAATCAATTGAGTTTCTACAAAGATCAGGCTTTGCTACGAGAAAACCTAAATCTAGCAATAGATAGTATCAATTCCAACAAGTTGGCCAGACAAGCAGAAATCAATAAAATCAATATAAATTATGCACAAGAGAATTGAAATAACCTGTAGAAATAAACTTGAATAGACGAATCTCACAACAACTTGAGTCTGAAAAGCTTCAACTTGAATAGAATATAAGAAGTTTAGTTCTCCATAAGAGAGAAAAACACAAAATATGAAATTAGGTCTAAGAGCGAATACAAAACAAAATCTGAAAAATTAACTTAAGTAGTCTCGAACATACTCGGAATAAAAAGATAAAAGGAAACTAAAATAAAAGATAAATAGATAGATAAAACGCCGCCTCGGATCTTCGCTGATGTGGACTTCCGCGATCGCGGTGAACAACCTCCGCGAGCGCGGAGCTGTAGAATTTCCCTCCGAGTCAACGCTGACCCGCGACCGCGGCCGTAGGCCTCCGCGATCGCGGCACTGCATCTTGGCTCCACCGCGGACTGCTCAGCTCCGCGGTCTTCACTTCTCGATCTTCTAATCCCGACTTCAATTCTTCCAATTTCTTCAAGTCTTCGGTCTTCTACTCATATATCGTTACAAGCACTAAATGGACCTAAATCTATATATAAAATGTATTAACTAGTCCTAATTATGCTATATGAAATACAACATATCAATATGCATCTTGATGAGGACGAGAACAATGCTCATAAGGATCATGACATATGTGAAGATGCTAATGATATTTCAAATGACAATGTCTTAGAGATTTCTGCTGCAAATCAGCAAAATGACAATGTCGTAGACATTTCTCCCACAACTCAACAAAATGACAATGGTAATTTAAAAGTTTGAGCATGTTTCTACCAAAAAAAGTTTTAGCATGTTTATATTTTATCTTATTTTATATATATTTAATTTCTTCTATTTTGTAATCAAAAGGTGAAGTCTCTACTAAACAAACAGTTGTGAATGAAAAGAGGAGAGGAAGAAACAAATGCAAGGAAATTGCAAAGTTAAAGCTCGGTGAAAAGTTCGATGTAACTTTCTATAACAACCGAGCTGTAGGGAAGAACCATCAAGTGTTTGCAAGGCATTTGGGCATCATAGTGCGAGACACAAATATATGCCCTATGAGAGTGCATAAATGGAACGACATCGGAGAGAATGTGAAAAATCACATGTGGAGTGCAGTGACGGTTAGTTTCTTGTTGTATATTTGTTCCTTATTTATTCTTTGGTACTAACCTTTGATCAAGTGATTTAAAATAATACTCACTATTAAGTATGGATGAATAAAAATAATAAGGACACCTAATACGAAATACAAGTAATATCAGAGTAATTTAATATTTTTATCAATATATATAGTAATATCTTTGCAAAATAGATTGATTAATTTGATTGTTTGTATTATATATGTCAGAGTAATTGAATTTTAAAAGGTCGATCTCTTTTAATTTGTAGTAATATTTTCCTCTAGATATGGACTACTAAATTAAGTATACATACTTTTTCTGATGTGTTGTAATCATATGGAGCATATAATATATATCATTGACAGAATTCATATAACGATAATCTAATTATTAAGCATGGACTTGATCGATCAGTATGTATAAATTATATATATTGAGTGGTTAGAAAGGTAAGAGTATATATATCAGTAAACTTTCTTATTTCATTAGTCGCGCACTTCCAAATTAATAAGGGTCGGATTATGGAATATGATGAGTACATACGTTTCTACTTGTTCCATTTAAATTGCTTATCCTCAGTATTTATCTGTCAGAATCTGATGCAATTATATTTCATGTTTATCAGTTTTTAATTTTATCTTATTGTAGGAAGTGTTTTCTAATGACAATATGGAATCTTATCGCGAGCATGTCCTTGATTACATGAAAAAATTGTGGATAAATTGGAGGTCAGAGTTGCTGAGAAATAATGTTACTAAAAAGAATATTACTTTGAGAGTTGCTTTAAAAAATAAGCCTCCAAATGGCCTCGACAAGAATGAATGGCAATGGTAAATAAAAGAGATATATTCTAACCCTGAATTTCATGTAAATAACTTTATTTAGTTTAAAGTCTAATTTGGATCATATTTGTGAATAGTAATGTCGTTTGTAATTTTTAGAAAAAAAGTGAAAGGAATTCAAAAAATCGAGCAAATTATAACCAAGCATTGAGCCATCGAACTGGAAGTAAGCCTCTTAGACAGCTCATGTGGGATGATTTGGTAAAATCGTAACAACTATATATTTATATGTTTTTGGATCTTCAGCCCGAATTGTATAAAATTAATTTTTTTTACAATGGTTTTATGCAGGGAGCAAGTAAGGGGATTACACCAAAATTACTTGATGTATTTCATTTAAGTCGTAAGAAAGGAGAATCACTTCCAAATGAGGAGACAACACAAAAATATGTAAGTTCGCTGAAAGTTTGCTTATTAGGCTTAATGTACTTGTTTAATTATATTTATTTTGCTTCATCTTTGAATTTGATTATTAGATGACCTCTGTTCACTACTGAAAGTTGGATTCAATAACTCTTTTTCGCATATATCATGTATACTTTGTGGATGAGACTCAAGTTGAATCCTCCTCAACTGTCATGTATACCATATATACTTTGTGGATGTGACCTACTCTAATATAGTCATTTGTTCACATGTAATTTTGTTAACTTCTATATCTATCAATATTGAAAAAAAGTTGACTTGCTATGTGCCTTGTTGCCTAACTTTTTGTGATGTAGTATTAGCAAACAACACACTCCTAAGCAATATATGTGTCTTGTTGCCCAACTTTTTGTTTTGTTTTGTTTTATCTCAGCTTAGCTAACTACTTTGTTGAGCAATATATATATATATATATATAGGTTTTGGTTCAAGTGAGACCCACTCTTGTGGTGAGACCCTTGGCTTAAAGTGAGGACTAATCTCAACCATTAGATTTACATCATCACTATATATTGGATGGTCAAGATTTTTTTATTTTTTTTTATTTTTTTAAAAACATTTTTTAAATTTTTTTTTCGGAATTTTTTTTCGTATTTTTTATATCATATTCTTTTTTAAAAAAAGCTATAAAAATATTAAATATGACAGTTTAATTTTTATATATTACGAGTTCATTTTTATACACTAGAAGTTCAATTTTTTTATGTTAGGAGTTCAATTTTCAATATTGTATGAGTTCAATTTTTATATTCTACGAGTTCATTTTTTATATATGATAAGTTCAATTTTTATGTGTTTTGAGTTCATTTTTAAAATAATTCGATTTTCGCAAAACTAAAAAAATAGCAAAAAAACAATTAAAAAAAATTAAAAAAATTAAAAATTAAAAATTTGAAAAAAGCTTTAAAAACGTTAAATATGACGGTTCAATATTTATATACTACGAGTTCATTTTTATACACTAGAAGTTCAATTTTTTTATGTTAGGAGTTCAATTTTCAATATTGTATGAGTTCCATTTTTATATTCAACGAGTTCATTTGTAATCTATGATAAGTTCAAATTTATGTGCTTTGAGTTCATTTGTAAAATAATTCGATTTTCGCAAAACTAAAAAAATAAAAATAAAATAAAAAATAAAAATAAAAAAAATAAAAAAAATGAAAAATGAAAAAATTTGAAAAAAAGCTTTAAAAACGTTAAATATGAAATTTCAATTTTTATATACTACGAGATCATTTTTATACGCTAGAAGTTCAATTTTTTTATATTAGGAGTTCAATTTTCAATATTGTATGAGTTCAATTTTTATATTCTATGAGTTCATTTCTTATCTATGATAAGTTCATTTTTTATGTGCCTTTAAGTTCATTTTTTAAAATAATTCAATTTTTGCAAAACGAAAAAAATAACAAAAAAAATAAAAAATAAAAAATAAAAAAAAAAAAAAAAAAAAATTTGAAAAATTGAAAAAAATCTTGACCATTGAATATATAATAGAGGGGTAAATTCAATGGTTGAGATTAGTCCTCATTTTAAGCAATGGGTCTTACCACAAGGGTGGTCCTCACCGGAACCATGCCCTATATATATATATATATATATATATATATATATATATATATGCAACTATTTTGTGCAACATATATATACACATATATGTGCAACTATTTTGTTGATCAGTTGGATTCATTACCTCTTTTTCGCATATATACTAATTTATATTTGGCTATAATGTAGAATGAAATTCGAGAAATAATGGAAAAAGAGCCTTCACTTTCCAATGTTGAGGTAACTTTCTTATTTTTTATACTTTTTGTTTGTTTGTCATTTATGTCATAACAATTATTGAATTTTTTGTAAGAAGTTTTTAAATAGTCCATACTTTTTATAAATAGGTAGCACAAAAGGTTTTTAATTCCAAGTCTCGAGATCGGGTTGTGGGTATTAGGGGAGGACTAAAAATTAAAGATATTAAAAGACCACAACCAAGAAGGGAGGAGCTTGAAGTTGAACTGAATGCCACTAAAAAACAAAATCAAGTTTTGACTAGCCATATGGAGTTAATTCAAGAAGAAAACAAGGAACTTAAGGATCGCATTGGTTCAGTGGAATCTCAAATGAAAACGTTTCAAGATATGTTAGCGCGACAATTTAACATTTCCTTGCATTCATCAAATGAATTGAACTCACAAGGTATGTTACATCGAAAATTATTCGTCGTACTATTTTTCCGTTAAAAATGCTCATCTAATGATAGTTCTAACTTACTTTTGTTTGTTTTCATTTTGTAGGTACTTGAAGATTACGAGCTACTGTTGACATTGTCAAAATGAGTTAGACTCTACTAGCTATAACATATGTTTTTGTAATTAAAAATACTATTAGATCAATAGTTTACTTTATTTTGTGTTGCTATGGACATATAGACGATTCTTATACTTAATTGATGTTTGAATATGGTTTAATTTTACGATTATATAATATTAGTCTTAATTTATTTGGTTTGTAAATATTATGCGAATATTATACAATTTAAGCAAATAAAATATTACGATAAATTAGTTTGTCGTTAACTAATAACAATGCGTTAGCTATTAACGACGAACATGACCGATCGTCGTTAATTTATATGGTTCGTCATTGATATCAGTTAACGACGAACATGGTTGTTCATCATTAAATATTAACGACGAACTGGCTGTTCGTCATTAGATATTAACGACGAGCATGGTCGTTAAAACCAATAACGACGGAGACACAATAAATTTTATTTCGTCGTTAATAATTTTAACGATGACATTTTTAATCAATAACGACGACTTTGTTCATCAGACCCCTTTTGTGTATATAAAGAATTGGTGCCAAAAGTAAATACCTAAAACATACCGGCGGTTTAATGTAATTATTGCCAAAAAAAATCAACCACTTCGATATCTTCTTTTGGCAGGGGACGGGGGCTGGGAAGGGAGAAAGGAGTGCGGCGGACATGGCGACCGGAAGAGGATCCTCCGCCCGTGAAGGGACGGCGAAAGCGGTTGTGGCAGATCAGATTTCTCAGGCTATACAATCCACCTCTAATCTCCTCCTCCTTATGCAACATTCTTCTCATTCCCAGGCAACTCTTCTCTTCTTTTTCCCTACCTCTTCTCCATACTGGTTTTAATTCGTTTGTTCTTAATCGCTTCAGTTCTAACCTTAATTTCTGCTCTCCGAATGCTTAATATTCAATTTGATCCTGGAAATTGTAGGATTGTTTGGTTCTCAAGCGTTTTGGGAGTATAATTTATTATCTTTTCGGGCCTCTTTTAGATAACAAGGAAATCTGATTCTGGTAAACTATGATATTACTTGAACGCATTTATATCGCTCCATCAAGTTAATTTTATGAGCAAATTCTGTGTACTAATTCAAATCGGGCCGTAGTTGAAGTAATCAACTATATTTTCTCGGTTGGTAGTAATGGTGACGCCAACTTTTTAATTAAGTACTTCACAGTGCATTGGCGTCAAATCTTAATAAAGTAGCTTGAATATGAATGTTTCATGCTAACTTTTGCTGCCACCTCAAAGTTGGTGATTATATCAAATTAATACAGGTTTATGTCATCGACCATAACTACCCTAAAGATAGTATCTTTTTGTGCAAATTTATCATGCTTGGAGTGTTGCCCAAGAGTGAATAGGTGCACATATGTGAAGTTTTTGCTTTGTGAGATCTCATTGATGGTTAAAATTGATATGTAAACCTCCATAATGTGGTGCCTTGATTATCTCCTTCTCAGTAATGTATTGCTTTACTCCACATAGTGTAGATTCATGATTGTTGCATGCATTTCCTACACTTGCAGGCTCGATTAGCAAAGCTCCCGAAGAACCTTTTGGAGAAAACTGAAACTATCAGGAACACCGGACAAGTGTGTAACTCATTTCTGTGACCAATAAGATGACTCTGAGTTGTTAAAAAGGGTATTGTTTTGAACTGTGGTTGTTTAAATTTTTTCAGGTATTGGATCGTCTGCCTTTGGTGATATCATCCTTGGATGGTCATATGGAAAATGGGTTACACAGGTTTTGCATTATGTGCTTCAGTTTTCTCTTTTATTGTCCGTACAGAATTAGATAAGACATTGCTTAACTAGCTAAAAAGCATATCTTCTATTTGCTAGTTGGTTTGATAAGTTGTAGACAATCAATAGTGTTTTTCAATCTTGATATTAGGTTTTGGAGTATGGTATTTACTGTTGGAATTTAGGGTATTTTATATGCTTTGAGGCGTGAAAATAATCACTTTCTTTAAAGTGATATTTGTCCCCTATTTAATTGCTGTAGGGATACAACAAAGCCTTTGTGAAAATCAGACAGCAAATCTGAATTTTCTCTTATCTTTTATGTGAAGAAACCATTCTCTTATTTATAGAGAATTTTCTGAACTGTCTGCGACAGTTAATTCAGAAATCAGTTAGGGAAATCAGTTTTTGGACAGTTAGGAAGTTAATCTGAGAGAATCTCAGCCATTGATCCCAAAGAGATCATCTTTAAATCTCAGCCACTGATTTTTTCACAAATCAGATCACTCCCTTTCAAAATTCAGAATTATATTTTCCTTTTTAATTAAAATTCATTAAGTCTTATTTGCAGACTTTACCAACATTTACACTGATTACTGTTGTTTAATTGTTTGTAGTGCTCCCCGTTTGAAAACAGTTATTCAGTTGCTTGCTAACATGGAAAGCCGCCAGCTTAACTCCTTATCTGAATCTCAAGCTCAAAGTTCATCTAAGGTTCCCTCCCTCCCTCTGTATCCACTTAGTGGCACCTTCAGAATCTACATCGCTGAACTAAGTTGGGCTCCTTGTTGCCTGTGGCATCTTAGTGATTCAAAGACAAGCATCATCTTAATTGACTCATAATCTTATATATTTGCTTTAATACTTTCGTTCTCATTCTCTTTGATCCATTTTCATTCCCGATATGGGAATCAAAGTGGGTAGGAAATGAACTGGTCTTTTGTTTAATATACTAAAACATAAGATTTGATTGCACTGCACTGTGAGATACTGTTGGTTTATCTTCTAACCTAATTAAACTACCTCTTAAGATTTGATAGTCTAATTCATGCTAAAAAATTTGATAGTTTAATTATTGCTAAAAAAATTTAGTAGAATAACAAGTTTAGGAAGCTTATGTTTACATTTCTTTCTTTAATGTACTGATTAGAATCAATAACAGGCTTTGATAGGCCTACTTGAGGATTGAGCATTTATTTGCAAGTCCAATTATTTGGTTTTGTTCCACATTGCAGAATACGTTGGGATCTACACATGAGACTGCATAAAGTACAAATACAGAAGGGTTGGAGTCGGCACTTGGTTGGTAGCTTCTTTGGAATCAGATTGTTGAGGGTAAATTATCCGTCGCTGACAATTGAACATTCAAACTGGTTTTTAGGGGGGTGTTTGTGTGTGCGTGTGCACGTGTGCTTGTGCGTGTGTGTGACCTTGATGTATTCTGCAAACTGTTTATAGGAAACATTGTAACCAGGTCATATAGCTTTTGACTGAGCTGTATTGTCTTTATTGAGTACTCTGCTTGGTTAAGTAAGATGTTGTTTTATTATCTTTTGAATTGTTTTTGCAGCTTAATGTTTGGTCCTATTGGTTTGAGATCATGAACTGTTCAAGAAGAGCTAATACAAATTGCCAGCATCCCCTGGTACGCACTGAACATGCCCTATTGTGCTTTTATATATTCGGTTCTTTTCACATGTTTGAAACTGATAGAAAGGACCAGCATTTTCTGTAGAATTTTTTTGTTCTACAATTGTAGCCTTGTTTAGTAAAGATACTTTTCAGATCCTTATATTCGTGTTATGCAAAAAAAAAAAAAAAAAAAAAAAAAAAACGCACACTCTACCTATTTACAAAGCGACAATACTTCCTGATCTCACCTTGGTCTCCAGTGAGAACATTTATGGCTCCCATCTTAATCATGGAGTTTGAAAAGGACTCAAAGAAGAGCTTGCTGTTATAGGCGTATGCCCATACTCTCTCCGTCACAAACCCATGCTCAACCTCCTCCAAAACAAGGACGTTGTCAGAGTGCAAGACGCCTCTGGCTTCCAATAGGTTCTTGAAGTAGTAGTTGTCAAACCTGAAGGGGGTCTTGTAGTCGAGTGCAATCGCCCTGTTGCCGTTCCCTGGTGCAGGGCAGATGCTGCGTAGGCTCCTTTGGAAACTTGAGTATCTTGGGTCGTGCCTTTCTTCCACGTTTGGGTCGTAGATCCGTTTCGCGAAGCTCACACACCTTGCCATTCCCATTGTGTGGCTGCCTGTTGCGAACGTAATAGTAAGTTGATATTAATGAGAGCACTAACCATGACGTGGCATTATTATAAATAGCAGGACACTTGTTCACGCGTCCAAAGGTGTAACTGTTAGCACTGTGTATGTACATGACATATTATTGTACGTTGGACATTGAATGCAGCTGAACGTCCTGTTATAATTACTGTAATTAAAAGACAACGTGACGACTGACAGCTCATTTACGTACACGTACCTGATAACGCAACCAAGTCCCCCTGGTCCAGCCCATGTTGCTCAAAGTTGGCAACCAGCTGTGCCAACGTTGAGTTGGGAGATGGTATCAATGCGTTGGCTTCGTCGATGCTCGCCTTCAACGAGTCTCTTCTCCCTAGCGAAACATCCCACGATGGTCCGCCTCTCTTCACAACACATACAGCCGAGTTAGCAATCATCCCACATATATGTATGTATGTATGTATGTATTTATTTATGTAGGAAAACAGATTAAACAAACGGGGCAATCAATTGGCTCTTACCAAAACGACAGCGTCCCGAGCAACAATTGCCAAAATATCAGCGCATGAGACTGTCAGAGGACACACCTCCTCCACAGCATACTTGATCTTATCAATCACTTCAAACCCTCTCAAGGAATTCAAGTTCGGCCCCGCCCTCTTCTCGCTCACGATGTCTCCCTCATCGTCCAGCAGAACCGACCCATCACAACCCTAATGTAATGTACGTTCAAGTGTTCAACAACATAGCTCGACAACATCTTTAAGCACAAATTAGCATTGTCTTACAATATATTCTTACTGTGAGGTGAAGAAATCACACAGCAACTAATAAATCGGAATTGTAAAAGGAAGCACGTATTAGATTGGTCATATGTTTCATCTAGGGGTGTTCATCGGTTCATAGTGAACACCCCTAGATGAAACATGATTCACAACTGAATAACCCTCGGCAAGCCAAATAAAAACGACGCAACAATGAGTCAGATAATAAGATGAGGGCACTAACCATGACGAAGCAGTCATGGAAGTGAAGGCGCAGCAAGGAGGCAGCCAACCTAGGATCTTCGAGGATTACGATCTTAACAATGTACCTCACGATCTCTTCGAGTGCAGGGCATGTTTCCTTGTAGAAGTCGACAGCGAGAGTGCTGTCTTCAGTTCCATGGACTGCCAAGGTAACAGCTGCAACAACCAATAGTAGCGATGAGATCACTCTCTCTATCTCCATGGGAAAGACAACGTACGGTAGGACAAGATCCAATTATGTGATATGGGATCACATTGAGTTTTTTTTCAGGTTTTGTGTATTTTTCAAAGTGTACGTAGTGTGTCAGCACATGTACATTTATAGTTAGATAGAAATGGGATTTTTCCCACCAACTACCTTTTTGTAAAGTATATTTAGCATCAATACTATCGTTTTCATTACTTATGCTACACTTTATCCATTCCCATTCATGAAGTTTAATGACTTTTAACGCCTAATTATCAATATAAATATTAGTTCGTTTTTATGTTCAAACCAACTTAGTAACTTACCATGGAAACTTGCCTCCTCTACCTGTTAAAAAAGATCGATGACATTCTTTCTGTAATTTTTGGTCAATTATACTACGAAATTTGTGCTAGCTAGGAGCCTAGGAGTGGACTGTTGTCGTTGTATTTGGTTATTTTAGCATGATATTCAAACCCAATTCGTATCTTATTCCAGACATTTTACTTAATTCGATCTTCATCTTTTTTGAAGTTTAAAAGGTAGGTGTTGGATGCAACTACCGCCACCACCTAACCGTAAATTTCTCCCCCTTTTGTAGATCTAGAATGGCAAGTGTTATGAGGGCTCTTGTGGTTTAGCCTAGCATTAATTATACTTTTCTCATCAAGTTCAAATTGTCCATCGCCACAAGTACTATTTGAGCTCGCTTAGAATATCCACTAGGGATGAGAACTGGTTACTAATCAATTTTAAATAGAAAAGGGCAAACTGCCACCCGAGAGATTCGAAATAGTGACCTCGAGGTACTACTAAGTACTACCCTAAACGCCCAACCATCGAACCAAATGTCCAAAGCCAAATTGTCCACTCCAGTAATTTACTTTCTTTCATGCTCTAGGAACATTCCCAACGGGAGTT
Source organism: Fallopia convolvulus (assembly GCA_964016875.1). Taxonomy (NCBI): domain Eukaryota; kingdom Viridiplantae; phylum Streptophyta; class Magnoliopsida; order Caryophyllales; family Polygonaceae; genus Fallopia; species Fallopia convolvulus. The sequence continues at coordinate 20,128,672 of OZ024732.1, forward strand.
CTTAACAATTTAAATTGGACAAAAAACAAAGGGGGAGGATTAAGACAAACAACTGTTCTGGAGAAACGGCTATTGTGGATAAATGGATGTGGATCATCATTCATACTCATCCTACGTACATTACTAGAAAACTATGTAAACTCCAACGCTTTTTAGGCATTTCTCACCTCTTTTAAGCGTCGCGATTTTCTACCTCAACACTTTAGAGAAGTGTGAGCGGATAAATAATTAAAAAGTATTTTCCGTAATATCTTATCATCTTCCTTATTTATTTTCTTTATTAAATTATAGGTTTTCTTATCACTATAATGTAAGAATCTATCTTAGTCGAAAGATAGAATTTCCGCGTGGATTGGGGAACAAGATATCGCTTACTTGGGTGACAATATCTCGTTTTGTGAATTCGATAGTGTTGGGGCAAGGAGTGACCTTGATAGCCCCACATCGATTGATCCCAGTCCCATCTGAGGACAAAAGCTGACCAAGCCACGAGTTGGGTCCAGGTGCGCGTCCGATATCCCAAAGTCGAAAGGTTGGTCAAGAATTGCATATCGGCGATTAATCACCGTCAAAAAGAAGAACCCCGAGCGAAGGGAAGCCGTAGACTTCCTGGGTTGAAACCGGGACTCGCACAAGCGGTGTCGGACGGGATTCGCCCGATCAGACACGTGCGTATGTGATCGCAGCTCATGAAACTGTGATTGTGGGTCTCCCGAAACAGAATACCGTCTGGACAGCCGCGACCACGGGTCGAGAAACTGCGATCGCGGCTCTCCAGAAGCAGATTTTGGTATCATTGGAAAGCTAATATAAAAATCTACAATTCATTTTTTACTCGGAGTCCAAATTCCAACTCGGAGGGGGTCAAAATAGCCTCTGAATTGTCGTCTAAATGTTGTCTCGGATGTTTAGATGCGGGCTGGGTGGAAGAGACGTGGCCGCGTCATCCCCTTTCAGACCGCGCCATTCAGTTTCTCCGTGGGAGAGTTGGGCCGATTGATGGGCTTCGAGAATGGGCTCATTTTATGTAATTACGGATAGCTTTTCTAGTGCTTTCGAATAATATTCTTTCTTTAGTAGTTTTGTAAGATATTTAAACTCTTAGTTTGACTTTTCTTTCATAAAATTCTAATTACAATTTGGAGGCTAGGGTTTTCTAGAGAGTTTTCTCAAGAGAAAATCTTTGAACCTTATTATATGTTTGCATTAATTTGGAGGCTAGGATTTTCTCAATGGAAGATCTTTGAAGCTTGGAGAAGAAGGTTTTAGACTGAGCAGGACGAAGACAAAATATGTTGAGTTCATGTTTAGTCAGGTAGAGGAGTCCACCGAGGAAGTACTTTTGGGAGGTGTTCCCGTTATGGAGAAGGAGAGTTTCAGGTACTTAGGATTGATTTTGCAAAGTGAAGGGGACATAGATGAGGACATCATGCATCTGATTCAAAGTGGTTAACAAAAATGGAGGGCCGCCTCAGGGATTTTATGTGACAAAAAGGTCCCACTTAAGCTTAAGGGCAAATACTACAAGTCAATAATTAGACCCGCAATGTTGTATGGTTCATAATGTTGGCCTACCAAGAAGGTGCAGGAGTAGAAATTGATGGTGGCAGGGATGCGTATGCCAAGATGGATGTGCAGGCACTCGAGACTGGACATGATTAGAAACGAGGTGATTGGGAATAAGGATGGAGTGGCTAGTATAGGAGAGAAGCTAAGGGAATCGTGGTTGCGATGGTTCAGGCACATACAGAGGAGAACACTAGAGGCTTTAGTACGTAGATGTGAGGGGATGGTTTTCAACGTTTGTCGCAGAGGAAGAGGTAGACCGAATAGAAGCTAGAAGGAAGTTATAAAACATGATCTTGCATTGTTAGATATTTCAGTGGACCTGACAAATTATAGGTACCTTTGGAGGGAGAAGATTACGGTGAAGGAGTGGTAGTTGGGGCCTGCACGTACCTTACGTCTCTGCGTTCTCTCTCTCTCTCTCTCTCTCTCTCTCTCTAGGATCGTTAGCACGTCTAGTTTGTCGACCTCAACTAATTCGTCAACCTTTTAAGTAAATGCAGCGGAAATAAACTACAAGAAAGACTTACTTGAACACGATGTTTTTTATAGTTGAAACACTTGATTGATGAACTCTATCAACCAAGTGTGAAAACCACTCCCTTCCAAATTCTCGCTTGGAAGGATTAAAAGTCGTAGCTTGCTTTATTGATATTTTGGATTGTTTACAAGAACACCTGGATCTAGACCTACTTCCCAAGCACTCTAGAACTCGTTGTGAACCGAGTAACTACAATCCTCAACCCGCCTAGCTAGCCTACGTCTCTCGAACTCTCGTTTTCTTTTCTTTCGTAACACAAAAATGGAGTATGAGTTCGTGAGTATTCTAACCTAAATCCTTAGCTTAAATACACAAACTAGGTCAGATAAAATATAATAATATCTTCCAATTCGGTTATGGCAAGATATTATTTCTATTATCTTTACAAAATCATCCTAAGCAAATAAAAGGATTACAATAAAAACGGCTTAGGGCAAAGGAAATAATCGGCTAACAATATAATCCTCATGAGATCTTTCCTAAAACAAGATTATACTATCCAAACTCATAAGATCTCACGCGTCTTCAAGATCTACGAGATTTGCCTTCAACACACGTCGACGACCTAACTGACGTTGGTGACTCTGTTCAAAGACTCGAGGTCGTTCACGTAGTATACTTTTGGAACCATCAAAATCAAAGCCTCTAGCGTTTCTAACAAATTCCCCTTTTTTGATGGTGACAAATTCTTTTTATCCTGTATAAACATGGCAAGACCAAATATCGAACAAGATATGCAATAACACCAAGTTTGCCAAAAGTTCCCCCTAAGTTGGATAACCCACATGAAATTCAGCATAAATATTCTCATTCTTTTATCTACCCCCAACCTTTTCCCCCTTTTGGCATCATCAAAAAGACAGTCGAAATAATCAAGCAAAAAGAGATAATCAAACAAGGGTAAATATAGAAATTATCCAACGTACACACAGAATCCATAACAAAAGCAAAATAGTCTTAAACATGCCACAGAGAAAGAAAAAACACATAAATGAAACCGAAGAGATGTTTTTGAGATAGAAGATGTGCAAGGAAAAGTAAAGGGAACTAGATGTCGGCTACTCGAGCTAAGTCACTGAGTTAGTCAGGTCATCAAGCGCAACAGATAAGTCATGAACGTTTGCCTTTAGCGCAGTTTGACCTGATAAAAGTTGCCCAACCTTCTCAAGCAAATCCTGGTTCTGGCGTTGTATATCAACCAACAACTTCATGATTGAACCAGGTTGAGAACCTTCCCTTATTTTAGCATTGATGCCCAACTCAGCATCTTCCATCTTAGCATCATAAACAACATCCTTTCCTGCATCACTTGACACCCATTGATCATTAACCAGTTTGTAGGCCATCTTGCGAACGATGTCAGAGTTCAGGTAATGGACGTGTTCCACCTCTTCATTAGCCTCATAAACCTCATGATACTGAAGCACCTTCTTGATGATTGAGCAGTAGGGAAGAGCATGTCGAGTACTGTCCTTGACGGATTCCATGTGGAGCAAAGTTGACAGGTTCCTTGTTGAGAATTTTATCCAAGACAAGAATGTCTTGAATCATAGCAGTGCTCTTCTTTTGCTCTTGGGGAATCAGGTTACTAATAACCCAAGTAAACAGAACCTTCATCTCGGCACACATAAAATTGGTGGCAAAGGAACCACCATCAACATCATCGACCTGTCTGACCTTCTTGAGCAACTCAGCTGAATCAACTTCCTCAGGCCACGCACCTCTATAGTATTCAGCAAATCCCTTGTGTGGCACTTTCAGAAGAGTGGCTAACTCCATGCTTGACAGTGTAAATTTTTCTCCATTTAGCTCATAATGAACCATGGCCGTCTTTTCCCTGTCCTCTATAGTCAACGACTTGTAGAATTCCCGTACCAAACCAGGGTTAAACTTTTCTTCCTCATGAAACAAATGATCCCAGCCTTGAGTTGACAACAACTCAGAAACACCCTTTAAACCTGTTGACTCGATGAACTCATCGTCCATGATGAGTTCCTTAACGAATTCACGCTTAACCATATTACCTCCTTCACCTTTGATTTCCCCAGCAGACTTTTTAGGTATCCCACTCGCAGCCAAATGTCCACTTGACCTAGTGGGTGCCCTTTTACTCTTTTTGGAACTCACAGTTTTCTTAGACATCACTGAGTCACCACCCTCAGATCCAACATGAGTGGGAGTTGATTCTCTACCCCTTTTCCTTGAAACCTTAGCACTAGACCCCCTAGTCTTTGGCTTTGTAGACTCCTTTGTTATCATCACATCATCCTCATCGGATTTTTCAGACTCAAATAACTACTTAGCAATTTCTTCTTTTAATTTTTGTCTAGATGACGACGTAATAGATTTCAAAAGAGAAAGCTTAGGATCACTACGAGTACCTTGTTCAGAGAAATCTTGACCTTCGATATTCAGTGACAAAAGAGGTGAATCGGGGTTATCAATGGGGTCGATCACCTTGCTTGGGTCAACGACATGTTCAGGGTCATCAACCTGAGCATCTGTTCCCGCCAAATGCACAATAGTCGTCTTTTCCGCGGTGACTGGTTCAGATTCTTTTTCGTGAGACTCCATGGCCTCGATTGATTTCACGACCTCCTGAACAGAATCGAAATCCCCTTGCATGCATTGAGATTTGGAACTCTCAACTCCGAGTATAGACTCGATCTCATCTTGCTCGTTCTCTTCGGGTTTTGAAGAATGTGGTAGAGATTGATGTGGAGATGGAGGGAGATTCTCTGTTGAGATTTGAGTGGGAGGGTTTTCTTGAGGATTTGGCAGAGATTCGGTGGGATTAAGAGAGGATTGGCCTGGTTCTTGAGTTGGATTGATTTGAGGGCCTTCGAGCAACAATGGTAAAGTGGATTTATTGGCGGTTTGAATGGATGCTAAGAGCAGAGCCAGGGTTTGAGGATCAACCACTTTCCCAAGCTTGAGAGCGAGGGTTCGTGGAGTTTCAGTGCCACGAATGGGGGATAAGGGGTTAGGGTTAGGGTTTGACGCCATTGATGGAATAAGATTAATGCTTTTTAGGAGAGAGAGGGTTTTGTAGAGAGATTGAGAAGAGCAAGACATCGAGATAATGCACGAGAGAGAAAGTGTACCTTTTAACCGAAAACTTTCTCCTTATTTATTCTTGAACAGTAGTTGATAAGATAGAAACTAGATCTTCCCAAGATCTTTAATCAATGCAACTAAAAAGGCAATTTCCTTTGGCAAAAGATTTCCAGATTTTTGAAAAGATACCGTTGTAGAAAGGTGATTCTTGTCTTACTCTGAAACTGACGTTCTCAACCTGTTCTGCATCAACCACTTAACTAGCAAATTTTCCAGAAAACCGACATTCCTAATGTAATGCACAGTCACTAACCTCACTCAAGTTGCCAACATCCATTGAAAAGAGAATACACCTGGTTCTTTGGGGTTTTACACGGGGGTGCCAAAGAGAACCAGGGGAAATAATTTATGTGGATTTGTCAATCAAGTAGATAAGTCTCCATTTATATCAAAAAATATAAAAATAGGCTCATAGAGACTCCCTAACATGATAGGCTTAGGTAGGATGTAGAGTCAACCGTCATTTGTGCTTGTATTGAGGGATAGGAACATCAGGTTTAGACTCTTTTGGGCTCAAAGAATGGTTTCAATATGCACTTAATACATAACTCAAGAAGCAAAGAATGAAGACATTATGATGTGCATGGTTCATGAGTATGTAACAAGGAAACATTCAAATTTAACACCTCAAGATCATAAAACTTTTGAATAATAAATAGATCATCTAATCGAGCCAATCATTGAGGGAAAATAAATGGTAAATAAATTAGTTTAGGGAAATCATACCTAGCTCCATGCGGAATTGTACGAAGGGTTCACGATTGAGAGCCTTAGTGAATATGTCAGCACGTTGTTCACTTGTCCGACAGAATTCCATGGTCACTAACCCTTTCTCAACACAATCACGAAGAAAGTGATGACGAATCTTGATATGCTTGGTTCGTGAGTGTTGTACATGATTCTTTGAGATGTTGATGGCGCTTGTATTGTCACATAGAATAGGTATGCCATCATACTTTAAACCAAAGTCATGGAGTTGTTGCTTGAGCCATAGAAGTTGGGTGCAACACGCGACATCGACAATGTACTCAACTTCTACAGTAGAGAGAGCAACTGAATTCTGCTTCTTGGATCCCCACGACACAAGACATGGTTAATTGAGCCATCCCAGAAGTACTCTTACGATCAACCTTGTTCCTAGAAAAATCAGCGTCCGTGTACCCGACTAGACCAAAGTCACAAGAGGTTGGGTACCATAAGCACAAATCATCAGAACCTTTGAGATACCTTAGAATTCTCTTAACAGCCTTGAGATGAGATTCTCTCGGATCAGACTGAAATCTAGCACATAAGCAAACGCTAAATATGATGTCTGGTCTGCTTGCCCTGAGGTATAGTAGATAACCTATAATACCTCAATACAGAGTCTGGGAGAGATAGGTGTATCAAAGGATTTTGAATTATCCAAGCCAAACTTCTTGACACACTCCCTGAGGTACTTTTATTGATGTACTCTTGTACCCTCACTTCTTGAACAACTTGAAGTCCTAGAAAGAGCTTAACTTCACCAACCATACTCTTTTCAAATTCACTGGCCATGAGGTTAGCAAACTTCTTCACAAGTTTATCATCTGTAGAACCAAAGATGATGTCGTCAATGTAGACTTGCACAACCAGAATGTGCTTTCCCTCCTTAAGAAGAAAAAGGGTCCTATCCACCTGTCCTCGAACATATCCATGTTGTAGCAAGAACTGAGAGAGCATGTCATACCAAGCTTGTGGCGCTTGCTTCAACCCATAAAGTGCTTTGTTGAGTTTGAATACATGATCCGGGTGGGTGGCGTCTTCGAAGCTTGGGGTTTGTTCTACGAAAACTTCTTCTTTAAGAAAGCCATTCATTAAGGCAGTCTTAACATCCATTTGTTGAAGCTTGAATCCATGATGAGCTGAATAAGCAATCAAGAGATGAATTGCCTCTCTACGTGCTACGAGAGCGAATGTCTCATCATAATCAATCCCTTCTTGTTGGTTATACCCTTTAACCACAAGTCTTGCTTTGTTTCTCACAACGTTTCCAGAATCATCAAGCTTATTTCCGTATACCCAACGTGTTCCAATAACAGTTCTATCTTTGGGTCGTAGAACTAGGTGCTAAACCTTGTTTCTCTCAAATTGATGAAGTTTTTCTTGCATAGCACACACCCAATTAGGATCTTTTAGGGCTTGATCCACGTTCTTGGGTTCCATGATAGAGAGAAATGCGTTGAAGGCACATAAAATCTGAAGTGAAGAACGTGTTTGAACACCTTTTGAGTAATCAGAGATAATGTTGATTACTAGGTCAACATCTTTTTGCTGATAGTTCAACTGAAGCTGAGTGAGGTCAACCACCTCACTATTATGACCCTGCTCATTATTAGAATTATCTATTTCTGTGGCTTCTTCATTTGGATCAAACACAACAACATCAGAATCTTCATTTTCTTCTGCCTCTTCCAAAGCAAGCATATCGGAATTCTCTGCGTCGTTCACCAGTTCTGGGTTGTCAACTACAGGACATCAGACAATATCAACAACTTGATCTCCAGACTCATCACAGAGATGAAAACCTATATCTCCTTCATCTTTTTCTTTAATAGAGCTTCCTCCCATTGTTTTCTCATCGAACACAACATGAACACTTTCTTCTACTTTCCTTGTTCGCTTATTGAAGAATGTATAGGCTTTTCTATGTTGAGAGTAGCCCACAAAAGTTCCTTCATCACTTCTAGCGTCCATCTTTCCCAGATTATCCTTGCCTTTGTTGTGCACAAAACATCTACAACCAAACGTCCTTACGTGGGCGACGTTCGGTTTTCTTCCTCTCAACAGCTCATAGGGTGTCTCCCCCAGAAGGGGTCGTACCATAGCTCTATTCAGCACATAACAAGTAGCATTGATAGCTTCACCCCATAAATTCCTTGGTAGACCACTCAAGATCATCAGAGTTCTCGACATATCCTCCAAAGTACGGTTCTTTCTCTCAAATACACCATTCTGGTGAGGAGTTCTTGGGGCTGAAAAATTGTGACCTACACCATTCTCTTTGCAAAAGTCCAGGAATTGAGCATTTTCAAATTCAGTGCCATGATCAGATCGGATTGAAACCAAAGGTACTCCAAGCACCTTTTCTGTTAACTTTCTCCACGTACTGAATTCTTCAAATACTTGGTCTTTAGAGGACAAGAAAAACACCCAAGTATATCGTGAAAAGTCATCAACAATAACATAGACATATCTATTACCTCCTCGACTTTTCACACGCATAGGTCCACAAAGATCCATATGAATTAATTCTAAAGGTTTACATGAACTTACCTCTTTCTTCGATTAAAAAGAAGATCTAACCTGTTTCCCTTTCACACAAGCTTCACAGATTTCATACTTCTTTGGATCAATCTTAGGTAACCCACATACCAATTCTTGATTGTGAAGTTTGTTGATAAGTTGTAAACTCGCATGACCAAAGTTTTTGTGTCAGATATTGGCAACGTCTTCAACCACTTGAAAACACAACTTTTCTTCAGGCAAGAGCCAGTGAACAACTTTATAAAGATTGTTCTCACAAGTTCCCTTCAGAAGAGTCTTACCTGAGCTAACAACAACTACTTGATAGAGATTGTTAGCACATAGTTGGGAAACACTTAAAAGATTGTATCTAAGACCTTTGACATAACTGACGTTGTTGACATAAAAGTTCTTAGAGATTCTTACCTTTCCAATACCTACGACTTGTCCCTTACTATTATTACCGAAGGTGATGTTGCTACCTTCTTGTTGATGAAGTAAGTTGAATGACTCAAAGCTTCCCGTCATATGAGTTGAACAAGCACTATCGAAGAACCAGGGACTGCTTTCTCTCACTTCATTCTGCAAGGTAAAAATTTTACGAACCCAGAGTTGTTTAACAACTCCTTTGGGTTGGACAACGTGATGATTTTCAGAACATCTTTCGTTAATGATTGAAATTCTAATCTAATATGCTTATCGATCCCAGAGTTGTTTAACAACTCCTTTGGGTTTACGAACCCAAAGTTGAAAACTATCTAAGAACTAACTATGAATGCAAAGTTTGGTTGTAGATATATGAGAGAAATATGTTCAACTAGTTAAATCCATCATAGATATGCTTATCGATCATTGATTCTCTTGATTCTCAATTCCCTTGAATAATCTACCGTGGATTATTATCCAAAACTTTTTATTTAGTTGAAAGTGCTAACACTCTGAACAACCCTAATCATCTAACAACCTAGAACAATGCCTAGATTCAATTAAACAACAACTTTAAGTTCAAAGTATCGATAGAAACAAATACTCAACGCAAACAGCTGATCAAGTTATTTGTGGTTTATTCCCTTCCACAACTGAATAGCCCGAACGGGTCCAAACAATTGTAGTTGCTACTTTATCTAATCAATCCCGAACGGGACTTGATCAGATTAGTTGTAAATTAACCTAGAAATTCTATTAGGTAGCTAATCTAACAAAACCCTAGAATAATTCTGATTCAATTAAGCACATGGAATAAAACCTATTCAAGTTGATGAGAATCAATCAAATCTCACAATATTATGCAATCTATAATTTCAATAACTAGTCAAACACAATAAATTTAGCAATTCATAATTAAATTGAAAACAAACTTACAAAGGTTTCAAAGTCGGCCTCCAAAGAGAAAAACCCTAGCCTCCAAAGTTGGTCAAAAGTTATGACAATGATTAGAGAGAAAACTAAAAACAAGGTTTAAATACCCCACAAGATATCCAAAGATTAAATATCCTGAAATACAATAAAATAAGTCGGTCAAGATCTATCTTAAGCCCATCTAGAAGCCCAAAACACGCGGCCCAACTCTCCCGCGGCAGAATGTGAGGCGCGGTCTCAACATGAAGTGGCGCGGCCGCGGCACCTTGTGTCCTAGCCCGCGGCACTCTCGGTTCAGCATTTCAGGCGACACTTCAGAGGCTATTTTCACCCCCTATGAGTTGGAATTTGGACTCAAAGTAAAAATATGAATTATATCTCTTTGAATTAGCTTTCCATTGATACCAAATTCGGCTTCATCCGACCACTTTAGCTCCCAAACCAAGCATTGCAAGATAGAAGTGTCAAAACAAGACCTTCAATGCATAGCCCGGATTTAAGCGTTCTTTTCACAAAAGCTCTTGGGCCTTGGTTCTTCCAATCTTCACTTGTATCACTCTAAGCTTCCTCAAACTCCACCACAATCATCTAAGATCCATCCCGTCCATGCTTGTTTACCTAAAGATCTGCAAAACCGAACAAAACAAGTGCAAAACCCGAATTTCATAGAAAATCTAAAAACCTAGGAACTAAGCTAAAATAAACTAAAACCATGCAATATAAACATAAATATGTATCCTAAACTATACCTAAATGCAAGCTATCAATTGTTATACCTAGGATAGACCTGTTTGTTATCAATACGAGCTTGAAAGTCAATGTTTGACGGCTTCAAGTTCTCAACTTGTTTCTTCCAGATTGTGTGTGCTTTCTGGCCTGAATACTAAGGTCACTTACCTTTGCCTAGGTTCCCCACCTCCGAAGTAGAACAAGTTCCCTTGTTACATACAAGTGTTTTACCTTTAGGTTTGGGTGGACACAGGGTTTTCAAATCCTTAGTCACATAGGAATATCCAAGTCTAGGTCTTGAAGTTACAAAAGTTTTAGCAAATTCTTCAGCAGCTTTCTTAGCAACAAACTCTTCTATCCATTTTTTCTTTTTAGACTCATTACTTGCCTTCTCATTTTCAAGGTCATTGACTAACTTAGCATTACCAAGTTTTAACATGAGATTTTCTCCTTCAAGGTTTGTTACATTCTTTTCTAAGTCATCCACTTTAGTTTTCAGATTATCACAAGTTTTGCACGCAAGAGATTCAGAAACAGAAGACTTCTTCTATAGCTTATCACATTTGAGTGACCAGCCATGATTATCATCCATTAAATTAGAGATATTATCTTGTTTGTCCTCAATTTTTTCATTGAGTTTGGTAACATGGGGGGTTCGTAACTTCTCAATGATAGCATGCAACTGTTCTTTTGTTTTTTTGGACAAAATAGATGAAAGTTCATAATCATATACCTCTTTTGGAGAATCTATAGCCATGAGACACACTTCTCCTTGTTGACTTGCCTCATCTTCGGCATCGGAATCATCCCAAGTATCCAACAAAGTGCTTTTGTCTCCCTCTGACTTCCTCTTGACACAATTTCTTGCAAAGTGTCCTTTTCTTGAACAATGATAACATATCACTTCCTTGATGTCTCTAACAGGTTCTGTTCCTTTAGATGGAGTTTTGCTATTGCGATTCCAAAGGATTTTCATGGCTCATGAAATGAACGAAACTTCATCGTCACCGTCAACTTGATCATCATCACCTTGTGCAAGATCGAAAGCCCTTTCAACTTTCAAGGCAATGTTCTTAACCTTGTCAATTTCGAGGCGATCATCTCGTCTTTGCTTTATTCCTCCATACATAGTCAACTTTCCTATGACATCTTCTAAGGTGAGTGACTTAGTCTCACTGTTGGTTTGCAACGCAACAACAACTTCATTCCATTTTGCATTTAGCCCTTGGATCAACTTGCTAACCTACTTCCATTGAGGTAGATTTTCATCAAGAGACTCAAGTTGGCTAACCATAGCTTGAAATCTTGAGTGATAATCACCCAAGGATTCATTCTTTTCTTGACTCATTCCTTCATACTCCCTTTCTAGAGCAATGATGCGATCCTTCTTCACATCATCATTTCCTTGGTGGAGCCTTTTGGGAGCATCCAAAATTTGCTTAGCTGTCTTGTACTGGACAACCTTCTTCAAGTCTCTAGGGGTTAGAGCATGATGAAGAACCTTCTTAGCACGAGCGTTCTTCTCTAGCTTCTTGTACTCAACATCACCATAGTCCTCCTTCTTTTTCTCTTCCTTTCCATCAGCAGTGAGAAACGTTTCAGGACCCATCTTGATAACCTTCCGGAGTTGTCCGTCGAGTGATCAAATATGGGTATCCATTTGCTCGACCCACCAATCATACTCACCAGCTTTGAGCACTGATGGCTTCCAGAACGAATCATTGATTGTTGTGTTTGTCAAAGTCATCTTTCTTGTAAATTAGAAGTACTAGAACAGATCTAGAGCCAAGCTCTAATACCAATTGTAGGATCGTTAGTACGTCTAGGTTGTCGATCTCAACTAAGTCGTCAACCTTTTAAGTAAATGCAGCGGAAATAAACTACAAGAAAGACTTACTTGAACACGATGTTTTTTATAGTGGAAACACTTGATTGATGAACTCTATCAACCAAGAGTGAAAACCACTTCCTTCCAACTTCTCGCTTAGAAGGATTAAAAGTCGTAACTTTCTTTATTGATCTATTGGATTGTTTACAAGAATACCTTGGATCTAGACCTACTTCCCAAGCACTCTAGAACTCGTTGTGAACCAAGTAACTACAACCCTCAACCCGTCTAGCTAGCCTACGTCTCTCGAACTCTCGTTTTCTTTTCTTTCGTAACACAAAAATGGAGTATGAGTTCATGAGTATTCTAACCTAAAGCCTTAACTTAAATACACACAAACTAGGTCAGATAAAATAGAATAATATCTTCCAATTCGGTTATGGAAAGATATTATTTCTATTATCTTTACAAAATCATCCTAAGCAAATAAAAGGAATACAATAAAAACGGCTTAGGGCAAAGGCAATAATCGGCTAGCAATATAATCCTCATGAGATCTTTCCTAAAACAAGCTTACACTATCCAAACTCCAAATATCTCACGCTTCTTCAAGATCTCCGATATTCGCCTTCAACACACGTCGACGACCTAACTAACGTTGGTGACTCTGTTCAAAGACTCGAGGTCGTTCATGTAGTAGACGTTTGGAACCATTAAAATCAAAGCCTCCAGCTTTTCTAACACAGTCTCTCTCTCTGATTTCATTTTCCCTTGTTTTGGTCTTTAGGTCTTTTTACACACCCTCTCGATTTTAGGTTGAGGGAAGGGTGGGTACATCTTGGCCTCCCAGACCTTGCCGGAGGCAGGTCCACACTAGGTGGTTGTAATTTCCTTTATGTTTGACTAGTTTATTGAAAACATAGATTGCATATTATTGTGAGGTTTGATTGATTCTCAACAAACTTGAATAGGTTTTATTTCATATGCTTAATTGAATCAATGTTTATCTAGGATTTTGTTAGATTGACCACCTAATGTAATTTCTAGATTAATTAACAACTAATCTGATTAGTTTCTGTTTGGTATTAGTTAGATAAAGTAGAATCTACAATTGTTTGGACCCATTCGGGCTATTCAGTTGTAGAAGGGAATAAATTCACAATTAACTTGAAGTTGTTGTTTAGTTGAATATAGAAGTTCTTCTAGGTTGTTAGATAATTAGGGTTGTTAGACTATTAGTTCTATCAACTAAACCTGAAGTTTGGATCACAATCCACGATATTAAAGTGAAGTGAGAATCAAGAGAATCAATGATCAATAAGCATATTTATGATGGATTTAACTAGTTGAACACACTATTTTCATATTGCTTCGATGCAATCATACTTGCATTCATACTATAGATTTAATTTGCATATTAGATTAGTTAGTTACTCAATCAATCCTAAAACCCCCTCTAGTTCTAATACTTGACACGCAAGTAAAACACATTTACACGAGTCTTTTTGGGATCTACCCTTATTTACCATTCTGCTAAGTTTGGTTAAGTCAGAATTCTTTGGTAGGTATTAACGATAATGAAAATACCTCATTAAATTTGGCACCGTTGTCGGGGACGTGTTTGCTTTATGTGTTTTAATTTGTGTGCTATTTTTGGTGTTGTAAACCTATCTTACGGTTCATAACACCCGTGCTACTGTTGAAAGGGTTTCTTGACAACAAATAAATTTATAATCAAGACCCCGCTGAGTACTAGGGAGTCAGTTCGTCCACGGGAGAAAGTCATGTATCAAGTTTTGTTACTTATCACGCAAGCAATCAACAAACGCAAGGGTTTTTATCAAAGGAAAGAGATATCTAAGGTTAAGGTGTCACCACAACAACAATCATTCATACATAAGACAATGAAACATAAAGATCATGCTTTTATCAAATAAAGGTGTCAAATTTCATCATATCAATAAACTTACTATCTATCTCTTCTACTTCAACTAGGATTGATTCACTTTCATTTCAAAATCCTAAATTGACTATTCTGATTCAAGGTTTCTGCTTTCGCTTCAACTATGAATGAGAAATTCCTTATCAACTTTCGTTTCAAGGACTTAAAAACAAGAGAATAGATTCATGCAATAAAAACAATCAAACATGATCAAAGACAAGCATGCACAACCATTGTTGGGTTTAACCCAAACCTTACAGAGGAAGACTACTCACTAATCATATATACAAAAATCCAAATTAAATTAAAGAGAAAGGAAAACCTTACAACCGAATCCACAACAACACTTGTTCTCTAAGCAATCCTCTCACGCCTCTCTCAATTGGATGGGGTATTTGGGTAGATGATTCAACCTGCATACGTTGATGACTCATGTAGCAAAAGAAGCCCCAACACTCTTCATGTCCCATACACCAAATCCTATAATTGCTTATGTTTTCATCTAGTTGTCGAGTCTCAGAATTTATTGGAATCATATTGGAATCAAATACTATTGAGATGGACTCTTAGAACTTAGTGGAGGATGTCATATTGGAATCAAATACTCTTGAGATGGACTCCTAGATGCAAGTTGAGGAGGAATCCACTACACTTACATTAGGAGAAGAAGAGGACTTTGATATCCAATATGATTTTACTCCTATACTTCAACATGAAGAGAGCACAAAGGAGTCGAGTGCAAAGAACCATTGGACACTACGAATTGCATTTCATGCTCAGTATGTGCCTGTTCTTCTTCCACCTTCTCCATTTTGGTTTATGAATCAAATGTTTTGATGCTTAATTTACCAAACTCAATGTTCATCCTTCTTGATACAAATAAAAATGTACCTTCATATCAGATTGCTTTCTAGAGGATTGAGTGGACTACAACCCATATATGCTCTTGGGATTGAAAATATAAGTTAACAATGCCTATTCCTCAATTAATAACTCTAATTCAATTGAACTATATATTGCTAGTATAGTCATTTTCTTATGTTTGTTGTACTATGTATATTTGGAGTGTAGGTTGATGTAACAGATGTTATGGAAAGCCATATCTCGTATCTATGGAGCAAATAGAAGATCTTGGAACAACCTGAGCTTGACTCTTGTAATCATGTCTCATTAAATTTAATCATAATACTTGCAGAAATGATATGCCATGGGCTTTTTGCTGTTGAATCATTTGTATTTCACAAGTTTTATTGCATTTCTAATGTTGGATGATAGCTTAGATGACTCGATCAAGTTCTTGGTTGTTTTGTTGACATATACATGCTATTTGAAGCACACTTTAATTTTAGAAAATTTTGGAAGTGTGAAAGTAGATACAAGTATGTAGTATTTTTTTGCTCAGCTTCAAATCTCACTCTGCTGTGGTGATATGGGGAAGAGGTGCTGAGAGAAAGGACACAAATCTGGGGTATTCATAATCGGTGAAATCCCGGTATCATCTTGTTCATTATCATGTGATAAATTTGGTAGTGATTGATGTCTTTTTTCTTCGACATCTTCTGCTTATTTGTAGCATCCTCCAGCTGCATCACCTCATCCTTCATGTAGGCATGTATGTACTTCTCCAAGGCACGATACATAGCCTTCCTTTTCACCGTTATCTTCCTTCCAGTGTGGTTGGAGATTTGGTAAGCGTGTTGAAGGAGCTCGCGGACCTTGTACGACTTCTTCTTCCTCCCTAGACAGTAGGGACATTGGAGGCTGGCATCTTTTCTCCTTACTTGTGTCTTGCCTTGAACAAGTGAGTCGTATGGTCCATCGGGCTTGTCCACATACTTATAAATCTCTGAGTCGTCTATGTCCGTTGATTCGGACTGTACATCGGCGAGGTCCTCGTCTGCCTTGGATGGATCCTCTTCTGCATGGGACATCTCCTCTTGTAGCTAGGCCACCTTCTCCTATGCCTTGATCAGCTCCTTCTGTGTCTTGAACAGCTCCTCTTGAGCCTTGGTCAGGTCCTCATGTGCCTTCGACATCTAAACAATAAACGTGTATATAGCAAATTATTAAAGCAGGGACTAAAACAAATGAAAGTTCTGCTATACGAACAAAATGAGTATTTTTTACAAATTAGTAATGTACAGCCTATATTTACATCAATTGACCCATATTTGCTTATTTACAAAAAACACCTTTCTATGAATTTATAGAAACAGTTGACCCATATTTTCCTTATCTATAAAAAAACACCTTTCTATGAATTTATAGCAACAAGTGAACCATAAATTCCTTATTTTATGACAATTGACCCATATTTTCTACATTTGATTTGAGAACTAATTATAACCGCCATGCTTCAATTGATTTCAGACAACAAACATAGAGGATGTAACCAACCTAAACAAAATCAAGAAACCATATCCTCATCCACAAGCCATAAACGACAAATAGTATAGCCTTAGATCAGAGAAACCACATGCAAAGGAAGGACATTCTCAAAAACCCTATATTTCAACCTAATCGAACTCAGTCGAGCACAAAAATAGCTGTTTTAGTCGTAAAAAAAATCATGAATTGAAGAATTCCACATCCAAAAGCCTAATGCAAAGGAAGGACAGTCTCAATCGACAAAGATGAGAACTCTTTTGAACTCAATCGACTACAAAGACCCAAACACTAAACACAATCAATAAACAAAATCAGCATCCAACAACCTCAAAGGACAACGATTTTCGACTAGATTTAAAACAAAATCACATGCAACACATGACCATGCCAAGATTATACAAAGACCCAAACCCTAACCAATTCATTCGTGTATAAAAATACAATCGAATCACACAACAAGGAAGAGGAAGAAGAGGAAGACCATGCCAAGAAGGGAATTTTCGAGAGTACCTTAATTTTTGTAAATCAAACTTGGGAGGGTTGAAGAGATTTGCTCCTGTATCGTCTCCACTTCAAGAAATTACACAACAGAGGAAGAAGCAGATGAAGTTGAAGTGACATGTCTGAGTTGTACTCCCTCTTTATTAACGCAATTAAGTTTCCTCATTTACTAAATTAATTAAATAAATATATTAACCGATGATTCAAATTATCATTACAATTATCCACAATTTTGGGTTGGTCCCCCATATATACTAAAGCCCAATTATCCGGGCGAGTTTGAGAAATCGGGTTCGAATTAAGGTTCCCATCATAGAGCAAATTAATATGTTGTTATGGTAACAAAATCTTTGGGTAAATTAATTTTAATAAATAATATTAATTTAATATTTCAAATATAGAACCTATTGATTTTTTTTGGTGGAAAGAACCTATTGATTTTTTTGTCAATGCTAAGTAAAGCCTTGTTTAATTAAATGCTTATTTTAGCTAACACCTTGGTTAAAATAAATATAGACCCTAATCTTTATTAGTTTAGTATTTGAAATTTGGTATTTGACATTATGATTTTTTATTGTAGAAAATACTTTATGATTTTTTTCATGACCATTGAGGATCTTTCTACCAAAAACAAACATTAGTTTAGTATTCCAAATTTGTTAATTTATGCATTTTAGGGTGATTGTAAGCCCTTTGAAGGAGGTTCCCACTTTCATTCTATACCATATCTCTAATTCGAAACAAAGGAACCAAAGAAAATATACGAGTATTGTACCAAAAAAAAGATAGGAATTAAGGGGAAACTTTTAATTCATTACAAAAAAAAGAAAGACAAAAAGCGATAAAAAGAAAAGACAACAATATGCGCTCGAGGAGTGCATTTAGGGAATGAAAAAAAAAACACAACAACAAGACAACATAGAAGTGCATGTTTCCCCTAGCCTAGAATCCAAATCTAGATCGATTTTCGGTATTCCATCATCATCAGCTGGGATGCTATTCTTCCTTGAGGACCTACTAGTCGCTTTGGATCCGCTCGGAGGTGTAGAGTCATCTAGTGGGATCAGTCTTTTTGGTGTCACCTGACCTCCGGTCCAGACTTGATGCTCTTGTTCGAAGAGCATCAGGAGATCCACCAAAGGTGGATCTTCCGCTAGGACCTTCCTCGTGTCTGCCCCAAGCCCCTTGCGTAGAAGTTGACCATAGTACATTCTGGTTTGGATGGACAAGTTGTTGGTTGTTGATTGCGCATTCTCGTACATGGACAGGAGGCCAGTTTCAGATATTTGAGTGGCGGGAACTTTTTCAAGACACTGGGTGGCAAGTAGAGCTCTTGGGCTCTTTTCCGCCATTTTCGTTTTGTGGTAGTTGAGGATTGAAGAGAAATAATAGTTGAGGAGTATGGGATGACCAGAGCAATATTATGAGGTGTATTTATAATAGAACGTTAAGTAGCTCGACCAAACGTGGAATTTTAATGAAGTCGACATTAAAAAAAAGGAACGTTTTAATGAACAAATAGGTTTAGGGTTTTGTGGGAAATTAAAATCGAAAATACCAACTATTTAATCTTGTGGTTCCGAGGCATTGATTGCACTGTTTTAAGAAAACAGGATAGTTAATTAAAAAAACATGCTACAAAAGAGGATCCGAAAGGTTTATGACGATTTGGTTTATAAGGCAAAAATCTAATCGGGATTTTATCAATTCGAAAGCTGAGATATGTTATCTAGGGGATATAATGTTCAAATGTGATTATCGGAACATATTTACCAAACCCTAAACCATATATAAAGAAGCTTACCATAAAATGTCACCCTAATTGATCAATTGTTATTATAACGAGTTGTATAGAACATATAAAATTAAGTTAATTTACATATAGTTATATTTTCGTCATAGAACACTTTATGATTTACATAAATTTTTTTGGAGTAAATAGTAAACAATTATATGTTTTTTCGATTAAATGTTATGAAAATTGTTATTTAAGGATGATTATGGCCTTTTAGGGAACATTCAAATAAATATTTGCATTCAAAATAATGTAACACTACTAGTAAGTATATAAAAATATATGTATGTATTTCGACCAAAAAAAATAGGAGTATAAGATACTTAAAATAAGAGGTGAATGTAAAGAATGGGTAGGTTGATTTGATTATAATGAATGTAATAGTATTTTATATAATATCTTGATTTGATTATAATGATATATAATAGGATCATCAAATCGGATCATTCAATGAAAAGATTATACATTATAATCGCTTTCTTATAGGAATGATCGATTCAAAAGGAATACAACACTTTCTTATAGGAATGATCGAATCGAAATGAATATAACGCTTTCTTATAGAATGATCGATTCTTAAATGAATATAACACTTTCTTCTAAGAAAGATCGATTATAAATGAATGTAACACTATGTTATAAGGATGATCGAATCGAAAGGAATATAACGCTTTCTTACAAGAATGAAACAAATCAAAATGAATCTAACGCTTTCTTATAGAATGATCGATTCTAAACGAATAACACTTTGTTATAAGAATGATCGAATCGAAAAGAATATAACGCTTTCTTATGAAATGCTCGATACTAAATGAATATAACTCTTTCTTATAGAATGATCGATTCTTAAAGGAATATAACGTTTTCTTATAAGAATGATCGATTATAAATGAATGTAACACTTTGTTATAAGAATGATAGAATCGAAAGGAATATAACGCTTTCTTATGGAATGATCGATACTAAATGAATATAATGTTTTCTTATAGAATGATCGCTTCTTACAGGAATATAACACTTTCTTATAAGAATGATCGATTCTAAATGAATGTAGCGCTTTGTTATAAGAATGTAGCGCTTTATTATGAGAATTATCGATTTTAAATGAATATATCACTTTCTTATAAGAATGAACGACTCTAAAAGAATGTAACACGATTTCTTATTAGAATGATCGAATCAAAAGGAACATAGTGCGATTTCATATAAGAATGATCGATTCTAAAGGAATGTAACTATTTCATATAAGATCATAGATTGTCCCCCTAATTCATCAATTGTTATTATAATGAATTATATGGAACATATAAATTAATCTTGATATATTTATTCAATTAAATCCAACGCTTTGACTTTAATACAAAACAACAATGGTTCCTATAATGATCGATTGCCAATGCGACACAATTGGTCCAGGTACGCGCATATGCTAGTGAGGTCTAGGGTTCGAAACAGGATGAGCGAAAGCCTGTAATATTCATAAATCTTTTGATATTTTTAAGTTTCCCGAAATTCGTGCTGAGATTGATTAGCTATTACGCAATCTCGGATAGCCTCATTTTTTATAAAGATTTTATATATTAAAAAGTATTTTGTTATCAAAGTTATCCATTCGATCATTTCATAGTCGTTAAGTAATCTCTTTTCTTAATCAATAAGGCGCGTTGGCACGCTAATTAATTCACCCAAATACTCAAAGAACAATCCGAGATTATAAGAGTATACTCAGCATCATTTTATAGAGATCATTAAATTAATGGAAGGATAAAATCTATTGAGCGATCGACATATTACCTGTATTATAAATTAAAGGATCGGGATATATATTTGCGAATGTGCGAGTTAGCTAGCAAAGTCATCATTCTTAACTTCATTATGTAAGTCGGCCTTATCTATATGTGAAACAACAAAGCTTTGCCAAGCCACAATTGTTGAATAGTCAAATCAACTCCTATCCTCCATATCACATGCTCATGGATATATTCATATGTGTGGGCTGAATTCAAGAGACACGTACATATTCAAGCCTAGCTTTGCCTCTTCGATCCTTATCACCTTACATATATTATTAGTCTATTTCCATTTTTGTCTCCTTATATAGATATGCATATAGCCTACCCAGTCTATCTACATATATATAGAAGTGCCAAAGGGATTTCCTACTCCGTTAAGTAACTTAGGCTATATATATATATGCATGTGAGCCGAGTTTATCCATAGATGTTTTCTATCTTCCATTTTAATCCTTCTTCTCCATTTTAATTTCCCTCGTCTTCTTAATTTCTTCATGTTGTTGTCTCCCTCTCCTTCCGTTCATTATTTTTTTCCTTCCATTCCATAAGGCTAGAAGTAAGGCCATAAGTATGCAATTGAACATGTGGTGCCTAAGGTCATCCATAAATTCTCACATTCAAATTTGTGTAAGAAAATCATCATTCGAGGTAAGTCACTTAGACCTACTTAGTTATCAGTTTTGATGTGTGTTAGATGTATAGTGATGTGTAGAGCTTTATTTTGGGATCCCTTCCTGTATCTTATTATATGTCTATGTGTGACTAAAACGATATCTTGAATATATATATATATATTAGTAGATGACTAATACTTCATATTTTGCTCGATTTATGAAACCTTGGCATCTACTGGTACAACAAAGCATATGGGATGATCGGTAAGGTGGGAGACATCCCTGGCTTAGTCGTATGACAAGGTGAGCCCCTTCAAAATTATAATAAATGTTTTGGCAAGTGCTCTAGCAGAGGCTTGATCGGGGGTAAGAAGGTGAATTGTTCTGGTGCTGGGTGGTTCGGAGTAACGGTGGAGGCCGCCAACCACTACACCCCGTTCCGGCTGGAGAATTCCCCGATTTCTATGTAAATTAAAATGGTAGATAAGAACTTCTGGCTGAAAGAATGCCCCGATTTCTATGTAAAATGATATTGGTAGATAAGAATTGTTGTGAATTGTGGTTGATTTGATATTAAAGTGAAATGTGAATGAGGTGATTGTAAAGTGAAATTATGTGCTATTATTAATATGCATCATATGATTTTAAGTATTATTATGTGGGTTTTATGATTATAATTATTGTTGTGCGCTTGTCTGCTGTTGTGAATATACTATATGTGAACTATTCTAATATTGTTCTTAGTATGTAATTTGATAAAGTGATTTTGCTACTGCATATTGTGTTTACTATTTAGTGCATATTGAAATGGTTAGCTAACCCTTCGGGGTGTTGATATTTTTAGGATTCAAACAGATGCGAACTATGCTTGAAGGAAACTCTTCCAATATAATGGCTGATCAGCTCGACGTGACGTGTCATAAGATGTTTCAGCTTGTTGTGCAACGTAGTGGGTTAATGTTGTCTTTGAAAATTTGTTAAGGGTTTGTGAGTACAAATGAATGGTCAAAAGTTTTGGTTTAAGTTTATGTTGGAAAGTGGGTGCATACATGGTTGCACCAATTTCAATTTTAATAAAATATGAGTTGGATGTTTTCTTATTTTCTCGTCGTGCCTTTGTTGCAAGATCCATAATGTGAATTTGTCGTCAGACTAGCTTAAGTAGACCCATGTGTGGTCTACTACCGAGTAGCATTCCGGAAAGAAAAATCGGGGTGTTACAAAGCCACCCGTTTTTTTTCCCTATCTTGATACCTTATATTTTTCAATCATCAATGAGATCGACCAAATCCAAATAGCGTTAATTGCAATTGTGACTACACGGATTTGGGAAATTTAAATAAAATTTAAATAGTAATTAATTACAATTGGGCATTCAATTAACGAGGCATTTATTGCACTATTTAAATGCACAATTATAGTTGATGACGTTTATGCTGGTAAGGCAAAACCTTTTTTTGAGCGAGTAAGGCAAAACTTTAATCAATCTTATGGTAAACAAAATGTAACACTAGTTTACTACTACTAACATTAATCAATTTTTAAGTGAGTGAACGTAAACTTTAGAGATATATATCATTCATCATTAATTAGGTAAATAAAATACTATGATAAAAGATAATACTACTATTCGAATTAATAAGAATGACCGATTCTAAAGGAATGTAACGATTTCACATAAGAATTATCGATTCTAAATGAATATAACGCTTTATCATAAGAATGATCGAATCGAAACGAATATAACGCTTTCTTATAAGAATGAACAACTCTAAATGAATGTAGCGCTTTCTTATAAGAATGATCGAATCTATAGGAATATGACGCTTTCTTATTCAAATGATCGATACTAAATGAATATAACGTGATTTCATATAAAAATGATCGATTCTAAAGGAATGTAACGATTTCATATAAGATCATATAATGTCCCCCTAATTCATCAATTGTTATTATAATGAATTGTATGGAACATAATCTTGATATATTTATTCAATTAAATCCAACGCTTCAACTTTAAATTAAAACAGTAATGGTTCCTATAACAAACGATTGCCAATGCGGCACAATTGGTCCAGGTACGCGCATATGTTAGTGAGGTCTAGGGTTCGAAACGGGGCGGGCGAAAGCCATCCATTTTTTGTTTTTTTCCTCTCTTGAAGCCTTATTTTATACAATGATAAAAAAATGAGCTCGACGAAATCCAAAGAGTGTTAGTTGGCAATTGGGATTACCCGGATTTGAGAAATTTAAATCAAATTTAAATACCAATTAATTATAATTGAGCATTCATTTAATGAGGCAATGATTGCACTATTTTAAAATAAAAAAAAGCAGACTTCAAGGATCAATGTTGATTTGTTATGTAAGGCAAACAATTTCTATTTTTTATCCTTCAAAATATGAAGAAATCTCGTTATTTAGGTTAAAGGCAAGGAGTCCCCTTTTTGACATTTTTCCATATAAGATCTAAATTATTAACAAATCAATTATATATATATAAGACGATGAAAAAAATGTATGTGAATAATATGAAAAATTCTTATCCATGTTTTTAAAATATAGGATAGAAAATCCCATTATTAAACAATCTTTTTTCTTGGATATGATAGATAGGAAAATCATTAGGATATTTTTTTTGCTATCATACTAATTCTAGAAAAAAATACTTTTGCATATGTCAATTTTTAAATAATTATTTTAAAATAAACAATAAAATTATTTCATAAAATCCCGTAACCTAAACCCTAAACCATACACCATAAACCCTTGATTATAATTAGGGAGCATAGTTATAAGTTATAACATATGATTTTATGATGTGACCTAATTGATCAATTGATCTTAGTATGCATTTTCATAAGATGTTAGTACTTGACCCTAATTGATCGATTGATTGACATTAGTATGTGAATCTAAAGATCTTAGTATGTGATGTATCAAAGTTAATATTGTAACACCCCCATTTTACAGACTTATAATGGGATGTTACCGCCGGCGGACTCGGACTTTCCCTTCCAAGGTCGTTGAAGCTTAAGTGACCGAAATGAATAAAGACATGTTTAAAAAGCATAATCTGATAAAACAGACTGTCTTATATTCATAAACATGGTTACAAGAGTTTACAGCGGAATACATAAAACATGAATCGTTTCTAGAATTACTTTCAAAATCCTGGAAACGTTTGTGTGGAGATAGCACGTCTTCCAAAACATCATTTCGTTCTTCTTTCCTTCATTTCCCGACCTCCTTTCCTTTCCATCCTTCCATGGTTTTCAAGCTTGAACTTGTTTAGTCTTTTTCCTAAAACCTGATATTTCTATAGAAGACAGAAATACCAGCTGGGCGGAACTGGGAAGAAGCAAGGGTATTAGTCTTCCAAGAAACTAAGCAAGTCGGTCGTGAAAAGAATAGACATGTGGCATCGGAATCCGAACAACAGTCGGTCGATGATCCAACAACTAGTGTTTTCAGGAAGAAGTTTAATGAAATAATAAAATTAAAGATTAAGATAGGACACCGAGTATGTGGCTACTACAGAATTTATGAGATTTATTGAGAAATATAATAATACACATACAATTGTCAAAAAGCATCCGGATCTTATCCGGACCATAACTAAGTTTAGTTAATTATAGTGCATTGCGCACTTTATCTTCTCATAAGTCATAAAATATTCACTTCAGTTAAAGACTTTTAAGTTGGCTCGCACATAGCTGGAGATACAAAAGACAATATTTCAGACCTCGTATATTAGTGCACTTAGCTAGAGTGAAAACATCTCTCTTATCGATAGAGTAGGCAGAGTCATGACCCGAGGTATTAAGGAGAACAGTAGGCACATTACGCGTCACTACTTTCTACACATAATACAGAGGTTAGGAGCCGATACCAAGTATACCTCCCAACAAGTTATAAAGAGATATATGAGTCAAAATCCGCTATTCCAATTCAAAAATTATTAATAACAAAGAGATCTCAAAGGAGAATCTCCGGTCACATAAAAGCACAATCAACGACCCTAAATAGTACTAACATCACGAGTAATAATATGAAATAAACCTGAGTTCGGTTATTTAGCAAACAAGTGTTCCCAATAATTAAGATATATTAAACTGAAATAGAAATTCATGTTTAATAATGAGGCCAAGAGAGAACCGTCCACTTGCCCTGAAAAGCGAGCTCAAGTCCGATCAAGACAATGAAGCTGAATCCTTAAAGCTTTTCTGATAAGAATGAATATCAAAATATTCAGAAATACAATTTCCGAATAAACTCCTTAATTGTTTATTCACTTTTTAATGTCTTTAAGCAAGGTAAGGAGTTATTTTCTTATATATAAGAAATATATATAACCTTTATAACGTCGCTACTTAGGCTTATATTTTGATAGCATAACGTCGTGTTGTTGGTACTTTCTTATAAATGAAGAGTGTTCATTTATATCATACGTACGTGGTGTTAAATTTTTGGAATTTAATATAGACCAACGAAACGTATAAAGGGGTCGAATTTTTGTTACCAAACGTTGACGTTATGAAACTTCGGCGGTTCCAAGAACGGATTCATCCTATGGCATCGTGACAACGTCACGATCCTAACGACGTCAACGACGGGCAACATAACTGCTCCAAGTGACTTGACAGAAGCTCCGAAAACGATTACGTCGACGAACGACGGTTGTTCACGCAACTGGTGTGTGATGTGCGGGCTGCACACAGCTCTTTGGCTGGGCTGACTGGGCGGTCCAACTTGGCGGCTCGACCAGAATGACGAGGCGGTGGCTAACTGGTACGGTGGCTGGTGGTTGATGATGGTGACCGGCGGTGAGCTCTCGAACAAGACGAGCTAGGCAGAGAAGAAATTGAACAAAAAAGAAGAAAGAAATGAAAGGTGGGGGCTTAATTCTTCCTATATGTTCTCCCTGTCAACTTTGTACGGAGGTGGTGTATATATACACATATAGGAAAATAACAAATAGCTGGACTTGGCGTGCAAGTGTATAAGATAGATAGGATAGGCTTTGAACAAAAGAAATAACGGTTGATCAAATAAAAATTTGAGTAGCCTTCTTCTATCACGTAGACACGTAAAAGATAAAGGATATGAGGAATCACATACAGACAAATTGGTATACTTAACAAGTAAATATACAAGAATGGATAATTACCCCCTTTTTTTTAAAGGTGGCACAAGATTTAAACCCGTATTGGATTGGGATTTGCGTTTGGGCGGTAAAATTATATACCTCGGATTATAATACACCTTTTTTAGAAAACGTCCTAAAAATTATGTAGACTAATAAAATCAACTCGAATGATTTTACTTTGCTACTTTTAATTTTAAGGTTTCCGTTTCAAAGTATATCCTTAACAGGTATATAATTAATTGAGCGGATCTCATCCGATCAAGATTCTTCTTTCATGGAAGTGATCCTAAAAATCATATAGGTTAACAAAATCAATTCCAATGATTTTATTTTGTGACCTTGAATTTTCTAGGAACAATTTCCATTAATTTGACCGTACGGTTAACGAGATTAATTGAACTGGTCTTAGAAAGATTACCGGAAAATTTTCCAAAAATATCCGGAAAAAAAATCACGGATATTAAAATTAGTACCCCCTTAAAAAATAGTTTCGTGCCCGAAACTAGGGAGGACTAGGATAACAAGGAAAGAAAATACGAACATAGACAAAAGATACATACCGATCAAAAAAGTTTGTAGTACTCCCTTAAAAACAATTTCGTCCCCGAAACTAGGAAACACTAGGGTGTTACACATTCGAATATCGGAACGTATACTGAAAACCATTCTCTATCCGAAGAGAATTGATTTATCACTTAAGTACCCCCTTAAAGAATGTTTTATTCTAAACTAGGGTAAAAGAACTCAAAGAAACACTTTTAATAACCCGTTCGATTTTCCAAGAGTTCATTTAAAAACTTCCATGTCAATATACTTGAGGTTTCCTTATCACCTTACTTGAACCAAAGTTTTCTTACTAATGGTTCTTTCTTTTTTCACTTCTTTAAAAGGATATCTCGCAATCCTTATTCGACTTTCTTATAGATAAAATCTCAATATCATCTTAACCAAGAACGTGAGATTCATCCGACTTATCCTCTCCGGATAGCAGCACTTAAAATTTGCCTATCTCACTAATCCATTTCGACCATTCATAATAGCCTATCTCACTAATCCATTTCGACCATTCATAAGGTTCAATATAATAAGAATGAAACTTATCTCGTTTCCTTATAAAAAAGAATACATCCTTTAATAGAATCATCTGACAAAACCTATATGCCTTGTCAACTTAGCAACTCCTCGCGTAATAAAGACATAAAACTTTTATTAATCTTTCACCATCCACAACTTGCCTTGGATATACTTATATCCATTTGTAATTATCTTTTCCAACTTAATAAAAATACATATCCTCAACTTATCGTTCCAACATATTGCACAAAAGCACTTCCAATCCAATGAACTTCCTATATGATTGTCTTTATTGATAAATATTAGTCTTTGCCAATGAAGAACGGTTAAAACTTCATTTGACATCCTGACTTGTTGAGTAATCTAGCTCTTAGGATTAAAACATATCATCATGTGTCCACTCTCTACATCCAACTGTTATTAGGCTGAGATTGTACATCAATACTAATTTACATATCCAAACTCCAGACCTATTAGAGTTCTGCTGAAATTCCTCACTTGACCATCTTCTCTCGAAGAGATTTATATCTTTAGAGCAACATGAACGCAATAGCCACTAATGGAGAAAATACTAGTATATCCTTTATTCCAAAGAAAGGATTACTAGAGCATTTCTTAGAGAGGGTTCCATTTCAGGAGTTCATATCAACTTACTTCCAAGGACATTTCTACTACAGAACTCCACTAGTCGTAGACTGAAAACAATCCCAAACTTTCTGGGAAGTATGGAGTTACCCCAGGCCATTCGGAGACCATCAAAGATGTGTAAAGAATTTTACCAAATTACTTTACTTACAACTGTTTTGGGAAGCTTGACAATACTCCTTAGATGGTATAGAATACCAGGGATATAGTAACTTAAAAGAGTTTTACAAGATACTAGACATAACAATTGCTATAATGCAAAAAAAAGCTTGTGTCTTTACATCTTAAACAACTATACTAGCAAAACTTATATGATTGACAAATCATACTAGAAATGTTTTATTCTTTAAGAATTAAGCAAAATCCCTTATACAAATAGAAATGGTTATTTTCAAATTCCCATCACAACTTTTGTGCAAATCATTTAAACTTTGAAAAAGAAATGTAACTTCTACAATTCCTTATTTCAAACTTAAACCCGAGGAATTATACGATCTTATTCCACCATGTGATCAGGATGGGGAAACCAAACCAACACAACCCTTTACTGCATTCTCATAGGAATAAGACATGTAATCTTGCCTTACCATGTGATCAGGATGGAAGACAAAATTACACTCTTATTAGCCACTATGAAAACCGTAGAAAATTTATTCATAAATCCTTTATAACAAACTACCATTAATTTTAGAAATTCATACTTGAATTCTATAAAGTCCGAAGATTTTTCTTAAAAGATAAAATCATGAAACGATCTCAAATATCCTTAAAATCAAGACATCTTGACTTACTTAAAACATTACCCAAGTTGACATATAAGAGTTCACAACCGAAGAGTATAATATATCGACTTTACAACCCAAGATGATTTTCAATCCCCTTAACTCAATAGATAAAAGTAAATGGAGATCCGAGTTTGAATCGGATTTAAAATTGAATTGCATTCTCCATTAGATTAACAATTCAATTGATCTCGCACTGGAGCACCTAAAACCTCTTTATGTTCGAACTGGAGGAAGAAAAGTAGAAAAGACAATCGTTGAAGAAAGTTTTCCAAATGTAATCCTTTTCTTTTCAGGATTTATTTTCCTTACTTCATGATCCATTTTGATCTTCAATCTTATCCATTTTCACTAAATGGTTCTAGGACAACGCCAATATAGAATTCTCCATAATTCTATATGGAAGGATGAAAGTCTTAAAGAAGACTTGGAACTTTTAGCTTTGATACCATAACTGTAACACTCCATTTCACAGACTTATAATGGGATGTTACGGCCGACGGACTCGGACTTTCCCTTCCAAGGCCGTTGAGGCTTAAGTGACCGAAATGAATAAAGACATGTTTAAACAACATAATATGCTAAACACACTGTCTTATATTCATAAAAATGGTTACAAGAGTTTACAGCGGAATACATAAAACTAGAATCGTTTCTAGAATTAATTTCAAAATCTTGGAAACGTCTGTGTGGAGACAGCACGTCTTCCAAAACATCCTTTCGTTCTTCTTTCCTTCCTTTCCCGACCTCCTTTCCTTTCCATCCTTCCATGGTTTTCAAGATTGAACTTCTTTAGTCTTTTTCCTATAATCTGCTATTTTCATAGAAGACACAAATGCCACCCAGGCGGAACCGGGAAGAAGTAAGGTTATTAGTCTTCCAAGAGACTAAGCAAGTGAAAGAATAGGGCTTGGTACTCATGAAAAGACTAGACATGTGGCATCGGATTCCGAACAATAGTCGGTCGATGATCCAACAAATATCGTTTTCAGGAAGAAGTTTAATGAAATAATAAAATTCAAGATTAAGATAGGACACCAAGTATGTGGCTACTACAGAATTTATGAGATTTATTGAGAACTATATTAATACACATACAATAGTCAAAAAGGATCCGGCTCTTATCCGTGCCATAACTAAGTTTAGTTAATTATAGTGCATTCGGCACTTTATCTTCTCATAAGTCATAAAACTATTCACTTCAGTTAAAGACTTTTAAGTTGGCTCGCACATAGTCGGAGATACGATGGACAATATTTCAGACCTCGTATATTAGTGCACTTAGCTAGAGTGCAAACACCCATCTTATCGATAGACTAGGCAGAGTCATGACCCGAGGTATTAAGGAGAACAGTAGGCACATTACGCGTCACTACTTTCTACACATAATACAGAGGTTAGTAGTCGATACCAAGTATACCTCCCAACAAGTTATAAAGAGATATACGAGTCAAAATCCGCTATCCCTGTTCTAAAATTATTAACAACAAAGAGATCTCAAAGGAGAATCTCCGATCACATAAGAGCACAATCAACGGCCCTAAATAGTACTAACAGTACGAGTAATAATATGAAATAAACCTGAGTTTGGTTATTTAGCAAACAAGTGTTCCCAACAATTAAGATATATTAAACGGAAGTAGAAATTCACGTTTAATAAAGAGGCCAAGAGAGAACCGTCCACTTGCCTTAAAAAGCGAGCTCAAGTTCGATCAAGACAATGAAGCTGAATCCTTATAGCTTTTCTGGTAAGAATGAATATAAAAATATTTAGAAAGACATTTTCCAAATAAACTCCTTAATTGTTTATTCATTTTTTAATGTCTTTAAGCAAGGTAACGAGTTATTTTCATATATATAAGAAATTTATATAACCTTTATAACGTCGCCACTTAGGCTTATATTTTGACAGCATAACGTCCTATTTTTGGTACTTTCTTATAAATGACAAGTGTTCATTTATATCATATGTACGTGGTGTTATATTCTCGGAATTTAATATAGACCAACAAAATGTATAAAGGGATCAATAGTTTGTTACCAAACGTTAAAGTTATGAAACTTCGGAACGTCAATTCCAAGAACGGATTGATCCTATGGCATGGTGACAACGTCACGATCCTAACGATGTCAACGAAGGGCAACATAACTGCTCCAAGTGACTTGACAGAAGCTCCGAAAATGATTACGCTGACGAACGACGGTTGTTCACCCAACTGGTACGTGATGTGCGGGCTGCACACGGCTCTTTACCTGGGTTGACTGGGCGGTCCGACATGGCAGCACGACCAGGAGGACGAGGCGGTAGCTAACTGGTACGGTGGCTGGTGGTTGATGATGGTGACCGGCGGTGAGTTCTCGAATAAGACGAGCTCGGAAGAGAAGAAATTGAACAAAGAAGAAGAAAGAAATGAAAGGTGGGGGCTCAATTCGTCTTATATGTTCTCCCTGTCAACTTTGTACGGAGGTGGAGTATATATACACGTATAGGAAAATAACAAATAGCTGGACTTGGCGTGCAAGTATATAAGATAGATAGGATAGGCTTTGAACAAAAGAAATAACGGCTAATTAAATAAAAATTTGAGTAGCCTTCTTCTATCACGTTGACACGTAAAATAGAGGATAGGAAGAATCACATACAGACAAATTGGTATACTTAACAAGTAAGTATACAAGAATGGATAACTACCCCTTTTTTAAAGGCGGCACAAGATTTATACCCGTATTGGATTGGGAGTTGCGTTTGGGCGATAAAATTATATACCTCGGATTATAATACACCTTTTATAGAAAACGTCCTAAAAATTATGTAGACTAATAAAATCAACTCGAATGATTTTATTTTGCTACTTTTAATTTTAAGGTTTCCGTTTCAGAGTATATCCATAAAAGGTATATAATTAATTAAGCGGATCTCATCCGATCAAGATTCTTCTTTCATGGAAGTGATCCTAAAAATCATATAGGTTAATAAAATCAATTCCAATGATTTTATTCTGTCACCTTGAATTTTCTAGGAACATTTTCCATTAATCCGATCGTACGGTTAACGAGATTAATTGAACTGGTCTTAGAAAGATGACCGGAAAAATTTCCAAAAATATCCGGAAAAAAAATCACGGATATTACAAATATATAATTAATCATAAGAATTAATGTAACACTAATTGATCCTAGTTATATCATTAATAAACCCTAAACCCTAACTGATCACTTGATCTTATTATGCGACTCTAGATATCTTAGCATGTTGCTTTAATGTATGAAAGTTCATTATATAATCAACCATAAGATAGTATGTGACACTAATTAATCAATTCTTATTATTATTTAGGAGATAATTGATATGATTATAGTTTTCTACATTTGTCCTTATTTTATGATCTCTTGGGCATCAAGTATGTTTGTATAGATAAACCCTTTGGTGCATCAATCAATAGAATCACAACAGTTTTTTAAGGAAAGATATATAAAAATATTATACATAATATCAACTCTATCTAGACCTGTTAAAAACTGACCTAACCCGCTAACCCGAACCGACCCGCCCGATAATTTTAGGGTTAAGACCCGAAAATTTGAACCCGAAATCTGAAATAAACCGAACCCGGTAGAACCCGAACCCGTTGGGTTGAAACCCGAAACCCGTTGGGTTGACCGATTTAGCAAATTTATAAAAAAAAATTAAATTTATTTTGAAACTTATAATATATTTTATTATTAAAATAAATGAAAATAATATATTTTAATTAAATATTATTATTTAATTAAAAATTGGTTTTAATAATCATAAGAAAAAAGGATATTTTAGACCCGCTGGTCAACCCGACCCGACCGAAAATGTAACACCCCGACTTAACGTCGGGACATTACTAGGTAGTTTGACCCTAACGGGTCCTACCTGAACTGGTTGACAACTAGAATAACTGGACCTTGCAACTCGGACACGATAAAAAAAATATGGGAAATTCCGTATGGTGACCCCGAGGTTTTTCATTTTCCGAGTGGTAAACACAATTACACATAATTCCGCATAGTAACCACGGGTTTTCAACAAAGTCTACTCCATTAGCAAACACAATATCTCCGTCTATCACTCCCGTTAAAAGTCTAACTTACTGCTTTAATTATAATTAAAAATAAAAATAAAAAAATCTCATACAATGGAACAAGAAGACTAAAGCACTGCTTGAATCTGAATAGACTACTTAATACACCTTTCTTATTTTTATTAGTTTTATATCGCCAAATATATTATGGTGACAAACTTACTCCTAAATAATATTTTTTTCTTCCAAATTTCTCTATTTTACACCCCTTATTATCTTATTATTTAGCATCACTCAAGTATGTATACGAGTTTTGTTTCAATTTGAGAATAATCTTTGATCAATGCCAATATATATATAATATAAAAAGATTACTTATATTGCTTTCAAAAAATCCTGATAGCTAACAAATACCCTATATATCCACATTATGTGACTACATATCAAAAATAAAAGATGTGCATGTTGAAGGTTCATACCTTGCACTTCTTAAGCATTAGAAAAATAAACAAAAATCAGTACATACCATGTCTGTAGACAATCTATATATAATCATTTCACAAAAACATGTAGATAGGTAAGACACTACAAAAAAATGCACCATAAATAAGGTTGTTCTAATATAACGCTTGTTTGAACAAAAATCTCCACCATTTGAAGGGAAATTAAGTTAATGTAAAATCTGGCAATGCTTCAGAATCATGATCGAAACGTTTTTTTCTTTTTTGGTCTTCAATACTGTTGAACATACAACCCGTGTTGCTCCCTAACCTCGCGTGCAGTAGGTCCTCCCTTGCAACTCCTAGCATTATGGCCAAATGCCTAAAATAAAAGATATCCTAATTAGAAGTTTTAAATTAATTACATTAAGCTTGCATGCTGAAGGTTCATACCTTGCAATTCGTGCATTGAACTGTTCTAGATCTCTTTCCCTTCCTTTTTTCCCTATCTTCTCTCCTTCTATTCCTAGAAGGCCTTCCTATACTTCTTTTCATGCTTGGAGGTTGAATTTGGGGTAATTCAAAAGATGGCCATTGCTCAAAATCAGGAACGGGGCTGAAGTTCAAGGCATAAGCTTGCTTGTAAGTTTGGACAGAATAGCATGGTGAGACGTAAGCTTCTGGTGACCCTCCCGAGCTAAGTATAGCTCTAACTGCATGTTTACAAGGGATCCCACTAATTTGCCATCGTCCACAAGCACATGTTCTATTGTTTAAGCTCACATGTAAGTACGAATATCCATCTTGGACCTCAAATTCTCTAAGAAACGCCATGTGTGCCTTATATTACATAAAACACAAATTAATATCTATTGTAACAAACTCGTTAATATAATTATTTTACAAAAAATACCTTGCATGTCCTAGAATCTTGTATTAGAACCTTCACCAACTTTGCTACATTTGGAGTGATTCCATGAGCATCCCAAGTCTCAGCTATTTGTTGTCTAGTTACATGTCTAACCATGTACACTCGTCTAATTCCTAAACAAACAAATTATGCTTTCAATCAATGCATCACTAATATAATAATAAGCAATAAAGTACTTTCTATCTTAAATTTGACCATTTACCTTCAAGAAGTGTTAACACCGGACTACACCTATCAGCTCCTAATGTGGAATTAAAACTCTCCACAAAATTACTTTTATTTTCATCCGAGCATAGTGTTGGGTTAAATTTGTGTCTTGTCCAACATTCTTTATCACCCAAATCATTGAACCATTGGACTACACCTAATCCTGCAAAACGACACAATGATTAACATATCAAACAAAGTCATCATATACAGAAGCATTTTGTAGGAATTTCTAAGTATGTATTTACAACCTTCTTCCTTTTGTAATTTTTCGATGGCCTTGTTAAAGGTGTGCACTGAATAAGCATTGCAAACTTGCCAAAACAGCCTATACATTAGTGGCCCCGGGTAAGACTTCTTAAAATTGTTGCACAAATGTCTACAACAATAACGTCTTGAAGCACTTGGCTATACATCTTGAAGGGCTGGCTCAACTCCCTACAATAGAAACATATATAAGCATGTGATTACCATGGTTAATTTATGATTATAACAATAAAGAAAATCTTAAATAGTTGTTTACCTTTTGTCTATCAGATATAATGGTCCGATCTTCTCTTTGACTATCATTCAAACAATCCTTTAAGTGAAAAAAAAAGCTGGACCAAGTCCTCTTGCTCTCATTATCATACACACCATATGCAAGGGGAAATAACTCATTGTTGCCATCTAGGCCAATAGCAGACAAAAGCACGCCACCATAGTTACCTTTCAAATGTGTGCCATCAACACCTATAAGGCCCCTACATCCATGTATGAAGCCAATAATTTTTGGCCTAAAAGAAATGAAAATATCATTGAATTGGATAGGCTTCTCTAGAAGCTCAAGAGCTACTTTCCATGAACAATGAGCTTTGGAGCCAAGGTTTGTCATTTTCACCACTTCGCAATATGCAAGTAACTTTGCATATGAAGTATCATGCCCACCTTGAATTTGATTTAAAGCATACTCCTTTGTCTCGTATAAGGTGGACTTCTTTAATATAACTCCAAAATTTTTGAACAAAGTATCATTTAATTCCTTTCCTGTAATGTTCAATTTAACTCTAACATCTTCTATCACCTTCTTCGCAATCCATCTAGCAGCAGCCATTGGATTATGATCTTCAAGTCTATTACAAGAGTGATCATCTTTTAAGGACTTGATAGCCCAAGTTATACCATCTGGCAAGCGGGAAGCATGAATATGCCACTCACAATCTGCAGCAGAACAATCAGCTGAAAATCTTTTCCTTTTTGAATGAATGACTGTAATAGAAAAACCTTCCTGGATACAATAGTCATACAACACATCTTTAAAGTGATATTTATCAGTGAAGATCATCCACTCTCGAAGCTTAATGTTTCCAAACTCCCTTTTCAGAATATAATTCACCATTCTTATACATGCGGTCAAAATATGCATCCTCATCCACTTCCCATGCATCGCCAATGTTTGGCTCATAGTCATCATTAACTTCCAATAACATAATGTTATCCTCATCTATGTCCTTATCCTCATCAGTTGAAATATCACTAGCAAAGTTAGCTTCAAAACTTGCATCCATTCTTGGGTTTCTAACTCTTATCCTACTAGAGCTCCCATATGTAGGTTGACTAGAGGTGGAAAGAGATGTACTTTTCCTTGGAGCATATAGTCCTTTCCTCTTAGCAGTAGTGGCAGGCATTTTTCTCTGCCTTGAAATTGCTTGTACAGGAGGTTGAGGTCTAACAAGATGCGGAAATGGTATAAGCTCTAGGATAATGGTTTCGCTCTCACAAGGAACATTGAATGGAAGGACACCTATGTTTGATGTAAGCTGAGATACACTTGAAGTAAGAGAGATTTTTTTTTGGTTTCAATCAACCCTCTTGCCAACTGAAGAGGCAAGCAAGGAATCTCACTTGAAACAATGCCAATGTGAATGAGTTGCATATCCTCCAATGAAGCAAACATTTTCAATATATCTGCATCACTCAGTAATTCATAGCTTCTTCCATCATAGTTGTAATGTAAACTTGGATCCTTAGGAAGCTGCATTTTCTCTTTTTCAGCACCCTCTAACAAGTCAACATATAAGTTTAACGACAAACATCTATCAGTGTCCACAACCTCAACATCCATATATTCATTAGATCTCCAACTCATTCTAAGCAATCGTTTGTCCCCCATACTACATGCAAAATCAAGAGATAGTATATAACCATAAATATATTGTATTGAACTAAACAATAAAAATCACACACGTATTTATTTACTACAACATGAAAATTGATGCTATGTTCTATTGAAAGTATATAAGAATCACACACGTATTTTCATTTTATATTAGTATATTATACCTCTTAAATATTTGCTTGAATTAACCTGTATAAATAAACAGAAAGCAAGCATTCTATATACTATTCTATCATCATCTTCTATTATAATCATCTACACATAGACCAATAAACCAATATTGTTCAAAAGCAACTTACCAAATCTGAAGTTGCCCGAATCACCTTTTCCATTAAGCTTTTTTACTATCCTTAAAATTGGGCGCAATAATTAATTAAGATTAAAAGCACAAGAAAGAGAGCAATAGAGCAAAGTCTAGGTATGAAAAGGAGAACCAATTGAAAGGCACATGGAAGAATATCAAACAGAGCTATCACAGTACCCAATTGATAATATCAAACCAATTGAAAGAAGAACAAATTGATAGATAGAAGGAGAAGAGGAAAATATCAAACAAAAAGCAACACCAAAAAAACAGTAGATTTTAGTCACATGGCAGAATTAAAGGAACAAAGCCTGATCGCAATTCCCACTTTAATCAAAAGAATGGAGTATTAAGTTTAAAGCCTGATTGTCTCTCAATAGTCTTTCAATCTTCTATGTATACTAAACCTAACCCATTGTTCGAAATTGCCTTCCTCAAATGACCTTCTTTGATGCCTTTTAGACTTCTTTTTCTATTAATTCAGATTTTTGTTTATTTTTAATTACAATTATAATTGAGACTTTTAAAGTGAGCCACATAAGCTTGTTAACGGGGGGATGGACGGAGATATTGTGTTTTGTTACGGAGTAGACTTTATTGTAAACATGTGGTTACCATATGGAATTATATATAATTGTGTGTACCATGCGGAAAATGTAAAATCTCGGGGTCACCATACGGAATTTCCCAAAAAATATTTTAAAACATCCAACTGTCGTTCAACAAACCACATTTTTAATAATGTCATGCATGAATCCCAAATGTTTAGCCAAATCACATTCAACACCAGAAATCCGCTAGAATCGACCCAAGAGTGCAACATCCAAAACAAATAACAAAGCTAAATAAAACTTTCAACCCACTCTGAGCCTAGTGACACGCGTCAACGATCCGCTGCAGCATCTGACCTAGGCTCCAACACGGGACATGTATGAGTACCTGGAACTGAAAAATAAGTCCACGAGGGGTCAGCTATTATCCTAGGCAAGCTAGATAACAAGCGGAAAAGGTAAGACGTTTGAAAGAATCAACAATTAGCCAACAACATAACCTTTAAAAAGTGAATTGAACAAAACAGAATAGGCCAACCCAAATTTCCACAACCTAGAGAATAGGTGAAAGGAAAGGGAACGAGACATACCACAATCAAACTAGCAAGCACAAAAGTAAAGCATCCGTAATAATAACCAACACTTCGACATTCAACAAATAAAGGGAAATACAACGAAACAAGCAATTCATCAATCGTAGCAAGAATTCACAAGGTCGAAAACCAACTAAGTAATCACACGCATGCACACAACAAAACCATTCACAATCCTATTGGGAAATGTCATTCTCCCTTCCACCACCGCATTCCCATCTACGGCGCTAACTCCCTGCGCCCGAGTGCAGAGGCAGGCCCTCCCACTTTCCATATACGTCATCCTTCCAATTCCTGGTCAAGCCTCCACTGGAGCACTTGCCAAAAACAAGCAATCAATTTTTATTTTTAAAGGGGCCCGGCCGACACACGACCATGGCTAGACACCTCTTCGCCACCGACAATCGTCGCACATGATCGTGCCGGTTACGCTACCAGCACAGAGAAAGCGATACTATTTTTTTTACGAGAAAACGTTTGAAATGGAAAGCGCATCACATCATGCATGAAAACATTTCACATGGAAAACATACATTCGGGACTAACTCCCAAAACCAATCTCACAATCACGGCATGAAATCCAACAAGACTAGAATACAGCCGAGCAAGTCGAGAACGACTTACCTCAAAAGACGAACACAAAAACGTAGCAGAAGAAAGTAGGCTCGAGTAAGTCACACGCGAACATTATCGATTCCTAACAATTCAATAACCAAAGCTATAACACTCGAAGAGGATCGAAACACAAACTAAACGCTCCAAAGAGCTAAGAGTTCTTCTAAGTGATGCTTGATGACGTTGTATATTTTAGGTTAACACTTATAATATCCAAACCAACCCATTCTTGTCACCCGTTCGCTTCTAACCTAGGCTATTAGTTACTAGCATCCTTCGAATAAGTGGCGTCTTTCCAATAAGGGTCTACTTAAAACAATATGATAGAATTTACTCTAGATAATTTACAAATGGTTTCTTTAACTAGTTAACAAAACGGATATACTCATAATAAACATATTGAATGGATTAATCGTAAATAACAAGGATGCTAATCCAGCAACATTACAACAAATTAACCATTACTTATATAATAAATAGACGAATTGAACACATCATTACTCTTACTAAACCAAATCCAGTAGCTTGAATTCACGTATGGACAAAAGAAAATCAGCCAACACAATGACATTGTTCTTTCCTCTGTAATGCCATTATTGATCACAATTTTCAACCGTAAAAAAAAGGTCGGCACCCACAACAGTAAGTCCACACTCGAACTTTAGCTACTGTAAAGCCAATATCTCCCTAAGATGTGAACGGAATTATCAATCGGACTATGAACACAACCCACCAACGCAACAAGGAAATGCACTAAGTTAGGAAAGACAGCAAGCCACTCTAATTGTCCAGCTTTGAAAAGAAAAACAACAACAACATGTAATTGGATCTGAACAACAAACAGAATTAGACAAGAAGCACAACCTCCTGTCTCTACTGATTGCGAGCAATGGAACGCAGGTCGGCCTCGAATTCGATCAAAGATGGTAACAGTGCACGGCTATGGTGAACGACGACATTGACTGTGAAACGACGCGCCCAAACAGAGGAGAACTACCCATGACGATAACTTCTCCGAGGCGTGCTTACAGCGGAATTTGGCGGCGATCTCGGAAACAACGTCACTCGTTCTTTGCGACGCGGAGCTAGAGCACACGACAGTAGAATCCTAAGGCGGGGCGGCGGTGTACATCGGCGTCGTCGAAGGGTAGGGGTCCCGTGCTAGGCCTTCCCGTTAGGTGTCTGGCGGTTCGGCGGTGGAAGCTTAGTATCAGTCGGCATGTGCCGCTCAAGGAGGCAGTTTGAGTTCTTCCGAGGACGAAGACGGTCGTCAATGGGTTGGGGCGTCGAATGGAGACGATAAAAGAGATCGGGAACGAGGGATTGAGAGAGGAATGGAGACGAAAACGAAGAAGAGAGATGGAGGTGATATCCAGAATGTTGGCGAGGCGAGGTGAACGAGATTCAGAGGGGAGCGGCAGCAACAAGAAGATGAACCGTAGGTGTCATCTCCCTTTTTAGGGCAAGAGAGGAGGGAGTGACTAAATTGGGCCGATAGGAGCACAAATAAGGGAGAAGGGAAAGGTTTCGGCCCAAAGAAATAAATGGAGGAAAGTCTTTGGCCCAAACATAGAATGAAATAAGAAAAGGATAGATTGGCCCCAAACTTTAAATACCCGAATTAAAACGTAAACCCTATAACGCTCAAAGATTAGAATTTTCCGAAATTAATACCTCGGGTATTACAGAAAACCCGCTACAACCCGACCCGATTGACCCGTGACCCAAAACGACTCGAAACCCGATTTATCCCGAACCCGAACTGACCGAACCCGAACTCGCCCAACCCGACCCGATTGACAGGTCTAACTATATCCTAATAGTTATTTACATTATATCCTAAATGTTTGTATAGTTATTTATTTTCTCACAAAACCCTATAGTATTATTTACATATAATATAAATTTTGTATCTTTTTTTTTTAATTTTAAAATAGATATTGTAAAGTGATTGCGACATATCATTTCGATTAAATATTATAAGTATATATAACTCATTTTGGAATCTAACCCCATATATATAGCAAAAAAACTTTAGGAAATAATGTGATATGAAAGCAAATTGGTTATCTTATTCTTAATCGTCTCTTGCAATTCTCCAACACGCTCCAATGGGTCTAGGGTTTCTCGTAATCCAGGCTGCAAAATGAAAACGGTGGAACGACGCCCTTTGATTGGGTTTGCAATTCTCAAGGCGTTCTAAAAAAGAGAGCATTGATTGGGTTGGTGGATTCAAGACGCGTGCTAACCCTAGGTAATTATGGGAGTTTTATTTTGAAACTTTGGGTGGGTTTATGTTTTGGTAGATGCAGTAACAATAGGGTGTTTCTTCTCCAACTAACCTTCTCCAACTACCCTTCTCCAATAGATTGTTATATAAATGTGACCAGTGCAATTTTTTCCGATGGTATGACAAGTCAAATGAGGTAGGCGACGGTCAAGTTTCACGTACCTCTCAAAACCAAATTGTTTCTAGAGATGATATAGAAGAATTGAAGAATGATGTTAAAGAGATCATCTCATTTTTTTCATTGTCTTGCCAAAGTTGCGGTTGTAATGTACTTCATACTAGTGGTCATTGTGTTGCACTAATAAGTACTATGAATTGTTGTATGAATGTTGGTCATTTTTGTGTACTGCAAACAAATTCTCTAAATGTTTGTTCTTAGTCCCGTTCATTATGATATCGTTTCTTTTGATATAAACATTTTTTCTTGGTTATTTTTGTCAATGAAATCGATCATATCATAGTATATTGGGCTTTTGCGATTCAAAAGTTTTCATAACATAAATGAAATCCCATAACTTGTTGTGCTATAAAACAACCAAACCATCTGATATTCAACAATTGCTTCATATCAAACAGAAAAGAAATACTATAGTTGTTGATGGCTGATGCCAAATGCAACATGCCAATATTAATCCAAAATGTGATAATCCAAATGAAACAGCGGGCTGACTTAGTATTTGCAGCAACAACATATATCCTAAGAGCTAGACCCTAAACCAAAACATCAAATCGACTAAGATAAAACTTGGAATGGAAAACTTGAAAACCATCTCTACTGATGTTGGCCATATGTATAATAAAATGCACTAGGAGCAAGATTGGAGCCTTGATGGATAATTTGAAATGGTGGTAAGTGTGGTGTTGGAACCTACCATGAGAATAAGACAAATATTAGAAGTGAATTATAAGTAAGAGATGTTGGTACTTGTAAGTAGACAAATATGGAGCAAATTATAAGTAAACCATCCCTTACTAATAGTGGGTGGATGGGTTGGCCTTGTTATTGTTGAGTTCCTTTGCCACGTCTTCAATAATTAGGTGTGTCATTTCCAAACCCCTTTTGCCTAGATGCCAATCGACCCTTTCCCCTTCTATCAATAGGATCACGCACATCCTCATCCACATTGGCCAAGCTGCTGGCCTCAATGAGAGTATGATCATCGATAGCAGGACGTTTACCGTACGTTCTCCCAATGTTGCCAAGGGGGTCAAAAGGTTGTCCCAAACGGTTACAAACATGATGAACTTTGCCTTTCAAATCTGCTAGAGCTCCCGTTACCATAGAACACAACTCATCATTTGTCATTGAGAGAGTGGCAATGGCCTCAAAATCAGACTTCATGGAACTCATACCTTGCCATCTCTTCCAGCTTCATCGAGTCCAAAGAATAGTAGGTAACCGGTATCTTCAAGTGCTCTCTTGGCAAGTCCTTCCTCCACCGATCGATTACATACTTTTCAAGAACAAGCCTTACTTCCTCCACTATGTAGAGGACAAGCGTGTGGCAACACATAATTCTTGTGAACTCAAACTTTTTGCAATCACACTTAACGTCACGTGTGTCGGGATCATAAGACACCTTAAATGTCCTACGTTTGGGAACATTACCTGCCACCATCGGACCATAAAGTCATACACTTTGATTTTTCCAACTTTTTTCAAACCCTCCTTCATTGCATGTGTAATATATCTCACTTCGTCTTGAAATTCTTGTAACTTCTTCGTGGTATACACCTTTTGGAAGACACTCTCAAACTCATGCTTACTACAACAATGGAGTGGCTTGTGTATGGAATCAAAGGATGCCTTATCCTCAGCCAGGGCACGCTTGCCCATTGCCAATCCATATTGCTTCACAAACTCTTGAAAGGATGTGTTATCATTAACAAACCCTTTGAAAAAATAATTCATGCCCTCACTCCTTTGGGTAGTCGACATTCCAGCCCAAAAATCATTTTTGAAGTAAATTGGAACCCACTTTTTCCTATTATCGAACATAATCTTGCACCAATTACTCCTTTCGAGTCTACATTCAGAAAGCCATTCCAGCCATTTTGCCTCAAATTCGGCCACATTGTGTGAGAAAAGCAATATTTTTATGCAATCCACATGCAATGTGATTCCATCCACCAACATCTTTTATTTTCTCCAAGTGCTTCTTAGCATTCCTCATGACATGCCACAAGCACCATCTATGTGTTGTATTGGGAAACACTTCAACAATGGCATTTTCTGCAAGAAAAATAAAAGGAAAAATAGTTAGATTGAATGATCAGATTTTTGCAATCTACATAAAATAAATAAATCTCATCACCATTATGCAAAAAACCAAACTGTCAAAGGTA
Organism: Fallopia convolvulus; assembly: GCA_964016875.1. Lineage (NCBI taxonomy): Eukaryota > Viridiplantae > Streptophyta > Magnoliopsida > Caryophyllales > Polygonaceae > Fallopia > Fallopia convolvulus. The sequence continues at coordinate 20,172,249 of OZ024732.1, forward strand.
ATTATAGGATACATACCCATAGTTTTGCATTGATCGGTTATTATACACTTTGGTGGTTTGTTATTCATGCTTTTGAGCCAAGTTTTAAACAACCAAATGTAATTCTCGGCATCTTCACTCCCCAACAATGCAGCCCCTTGCACAATTGATTGGCCATGGTGATTAACTCCTATGCATGGAGCAAACGGCATTCCGTATCTATTTTTGACATATATGGCGTCGAAGGATATGAAGTCCCCAAAGTCTTTATAAGCTGCCCTAGTGGCGAGCACTTTTACGTCGCTATAAAAGCAATGTCAAAGAAAATTCCTAACTTCCTAACCTAGGTATAGTGGAAGCAAGGGTCGAACCCACAGGGACTCAGATTATTCGTATTTAAATAATATTACTAAGAGAAAAGGGGGGTTTTATGGTTTCGATCTAACAATCTAAGCAATTAAACTAATTAAAGTTAAGCAAGTAAAATAAGTTGAGATTCAAATATGGACAAAAGCGTCCAACTAGTTTCCTATCCATTGCATACATGAGTTTTGATCATCGATTATCCTTATTTCAATTTCCCTTGACTAATCTATTGTGAATTTAAGAATTCAAGCTTATTGTGGTTGTTAATATACACCGTCTTTAACAACCTTTTAACCAATTAACCTAGAAAATCTTCTATGTCAAGTTGATTCATGCAATTAAGTTCAAAGCATTCAATAGAAACAATAGTCATGAATTCCACCGTCTATTCATTAAGTCTTGTGATTAAATTATCCGCCTTTGATTAACCTTATTTCACCGTCTATAAGTTTAATCAAAGGATTCATCCATGAATAATCAAATTCCACCGTCTATTTAATTATTCTAGTTGTAATTCAACCTAAAAGTAAAATAGGTGATCAAGCTATTATAATCCTAAGTGAATTTAATCAATTAAGCACGGAGAGATTCAATCTAGTCAAGGCAAACTAAAATAATTCAAATCTCACAAACAAGCATGCATACAATTTTAACTAACTAGTTGGACATGAGAAAATTAGCTAGAAATTGTCATTGAAGAAAAATAAAACTTACAAGAGTCAAATTGGTCTTCAATTGCAAAACTAGGGTTTTGTCTCCCACAAATCTCCAAATTCTTCAAACTTAGAACTCAAGTAAAAGATAGCATATCATAATCTCCAAATAAAACCTAGAGAAATTATTTATATTATGTCTAAAAATATCTAAATGAAATATTAGAGTCGACCCACAAGATCTCGCGGAAGCCCAAGTCATCGCCGCGTCAACCGCCAGAGCGCGGTTTGGTCCTCCCAGAGCGCGGGGGCGCTCTTCCCACTTTGCCCGCGCTTTGCCTGCATCAACTTTAGTGACACTTCAGAGGCTGTTTTGACCCCCTTCGAGTTGGAATTTGGACTTGGAGTAAAAATATAAATTGTAGCTCTTCGAGTTAGCTTTCAAATGACACCAAATTCAGCTTCATCCGACCAATTTATCTCCCAAACCAAGCACTGCAAGATAGAGGTGTCAAAACAAGACTCCAATGCATCACTCGGATTTAAGCGTCCTTCTCACACAAGCTCTTGGGCCATAACTATTGATTTTTCCTTCGGTTCTTCTCTTCAATGCTCACCAAGCGTCCCGAGGTCCGGTCCTTAGCCTCATAAATCCACCATGCTTCACCTTGCAACCTGTAATGAGGCACACAAATGCGTAGATTCCGAACTACACCGAACTAAAACCTAAACTACAACTTAAAGCGAAATTCTAACTAAACATGCATAAAACGAGAATAAAAACATGCTCTACGACCTATATCTATATGCTCTATCAAATTCCCCCATGCTTGAACCTTGGTTGTCCTCAAGCAAGACATAAATCCAAAACACACCATAGAAATGCAATCATATATCCATCTCAAGTTAAACAAGCATTTCTTATATAAACAAAATCCCGACCAAGACTTCTCAGCATGCATTATAACAAGCAAAAAGTAAAGACCATTCATTCATTCTAGACCTCACCAAGGTAATTTGTGTTTGCACTCAACTCTCAAGTGTGTAAGGGTATGTGTTTCACTCAAAAATCAACCATGAAAACTAGACTACCAGAAACATGCATCAGAGCTTTAGATCTCCACCGTTGGGGATCAAACACATAACAAAAATCATGAGGTCTTTTTCCGGCTTGTAATGGGGCCAAGGTAAAGAGAAATTTGGAAGGGATAACATTTGGCCTGTGGTGCTAAATCCGGGATAAAGAACTAATCCTAACCCAAAATTCAACACACTTTCTTCTTACAACAGTTCCCAACTTCTTTTACCAACTCCATTAACACTTTCAAGCTCTTTGTTTCTTTTTTTTTTCTTTTGCCTTTTCTTCAACTCTCTCTTTGCTTTATGAAGACTACTAACAATTGTACTTGATTGCTTTCTTTTGCTTTTGCAACATACTTTCATCTTCATTTTTTTCACTTTACACACAAGTGTTTTATTTCCTCTTTTCCTCCTTTTCTTTCAACTCCCCCATATTTATACATAATCCACACAAAATAAAACACACAACCTAAAGTCCTAAATCCCGGATTATGGGTCAAGCTTATTAGGCTATGGAATCATTTTGTGGAGCTTAATAAAAATAGGCTTCAGGCTCAAAAGAACAGGGGTGTCAAGCACATGGATCGTGTAGGGTAGGAAGGGAAATAATAGGCTTATAAGAAACATTGCCTCAATCACTTTAATGCTATGTATTCAATCATATAAAGCAGTCTTGACAAAGTCATAACACAAGTCCTAGAGCTAGACGATCATGGTGATACACTCAAGAAATGTGGAGAGCAAATATATCATGAAAGGCCAAAAATATCTCACAAGGCTAATTGTTGTCTAAAACTTCAGAATGAATCAAATACTTAAGCTAAATACATGCTCCATCCTATAATCAAGGTAATTAATTAATGATCATGCTTATATCATATCAACTTCATCATATCATGCAAATCATGGGTTAGAACTTATACTTAGCATTGAAACACAAGAGGAAACAAACAATGTGGAAATAAGAACCTAAATGCAATATTTTTGTATTTTTTTCAAATTTTTCTGATTTTTTCATTTTTTTCGTTTTTCAAGAATTTTAATCAATGCAAGCAAAAATATAAACATGCAAATGCAACTACATGAACTATACAACCAAGCAATTATGACAAAAATAAAGAATCCCCTTCCCCCATGCTTAAACATTACTTTGTCCCCAAAGTAAAAGAAAAGTTAAGAGAAAAAGAAACTAACCTCATCATAAGAGCTTGACATACTCCAGAATCTACTCCGCAGGCGGTGGTGGTGGTGGTTAATCGCTAAACGCGCAGCGGTGGCTTCCTCGGACCGCATGTACATATTTCTCGACTTTACCTAAAACTAAGAGCAAAAACAAACCAAAACAAAGCAAAAACCGAACAAAAACAAACCAAAAACAAAACTTATTCTAGAAAACAAAGAAAAACTCAAACTTAAAGCTTGGGTTGCCTCCCAAGAAGCGCTTGTTTAACGTCATTAGCTTGACGTCCTTATTGTCTCAAGACTCGGACATCGTCAAAGCCCGAAGCAATCTGTCAAAATCCTGCGAACAACTCTCATGTAGGCAAATATAACACAATGATAACTTGAAACTAAATAATATAGCATTCAGACACCGTTTCAGTATATCAAACCCACTAGAGAAATCAGGATTAGCAGGTTTAGGATAGAACCAGTTGAAAGAAAGAGGTAGTTTTTCAAATTATAAATCAAGAGTAATGATTTTCATGTTAGCACTACCACCCTTAAAATTTGAGAAATCACTAGGTAAACTATCATGCTCAGGACCTTTTGCAGAAATATCAGGCAAACAGATATCAATAGAAAGTAAGGAAGAAGAGGAAAGGATACAGGGATCATGATCGATCATAACAAAGGGCTCCACGGCAGGAGACATAGACATCTCCTCAGGTGGAATGGAAATCTCCATATCATCATCTGGCTCCTTCTTCGACTCATCAGGCTCGTCATCATCACTCCAGGAGTCGTCAAATTGAAGGAAATATTCATCCTCCGTCATCACATGACTATGATCATCCATCTCTTCATCCAATGAAGGGTCTCTGAGTGCCTCTAGAGAGGGTGGAACTGGCTCTGCAGGGAGATCTGTTGGTTCTTCAAGAATTTCCGTCTTGATGGCCAACACCTCCTCTAATTTTCTTTGTGCAGCAATTTGGTTCTCCAATTTCTGCATCTCGATCTCTTGGGCTAGGATATAACAAAAGAAATCCCATCGGTCAATGGGTTTCCAAACGACGTATTGTCCATCGCTCTCGCCGTACATCCTTAGTTGGGACTCAAGAGTCATCCCCATAAAGATGTGATTGCAAGCATCATCAAGCCCTATATGTAACCCCCAAACAGAGAGATCATGCAAGATTTCCTAGCACCTAGTGAAGTACTCATGAAAGGGTTCATCCTGCAACTGAACAAGACTAAACGCAGACATTAGTATATACAAGTGTAGACCGTAAGATAGGTCTACACAGATTCGGGGATTCTGGACAAAACGATCCGCGGGCGCGGAAAAATTCCGCGGGCGCGGATTCGTTAGAAACGCCAATTAAACAGAAAATACTAAATAAACATCAAAAATACGTCCACAACAACAAAAATAGTAATACTAAATAAACACAAATAAATAGCCGAGTCCCCGGCAACGGCGCCAAATTTGACGAGCACTTTTACGTCGCTATAAAAGCATTGTAAAGGAAAATTCCTAACTTCCTAACCTAGGTATAGTGGAAGCAAGGGTCGAACTCACAGGGACTCAGATTATTCGTATTTAAATAATATTACTAAGAGAAAAGGGGGTGTTTTATGGTTTCGATCTAACAATCTAAGCAATTAAACTAATTAAAGCTAAGCAAGTAAAATAAGTTGAGATTCAAATATGGAGAAAAGTGTCCAACTAGTTTCCTATCCATTGCATACATGAGTTTTGATCATCGATTATCCTTATTTCAATTTCCCTTGACTAATCTATTGTGAATTTATGAATTCAAGCTTATTGTGGTTGTTAATATACACCATCTTTAACAACCTTTTAACCAATTAACCTAGAAAACCTTCTATGTCAAGTTGATCATGCAATTAAGTTCAAAGCATTCAATAGAAACAATAGTCATGAATTCCACCGTCTATTCATGAAGTATGGTGATTAAATTCTCCGCCTTTGATTAACCTTATTCCACCGTCTATAAGTTTAATCAAAGGATTCATCCATGAATAATCAAATTTCACCGTCGATTTAATTATTCTAGTTGTAATTCAACCTAGAAGTAAAATAGGTGATCAAGCTATTATAATCCTAAGTGAATTTAATCAATTAAGCACGGAGAGATTCAATCTAGTCAAGGCAAACTAAAATAATTCAAATCTCACAAACAAGCATGCATACAATTTTAACTAACTAGTTGGACATGAGAAAATTAGCTAGAAATTGTCATTGAAGAAAAATAAAACTTACAAGAGTCAAATTGATCTTCAATTGCAAAACTAGGGTTTTGTCTCCCACAAATCTCCAAATTCTTCAAACTTAGAACTCAAGTAAAAGATAGCATATCATAATCTCCAAATAAAACCTAGAGAAAGTATTTATATTATGTCTAAAAATATCTAAAAGAAATATTAGAGTCGACCCACAAGATCTCGCGGAAGTCCAAGTCATCGCCGCGTCAACCGCCAGAGCGCGGTTTGGTCCTCCCAGAGCGCGGGGGCGCTCTGCCCACTTTGCCCACGCTTTGCCTGCAGCAACTTTAGTGATACTTCAGAGGCTATTTTGACCCACTTCGAGTTGGAAATTGGCCTCGGAGTAAAAATATGAATTGTAGCTCTTCGAGTTAGCTTTCCAATGATACTAAATTCAGCTTCATCCGACCATTGTAGCTCCCAAACCAAGCATTGCAAGAAGAGGTGTCAAAACAAGACTCTAATGCATCACTCGGATTTAAGCGTCCTTCTCACACAAGCTCTTGGGCCGTAACTCATGATTTTTCCTTCGGTTCTTCTCTTCAATGCTCACCAAGCATCCCGAGGTCCGGTCCTTAGCCTCATAAATCCACCATGCTTCACCTTGCAACCTGTAATGAGGCACACTAACGCGTAGATTCCGAACTAAACAGAAATAAAACCTAAACTACAACTTAAAGCGAAATTCTAACTAAACATGCATAAAACGAGAATAAAAACATGCTCTAAGACCTATATCTATATGCTCTATCACCTAGAACGTCCATTAACCCAAAAAAAAACATTCTTTAAAACACCATTATCCGTTGTATCAAAACTGTAGAAGAAGTTTGAGGAGTTTGTCATCATGGTTTCAAAGTAATCTCTCATTGTAGCAAAATCTCCCTTCTCAAGTTTCAATCTTCTTTCCGAACTGATTGCGTTCCTACAATCTCTCTCAGAAAGGGGGACTTTGTTATGACCCCCATATCTGGACACAAAGGAGTTGTAGTTCCTACAATCCTATTTCCGAACTGATTGCGTTCCTACAATCCCTATCATTATCCGACAATATAATCTTATTCCCTCCACTTATGTGTCTATACCTAGGCATGAAAATTGAGTTTTCTGGTTTACAGTCATGGTTGTGTTGTAGTTTTAGGGAGCTAATTATCCACGAGGTTCTATCACCATACACACTTGCATTAACCGTAAATGGGCAACCACATCGAGTGCTACCTACAACCTTTGCAAGATTTTTAGATGTTGTTTGACACTCACCTTCTTTAGAACATACTATCCTCAACCGTATATATTTAGCATACTGATCTGTGATATTCTCCATCTCGGCTTCATCTTCTTCATTGTTTACTCCTATTTTCCTCAAAGTAGAATTCCTAATCCGAATAGCGAATCCCTTCGACTTGCCATATTCATGCAAAAATCGCATTAGCATTTCACAAGAGTCAAAAGTCATCTCTTCAAAAGGCTCAGTGACATTCTCGGCTTCAACATCTTGTTCTCCAACCACGTTTTGAACAGCTCCACCCACATCAGCATCACCATTCTCAATGAGAATTGGGCTAAATATGTAGTATGCTTTTTTGGCCCACTTTAACAGCCCATTTAATTCTAACCCTAAAGCTGAAATGTGGGCCCATCCAAGCCTACAAGTTCGGATACAAATCAGAATTAAAAAAAATTAAACTTAATTAATCGAATTAAATGCATGCTCACTGATAGCTTGCATATAGATAGTGTTTAGGATGTATGTTTCCATTTTGTGTTGTTTTTAGGTAGTTTTAGTTAGTTTCTTTAAGTTATTAGAGTGTCTAGGAGTTTTGGGTCTTAGTTATATCAGCTTTATTCCGACTTATGTATTTTTTTATATACTTTTTAGACCTAGCTAGTTGGTTATATTAGGGGTTATGAGAGTTGCGCCTCTCATCTATCTTTATCATCTATCTATCCAATTCTCATACTTCTCGTTCTAAGTTATTCATATTTTCTATGGAGAACTAAGCTTCTTTTCTTAGTTAGACAATTGAAGCATCGTTTTGATTAAAGTTATGAGATTTCTAACTCCTTATCTATTGATTGGGTCTAATCTTATCTATTGCTTGAATGTTTATCATTTATTTCAACAGTTTCTAGCTTGATCAACTAGGGTTATTTTTATTGGATCTATTGCTAGATCAAGAGCATTACTGGTTGAGCATCTCTAGTTCATAGTAGCAACTGCATCGTGTTAGTATCTGGTTGTACTAGTCTTATGCAGAAGAGATTTGATTTACATTCTAGGGTAAAAGTTGGTTGTTTTATGCTAGAATTGTATCCTATTATATTTCTATCCTTACTTCTGCTATGAAACTAAATCATTTGATGGTTTCATGGTTGTTTAATTAGTTAGAACTAATATTATCTGGTTGTGATCTTAGTTAATTGAAAAGGAATTGGAAATTCCATTACATGTGAAATTGAGGTGAAATCAATGATCAACTTGTCATACGATTGTGGATATTTGTTTGCCTAAGCTATCTGCCTAATTATTGTTATTCATAATCTTTTATTGCTTTATTAGTTTTGCATACTAGATAATTAGTTTAATACACAAACCCCCTCTTTTTACTTCAATTGCCATAAAATTCACACAAGAGATAAATCTACCTCCCTACGGATTTGACCCGGACTTCCTAAAGAATATAGTCTTTGGTTTGTTTGATTTTTTTGCATAGCCGTGATTTGCACGACGAAGTCACCGTTATCAAATTGGTGTCGTTGCCGGGGAGGCAATAATTCTCTTTTTGTGTGATTTTTGTGCCAAATCTTGGTGTGAACCTATCTTATGGTTCACACCCGTGCTACTAATAATTCAAATCTTTTGTTTGATCCAGAAATTGAACGCACTCTATTTAGAACTCGCCGAGTTGTGCGTGCATTATTACAAGAGTTTGAATCAATGTGGGATCAACGTGTTACTCTTGAGAGCTTCACATCTCCAAATCTGAATCAGCCTAAACATGCAGTGCAATTCCCAGCCCTTGGTGATGGGGTGAAATTTGAGCTCAAGACAGGAGTAGTCCATCTACTCCCGAAATTCAACAGAACTCCACTTGAGGATCTTATTTAGCATCTTGATGAGTTCCTTGATGTCTGCACCAACATGTGTCCCTCTGATATCACTGAAGAACAGATGAGGCTGAGAGCGTTTTCCTTTTCTCTTAAGGAATCCGCTAAAGACTGGTATCATGCTCTACCTCCTGGAAGTGTTACTACTTGTGGGGACTTGAAGAAGTTGTTTCTTGACAAATACTTCCCTGCAATCAAGTCTAATCAACTCTATAAGGAGATCTGTAACATAGAGCAATTCCCCAACGAGTGGCTCTATGAATATTTTGAGTGCTTCAAGAAGCTGGTGAAGAGTTGTCCCTACCATGGTTATGCTAATCATGATCTTATTCTCTATCTCCATGGAGGATTCTATGAGGATGACATATGATTGGTCAATTCCTCTTGTGGTGGAAACATAATGAAGAGAACCTATGAAGAGGCTCTAGATATCTTTTCCATGTTGGCTGATGATTCTAGGCAATACAACGGAAGAGGCTCTCAAAACTTGTCAGCCGCTAACTCTCATTCAAAAATTGATCAACATGACTTTGATGTGATGAAAGAAGAAGTGAGGTGGTTGAAGCTAAAGGGTACTGCTCAACAGGCTAGGGCATGTGAAATCTGTCATGATGCCTTTCATCATACTGATTCATGTACTACACTACAAGAGGAGGTGAATGCAGTTGGAGGGTATCAAATGAAGCCAAGATATGATCCTTATTCAAACAGCTACAACCCTAGCTGGAAAGATCATCAAAACTTCAGGTGGAAAGAGATAGAGTCAAGTCAACAACATGATCATTTTCAACAAGCTAAATCGTACATGCCAAGGCCTCAAGGACAGAATCCTAATGTAGCTCCTTCTATGGAGGACATGATGAAGATGATAATGCAAAATAATCTCAGTCTTATAGAAAATGTGTCTCAGCTGACCAAGAGTCAAGAGGAATTCCAAGCAACTACATCAACAAGCATCCACAACTTGGAAAGCCAAATGAGTCAAATCTCTGAAGCAGTAAGCAAACTGGAAGCAAGAGATTTGGGTAATCTCCCCTCTCAAACCGAAGTCAACACGAATATTCGGAATGTCAGTGCTATCATGTTAGGGAGTGGGAAGCAGCTTGAAGACAGAAAAGAGCAAGAAACTGCGCTGCCAAACCGAGATTGGCTACGATAATTTGGAATTAATTAGCGGCAACCAAGAATTTAATGGCGGCGACCGCCGCGAGGATAGCGGCACCCTCCGCCTTTCCGGCGGCAACCGCCGCGACGGTGATGACCCGCCGCCTCAAATTTTCGAAAAAAGCGGCGACCGCCGCTCCCTGGCGGCACCCGCGGCCTACATGCCGTCTCTTTGATGTTGATTTCTTCCTTCCGATGTTGCTCACAACCCATCTGTAGATGCCTCAGAAGTTGAGAAGGCTTTGAAAACTCTTTTTGTTCCTGAATCAAAGCCCGTTGCTCCTTTTTCGTCTGCAATAAAGCGTACAAAACCACCTAAGCAAGACAAGGACATGTTTGAGATGTTTAGAAACGTGGAGGTCAACATTCCTTTACTCAATTTGATCAACTCAGTTCCTCTTTATGCTAAGTTCTTGAAGCAGATGTGCACTACAAAGAAGATTCATGACAGGAATAGCAAGAAAAAGGTCAAGGTGAGCGAGCATGTTTCTGCAATATTCTAGAAGCTCTTACCTAAGAAATGTGGAGATCCAGGTATGTTCACTATCCCTATAACTATTGGAGGTACTAAGTTTGACAAGGCTATGTTAGATTTGGGTACTTCCATTAATGTTATACCTTCCTCTCTCTGTGATTCTTTGAAACTTGGACCCATGCAGTCAACTAATATATTTGTTCAGTTAGTTGATAAGTTCACTGTGCGTCCTATAGGAATGATAGAGGATGTTTTGGTTATGGTTGGTAATCTTACTTTTCCTACTGATTTTTATGTGCTTAATATAGAACATGATAATCATGCAATCCCTATTCTGTTAGGGATACCCTTCTTGAAAACCGCCAATACCAAAATAAATGTGAGTACTAGTTCTTTGACTATGGAATTTCATGGCAAGACTATTAATCATAATATCTATGAATACATGAAATATCCATCTAATAATCATTCTATGTATGCTGTTGATGTGCCTGAGCCTGTTGTGAAAGATATTCTTGTTGGAAACCACCTAGATGATAGGAAATTTGTAGTCAAGACCCCGCTGAGTAAAGCGAAGTCACGATCGTCCACGGGAAGCAAGGTTGTTTGATTACTAACTATGAAAGCAAGAAAACAAAGCCAAATAAGAACAAACAAGGCTACGACATCCCTCGGTACCGACCTTGTTAGGGTCGGTAACGATGTTGGGTTTCTACTATAACTAAGCAAACAAGACGAATCAACTACAAGCTCGGTATCGACTTGCGTGCCTCGGTAACGAGTCTGTATGTGAGTAAAAACGAAGGTAATTCAAATGCAAAAACAACTAGGATAAAGGTTTACCACGACATAATCATGCATACGAACTAGTGCGAAGGATAAATATCATGCCTTGAAGATAAATCTATCAACTTTCGTTGACCTAAACAAGTAAATCAATCAATTTTCATAAATCAATTCACTTTCTACTTATTTTGAATCCAAAGCTCGAACCTTTCGTTATCGAGAAATATCATCATTCAAGTTCACTACTTTCTCTTTCGATCAAGCGATAAACTCAAAGTACTTTGACTTTCGTCTAAGTATAAGCGCCAAGCAAGTAGTTTGAAGGATAAAAGGCAATCAAAACATTCAACACTCACATTCAATCATGCATAACTATGTCGGGTTTCAACTCCGATCCTAGAGAAGTAAACTACTAACTCATGATTGAAACAAAACAAACAACTAAATTAAATGAAAACATTGAAATAAAAGCTTACTTGAATTATAAAAATCTCGTCTTTGAATAAAACCAAGCTCGAAATCAATGAGCAAGAGAACACAAGCTCGAATGCGATCTCGACTCTCTCTCTCTCTCTCAAACAACCAGTCGAAATCCCTCCAATCTCTCTCTCATATTCCGAACTTTTTCCAAACTAACGAGTTCTCCTCCAAAAACTAACTAAAACAAGAGTATTTATACTAAAAGAAACTATCTAACAAGGGTCCTAAAAGATAGAAACTTTCCTAACTAAAAAGATTACGAGATAAAAGATAGGATTTCCGAAAGTCGGCGCCGCCTACCGACACAGGCCACCTCGGTAACGACCTGCACAGGGTTGGTAGACTCTTTGTTGAATTCCTCGGACAAAACTCTATTGAACAGCTCAGTACCGACCCTTACAATTGGGTAACGAGCTCTCTGTTTTTGGGTTTTTGTACACTTTTCATAGCTTCTCTTTGGATTTCAACGGGATCTTGAAGGTATATTCTTTCTTCTCTTTCCTCCATGCATTCCACCATCCACCACTTGACTCTAACTCCTCTCAAAATGCTCCTTTCCGCTTCAAAAACCTAAGAAAAACACAAAAATGGAGTAGCTTCCATACTTTTCACAAAATATGCAAACTTATCCAAAAACACACAAAACTACTAATAAAACTCACTAAAACTAAACCAAACAACCTAAGAAAAACACCTAAAACAATACTAAAAATATGAACATCAACAAGCTCCTTTACCACTTACCTTGCCTAGCAAGGAGCTTTTGTCTTCTATTATGCAGGCATAGGTAGTTGAGTTGAAGAAACCTCCAGAGTGCATAGGGCAACCCCCTCCGCCACCCTTGCAACCTTTGTCGCTGCCACCACCGTTCCCTAACCCAAATTAGTTGTTGGTTTGTGAGTTTTTCTCTTCACTTTACTTTTACTTTACATTGGGGACAATGTAAGATTTAAGCACGGGGGAAGGGAATTACTTGTTTTGCATTCATGTAGTTGCATTAGATTAGGCATATTTACTTTATGTTTTGCATTGACTAAAAACTTTTTAAAAAATCAAAAAACAAATGCATTTTAGGTTCTTATTTCCCCATTGTGTAAGACCTCTTGTGTTTCTAAGTTAAGTATGGATCCTAATCCATGACTTGTTATGATGTGCTGAAGTTTCTATGAAATGAGCATGATCTTTGATTATAAACTTTGGTTATAGGATTGAGCATGTAGATGAGCTTGAGTTTTAGATATCTTTTGAAATTCTAGACAAATAGCCTTGTGAGATTTTTTTCACCTTTTATTGATTATTTGTTCTCTATTTCTTGAGTGTATCACTTTGAATTGCTAGCTCTAGAACTTGCGTTATGACTCTTTTTCAATATTGCTTGACATGACTATAATGCATGACATTAATATGATTGAGGCATGTTTCTTATTTAGCCTAGCCCTAGTCTTCAAAACCGGTATAGTTTATTTCCCTTCTTGGCTTGACAAGATCCATGTTTCTGACAACCCTTTTCTTTTGAGCCTGAAAGCCTATTTTTGATAGCTCCACAAAATAATTCATAGCCTATATAACCTTGACCCATTCGGTATTTAGGACGTTAGGTGGATTTGTTTGTGCGGTTATGAATAAGTATGGGGGAAGTTGAAAAGGGAGGTGGAAAAGAGGAAATACAACTCTAGAGTGCAAAGTGAGAAAAAAATGAAGATGAAGAATAATTTGAAAAAAAATGTTGAAAGAAAAAAATTGAGCTTCAAAAGAAGTAGTCTTCATAATTGTTGAGAGAAAAGAGTTTAAAAAAGAGGCGAAAATGTTACAAAATAAGCAAACAGAGCTTATATGAGTGTGATTGGAGTTGGTGAAAGAGAGTTGGAAGTATTAAGAAGTGGAAGTGTTGTGTTTGGGTTTAGTTGGTTCTTTATCCCGGATTTAGCACCACATGACCGAATATGATCCCTTCTAATTTTTCTTTACATTGTCCCCATTACAATCATTGAAAAGTGTAGGATCGTTAGTACGTCTAGGTTGTCGACCTCAACTAAGTCGTCAACCTCTTATGTAAATGCAGCGGAAATGAATTACAAGAAAGACTTACTTGAACACTGATTTTTTTATAGTGGAACACTTGTTTGATCAACTCAATCAACCAAGTGTAAAAACCACTCCCTTCCAAGTTCTCGCTTGAAAGGATTAAAAGTCGTAACTTGCTTTATTGATCTTTTGGACTAGTTACACGAACACCCTGGATCTAGACCTACTTCCCAAGCACTCTAGAACTCGTTGTGAACTGAATAACTACAACCCGCACTCAATCTAACAAAAGCCTACGTCTTCCTCTCGAACTCTCGTTTCTTTCTTAGCACAAAATGGAATATGAGTTCATGCTCTATCTAACCTAAAACCTTAGATTAAATACACACAAACTAGGTCAGATAAGAGAAAATAATATCTTCCAATTCGAATATGGCAAGATATTATTTCTATTATGTTTACAAAATCATCCTAAGCATATAAAAGGATTACAATCAATAACGGCTAAGAATAAAGGCATACACGATTTACAATATAATCTGCATAAGATCTTTCCTGAAAACAGGATTATTCTATCCAAACTACCAAGATCTCACGCGTCTTCAAGATCTCCGAGATTTGCCTTCAACACACGTCGATGACCTGACTGACGTTGGTGACTCCTTTCAAAGACTCGAGGTCGTTCACGTGACAGACGTTTGGAACCATCAAAATCAAAGCCTCCAGCTTTTCTAACAAAAAGACCTCATGATTTTTGTTGTGTGTTTTGTCCATAGCGATGGAGAATTAGGAGGCTGATGCAAGCCTATGGTAATTGTAATACCCGTATTCGTTTTAGGTCCGGTAAATCGGAAAATGAATTTCTTCACTTGCAAGCGATTGATTTCTTGATTCGCAAGTATCCAAAATCCGAAATCCTTACCCAAAAATAAGTATGTTTAAATCCCGTTTTCTAGTATTCTGGTCGTTTACGTTCTACCCACTTAGCCAATCTTTTAGCACCACTCGGGATAATAATTTTCCGTTAACAATATTATAGCCTAGATTCGATATCTTATCCTTACAATTTACTTATCCTAAATCTAGGGGAGATCATTTTCGTTACAAACCGATCGGCGTTCTATATCTTATCCATATATATCCTAAATATATATCCTTGCTTTCAACCGAAAAAGAGGGAGTCGGTGTTCTCGTCATTCGTTCACCGTCGTCCCATCGCTTCTCCTTTTCTCATTTCGATCGGTGAAAAGCCTGCTCCCAACCGGTGTAGTGCGACCCTAGTCCGCGATAACACAAGAGATCGTCCATTCACTGTCCGTCGTCGTTGCTAGCTAGTGAACTACTGCCGATTTCCTCTGTTTCGCCGTTCGTTCTAATTGTCGGTGAGTCATGTTCCAACCTTTCCCTTTTCTTTCCCTTCCATCTCTGTACCCTCGTTTTCTAAGTGTGGTTCCTCTCCCAACAGATCAATCCGTCTTTGTCGGAGTCGTCCTCGCTCACGAAGAAATTTCACGGTCAAGTTCCGGTGAGTTTAGTTCCCCTGTTTGTTACCCTTCTTTGTTCTTCGGTTTAGTAGGCGTTGTGACGTATTTGATTATTTATAATTTTTGGGGATTCATGCATGATACGTTTTTCTAAGTTCTACTAAATAAAGGTTGGATGTTTTATTATGTTTTTCTCGTCGTGCCTGAGTTGTAAGGTCCTACAGTGTAGTTGTCAACCTAAATAATAGTACCTTGTAAGGTTTATTCCCTAGTAGCGTCTCGTCGGAAGACGGGGTGTTACAAATTGGTATCAAAGCCAGGTTGACAACAGGGCACATGGAACTGACCAACAAAGAGTACCCGAGGTCCAACTTAAAACCAAAATCGGCCGGTGTTTTCAAATGTTTTTACTGGGGTAGACATGTTGCATATAGGGGGTAGGTGACACGTCGCGACTCCGCCCCATCAGCCGAAGAACCTTACGTAGAATAGTAAGAATTAGGTTGAAAAATAGATTGTTTAAAGTTTTGACTGTGGGACTTTCTATTATAGATGGCCCCACCAACCAGAGCTAGAGCTGTTGCAGCTAACGGAAGAGGCCGCGGTAGAGGCCGAGTAGGAGGTCATGGCAGGGGTAGAGGAGAGGCCCCTGTAGCTGCTGAGCCAGAGGTACAACAGGATAACCATCAGGAGGAGGTTGCTGAGAGTCAGGATGTGGCTGCTGTTGTTCATCGAGAGGACAGTGCCTCTGTCGCTGGAGGAGGTCTCCCAGCAAACGGGGCTCAGGTGGGAGGAGGAGTACCCCCAGCAGGATTGGCCCTAGAGGTGACTGCTGTGATCCAGCTGTTATTGCAGACTTTGATGGGTGCGGGGGCTGCACCGAATCTGAACGCGGTTGCGGGGCAACAAGGAGCTGAGAGGAGGGCACCAGGGCCAGATTCTATTTTGGCTGCCCAGCTTCTGGAGGACCAGTGATAGCTGATCATGTGGTCGAACCGAGGAGACAGTATCGTGAGCCTCAGCCTGACAAGTGGCTCGCAGAGTTTAGGAAGACTGGAGTGCCGAACTTTGCTGGAGCTCAGGGTTCTGACGTAGAGCAGTGGCTGAGGAGGGTGAAATCTGCGTTGGATTCTATTAAGGCACCGGAGGAGCGGAAGATGTCTTTAGTATAGAGTCTGCTACAGGAGAGCGCTTTTGATTAGTGGGAGCTATGTAGGGACCACCGGACTGAGGTTACGTTCGAGGAGTTTGAGAGACAGATTCGAGATCAGTATTGTCCTTCGGTGGTGAGTGCGGCTCGGGAGGCTGCTTTTCGGGATGCTGGACCCGAAAATATCACAGTATCTAAGACTATTTTGAAGTTTCAGCAGGAGTTGGCAGCGGTGCCAAATGTTGCCCCTACTGAGGAGCTGAAGATTGCGACCTTTCTGAAAAGGTTGCAACCGCATTTACGTGCTTATGTGTCTGGTCTACGACTCGCGACATTGGCAGACGTTCAGCAGTCTGCTTTGGCTTATGCTATGGCCACGACCCGACAGATTCAGCTGGAGGTACATACTACGGGAAGCAAAAGGCAGAAGTTGTCTGCCCCGGCAGAATCTAGGAGAGATAGTCGTCCCGGCTCTTCTCAGCCGCAACGATCAGGGTTTCAGCCACAGGGTCGTCAGGACCATCGTCGTCAGAATCAGTCCACTGGAGGGCAGAGAGAGTGCTTCAACTGTGGAAGTACTGCTCATTTGAGGAGTCAGTGTCCGAAGCCAGATGCAGAACCGCCGAAGAAGGAGAAGCCGGGCGACTTCCATCGTTCAATTGAGGAAGAAAGGGGGAGTGGACCCACTTGGAAAAGTCAAAGGCAGATTGGTTGGGTTATACAATTAAGGGTGGAAGATGAATTAATTTGGGTTGTTGGGTGGTATGCGTGTAATAGTGGGCTTGGTAGGATGGTGTTGGATTGAGGTTTTTGTTTAACGTGGGTGAGTCTAGTTAGTGGTGTCAAGATAGGCAGTAGTTAGTGTAAATTAGTACTATGTGAAATCCAAAGTCTGGGAGTGGGGGCACATTAAATATGCAATTCGTGAGTTACATTTTATTTTAATTTTTTTTAGGTAAAGTGTGGACTAGTGTTAATTAGTATTAATAAGTTAGAATTTCCTACTAATTAGTAGGGTATGTTAGTATCTACATCGAGTTTATCTTAAGCCTATCGTTTATTTCTTATGATAAATATTCTTGTGGAATCACGGGAGTTGGGATTATTAGAGCTTATAAATAGTTGGTCGATCACGTTTTAAGTCGGGTTTATAAAACAAGGGTTGTTCATTTCGTATATCGTTTGTGGAATTATGGGTGAAACCTAACTCTTTTTGCCACGTTAATATTTCTTTTAGGAGATCGTATTTGCCCACGCTATTAATTTTGTCTTCTCTAAGGATCCTTCATTTCGAGGTAAGTCGTTTTTCGACTTGCTCGGTTCTTTTCTCCCTTGTTAGATTGCGTATCGATATTGTAGGGCGGGTTTTGGGAACTACTCCCGAAATACCTTTTAAATTGATTTGAACTCCTTGTGTGTGGTGTGCGTTAATGATTTTAAAATGTGTTTATCGGAAATTATTTTGAAACGTTTTCTCTGTGTTGGTACCGTTTCCGACACGGCCCATTGTAGCTGGTGTTGAGGAAGAGTTGGCTACTTTGACTCGTGTGACTGGGAAAATCGTACCCCTTCAAACGAAAATTATTATCTGTGTGTTTTTGGCAAGCGCTCCAGTGGAGGCTTAGCCCGGAGTTAGAAGGGAGATTGGGAAGTGGAGTGGGAGGGTCTGCCTCTGCACTCGGCGCGGTGATGAGCGCCTTGGAAGTCGGACCGTGGACAAAGGAAGAAGTGCATTGCTGTGTGATTGTGATTGTGAATGCGTATGTGACTTGTGTGACTGATATAACTAATTTAGGTATTGGCCTTTAGAGTTATGATTGCGGTTGTGGAATTGTTTGCTGACTATAGATAAACGATTTTAAAGCGTTCTATAGTTTCCATATTCTTTCTAGCTTGGTAGATTAGACGTTGACCCTTCGGGGAACATTTTTCAGTTCCAGGTATGAATCAGGGAGCCGTGCAGGAACCGAGGCAAGATGGCGGGCCGGAGCGGTAAAGAGCGCGTGTCATAGTGGGATTGGCTTTTACTAGTTATTTATAATAGTTAGGATGTTGACTTTAATAACTGTTAGACAGAGTTGGTATTGTGTTTCGTTTATTATTATTTTTGGTTCAGATAGTTCAATTCAGTAGGCGTTTTGGCGTATTTGATTATTTATAATTTTCGGGGATTCATGCATGATACGTTTTTCTAAGTTTTACTAAATAAAGGTTGGATGTTTTATTATGTTTTTCTCGTCGTGCCCGAGTTGTAAGGTCCTACAGTGTAGTTGTCAACCTAAATAATAGTACCTTATAAGGTCTATTCCCTAGTAGTGTCTCGTCGGAAGATGGGGTGTTACAGTAATCTAGTTTTTCATTGTTGATTTGAGTGAAACACATACCTTTAAACACTTTAGTGAGAGTGCAAACACATTACCTTGGTGAGGTCTAGAATGGATGAATTGTTTATGCTATTTGCTTTAGTCAATTGCATGCTAGGACGTCTTGGTCATGTAATAGTTATATGTTGACTTGTTCTATGGATTATGAGATGAATGCATGGATTACTATCTTGTGGTATGACTTGGATCTACTTCTTGCTTGAGGACAAGCAAGGTTTAAGCATTGGGAAATTTGATACCTTGCATATAGGTAGTGTTTAGGATGCATGGTTCCGTTTTGTTTGTGTTGTTTTTAGGTAGCTTTAGTTATTTTCTTTAAGTTATTAGGGTTTCTAGGAGTTTTAGGTTTTTGCACTTGTTCTATGTTGTTTTACATGTCTTAAAGTGAACAAGTGTGAAAGGAATGGAAACCGAGGGAAGAACGCTTGAATTCGGGCCATCCATTGGAGTTGCTGGTTTGACACCTCTGCCTTGTAATTCGTTCAGGAGCTATAGTGATCTTGTAAAGTTGAGTTTGGCATAATTGGAAAGCTAATTCAAAGAGCTCCAATTCACGTTTTTTACTCCGAGTCCAAATTCCAACTTGAAAAGAGTCAAAATAGCCCCCAAAGTGTCACCTGAATTCTTAACCGAGTTCTTGGCGGCGCCCGCCGCCTCTGACAACGCGAGATTCCTTGTTTGCCACGTGTTCTATTCTAATTGGTCTTAGTTATATCAGCTTTATTCCAACTTATATATTTTTGGATATACTTTTTAGGCGTAGTTGGTTATATTAGGGTTATGAGAGTTGCGCATCCCATCTATCTTTATCATCTATCTATCTAATTCTCCTACTTCTCATTCTAAGTTTTTCATATTTTCTATGGAGAACTAAGCCTCTTTGCTTAGTCAGACAATTGAAGCATCGTCTTGATTAAATTTGTGAGATTTCTAATTCCTTATATATTCCTTGGGTTTAATCTTATCTATTGCTTGAATGTTTATGATTTATTTCAACAGTTTCTAGCTTGATCAACTAGGGTTTGTTGTTATTGGATCTATTGCTAGATCTAGAGTGTTATTGGTTGAGCATCTCTAGTTCATAGTAGCAACTGCATCGTACTAGTATTTGGTTGTGCTAGTCTTATGCAGAAGAGATTTGATTTATATTCTAGGGTAAAAGCTGGTAGTTTTATCCTATTAAAACTGGTTGTTTATGATTGTTTTATCCTATTAAAGCTGGTTGTTTTTTGCTAGTTTCTATCCTTACTGCTGCTATTAAACTGAAGCATTTGATGGTTTCATGGTTGTTTAGTTAGTTAGAACTATTAGTATCTGGTTGTGTTGTTAGTTAGAATTGAAAAAGAATTGAAAAACCCATTGCATGGGATATTGAGGTGAAATCAATGATCAACTTATGATACGATTGTGGCTATTTGTTTGTCTAAGCTATCTTTCTAATTATTGTTATTCATAATCTTTTATTGCTTTATTAGTTTTACATACTAGATAATTAGTTTAATACACAAACCCCCTCTTATTACTTCAATTGCCATAAAATTCACACAAGAGATAAATCTACCTTCATGCGGATTCGACCCGGACTTCCTAAAGACTACAATTTTTAGTTTGTTTGGATTATTTTACATAGCCGTGATTTGTAGGACGAAATTACCTTTATCGCCCACACTTGTCTAACTTTATTATTAAAATAATATGTGTGTTATGACACTTGTGTCATGTAGACCTGAACAAAGTCGGACTAACCCGTCCAACCCGTATCGTCCGCCCGGAAAAATGGGCGGACTTGGACAAGAATTCTAACCCGAAAGGGTAAATAAGCCCGCCCGCCCGAATTCATGGGCGGGACACGGACAATATTTTTGACCGAATATCCCGGATAACCCGCCCGAATACCTGAATATATTAAATATTTAAAATAAATATTTATATTTATAAATAAAGATATGTCTGCGAAAAGTATCTTGAGGCTATTGATTGTAGAATTAGTACAAAAGAGAGTTAATTATTATAGTTCCTTCACCTTGTCACCTAAAAAGCTAGCATAAATACGATCTTAATTTTAAGTAATGTTAGATAGTGTAATTATAATACTAGGATTTTCTAGTTTTTTAATGGACATGAAAAAATAATTATTTATAAATTTATATACGGGTCCCGACGGACTACCCGTGTCCGGATGTCCGGGCGGGCTTGAACATCCTTGCCGGCCCGAATCACCCGCTTGACCCGAACCCGCTCAGACAAATGGGCATAATTTTTGTTCAAAGCCCGGCCCGGATCCGGCCCGAACCCGACTTTGTACAGATCTAGTGTCATGCAATCACACTCCCAACCAAGTGGCCAACCACATAGCCAGCTGGCCCCTGCCTTGCGATCTAATCTCATTTGCTTCTTTTCTTTAGTCTTAAAAAGAATAAAGATGTTTGTGCATGGCTGAGCTCTGATTGGGATTGGGATTAGGATTGGGCTTGGGAATATCTGTTGAATGGTCCGTCAGCTTTCAGTGTCCAAATCCAAACCACAGAAGGTGCGTTTGGCCCACTTTCCCTTTCCACCATTTTTTTAAAGCTCTCTTGAAAATTTTAATAAGCCAAAGGCTCAATAATCAAACCCTTTGAAAATCAACAATCTGCCGGCCTACCAATACCCGTCTGGCTTCTACCGCTAGTGCTACTATTATATTCCACTTTTGTCCGTTTCTTTTTCTTCCTTCCAATTTGACCCACAAGTTTTTATTTTATTTTATTTTCCTCGCATCTCCCTGATATTTCAGCAATTTCCATCTCGAAGCTCTGACTTCTTCTGGGTCTGGGTTGTTTGTGTGATCCTGGGCATCTGCAATTGGTTGGTACACTTTGAATCTTGGACTGTTGCGGTGAGCAATTTCCTCTAATTTTATTATTATTATTTAGATTTCTCCTTAAACTTATCTGGCGGTTGATGCTTGACAGTTTCACGATTGGTAATCATTTTTATATTGCTTTGTTTACTGTTAATGCAAGAAATTAGACAATAATTATTATATTTCCCAATCTTAGACGGATATGCTTTGTTTTGGCCAATATTTCCATTTTATATTCTTAAATTGGAATTTGGACTTGGGTTTTTTTTGATCAATTTAAAATGATCAACATCTGGGACAAATGGTACTACTGAATTTGTGCTTCAACGTACTGTACATCCTCCACCAGCTGAAATTGATATATATATATATATGTTTTTTTTAATCTGTTCTTCTGCTTGGTGAGGCGATTTACCAACCCTAATGCCCACATAAATATTGAAAACAATGGTCCTCCTCCCTACAAAACTGATTTTGTAAAACGTTGTCTTTGAAAATGACCTACCATTATTGGAGATTTGGGTGGGCAGATGTCTATTTTTATAGTTTCAGTCTATTATTATAATCAATTTTTTTAGGAATAGGAGTGTTTCGATCCCAATTGCAAAGGAGAGCCTCTACACCACGTCGGATTTACAAGTGGACTTACTCTATGTACGTATTGCTGCTAGAATATGGTTTCCCAAGTAGAAGAAAGGTGGATGATAAATTACCTAGTACATACATATATAGTAGAATACTCTTTTTATTGGGAAATAATTTTAAGTGTAAGTAATTTTTTATCCAGATAAAATGCCTTAAATTTACGTCCACCTTCATGCACATTAATTAATTATTATAGACGTGTGGATGTGGACCACTGTGGCTGCTCTGCTGCTTTTTTTTAATTTTTTTATTATTATTATTGCAACTTGTAGTTGGATTTGCCTGTTAAGCATTGTTGCCTCAACTTTGCTTGCTATGTCATGTCTTGTTGTTTTTTTCTTGTGTGAATCTTCCTTGAATTTGGAGTAAGAGAAACCGACTAATACAATGCTTTGTCATTTTAAATGGACTTAATTTTCTCTTATGTTATATAACGAGTCATACATATATATATATTCACAACGTACTACCACAGATCGAATTGTTTGATGCTTTGTGCTTCCAAATTACTTGACCTTTTCTCTCTCTCGGCCAGTGTCTCCGTGTGCAGTTTAAATGCCTACAATGAGAGCACGAAGAGGGAGGCGATCAGAGGTACGTTGGTTTCTTTAAATCTCTTGATTCAGCTGTTGATGTCTTGATGATATGATCCAATTCCCAATCTGGATACTTGAAAATGACTTGTTTGTTCCTCTACAGGCCTTCTGGCCATCTTTGGTGATGAAGAAATGGCTAAACATCAAGCCTCAGACGCACGATTTCAGTGAGGATGACTTTGATACTGAGACCGAGAGTGAGGATGATGGTATTATGACTCTCGTGTAGAGCTATTATTAGCAAGTTAATGTAATTTGTTTCTTATCCTGCTCCTGCTAATTAAGCCTTTTTTTGGTTCTTGTTTTTGTTCCTTATGTTGTCCTTCCTTTTACAGCAGCAATCCCTGTAAAAGGTGTCAGATTTTGTACAGATGAAGATGGTTCTCGTAGAACCGAGGGAAAACAATCTCAATTCGCAACTCAAGCACCGGGCAATACAGACAAAACTCGACCTTTTCTTGGTAAAACTACCATATCTGTAAACGTACACTCGGTTTTCTTTTCTTTCTTCTTAATATATATATATATATATATATATATATATATATATATATATATATATATATATATATATATATATATATATATAGTAAGTGCCTGGTGTTGTTTTCTCGGGGTTAAGGATCATTCATATGTCGTTTGGGTGGGGTGAGTATTGGAAGGAAGAGAAAACAACAAGAAAGAAACTAAGAAAGAGGGATTGGAGGGAGTTCTTATATGTCTAACTACATAATCATACTTGTTTCAATATTGACATAATTAATTCCAAGAGAAATGTTCTCTTCTATTGGTATCTAACCTTTGCAAAAACAAAGGATTCCATCCTTTCCCTTGGATTCTGCTGTTTAGGGTCCTCTGTTTTTCTTTGCTCTTCAAAAGTCATTGATCATAGACAGATACTAATTAAATTGTTTAACTTGCAGCTTAAGTATACAAGTATTTATATCACCTTGTAGTAGAATCGTATTCTATAAAGATGATGTATTACCTTTTTACTTAGTTTGTCTTGTGCATTTCTTAAGACTGTCTTTCTGCTTCTTGTTCAGACCCTCCTTCCAGAGGCTACAAATCGAGACACAGAAGAGGAAAATCTGAGACGCTACGTGCTCAATATATTAACACCAAGGACGTGAGGTAAGATTTTTTTGGTCATTTGGTTTCTGCTTTTTATATATATATATAGTGTGTGTGTGTGTGTGTTTGCACGTGTGCTCTCCTTGACCTGTTTGCACTGAATGATCAATTCTTTTGGTTTCATATGTGCAGGGTAAACGTAGCCACTTGGAATGTGGCGGGAAGGATTCCGGATGTAGATCTGGATATAGATGAGTGGCTTTGCATGAACGAGCCAGCGGATATTTACATTATTGGGTAATACTAACATCTATAATAGTAAACGCAGCTCTTACTATGGAGTTATGCAATAAATTTCCACCTTGCCCATTTGATGTTCTCTTATATATGTTTTATTGCTCTACGCTTCTTGGCTAATTTTATTCTGTGTTAGAATGTCTATCTCACATCTGAAAGTTAGGAGTTAACTGGACTAGTATATAACTCAGTGGATTACTCCTCTTCTCTTGTGTCGTTTGCGCAGGTTCCAGGAAGTTGTTCCACTTAATGCTGGAAATGTATTAGGAGCAGAGGATAGCAGACCCATTCCAAAATGGGAGGAAATCATACGCCGAACCTTAAACGGGAGTTGTGAAGCCGAATCAAATTACAAAAGCTACAGCGCTCCGCCATCTCCAATCATGAGGACGACTTCTACTGCAGACATTCTAGCAGACAGGGTGGGTGCTCCGTCATTGGAGCTGGTCAGCAAGAACGCTGCAGCAACGACAGCTGGCATTAGCATCAACGGCTCTGAATTCAAGCCAATATCGAGCGCGGTTAGGAAATCAGTTATGAGGATCTACGGCATAGATGTTGACAGTAGATTAGACTGGCCTGATCACCTCTTGGATCCACCCAACGTTGTGCCTTGTAACCCCAAACTGCGTCGGGTTGTGAGTAGTTTGGGGAGATGTGGATTTGATCCTCTTATGTCAACTTCTCCCTTTGTATCGAACAATGCTACGGTATGGAAGAAACCGTACGGGAGCTCAGGAAACTTGTTATCCGAGCAGCAGCTTTCAGAATTCAAAGAGCCCCTTGAGGAAGAAGAGCTTTCTGACGACGAATCCCTCAGTGAAGATTATGATGACTTCTTCGAGGAATTGCCTATCAAAGACGCTGGATCTCGTCCCAAGTATGTGAGGATCATCAGCAAGCAGATGGTGGGGATATATGTGTCGGTTTGGATTCGTAGAAAGTTGAGACAACATATAACCAACTTGAAAGTGTCTCCTGTTGGGGTTGGTCTTATGGGCTACATGGGCAATAAGGTAATCAATCTATCTACAACTTTACAACATTATATGAATATATATATAGAGAGAGAGAGAGAGCTTGAGCTTCAATTGAATTTATTTATTTTAAATTCCTCCTGCTTGCATTGTTTAGGGATCCATCTCTGTTAGCATGTCCCTCTATCAATCACGGCTGTGCTTTGTTTGCTCTCATCTGAGCTCTGGCCACAAGTATGGGGATCAACAAAGGCGAAATGCAAATGTCAACGAAATCCTTAAGCGTACCTGTTTTACCTCTGTGCTTGATACTAGTGATCACCCCTGCACCATTCCTTCACATGAGTAAGCATTATATATAATATTACACAACACGTTTTTTAATTGAAAACATACACGTTTTACTAAAGAATAAGTAGTTAATAACTGTTTTTTGTTGTCTGCTCATGTGAACAGCCAAATATTCTGGTTTGGTGATCTGAACTACCGTGTGGACATGATAGACGGGGAAATAAGGAAGCTGGTGGCTAAAAAACAGTGGGATGCACTACTCAACAGTGATCAGGTAAGATGCATGGGCAAAGACATACAAGTATACAAGTGTTGATGACCAATTGCATAGTGTTTTGTTAATCTGAGGAGCGGTTTTGTGGTGCAGCTAACCAAGGAGCTCCGCTGTGGACACGTCTTTGACGGATGGACAGAAGGGGCCATCCACTTTCCACCCACATACAAGTATGCCATCAATTCGGACAGATACGTCGGTGAAAACCCAAAAGAAGGGGAGAAGAAAAGATCCCCAGCTTGGTACGCGAGTAGAACAAGACTCTTTGAATCTACTAGATTTCCAGTTGGTAAATGGTTGATTGATTGGCTTTACTTAATTTGCATTCAAGCAGGTGTGATCGGATATTGTGGTCGGGCAAGGGAATAAAGCAGCAATTCTATAGAAGAGCGGATATAAGGGTGTCGGATCACCGGCCTGTGAGTTCTATGTTTGCCGTTGAAATCGAGGCGGTGGATCATAGGAAGCTTCAGAGAGTTCTCAACTACAACAGCGCAGCTGTGCATCCTGAGGCTTTCTCCGTTGAGGATGCTGATTTCTGAGATGCACATATAACTACTTTCAGGGACTAATGTTGCCGAGCAGTTGCAAGATTTACTTGCCTTTTTCTTCTTCTTTCGTTTCTCTTTTTGTGTGTGTGTGTGTGTTTGGGAGGCGGGTTTTGTGTTTATATATTGCGTGTTAATTTTTATTTTTATTTTTTTGAGCTTGTAAAAAAGACAGTACAAAAGACAAGTTAGATATGATTGTTTGGAAAATGAAGCTTCTATTAGTTGTGCTTCAGCAGTGTATTATTTGAAGGTAGGGGAAAGGGGAGAGTTGTATATATGAGACATCCCTGGATGTAAAATACGTACACTATGTTTATCTGTTTTGTTTAAATAAAGGGAGATGGGGTTAGAGAATAGTTGGAAACTGATTTTGCAATTTATGTCTCTTGTGAGATTAACACAACGTTACAAATGATTGCTCAAGGCCATTATAAGAAGTGGTGCTTCTATTAGTTGTGCTTCAGCGGTGTATTTGAAGCTTCTATTCTTTGTTTATATATTTTTAGAATTTTATTAAATACATTATAAAAAAGTGATTTTGTTTAAATAAAATTATAAAAGGTGTTACAAAAAGAGTCCCGTTCTGGTGAGATATTATCTTATTGTGCAAAATGAGAACACACATGCACCATTGGATCAGGAAAAATGGATGGTGGAGATTAAAACAAATTGGTTTGAGAGAAAAATTGGATAATAGACACGGTGGCATGCATAGTAATTGTGATAGTTTTTTAATTCAGCGGACAAATATATCCTCACAAAACCTAATATACCTCTAATTCAATTAACGCTCATCTCTCGACGGCGAACGAAAAACGTACACCTACTATTGAAATTTTCTCGTTCAATTGATCAATTTCGTCCCCGATCTTGCTCGATTTCGCTCGATTACTGCTTCAAATCAACATTGGTGAAAACTCTTGATGAAGGAATGCACCAATTTTTACTTCTCTAGGGTTTAGGGTTTCAATTGTAGCAATTCAAAGTGATTGTTTGTTAGGTTTAGAGAATTCTTTACTGAAATACTTGATGAAGGTATGATTTCGAAACAATATTCGTTTGTCAAATTTAGAGAAATCTTTTAACTTGTTGTTTCTGCATATATGAGATATAGATAGATGGTGTGCGTGACTGATGTTTTCAAGTTGGAAAGAAAAGAGTATTAATATTTTTAGGTTGTGTCTGTTGCATGGTTCATGGTTTTAACTTTGATGGTTCATGGTTTTTAAGTTGTTGGTTCACGGTTTTTAAGTTGTTGGTTCATGGTAGTATATAGATTTTGCTCATAGTGAATATGTTATGTTGATTGACCATTTTAGATCAAATATGATCATTTCATTCTTATGAATTGAATGCTGAAACTAAACCTTATGACTTTTGATATTTGTTTGATTAGATTGTGGTGATTTGGTTTGTGAGGCCAAGAACAAGAGCTTAAAGGACAAGGGATTGATTAAAATACCCACCAGGAACTCTCCTTGTGGTGAATGTATGAATCTTCATCTTCATGTCACAATTTTGTTATCGAATATTGACTACTGTTTTGGAGTTAATTTTGACTTGACTTTTGTTGTTGCTTGTTGGTTCATGGTTTTGAACTTGTTGGTTTATGGTGTCATGCTTAATGTCATAAGAATTATTCTATTGGTTCATTAGAATTATTCTATTGGATCAAATATGATCATTTCATTCTTATGAATTGAATGCTGAAACTAAACCTTACAAAATTTTCATATTTGTTTGATTAGGACCTTTCAAAAGGTGCAAAAAAGGCTTTCGAGCTTAGTAGCTTATAAGTCAGATGCTTCTTTCTGGCTTTCAAGAAGGGGATGAAGTCAAACTAGTCGGATCTTCCGCCAGGAGATATGATTGAACGAGATTAGGGATGCTTCTCGTATTTCTTTGTCAGCCGAGTTGAAAGGGGAATATTCCAAAGCATTCGCTTCAGAACGAATTTGAACTAATTGTGCCACAACAAGAAAAGGCGTAAATATGAAAAGGAACTCTCCTTGTGGTGAATGTATGAATCTTCATCTTCATGTCATAGTTTGTTATCGAATATTGACTACTGTTTTGGGGTTAATTTTGACTTGGCTTTTATTATTGCTTGTTGGTTCATAGTTTTGAACTTGTTGGTTCATGGATTTGAACTTATTGTTTCATGGTTTTGAACTTGTTGGTTTATAGTGTCATGTTTAAGGTTCATAAGAATTATTCTATTGGTTCATAATTTTGTATGCTAAGGTTCATTATAAATGTCAATACAGATCATGTTATGTGGTAGCCTATTAGCTCAAATGGTAGAGCAATATGCCCATGCACATAGACGCGGGTTCAAATCCCGCACAGGCTAATTCTTCTTACAGTTCATTTCTGTATGGTTTATACTAGTTGTTATTTGGTTTCATATCTTTTGGTTCATGACATTTTTTCTTTTGTTTCATGTTTCTCTAAACTTATGTTTATAATAATTATTCTTTCGGTTCATCTGTTAAGTCATAATAGTTGTTATTTTAATTTATTTTTTTGGTTCTTAATGATTCTTCTTAATATTCATTTCTTTTAATCATAGTAGGTGTTATTTTAATTCATTGTTTCTAGTTCATAATAATTTTTCTTTTGGTTCATGCTTATATAAGTTTAGGTTCATGATACTTCTTCTTACGGTTCATGTCATCTAATTCATAAAGTTGTTATTTTGATTGATGTCGTTTAGTTCATAACAGTTTTTCTTTCGGTTCATGTTTTTGTAAACTTAGGTTCATGATAGTTCTTCTTATATTTCATGTCTTGTACTATATGTATGAGTTCATCTCACGAGTGTTACAATTAAGGAGGCAAATACAAAGGGAAAAAATGTGATTTTGCTCTTGTAGCCTATGTAGGATTCGAACCCACATCATATGCAAGAAACACATTGCTCTTCCTTTTGAGCTAATAGGCTTTAAAAATGATTATGCATAAATACCACACAAAGAGTAACTTCTAAGTACACACCAAAGGCCCAAGAGATCAAATTTGATCAGAGCTTGATGAACAACCTACAATAATAAAAAGGAAAAAAATTAAGCTAATTTAGACTTAACATGGAACACATAATGAGCAATAAAAATGTGCAAAATACCGTTGTTATTTTGGTTCACAAACATTGTCATTCCGGTTCATAATATTACACATTAAGGTTCATTTAAAATGTTAATGCAGTTCATGTAAATAACAACGGTATTTGACATAAACTATATCAAGTTTAGTCATTTTTTGTGGATTTGGAAACCAATTGACCAGTTTCTAATAGTTCACTTCAAATGTTCATAACTGAATTCCGTTCACAATCATAATTTTTTCTTTTGTCTTGGACATGTACAAAAGCACATGAAATAATCACACTTGAATAAAGTACCAGTACTAGGAATTGCTTTATTAACATATGTAAAGCTCATAATCCCATTTCAATTACTCCATTAACAAACTCAGCCCATCTCTTTCTTTCTTTATAAATTCATAAAAGAAAAAGAATTATAGAACAAGATCAAATGGCTTCTGTTCAAAGGGATCAACCAAAAAAGGTAATCCAGCCCCACCTAGACATTTTATCAAACAAAAACCACCTAGACATTGTCACCAATAAAATCACCTAGACATAGTTACCGACAAAATACAGCCCATGGATGTGCAACTGTTCAAAGGGATCAACCAAAAAAGGTAATCCAGCCCCACCTAGACATTTTATCAAACAAAAACCACCTAGACATTGTCATCAATAAAATCACCTAGACATAGTTACCGACAAAATACAGCCCATGAATGTGCAACAAACAACTAATAGCCATAAGTTCATCTAACATTCAAGCAATCAAGCAATATTTTGGGTTTTTATAGGGAAAAAAGGTTTAGGCATTTTATCAAGCACTTGGTGGGCAATCAAGCAAGCATACAAAATCAACCTCTATTTCTATTCTATTCCTTCAAATTGCAATGCAAAAAACATACACTAATCTTTATTTTGCAATCTCTATCAATTCTATGACTCTATTCACCAAAATCCATGAAAAAAAATGAAAAATCATACCTAAACCCATGAAAATAGATTGAAATCCTAAATCAACGAAAATCATATCTAAATCCATTAATATGAAGGAGATTGAAGGAGAATTTGCTTGAAAGGAAGATATCTAAATCCATGATGAGGAGGCTTGCTTGAAGGAGGAGATTGAGAGCACAACGAAGATGCAATCGGAAATCACGAACGTATAAAGTTTGGCTGAATATTGAGATTGAAGATAAAAGACTATAAAATGACGAAAATATCCCTCATTCTCTAAAAATAACATCAGGGATGCGCACCTCTTTATTAACAAATCTGAGCCACTAATCTCACAAAATCTAAGGCTGAAAATTGTTCTCATTTCTTATGATAAGAATTGTTCTCATTTGATCCCCAATCGTTATAAAAATACTTCTTTTAAAAAGTAATTTTTGACAAATAACCCTTTTTTATAAGAGTTCTTATGGGTATACTCCATATTACAGCCTTTTGTTATAATATAAAAACATTTGGATAAGTGGATGATCATTTTCTTACATTTATAGATAGATAAATTGACACTTGAAACTCGTATAAAGTTTATTAAAATATATAGACTATTTTTAGCATGTAAAAATCGTATATCATCATATAGCATGTAATTAGTGTTCGTGTATGTTTTATACATTTTGTACACAACCCATTTACAACACACCATATAATTCAATTTCAAGGATTTCATCTTCAATCAATTAAATTAGTAGACTACTTTTTTTTTCATTGATGTGTTTTGTGACATAATTTTGTGTTTGGTGTTAAAATATAGGATTGATCTTCATGAGTGTAGGGAGCAGGGAAAGATGAGAGGAATATATCTATAATATGCAAATGTTTGGTTTGTAACACCCCAACTTCCGTCGAGGCGCTACTAGTAAATAGACCTTACAAGGTACTATTAATTAGGTTGACAACTACACTGTAGGACCTTACAACGCGGGCATGACGAGAAAAAACATAATAAAACATCCAACATTCATTTAATAAAACTTTAGAAAACGTAATCATGCATGAATCCCCGAAAATCATAAATATTCAAATACGTCACAACGCCTGCTGAAACTGAACTATCCGAACACAAAGATAATAACCGAAACATAGTACTATCTCCGTCTAACAAATATTAAAATCAACATCCTAACTATTATAAATAAACTAATATAAACCAATCCCACTATGACACGCGCTCTTTACCTCTCCGGCCCGCCATCTGGCCTCGGTTCCAACACGGCTCCCTGATTCATACCTGGAATTGAAAAATGTTCCCCGAAGGGTCAGCGTCTAATCTACCAAGCTAGAAAGAATACGGAAATTGCAGAGCGCATTTAAAATCATTTCTAAAGTTAGCATACAAATCCACAACCGCAATCATAACTCTAAAGGCCAATACCTAAATTAGTTATATCAGTCACACAAGGCCACATACACGTTTGATGTTCGCATTTTTGGTATAGTTTTTGATAGGTATTCTTTGTTTATTAGGATTAATTTTGTCTAGTTTAGGTTTAGTTTTAAGTGTTTTTAGTTAGTTTTGCATAAATCTACGAAAAGGGTGGAATCTACGCTATTTTGTGTATTTTGCAGGTTTTAGCTAGGAAAGGAGCTAAATGGAGCTAAATTTGGAGCATCACAGTGAAGGACGGAAGAGTGCAAAGATTTAAGAAGTCGAAGCTCAAGAGATCGAGAGGAGGTGTTGAAGAAAACATAACCCCAGGTTCGTTAACGAGGCTGTGAAGGGTCGTTAACGAGGCCACGAAGAAGAAGATTTCGGAGTATTATTTTATTATTCACCGATCCTGAGCGGGAATTTATTCCCGTATCGGTTGAGTATCTTTTAAGAATCTTTATGGGTTATTAGAATATGTATTTTAGGGTTTAATATCTTTCTAGATTTTATTTCTATCTTTTAGAGATTGTTTCTATCTTTTTAGGAAAGTTTTTATCTTTTAGCCTTTTTAGTTTTTTAGGATTTTCTAGTATAAATACCCTTCTATCTAGCATAGAAAGAGGGGGGGCCGAATTTTGGAGTAGAGTTTTGGAGCTAGTTTTGGAGGAGAAGGAAGGCCGAAGGAGAGGCTGCTGGATCGGAAGTCGGTGACGAGGTTCGGTGACGACGGTTTCCGAGGTTCGTTGATCGAGTTTGTGGTTCGGTGATTGTTTTGTTTTGGTTTTTCTCTGATTCTCTGTAAGACGATATTTTTGTTATTAATTTAAAGTTTGAGTTTTTGTTTCAATGTTTGTTTTTATGGAAGTTTTTAATTTGTTTATCATGAGTAGTGAGTAGTCTATTTTTCTAGGGTCGGGGTTAAGCTCGGCATAGTTGAGCATGTTTGATGAAGTAAGATAGTGTTTTGAATGCCTTTTATCTTATTTGAAATTGTTTGTTGTGCTTAATACCGAAACGGGAGTTGAGGTAATTTGAGTTTTAACTTGATTGAAAGAGAAAGTTAGTAACTTGAAGGTTGATATTGTTTGAAAACGGAAGTTTCAAGCTTTAGATCAAAAACAAGCAATTGAGTGAGTTAGTTTATGAAAATAGATTAATTTACTTGTCTAGTCAATGAAAGTTGATGACTCTATCTATTTAAAGGCATGATTTATCTTCTTACGAATTCTTATGCTTGGCTATGTTGTGGTGTCCCTTATCCTAGATATTTGTTTTTATTGAATTATTTCTGATAAATCTTCGTTGTTGAATACTTGCTTCGGTACCGAGTGTTAGTTAGAATTTTATTAGCTCGTTAATTGGTGTTTTTGTGTTCGGTGGTTCGGTAACGATCCTGACAAGGTCGTTAACGAGGCATCTCGTTAGTGTTTTGCTTGATTTTATTTGAATTTTTATTAGATTGATAGACAAACAACCTTGATTCCTGTGGAACGATCCTGACTCCACTGTACTCAGCGGGGTCTTGACTTACAAATTTATTTGTTGGCCGAGAAACCCTATCAACAAATTGGCGCCGTTGCCGGGGACGCAACGAGTTGTTAGTTTATCTTTGGGATCGGGACTAGCCCGACCCCGTTTTTGTTTTTAATTTTTGATTTCTTTGTTTGTTTTCTCAGTGTATGCCGGTAGGACGAAGAAGGCTTCAGTTTGATAGCTCCAGTTATTACTCAAAACCCGAACGTTCCCTACACCGACGACTCCGAGAAAACCGAGCCATGGCCACAGCTGAAGAGATGGCTCGAGAGCTAGAGATCCTCCGGACCCAGATGGAGGCACTGAGAGCCGAGAAGGACGACGCTGATGCAGACAAGGCTCGACTGCAAGAAGAGCTAAACGCCTATCCAAGGAATGCCAAGCAATACATGCATCCGGAACTGAGGGTGCCAGAATCTCCTATTGTGCTTCCTGCGATAGAGAAACCTTTTGAGATCAAGTCTCAATTTATATCCTTGATTAAACGGGCTCAGTTTGAAGGAAAACCTGCTGAGTGCCCTATGGAACATATTAGAAATTTTCTTGATTTATGTGACACCATAGCTGCTGAAGGTGTCTCACTAGAATATGTTCTGTTGAAAGCTTTTAGATGGTCACTTACTGGAAAGGCCCTGAACTGGTTAGAGAGCCTACCTTCTAAGTCTATCAGGACTTGGAAAGCTTTGTATGATCAATTTCTTACAAAGTTTTTCCCTCCTGCTAAGACAACGGAGTTAAGGAAACGTATCACCTCTTATCACCAGTTGCCTAATGAGACATTTGTTGAAACTTGGGAAAGATTTAAAGAGATGCTTAGACAATGCCCTACTCATGGGCAACCATTATATGTATTGCAAGAAATCTTTTTCCAGGGTATCAACGCGGAGACCAAGAACCGCATCAACACGCATATTGCGTGCGGTTTTATAGAGATGAACCCGACAGAGGCGGGGGAACTGTTGGACAAGCTGGCGAATTACGATGTTATGTACGGAACCCAGCAGGCTCCACAAACTCAAAAACGTCTCTATGTGCCCAATCGAGATGAAGTTGACCCCGATGTTAAAAATCAATTCTTACAAGATGAGGTCAATCGTTTGAGGAAACAGGTAAGTTTTCTGAAATCCTCTCAATCTTGTCAAAAATGTGGTTCTTTTGCGCATAGTACTTCTGCTTGCACTAACATTGAGCAGGTTAGAACCGCTGAGACGATAGCTGAGATGAATTACATGAGAGGACCCTACAGGAACCAGCCTAATTACAATGACAGGTCGAACAACTATCAATCATGGAGCAATCAGAATGCAAATCATAATTACACAGGGCCCCCGCAAGATAGACGACCTGCACCATATCGACCTCCAGGCCATCAGGAGACACCATCATGGGCTCAAGAGATTAAAGAGGGCATCAATGGATTGGATAAAAGATGGGGAGAGTTCGATATTTGGAAGAAGAGTGTTGATTCCCAACTAGGAGACCTTGCTGCACGGATTCCAAGACCACAAGGGCAACTCCCGAGTCGTACCGAAGAGAACCCTAGAGGCCAAATAGCAGCAATACACCTTAGAAGTGGGAAGACACTACCGGAGAGAGTTCAAGCTGAAGAGAAGGAGGAACAAGATCTCGCCAGCCAGCTCGTTAACGAGCCAGCGAGAGCTAGTACCGAACCTACAAGCCAGGATGACGAGGCTCCGAGGATTCCTGACGAGCCCAACCCAGGTAAGTTTTCTAAACCGAGTCCTCCTCTCAATCCCAGGCTCGTTAACGACCCCATCAGGGTCGGTAACGACCCGCCGAGGACACCGAACGACCCCAGTGTCGACCCGGTACTCTTACCTCTCGAGCCTAACTTGGTTCCGAGAATGGTGAAAACTCTTCCATTTCCAGTTAAGAAATCTATGGACTCTACTGAGAGTAAGTTCAAGCGTTTCGTTAAGATTCTTCAGGGCATTAATATTTCCATCCCATTCGCTGAGGCCCTAAGCGAAATGCCGGCTTACACAAAATTTTTGAAAGATATTCTTAGCAGGAAAAGATCTATTACAGAACTGCAGGATGAGGTCAGATCCATAGCTCTTCCAGAAAAGCTTGGAGATCCTGGAAGGTTTGCAATCACAATCGGCATAGGCAACCACAAGTTCAAAGCTTTATGCGATCTTGGTGCCAGTGCTAGTCTTGTTCCACTCTCAATCTGGTCTAAAGCCAATATGGGACCACTGGAACCAGTGGATATGAATCTGTACATGGCAGATGGGTCAAGTGTCAAAGCAACAGGAGTAGTGGACGATTACCCTATTCAAGTCGGGAAATTCTTTATACCGAATGATTTTATTGTCCTTGATATGCCGGAAGACCCTCATGTCCCCATAATTCTCGGGCGACCATTCTTAGCCACAGCAGGAGCAAGAGTTGATGTGCGTAAGGGACTCCTCACTTTTGATATAGGAGAGGAACGGGTGGAATTCAATTTAGATCAAAAAGCCAACGACCCAATTGGAGTGGCACAACTGGAGTTGACTCAACCCGAACTCGATACCACAGTCCCTACCGAGCCACATCTGTCGATCACTGATGCTCCCATGCACAAAGGCCCTACTACAGAGGTTACAGAAAAGTCCAAACCACCTTGGCTTGCGGACTACACCAATAACCCAGGGATATCGAGCTTACTAATAGAAGAAGAAGATCCCAATTTAGCAATTCAAGTGCACAGAGGCAGTAAAGCTACAGGCAAGGTATTTGAAGACCCTAACATGGCCAGACATGAACCACCATGAGACTAGCAAGAGAGCTCGTCGGGCTAACGACGTTAAACATAGCGCTTACGGGAGGCAACCCGCTTTTTAGAATAGGTTTAGTTTATTTTATTTTCCTTTTTATTTTAGATTATCTTCTAGCTTTCTTTTATTTTTATTTTTTAGTTTAAATAGGATAGAAATAAGATTTTTTTGAGCTAACAAAATTTCAGGAAAAAAGGGGTCGAAATTCACTCAAGGAGGCTACGGTGGCTCGTTAACGACCCACCCAGGGTCGTTAACGACCCAGTTCGGACGACCCGATTCGTCACAATACGGGGCAGGTAAGTAATTCTAACCTAGTTAATTTTCTAACCCTAGCCGCCACCCCCTCTATCTTTACCCCTCCTATAAAAACCCTTCTACCCCTCCCAAAATTCTACCACAATCTCTCCCACATTCACTCTCAAACCCAAAACTCTCTCAAGCCCCTTTCCCTTTTCTCCCACCGAGTCGGAAATCCCACGCTAACGACCACCGGAGACGCCATCGTTATCGGAGTTCAAAGGCCTTTTCACCGTCGACGACGGGCTCGTTAACCTACCCCGATTCCGACCCTTGTCCTTTTAATTCCCGGTTCTCCGGTATGATTTCTAAACCCTTGCTTGAATTTGCATGATTGATTATCTATAGGGTTAAATTTCATATCTTGAATCATGATTTTTAGGGAGATCGATGAGCATGCTTAAATTCCGTTCTAAAAATTCTTGATTGTGCTTAGTTGTTCATGTTTTAGGAAGGATTATTCATGATAGATTAGCTATTGTAACCCTTTAGTTAAGAAAGCATGAATTTTTCTTGTTCTAGATCTAAAAATTCGAACTTTGCATGTCAAAATTCCGGGAAATTTGTAGCATGTTCGGGATGGGTAATTGAGTAAGTATGGGGTGCTTTTAACCAATAAGGGAATTGTGGAGAATAATATAAGATTGCATGCTTGATTTGTGCTGAATTAGAGGAAGATTCAATTTCAGACATTACTGGTTTTGCTCTCGGCGGCTCGTTAACGACCCACCCAGGTTCGTTAACGACCCTGCACTTCATCAATGCTTGATCTGAGGCCAGCTTCGTGAACGACCCAATTGGGTAGTTTATGAATAATTCCGAGGTTAATTTTGAGACCAAGTATGGGGTCTCGTACCTATTATTTTTTGAGTGGATCTTATCTTGGAAAATTGTCGATTATTTTGTAGGATCCATGGCTAGTTCAAGCAGACCCGCTACCCGAGCCCAGAAGAAGAGGAGGAACCACAGGTCTCCATCTCCACCCCGGGTGGACGATGTGATTTTGAGCAGTCAAAGCCAAGTACGGCGCTACCGGGATTTTATGGAGAAGGACCATTACACCCGATGGTTCTCGAAGTCTAGCGCCGTCTCTACGGGCATCTACACGGATGTCAAGGACGCCTTCGTCATCCTTGGGGCCGCGCACTTATTGAAGCAAGAGAGCTTGCCACATTATCCGGCCCTCACATCCGAGTTCTTGGCCACCTTGGAGACCAACTTCTCGTCGAAGATCTCGGCGGGACGCATTCGGTTCCGGCTCGGTAACGAGGACCGTGACTTCACCATGGCGGAGTTCAATGCAATCTTGGAGATCCCAACCCCGTCTAGAGACTATAGCTTGAAGGACTACCGAGTGACCCGCACTTGGAGCTACATCACCGGAGAAGTTCAATCCTCCACCGCGGCGCTATCCGGGGCAACCATAGTCAACCCCATCTTCCGGATCATCTTGAGAGTCCTCGCCGCATTATTCTGGCCGAAGAAGGAATTGAACCGGTCTACAAGGACGGAGGTCGCTTGCTTCCGCACCATCCTCTTCGAGGAGCCCGGCCCCTTGAATTTGGGGTACGAATGGCTCTACTACGTCGAGAAGTCCCATAAGTTCAAGGAGGTGTGGTGTGGCAATTTGGTTAGCCTCTTGGCTAAGAATCTTGGAGTGGATCTCACCCGCTACACACCGGCCCACGCTCAATTCCTCAACAAGAACTATTGGTATAGTTCCGGGATCTTTGTACAAGCCGAGGGAGGCTACAAAGTGAAGGTTCGAGATCAAGTCGTCATACCTTCCCTCGACATGTACGAGCTACTCTACGTACCGAATTGGTACGAGGTGTGGACGGGCCAGCCTTACCCATTGGAGCCAAAACCGGAAGATGAGCTCTCACTTAGGCCATGTCACACCCGGTTTGAGCGGGATGATGTGGACGAATATGAAGAAGAAGATGAGCAAGAGGGATACCGAGGTCGTAGGCAATGATACCGAGGAAGCCGACACCGAGGGCGGCACTGAGGAGCTCAACTTTACAGAAGAAGACATGGAGACGGAGGAATTAGGAGGCAACATCTTCGTCAACGAGCCAACCAGGGTCGTTAACGACCATTTCCAGCCACCGCCCAACACTGTTAACGAGGCAACCAGCTTTGTTAACGAGGTGCCGCAAGCTCCTGTCGACCCTCCACCAGCTCCTGTCGACCCTCATGCATATGGCTTAATGCCTTACAACCCGGTGATGTACCAAGATCATTTCCAGCCTCACTACCCACCACCTCCTCAGCCCGAGTACACAGGATCGAGCATACCACCACCATGGGCCGAGGATCTTTCTGCACGGATGCAGCAGCTTCACCTCCAGACCGATCACATTCATCGGAGGATGGATAGATGGGAAACCGTCTACTCCGCACGCATGTCGAGGGAGGACGAGCGGCAACGTCAGAGAGAGGCGGAGGATGCTGAGCGTTGGAGGACGATGTATGACTTCATGGGGAACTTTGAGCACTATTTTCCTCCACAGAACCGTTGATCAAGCTCAAGATGAAGTTTCCTTTCCTTGTTTCCACTTTTGTAAGTTTTATGTCTTTCTTTTTCTTTTTAATTTTTTGTTTTGTTTTCTATTTCTTTTCCCTCTTCTTGTTATTTTTCTTACAGTGGGGACACTGTAATTTTAAGTATGGGGTGGGAAGAAAGTAGAAAAATTATGTCCTAGGTGTTTTTTATGTTCTATGTAGTTGTTACTTTTTGTTAAAATGAAAAAAAAATTATGAAAAATTTGAAAAATTCAAAAAAAAGAGTTTAGAATTGATAGATATTCCTTCTTAAAAAGTTCTATGATAGCAATCACTAGTTTGATCATATAATTCCTTGCAAACATGTCTTTGAAAGTATAGCCCATTTCTTAAAAATTGAAATTATTGTTTTATTAGAAAGGAATAGCATTAGATGAAATTGAGCAAATATACTTTATAGCATAGATGATGCAATCCAACAAAACTTACCTTGTGAGAAATTTTTGGCCTTATAGGGAGAACATTTATAAATCCCTCTTCTTTTTTGTGTGATTTACTCTCCTTATGCATATTATCTCTTGGAATTGTGATGGTTATCTATTTCTTGAGACCCTTATAAGATTTTTTAGTTCATTACTTATGAAGATCATATGATAGAGAACTTATTTTTATGAGCCCTATTATTCCCTACCTACCTTTATATTATTCCTTCTTTTGCTAACCAATTCTGGCTTGAAACCTTTGATTTTTAGCTCCACAAAAATTGTTCCCTAACCGAGATAAGCTTGACCCTATCCGGGAATTAGGACTTAGATTGGAGAGGTAAAGTCTTGTGTTTTGTTGAAAAGAAAAGAGTTTCTATTCGCTTGCATTAAAGGGTATTTGGGAAGGGTAGATTGGAAGTCTCTTGTTATTTTATGTGAGAAAGGCCTCTTGATTAAAAAAAAAAGATGCACAAAATAAAGCTTGAAGGGAAGAAAATGTATACGGTGGATCGTTAACGACCCGGTTGTGGGTTCGTTAACGAGGCAGCGAGAAAAAAAAAGAAAAAAAAGGCGAAAAAAAAAAAGAAATATAAAAAAAAAAGAGAAAGAGGAAAAGTTGAAGTGCATTTGTGTTTAAAAATAATATCAAGAGATTCTTTTATTTTTGGTTATGAGACTTTCTAGGATGACAAATGGGTGAGTGAAAATGAGTGTGCATAATATGAGAGTAAGTTTGGTTATTTTATATGAGAGTTTTGATGTTATGTGTGAGTTTTTTTTTTTTAGGAGTCTTTGATTCCCGGATATTATTAGCACCACATGACCAAAATATTTCCATACCCTATTGTTATTACCAAGCCCCATTACAACCCGGCCGAATGAAAACTTCTATGAAGTTTTTCATTGAGCCTAAGTTCTCTTGATGATTCTTTGCTTGTTTTGACAAATCTTGGGTGGAGAGTATTGGCGATATAAGTTCCAATTTCTATGAGTTTTTGTATATAGGATGAGTTGAGAGATTGAAATTATAAGCCCAAACACATGAGAGTGGAATGAAACACATTATATCCCTTGAGAGGTTGGATTGTATTATTTTATGTCTATTTAAGTGCATATATGTGTGAGGATGTTAATAGTCTTTTGCTATAATTTTCTTATGTGTAGATGTTGCTTTTTGAAGATGGCTATGTCTTGATAAGCATGATTTGTTTTGGTTTTGGTTAATATCTTGATTATTGCTTGAGGACAAGCAAGTCTAAGTATGGGGTATTTTGATGTTCGCATTTTTGGTATAGTTTTTGATAGGTATTCTTTGTTTATTAGGATTAATTTTGTCTAGTTTAGGTTTAGTTTTAAGTGTTTTTAGTTAGTTTTGCATAAATCTACGAAAAGGGTGGAATCTACGCTATTTTGTGTATTTTGCAGGTTTTAGCTAGGAAAGGAGCTAAATGGAGCTAAATTTGGAGCATCACAGTGAAGGACGGAAGAGTGCAAAGATTTAAGAAGTCGAAGCTCAAGAGATCGAGAGGAGGTGTTGAAGAAAACATAACCCCAGGCTCGTTAACGAGGTTGTGAAGGGTCGTTAACGAGGCCACGAAGAAGAAGATTTCGGAGTATTATTTTATTATTCACCGATCCTGAGCGGGAAATTATTTCCGTATCGGTTGAGTATCTTTTAAGAATCTTTATGGGTTATTAGAATATGTATTTTAGGGTTTAATATCTTTCTAGATTTTATTTCTATCTTTTAGAGATTGTTTCTATCTTTTTAGGAAAGTTTATATCTTTTAGCCTTTTTAGTTTTTTAGGATTTTCTAGTATAAATACCCTTCTATCTAGCATAGAAAGAGGGGGGGCCGAATTTTGGAGTAGAGTTTTGGAGCTAGTTTTGGAGGAGAAGGAAGGCCGAAGGAGAGGCTGCCGGATCGGAAGTCGGTGACGACGGTTTCCGAGGTTCGTTGATCGAGTTTGTGGTTTGGTGATTGTTTTGTTTTGGTTTTTCTCTGATTCTCTGTAAGACGATATTTTTATTATTAATTTAAAGTTTGAGTTTTTGTTTCAATGTTTGTTTTTATGGAAGTTTTTAATTTGTTTATCATGAGTAGTGAGTAGTCTATTTTTCTAGGGTCGGGGTTAAGCCCGGCATAGTTGAGCATGTTTGATGAAGTAAGATAGTGTTTTGAATGCCTTTTATCTTATTTGAAATTGTTTGTTGTGCTTAATACCGAAACGGGAGTTGAGGTAATTTGAGTTTTAACTTGATTGAAAGAGAAAGTTAGTAACTTGAAGGTTGATATTGTTTGAAAACGGAAGTTTCAAGCTTTAGATCCAAAACAAGCAATTGAGTGAGTTAGTTTATGAAAATAGATTAATTTACTTGTCTAGTCAATGAAAGTTGATGACTCTATCTATTTAAAGGCATGATTTATCTTCTTACGAATTCTTATGCTTGGCTATGTTGTGGTGTCCCTTATCCTAGATATTTGTTTTTATTGAATTATTTCTGATAAATCTTCGTTGCTGAATACTTGCTTCGGTACCGAGTGTTAGTTAGAATTTTATTAGCTCGTTAATTGGTGTTTTTGTGTCCGGTGGTTCGGTAACGATCCTGACAAGGTCGTTAACGAGGCATCTCGTTAGTGTTTTGCTTGATTTTATTTGAATTTTTATTAGATTGATAGA
Source organism: Fallopia convolvulus (assembly GCA_964016875.1). Taxonomy (NCBI): domain Eukaryota; kingdom Viridiplantae; phylum Streptophyta; class Magnoliopsida; order Caryophyllales; family Polygonaceae; genus Fallopia; species Fallopia convolvulus. The sequence goes on from OZ024732.1 coordinate 20,214,142, forward strand.
CAAACAACCTTGCTTCCTGTGGAACGATCCTGACTCCACTGTACTCAGCGGGGTCTTGACTTACAAATTTATTTGTTGGCCGAGAAACCCTATCAACAACGTTCACACTCATAATCTCATACAATGCAATTCCTCCTTTTTCCACAATCCGACTTCCAAGGCGCTCATCACCGCGCCGAGTGAAGAGGCAGGCCCTCTCACTCCACTTCACAATCTCCCTTCTAACCGCTGGCTAAGCCTCCACTGGAGCACTTGCCAAAAACACACAGATAATAATTTTTGTTTTGAAGGGGCACGATTTCCCAGTCACACGGGTCAACGTAGTCAACTCTTCCTCAACACCAGCTACGATGGGCCGTGTCGGAAACGGTACCAACACAGAGAAAACGTTCTAAAAAGATCCTTCTGATAAAACACGTTCAAACCATTTTACACACACAACAATACAAGAAGTTCAAAACAGTTTATAAAGGCATTCGGGACTAGTTCCCAAAACCCGCCCTACAATATCGATACGCAATCTAACAAGGTAGAGAAGAACCGAGCAAGTCGAAAAACGACTTACCTTAAGTGGAGTGGATAATTCTATCGAACACGAAAAGTCGTATGACCCGAGTAGAGGTGATTCCCTAACAAGACGAGTATACACAATTAAGCAAATGCACTAAAATAGCTAAACTAACTACTAAATCCAAATATGTTGATCAGATCCAATTGATCAACCTAATTAACGTACACTACCTAGCCCAATAGCTAGTTTTCACATTCCATTACTAACTCGATAGACTTGAAAATCTACTTAACCCAATCTGTTACATCAAATTCTTCAGCAAATATGTTACCCTTTTTTCTTTTATAAAAACCACCTTCTAAAAAAGAGAGACCAACGCGTGGCCTAGACTAATTTCGATTGGCTAACGTGTTGTTAAAATACATACATGTCAACACTATATGAATGATCGAGTAACCAGTTGAACAAACAATGCATCAGGCTAATCAGGAACAATATTAAACTTATTTTAATTATCCACCACCAACGTACTCACCATCTCACTTCAACTTAACTATCTACTAGCCTTACTTAATTAAAGTTGATTGAAACTTGCACATGGCTACTGTAGCCTTTCCAAACAATTGATTAATGATTCACACTTTTTCTTTTTCTATTCTTTTTTTTCTTTTTAGCCCAAATTAAAACCCAACTATCCGACTACAACTGCGACTTAATTCCGACCTCAACACAAATGGCTTCAATCGAAAAGTATTATCCTCGTCCCAACTGAACACAAAATAAAAGCAGTCGAGGTACTAACCGAACTTCAAACTGGACGAGGAAAACGTACATGAAAAACGAAATCTATTGTCGACAAGGAAACTAGGGACGCGAGCGAGATCGACGGTCAGGAAACGGGAGCGGAGACGATTGTGGCGGCTGGTTCGAGGGCTTGGGGACTATGATGTACGAGCGACAACTCTTAATTAGGTTAACTAGGTGTTAGGATTAGAGGTTATTTAAATGGGAAAGAAAAGGTATAAAAAGGGGAATTGGGCTATTTGTGCCTCTCGGCAAAGATGGAGCTTTGGGCCCACATTGGGCCTTCCGACCAAAACTACTAATTTAGGCTCCAATGGACTTTAAACCCAATGACGGGAAAAGTTGGAACGAGAACTATTTATCAGATTTTTTTTGCAAACCCGAGAATTTTAAGAGCTCGAGTACTACATGGTTCAAGTAGAATTATAAAAAAATCATATAATCTATAGATTTATAGAAATATGCACACATAAATAAGTAATGTGAGTTGAAAAGTTGGATTTTCTACTCCTAACACTATTTTGGTGGAATATTAATTTTCTATTTATTTGGTAGTTTAATGTATTTGAGACTAATGATCTTCTAATACCTTAGAGACAATCGATCACAGGCTTTGGAGGTGGCATCAAACCGGTTCAGTTTGATTGACGGGTCTTAGAATCCTGTTCTAAATGAACATATGATCGAAATTTGATTAGCACATGCATAAAGAATTTAAAGGAGAAGAGTTTTCTATCAATTAATGTGTCTTGATGTATGATTTTGATGGATAAAAATAGGTCTTGTCTCCTCTCTTCTACGCTTCGTATGTTTCTTCTTTTTATGAAGTGTTTGTGAAAGCTTTTTCTTTCTCCCCCATGGCTTCAACTCCATATGACCATATGTATATATAGTGTTTATTAAAGCTTTTTCTTTCTCCCCCATGGCTTCAACTCCATATGACCACATGTATATATCGTGGGCTCGGACCCCTCTTCAAATACCATAGCCTCCTTACTTTAATAAGTCGTTTACTAATTTAACGTAACCGATATTGGTTTGAATTGGAGGAGTTAACACCCATTGGAATTCCAATATATAATCATCATTTAAAGCATTAAATGCTTGTATATTTATGCTTTGTTAGTTTATTTTTTATATATATTTTTGTATAAGTATAATAAGTTGTTTATTGTAATAAAAGTAGATCTAAAACTGAAAAATTAGTCCATGTATGTTTAGTTATACAATACGTGTACAATTTCTAATGTATATTTAGTTATACTATCTATGTATTTGGTAAATGTATGTCTACTATATCTTATTGTCATTCATTTACTATAAATACCACGACAGTAGAGTCGAAAAAATTGAGATAACTTGCTATGCTATTTTAAATTATTATAATAAAACATTAGCTAACTTCTCTTTTTCCATAGTGATGGTTCGAATATATCATTAAATTATTAAAATTCGTATGTATTTTCTTATCAGCATAAGAGGTCTAAAATTAATGATTTAAATAATGACTTTTTTTGTCATTAATTGTAACACCCCTATTTTACAACATTGGGTATTACCTCCAGTGACCTCGGATTTTACCGTCCAAAGTCACCCAAGTCTTTTAGAATGATATTGAACATTTAAAATGAGGAAATTAACATAATTCATAATATAAAAGGGTGCTCTCGAAAGAGACTTTGTTCGTACAAACCATCTTACATTGCTTAAACAAAATGATGTTCGAGAACGAAACGCATAAAAACTTGTCATTTGAAAATAAACAGAAATAAATCAACATGGTACGAAAGATACATCTTGAAGATTCTTGTCCTTCCTTCTCCTTCGTCTACACCTTGTTTGGGTTCCTAGGTTCTGACATAATTCGAGGGGGGCGAGAATATTCCAGGCAAACATGCGGAAAAGAAAAATTAGTCTAAAAGACTAAGCAAGCGGGAACGGAACTTCCCTAGGGTAATTTGGTAATTTTTTTAATATACGAGGGAGATATGATCGTAGGTGGTTTGAAGTATAGAACTTTATGTGGGGTTTATCGTAACGAAAAAGAGTGTATCTCAAGCGGAGGTAGCTCGTTAATCGAGAGAAGAGCTATTAGATTGTAGACTTCTTTTAGAGTAGAAAGGACGTTCGGAACGTTATTAATTCATACAAGTTGGAAAACCTCTCGCGCCTTGAGCGGACCGAGAGCCGGATCGATCATTTGAGATCGGTCCGGTTTTGATGTCTTTTAAATGTGCATTGGTCACTTATCTTGTATAGTGATGAAAATATCGATTACGTTAATGATTTTTACAAAGTGTGGGGGGCTTGCATGGCCCGGACCACTTAAGGGAAAACTCAGTTTCCGACACTTAGCTAGAGTGCCACATCCCTCCTTGCAATCGGAGCAGACATGGATCATGACCCTGAAAGTCGTACTTTAAGCGCAGAGGCATACGACTTAGTAAGTCATATAGAGGCGTCGGGTTAATCCCGTGCCCCTCACTAGTTCGTTCGAAACCGTTCTCTTAACGAGACCGTAAACAATCAAGGCCACAACAAAGCTAGCATAATAGTCCTATCAAATATTAAATAGCGGAATAACGATAACAGTGAGGTCATTATATCTAACAATCGATATCCCTAGGTTTGTTTTATTACTAGCAAACAAGTTGTTCCCAACATCGAGAAATTTAACGGAATGAATATATAAGGCTACAAGGGGAAAGTCCACTTGCCTTTGCTTTTACGAGTATAGATTAGCGAGATGACGAAAAGCGTTGTTCACGACTTGGACGGAATTCGACCTATCAACATGGAATTTACGAACGAGATTTAAATAAGAATTTTCTTTAAATTCTTTTAAGGTTTTGAAATTCACTTGTATATTTATTACAAGTGTAAAACCCCTATAATTTATAAGGAATTGAGGTGCTCCCCATGTCAACAAGTGCTCTTCCTTTTCTAAGTTCGAGTGAGGATAAAGAACTTAGAAGTTAAGAATGCAAGGGCGAGAGTAGTACCAGGATGGGTGACCTCCTGGGAAGTCCTCGGGTTGGCATGGGATAGCGCTTCTAAGGTTTCGGGCCTTACAAATGGTATCAGAGCCGACTCTGGATTACGAGTTGGCTTGGCCCGATGGGCGGTCACTCGACCCGGAGGGTGGTCCTTGGGCCTTGACGAGGATGTCAAGTGCTTAAGTGGGGGAGATTGTAATACCCCGATAATTTATAAGGAATTGAGGTGTTCCTCATGTCAACAAGAGCTCTTCCTTTTCTAAGTTCGAGTGAGGACAAAGAACTTAGAAGTTAAGCGTACAAGGGCGAGAGTAGTACCAGGATGGGTGACCTCCTGGGAAGTCCTCGGGTTGGCATGGGATAATGCTTCTAAGGCTTCGGGCCTTACAACAAAAGAATAAATTTCTAAATTATTATAATAATAATTTAGGTGGGCTAAATAGAATAATAATATTCCTTTATTATTATTTTAACTTTGTAATATCCTTTTTATCCTTATAAAAATCTTTATTCTTAATACTTACTTATTTTCATTCTTGGAACCAATAATATCCTTATTCAATTTATTAGAAAAATTCTTTTATGACTTAACTTGCTATTTTCTTAATATAAATAAGCAATTAAAACTTTATGAAATCTTAGGATATAGTTTTCAACTTTAAAAAGATATATTGATTTTATAATATTCTTAGCTTTGTAAAAAGTCTATTATGACCTTATACACTTATCTTAGTATTATTATAATATTATCTTTTATCAATAAAAATCCAATACATTACTTATAATATTATCTTCTATCAAGTGATAATTTATTATAACATGATCTCATTAAAATCCTCATTTAAATATATAAATAATTTTATGTATAGATAATAATATTACTAGGCCTCTTTTTATTATTTTCCATAATTAGGACCTTCTAAATGAAATCAAGCTCTCTATAATGATAGTATGATATTAAAATAATCTTATTTACCTTATTTACATATATCCTCCCATATCTTTAGTTTATATAAATAATATGACCATGTCTTAAGAACTTATCTTATAAACAATAAGTATATAATTATGATAACTAGCACAAGATATATTATCTTTTCTATTTTTAAATATCTTTTCATGCAAGGCACTTCTAACAACTTAGCAATATAAATATCATAGTATATAACAAAATTATTATCATATCTATAATTATTATTAAATAGTTCATATGTCTTTAAATTCTCTACACTTAGAGATATATTATATAATCATATTTCTTTATCTTATAATCTTCTAACAAGGTATCTTTTAATAATAGAAAGCTACAAACTTTAAACTAGTAAACTTTATATAAAAATAATTTTACATGAGTTCTTATTATTATTTAATATAAATCATGTCTTACAAATTATAATATAATTTAAAATAAAGGATTATCCATTATACTTTATTTATTTGATTTATTTCTTCTTCTCAACTAACATGATCTCCAATTATTATTTTGATTAGAATAAACCTTGCAAGCTTACACTCAATGGATTTATTTATTTCTACTAACAACCTCTTTTAATTAAAATTCACATGAATAAAAAAATAAAAGGGATAAAAATATACCCTAAGTTTGTCTTCTGTAATACAGAATAACAGAGATGTGCACAGGGGAGGGGAAGCGATCAGGGGCGACGAGCAGGCGGCACCACCAGGGATCCTCGGCGGCGTCCAGGCGGTCCGGCGGCAGAGGTGGTGGCCGGCGGTGCACAAGGGAGGAAGAAGGGGGAGGTTGAAGGTACTCCAATGGTGTTTTGAAGGGGAAAACTAAAACTTGAAAGGCTGATTTTTGGAACTAAAATTGAGAGCAATTGCTTAGAAGAGATGTTGGTGTGAGTTTGAAGGAGGTTTGAGCTCCTTTATATAGGCAAAGGGAGGAGGCTTGGTGATCCATGCCATTGATGGTGCACCAATGGAGAGGAGGAGGATGATCATCAATTGGTCAAAAGTGTGTTAGTTTGATGGTGATGAGATGATGAAGCAACAATGGTGGTCTTGCAAGCAAAGAAGGAGGAGGAGGAGGCTCCATTGCCATGCATTGGAGGAATTTTCAATCAACGTTAAATCACATCAGACAAGAGTCTGATGTCTCTAGGAAGAAGAAGTTTAGGATAGAATAAAAATAAAAAGAATGGGTAATTGAATAGAAAGTTACAATGGCTTAGCGGATTGTGGGAAGGGGCGTGTGAGAGGGGTTGCAAGAGGTCTCGGGTTCGAGTCGCAACTCTTGCATCCTTTTTATGGAAATTTTTTATTGTACTATTAATAGCTTAATGTACCCCTTTTTATTTAATAAAAACCGAAATTTATAAAATATGGTTTTTATTTAAATGCTTTTATTTCTTCATAACCCTTATAATGCATTCTTGAATTTATTTAATTAATTTACTTAAGGATCTCTTTTTGAAGAGAAAAGGGTTATAAAAATTATATTAAGAATTCTCCTTTAAAAAGGGAAAAGATTATAAATATTATATTATCTTGATTTTAAAAACCTTGGAATATTGCGGATATTACAATAGTACCTCCTTAAAATTAGTTTCGTCCCCGAAACTAGGAAAAATTAGAGCGGTACCGAGATGGAAAAGGGAGAGATAGCTACATAACTCACACTGGTGAGGACACTACGAGGTCTAGTACCCCCTTAAAGGATAATACTAATTGTACTTATGACGACATTAACTGGGGAAAACGTCTCTACATATCTTGCTCGGTTTCCCAAGTTGTACCTTCATTGCCATCTTTGGACCAAAGTACTCGTACTAGAGGTACTTCTTTGTTGCGTAGCTGTTTAACTCGGTGCATCACTATTTTAAGTGGTCTGTCCTCATAGGTGCCGTCCGACTGGATTTCCACGTCATCAAAGTTGATCACATGGGACTCGTCGGGCACGTATTTCCTTAGGAGTGACACGTGGAAGACATTGTGAACGGGGTGAGCTGAAGGTGGTAAGGCAACTTGATAGGCTAGGTTACCAACTCTTTCTAGGATCTCAAAGGGTCCTACGTATCGAGGGTTAAGCTTGCCTCGCTTATTGAAGCGGAAAATGCCCTTCGAGGGAGAAACCTTTACGAAAATCTTGTCTCCTACTATGACTCAATGTCTCGCCTCTTCAGGTCTGCATAAGATTTCTGTCGACTTTGGGCAGTCAACATTCTTTGACGGATGAGAGCAACCTCAGAGGCAGTCCTTTCCACTAGCTCCGGCCCGAGAAGTATTTTGTCAGCATTGTCATCCCAACAGATCGGGGAACGACATTTCCGGTCAAGGCCTCGAAAGGAGCCATGTTGATGGTGGAGTTCCAGCTGTTGTTGTAAGTGAATTCTATGAGGTTCAAGCTGTCATCCCAACTCGTTGTGCGGTCTAGCACACAAGCTCGAAGCATGTCCTCGAGAGTCTAAATGGTCCTTTTAGATTGACCATCGGTTTGCGGGTGGAATATTGTGCTAAACTTCAGTTCGGTTCCCATGGCCTTATGTAATCCTTTCCAAAAAGAGGCCATGAATCGACCGTCTCGATCAGAGATGATCGTCTTTGGGGTTCCATGGAGGCGGACTATTTCCTTAATGAAAGTTGTTGCTAACTTTGGAGCATTCCATTTCTTTTGGATGGGGATGAAATGAGCGCTCTTGGTGAGCCGATCCACGATAACCCAAATGGAATCCTTCTGCTTTTGAGTCCTGGGCAGGTCGGTCACAAAATCCATTACGATATCCTCCCATTTACATTCTGGCACGGGAAGGGATTGCAATTTTCCTCCAGGTCTTTTGTGCTCAATTTTCACTTTCTGACAGACTAAACACTTGGATATGAATTCTGCGACTTCTTGTTTCATGTTTGGCCACCAGAAGTTTCTTCGTACATCCTTGTACATCTTACTTGCTCTTGGGTGTACGGAATAGGCAGATGCGTGGGCTTCTTTCAAGATGATCTTTCGAAGCTCGTTCACCGCTGGCACACAAATTCGATTTCGGAACCAAAGGGAACCATCATCCTGAATGATGAATCTAGGTGCCTTGCCTTCTTGTACTTCGCCACAAATTCTTATCAGCATGATGTCATCAGTTTGCTTCTCTCTGATTTCAGTTAACAAGTCAGATCGGATTTCTAAGGTGCTTAAACAACCTTGTTGTCTTCCAAACCAGACCTCAATGCCTTCTCTTATCAGTTCTTGTTGCAGCTTTGGCTGAACTGTTAGCATTGCGATCAGGCCCTCTTGTTCTGTCTTACGACTGAGAGCGTCGGCCACGACGTTAGCTTTGCCCGATTGATAGAGTAGCTCGATGTCGTAGTCCTTCAGTAGTTCAAGCCATCTTCTTTGTCTCATGTTCAGTTCTTTCTGGGTGAACACGTACTTCAGACTCTTGTGGTCGGTGAAAATATGACACTTTACCCCGTACAAGTAGTGTCACCAAATCTTTAAGGCAAACACCACTGCTGCTAGTTCGAGGTCGTGCGTCGGATAATTCACTTCATAAACCTTGAGTTGTCGGGATGAATAAGCGATTACTTTCCTATTCTGCATTAGCACGCATCTCAAACCTTGCTTTGAGGCATCACTGTAGACCACAAAACCTTCGTGTCCATCTGGCAGAGTCAGCACTAGGGCACTGGTGAGACGCTTCTTGAGTTATTGGAAGCTTTCTTCACATTTTTCGTCCCACACAAACTTCTTGTGGGTTTTTCGGAGTAGCTTCATCATGGGTAGGGCGATCTTTGAGAACCCTTCGACGAACCTTCGGTAGTACCCTGCAAGTCCTAGGAAGCTGCGAATTTCCTTCACATTCTTTGGTTGCTTCCATTCGGAGACTACTTTAATTTTCTTTGGGTCTACCATAACTTCGTCTTGGTTGATGTCGTGGCCTAAGAAAGCCACTTCTTTAAGCCATAAGTCACACCTGGACAACTTGGCGTAAAGCTGGTTGTGCCTTAGAATCTGTAGCACAGTTCGGAGATGTTCTTCATGCTCAGCTTGATCTCCGGAGTAGATTAGGATGTCGTCGATGAAGACGATGACAAACTTGTCGAGGTATTCATGGAAGCATCGGTGCATCAGGTCCATGAACACCGCAGGTGCATTGGTCAAACCAAATGGCATCACTACAAACTCGTAGTGGCCATAGCGGGTGCGGAAACCTGTCTTCGGTATATCCTCCTCGCGGATCCGAAGTTGATGATAACCTGATCTCAGGTCGATCTTGGAGAACACCTTGGCACCTCGAAGCTGGTCTAAGAGGTCGTCTATCCTTGGAAGAGGATACTTGTTCTTGATGGTGACTTTGTTCAGCTCTCTATAGTCTATGCATAAACAGAACGTCCCATCCTTCTTTTTTACAAAGAGTACAGGTGCTCCCCACGGCGAGGCGCTTGGTCGGATGAAACCCCTCTCAAGCAGCTCTTCGAGTGGACTCTTGAGTTCCTTCATCTCTATCGGAGCCATCCGGTAGGGTGCCTTGGAGATTCGTGTAGTTCCTAGCTCGAGACTCACTGAGAAATCGACTTCTCATCGAGGAGGTAATCCGGGGAGCTCTTCTGGGAAGACGTCGGGAAATTCTTTGGCTACAGGAATCTCTTGAATATCCACGACCTTTTTCTCTGTTGGCTCGAGGTAGAAAAGATACCCAACACAGCCTTGTCAGACTAGCTTCCCGGCCTTCATGGCGTTGATCACCTTTCCATTTTCTTCTTCCCGTTTTCCCTTGAACTTACATATGTGCTTCCCTCCTGAGTTAATGGATACTGTTCGGGTGTGGAAATCGATTATTGCTCCATGACGAGACAACCAATTTCTTTCGATAAAGATGTCATAGGGATCCATTGGAATGCATATCAAGTTATAGTTGAAGATTCCTCCTTGAATGCTTAAAGGAAAACTACCTAATTGCTTCGCCCCTATGATTCTTTCTCCGTTTGGAAGGTTCACGACAAACGGTTCACATTCTTCCTGGTTATCTATATCTAGGAGTTCTACACACTTCTCGGATATGAAAGAATGCGAAGCACCAGAATCGAAGAGAATGAAAACATCTTTAGAGCGGATATGGAGGGTACCTTGACAGATAGGCTCCTCCGGTTTGTCGGTGGTGCGCATTTCGTACAACCGGTTTCCTTGTTCCTGAGGATGCATTAGTCCCTTTCCCTTATTGTGAATTGTATACCGGACCGATGCAGTTCCCGCTATTCTGTTTGATGCTTGTGGGTGCTGAGAAACTGTATTAGAATGGGCCTAGCCTGACGGGTTTGCTGGTTGCCTACAGAATTGACAGAGATGTCCGTCTTTCCCACAGTTGAAGCATTTCTTGGGAGCCTTAGGACAGTTTCGGTTGAGATGACCTGGTTCTGCACAGTTGTGGCAGACGGTCGGACTTTTTCTTGATTCTGAACTCTGGAAAGATTTTGGCCCAGTTGACATGGCCTTGTTCTTGCTCTTCTTAGACCATTGAGATCCTTGTGGGGATGCCGACCTCTTGAATCCACTTTGACTGGAGTGGTGAGGCTTTCCTCCGCCAAACTTTCTGCGCTCGGGGCCTTTGAGAGTCGTTTCCATCCTATGGGCAGCATCCACATACTCCTCCAAAGTTTTGAAGGAGCGATTCACCGTCCAAGGTTTGATGGTGTCGCTCATCCAACGGTAGAAGCGCTTGATCTTTTGTTGCTCAGTGGTGATTTCTTCCTTGGAGTACTGAAGGAGATGATTGAACTTTTTGGCGCGTTCTAGCACGCTCAACCCATGGATCTTCGGGGAGTGGAGTTCGTCCAGCTTTTCATCCTTCATGGATTCAGAGAAGAATCGGTGCATCATTTTATCCTTGAACATAGCCCAGCTCAAATTGGGGCGAGTGGACAGGCTAGAGCTTTCCCACCATTCACCGGCTTCATCTTTCAGCTTTAGAGCAGCCATGTGCACTTTGTTTGCTTCCAAGAAGTGCACGTTCCTTAGCAGTCTCTCGATGTGGTAGAACCAGTATTGGATTCTTGACGGGTCGCCTGTTCCATCGTATGAGTCGGGCTTCATCGCGTTAAATTTTTTGATTCCCTCACGAAGCTAACTTCTTTTTGCTTCTCGGGAATGACCTCTGCTTCTGGGGCTCCTTCTTGTATTTCCTCTTGAACTTCGATGTTTGCTGGGTTAGCTACCGCGGCAGGGATGGCTTCTTGTACTAGTTGTTGTACAAGAGTGCGTAAAGCTGCCACTGTACCCTCATTGAGTACAATTGGAGCTACTGGTGCAGGAGGAGGGTTGACTTGATGCCCACCTCTGACCTCGGACTGGCTTTCATCATGGCCTTCCCCAGCGGCGCTAGGGTTGGCACAGCGACTGTTGGATCTTGTGTTGACCATTTGAAGGTTTTAAGTTGGTTTCATTTGTTAATCCAATAATATAAGTAAGAATTAACATGCAAGTTTTCGGAGAAGAAAGAGAAATTTTATTAAAAATTGTTCATAAGAGCGAGTACAAAGGCTTTATAACATAAGCCGTTACACTAAGGATGGTAAAGAAAAGCTATGCCGACTCGACTTTCTTAGAGACAAAACGAAGTCGAGAGAAGTGGTCTAACCTCACTTCTTATGAAAGGAAACGTACAAGCTAAGGTAATCTAAATGTGGTCGGTGTACTTGTCGAGGAAGCCTTCCTCGAAGAGAGTCTCATCGATGATCCCGGTATCATTGTTGAGAAGGAGATTGGCTTGCTCAATCCGCCTGCTACGGCGGTTCTCCCGGGCTTGGAGCTAGGCAATGCAGATCCTATGCTGGATCCTCTCCTCTTGCTCCCTTAGTGACTCGTTGACCCACTCTTCCTTGTGACCTTGCAGCATGCCAAAGTTCATCAGACGGGTGGTGGAGCGTTCACCAAAGTCCCGGAGGGCACGACACCAGGGGGTGGTGGAGCGTTCACCAAAGGCTGGCGAGCCTGACTGTTAGAGGATTCTCCAAACATCCAGTCGGAGAGCCCCTCCATTTGACACTCTATGGGCGCTTGGCTCGCCCTCTCACACAGTGTTGGCTGGCTAGTGGGTCCCCATGGTCGGGTTCCAGGGAACCTCTCCTCTGAGCGGTCATGGTTGACAAATCCGAGATGAAGTCCTTGTAGAAGTACGTCGTCCTCATGAAACCAGAAATCGGTCAAAGGCATGGGTCCCTCTGGCTCGGGTGCTCTTGGAGGTGAGACGACCTCCACTCTCGGGATCATGGGAGGCGGTGGTGCTTGTGGAGGTGGGACATACTCCATCCTCGAGATCAAAAGAGGTGGTGGAGCAACTGGGTCGAAGACTTCTCCATTGGAGTCATCCTCTTCGGAATCCTCGAACTCTGCGAACTCTTGGTCGTTCTGGTGCCAAGCATCCCATTCAGCCTGGGCATCCCACTCCAGCTCGAAGCCATTTCCTTCCTCTTCACCTTCTTCAAAGTTGAGGTCGGGAATTATCCCTTCCTCGCCAAGTTGGTACTCCGGTACCATCTCTTCATCTTCATCAATCGGGTAATCTTCAGGCTCGTATACTGGCGCCATTTCCTCATCGCCGGATGGATATTCTTCGGGTTTGTACACCGGGGACGGGGGTGGTGTCACTGGTGTTGGGTACTCTTGTGGTGCATGGTTGAGTGCGAGATCCTCCTCGGGATCTTCTTTTGGGTCCTCTTTGGGGTCTTCCTCAAGATCCTCTTCGGGATCCTCCTCAACCATGTCCATAGGCAATGCCTCTTCGGGCTCATAGAAAGGGTCGTCATGTGCGTTGTTATAAGGGAAGAACGGATTTGGAGCCTGAATGGCTTGAAGAGCCTCTTCAATTTGGTTCCTAATATGGGTGGTTTGGCGTGTCTCTACCATGATATGTGGAAAGGAAGTGTTAATATAGAATCTCCTTAGATTCTATAAGGTGAAGACATATTTGTAACACCCCGTTTTTCCCTCGGATATATTACCGCCAGTGACCTCGGAATATACACTCCGAAGCCACCCAAGGCTTTCACAGTATTCAAGATATAAATAAATAATGATAATTCAATAAATATTAAAACAAATGTCCAACTTTCACAATCTTGAATAACCCAAATACTTGCGGAAAAAAAAGAGATTAAATAGTCTTGAACAAAGCGGAAGTAAAATTCTTGAAGGCGGTCCTTACAGACCAAGGATCTCGACCTTAAAACTAAAACAAAGTTATTCAAAAGAAACTTGCAAAGACTTCAACTACTTCAATCTCGAAACACCACTCCTTTACTCCCTGATGTTCCGTATAGGGATGGTTGACACCAGCCGGCCATGCAAAAGAAATAAAGCGGTCGGTCAGTCTAATGAAAGACTACGCAAGTGGAATTTTATGTGAGGTTCTTATGATCTTAGTTGCATTATGACCATCGGTATCCGAATGAAAGCCGATTGATGACATAACCCAAATAATCTCACGGAATGGGAAATATGATAAAAAGATTAGGACACCACAAAACTATGGTTCCTTAAGAATGAGAAAGGTTATGTTGGGAACTTTAATTATCAACCAATATTTTGAAAAGCCTCCGTCGACTTATCAAATCTACAACCAACCTCACCAAATGCGTGTTGTCCGAATTCAGATTAGAAAATAGATTAATCAAAGCCGGGAGCCAGAGTGGTTTTCCAAGTTGTAGTCACCACCCTGAACACATTTTAATGGGTGTGCACTAGCACTTATCTTATTTAATTACATAACATTGCATTCAAGTTGGTAGCTTTTAAGACGGCAACGCAATATGCCATAAGATATAGAATCCCACAAAGGGAGGAACGGGTTCCTAAGTCCCGATACAAGGCACTAGCTAGGTGCCAAACACTTCTCAAAACGGTTGAGAGAGTAGGGTCATGACCAGCATTAGGGTCTAGGTCCATCCTAATGCAAAATATTATAAAGAGGTGTTCAGGGGTTAGTGAACCCCCACCCCTAATTCTACGCTAGTCCAAAACAACGAATCTCAAAATGAGATCGTGAAACAAACATGTGCACAAGCATTGCAACCTAAGTATAATTTCTAGCGCATAATAGTAATAATAACAATAAGCTACCATGGGTCATTATTTCTATGCATAATAAACCCTAATTCATTTATACATTTCAACATGATCATTATTTCTATAATAACCTAAGTTCATTTTATTCAAACAAGCGTTCCCAACACAACATGCAAACATGAATAAAAGTATTCATGATAAAATATGAGAGCAAACCACCACTTGCCTTGTTAGCAGGCGAACAGTACGAGGATTCAATGAATTGGAGTCAAGCGAAAACAAACAAGTTCCTGTTTCAAACAAGAGTACAAAATAAATTGTATTAATTTATTTTGATCCTCTTTCTCCTTTAAGAGAGTGATAGGATATAATTTAGGAGTTTATAAAATTATAAACTTCTAATTTAGTAAGATGATTCCCGACTTAATCTTAGCATTATGAACATTCTAATTTTTTTTTCTTTTTCATGGCTTAAGGAATGTAAACTTAAATACCTTATATTATGCATAAAAATATTCTCTATTTATTTTATATGCATATAATGTATTTTTAAGTCATAATCTTACTCAATATTTTTATTCATAAACATCATTAATTACTTTAATAAATATAATTTCAGAAATTAATATTTTCTGTAAGTATATTCTCAAAACTTTATTCTTCAAACACAAAACTAGAGTAATGACTTCCTTAAAAATAACAACATATAATTAAATATTTAGTCTATGAGTTTAACTTGAATCATTGTAAAAAGATACTTTTAACTTAAGAATACCCTTTATAATAATAATTTATTTTATAAAAAAAAACAGATTTAATAATTTGTTTAGATTTCTCCCAAATATGTAGAGCCAATATAATTATTCAAATTAACCATTTCTATTTGAAAAGCTCTTAAAAAAACAAAGAGTATAATAAAATAGAATAAAATAAAACATTAAAAAATAAAAGAAATTAAAACAGAGGTATAAGAACAATAAAAGAAACGTGTATTGCTTACTACAGTTGGCTTACAGTGAGGGTGGTAGTGTGCGGCGCAGGGGAGGGCGGCCAAAGGGTTGACGGTGGTGGCTGTGGGTGGTAGCCGCGAGGGTCGGGTTGGATCTGGTGGGTTGAAGTCGAACGGGGCAAGACAAATGAAGTTTCGGTCTAATGGGTTTGATAGAGCTATGGAATTTTTGGTGGTGAAAGGAATCGATTTCGATCTCAATTTATAGGGTAAAGGGTCGGATTTGAACGCCCAAAATGATTTAAAACCTTCCATAACTCCAATTTATCTGATTGGCAATCAAATAAGGCTAAATGATTTTTAACCCTAATTCGTTCAAATCATAAAAGCGAAAATTTCGGGATCCGATTGATCAAATTAGCGTTAAGATTATGATGGGTATGAAATAAGGATCGTTTCCATGTATAATACTCTCAATTCCGCGATCAAAGGGTGAAAACATAATTTGGGCATTCTCCATTGATGAAGCTGCGTACCAGCTGCGGGAGGAAGAAGGTGGGTTTGCTAAATTTTACAATTTCAGCCCCATTTGTAAAGCAATTACAATTTTGGCCCATACTTTTAAAACGTGGTAAAAATACCCATTTCTTAGGCATTTAAAATTTCGAAAATTATATTTTTGTACCCAACATTTTAAGGACACATTATCTTACCTTAAAAGCTTATTCCTTTGTCATAACAATAAATAAAAAAATATTTAGTAACTTATTAGAACTCTTTATTACTAAAGAAAATGTTTTTAGAAAAGTATTCTCAAAACTCTTAAAGGAGATTATTCCCAAATACTTTGTATGATTTTATTCATATCACTACTTATGAATACTTCTTTAAATTTCATTATTAATATTGAGTAAGACATATGACCTTTCGGGTAAGGTCATTTATCTAAAATAATCTTATAACGATTATTTGTTAACCTTTTATTTAATAAGATGAAGCATTTAATATTTTGATAATGCCACATATATTTTATTAAATAAATTAAGGGAAATTACATCATTGCCCTTCTTAGAAAAGAGGGTTATTACAATATTGAAGGAAGTTAAGGCATCATGTATAAACATTACATATAAAACGTTTATTTTAAGACTTTTTATTTTCTTGACCCTACTAAGGAGTCTAGGATTTCTTTTTGAACATGTTACTTAGAAATGGTTTTCTATTTTGCTAACAAGTTCTTCTAAGGTAATAGTTAAGCTTACACAAAAGTTTTACAAAAATGTTTTGAGTTTAAAAGTTGAAATACTTATGCTACTTAAGTATTTAAAAGGAAAAAGAAAGTTTATGAAGATAGTAATTCTAGAACTAAGTACTTAGTATTAAAGTTTTCAATTTAGAGAATTATCCTTAGTTAAGGTGTTTAAGTTTTGAAAGTTGACAATTCTAAGTTTCCTAGAGGATATAAGAAGGAACTTTCTATAAATAGAAGTTTCAGGCTGCAGAAGAAAACTTGGGTTTTAAAAGTTCTCGGTTTTTGAAAATTCTTGGTTTTAAAAGTTTTCGGTTTGAAAACAAAACCTTGCTCAGATACCCTAATTGTAACACCCCTATTTTACAACATTGGGTATTACCGCCAGTGACCTCGGATTTTACCGTCCAAAGTCACCCAAGACTTTTAGAATGATATTGAACACTTAAATGCGGAAATTAACATAATTCATAATATAAAAGGGTGCTCTCGAAAGAGACTTTGTTCGTACAAACCATCTTGCATTGCTTAAACAAAATGATGTTCGAGAACGAAACGCATAAAAACTTGTCCTTTGAAAATAAACAAAAATAAATCAACATGGTACGAAAGATACATATTGAAGATTCTTGTCCTTCTTTCGCCTTCGTCTACACCTTGTTTGCGTTCCTAGGTTCTAACATAATTCGCGGGGGGCGAGAATATGTTAGGCAAACATGAGGAAAAGAAAAATTAGTCTAACAGACTAAGAAAGCAGGAACGGAACTTTCGTAGGATAATTTGATAATTTTTTTAATATACGAGAGAGATATGATCGTAGGTGGTTTGATGTATAGAACTTTATGTGGGGTTTATCGTAACGAAAAAGAGCGTATCTCAAGAGGAGGTAGCTCGTTAATCAAGAGAAGAGCTACTAGATTGTAGACTTCTTTTAGAGTAGAAAGGACGTTGGGAACGTTATTAATTCATACAAGTTTGAAAACTTCTCGCGCCCTGAGCGGACCGAGAGCCAGATCAATCATTTGAGATCGGTCCGGTTTTGATGTCTTTTAAATGTGCATTGGTCACTTATCTTGTATAATGATGAAAATATCGATTACGTTAATGATTTTTACAAAGTGTGGGGGGCTTGCATGGCCCGGACCACTTAAGGGAAAACTCAGTTTCCGATACTTAGCTAGAGTGTCACTCATCCCTCCTTGCAATCGGAGCAGACATGGATCATGACCCTGAAAGTCGTACTTTAAGCGCAGAGGCATAGGACTTACTAATTTATATAGAGGCGTCGGGTTAATCCTACGCGCCTCACTAGTTCGTTCGAAACCGTTCTCTTAACGAGACCGTAAACAATCAAGGCCACAACAAAGCTAGCATAATAGTCCTATCAAATATTAAATAGCGGAATAACGATAACAATGGGGTCATTATATCTAACAATTGATATCCCTAGGTTCGTTTTATTACTAGCAAACAAGTTGTTCCCAACATCGAGAAATTTAACGGAATGAATATATAAGGCTACAAGGGGAAATTCCACTTGCCTTTGCTTTTACGAGTATAGATTAGCGAGATGACGAAAAGCGTTGTTCACGACTTGGACGGAATTCGACCTATCGACATGGAATTTACGAACGAGATATAAATAAGAATTTTCTTTAAATTCTTTTAAGGTTTTGAAATTCTCTTGTATATTTATTACAAGAGAATAAAATTCTAAATTATTATAATAAAAATTTAGGTGGGATAAATAAAATAATAATATTCCTTTATTATTATTTTAACTTTGTAATATCCTTTTTATCCTTATAAAAATCCTTATTCTTAATACTTACTTATTTTCATTCTTGGAACCAATAATATCCTTATTCAATTTATTAAAAAAATTCTTTTATGACTTAACTTGCTATTTTCTTAATATAAATAAGCAAGTAACACTTTATGAAATCTTAGGATATAGTGTTCAACTTTAAGAAGATATATTGATTTTATAATATTCTTAGGTTTGTAAAAAGTCTATTATGACCTTATACACCTATCTTAGTATTATTATAATATTATCTTTTATCAATAAAAATCCACAACATTACTTATAATATTAGCTTCTACCAAGTGATAATTTATTATAACATGATCTCATTAAAATTATCATTTAAATATATAAATAATCTTATGTATAGATAATAATATTACTAGGCCTCTTTTTAGTATTTTCCATAATTAGTACCTTCTAGATTAAATCAAGCTCTCTATAATGATAGTATGATATTAAAATAATCGTATTTACCTTATTTACATATATCCTCCCATATCTTTAGTTTATATAAATAATATGATCATGTCTTAAGAACTTATCTTATAAACAATAAGTATATAATTATGATAACTAGCACAAGATATATTATCGTTTCTATTTTTAAATATCTTTTCATGCAAGGCACTTCTAACAACTTAGCAATATAAATATCAAATTATATAAAAAAATTTATTATCATATCTATCATTATTATTAAATATTGCATATGTCTTTAAATTCTCTACACTTACAAATATTTTATATAATCATATTTCTTTATCATATAATCTTCTAACAAGGTATCTTTTAATAATAGAAAGTTACAAACTTCAAACTAGTAAACTTTATATAAAAATACTTTTACATGAGTTCTTATTATTATTTAATATAAATCATGTCTTACAAATTATATTATGATTTAAAATAAAGGATTATCCATTATACTTTATTTATTTGATTTATTTCTTCTTCTCAATTAACAAGATCTCCAATTATTATTTTGATTAGATTAAACCTTGCAAGCTAACTCTCAATGGATTTATTTATTTCTACTAACAACCTCTTTTAATTAAAATTAACATGAATAAAAAAATAAAAGGGATAAAAAAATATACCCTAAGTTTGTCTTCTGTAATACAAAATAACAGAGATGTGCACAAGGGAGGGGCAGCGATCAGGCGGCACCACCAGGGATCCTCGGCGGCGACTCGGCGGCGTCCAGGCGGCAAAGGTGGTGGCCGGCGGTGCACAAGGGAGGAAGAAGGGGGAGGTTGAAGGTACTCCAATGGTGTTTTGAAGGGGAAAACTAAAACTTGAAAGGCTGATTTTTGGAACTAAAATTGAGAGCAATTGCTTAGAAGAGATGTTGGTGTGAGTTTGAAGGAGGTTTGAGTCCTTTATATAGGCAAAGGGAGGAGGCTTGGTGATCCATGCCATTGATGGTGCACCAATGGAGAGGAGGAGGATGATCATCAATTGGTCAAAAGTGTGTTAGTTTGATGGTGATGAGATGATGATGCAACAATGGTGGTCTTGCAAACAAAGAAGGAGGAGGAGGAGGCTCCATTGCCATGCATTGGAGGAATTTTCAATCAACGTTAAATCACATCAGACAAGAGTCTGATGTCTCTAGGAAGAAGAAGTTTAGGATAGAATAAAAATAAAAAGAATGGGTAATTGAATAGAAAGTTACAATGGCTTAGCGGATTGTGGGAAGGGGCGTGTGAGAGGGGTTGCAAGAGGTCTCGGGTTCGAGTCGCAACTCTTGCATCCTTTTTATGGAAATTTTTTATTGTACTATTAATAGCTTAATGTACCCCTTTTTATTTAATAAAAACCGAAATTTATAAAATATGGTTTTTATTTAAATGCTTTTATTTCTTCATAACCCTTATAATGCATTCTTGAATTTATTTAATTAATTTACTTAAGGATCTCTTTTTGAAGAGAAAAGGGTTATAAAAATTATATTAAGAATTCTCCTTTAAAAAGGGAAAAGATTATAAATATTATATTATCTTGGTTTTAAAAACTTTGAAATATTGCGGATATTACATTATTTCTTAAGAAGACCAAAAGATTTCTAGGAAAGCTAAATATTCTTTATTATATAGTTACAATGAAATTATAAAATATCTTATTGTTTGTATGAGCATTAATTGCCATGTTATTTAAGTTTATAGTATTATTATAGAAGATATGGTGATTATGCAACTTAATGGGAGATTTTATCTTTCAAATAAGATAGAATTAAAGTTAGAGAAGGGTGGAATATTCCTAGCTTGGGTTCTAAGGCAGTTGACTAGCCCTAGGAAATATAATTTTTGGCCTCCATAATATCCTTCTTTCATTATAAATACACGTCTTCGTCGTGTAGGGAAGGCCACATGTTGCATATCAACACATATTGAGAGTTTGAACAAGCTAATACTCGCTTAGCTCGACTATTCAAGAAAATCCATACTAGTTGGATTTCTTGCTTTCTTGTTGTACCTCGACATTCAATTGGACCACTGCTCTTTTGACTTAGGTATCGGAGGTGGAGTAGGGGGTCCCTGCCCCTTGTGTCCATTGTTGTGCAGGTTATAGGTTGAGAGAAGCAGTTAGGAGCAGAAGTGGAAGGAGCATTCAATTAGTGCATTGAAGGCGGAATTTTTTGTGCACTAACAATTAGCGCCGTCTGTGGGAAAAGAGTACTCGATCCACGCAATTATAGTGTTGGAATCGATCCCTGAAAAGTGAAAACCAAGAAGTCGTCTTTAGAGACACTAGGGCACCGTCGCGAAGCGAAATCGAGCGAGGTACGCCCAACAAAGAAAATCGCGATCGCGGGCTCTCGGCACAGTAAATCGCGATCGAAAACTCCGAAAATCGCTCGGAAAATCAATCTTTTATGGAAATTGATCAGTCTAATCTCGATATTCGCTCGGAAGATCAGACCTTTATACTCGGGAACGACTTGATCCGTGACCCGGCCCCTCTCGCTGATACGGCTGTTAATCGAACAGACCGTCTGGGGCCCGAGTCAAGCGAAGGAATCGTTAGTCGTGGTACTTCACGGTCTGAATCTATAGAATTTGATCAAACTCCAGAGTCGGCAATGTGTGTTGCTGAAAACGAGAACAATCAAAGGGTTCAAGAGCGCAGCGAGTCGGTCCAAGCAATCGCAATGCCGAACAAAACCGCGACCAGGAGGGTCGCGATCGCATCCAGTCAAGTCACGCCCGCGATTTAGAGAACCACGACCGCATGCTACGTATTTCTAAGCCCTCTCTTACTATTCGCGAGCCAAACCCTAATTTGGTTAGCCCTCGCCTAGAGCAAGGCCAATCCAACCATGTCGGATCTAATCCTGTTAGAGGTGACAATCGCATTACTTTGTCATCCGCTCCAAACAGCAACCACTGGAGATGAAGAAGAAGACGAGATCACCCATGCTTTGGCTACTACTCTAAGAGAGAATGAGAAGTACCAAACTAGGTGTGCAGAGACTGAATCCCATATGGAACATGCCATACAACAAATCACCAAGCTTAAGCATTCATTGGACAAAGTTCAAGGCAAGCGCCCTATTGATGAATCAGAAATTGAAAGGACTACTTGACGGCTTGCTAGTGTTATTGAATTCGTCGATAACCGCCGTGGTCCTCAATCAATCAGTTCTGAAGAATCAGATAAGATGCAGGTTGATTATGATAGCGACTGTAGGGCGCCAAGGAACCGGTGAAGGGACCGCCATCACGAGTGGCCCTCGCGCATGAGGTCTCGAGCCGCGGACCCCCCTCAGTCCAGTGACCCATCCTCGGACCACTCGAGTGAGCCCAAAAACTACAGTGATCGCCGCAGATGAAGCTGCAACCGCGGTGACAACGGTCGCGACCGCGGCCGGTCGAACCGCAACCGCGGGTTTGGTGATCGGTGCGATTTTTCACGCGAGCGTGACGACCGCTATGATCCTTCCGAAAATCCCGACCTTGGGCATGATCGGGGCAAACAAAAGAAGAGATGATGTAGTCAGTGTCGGAGTGTTAGCATAGAGAGGCTTGAAGGGAAGGCACGAACCCTTAAGCGCACTCAAAGGAGGCTGCTTGATCTTTTAAGAGCGCAAGGTGGTACCTTGCAATCGGCTCAAGAACAAGCAGAGCATAAGTTGGCTATGGTGACATCGACACCATTCCACATAGACATTCAACAAGCCCGACCTCCATCAAAGTTTTCTCCCCCATCTTTCACTCTTTATGATGGGCATTCGGATCTCGTAAACCGCATAGCATCTTATTCTCATAAGATGGCGTTGTGGGTGTCCAAGGAGGCTATTATGTGAAAGCAAGCTAAGAGAATGGAAATACATGTTGACACTTCGTCTTCCTTCTACAATGGTTGTGGACACTACCTTTAAAAGGTAAATACCTGTTGAAAGCAAGCTAAGAGAAGAGTTGACACTTCGTCTTCCTTCTACAATGGCTGAGCTCCAAGAGCTTGTTCACCATTATGTACGGTTGGAGGAGGCTAATTACAAAGTAAGAGGAAGGTAGTCCTCTCCTCTGTAACACCCCCTTACTTACCCTGGAGGTATTACCGACAGTAACCCCGATTAAGACAAACCAAAGCTACCCAAGGCTTTAAACTGACTGAACAAACTAAAAACAAGGTAAATGAAATCATTTAAAACCTAACAAAATTAAGTACAACTTTACAGCGGAAAAGAGAATAAAAGGTCATATACAAGCCTTAACTTAAAAAGAATTAGTAAATAAATAGAACAACCTTCTATTTAAACAAAATCTTTATCAAGTCTTTCTTAAGTTCTTATTTTTGAAACTCAAATTCGTTTTGAAGTAGTTCAACCATGATCTTCACTCAAGTATAGCCATTGGAAACCTTTCTTCAACTTCTGGAGCTTCAAACCTCTGAATCTGCCTCTTGAATCAACTTCCAAGAAGAACCTGATGTATCGTAAACCAACGGTGGACACCAGCCGACCATATAAAAGAAAATAAGATGGACGGGTTAGTCTAATGAAAGACTAAGCAAGGGAGAAACTAACTTGGTTCTTATGGTTGTAACTAAACATATTGGCATCCAAATCCGATTAGACTCGGATTATGATCCAACAGTTAGCAGTCTATTAGAGAATAAGAAGGAGACTCGTATATTCAAGAGATAGGACACCACAACTTGTGGTTCCTTTCCGAAACATGAACAGTTGTTGGGAACCCAGATTAATCACATAATATTTTGAAAAGCCTCCATCGACTAATCAGATTGACTTAATCAAAGCTTGATTAAGAATCATTCATAACAGGGAGCAAGAATGGTTATCGAATGGACTAACTATCTTGGTAAATTAATGTGCCTAACACACTTATCTATCATTACTCTCAATCTGTGCACTCGCACCATTTAATAGTTCTTACGTAGTTCGGCCAACAACCGAGATCAGAGGGTCTATTTCATCCATGATCATTTACATATATCCTCGGTCAACAACCGAGGTTCGGCCAACAACCGAGATCAGAGGGCCTATTTCATCCATGATCATTTATACATGCTCGGCCAACAACCGAGTGTCAATTGCACTTAGCTAGAGTGCACCA
Source organism: Fallopia convolvulus (assembly GCA_964016875.1). Lineage (NCBI taxonomy): Eukaryota > Viridiplantae > Streptophyta > Magnoliopsida > Caryophyllales > Polygonaceae > Fallopia > Fallopia convolvulus. The sequence goes on from OZ024732.1 coordinate 20,238,055, forward strand.
TTGTCTTCCTTCAACGTGAAGTGTGACATGAGTCATGACTCCAATATTGGGATACACTAGCAAGCTATGTCCCCAATACAGACTTTGTTATAAAGAGGTCATTGGAAACTCGGCTCCTACCCCTAGACTACCTATTTTGCAACAGTGTTTCAGCACAGGACCACTAAAGAGATGTTTTGGAGTCTAAACTCCGATCTCCATTATCTTACTTCGCAACAATGTCTCAGCATGAGACAGCTAAACACACAAAGTCGCACAACGGTCCTAAGTTCGGTTCCAGCGTAAAAACTGACATAACGACATGGTCATTATTTCTAACAAAATACAACATATCAAACTTTATTCAACACGCACATTATTTCCAACATGAAGATCAAATGGAATTCAATTCCTCATTTAATAACCATAAAGCAAGAGAGATCCGTCCACTTGCCTTAGAAGGTGTGCTCAATGTCCTTAGCAATTCAACAGTAATCTTTATCACCCTTCTGCCAAATATAACAAAATGATTTCTCAACAACAAGCTCACGGAAAACACTTTTTAGTTGTATACTCAACTTCTACAACTTCCTAATCGATAAACAATTTGATTTCGTATATCGATTATATAATAAATCCTTAGTTATCATGCTTTAAGGAGCCATCTTGGCAGAATTATAACTAATTATCCGCTTCACTTTTGAAACAATTTTCTAAATAAAAATTGTTCATTAGTAACAGTTCTTAAAGGTGACCAAATCTCGGATCAAACGGATTAACAACGAATCCCGAGTAATTATCCGAAGTCCTTTACTTGCCAATCGGTGTCAAAAATTGTATTCGCTATAACTGAAGATCCCGACGTCCGTTTCCTGAGCGGTTTGAACCTGTGGGGCCGTATCAACGTCAAGATTATAAAAACCATAAATTTAATTAGCAAAGCGGAACCGAAAGGCCCTTACGGTGGCTCTGCAACCAACCCGCTAATTAATTTCGATCGTATATACCTTCACTTGAGCCCATGGCTCGTTTGGATCGATAGTTGCTCGATCCCCGAGCCCAAGGGTGGCTGGGTGTTGCCCGGGAGTAACCCTTGCGGTGGTTGGTGTTCGGAGGGACCGGTGGTCGGCGGCGGCGTCACCCGGCGATGCAAGAAGATAGTCGGCGGTGTGAATTCTTTCTCCCGAGACCGTCGTCCTCCTTGATTCTTCTATGGCTCGGTTCCTCTTTTGCAGCAACCTAAAGGGAGGAAGAAGTTTAGATGAAAAAGATGATTGGAGGTGGAAGAAGAAGATGGACGAGCAGAGGAAATTGTCGGCGGTGAGAGTTCACCGAGTTCGTCGTCGTCCTCTCGGTCTCGCTCCCTTCTTTTGTTTTCAGTTGTCAAAAGTTCCAATTTCATCTTCATCCAATACGCATAAAATAGGAGAGAGAATCAGCTTTCCTCCCATATTAAGCAACAAAATTCGGCTTTTAAAACCAAACCCGTCTAGGAACGGGACTCGCGTTAAAACGGTAAAATTATGTACCTCGGATAGAAAAACTTACTAAACGAAAAACGTCTCGTAAATTATGTAGACCAATAAAACCAATTTTCCATGATTTTATCTTGCTACCTTCAATTTTTGAGGCTTCCGTTTCGTATTTTAAATCCATTACAGTACATAATTTAAAAGACGGCTTATCCAATAAATATTATTTTTCCACCAAAAAATCATAGAATTCACACCGATCCATAAAATCATTTCTTTGTGATTTTAGGATATCACCAAGAATTTTCTAGGATTTAATTTCCAACAAAATATTGGATTAAGCGTTAAATCGAACAAAAAGGTTAAAAGGATATCCGAGAAAAATTCAAAAATATCTTCAAAACCGCAGTTATTACATTAGTAGCCCCTTAAAAATGGTTTCGTCCTCGAAACCAAGGAGAACTCGGATCACAAAGAAGGATAGCACCAGCGCACATACACAACCACTACAAACCTATACAGAAGTTTGTAGTACCCCCTTAAAAAGAACATACTATTACTTCTGCACGAAGCACGATCAACCATTGCTTAGTTACCAAACTTCTTCTTTACAACATTCATTAACTTTGGAAAATGGCTCAGCATTTCCTGTGTAATTTCTCAAGTTTTTTCTTCACTTCCATTTTTATGTCAAGATAACCTAATCAAAGGTATTTTTTTCTTATTCACGATTCAACTTGGCCCTTCTTCATAGGGGTCATTTGGTTGAATATCCATCTTATTATTATTGAGTACAAGAGATATATTGAACGCATACTATCAAGAAAAACATTATGGATAGAATGCACTGGAGGTGGTAATGCCAACCGATAAACAAGCTTACCAGTTCTTTCCAGTATCTTGAAAGATCCAACATAGCGAGAATTTAGGTTGTCTCTCTTTCCCCAGCGGAATACACCTTTCAAGGCGGATACCGAAACAAAAACGTCATTCTTTACAATGAACTTAACATGCTCTCGCTTTAGCACAACACACAACTGTTGTCGCTATTGAGCAGTTAGCACCCTTGAACATGTTAGTGCGATATCAGTTATTGTTCTCATGGCCATGTCTAGCCCATGAAGAACCTTGTCAGCATTGTCATTCCAATAAATTGACAACCAATACTTCCGGCCTTACAAAGCCTTAAAAGAGTCATTTCCTTATCGTGTGATCACAATTCTTGTATGTGAAGTCACTCAAACTCAAACTAACATCCCAACTTGTGTGAAATCCAGAATACATGTCCTCGAGAATTTGAATTTCTTTCTTTACATCATTCATCAGTTTGATGAGGGAAGCTAGCGCTAAAATTTAATTCACTCCACAAAGCTTGATGTCACTCCCTTCAAAACTTTGGAATGAACCATCCATCTCAATCAGAGATAATAGTCTTTAGAGTTTTATGAAGATGAAAAACTCCATGCATGAACACCTCAGCTAACTTATGTACTCTTTAAGTCATCTTAAATGCATTAAAAAGAACACTCTAGATGAGTTTATTAACAACCTCCATATTACATCCTTCTTTCATTAAGTCTTGAACGACTAAAGACCAGAATCCATTGTAACATCTCTCTGCTTCCATTCTAAAACAGGAAGAGACTATAACATTTCATCTGGTTTTCTATGCTAAATCAGGACTTCCAAACAAACCAAACACATCAAAACAAACTCAGTGACATTTTGCTTCATGTCAATCCATCAAAAGTTTTATCTTAAATCCTTATACATTTACTCGTTCCAAGATGAACTAATTAAGCAAATAAATATGCTTCCTTTGAAATAAGCTTTCAAAGCTTATCAACAACAGATACACATGAACAGTTTTGAAACCAAGCAATCTATAATCTTGAATAACAAATTCCGATGTCTTACCTTCTTGATCTTCTCCATTGATCTTAAACAATATTACTTTCCCATACTACTTTTCCTTGATCTGGTCAACAGATTTTGAATACATCCTAGGGTATTCACACAACCTTGTTGTCATCTAAACTAAACCTTTAGTCCTTCTCAAGGTGATACTTTCTATGCATGGAGGAATTACAATCAGCCCACCTGGGGCAATTATGCATACGGCCAAGGGAGCCAACTTCCTCAGCAAGAACAGAGAGTTCCACCTTACAGACCCTCGGACTATCAAGAGACGCCATCTTGGGTGAATGGACTCTATGAAGGGATCAATAGAGTGAAGAATGAAATCAACAAAGTCCAAGCTAACCTTAACTATCAAATGAAATGGTGGGAAGAGTTCGAGAACTGGAAGAAGAACGTTGAATCCCAACTTTGTAACCTAGCTGCACGGATTCCAAGACCTCAAGGGCAACTTTCGGGCCGACCCGAAGAGAACCCAAGAGGAAAAATTGCAGCCATACACCTCAGAAGTGGAAATGAGTTGCCAGATCGAGCCAAGCCTAAAGACACTAAGCACGGCAACGAAGATGATGCCCCGGTCAGGCTCGTTACCGACCCCAACAGGGTCGTTAATGAGGCTCCCCAGCTCGATAATGCGCCATCCATGCTAGGTAAGTCTCCTGAACCAAACTCTAAGTTCGTTACCGACCCCACCAGAGTCGGTACCAACCCCTTATCTGCACCGATCGACCCTCTTGTCGATTCGGTAAGGCCTCGATCCAAATCTCTTTCTATCCCGAGTCTGTCTAAAACTCTTCCTTTCCCGATTACGAAATCTAATGATGTTACGGAAGGAAAGTTTAGACGGCTTGTTAAAATTCTTCAAGGGCTAAATATTTCAATTCCATTTATTGATGCCCTTAATGAAATGCCTGCATACGCTAAATTTTTGAAAGAGATTTTGAGCAGGAAAAGATCTATCTCAGAGTTGCATAATGAGGTCCATTGCATAAAGCTTCCCGAAAAACTCGGTGATCCAGGTAAGTTTGCAATTTCAATTGGCATTGGGGCTCACCGTTTTAAAGCTCTATGTGACCTAGGTGCCAGTGCTAGTTTATTACCATTATCTATCTGGACCAAGGTTAACATGGGACCACTAGAGCCTGTCAAGATGAAACTCTACATGGCGAATGGATCTTCTGTAAAAGCAACTGGAGTCGTTGGCGATGTTCCTGTCCGAGTTGGAAAATTCTTTGTCCCAAACGACTTCATTGTGCTAGATATGCCTGAAGACCCTGCGGTGCCAATCATTCTAGGCAGACCATTTTTAGCCACCACAGGAGCACGTGTAGATGTCAGAAAAGGACTTCTCACATTTGATATTGGAGAAGAGAAAGTCGAATTTTATTTCAATTCGCCCATAAGCGAAGTGGCTAGTTGTAGTACTGAGGAGCTTACCGACCCACCATGGGTCGGTACCGACCCCTCCCTGAGTACAAAAACGGGCCGATTCGATGGAGACACGCCTAAAGAGGAGCCTACCGATCCCCCATGGGTCGGTAACGACCCATCCCTGAAGGCGTACAAAGCTGAAGTTGGATCCAGGCACGATACCGAGGCACTTCTAGATCCAGCAGGGTCGTTAACGACCCACACACCCTCGGTAACAAGCCACTTCCCGAATGACCCTGGTGAGTTTTCTTGTTCTTATCCAATCAATTCTGGTCATGATCCTTTCTCTTATCCTGGTTCTATGCTAAATCCTACTGTTAGTCTTGTGAAGGAGTCAAAACCTCCTTGGTTTGCGGATTTTACTAACCCTATTGTAGGATTACCAAGCATACTTATTGATGATAGAAGACCAAATATTATGGAAAGAAGCTTGGATGCTTTTCAGGCTAAGTATGGGGTTTCTTATGATTCCTTTGATACTGGATGGCAGCCGCCCTAGTTAAGCCAAGGAAAGTACGTCGGGCTAACGATGTTAAAAATAGCGCTTACGGGACGCAACCCGCTTTTTGTTTTCGCTTTTTAGTTTTTGCTTTCTTAGATCTTTTTGCTAGCTTTCTTTTGACTTGTTTTTAGGTTAGATTAGTGTAGTAGGATAGAAGTTTTTCTAAAATAACTCAGGTACAAGAAGTTAAGAAGTGCTAAAATCAAGAAGAATCGGTGTACAAGCACGCAAACTCGGTACCGACCCCAACCGAGAACCGAGAGAATTCAAAACTCCTCAAGTGATCAATGGTTTCAAACTGCTTCAGTTTTATTTTGTGAGTTCCCTTTTCCTTATTCTCTTTATTCTTATTATGTTTTTAAACAGTGAGGACACTGTTTGGTTTAAGTATGGGGTATGGGAAAAGGAAACTCAGTTTTGTGTTTTTGTCTTTGTTTGTGTTTTTAGGATTGATAAATATTCACTTAGATGTCCTATGATATGCTTTAACTTGCTTGATCATATAATTCCATAGCATGTTTGGATAGCTTTGCCTGAATCATGTTGAAAATTGTTTTTATGTGGATATTTAGCATGTGATGAAATTGAGCACATATGATCTTATGTAGAAGTGACTTTAAATCCAACAAAAATTAGCCTTGTGAGTTATTTTTGGCCTTATAGGGAGAACATCAAAAAACCCTCTTCTTTTCTTGTGTGATTTAATCTCCTTATGCATATTATCTCTTGTCATTGATATGGTTATCTATTTCTTGAGACCTATATGAGATATTAGTTCATTGCATGTGAAATCATATGATGGAGAACTTATTTTTCATAAGCCCTATTAATCCCTATCCACCCTTACATTATCCTCTTTTTGATAACAAATTTGAGCCTTTAAGCCTTTTATTTGTTGCTCCACAAAATTGTTCCCTAGCCGAGATAAGCTTGACCCTATCCGGGGATTAGGACTTAGTGTTGGTTATTGTGATAGTTTTGTTGAGTGAGATTGTTTGGTTCAAGTGTGGGGTAATATGGGTTGGGTAAAGTAAAAGATCTTGCAGTTTATCATGTAAAAGGAGTTTGGTTCCCTGAATGCACTTACAAAAGAAGTGGAAAGAAAAGGGGAAAGAAAAAGAAAAAAAATGCAGAGTCGTTACCGAACCCAGAAGGGTAGGTACCGATCCCCCTCGGAAAGAAAAAAAAAGAAAGATCATGAAAAATCCGGAAGAAAAAGAGCTGAATAATGAAAGTGTGCATGAGCCAAATCTTCCTAAGTGTTTGTAAGCAAGATTAAGTTGGGATAAATGGGTGAGTGAAAGAAAAAGTGTATAAAGAAAAGAGTGAGTTTGGTTATCTTTTGAGTGTTTTGGTATTATGTGAGTTTTTAGGAGTCTTTGATTCCCGGATATTATTAGCACCACATAGCCAAAATATTTCCACGCCTATTTGTCTTTACCAAGCCCCGTTACAACCCGGCCGAATGGAAGCTTCTATGAAGTTTTTCATTGAGCCCCCTAAGTTCTCTTGATGATTTTTATGTGTTTTGACATCTCGGGTGGAGAGTTTGGTGATATAAGTAACAATGACTATGTTGATATTTGTATATTGGATTGAGTTGAGAGTTGTTATTATAAGCCAAAACACATGAGAGTTGAGTGAAACACATATCCCTTGTGAGGTTGGATTCTTAGTTGCTTTTGCTTGAGGTTGCTCATATATGTGTGATGACGTTAGATTCACTTGTCTATCTATTTCTACTTACGCTTTGATTTTGCTTTTTTGATAAGGGCATTGACTTGATATATGTGTTGATGGTTTTGGTTGATGTCTTGTTGATTGCTTGAGGACAAGCAAGTCTAAGTATGGGGTATTTTGATGTCTGCCTTTTTAGTCATGTTTTTAGGGTGTGTTTTTGTGTCTTTTGAGTCTTTTTCTTTAGTTTTGTATTTTATTTTGAGTCATTTGTATAGGTTTTCGTATTTTCTTAAGATATGGAGTCTACATAAGCTTTGGTAGCATTTTGTAGGTTTTTAGAAGCTATTTGGAGCAATTTTTGAAGAAAGGAGCAAAGCCGGTGAAGATAGCACTCAAGAATGAAGAGAAGATGAAGATTAAGAGTTCAAGTAAAGTCATGGAAGATCAAGTTTGAGCTTGTAAAGAGATAGAAAAATTCGTTAGAAGAACATAGGAAAAAGAATCGAGTCAAACGGAGTTGTAACGAATCCTCTACGCAAGTTTTACTTAAGGTTGTTCGAAGTGCTGAACAGGGTCGTTAACGAGGCACCACGAGGAGCAGCGTGTCCGAGTAGGTGCATTTAAAGGCTTCTATCTTGTTTCTTTTTATGATATTAGATAGATAGAAGGGATATATCTTATTAGAAGATTTATTTCCTTAGAGATAGATTTAAGATAGAATAGTTTCTCTATAAATACACTTGTCCCCTCTTTAGTTATCTTATCAATCATCGAAGCTAGAGGAGGAGGAGGAGAGAGGCGTGAGAGGGAGGTGTTTGTGGAGAAGAACTATCGTTTGGATTCAAAGTTGTAAGCTTTCCCTTTTATTTAATTTAGTTGTTTTGATTATGATTTGTGAGTAGTCTTCCTCTTTAAGGTTGGGGTTAAACCCAACAATGGTTGTGCATGCTTGTTTATGATCATGTCTTGATTATTTTTATTGCATGAATCTATTCTCTTGTTCTTAATCCTTGAAACGAAAGTTTAAAGGAATTTCTCATTCATAGTTGAAGCGAAAGCAGAAACCTTGAATCAGAATAGTCAAATTAGGGTTTTGAAGTGAAAGTAGATCTATCCTAGTTGAAGTAGAAGAGATTAGATAGTAAGTTTATTGATTTAGCGAAAGTTGATTGATTTAGTTGCTTTGGTTGACGAAAGTTGACACTTTTACGTGATAAAAGAATGATCTTTATGTTTCATTAGCGTTTGGCATGCATAATTGTTGTTGTGGTGACACCTTTACCTTAGAATCTCTCTCTTTCTTGTTAAAACCCATTGCTTTGTTTGATTACTTGCGTGACAAGTAACAAAACTTAGCACTGACTTTCTCCCTGTGGACGAACCTGACTCCCCTGTACTCAGCGGGGTCTTGATATAAATTTATTTGTTGCCAAGAAACCCTCTCAACACTTAGCCTCGGTCCAAGTTCCTCATAATGACCCCTTAGTCCTAGCAGTCGAGCTAGAAGGCTTTAAGGTGCGTCGGGCTCTTGTTGACCCAGGGATTTCAGTTGACATTATGTACTTTGAGGTCTTCAAACTCCTTGGGAAAAGCAATAAAGACTTGATCCAAGTCAAGATGCAGCCGACAGGACTTGGTGGCTATCCAACATACCGCCTGGAATGTTTAAAACCCAAGTTAACTTAGCCAAAAAAGTGATGATTGTTGAGTTCTTGGTTGTTGATGTGCCTTTACCCTACAATTTGATTTTGGGGAGGCCATGGATCCATGGGATAGGAGCGGTACATCGACCCTCAATCAAATCGTCCAATTCAGAGACGGAGATGCCATAGTTCGAGTTTGGGCTAATCAACTAGACGCTCGTCTATGCTCTAAGGGAAATCGCCCTAAGTCAAAGTTTATGCAAAAAAATTGAGGACAAGTCGAAGATTGAAGACCAACCGCGACCGCGGGCTCGTGGGCTGCGACCACGGCGCTGGAACTGAGAGCCAAACATCGAGTATGGGGAAAGACCACGACCGCAGGTCGCTAGGCAGTGACCGTGGTACCGAGGACCGCGACCGCGGGGCATCCTGCCACTACTGCGGAACTGCATTTGAGAGCCTAATTTCGCGAGAGCTTGATCGTGATCGTAATTACCCGCCTTCCTCTGCGTAGGGATCCAGGGGTTAGAAATTTCATGTAAATAGGGCACTCTTTTTCCCATGTGGTTTTGATGAGGCCCTTAGGATTTTTCGCTTTTGCATTCATTTGTTTAGTCTTGTAAGTTCATGACATTCACGTTTATTTATTAATAAAAGTTAGTTATTGCATTAGTTTGAGTCTTGCATAAAAATATAACCGCAACATTAGTTAATCGCACTAATGGATTTTACATATGTGTGTATGTGAAATAAAATTTATGATATTCACTCATAAATAAATATGAATGAATGATATTCGCTCATAAATATTGAAGCACATGAAATTCGCTCATGTGTGTATAAATATACGGATATATGAACGCGTTAGGGGACTTGACATCAAAAAATCCACATGGCCACTTCGATTAGTACACCTAGTATCCTACGTCACTATATATGAGAAAACGTATACAACGACATAGGTGGGGCATTTTTGAGCGGGTAAAATAAACATAGCTACCATAATTATTATTTTCTTTATCACCATAAAGGTATTTCATAATTATTACGTATTTATTATTATTTTTATTTATTTTCCTTTATTTATTAAATATGGTCGTTATGCAACTTAATGGGAGATTTTATCTTTCAAATAAGATAGAATTAAAGTTGGAGAAGGGGTGGAATATTCCTAGCTTGGGCTCTAAGGCAGTTGACTACCCCTATGAGACATAACTTTCGGCCCCCTAATCTCCTTCATCCATTATATATACACGTCTTCACCGTGTAGGGAAGGCCACATGTTGCATATCGACACATATTGAGAGCTTGAACAAGCTAATACTCGCGTAGCTTGACTGTTCAAGAAAATCCATACTCGCAGATTTCTTGCTTTCTTGTGTGTACCTCGACGTTCAATTCGACAATTGATCTTTTGACTTAGGCATCGGAGGTGGATTAGGGGGTCCCCGCCCCCTGTGTCCATTGTTTTCCAGGTCACATGTTGAGATAAGCAGTTAAGAGTGGAAGAGGAAGGAGCATTCAATTAGTGCATTGAAGGCGGAATTTTTGTGCACTAACACTAATCCTATTCGAATTTCGGCAATCCTGAATCTAATCGATCAATTGACGTACGAACCAAAAACGTATGAACTTGATCCTTGACTTGAACTTAACTACATCTAAGATTCTTCTTAACACCACTTGATTTCATCCTTTCTCTCACCATCTTTGCCCCTTCCCATCTCCCTACTTTAGACAACATATTGGAAAGCAATGCATAATACCTGTTTTGACGAAAAATATCTTACTATCTTTACATCCTAAATCGGGATCACAATCGAACAATTAAGAAAATAAACAAGATTTTGTTGAATCGGATGAACGAATATCTATTGATTTCACTTTCGAGAGTGTTTTTCTTATGATTACAAGATGATTTTTATACAAATGGTTATTTTCCTCTTATCCCTTGAATTCTTGCCATTATTCATGTTTTCTAACATGTGCCCACGTTCATCAAAGCATATCATAACCGCCTTCTACTTCCCACAATCACATGTGGAGGGGACGGGTATCCATAACCGCTTCTTGAGCGCATAGTTCCTTATTGTGACAATTATCTTCTTTCTTCACTTTTATGACTATCGTCTTCATCACATCTTGGATTGTTGTCTCCCGAGTATGAGCAACTATGTCTTTCCTCTTGGGCCAGCACGCTGAATGAGCTTATGATTTTAGGCCCAAGAATACCCCTAATATTGATCCAAATCTCGACGTGGGATTAGGATCAGATTTGTCACATTCTGCGGATGTGACGTGAGACACATGGCACTACCCCAACTGTTCGATTGCCTTCTGAGAGAAGAATGGTAACATCGCTCAGTGCTATAATTACTCGATAGAAGATCTCCGGGGAGATACGCTATTAATTTCTTCTTGCCTTTCCTTTCACTTTCTTTTCATCTTCTTTCTCTAGTTCTAATCTTTTTTTCATCCATGGGCAAAGCGAAGATCTTCGATATGGGTTTCGAATTGTCCCACTCTCTCGACCCTCAAGATTGCCAACCATGCTTGATGTCTAAATAAGACGTTGAGAAGATCATTAGGAACAAGGGCTTTCCTCAAGGAACCAACTTCCATTGCCCCACTCATGAAGCCATAGATTGGGTAAGACTAGGATGGGTCTGCTTTCTAGAATACTCTTTTACTCTAGGGGCTAGATTTCCCTTTTCCACGCTGGTCCTAAACTTCTTGATTGCTCTTAAAGTTTCTCCATCGCAACTGATGTCGGGTACTTGGAAGATCTTGCATCAGATTAGCGAGTTGTGTTTGGAGGAGAATGATGCAATAAAACAAGCCATGTCTCTAACCGACATCGAGGATTTGATTCGAGTACCCTCTGATGGACCTATAACAAGAAGTAGAGCTAAGAAGATTGCTCAAGGAACAAGATTCATTCTAGTTCGTTTGGTAGCCATAGTTGAAGAGTCCAACAAGAAGAGATGGGTTACTATGATTCAACATCAATCAAGCCCTGATTCCATTACTGGATTTATATGGGCCGAGTTTCACCTAGATGGGGCGCCATCCATGTTGGTTTTGGGCCTTGTCTTCCACCATTTCCTATTTTAGAAATATAGAATAGTTTGTCTTGCTTTAGAACTGAATTTAGTAAGTGATTGGGTAAGATAAGATATTACATGTGGTCTTAGTCAACTCTTTGACTTGACCAATATAAGAAAGGAAAATATCTATCCTATATTATTATATTATAGTCGTATATTATAGACATTAATAGATAGGATTTTCGGCCTAGGCATCTTGTTAGTTGGCTGATATTCTATCTCTAGTATTATTATATCTTTTTGAGTTTATTAGGTTTAGTTTTCTTATTTTATAAGTCAGATAATTATTTATTTGATTCATGAATGCAAGGATTTGTAATTAATTAAATGAGCTAAGTATTAGTGCACCCCCATTAAAACGTGTTCAAGGAGGTGACTACAACTTGGAAAACCACTCTAGCACCCGGCTTTGATAAATCTATTTTCAATCTGAATTCGGACAACACGCATTCGGTGAGGTTGGTTCAAGGCATATTTATTCTCACTTTTCCGCAAGTATTTGGATTATTCAATATTGTGAAAGTTGAACTTTTTATTTGAATATTTATGTAATTATCATTATGATTTATATCTTGATTACTGTTGTGAAATCCTTGGGTGGCTTCGGAGTGTAAGTTACGAGGTCACTGGCGGTAATATCTCTGAAGGAAAAACGGGGTTGTTACACTTGGTGTCATGCCCATTCAAGATCGGCGAGCATGTCCATGTGACAAACCGCGCCAACCATGTCCGCCTCCTACATGAGCGCACCAAGGCCCAACGTGAGAAGCGCTCGGAGCAGTAGCTGCCCAACGCAACAAGGGGCGTCGTTCACTCATCTTTGAGCTATGAGACATGGTGTGGTTGCATCTTCATACGGATCGGTTTCCAGAGGCTCACAAGACCAAGATGCACCCTAGGGGAGACGACCCCTTTCAAGTCCTTCGGCGCATCAGGGACAACTCGTACATCCTGACCTCCGGGGTAAGTACAATATCCGCGCTTCCATCAATGTCTTGGATTTGTCTCCCTATGTGGGTCCCCAGTAAAATGATGAGGAAACAAGGACATTTCATGTGACCCTGCCCATGGATGCCAACCAAGAGGAGTCTATGTTCGTGCGCTCTAACGGACCCATCACTAGGGCCCGGACTCGTGTCATTGCTCGAGCCACGACCTCCATAGTGGCAACTTGCCAGCCACGGTGCGCCCACGACCAAGCCTTTGACTGTGTGCCTTACCGTCATCAGCGTTGTGGACAACCTATGCCACGGTGTGCCACCGGCCCATGCCAGCGACGCTTCGCTCTCGGACCGAGCCATGACTACTCCACCATCGGGCCACCCCAACAAGAGTACTGAAGTTCTTGCGTGCCAAGGTCGTGCCGCATCTCACCAGCATGCCGGGACACGCCCTGCGTACTCTACTGGCGTGCCGACGCCCTTGTCGTGTCGCACTAGCCCTTGTCACAACCTTGTCGCGACACTAGCGACTAAGCCACCATGACCATCTATCCTTTACTACTATTTTTAGCATGTTTCCATCTTAAAACATTCTAGTTTGGTATATTTCTAGTTTTAGTAGGTTGTTTTTGGGCTTGGGCAGACGTTGGGCTTGTTTGCACACAATGCCCTAGCCGCCCCTAGCCGCCCTAGGGTTTCTCGTGGATCTCCACTATATAAAGTAGCCACCCCCTCTTGTTTTCCCACGCTTGATTTAAATGATAACGTTACTCTATCATTCCTCTCGAAACTCTCTTCCTCTCTTCGTGTTCTCCCTTGAACTTAAAACCTCTCATCGCTAACCTCTAAGTTCCCTCTAAATTCTAGGCCTCAAGCCTCAAAACTATCACTTCCGCGTTCATGAGACACAATACAATTCCAAGTCGAAGAACCTTTTGTGAATTCGGAAATGGGTTCACATCAAGACATTTCCCTACGTCATCAAGCATAAAAAGGGAAATGACAACGTCATCGTTGATGCCCTTTCTAGGAGGTACACACTTCTTTCTCTTCTTAATGCTAAGATGCTTGGCTTTGGTTTTATAAGAGAGTTATATGAGCATGATTCTAATTTTTATGAGGTCTATCAAGCATGCTTAACTAGGGGAAGTAAGGACCAATTTTATTACATGATGGCTTCTTGTTTAAAGGTCCTAAGCTATGTGTGCCTAAGGTTTCATTTTGGCACTTGCTTGTGCAAGAGGCCCATGGGGGTGGTCTCATGGGTCACTTTGGAGCTATGAAAACTTTGCATATTTTGAGGGAATATTTCTTTTGGCCTATCATGCTAAAATCCATGGAAAAATTTTGTACCTCATGTATAACTTGTTTGTGTGCTAAGTCAAGGATGCAACCTCATGGTTTGTATACCCCTCTCCCCATTCCGCAAGCTCCTTTGGAAGACATTTCCATGGACTTTGTGTTAGGATTGCCACGTTCTAAGAAGGGGAGAGACTCCATTTATGTTTTCGTTGATCGGTTCTCAAAAATGGCTCATTTCATTGCATTCCATAAAACCGATGATGCAACGCATGTTGCTAATCTCTTCTTTGAAAATATTGTGCGTTTGCATTAGGTCACTAGGACTATAGTCTTTGACCGGGATGTGGAAAGTTAAGCTACTTTTGGAAGACTCTTTGGGCCAAGCTAGGCACAAAGTTTCTATTTTCCACCACTTGCCATCCCCAAACGGATGGGCAAACCGAGGCCGTGAATCGAACCCTTGGTTCTCTTTTGCATTCTCTTTTGTCCACTAACTTGCGAATGTGGGAAGACTATCTTCCATTCATTGACTTCGCCTACAATCGCTCAGTGCATTCAGCCACCAAAAAGACTCCTTTTGAGGTAGTTTATGGGCGCAATCCCATTACTCCACTTGACCTCATGTTGTAAGCCACCAAGGACTTGGAAAGTCGTGGACTTGATCATGTTGCTAGAATCAAGAAACTCGACGAGAATACGCGCCTACAATTAGAGACATGTACCATGCAATATATGCACCAATTAACAAGGGGCGAGAGGAAGTCATTTTTGAGCCGGGTGACCTCATTTGGGTGCACTTGAGGAAGGAGCATTTTCCACTCCTTCGGAATTCTAAGCTGAAGCCTCGAGGTGATGGACCATTTGTGGTGTTTGTAACACCCCCTTCCTACCCTGGAGGTATTACCGCCAGTAACCCCGATTAAGACTAAACCGAAGCTACCCAAGACTTTAAACTGACTGAACAAACTAAAACAAGGTAAATAAAACCATTCAAAACCTAGCAAAATTAATTAAAAATTTACAGCAGAAAAGAGAATAAAAGGTCTTATACAAGCCTTAACTTAAAAAGAATTAGTAAATAAATAGAACAACCTTCTATTTAAACAAAATCTTTATCAAGTCTTTCTTAAGTTCTTATTTTTGAAACTCAGCTTCGTTTTGAAGTAGTTCAACCATGATCTTCACTCAAGTATAGTCATTGGAAACCTTTCTTCAACTTCTGGAGCTTCAAACCTCTGAATCCGCCTCTTGAATCAACTTCCAAGAAGAACCTGATATGTCGCAAAACAACGGTGGACACCAGCCGACCATATAAAAGAAAAGAGGATGGATGGGTTAGTCTAATGAAAGACTAAGCAAGCGGAGAAACTAACTTGGTTCTTGTGGTTGTAACTAAACATATTGGCATCAAAATCCGAATATACTCAGATTATGATCCAACAGTTAGCAGTCGTATAGAGAATAAGAAGGAGACTCGTATATTCAAGAGATAGGACACCACAACTTGTGGTTCGTTTACGAAACATGAATAATTGTTGGGAACCCATATTAATCACATAACATTTTGAAAAGCCTCCATCGACTAATCAGATTGACTTAATCAAAGCTTGATTAAGAATCATTCATAACAGGGAGCAAGAATGGTTATCGAATGGACTAACCATCTTGGTACATTAATGTGCCTAACGCACTTATCTTTCATTACTTTCAAACTGTGCACTCGCACCATTTAATAGTTTTTACATAGTTCGGCCAACAACCGAGATCAGAGGATCTATTTCATCCATGATCATTTACATATATCCTCGGCCAACAATCGAGATTCGGCCAACAACCGAGATCAGAGGGCCTATTTCATCCATGATCATTTATACATGCTCGGCCAACAACCGAGATTCGGCCAACAACCGAGTGTCAATTGCACTTAGCTAGAGTGCACCATTGTCCTCCTTCAACGTGAAGCATGACATGAGTCATGACTCCAATATTGGGGTACGCTAGCAAGCTACGCCCCCCAATACAGATTTTGTTATAAAGAGGTCATTGGAGACTCGGCTCCTACCCCTAGACTACCTATTTTGTAACAGTGTTTCAGCACAGGACCACTAAAGAGATGTTTTGGAGTCTAAACTCCCATCTCTACCATCTTATTTCACAACAATGTCTCAGCATGAGACAGCTAATCATACAACGGTCCTATGTTCAGTTCTAACGTAAAAACTGAAATAACGACATGGTCGTTATTACTAACAAAATAACAACCTATCAAACTTTATTCAACATACAATTTATTCCCAACATGAGGATAAAAAGAAATTCATTCCCTCGTTAATAACCATAACGCAAGAGAGAATCGTCCACTTGTCTTAGAAGGGGTGCACAACGTTCTGAGTGATTCCAACCGTAATCTTTATCACCCTTCTACCAAATATAACAAAAGGATTTCTCAACAACGAGCTCACGGAAACATTTCTTAGTTGTATAAACAACTCCTACAACTTCCTAATCGATAAACGATTTGATTTCGTATATCGACTATATAATAAATCCTTAGTTATCAAGCTTTAAGAAGCCATCTTGGCGGAATTATAACTAATTATCCGCTTCACATTTGAAACAATTTTCTCAAAAAAATTGTTCATTAGCAACAGTTCTTAAAGGTGACCAAATCTTGGATCAAACGGATTAACAATGAATCCCGAGTAATTATCCGAAGTCCTTTACCTGCCAATCGGTATCAAAACTTGTATTCGCTATAACTGAAGATTCGGACGTCCGTTTCACGAGCGGTTTGAACCTGTGGAACCGTATCAACGTCAAGATTATAAAAACCATAAATTTAATTAGCAAAGCAAAACCGAAAGGTCCTTACGGTGGCTCCGCAACCAAACCACTAAATAATTTCGATCGTATATACCTTCACTCGAGCCCATGGCTCGTTTGGCTCGATAATGGCTCCATCCCCGAGCCCGAGGGTGGTTGGGCGTTGCCCAACGGCGGCCCTTGCGGTGGATGGTGGTCGGACAAGCTAGTGGTCGCCGGCGGCGACGCAATCGAGGTAGAAAGATAGCCGGTGGTGAAGCGTTCTCTCGCCCGAGCCCGTCGCTCCGCCTGATTCTTTGGCAGGTTCGGTCCCCTTTTTCAACAGCAACCAGCCCAAAAATGAATCACAAAGAGGAAGAAGATTATGAGATGGAGTATGGGACAGGGGACGGGGCAGAGGAAGTTGTCGGCGGTGAGAATCCTTTCTCCTTGGTTCGTCGTTCCTCCAAACTCTTGTTCCTCCTTTCTTTTTGAAACAAAATGATTGACTTTGACAAGGCAGAAAGAATAGAATTATATCTCTTTCATTCCTTCCGTACTAAGCAAAGGAAGAGATAAGTTTTAAACAAAACCCGTCTCGGAACGGGACTCGCGTTAAAGCGGTAAAATTATGTACCTCGGATGGAAAAACTGACTAAATACAAAACGTCCCGTAAATTATGTAGACCAATAAAATAAATTTTCCATGATTTTATAACGCTACCTTCAATTTTTAAGGCTTCCGTTTCGTATTTTAAATCCTTTACAATACATAATTTAAAAGACGGCTTATCCAATAAATATTCTTTTTCCACTGAAAAATCCTAGAATTCATACCGATCCATAAAATCATTTCTTTGTGATTTTAGGATATCACCAAGAATTTTCTAAGATTTAATCTCCAACAAAAATATTGGATTAAGCGTTAAAACGGACAAAGAGATTAAAAGGATATCCGAGAAAAATTCAAAAATATCCTTAAAAACCGCAGTTATTACAGTGTTGGAGCAAATTAATGAAAATGATTATCGGGTTGAGTTGCCACCAAGCTACGATGTGCAAGAGGTATTTAACGTTGTCGATCTTTCTCCCTTTTTCCTTAACGATGATGATGAGCTGCAGGAACAAGGTTCGTGGATGAACCCTTTTCAAGGGAGGGAGAATTATGTGACCATGCCACATCAAGGCCAAGACAAAAGCCTTCCCGAGGAAACAAGTGAGCACGCCATCAACACTGTCATTGAGGGGCGCGCCCGCGATTCAACTCTGGACGAAGCCACCACTGATTCCTCACACTTTTCCCTGAGCCATATTTTGGCTGAAGACTTGGTGAACCCTATGGGGCAAGATGACCTCGAAAGAGCCGCTCAAAATGCTACAAAAGGGGATGAGTGCCAGTCACCCCTTGATGCGGCCGATGCCACCGTCGCGCCCAAGCAAGCGCCATGCACTTCACCATTTTTGGGTTGGATCACTCAGGCACGTGCCCTTGCCATACAAGAGGTGCTCAAAACTAGCCACATGACCCAAGGAGCGTTGGGCATGTATGATGATGGCCTTGTGTGCGTGTTGGTGGCCACTGGGCATGCCACCATTGGGTCGAGTACCTACGCCGGTCCTAGTCTACCCTAGTCTTCATGAAATGAGCTAAATGTCGATTTTGCTAGGGTGTTTTGGCTTCTAAATCTGATATTAAATAATAATTTGAAGGGTTTTCAAGTAGGCTAAGTGTTAGGTCGAGTTTTAATTTAAAAGGAGGCGAGATTTCCTTAGTTAGACACGTCTATTTGAACTCGAGTGTCTTCTTGATTCTATGTCTTGTAATGTCATCATTTATCTTGAATAAAACGTCTTAGTTTCCTTCAAAAACTAATTCGTGAGTCGTATCGAATCTCCTTTTCAAGAGCCAATTCAAAGTGACTTATATCTTTGAGTTGTTTCTTAGTTTGTGTTTGTGAGGTTTGTTGTATCCGAGCAAGTACATCCATATCCAGCCACCCCTCATCTCCACTCGTGATCTCACCAATTCCATCACAATCTCGTCCACCAAATTTAGCCAAGGCGTCACCAAATCATCTCTTGGTGCAAGAAGCAAGTTTCGAGGTCTACCTTGCACCGCTCCTCGTCCAACACGATCCATATCAACATTTGACGGTGATGAGCAGATGGCAGTAGCAAATTTCCAAGTATCATCTCGTGCGATTTAGGGCTTTTTTTCAATTGATGTATTAATGATTGAATTCTGGGAGATTTCTACCCTAATTGTTATTGTATGTTCAATTTTGGGTGACATATGATCTTGAGTTCAAATTGGGGTTTGAACTTGTAGTTAGAGTTTTAGGGTTTAATAAGGCATTTCCAGAATTAGCTTCGATTGTTAATTTGTGTACTATCTTGTATCATATTAACTCTTAGTTTCTCAATATGAAATGTGGAGATAGGTGTTATTATGTTGTAATGGTTGGTTACTAACAAATCAAGATAATAATAAATCGGGATTAGGAGTTGTATTGTCTTTTTGCTTATATGCACTTAGTTTTGGAATCTGTGCTTTTTATGATTAAATGGTTAAATAAAGCCAAGCCGTTGGAGAGGTTTATATGAAAAACAAGTGCTTAAAGTTTATAATGTTTTGGCGTTTATGAGAGAACCAAGGGTAAAATAAGCACTTACACTTATAATGTTTTGGCGTTTATAAGAACAACAATATGCACCTATTTCATCCATCTTATTTGATAAATGACACGCCTTGAGTATAAGATGTTAGCATCTATTTTGATTTATATAAGCATTCTTGTAGTTGTCATATCTGACTTCATTTTGATCAGGTGCTTAACTTGGAGGCGATGGACAAAACCAAGCACTGGAAAATTGTAGGTTGTAGTGCATACACTGGTGATTGGCTGCTCGAGGGATATTTGTTTGGTTGGTTGATATTGGATCTAGGACTACATGCTCGACTAAAGCCTCAATGGCTCCATTTTTACCATTTTGCCTTTTTCTTCCCTTGCAACATGTCACAATGACATTATCATATGTTAATTACATGTGATTTGGGGGCAAGAAACCTCTTATTCACTATAGTATATATACTCCTTCTTTGGGCTAGTCTCCATATTCACTATATATATAGGAGGGGGATATGTTGACCCTTCAACAACAAATTGTTGTTTTAAGAAACTTCTATAATTTGATGAGAAATTACGTTTTATAATATAACAACTTGTTTTTGACATCAATACTACAATCAATGCTAACTTTTTTTTGTTGACTTTAAATAAAAACTAACACTTGCTATCTATTTAACACTTAGTCACTTTTAATTACTAACATTTAAACCTTTCAATTGCTTACTCTAATAGTAATACTTTCACCAATCTCATCTCAAACACTGATGATCAATAAAACTATATTTTGTATTCTTTAAAAACTAGAACACCTTGTTCTCAATTCGAAATAAAAGCAGATTGGTATAGTCGTATAGAAGAGGAGGTGGTTCCATTCCATGTATTAGGTCCAGGTAGGCACCGGTGTGTGTAGTTGAGCTTCAGACCAGTAGCGGGCCTGTGTAGAGACGGTTGGGCGTTTGGGTGCATTAAGATGTGTCGGGTTTCCCCTAAGGTCACTCTTGTCATGTGGACTTTGATTGGTAACTGGCATGTTAGACAAACCATTCACCTCTAGCTCCCCCTTAATGTCATCATTTTAACCATAACAAACAAAACCAATTTTAGATTTAAACCTCTCCAACAGCTTGGACATATAAGCAACCAATTTTCAGCCATTTTTATCATCAAAAACTCAGATTCCAAAAACTAAGTGCATATAAGCAATCGAGAAGACAATAGAACACCTAATTTGAATTTATTATCATCCTAAATTGTTAGTAAACAATAATTACGACAATATTATATCAGCTACTTCACACATAATCACACCTATCTCCACATTTCATGTTGGGAAACTAAGCTTTAAAATGAATGAAATTGACAAATCGAAGCTAATTGTGCAAATGCCCTAAAATTAACCCTAAAACCCCAACTATAAGTTTAAACCCTAATTTTAACTCAAGATCAAATATCACTCAAAATTGAACATACAAATAATAAATTAGGGTAGAAATCAACTAAAAATGTACTCTAAAACGACCTAAATTCAATCCTTAACACATCATTGCAAAGAAAAAAGCCCTAAATTGCATGCGATGATATTTGGAAATTTGTCGCCACCCGCCTTCATCTGACGTCGTCCGCCTTCCGTTTTCAGCCCGCGATGAAGGCCACTCAACCTCAGCCCTTCTCTCTTTCGATTAGGCTTCTTTGTCATAAGTTTTGTCGTAAAAGAAACCCATCTAATTTTTTTAATGTTTTGTTTATAGTTAAATCTGATTTGGTATTTTTATTTGTGAAAACCATTTTCTTTTTTTTTTTAATAGAACTATAATGGAAGTGGGAAAAAAAAACAAAGAAAGCGTATGTGGGCGAACTCGAATAAAAACTCAGGGTATTATGCTAAATAATTTTTTTAGGGCACCATTCGGAAAAGTTCAAAACTCAAGTATAACACATTTCCCAAAAAAAAGGGTTAGATGGTCATTAAACTCGATATGAAAAAAGCTTACGACAAGCTTGATTGAAACTTTCTTCGTTAAACCTTAACTAAATTTGGTTTCCATAAAAAATGGATCCTGTGAGCAGGTAAAAATAACTACCATAATTATTTTCCTATCAAAGGTATTTTTATTTATTACATATTTGTTATCTTTTAGTATTTTCTTATAAAATTAAATATAGTGGTTGTGCGATATAATGGGAGATTTTATCTTAGACGAAAAGATAGAATTTCGCTTGGAGTAGGGAGCAAGATATCGCTTGCTTGGACTTTAAGGCATTGGGCTGGCCCTTGGGATAGAATTTTCGCCCCCTAGCTCTCCTTCTTCCATTATAAATACACGTCTTCACGAGTGTAGAGAAAGCATATTGAAAACACCCATTCTATCTAGCATTGGACAAGCTAATATTCGCTTAGCCTTTTTGTTCAAGGAGATTCATACTTGCTGAATTCTCTAACTTTCTTGTTTCTTCCTTGACACTCATTCGACAACTGCTCTTTTGACTTAGGCATCAGATGTGGATTAGGGGGTCCTTGAAGCAATTATAACAGAAGAGGAAGAAGGAGCATTCAATTACTGCATTAAAGGCGGAATTTTTGTGCACTAACAAATCCAATGGGTTATGACATGTATCACCTCTACCTTCTTTTCGATTCTCGTTAACAATGTTCCATGCCTTGTCTTTTCCCCAATAGGGGCATTAGACAAAGAGACCCATTAGCCTCATATCTTATTATACCCCTAACATCTAATTTGGAGAAGTACCTTGGGATCCCCATTGTTCGTGGCAGGGTAAAAATGATATTTTCGACGAGGTCCTTGTGAAACTAAAAAAAGCAGCTAGCTAGTTGGAAAGCCAATTCCCTCTCAAGAATGAAGCTCGATTCTTATTCAAGCAAATTTCATCTCTAAAGTACACTATCTTATGCAAAGTTTTCTTCTACCCAAATGTGTCTGGGAGCAAATAGACAAAGTTAATAATGATTTTTTTTTGGAATGAAACTTCTAGTGAACAACAACCTTTACTTTTTTGGGATAGAATCTGCTCCCCCAAAAGCATTGGGGGGCATGGTCTACGAACAACAAAAATCGCCAATGTTTCTCTTCAAATGAAACTTCTATGGAAGCTTTTTATGGATTCGACCAATGTATGGGTTAGAATTATAATGGAAAAATATATTGGAACCACAAATATTCTTGACTACGATAAAAAGAATGATAACCACTCTTGGCAATTTGGTAGACTTCTTCATATTAAGGAACACTTTCAAAACAATATTAGATGGTAAGTGGGTGATTGGTCAAATATCAATTTTTGGACGGATCGTTGGGTTGGAAATATATATGTCTCTTCTTTCTTACTATAATGGAGAAAACTATAACCTCAAAGTTGCCTCCTTTATTGACTAAAATAAAAAATGGAGACGTGATCTGCTCCTTCACCTACTACCGAAACACCTAATTGATGAGATTTGTAACATTCGAATACCTATAACAAATGTCCCTGATAAGCTCATTTGGACACCTTCTCCGAACGGTTGTTTCACGGTAAAATCGGTAGCGGAACTTTGCACAAGGAATCACGATCACCTGAATTTTCGGGGACATTGGATCTGGAAGTCGAATTTGCCATCTAAAATCATTAACTTCCTATGGAAGATCTATTCTGACACTCTCCCTAGGCTAAATCGACACTTCCCAAGAGTCTATAATAGTTGTTGTTTTTGTGATGACAATAAGATACAAATCATCTACTTCTTAACTGTCCTTTCACTCTCAAAATGAAAATGAAGCTGCACAAATCCCTCAAAATGATTTTCTATAATGATGATATGTTCACAAATATCGAACAAACTAGAACTAATAAGGTGGACTTTGAGCTTGTAGTCTTCCTTTGGTGGAATATTTGGCTTGTCCGAAACTTTGTTATCTTTCGACAAGTTCCCATTGATAGACTAGACTCCACTTATGAGAGTGCTCTTAAGACCTTTTTTAGTTGGAAAGAAACTCTACAAGTTCGAAAACCACACAACAAAAAAGTGAGATCCAAACTTCTATTCTAGAAGAAACCTGAGCATGGATGGGTCAAAATTAATTTTGACGGCTCCAAAAGACAAAATGGAACCACTCATATTGCCTTTATGTTTCGTTCTCGTGACAATATAGTTCTTTCTCTCTTTCGTCAGGGATGTGTGGCAACATCTGCACTAAAGGGTGAGACGTTAGCTCTTTTGGAAGCTATGCGTAGAGAGACTGATCTTAATTAAAAGAAGATTTGTATCGAAGGCGACAAGCTAACAATAATCATCTACATTAGACGAATTTGGACCATTCCTTGGAAAATCTTGCCAATCATCACCTTCGAGGATGTTCGCATCTCTCGCTACTTTAGAGAATGTAATCAAGAGACTGATTATTTGGCTACCCGTGATATTCCACCTGTACTAATGGACTTTTTTTTACAACAGCCTCCTTCACGCATATCACAACTATTGATAGTGCCCATTCGGACCTTAGAAGACCTTCAAATTTTCGCCTCTTGAAGGAGTTTTGTACAATCATTCGTAAGGACGATCCAGGTTGGCCCTATATTGGAATGGGTGCCTAATGTTTTTCTATTTATTTAAAAAAAAGACCCTTTAGACGTGACCGTTTGAAGTTCTAAAACACCTCCAATGACGTGAACATATGGTCGGTTAAAAGTTCTCTCTCTCTTTAAGAGAGAGAAAATCCAATCTAGAAAGACCTGTAGAAATCAGAATGTGAAATTGATCTTGTTTAACTTCTTAAGTCTCTCATGGTAGATAATCCCCATTTGTGGGAAGAAAACCTAGACAATTTTTGCTCAAACTCAAAGCTGAGAAGGGCGAGTTTGAGTGTGGATCTTGACTAATCCTTAAAGCCAAAAAGGCTATGGTTAGATGTTGTAGCTCCTCTGTTGTGATAATAGAGAGTTTGGTTTTTTTGGGATTTTGTGCCCAATTTCTATGACTTTTGTGTGGTTTAAGAACTTGAGAATTACTGCTTTTTGCCATTAATCTTCAGCCTTTTTTACGAGAAGTTTTACTTGGGTATGTTTTTGAGTTGTGCAAATACCTAGATGCTTTTGTATGAGTTTTACTGTTATTAAATCTCTCATTTGATTTTGCGATCTATTCCGAGTGTTTGTATTTCTCTGGGTTTGTTGTGGGTGCTTTGGTCTGCCATCCTGATTTTTCATTGGTGACGTGCTTTTCGGGTGGGAGCCTAGCCGCTGCTTTTATTGTCGTCGATGTTGACTGTTACCTATCTCCTTCGGCATGTGATTTGTGTGTGTAGACAACGTTGTGGACTGTTGTCCACCTTTCTTTTTTGTGTGCATCCTTATTGCTAATGTGGCTGATAGCTAGCCTCTAGAAGTTATTTTGGGCTTTGACCACACATGTTGTGATCTTTGTTTGTCCACGTCTTTTATATACTAATTCTTGTTTTTGCATGCATGCTCTTGACCCTTTATGAGATATTTGATGGATTGTTGGGTTTTTGGCCCATTTTAATCTTGATCTTCTTATTTGGTTTTCTTAGGCTTGTGTGGGCTTTTTGGTTTGTGAGCTTTGTTTGGTGTGTTTTTTGACATGTTTGGCCGGATAAAGTTTGCATGACTTCGGGGTGTGGTTCTAGGATGAAGTGTGGTTCACTTGTGATTGGCGAGGTCGCTGGACGTTTTAGGCTTCTGAAGACCCTTCATTCCGGTGGAGGCAACGTCAGTAGTCCTCCTTTCTACATGATTTGTCCGTTATAACCCGAATGCTAGAGGCGTTTGTTTTCTCTAGTCCCTCACTTTCTCCATTACTCGCTTTGTTCTAGTTCCAGTTCCTCGTCAGTTGTACACTGTTTAGGTTGTTTCTGTCTCTTCTTGCCGGTTTTCTGGCTGCCCTTTTTTTATGGCCTCTCGGTTATCAGGCATGTCCACTGACCAAATCTTTACCCAATCAAAATAAAATAAAATAAAAATAAAACACCTCCAATGACGTATACCACCAGCAATACATACGTCATCCTCCCCTCTCTTTCATTCTCCCCGCTCCTTTCTTCTCTTCTTCCAAATTTCCATCTCACCAAACCCTAATAACCCTAACCCTCTCATTTCACTTCCACCCTCCACTTTCGCGTTACCCTCTACCTTATTCTTCTCTATTTCTCAACCCCAATCCAAATTGCGACTCTGAACAAATTTGGGAATTTGTTCTTCGATTTGCCTCCATGAATTCTCAGGCAAGCAATCTCTACGACGCGGCTTCCCAGCCGGACACCGGCACCGACGCTTACACCTTCCTCGAATTCAATACACAGGGCGAGGATTTCGGGTATCCTGAATTTGACGAGCTCTCCCAGCCGACACGCTGCTCCGCCTGGCCTCCCCCTTCCGATTCTGTCTCTATTACCGACGTTAAGGACCGTGGCGGCAACGGCGGTGCTGGATCTGATCACCAGTCGGATGCCTCCCCCGTCTCTTCTACGACTCCAAGAAAAAGCCGTGGAGGAGGAGGAGGAGGCGGGAGTAGTGTTCAGGCGGCAGCTGCAGTTGATGCGTTGGCGGCAGGGATGTGCGGGTTGAATTTTGAGGAGACTGGGGACGATGAGAATTATGATCAGTATGGAAAAGGGGACTTTACAGAGCATGCATGTCGGTATTGTGGCATTCAGAACCCGGCTTGCGTTGTGCGGTGCAATGTGCCGTCTTGTCGGAAATGGTTTTGCAATTCCAGGGGTAACACATCTGGTTCGCACATAGTCAATCATTTGGTGAGTCTTCTTTGTCTGAATCTTATTGCTAATTTGGGAAGAGCCGTTGAAGCTGTCGAAGCCAATCACTTTTGGAGGCTGATTCTTGATTTAGCGATTGAATTATAGGCTCTATGTGTTGTTGGGTAGGTTTTGATGAACAACTTTGTGCATTGAAATGTAGGTTGAGATAAACCTTCTGCTTTATTCCCTTCCATCCTATGATGATATATTTGTGGATGCCCTATACTTGCAATTGAAAAACATGAAGGGCTTTAGTGAAAACTAAGTCATTAGGAGTGATTCCTTCTTGTTAGAGCTGATTTTTGTGATAGGTTGATAAGAAGGCGAACTTGTGCTGGAAAATTGTTAGTCATGCCATTAACATACATACTGTCAAAGCTTTCTTTCTCAAAAAAGGAAAACTCATGCTGTCAAGTTTTGGTTGTATGAAGCCTTGTGTATTTCTAAATGTGAGACTGCTGTTTCTTAGAAGTACATATGATGGGTTCAATAGACATCTAGGTTTATTTTTATGGGTTGTTTATATTATATAAATATTAAGTTAGTATTGTGTAAGTAAGATCTTGGAACTAGTTTTGGTGCTCATGGATGCCAATGAGTGAATGACAACTTCTCTCCCAGACATTGTTTCATGAAGTTATCTATTAATATTACTGCAAGGACCTTATAACCCGGTCTTCTAATAAGAGTATAATCAATTATGGGGCGCATCCTCATACTCATTGGCTTTTATACAATGCCTTTGAGATGGATATAACCCCTATATCAATTTTGGTGCATTCTATCTAGATTTAGTTATCATTGTCACATAGGTGAATATTAGTTTTCCTTGGGTCTTCCCGGCTATGATAATACTTGGGCCTTTTTCATACACCCTCTCGGTTTTATATTGGGGCAAGGGTTTTATATTGTGGGTTAACACCGGGTTTGATGTTGTTGTAATAGTCATGCTTTTGGATGATGAAAGCCCTCGTCTAAGATTGAAGTATCTGTTTTATAAATTGTCAATTTCAGCATATTGGGGTGCATCTTTCTCTTTGTATTAATGTTATTTAAGATCCTTTGTCCACATTGTGTCTGCAAATGTATATTTGTTTGAATAGACTTTTTTTGTGCCCTTTTTTTCCTACCTATTTTAAGACATGGTGTTGCTTGACATGGTGATTATCTGTTACATTGGCTGAGAACCTTCCAGTTTAGAACTTGAATTAGTTTTATGATAAATTCCTTGGGTATTTTCATCAATATTGGTATTACAACAAATGGTATTCATTGAGTCCACCCCGGATCCGTCACATATCAAATATAAAGCTGATTGACGAATTAGATTTACTGAAGTGGGGCAATTGATGATATGGTCTTATCTACACAAATGCCTACTGATTAAAAGTACTTGTCCTTTATCCCATTAATCATGTACAGTTTGCACTATCCCCTTGCAATCACTGTACCTAGGCCTTGCTACACTTTACTCTAAAAAGCATTTTTTGATAAAAAACGATGTGTTTACTTTGTCTTAAATACGTGAATCTAATTACTTTTCACGCATTTTAAGCCACAAAGCAGTGCTTTTTAATAAAAAGTGCTTTTTAGGGTAAAGTGTAGCTAGGTCCTAATGTAAATTCATTTGGTGCCATTTATCTTGTGGGATACATTATTCCTCATTTCTGTCTTCTCTTACCCATGATCATGGTTCTTGCTCTCAGCTATAAGCAGTTTGAAGCTGTGTATGGATTGTGGTAATCAAATCTAGGTATAATATTGTTCATGGCTGAAAAAATCCTACGATTCTAGATTTAGAAGTGTGCTTATATGTATCTTTCATCATGTATGATGTCTAACCTGGAGCAAATCTAGGAAGCCTTTCTCAATAACTATTAAGTAGAAAGGAAAGTATCTTGGATGGTTTTCTATCGTTGTTATCACAGTGGAAGGTAGTATTCTCTTTTTTAAGTATAGACCTTTTAAAAACCGTAAATGCAGAATGCCTCTTATGGTTATGGTACTTTCAGTTTATTAAACCGATGTATCTTGGTTTAGCTTTTTTGCTTTTTCTTTATTTTTTTGTAAATGCTAAATCTTTTTCCTTACAGATGAACATAACACTAACAAATACCCTGAGTCAAATAGATTGCATATTGAGAAAAGTTACATAATGTGATCAGCCTTGATCAAACTTGTTGGTTCTTCATGGATTTTAATTGATTAGATCTGTAATTTTCAGGTACGGGCTAAGCACAAGGAAGTTTGTCTTCATAAAGATAGCCCTCTTGGAGAGACGATCCTTGAATGCTACAATTGTGGTTGCCGAAATGTGTTTCTGCTTGGTTTTATTTCTGCGAAGACGGATAGTGTTGTCGTCCTCCTTTGTAGAGAGCCATGCTTAAGTGTTAATGCACTGAAAGACATGAATTGGGACCTCAGCCAGTGGTGCCCTCTTATAGATGATAGGTGTTTTCTTCCCTGGCTTGTTAAGGTAATTCTGGACATGTGACACTGTCTGTCTGAACAAAACGCTCCCTTGCACTTCCTTTTGTGTTGACTTTCCCTTGCTTTAAGATATAAGTGACACAATCCTCATCATAGACCCAGTGCAGTTCCGCTTGAGCGGAATCTGGGATATAAGTGACACAATGATTTGGAAAAATATTGCATTCTGCTTAATGGTGCATTTTACAGGTCCCATCTGAGCAGGAGCAATTGAGGGCTAGGCAGATTAGTGCTCAGCAAATAAACAAGATAGAAGAGCTCTGGAAGACAAACCCTGATGCTGCTTTGGAGGATCTTGAGAAACTAGGTGTAGATGATGAACCACAGCCCGTGGTCCTTAAGTACGAAGATGCTTACCAGGTGACTATTTTTGATGGAAGCCAATCAAGGCATCCAGAATTATCTTCTTCATTTGATCACCTACTAGATTGTAATTTGTAGCTGTCATCTTCTGAATTGCAAGCTTTTCTGTATAGATCTCCTTTGCTTTGACGATCATCAAGCTTGTGTAGTTCTACGTGCTTATATTGTAAAGCTAACTGTAGTTTTAGGAGTGCGAATCATGTGCGGCATAAAAGTTGTGTAATATGAGGCTCACTATTGGCTGTTGGATGCACTCCATATACGGTCCTTATTAAGAATACACTTTTGATGCTTTATGAGGCACTTTTGCTTGCTGCATATTCGCACAGAACATTTGTTCCGCACAAGATTCAAATTCGTAGTTTTAGAGTTAATAAACTGATTAAGCCTATTGCTTCTCTCTTTTGCAGTACCAAAATGTATTTGCCCCACTAATCAAGCTGGAAGCTGATTACGATAAAGTAAGTTCAGTCCTCCACCCCCCTCCTCTTGCTATCATCACCACCACCCCTCCCTCTCCCTGTGTGTGCATGTTTATGTGTGTTTATATAAATGTATCCTTATGTATATACATTTTTGAAATTGCCTTGCCAACTTCCCTAATTTTGATTATGTTGTTGGATAAGTTCATTAAGAAGTGGGATTCATTGATGTAGCTTGATGCACCAGATGATTGTTTTTCTTATTCCACAGTCTTATTTATTTTTTCATTTTCTGCACATGCAGATGATGAAAGAATCACAAAGCAAGGACAATTTAACAGTACGGTGGGATATTGGTCTGAATAAGAAGCGAATTGCATATTTTATTTTCCCTAAGGTGTGTTTTGTCTACAATTTTGCAGTTTCATCTATTGATTTTTTGGCCTTTTCTAACATCTGTTTTGTTTATGAGGCTGATATTTTCCACTTATTTCTTTTAATTGTTTTACATTTGAATGCATTTTCACTGTGCAGGAGGATAATGAGTTGCGGCTTGTACCTGGTGATGAGTTGCAGTTGCGTTACTCAGGAGATGCTGTACATCCTGCGTGGCAATCTGTGGGGCATGTTGTATGTTTCCATCTTTATTAAATTGTTTCATTAGGACCTTGCTAGATGCTATGTCCAGCTTAAACTCTATTAGATTTCATTGCCATCTAATTTTGGTTGAAAATTTATTTATTGAAGCGATGGTGTTGAGTTTAAGTGGTAGTAATTTTTTTCTTAATCTATATACTTGTTTCAGATTAAGCTAACTGCACAAGAGGAGGTTGCACTTGAGCTGAGAGCCAGTCAGGTGATTAGTGATATTAATTGTTCAATGGGTTTTGTCTGTAATTGCATTTTACTTCTACAGATATTGGCTTATTAAAGTTGGCTATTTTGATTCTAGGGAGTTCCCATTGACGTAACTCATGGATTAAGTGTCGACTTTGTTTGGAAGAGTACTAGCTTCGATCGTATGCAGAGTGCAATGAAAACTTTTGCTGTGGATGAAACCAGTGTTAGTGGGTAAGTCTCATTTAACTCATTTTAATTCATCCCCCGGTTACTGATGAAGGGCAAATGAGTAGGCTTTCCCCCTCCACATCTTTCTTGGATGCTATTTAGGTGATTGGGTCTATTAGTTTCCCAGATTTCATTTAAACAGAACAACAGTGTATGCTTATTTATGTATGTGAGTTTTGGATGGTATGGTGACCACTTGAGACTTTAACTATTGTCCAAAGCCCAGTTTCTGCTAATTGTCTAAAATGAAAATGGCGCATTTAAGCTCAGAGTGTTTCATGTATATATTAGTTGTCAAAATAAACAATGTTTATTTTTTTTATTTTGCTTTAGGTATATTTACCATCATTTGTTAGGTCATGAAGTTGAGATGCAGATGGTCCGTAATAATCTGCCACGGCGATTTGGTGCTCCAGGCCTCCCAGAACTTAATGCATCTCAAGTACTGTTCACCCGTATTTCCTCTCCTTGTGTATAATATTTCTTTTCGTTGCTTTACTTGCGATTATTTTTGGGATGAGTTGTGTGGTTGTGCCCCAAACATGTAACTGGATTCTTTTTTCGTTTTCAAATTCCATGTTTCTCGATAGGAATTTTTACTTTTCATCATATTACCAAATATATTCTATAGGACATAAACCCAAGTTATATTAGTATTAATTTTGATCTAAATTGTTCAAATAAATTGAACCTTAATACTAGTTTCTGTAGCTGATCAACATTGCTTGCTAAGTCTTCTCATTCCATGAAACAGTGAAATTAGGGGATATTTGTTGTATCAGTTTTGGTTTGGTCTTAATGCTGTTGTTTTACTATAAAAGAGTATTTAACTATTTTTGGCTTAAAATTTTTGCTCTTATTTCTCATTACTGTAGTTTGTTGTTTTATATATTATTTGTTTTAGAAAATACATCAACTAGTTTTTTATGAAACAGTTATTTTTCTCATTGAAGGCTGTTTTAGAAAACACTCAACTAGTTTTTCAGTGTAACAGTTATTTTTCTCATTGAAGGCTTTTAATACATCCCTCTCCTTTCTTCCTTACTGATTAGTTTGATAATCATTTTTGCCCTATGTTATGTAGGTTTTTGCTGTTAAGAGTGTCCTTCAGAAGCCCATAAGCTTGATTCAGGGTCCTCCTGGAACTGGGAAGACTGTGACCTCTGCATCCATTGTATATCACATGGCCAAGCAAGGGCAAGGACAGGTTTTTGTGCTCTCATGTTATAATGAAGAGCTTTTGTTTATGCTCTACATAATTTGAATATGCTGGGACTGATATTGTTGTTCTTGTGCTTATGATTTGCATTCAAGGTACTGGTATGTGCCCCAAGTAATGTGGCTGTTGACCAACTAGCAGAAAAGATAAGTGCAACAGGGTTAAAGGTAACTATTTCTATTATATTCTTGCAGAATCTTCATCTTTATTATTGTATTTTCTTGTCCTTTCTTCAACCCCATTACATGCCGATGATGGAGCAGGATACCCTTACTGGGTGAAGTACTATTTCTGTGGTTTTTTGTTGTACTGCCAATCTTCTGACTTTTTTTTTTGTGATCCTCCTGGCCTTAATCGATTAGTTTTTTATTTTTATTTTTCTACTCCCTATAAGTGCATGTGTTTTAATAAAGCCCCTTTTGTGGCTTGCATCTGTATCTATTGTCATCCAGAAGCACTTTCCTTTCAATGGAGAAATGTTCTCATGTATTCCTGTTTGGTTCTCTATGTATCAAGTTGAGCTTTCCTGAATGGAACTATGATATTTTTTCATCTCTTACTGTTTATCTATACACATCTGTTCTTTCTTTCTTTTTCTATACTTTGTTCTTTGTATATAAAATGTAATGTACTGAATTGCGTTTCTTATGTCTTAATAGCAAATTTAACAATGTGGAAAAAGATTTTAGTATTTAATACAATACAGTATGTCTCATCTGGTTCAAGATAGTTTAATTGGATGCACTCAAATTCCTATGTAGTAAATTTTGTTGGAGCCATTACATCCCATGAGTTGATAAGAACTTCTATTAGCTTGTTTAGTTCAAATGTCAATTTTTTAGGAAATGATGGCTATTATCCCTTTACCATGTAATAGTTATGATTATTTTAATATTTGTTATTATTAAATCTTCAATAATCAGTAATCATTGCATTGAGGAAATAAGTGCTTTGAGGTTTAAATATTGTCATTTGAGTGACATGAAATTTGCAACCAGGAACCCATTTCAAGTATTTGATATTTGTTGATGACATTATGTATTTATGTTGCATTATCGTGTTTATGATGTTAAAGTAAACATGCTAAATAATTGCGTTCAGGTTGTAAGACTCTGTGCTAAATCAAGGGAAGCTGTTAGTTCCCCTGTTGAGCATCTGACTCTTCACTATCAGGTTTGTTACTTTTAATTCCCTCATGAAATTTCATTTAGGTTCTCTAAATTACTGGTTGCATTGAATATGACACATCATTTTTTTTCAATCTATTCTAGGTTCGCCATCTTGATACCTCTGAGAAGAGTGAACTTCACAAGTTGCAACTGTTGAAAGATGAGCAAGGTCAATCCATAATTTTTCCACCATTATTATGCATCACGTGTTTCCCTCTTAAATATTATGTTTATAATTCCCACATACACCCTCTCGATTTTATATCGGGACAAGGGTATGTACATTCTGGCTCCCCAGACCCCGCCCGAGGTGGGTTAACACTGGGTTGTTGTTGTTGTTGTTGTTGTTAATGCTGATTATGTTTATAATTCGGTTCTTCATGCAAATGTGATAAGAGTTAGTAGCAAGAACAAAGCACAAGCACACAATCACTTAGAGAACTTACAAACACACGGATAAACAGAGCTGAAGGGTAAATCTCCTGGACGGCTGGACTCACTCCCTAAACCAGCAGGAAACACCCTTAATCGGCCCTTAGGCAAATAGCCAATTACAGAGATGGAAGATAGATGCTCTCAGTTGACAACCTCCCTCTCTATTTAGACTATTTAAGTCCCTAATATTACCCCGTCATCAAATATTCCCCAGTAACATGATACCCTAACAGAATTGATTCTAGATGACTAGTTTAACCCTGTCGTGCCATGCATTTTTTTTTTTTGATTGGGTAAGGATTAGGGTCGCCACAAGTACTACTTGGCCTCGCCTAGAGCATCCACTAGGGATGAGAACTGGTTAATAACCAATTCTAGAGAACAATGGGCAAAACCGCCATCCATGGGATTCGAAACGGTGACCTTGGGGTACTACCCCAAAGGCCTAACTGTTGAACCAAATGCCCGAAGGCCTGTCATGGCATGCATGACTATTACTTAGATAGTTAGATATTGAAATTATTTTTTAATTGTATTATAATAAGGTATTAGTATAAAAAATATATTGTAGAATTTTGAATTTAAACTATTTATCATATGCCCTTAGTTAGTTACTTAGTATGCAAATAAAAATTATGATAATTTTTTTTATCATTTTATAGTAAAATCCAATTTTTAAAATATTTTTTATATAAATAGATAAAAAGGAATTTAATTGAAAAGTTAGAGTTGGTCTAGTAAATCTCAATCTTTTATGAGATAATGTAAATTATAATTATATTTTTAATCAAAATTTACATTTACAAAAAAATAGATAAAAAGGAAATAAAATAAAAGATAATGTAAACTTTATCAATTTTTAATCAAAATTCAACTTTTTCAAAAACTCTTAAATAAATGCATAAAAAGGCAAAGTTAATGTGATATTTCATCATTTTGTTTTATCAAAATTTGATTATTTAATAATCTTTGACATAAATGGATAAAAAGGCAAAGATGATGTGAAAATTTGTCATTTTTTAGTTCAAATTCGAATTTAATAAAATAATTTACATAAATAGATAAAGGAATTTAATAGGAAAAACTAAAATAATATGAATTAAAAGTGTTTTTTTAAGAATATGTGGTGGGGCTAGAATTGCTCTTGTGGTTCGAAAACAGCCGGCTTGTATTATATATATATATATATATATATATATATATATTGGGTATGATACTCCTGGAAGTGCTGTCAATGAACACCGTTAGATGTGATCAGCCTCTGTAGCTCATTTACTTCAGCCTTTTCCTCCTTCTGATGGCTTGTCTCCCATATTTGAATCTCAACAGATTGTGCCAGATCAATTTCTTGCATAATATTTACTAACAAAGTGACTGATTTCCCCTGGAGTTTACTCTCTGAACCAGCAGGCAACAGTCTAAGCGACTCCTAGGCAAATAGCCAATTACAACAATAGAAGATATATGCTCTCTCTTGTGACACCCTCAATCCTTATTTATACTATTTAATTCTCTAATATCACGTGTCACTCTTGACATGTAATCCTCACAATCACATGACATCCTAACAGATGGTTCTAGATGATTTTGTATCCTCTTTTCTTATTGCCAGACCTACGTTATAAAATTATATACGTAACAAAATAATAGATAAATAGTAATGCTTCTTATTAAATCTCCATGGATTGATTTCTTAATTTTCCTCTGAGGTGGAAGATTATCCTAAATGTTATGTATTATTAAAATCTATACTTGCTACTTCAACATTAGACATAGTTGGGCAGTTTGTTGGCTCATAAGTGGTAAGAGGGTCAACTCTGAGGAGGCTGTTAAGAACGGAATAGGCCTGACAGCAATAGGAAACGATTATACTGAATCAAGCAAGGGAGGTGCAGTCTTAGTCGGAGAGTGTGATAGTGGTGGAAGAGCAAATAGGAGAGTGGGATGCCTTGTTGATCTAGATAATTGATTCTTGGTCATGATTACGTATCCTTTACAATCAATTATAGTAATGGTGATTTTAGGAAATTGAGATTTCAGAAAATAGGAGGAATAAGAAAATATGATTTGAGTACAAATTTAAATAATCTTTTAATCTTTTCAAGGTAAAACTGAGGTCCTGTCAACTATCCCCATAACATGTCACAAGTTAAACATCCATTCTAGTTACACACTGGAAGAATTTAATACTATACGGTAACCATTGTATGTCTGAAAATTGTGCGCCAAATGGAAGTTGTGTAACCACAGGGACTACCATATGGAGTTTCCCAATATTTAACTTATTTCAAAATTCTTTTTTCAGAATTCAGTTTATGCAAACTATTTCTCATGCCTAATTATTCTTGCAGGAGAGTTATCAAGCAGTGATGAGAAAAAGTACAAAGCCCTTAAACGAGCAACAGAGAGGGAGATAGCTCAGAGTGCTGATGTCATCTGTTGCACATGTGTTGGTGCTGGGGACCCTAGGCTTTCAAATTTCAGATTCCGACAGGTTTGTAAGGCTATTTAAATTTTGGTCATATCCAAATTCTCCCAACTTATTTAGATGCTCATCATTCTCATGGTATAGGTTTTAATTGATGAATCTACTCAAGCAACAGAACCTGAATGTCTTATTCCCTTGGTTCTTGGGGCAAAACAGGTATAAAAACTCAAAGTGCGGTTATTTTGTTGTTCACGATTGTGTATGACATTTGAATTCTGTATCAGATTGTTCTTGTTGGAGATCATTGTCAACTTGGTCCTGTCATAATGTGTAAGAAAGCAGCTCGTGCTGGACTGGCACAGTCCCTTTTTGAACGATTGGTGTTGCTTGGTGTGAAACCTATCAGATTGCAGGTATATGGATTTTGCTTATTCTGTCAAACCTTTTTTAATTTCTGGCCGAGCCAGATCAAGAAATTCTTGGTCTGTGACTCAACAAGGAAATGTTGCATGCTTCTGCTCAGCCTTGTAACCACGGTGTTTAACTAGGCCCGATAGTGCTCTGACGTAGCCAATTGCTTCTCACCAAAAATAATTTATAACATTGTCTAAACAAATAATTTAGGAAAGATTCAAAGAAAGTTATTTGCTCTTGTGGAAAATTTTGAATACATACAATAAACATTAGACAGGCTACTAACATGTGTGAATGTGAAAGTATTTCACATTTGCTATGTTTCGAGTGCCACGGGCTGTTGCTCTGGCCTGCAAGTTAGCAACCATGTATAATCTTGGTTGTTTTGTTTTTTGTTATCCATTTTCTATGTAATGATCTTTTTTCCTGTATCTTTTGAACTTGAATTAGGTTCAATATCGTATGCATCCATCTTTGTCCGAATTTCCATCAAACAATTTCTACGAGGGTACACTTCAAAATGGAGTCACCATCAATGAAAGGCAATCATCTGGAATTGATTTTCCATGGCCTGTTCCAAATCGTCCGATGTTCTTTTATGTCCAGGTATTCATGGTTTATTTTTGCATAAATGTAATTTGTTTTCATAGTGTAATTTGTTTTTGTGTCTATCGGGCGCATTCTCCTGACAAGTTCAGGGTATGGGTGCCCCCATCTTGAACCCCCAGATCCTGCTTGTGCAGGACTATACATTTTCTAGTTAGTTTATTAAATTTAAAAGATTCCAATTTCCTAGTTTTTAGGTGCTTTCCCATTTTCCCCACTTCCTCCATGTTGTTTTCCATTATCTCTTTTCTTATCATTTTAGTTTTACCTTTTAGGAGTTTACTTTATTTATCTATTATAAAATCAATGGACATACTTGATTATCGAAATGAATGACATGTGATAATTTCTCAAAATTGGCTCAATAATGAGATGCTTACTTTTCACATTTCTATCTTTTATTTTCAGTTTAAGGGTTCTAACATGCTGAGATTGAGATTTTACATGCACAGCTTCACTATTTGCATTGCATTCAGACCAATGTCCCACCCTCCTCCCTTTAGAATCCTACATCCACTCTGAACCCCTTGTGCGTCGTATCTGTTTGAGCTCAATGTTTTAAGTTCTTGAAATATTCATTTTTTTGTGAATAACCTTTTGTGGCTTTTAGTTCTAAATTGTCAATATTGAAAAGTAAGTGAATAAACAAGGTCAATAATTTGAACCTAATGTGACAATTGTAAGAAAATTGGCCTGTTGAAACTGAAAGATGAGGAAAGTTCTAGATTTCTAGTTGTATCGAATAGGCCCAACATCTTTTTTCTTACTCCAAATTATCCCATTTCTCCTTTTTCCTGTGTATTATGCAAATAAGAAATGAAACTCTAATTTTCCTCCT
Organism: Fallopia convolvulus; assembly: GCA_964016875.1. Lineage (NCBI taxonomy): Eukaryota > Viridiplantae > Streptophyta > Magnoliopsida > Caryophyllales > Polygonaceae > Fallopia > Fallopia convolvulus. The sequence goes on from OZ024732.1 coordinate 20,275,683, forward strand.
ACTCCTTCAAATTACACCACACAATGCACTTGGCAATATAATCATTCTTTTGGGCTGAATATCTGTATTCATTTACTTTTTGCATGTTCCACAGATGGGGCAGGAGGAGATTAGTTCTAGTGGAACTTCATATCTCAACCGTACTGAGGCTGCAAATGTTGAAAAGATTGTAACCACTTTCTTAAGAAGTGGTGTGGTCCCTAGTCAAGTGAGTCCAATAATCTCTTAACTTTTATGTGATTTGAATATCTTAGAAATTTGGTGCAAGAAATGTTGATTCTTGTCTTACAATTTAGACTAACTATATTATTCATGTAGATTGGGGTAATTACTCCATATGAAGGGCAAAGGGCTTATATTGTCAATTATATGTCAAGGAATGGTGCCCTTAGACAGCAGCTGTACAAGGAAATTGAGGTGATATCTGAATTCAATTTGTATATGTTTTATTAATCTTTTTTCGTTGGTTGAAATTTTTTAACTCTAGAAATATTTATGCCTTTGTAGGTCGCAAGTGTTGATTCATTCCAGGGAAGAGAAAAGGATTACATTATACTGTCGTGTGTTAGGAGTAACGAACACCAGGTGGGGTTCTCTCTTTTGCCCACCCACTCACTCAAGTTTATTTCGTGTGCTTTGCACCCTGCTTTATCTTAACGAATGCAAAGTGGGTTGGTTTTATTAGTATTAAAATAACATGTTATGCTGTAAATCTGATTTAGAAAGCAATAATGGCTTCCTAAAGTATAATGTTATCGACTATAATCATATAATTAAGAACCTCTTTGCACTATCAGATAAGATTGTTTGGGTTCTTGATCATTTTGATGCAGCGCCTGGTTTTGAAATTGATCTCATTTGAACAGTCTCTTTCTTCAAACATGCCATTATTAGTTTGCAGTAACATTATTCATTATGATGATTGATCACTTACCTTTTTTATACTCAGGGCATCGGCTTTCTTAATGATCCCCGTCGGTTGAATGTTGCTTTAACTAGAGCTCGTTATGGAATTGTCATCCTGGGGAATCCTAAAGTTCTGAGCAAGCAACCTTTGTGGAATGGCTTATTGACACATTATAAGGTTTTTTTCTTCTGTCTTCTCTATGCATGTGATTATTTTCCTTTATACTTTGTTGCATTAATTTGATGTTTCTTTAGTTTAGAGCTTTATCCTACATAAGTGGATGTTATTTCCAAGTTGATCTTGCCATCTAAAATGTTTTCTCATTTCCACTACATGCACAGAAAAATATCAACTGAAATACTTATGTTTCCATATATTTACAAGGAATACTTATGTTTCCACTAAATGTTTTAGATATCAGTTTTTTTTTTTTTTGCTATTATCTATACTGAAATACTTATGTTTCCATATATTTACAAGGAACATGAGTGCTTGGTGGAAGGACCATTAAGTAACTTGAAGCAAAGTATGGTTCAGTTTCAGAAGCCGAAGAAGGTATCACACCTGAAAATTAGTTTATATAAGAGATTCAATTAACCATTTTAGGCATTGGATATGATCATTTGCTGATAACACGGCTTTTTATGTTACAGATCTACAATGACCGCAGGCTTTTCTATGGTGCTACCCCAGGCCTTGTGTCAAATGATAATTTTGGGCATGCAGCTGTTAATGGACCAGACAGGAGAGGTGGTCGATCTAGGGGTATGTTTCTATTGTTGCATTTATGTTTTTTTATGTTGATGAAGTTGTATTGTGCAGCATATGATTATACTAATGTTGCATTCAATTAATGTTTGACTATAATTTGCATGATTTTTCTTTAATGGCAATTCATTGATACAAGGTTCATACATGCCTCCTGGGCCACCTAATGGCACACATAAGCCAGGAGTCCATCCTGCTGGCTTTTCAATGCCTCGAGTTCCAATGTCCCATTATCATAGTGCCCCACCTTCCCAGCCTTATGCTATTCCAACTCGAGGAGCAATTCGCGGTCCTGTTGGGGCTGTTCCTCAACCCGGAAACCGTGGTTTTGGAAATGGTCGTAGCAGTGCAACACCCATTGGTAGCCACCTACCCCATCAGCAGGGAACCCAACGGACACTTGGAAGTCTCGGGCCGAATTACAACTTTCCTCTTGAAAATCAACACAGCCAGCCAAATGTTGCTGGGCCATTATCACAATCTGGATTCGTTTCCAATGTTCGTATTCTCTGGTTCTCTGGTTCTCTGTGACATGTCTGTCTTATGTACTCTCTCAAATATGTGACTAAATTATACAACAATTTTATTAAACAGATACCTGTTCAAGGGACAAGTCAATCATTCCGTGATGGCTTCTCCATGGGTGGCATGTCTCAGGTAGTTCATGATTGTGCAGACTTTATATCCACTGTATTGATCTATTTTGTTTTAAACTTACAACTTTGTGCAACCCTTTTCAGGACTTCTTGGGTGATGACTTCAAAAGTCAAGGATCACATGTTCCTTACAATATTGCAGACTTCTCAACACAGGTATTACAGGATTTAATGTCATATGTAGAACTGATGGCATGTCACATAGCTTTGATTTACAGCCATTCATTCTGATAGTTTTAATGTCACCTGGTCCATAATGAAGTTACTTTTTAATGTTACCTGATGATTTACAGGCTTCACAAAGTGGATACTCAGTTGATTATTCCACACAAGGTCCACAATCAAGCTTTCATGGAAGCTTTTTGAACCAAAATTCACAAGCTGGATATCCCCGTTTTGGCAGCGGGAATGATTACATGTCACAGCCACAGGTAAGATTTGGTATGATCCATCTGGTTGCCATTTCCTGGTTTTTGGGTTTCTGATTTGCCAGATATTGTCTTTATGTTGCAGGATTATGTGGGACAGGGATCTCAAGGCCTATTTACACAGGTTGGCTATGGTGACCGATCTCACGAGGATGGTTCACAAGGACATTATGGTGTGGCGAATGCAAATCCACTTCAATCTCAGGTTGGTGTTATTCAAGAATCACTATTTATTCTAAGTATTTCATTATCAATTTCATGAAGCACTGTTTGAACAAGTTTAAACAGTTTTTAACACTAGAAAGAAATCTACCATTAGAGAATATGATGGAATAGACTTGTGGTTGTATTATTGCATACTCTTTTAGGGCTTGTACAAAATTTGGTTTGGAACGAGGAAGGAATGGATGAAACCGATTCATAAATCTTGATGTTTGGGTAGATCTTAAAAATTACAATAGGAAAGGGTGATAGCTGAAGTTTTTGGCTGGAATTTAATTGAGGTTTGGCAGGTTACACTGGGTTGTTGTTGTTGTAAACGGGCCCCAAATTTTCATTTGTTTTGATGTCAAATCTGTGTCAATCAAATTTTGTGATCATCAATATTGGTATTCCATATTATTGCAGGGTCTGTTGAATCCTCTCTACTCTCAGCCCTTCAACCACTACACACCACCCACGAACATGCAGACTACTCCCCACCAGCAACAGGCTCCACAGCAGGCGCAAAGTTCTCAGAACCAGAAAACACAATATACTGGTTGAAATTGTACTTGAACTGTTTTGGTACAAAATATGAGTTATATGGCCTTTTTTGCATCCAGTAACTTGGTATGTACCATTTACAGAAACAAAATAACATATGGAAATATTTGCTCTTGGCAATGTCTAGTGAGAGGCCCAGGTGACACTGGCACACAGATTTGGAGCTTACAAGCAGTATACACATGTGGCACAGGCGATTCAAACCGAGGCTGGGGTCGTTAAGTGAAACCCCAGTTATCATCTTGATATAATAGTTTTGTTTTTTGGCAAGGGCTCAAAATCAAATGAAAGGAAGTGCCAGCAGTTACATGGCATGGTCTTGTCAGAAGGGGCTGAGATCTGATTAAAGCAGATTGCTTTGGATGGGATACACAAAGGGCGTAGCTATTCTGAATAATCTGTACAGCGCAGCGGGATACGAGGTAAATCAGAAATCCCCTTTCCGCTATTCATTGACATGTAATTACACTCTTAGAAAGGAATCCAATATAGATCAAGTCATTGTTTAGTGGGGTTTTTGTTCTGTTTGGTGTTTCTGTACTTCTCTTATTTCAAATTCAAGTAAAATAGAGAAAGTTGTGGTTGTCTGTCCTACGTACGTACTTGCCCACAGCATTATATACAAGTGCTTCCCCAAGTTTATTAATGTTGCTCCCGTATTACTGTATCAGTGAGTTGGTCTGGGTAAACTGGTTACATAACTTATAATTACAAGAAAATACATTATGAAGTGCGATCCAAACAGGCCCTAAATGTTACTGTTAGAGTTACACCCGGTGTAAGGGTCTTACATTTCCCCTTACACCGAACACGTGTCACTTTATTGTGGTGCCACTTAGATTTCAAACCATTTTAACCTATCTACCAACCTCACTTTTTCATCAAATTTTTCAATCTCACACCAAATTTTGATAATCCTATTATTTAAAATTGATTTCTAATTCAATATTAGGACAATGAGCACCCTGTTGATCCAAGTCCCCTTATGGCTTAGTTTCTGTTTCTTCTCCCGACGGTAGGAACTAGAAACTGAATATCTGGATTAAAATTTAATTTCAGTTTTGGTATCCCGTTATTCCAACTCACTCAAGACTTGCAGATCAATAATTAGTAAGTTCAGCCGTTCAACTGAACCTATATCCATGTCCTCTAATGTATATTAATTTCGGTTTGGGTATATAATTAGGTTTTGGTATCTTGTACATTCAACGAATTCAAGAATATATATATATATATATATATATATATATATATATATATATATATATATATAGAAAAAGAGTCACGTGCGAATGGGCGCCTGAGTGAGAAATAAGAAAAAATCTCGTTCGTTCCTTCCAAAAAATCAACGTGCCTGATTAAATATTCATTTAAAAAATTAAAATACGGCACGGGCGAATTTTTCCCGTATTATTCGCGTATTTTTCAATAAAATACGGCACGGATGAATTTTTCCCCGAATTATTCGCGTATTTTTCGAAAAATACGTTTTTATGAGATGCGCCCAGTTTGTTCATCAGAAATAGCGATTTGTTCATCAGAAATAGCGATTTGTTAATCAGGAATAGCGATTTGTTCATCAATACTAACTAATTGTGCATTGAGTTTTTGATAACATTGTTCATTGATTTCAAACTTTTTTAATTTTTATTTTTATTTTTTAATCTTATTTATGTGTAGGAATACAATATTTATGTAGTTTTTTATGCACATATAATTAGTTTCGATATACCCATATTTGTTCATTGATATACTCGTATTTGTTCATTCATATACCCCTATTTGTTCATTGATATACACATGTTTGTTCATTGGTATACCATTATTTGTCATTGGTATACTTCTTTTTGTTCATTGGTATACTAGTATTTGCTCATTGATATACCATTATACCCTATTTGTTTATGTATATACACCTATTGTTCATTGATGTACACTTTTTTGTTCATTGATATAACCTTTTTTGTTCATTGATCTAACCTTGTTTGTTCATTGGAATACACTATTTGTTCATGGATATACCCCTATTTGTTCATTGATATAACCTTTTTTGTTCATTATTATACCCTTATTTGTGAATTGAAATAAACTTATGTTTATGTGTCAATGACATCAACTTGTACAAATATGCATATATTAATGAACAAATATGCATAAACTAATGAACAAATTGATGTTACAAATGAACAAATATGCACAAACCGATGAACAAATATGCCAAAACCAATGAACAAATATGTCAAAACGAATGAACAAATCCACATTGTTGATGAACAAATCCACAATGTTGATGAACAAATCCACAATGTTGATGAACAAATCCACATTGTTGATGAACAAATCCACAATACTGATGAACAAATCCACAATATTGATGAACAAATATGCACAAACCGATGAACAAATATGCCAAAACCAATGAACAAATATGAATATAACAATGAACAAATCCACAATGTTGATGAACAAATCCACATTGTTGATGAACAAATCCACAATACTGATGAACAAATCCACAGTGTTGATGAACAAATCCACATTGTTGATGAACAAATCTACAATACTGATGAACAAATCCACAATATTGATGAACAAATATGCACAAACCGATGAACAAATATGCCAAAACCAATGAACAAATATGAATATAACAATGAACAAATCCACAATGTTGATGACCAAATCCACATTGTTGATGAACAAATTGATGTTACTAATAAACAAATATGCACAAACCGATGAACAAATATGTCAAAACCAATGAACAAATATGAATATAACAATGAACAAATATGCATATATCAATGAACAAATATGCATAAATTAATGAACAAATTGATGTTACAAATGAACAAATATGCACAAAACGATGAACAAATATGCAAAAACCAATGAACAAATATGTCAAAACCAATGAACAAATCCACAGTGTTGATGAACAAATCCACATTGTTGATGAACAAATCCACAATACTGATGAACAAATCCACAATACTGATGAACAAATCCACAATATTGATGAACAAATCTGGGACATTTTTTTCAAAAATACGCGAATAATTCGCCAAAAATTCGCCTGTGCCGTTTTTTTCCTCTTTTAAGTGAAATGATCAGCGCCTTTGATTTTTCTTGATCCAACGGCTTTTGTTCTTTCTTATTTCGCATCTGGGCGCCCATTCGCACCTGAACCGGACTCACATATATATATATATATATATATAATGTTCAAACTTTCAATCGGATTTTTTTAAGGAACTTGTAATCAGATAATAAGTTAGATTGAAGGTTAGTTTATACAAAATAAAGGATTATTATATTTTAAATGACCATAAGGTTGATTTTCATTATTAAAATAAGGTTGATTTTCATTATTTAAATAAGGTTGATTTTTTGGGTTTGCATAGAACCGAACCGACTCAAGGTTGAAGATGACTTCACGGGTCAACCAGTTTGACCTGCCAATCGGGTCAAAATAATCCACTTCACACATTACCCCGCTTGACTCTTTTGATTTGTTGGCTTGATTTGTGGCTATGATAACCCATTTGTCCTAATTAAATAATAAAAAAAAGACTAATTACAACTACACACTAAAGAATCATGAATTGCACACCCAATATGCATGAATTGCACACTGAAGATCCACGCGAAAAATTATATTAAAAAGTTAAACCGAGTGAAAAAATTGGGATTACGGGTTACGGGTCGGGTTTTCGGTCCACCTAGATTTCGTATAAGTCGGGTTTCAAGTTTAGCCAAATTTTGTATTGAGTGAGATTCGTGTGCATGAGTCAAGTTTTGGGATTGTCGGATTTCAAGAGAGTCGGTTTTTAGATTTCCGGGTGTGGAGTTCTTTTAGTAACGTGCACAAGGTTGAAAATGACATCGCGGGTCAACCCATTTGACCGGGCCAATCGGGTCAAAATGATCTAGTTCAAACATTGACCCGCTTGACTCTTTTGACCCGTTTGGCTTGAGAATTGCACACCTTGTATGATCAATTGCACACCCTATACCCTAAACCCTAACCCTCCACTCCAAACCGACTCTCCTAAAATCCGACAATCCCAAAAATCGACTCACATAAAATCCGACAATCCCAAAAAACGACTCTCCCAAAATCTGACAATCCCAAATTTGTGTTTAGAGTGGAGGGTTAGGATTTAGGGTTAGGGTGTGCAATTCATTACACAAGGTGTGCAATTCTTTCGCATTCTTTTCCTCCTTCCCGTTCCTTTTTTATTCTTATTCCCTTAATGGGTTCAAAACCAATTTCGGATCATTTTAACCCACGATTGTGGCTAACTTTTGAAAGGAAGTTAGCCACAATCGTGGCTTAGAATGATCCGAAATCGTTGACCGGTCCAAATGAACAATCCCAAAACCCGACTCACAAAAATCCGACTAAATTTGATATTTCTCCAAGCGTATTTCACGATTTCGAAAATACTCTGTATGTTTCTTGTTAAATCATTGTTAATTTATTCGATTTTATTATCTGCTTTTGTAGGGGGGAATCAACTCTTTTTGCCAACAATTATAAAACTTTTAAATTTTCAAAGACAGGATACACATGGTTTTATGGCAGGATATACATAGTTGCATGACAGGAAATCTGCATAATTAAATGGGTACAAAACAAATTTGGCGGGCAATTGATTTTGTTGGCGGGAAATTGATTTTTTTGGCGGGAAATTGAATTATTTTTTTTGCTGGAAAATCATTTTTTGGCGGGAAATTGAATTTTGGTGGAAAATTGAATTTTTGGCGGGAAATAGAATTTTTCTTAAATGTCTTTTTTCATTTTCGAGTTAATAAGAAAAGATTTAATTAATGTTTTAGTGGGTCTCCCATGCCTAGATTTTTTTTACAAAAGTGCCACATTGGTACCCACTTTAATTCATATATAAAGTAGGCACTTTTGCAAAAAAAGTTTGTAATTGATGTATGTCTGCAAAATTGCGTTAATAAATTGGTTATTTAGTTACAATGCAACTATTTTGATTATAGTAATTGTAGTTGACAATGATATAAATTAGATTAGATAATCATCATATGATGGTCATTGTTTGTGGACGAAATTAGACGATTCAAGATTCTATTTCACATATTTTGAGTGTGGGAAACACAATGGATGCCTTGGATTTGTGAAATTCGAAACAAAAATGTCTCGAATTGGAACAAAAAAGAAATGTATAATGCTTTTCCGCTAGGTAGCTTCGAAGGTTTCAATCGGATTTTTGGAGAACTTCGATTAATTGAAAATTAATGGGTGCATGGAAATGTCGAAGGTTGTTTCGTGAGGATTCCGAACTTGACTTCAATTTTAGGATTCAATTCACGGATTGAGAGAAATCTGAGTTTGAACGCGAGAGACGAATTCTAGGTTCTCGGTTTGTATGTGTAGAAATTCGTGCAAATTAGGCCTCTATATATAAGGCTTCTTGTTTGTGGAGCTCAAGCAATTGAAAATCCAAAACTTCCTTTCAGAGGTTAGCAAAAATCGTGACTTAGAATGATCCGAAATCGGATTTGAAACCATTAAGGGGAGAAGAATGTAAAAGAAAGGGGAAGGAGGAAGAGAATGTGAAAGAATTGCACACCTTGTATAATCAATTGCACACCCTAAACCCTAAACCCTAAACTCTAAAATTTAGTTGTTATCCCGAACCGTAATCCGTAATCCAAAAATTTATGACCCGAGTCAATTTTTTAATATATATTTCAGTGTGCATTTAATGAATCTTATGTGTGCGTTCTATGCATCTTGAGAATTGCACACTTTATATAATCAGTTGCACACCCTAAACCCTAAACCCTAACTCATAACATGTAATCCTAAAATTTATGATCCGAGTCAATTTTTTAATATAATTTGGGTAAATTTCATTAAACCACCCGTGAATTATGTCCTTTTACACCAAATCACCCGCAAAAGTCTAAATTGCACCAAACCACCCATAAAAATATTCCGTTACCATGAGACCACCCAATAGAGTATATTCCGTTCAATTCCGTTATCTTCCCAATTTCATATTATCCATCTCCATCAGTGACCTCTAATCCCTCCACTTTCTCTTTTACTCAAAATCTCTGCAAAGCTTAAACCATTTAACTTCTCATCCATCTTTCACTGCTCCAACCTTAATTCTTCTCCATCCCGTCCATCACTCCGACTATTTCTGCATAAACAAGGAGAATAAGGGGATGGATTATCATCAATTCGAAACTAGCTTTTACTCTTATTCACTTAATCCTCCACCGGTAATAGTGAAGTACTGTGATTTCAACTTTGAAAAATTAACCTAGCCATACGAATTCTTTGCCAAATTTGTTGAAAAATTGGTAATTGGTATAACCATGTACCCATATACCCTAAATCAACTTACCATAAACCCTAATTTTACTCAAATTAGTTTTAGCTTCGATCCCATCTAGGATTTCGATAGCCTGAGCGTGTTTGGAGTCGATGTTGGTATTATTGGATTTGGGTGGATGTGGAGAAACCTGGGAGGCAGAAATCTATGAGCTTTTGTTTGTGTATGATAGTGAGAACGTGAGAATTCAAAAGATTTGCTTGATTTCACTCTGAGTTGCAAGTCTGATTATTAAACTTGTTTTTTTCTTGTTCTAGAGTTTTCAAGATCTGAGATTTGCCGATGTTTTCTTACAAAGGTGGACTAGTAAAAAGTTGGGGGATTTGACGGGAAAAGAAACGACAGGTGGTTACTTGATAACGGATGAAGTTTATGGGTGGTTTTGCGCAAAATCGGTTTTTAAGGGTGGTTTGATGCAAAGACTTATAATTTACGGGTGGTTTAATGGATCTTGAGTGTGCATTTTATGCATCTTGAGAATTGCACACCTTGTATAACCAATTGCACACCCTAAACCTTAGACCCTAACCCTTCACTCTAAATACCAATTCTTAACCACTAGAGCCTAACCCCTAACCCCTAAACCCTAATCATAAAACATAAATCCTTATTATAGAATGCGAAAGAATGAAAGCACGAACACATTTGGTTATGGATTACGAACATTGTAATGACCAATTGCACACCTTGTATAGTCAATTTTTTGGTGGAAAATTGAATTTTTGGCGAGAAATTGAATTTTTGGCGGGAACCCTAAAATTTAGTTGTTAACCCGACCCATTATTCTGAATCACAAAATTTATGACCCGGGTCAAATTTTTAATATAATTTTCAGTGTGCATTTCATGGATCTTGTGTGTGCATTTTATGCATCTTGAGAATTGCACACATTGTATAACCAATTGCACACCATAAACCCTAACACTCCATTCTAAACACAAATTCTTAACCACTAGAGCCTAAACGTTGAACCCTAATCCATAAAGCAATCGAAGATCCAAAACTTCCTTTTAGAGGTTAGCCACAATCGTGGCTTAGAATGATCCGAAATCGGATTTGAATCCATTAAGGGAAGAAGAATGTAAACGGAATGAAAGGACGAAGAGAATGTGAAACAATCGCACACCTTGTATAATCAATTGCACACCCTAAACCCTAAAATTAGTTGTTAACACGAACCATAACCCGTAATCCAAAAATTTCTGACCTGATCAATTTTTAATATAATTTTCAGTGTGCATTTAATGAATTTTGAGTGTGCATTGTATGCATCTTGAGAATTGCACACCTTCTATAATTAATTGCACACCCTAAACCCTAACCCTCCACTCTAAATACAAATTCTTAACCACTAGAGCCGAAACCCTAATCATAAAACATAAATCCTTATTATAGAATGTGAAAGAATGAAGCACGAACACATTTGGTTATGAATTACGAACACATTTGTTATGAATTACGAACATTGTAATGACCAATTGCACACCTTGTATAATCAATTGCACATCTTGTATAGTCAATTTTTTCATAGGAAATTGAATTTTTGGAGAGAAATTGAATTTTTTTTGGAGGGAAAGTGATTTTTGGCGGGAAATTGATTTTTTTTGGCGAAAAATTGAGTTTTTTAGAGGAAAAATGATTTTTGGTGGGAAATTGATTTTTTTTTTGCAAAAAATTGAATTTTTTGGCGGGAAAGTGATTTTTTTGGCGGGAAATTGAATTTTTGGCTATAAAGTGATTTTTTGGTAGGAAATTAATTATTTGGATCTTGCGTAGGGATGCTCAACGGATCGGGTCACCCGCAACCCGCACTGACCCGCAACCAATAGGGGTCGGGTCGCGGGTCGATTTTTCCAAACATTCTGGTTGCGGGTCGGGTCGGGCAAAACCCGCCGGGTTGCGGGTCGACCCGCACGACCCGCAACCTTAAAAAAAATCACTTTGTCTCCCTTTTTTAGATCACCCGTGAAAGTGAAACCTATTTTCTATTTCAAATGGCCGCCATTAAAAGTTGAAACTCCAAAAAGAAAACCCTAGATCTACTGATATAGATCTAAACGGCTGCTCAACCTCTCTCGCCACTGGATTCCTTGCTTGATCGCTCCAGACTCCACTCGCTCCGGACTCCGTCCTTTTTCTCCGCTCCTCCCCCGACTCGGCGTCGCCTAGGGTTTTCTCTTTGTCATTCCGAAGAATGATTCGTATTTCATCAATTATGTAATTAATTGATCCATTGATGCGGCAAAGGTCACGAAACGAAGGAATTGGTACATTTTGTTGATGGATCTCGAATTTAAAATGTACATATGGTAATTGTCTGCGAGGAAGTTAATTAGTTCATATCTGTCAAGAATTTAGGTTATGCTTTTTAATTCATGCTGAGTGGAAGTACACGGTGGTGGAAATTTGTGAATATGTACCACTCAGTTCGGAATAAACTAATCTTGATCTAATTTCTAATTGCCTTTTTTGTTATAATAATCCACTTATAACTATATTTCGGTTGAATATTTAATTAGATTGATTTTAATGTCAAACAAACTCTTCTTGTTCATGTTCTATTCGCAAACAGTGTCATACATATTTTTTGGAGCGAGTTGAGTGTTTACAGTGCAGGTCAAACGGGTCGATCTGCGATCCGACCCGTTAGACCCGCAACCCGCGGCTCAACTATTTTTTTTGTTGGTCGCGGGTCGACCCGCAACCTGTAATTTCGGGTCGCGTGTCGACCCGACCCGTGAAATCTTGAGTGTACATTTAATGCATCTTGAGAATTGCACACCCTAAGATCCACACTAAAAATTATATTAAAAAGTTAATCTGGGTGACAATTTTTGGGATTACGTGTTACGGGTCGGGTTTTTGGTCCAACTAGATTTCGTATAAGTCAGGTTTCGAGATTAGTCAAATTTCTTATTTAGTCATGAAATGCACACTCAATATGCATGAACTCCACACTGAAGATCCATACTAAAAATTATATTAAAAAGTTAACCCAAGTGAAATTTTTTTGGGATTACGGGTTGCGGTTCGAGTTTTCGGTCCAACTAGATTTTGTATAAGTCAAGTTTCGAGATTAGTCAAATTTCGTATTTAGTCATGAAATGCACACTCAATATGCATGAACTGCACACTGAACATCCCCACTAAAAATTATATTAAAAAGTTAACCCGAGTGAAAAAATTTGGGACTACGGTTTACGAGTCGTGTTTTCGGTCCAACTAGATTTCGTATAAGTCGGGTTTCGAGTTTAGTCAAATTTCGTATTTAGTCATGAATTGCACATTCAATATGCATGAATTGCATACTAAAGATCCACACTAAAAATTATATTAAAAAGTTAACCCGGGTGAAAAAATTTAGGATTACTGGGTAAGGGTCAGGTTTTCGGTCCAACTAGATTTCGTATATGTCGAATTTCGAGATTAGTCAAATTTTGTATTTAATCATGAATTGCACACTCAATATGCATGAACTGCACATTGAAGATCTACACTAAAAATTATATTAAAAAGTTAACCCGGGTTAAAACATTTGGGATTACGAGTTACGGATCGGGTTTTCGGTCCAACTAGATTTCGTATAAGTTAGGGTTTCAAGTTAGTCAAATTTAGTATTTAGTCATGAATTGCACACTCAATATGTATGAACCACTGATTATCCACATTAAAAATTATATTTAAAAGTTAACCAAGGTGAAAAAAATTTGGGATTACGGGTTACGGGTCGGATTTTCGGTCCAACTAGATTTCGTATAAGTCGGGTTTCGAGTTTAGTCAAATTTCGTATTTAGTCGTGAATTGCACACTCAATATGCATGAACTGCACACTGAAGATCCACACTAAAAATTATATTAAAAAGCTAACCTGGGTGAAAAAATTTGGGATTACGGGTTACAGGTCGGGTTTTCGGTCCAATTAGATTTCGTATATGTCGAATTTCGAGTTTAGTCAAATTTCTTATTTAGTCATGAATTGCACACTCAATATGCATAACTGCACACTGAAGATCCACACTAAAAGTTATATTAAAAAGTTAACCCAAGTGAAAAAATTTAGGATTACGGGTACGGGTCGAGTTTTCGGTCCAATTAGATTTCGTATAAGTCGGGTTTCGAGTTTAATCAAATTTAGTATTTAGTCATGAATTGCACACTCAATATACATGAACTGCACACTAAGGATCCACACTAAAAATTATATTAAAAAGTTAACTTGGGTGGAAAAAATTGGGATTACGGATTACGGGTCGGATTTTCGGTCCAACTTGATTTAGTATAAGTCGGGTGGAGTTATTTTACTATATCCCTTTTTATATAAAAGAATTATTGAAATTTTGGTGGGAGGTTGAAAAATTAAATTTGGTGAAAAAATAAAGTTGGTGAGAAAATGATTTAAAAATTGAGGGGTAGCATAGTAAAAGTCTTTTTTATGGGACCCATTACTTTTTGATAGAATGAAACGTGGCAACCTCTTATGATGACATGTGTCCGGTGTAAGAGATTCCTCTTACACCGGGTGTAAGCCTACATTTTTCCTTTATAAAATGCTAAGGTCCATGTTATGCATTATTCTTTAAAATTAGTTTGCAATTTTTATTTTTTTTTTAAAATTACAAAACTAGTCCAAATTTACTTTTATTCCTTTTCTTAGATTGGGGATCCTAAGAAATGAGAACAATTCTCATCCGTTGATTTTGTGAGATTAAGGATCTAGATGAGTTGCTATAAACACTCACACTCCTTTATTTTTTAAACCTACAAGGGTATTATTGTCATTTTACTATCCTTTTTTTAATTTCAACTTTTATAAAAAAAAACCTACGTGATTTATCCCCCATCGTCGTTCAGAGGATTGATCCCTTCGTGATTTCATCCGGCAACGACGACGTGCGTGATTAATCTCGATCCCCTTTTCGATCTCGATCTTGATCTCCCCTTCCTTCGATCCATACTCCTACTCCAAATTGAAGGCACAATGAATTTAGGTAAGTAGTTATGAAGAATACTTAAGAAGAGTTTAGTTTGGTGGATGATTTCTTAATCTCAAATAATTCCTAAATTTGTTGTTGTTTATGGTTCTTTGTTGTTTGAGATCATGGAGAAATGTGTTGTACTCTTGGTTTTGGGATTGTAAACGAAATTTTATAGAAACTAGAATTTAAATTTGTATGCTTATTTGATTGCCCACAATGTGTTTGATAAAATATTTCAATGAACATGTTTTGCTAATTTGTATTGGAATATTGTTTTTTTACTGTTCTAGTTAGTGAATATGAAGATAATGTGGACAAATTGCAAGACCTTTTCATGTATTGATGATGTTTTAATGTTCAAATTCCCCCTTGTGGATAAAATGAATGTTTGCATATGATGCTTAGTATGCTTTGTTGGATATGATACTTTCGTGTTTGTCTATGCATAGTTGTCCACATTGACTAGTTGAAAATTGTTTTGAATCAACAATTAGTACCCTTGTGACCTTTGCTAGATCGTTTCACTTACAAAACATATTGTTATTTTATATAAACAATATTGTTATTTTCAGTGAACCTTCTTGTTTAATATTATGAACCACAATGAGAATATTTGTAAACCAAATGAAAAACGATGTTTTGCACATTTTTACTTTATCTCTTCTTTTTCCTCCCTTTTTATTGTAGGTTGTCATCAAACTCCGGTCATCATAATTTGTCTAATTCGGATAATGATGATAGTATTGATGAGGTTCAATTGAAGGGTCTTGATAATGATGTTAGTGTTGATGGGGTTCATCAAGCTCCGGTCATCCTAACATTTGAAGTAAACTAATAGATACTGGTCATTTGGTTTCTAGATCCACAAAAAATGACCAAATTTGATACAGTTTATGTCAAATAGTATTGTTATTTACATGAACCGCATTGTGTTTTTCAATGAACCTTATAGTGTAATATTATGAACCGTAATGACAATATTTTTGAACCAAAAGAAAAACGTTTTTTTTCCACATTTTTATTGCCCATTATGTGTTCCATGTTGCTTATAAATTAGCTTAATTTTTTTTTATTGTAGGTTGTTTATCAAGCTCTGGTCATCCTAACTTGTCTCATTCAGATAATGATGCTAGTACTGATGGAGTTTCTTTGAAGGGTTTTGATAATGATGAGAATGTTGATGGAGTTCCATTGGATGATCATGATGAAGTTAGTGACAGCTACATTCTTCACTTATCACAAGATTGTCCTTATTTCATTCCCAAAATTGAACATTGAAGTTCCAATTCTCTACTTGTCTTTTTACTAGTTGTTATGTGTTTTGGGGATTAAGTTGTCTATTTTTATTTTACTTTGTGCTTGACAAATCACTTTGCTGCATTGTAATTGCTTTTAAGGCTGTTTTTTACTTCACATTGAACCCAATGAGCTGAATGTGTTCTTTACAAATTTTATGCATTTTCTGTTAAATGAACTGATTATTTAAAATTCATGAACCTTCATGTGTAACAATATGAACCTTCATGTCGTACACTATGAACCGTGTAATTAATTCTATGAACCGTGTAAGTAATCAAGGATCAATCTTTTACATTGTTTTCTCAAAGTGGACCATTTCCATTGCGTAGCAGTCGATCCGCTTCTAGTTAACTATTGTTATAACAATGTAATTTAAAATCATAGGTAATATTCAATCAACCTACAAGTATAAATTGAGATAACAAGTACACTTACAAACACATGAAACAAACTTTAATGTACTTTGAACCAAAAAACAAATGTCATGAACCAAAATTACAACTAGTAAGATGAACTATTATGAACCAAACTTTAATTTACTATGAACCAAAAGAACAAATGTCATGAACCAAAAAGACATGAATTGTAAGATGAACTATTATGAACCCGAGCTTACAAAATCATGAACCGAAAGAAGAGTTATAATGAACCAAAATATTTAAAGCGTTTATAAAATTAGCCTATGTGAGATTTGAACCCACATCTATGTGCAATGCACATTGCTCTACCATTTGAGCTAATAGGCTACCCAAACACAATACAAAGTTCAACCAAAACAAAGAATATGCAACTTTAAAAAAGATGTAGTTTTTTTAGTTGCTAATTTGTATTAAATATGCTTATACTTACTATTGGTTGTAATTTCGCCCTTTCTAATTAAAGCAAAATATTTTCATATAGTCTAGATTGTTGATATCACTTATCGCTTCATCCATTACTGGGAACAAGACATTATTTAATGCTTCTTTGAGTATTAGTGGATGGGCTAGATTGTTGATATATTCTGATGTGCAAACATAATGAAAAAAACTCAAGAACCTGACACACAAATGATAATATTGTTGAGAAGAATGATTCCTCATAGTCACCAGAGAACAATATACATTCTTCAAGTGCTTGGTAGGTGAAACAACCTTAGAGATCTCACGATGAGACTGACACTTCTGCTTCAGGAAGTACTCTACGGCCTAAACCCAACACCTAAACTCAACACCCGAGCTAGCTAAATACCATCACCGCTTGATCATTAACCCTCTCACCCCAACCAAAAACAGGAACAAAATTCAATTGAGAATGTGGATCGAGAGTTCTCAGCCAGTCGGGCGGCTGGACACACCGGCGACCGGACACATAGGAACAAAATTCAATTGAGAATGGGCGCATCCGGACACACCGGCGACCGGGAGTTCTCAGCCAGTCGGCGGTGGCACAAAACAAGTGAAAATGTGGACCGTTCTCAATTGAGAAGTAAGAACCATGGTTGACATAAGGACATTAAGGAACAAAATTCAATTGAGAAGGACAAGTTCAAACCGATCAATTTTGGAGACGAATTTGTAGACTTTGACGAGGTAGAGAAAATGATGTTGGCGACTTGGCGGCGAAGAATTTTTTCTCCCTGAGTCCGTCGTTCCTCCCTAACTTTTGATTCTCTTTCTAGGTTTGCCTGACGCATTTGAGGACAAAATGGTCCTCTTAATTAAAATATTATCAAATTTACAAGGCCCGCCACCGCATCCTCCAATTTTAATTTCTCAGCACATTTTTTTTTAATCTCGACCGTACATTCTTCAAATCTAACGGCTCTCTCATGTTCTCATTTCTCACTTTAAGCTAATGTCTCATCAGAACCCTACTCCCTTTTCTCATTCTCTATTGTCTGCAACCCTAATCAATATATCAATATATATCTTCTAAACCTAAAGCACTTTTGGGCAGATTCGTCATTATGATTTATATCTCAGCCAACCTATTTTTAATAAATTGTATATTACAGTAGAACCTTTCTAAATTAATACTCGGTAAATTAATAAACTCTCTATATTAATATTTTTCTCCAGTCCCGACTTGAGCCAATGCAAAATTTAACAAATTTCGAAAAGATAATAAGATAATATATTTTTAAAAAACCACTATATAAATATAAGGTCACATTATGTAATAACTGTGATTTTTAAGGAAATTTTTGAATTTTTCTCGGATTACCTTTTAACCTCTTTGTCCGTTTTAACGCTTAATCCAATATTTTTGTTGGAATTTAAATCCTAGAAAATTCTTGGTGATATCCTAAAATCACAAAGAAATGATTTTATGGATCGGTGTGAATACTAGGATTTTTCAGTGGAAAAAGAATATTTATTGGATAAGCCGTCTTTTTAATTATGTATTGTAAAAGATTTAAAATACGAAACGAAAGCCTTAAAAATTGAAGGTAGTATGATAAAATTATGAAAATTGATTTTATTGGTCTACATAATTTACGGGACATTTTTCGTTTAGTGAGTTTTCCCCCCCGAGGTACATAATTTTACCGCCTTAACGCGAGTCCCGTTCCGAGACGGGAAATCATTTTTGCTGACTTCTCTTGCCTTAATAAGGAAGGAATGTGTGAGAAATAATTCTTCTTGACCGACTTATCTTCTCTGCCATACAAAAGTTACAAATTTTCTAAAGGAAAGGAAGGAACGAGAGAAACGACGGACCCGGTGCTTGAACACCTTCACCGCCGGTTATCTTCTTCTCAGCCACCTCTCCGTCCTCACCTTCTTCTTCCTCTTGAGATTTCTTAGGCTTTGGGATGCTGCTATAGACCAAAACTAGCGAGAGAATCAGGTCGGAACGTCGGACGGGGAGATAGAATTCAAGTCCTTACCGCCGGTCTCTTCTAGCCTCGCCAAGCGACGTAGCCGACGATCGGTAGCTTGTCCGACCACCACCCACCGCAAGGGCTGCCACGGGGCAACGCTTAGCCACCCCCGGGCTCGGGGATCAAGCCACAATCGAGCCAAATGAGCCATGGGATCGAGTGAAGGTATATACGATCAAAATTAATTAGCGGGTTGATTGTGGAGCCACCGTAAGGGCCTTTCGGTTCCGCCAGTCTCTTCTAGCCTCGCCAAGCGACGTCGCCGGCAATCGGTAGCTTGTCCTTCCACCACCCACCGCAAGGGCTGCCACCTGGAAACGCTCAGCCACCCTCGGGCTCGGGGATCGAGCCACTATCGAGCCAAACGAGCCATGGGCTCGAGTGAAGGTTTTCTTTGTTTATTAGGTTTAGTTTTGATAAGTTTAGGATTAGTTTTGTGTGTTTTTAGATAGTTTTGCATATTTCTATGGAAAGTATGGAAGCTACTCTATTTTGTGTATTTTGTAGGTTTTAGCAAGAAAAAGTGCTATATGGAGCTGAATTTGGAGCGCTACAGTGAAAGACGGAGGAATACAAGATTGAAGAAGTCAGAGTTCAAGTTTTACGAGATGAGTGTGGAAGAAACCAAGCCCAGGCTCGTTAACGAGGCTGTGAGGGCTCGTTAACGAGGCCACGTGATAGAGTTTTTCGAGGGTTGACTTTGTGACTCACCGATCCTGTGCGGGAAATTATTTCCGTGTCGGTAGAGTATCTTTTTATGATTTTTTAGGGTTATTATATTATGTATTTTAGGTCTTGTTATCTTCTTAGATTTTGTTTCTATCTTTTAGGGTTTTATTTCTATCTTTTTAGGAAAGTTTATTATTTCCACGCCTTATTGTTTTTACCAAGCCCCATTACAACCCGGCCGAATGGAAGCTTCTATGAAGTTTTTCATTGAGCCCCCTAAGTTGCTCTTGATGATTTTTTTGCTTGTTTTGACAAATCTTGGGTGGAGAGTATTGGTTATATAAGTTCCAATTTCTATGAGTTTTTGTATATAAGATGAGTTGAGAGATTGAATTTATAAGCCTAAACACTTGAGAGTTGAATGAAACACATTATATCCCTTGTGAGGTTGGATTGTATTTTCTTATGTCTATTTGGTGCATATATGTGTGATGACATTAATAATCCTTTGCTATATTTTTCTCATGTGTAGATGTTGTTTTTTAGATGATGGCTATATCTTGATGAGTATGTTTGTTTGGTTTTGGTTATTGTTTAGTGATTGCTTGAGGACAAGCAAGTCTAAGTATGGGGTATTTTGATGTTCGTGTTTTTAGTATAGTTTTTAGTAGGTTTCCTTTGTTTATTAGGTTTATTTTTGATAAGTTTAGGATTAGTTTTGTGTGTTTTTAGATAGTTTTTCATATTTCTATGGAAAGTATGGAAGCTACTCTATGGAGCTGAATTTGGAGCGCTATAGTGAAAGACGGAGGAATACAAGATTGAAGAAGTCAGAGTTCAAGTTGTACGAGATGAGTGTGGAAGAAACCAAGCCCAGGCTCGTTAACGAGGCTGTGAGGGCTCGTTAACGAGGCCACGTGATAGAGTTTATCGAGGGTTGACTTTGTGACTCACCGATCCTGTGCGGGAAATTATTTCCGTGTCGGTAGAGTATCTTTTTATGATTTTTTAAGGTTATTATATTATGTATTTTAGGTCTTGTTATCTTCTTAGATTTTGTTTCTATCTTTTAGGGTTTTATTTCTATCTTTTTAGGAAAGTTTATATCTTTTAGTCTTTTTTAGTTTCTAGTTTTTTAGTATAAATACCCTTCTATCTAGCATAGAAAGGGAGGCCAGATTTTTAGGGATTGCTTTTGGAGAAGAGGAAGAGCCGAGAGAGGAGAGAGAGGATCGGAATCGAGATCGAGCTCGGTGAACGAAAGTTACCGGGTTCGTTAATCGTGATTTTGGTTCGGTGCTTTGTATTTTTTCGGTTTCTTCTGAATTTCTGTAAGACGATTTTTCTATTTAATTTGAGTAGTAATTTGTTTTCAATGATTTCTTTTATTGAATTTATTTGTTTAGTAGTTATGATTAGTGAGTAGTCTTCTTTTCTAGGATCGGGGTTAAGCCCAACATAGTTATGCATGTTTGATGAGTAAGATTGTGTGTTGAATGCATAGTATTGAGATTATTTGTTGAGCTTATACCGAGATGAAAGTTGAGGTAATTTGAGTTTTTAACTTGATTGAAAGAGAAAGATAGTAACTTGAAGGTTGATATTGTTTGAATACGAAAGTTTCAAGCTTTAGATCCAAAACAAGCAATTAAGTGAATTGGGTTACGAAAGTAGGTTAATTTACTTGACAGTCAACGAAAGTTGATGACTCTATCTATTTAAAGGCATGATCTTATCTTCTTACGAGTTTATATGCATGACTATGTTGTGGTGTCCCTAGTCCTAGATTTTTGTTTTTATTTGAATTATCTTAAGTGAATTTCGTTGTTGAGTTAGTTGGCTCGGTACCGAATTTATTTAGGTCGTTAGGTTGAGTCTTTTTGTGTACGGTGGTTCGTTAACGACCCTGACAACGTTGTTAACGAGGCTGCTTGTGAGTGTTTTTGCTTGATTTTGTTTGCTTTTTAGTAGTTGATAAACAAATAACCTTGCTTCTTGTGGAACGATCCTGACTCCCCTATACTCAGCGGGGTCTTGACTACAAATTTATTTGTTGTTAATCAACCCTCTCAACAAATTGGCGCCGTTGCCGGGGAAGCAACGAGTTTGTTTATTTATCTGTGGGTTCGGGAATAGCCCGACCCCGTTTTTGTTTTCAATTTTTGTTTTCTTTGTCTGTTTTCTCAGCGTATGCCGGTAGGACGACGAAAGCTTAAGTTTGACAACGCTGGTTATTACTCAGAACCTGAATGTTCTCTGCACCATAGACGCCGAGAGAACCGAGCCATGGCCACACCAG
Source organism: Fallopia convolvulus (assembly GCA_964016875.1). Lineage (NCBI taxonomy): Eukaryota > Viridiplantae > Streptophyta > Magnoliopsida > Caryophyllales > Polygonaceae > Fallopia > Fallopia convolvulus. The sequence goes on from OZ024732.1 coordinate 20,297,693, forward strand.
AAGAGATGGCTCGTCAAATGGAAGACCCCCGAAATCAGATGGAGGCGTTGAAGACTGAAAAGGAAGGCGCTGCTGCCGAGGCTGAGCGTCATCGAGCTGCTAATGCTCGTCTACAGGAGGAGCTTAATGCCTATCCGAGGAATGCCAAACACTACATGCATCCACAACTGAGGGTGCCCGAGTCTCCAATTGTGCTTCCCGAGATAGAGAAACCCTTTGAGATCAAGTCTCAATTCATATCCTTGATTAAACGGGCTCAATTTGAAGGGAAACCTACTGAGTGCCCTATGGAGCATATTAGAAACTTTCTTGATTTATGTGACACCATAGCTGCTGAAGGTGTCTCACTTGAATATGTTCTGTTAAATGCTTTCAGGTGGTCTCTTGCTGGAAAGGCCCTGAGCTGGTTGGAGAGCCTACCTTCTAAGTCTATCAGGACTTGGAAAACTTTGTACGATCAATTTCTTACAAAGTTCTTCCCTCCTGCTAAGACGACGGAGTTAAGGAAACGCATCACCTCCTATCACCAGCTGCCTAATGAAACATTCGTTGAAACATGGGAAATATTCAAAGAGATGCTTAGACAATGCCCCACTTATGGGCAACCTTTATATGTTTTGCAAGAAATCTTTTTCCAGGGTATCAACGCAGAGACCAAGAACCGCATCAACACGCATACTGCATGCAGTTTTATATAAATCGACCCGACGGCTGCATGGGAACTGTTGGATAAGCTGTCCAATCATGATGCCATGTATGGAACCCAACAGACTCCACAGCCCCAGAAACGTCTCTACATACCTAACCGAGACGAAGTTGACTCGGATGTTAAAAATCAATTCTTGCAAGATGAGGTCAACTGTTTGAAGAAGCAGATAAGTTTTCTAAATTCCTCTCAATCATGTCAAGAATGTGGTTCTTCTGCACATAGTACTTCTGCTTGCACTAACATAGAGCAGGTTAGAGCCGTTGAGACAATTGCTGAGATGAATTATATGAGAGGACCATACAGGAACCAGCCTAGCTATCATGACAGGTCAAACAACTATCAGGCATGGGGCAAGCAGAATACAAATCAAAACTATGCAGTGCCTCCACCAGATAGACGACCTACAACTTATCGACTTCCAGGCCATCAGGAACCACCATCATGGGTTCAAGGATTACAAGAAGGCATTAACGGAGGGACCAACAAGGTTAACGAAGTTCAAGCCAACCTGAACCAACAAAATAAAAGATGGGGAGAGTTCGATATATGGAAGAAGAGTGTTGATTCCCAACTAGGGAACCTCGCCGCCCAAATTCCGAGACCACAAGGGCAACTTCTGGGCCGCCCCGAAGAGAACCCTAGGGGACAAATAGCAGCGGTGCACCTTAGGAGCGGGAAGACATTGCCGGAGCGAGTCCAAGCTGAGGACAAGGAAGAAGAGGATGTCACCAAACGGCTCGTTAATGAGCCAACGAGGGCAAACAACGAGCCTGTATACCAGGGTGACGAGGCTCTGAGGGTTCCTAACGACCCTACCACATGTAAGTTTTCTAATCCGAGCCTTCCTCTCAACCCTAGGGTAGTTAACGACCCGCCGAGGACACCAAACGACCCCAGTGTCGACCCGGTACTCTCACCTCTCGAGCCTAACTTGGTTCCGAGAATGGTGAAATCTCTTCCATTTCCAACTAAGAAATCTATGGACTCTACTGAGAGTAAGTTCAAGCGTTTCGTAAAGATTCTTCTAGGCATTAATATTTCCATCCCATTTGCTGAGGCCCTAAGCGAAATGCCGACTTACACAGTTTTTCAAAGATATTCTTAGCAGGAAAAGATCCATTACAGAGCTGCAGGATGAAGTCAGATCAATAGCTCTACCGAAAAAGCTAGGAGACCCAGGGAGATTTGCAATAACGATCGGCATAGGCAACCACAAATTCAAGGCTTTATGTGATCTGGGCGCCAGTGCTAGTTTAGTTCCTCTTTCAATCTGGTCTAAAGCTAATATGGGACCACTAGAGCCGGTAGACATGAATCTGTACATGGCAGATGGATCATGTGTCAAGGAAACAGGAGTCGTGGACGACTATCCTATTCAAGTCGATAAATTCCTTATACCAAATGATTTCATCGTCCTCAATATGGCTGAAGACCCTCATGTCCCCATAATTCTCGGCAGACCATTTTTAGCCACATCAGGTGCAAGAGTTGATGTGCGAAAAGGACTCCTCACTTTTGATATTGGAGAGGAACGGGTGGAATTTAACTTGGATCAGAATGCCAATGACCCAATTGCAGTCGCACAAATCGAGTTGACTCAACCAGAGCTCGACACAGCCGACCCTACCAAGCCTCATTGGCCGATAACCGAGTCCCATGTGCAAGAGTACAACCAAAGTAAGTACTCTAACTATGAATCTGCTAAAGATGGTCATGAATGTTCCTTATCTGTTGCTCCTACCAAGCCTCATATGCACTATAGAGGAGTCCAAACCACCTTGGTTTTCGGATTTCACTAACCATCATGTAGGAATACCGGGCATATTGATAGAAGAAAAGGGACCTAATTTAGCAACTCAAGCACACAAAGGCTGCAAAGCTAAGTATGGCGTACCTCAAGACCCCAACATAGCTACACAAGAGCCACCTTGAGTCCAAGGAGCACGTCGGGCTAACGACGTTAAAAATAGCGCTTACGGGAGGCAACCCGCGTTTTAGTATAGAATTAGATTTCTCTTTTCTTTTATTTTTAGATTCTTTTTCTTAGCATTCTTTTGAGTTCTTTTTAGTAGTTTTTAGGATAGAAATTAGGATAAATTTTGAGCTAACAAGATGCAGGAATAGGGATCGAAAATCACTCCAAGAGGCTACGGTGGCTCGTTAACGACCCACCCAGGGTCGTTAACGACCCGGTTCAAACGACCCGATTCGATAGAACGGGCAGGTAAGTTTTTTTTAACCTAGTCTATCTTTTTTACTACCCTAGCCGCCGCCCCCTCTACCCCTTTCTATCCCTACCCTCTCCTATATAACCCTTCTACCCCTCCCAAAAATTCACTCTCAAACTCTCCAAACTCCAAACTTCTCAAAAACTCAACCAAAGATCTTGAAGACTCCTGCCATCGATCGGAATCCCTCACCAACCACCGAGCAGCCGTCGTTACCGAAGCCCGGAAACTCTTCCTTCCACCGACGACGATCCAAGCCTTCGTTAACTTGCTTTCACCGAGCTGGTTAATCACCCAATTCCGACCCCTTGCTCTTCAATTTCTCCGTTCTCCGGCATGATTTCTAAACCCTAACTCGAAATGCATGATTCATGGTTTTTAGGGTAGAAATTTCATGTCTAGAATTGAGTTCATAGAAAGTATGATTTGCATGATTGGATTTTGCCCATGAAAGTTTAATTTTGCTTAGTAATTCTAGATCTAGAGAAGGATATTCATGTTAGATGTTTCATTGTGAAAAGTTGATTGTGAAAAGCATGAATCTTTAACCTTGCTTCTTGTGGAACGATCCTGAACTCCCTATACTCAACGGGGTCTTGATTATAAATTTATTTGTTGTCAAGAAACCCTCCTTCAACAAATTGGCGCCGTTGCCGGGGAAGCAACGAGTTTGTTTGTTTATCTGTGGGTCTGGGAATACCCCGACCCCGTTTTTGTTTTTAATCTCTGTTTTCTTTGTCCGTTTTCTCATGAGAACACTAGTTATTATTCAAAACCTGAACGTTCCATGCACCGTAGACGCCGAGAGAACCGAGCCATGGCCACACCTGAAGAGATGGCTCGTCAGATTGAAGACCTTCGAAATTAGATGGAGGCGTTAAAAACCGAGAAGGAAGGCGCTGGTGCCGAAGCTGCACGTCAACGAGCTAACAATGCTCGTCTACAGGAAGAGCTGAATGCCTATTCGAGGAACGCCAAACAATATATGCATCCGGAACTGAGGGTGCCAGAATCTCCTATTGTGCTTCCGAAGATAGAGAAAACTTCTGAGATTAAATCTCAATTCATATCCTTGATCAAGAGGGCTCAGTTTGAAGGGAAACCTACTAAGTGCCCTATGGAACATATTAGGAATTTTCTTGATTTATGTGACACCATAGCTGCTGAAGGTGTCTCACTTGAATATGTTCTGTTAAAAGCTTTCAGGTGGTCTCTTGCTGGAAAGGCCCTGAGCTGGTTGGAGAGCTTACCTCCTAAGTCTATCAAGACTTGGAAGAACTTGTATGATCAATTTCTTACAAAATTCTTCCCGCCTGCCAAGACAACGGAGTTGAGAAAACGCATCACCTCCTATCACCAGCTGCCTAATGAGACTTTTATTGAAACATGGGAAAGATTTAAGGAGATGCTTAGATAGTGCCCCACTCACGGGAAACCTTTATATGTTTTGCAAGAAATCTTTTTCCAGGGTATTAGCGCAGAGACCAAGAACCGCATCAATAAGCATACTGCGTGCGGATTTATAGAGATGGACCCAACAACTGCGTGGGAATTGTTGGATAAGATTGCCAATTATGATGCTATGTATGGAACCCAGCAAGCTCCACAACCCCAGAAACGTCTCTACATGCCTAATCGAGAAGAAGTTGACCCTGATGTTAAAAATCAGTTTCTACAAGATGAGGTCAATCGTCTGAAGAAGCAGGTAAGTTTTCTGAAATCCTCTCAATCATGTCAAGAATGTGGTTCTTCTGCCCATAGTATTTCTGCTTGCACTAACATCGAGCAGGTTAGAGCCGCTGAGACAATTGCTGAGATGAATTATATGAGAGGACCATACAGGAACCAACCTAGCTATTCTGATAGGTCAAACAATTATCAGGCGTGGGGCAATCAGAATCCAAATCCAAACTATGCAGCACCTCCGCCGGATAGATGACCTGCACCATATCGACCCCCAGGCCACCAAGAGCCACCATCATGGGTTCAAGGGTTACAGGAAGGCATTAACGGAGTTCAGGCCAACCTAAACCAACAAAACAAAAGATGGGGAGAGTTCGATATATGGAAGAAGAGTGTTGATTCCCAACTAGGGAACCTTGTTGCATAGATTCCAAGACCACAAGGGCAACTCCCGGGCCGCCCCGAGGAAAACCCTAAGGGACAAATAGAGGCGGTGCACCTTAGGGGCGGGAAGACATTGCCGGAGCGAGTCCAAGCTAAGGAAAAGAACAAAGAGGACGTCACAGTGAAGATCGGTAATGAGCCAGCGAGAGCAAGTACCGAACCAATATGCCACGATGTTGAGGCTCCGAGGGTACCTAACGACTCCAGCCCAGGTAAGTTTTCTAAACCGAGCCTTCCTCTCAATCCCAGGGTAGTTAACGACCCCATCAGGGTCGGTAACGACCCGCCGAGGACACCTAACGACCCTAGTGTCGACCCGGTACTTTCACCTCTCGAGCCTAACTTGGTTCCGAGAATGGTGAAATCTCTTCCATTTCCAACTAAGAAACCTATGGACTCTACTGAGAGTAAGTTCAAGCGTTTCGTGAAGATCCTTCAGGGCATTAATATTTCCATCCCATTCACTGAGGCCCTAAGCGAAATGCCGGCTTACACAAAATTTTTGAAAGATATTCTTAGCAGGAAAAGAGCCATTACTGAGCTGCAGGATGAAGTCCGATCTATTGCTTTACCAGAAAAGCTTGGAGATCCAGGGAGATTTGCTATCACAATTGGTATAGGCGACCACAAATTCAAAGCTTTATGTGATCTGGGAGCCAGTACCAGTTTGCTGCCTCTTTCAATTTGGTCAAAAGCCAATATGGGACCGTTAGAGCTTATGGATATGAATCTCTTCATGGCGGACGGATCATGTGTTAAAGCCACAGGAGTTGTGGATGACTACCCTATTCAAGTTGGGAAATTCTTCATACCAAATGATTTCGTCGTCCTCGACATGCCTGAGGATCCTCATGTCCCCGTTATCCTAGGCAGACCATTCCTAGCTACAGCAAATGTCGAGGTCGATGTGCGGAAAGGACTTCTTACTTTTGAGATTGGAGAAGAACGTGTGGAATTCAGCTTAGACTAAAACGCAAACGACCCAACCGTGGTCGCACAAATCGAGTTGCCCCAACCGAAACTCGACATAGCTGATACTACCAAACTTCCACCAAATTCGAAAGAGGTTGAGATCCTCTCACAGGACCCTACCAAGCTCACATGGCCTACTAGCAAGTCTCATATACAAGGAAACAATCAAGGTGAGTACTTTTCTTCTTGCCTCATTCCTGCACCATGCCCCACAGTTTATGCTATTGAGGAGTCCAAACCGCCTTGGTTTTCGGATTTCACTAACCCATATGTAGGAATACCAGGCATACTCATAGAAGACAAGGGACCTAGCTTAGTGACTCAAGCAAACAACGCTTACAAAGCTAAGTATGGGATATCCTGAGACCTTGACAAAGCTACAGAAGAGCCACCTTGAAGCAAGAGGAAATACGTCGGGCTAACGATGTTAAACATAGCGCTTATGGGAGGCAACCCGCTCTTAGTTTAGACTAGACTTTTTCTTTTTAGATTCTTTTTCTTAGTTTTCTTTTGAGTTTTTCTTTTCTTTAGTAGTTTTTATGATAGAAATTAGGATAAATTTTTAGCTAACAAGATGAAGGAGAAGGGCTCGAAAATCACTCTAAGAGGCTACAGTGGCTCGTTAACGACCCACCCAGGGTCGTTAACGACCCGGTTCGACGACCCAATTCGTCAAAACGGGTAGGTAAGTTTTTTTTAACCTAATCTATCTTTTTACCTACCCCATGCCGCCGCCCCTCACCTCTTCCTATCCCTACCCACTCCTATATAACCCTTCTACCCCTCATAAAAATTTCACTCTCAAATCCTTTAACTCCAAATCCCTCAAAAATCCTACCAAAGATCTTGGAAATCCCCCTCCACTGATCGGAATCCTTCACTCCACCGACCACCGAGAGGCCGTCGTTACCGAAGCCCGGAAACCCGTTTTTCTCACCGACGAGACCCGAGCTCGTTAACCACCCAAATCCGACCTCTTGTTCGTCAATTTCTCGATTCTCCGGTATGATTTTTAAACCCTAACTTGAAATTGCATGATTCATGGTTTTTAGGGTAGAAATTTCATGTCTTGAATCTTGTTCATAGAGAGGTCGATGTGCATGTTTGGATTTTGCTCACGAACATTCTTGGTTGTGCTTAGTTGATTCTTGTTCTAGGGAAGATTATTCATGTTAGATTATCTATTGCAACACTCTAATTAGAAAAGCATGAATTTTTCTTGTTCTAGTCTTAAGTTCAAACTTTGCATGTTAAAATTTTGGGTAATTCTAGCATGTTCGGGATGGGTAATTGAGCAGGTATGGGGTGCATCAATCCGATTGTGTGTCTAGTAGAGGAGTATATAGGATTGCATGCTTGATTTTGGCATGATTTTTAAAAGTTAAAAAACTCAGAATTCTACGTACTGGCTCTCGGCAGCTCGTTAACGAACCACCCAGGCTCGTTAACGACCCTGCGTAGCCTCAAAAATCAATACCCAGTCCAGATTCGTAAACGACCCAATTTGGTAGTTAACGAATGATTCCGAGGATATTTTGAGACCAAGTATGGGGTCTCTTGCCCAATTTATCTTGAGTAGATCTTATCTTGGAAAAATAATGATTGTTTTGTAGATCTCATGGCAAGTTCAAGCAGACCCGCTACCTGAGCTCAGAAGAAGAGAAGGAACCAGAGGTCCCCATCTCCACCTTGTATGGATAATGTGATCTTGAGCACTCAAGGCCAAGCAAAACGATACCGTGCCATTCTAGAGAAGGACCACAACACCCGTTGGTTCTCAAAGTCTAGTGCTGTACACACAGGGATTTACACGGATGTCAAGGAGGCCTTCGTTATTCTCGGTGCATCTCATCTATTGAAGAAGGAGAATGTACCACATTTTCCGGCCCTCACATCCGAGTTCTTGGCCATACTAGAGACAAGTTTCCCGTCGAAGACTTCGGCGGGACACATCCGGTTTCAACTCGACAATGTGAGCCGTGAGTTCACCATGGCGGAGTTCAATGCACTTCTGGAACTCCCGAACCCATCTAGAGACTATAGTGTGAAGAACTACAGGGTGACTCGGACTTGGAGTTACATCACAGGGGAGGTCCAATCCTCCACAACGGCACTATCTGGGGCAATCATCATCAACCCCATCTTCAAGATCATTCTCCGAGTCCTAGCCGCCACATTCTGGCCAAAGATAGAGTTGAACAAGTCGACAAGGACGGAAGTTGCTTGTCTCCGTACAATCCTTTTCGAGGAGCCCGACCCTTTGAATTTGGGGTATGAATAACTCTACTACATAGAGAAATCAACCAAGTCCAAGGAAGTTTGGTGTGGTAACTTGGTTAGTCTTTTGGCCACCAACCTTGGAGTCGACCTCACTCTCTACACACCGGCTCACGCTCAGTTACTCAACCAAAACTATTGGCTTAGCGTCGGGATTCTCACTCGAGTCCGGGAGGGGCTCGTTACAAAAGTCCATGGCCGTGATGTACCGCCCACCCTACTGAAATTGGAGCTTTTATACGTACCAAATTGGTATGAGGCGTGGACGGGACATGCTTTCCCGTTGGAGCCCAAGCCGGAGGACGAGCTATCACTTAGGCCGTGTGTGTCCCGGTTTGACAGAGAGGAAGATCCAATGGATGAAGATGAAGATGACGATGAGGATACCGAGCTAGTTGGAGAAGATACCGAGGAGTCCGAAACAGAGGGCGACATAGAGGAGCTTAACTACGAGGAAGAAAACCTCGACACGGAAGTACTAGGCACCAACATCCTCGTTGACGAGCCCACCAGGCTCGTTACCGATCATTTCTTGCCTTCTACCTCTACTGCTAACGAGGTACCCAGGGTCGTTAACAACCCGCCGAGAGCTCCTGTCGACCCTCCGCCAGTTCCTATCGATCCTAACTCTTATGGGCTTGTGCCATATCACCCGGTGCTTCACCATGATCACTTCCAACCTCACTACCCACCACCGCCTCAGCCTGAATACATAGGATTGAGCATTCCGCCACCATGGGCCGGGGATCTTTCTGCACGGATGCAACAACTCAGCCTCCAACAGGACCACATTCATCAGACGATAGATAGATGGGAGACTGTCTTCTCAGCTCGGATGACATTTGAGGATGAGAGGCACCGTCAGAGAGAGACAGAGGATGCTGAGCGCTGGAGGACGATGTATGACTTCATGGGGAACTTCGAGCACTACTTTCCTCCACCTAACCGTTGATCCAGCTTCAAGACAATTTCCTTGTTTTCCACTTCTAAGACTTTGTAAGTTTTTTCTTTGTTTTCTCTTTTCTTGTTTTCTTTGTGTTTTTCTTTTCTATTTATTTCCTTCTTCTTATTTTCTTACAGTGGGGACACTGTAATTTTAAGTATGGGGTGGGAAAAAGTAGAAAAATTAGTTTGAAAAATTAGTTTGTTTTATGTCTCGTTGTCTTATGTGTTTTGTTTTAGGTAGTTTTTATTTAAAAAAAATTGAAAAATTTAAAAAAAAAGAAAAAAAAAAGAGTTTTAGAACTGATAAATATCCCTTTCTTATGTTCAATGATAGTAGTTGCTAGCATGATTATATAATTCCTTGCAATCATGTCTTTGAGAATATAGCCGGATTCTTATTTTGAAGTTTTTTTTAGGAAGGAATAGCATTTGATGAAATTGAGCACATATATTTTTAGCATGAGTGATGCAATCCAACAAAATTCTACCTTGTGAGTTATTTTTGGCCTTATAGGGAGAACATTAACGAATCACTCTTCTCTTTTGTGTGATTTACTCTCTATATGTATATTATCTCTTGGAATTGTGATGTTTATCTATTACTTGAGACCTATATAAGATTTATAGTTCATTACTTATGAAAATCATATGATGGAGAACATATTTTTATAAGCCCTATCATTCCATATCCACCCTTACATTATCATCTTTTTGAAAGCCACTTTGAGCCTGAAGCCTTTTATTTTTTTTAGCTCCACAAAATTATTTCCTAGCTGAGATAAGCTTGACCCTATCCGGGAATTAGGACTTAGTATTGGTTGTTATGATTTTGTTGAGTGATTAGTTTGGTTCAAGTGTGGGTAATATGGGTTGGGTAAATGAAAGATCTTGCAGTTTGTCATGTAAATGGAGTTTGGTTCCCTGTATGCACCATATAAAGAAGGGAAAGTAAAGGGGAAAAACCAAAGAAATAGAAAATGCAGAATCGTTACCGACCCTAAAAGGGTTCGATATCGAGCCCGCGAAAAAAAAAGAAAGAAAGGGAAGAAAAGAAAGATCATGAAAAGTCCGAGAAAGTGTTGAGTAATAGTGAAAATGTGCATGATCCAAATTTTCTAAGTGTTTGTAAGCAAGATTAGTGGGGATAAATGGGTGAGTGAAAGAGAGAGTGCATAATGTTTGAGTGAGTTTGGTATATGTTTTTATGAGAGTTTTGATGTTATGTTTGAGTTTTTAGGAGTCTTTGATTCCCGGATATTATTAGCACCACATAGCCAAATATTTCCATGCCTTATTGTTTTTACCAAGCCCCATTACAACCCGACCGAATGGAAACTTCTATGAAGTTTTTCATTGAGCCCCCTAAGTTCTTTTGATGATTTTTGTTTGTTTTGAAAAATCTTTGGTGGAGAGTTTGGTGATATAAGTTCCAATTTCTATGAGTTTTTGCATATAAGATGAGTTGAGATATATATTAATAAGCTTAAACACTTGAGAGTTGAGAGAAACAAATTATCCCTTGTGATGTTGGATTGTATTTTCTTGTGTCTATTTTAGGTGCATATGTGTGTGATGACGTTAATAGTCCTTTGCTATTTTTATTCTATTTGTTTTGAAGTTGCTTTTTTAGATGATGGCTATAGTTTGATGAGCATGTTGTTTGGTTTTGGTTCTTGTCTTTGTGATTGTTTGAGGACAAGCAAGTCTATGTATGGGGTATTTTGATGTTCGTGTTTTTAGTATAGTTTTTGATAGGTTTTCTTAGGTTATTAGGATTAGTTTTGATAAGTTTAGAGTTAGTTTTGTGTGTATTTGGATAGTTGTACATATTTTATGAAAATTACGGAAGCTACTCTGTTTTGTGTCTTTTTGTAGGTTTTAGCACGGAAAAGTTGTTGTTTAAAGCTAGAATTGAAGAGTTATGATAAAGGATGGAAGAATACAGAGTGAAGAAGCTGAAGTTCGAGTTTTTGGAAGAGAAGTGTTGAAGAAAGCCAAACCCAAGCTCGTTAATGACCATGTAGGGTTCGTTAACGAGGCCACGAGATAGAATAATCGAGAGGACGACTTTGTGAGTCACCGATCCTGTGCGGGAATTTATTTCCGTGTCGGTAGAATATCTTTTTATGATTTTAGGGTTATTATATTATGTATTTTAGGTCTTGTTATCTTTCTAGATTTTATTTCTATCTTTTAGAATAGATTTTTATCTTTTTAGGAAAGTTTATATCTTTTAGCCTTATTTAGTTTCTAGCCTTTTACTATAAATACCCTTCTATTCTAGCATAGAAAGGGGGGATTGGATCGTAGTAGATAGAGGAGCGAAGAGGAAGAACCGAGTGAAGAGAGAGACGAGTCGGAAATTGTGATCGAAGAGCTCGGTGGACGAGAGTTACCGGGGTTGAAACCCGGCATAGTTATGCATGTTTGGTAAGTGAGATTATGTATTGAATGCCTTTTATCCATTGTTAAGATTGTTTGTTGTGCTTATAGCAAGATGAAAGTTGAGGTAATTTGAGTTGTTGACTTGATTGAAAGAGAAAGTTATAAACTTAAAGGTTGATATTGTTTGAGTACGAAAGTTTCAAGCTTTAGATCCAAAGCAAGCAATTGGGTGAGTTAGTTTATGAAAGTAGATTAATTTACTTGCTGAGTCAATGAAAGTTGATGCATCTATCCATTTAAGGGCATGATATTCTATCTTCTTACGAGCTTGTGTGCATGACTATGTTGTGGTAACCCTTGTCCTAGACCTTTATTTTTATTTGAATTCTCTAATAACTACATTCGTTGCTGAGTTTGTTGGCTTGGTACCGAACTTGTCTAGGTCGTTAGTTTTGTTCTTTTTATTTACGGTGGGTCGTTAACGAGGCTGACAACTTCGTTAACGAGGCTGCTTCTGTGTGTTTTTGTTTGTTTTTGTTTTATTTTTAGTAGTCGATAGACAAACAACCTTGCTTCCCGTGGAACGATCCTGACCTCCCTATACTCAGCGGGGTCTTGATTATAAATTTATTTGTTGTCAAGAAACCCTCCTTCAACAAGGGGGAACTATTGGTGGCTCGGAAAGGGGGGGGGGGTTATCCATGATAGGTCCTCCACCATATACACGAGGGCATTTGATCCGATATCATCGACGATTTGCAAGTGAAACTCGTCGTTACCACCTTGTCGTCTAGGACATCATCATCCTCGTCAGCCTCATCGCCAACCTCAACATGTGTCGTAGCGGATTGGTCAATATCCCACTTCCTCCAAGAAGTTAACTATGGAAAGGGCTTATCCACATCCAATGCCCTAGCCGATGCCAATAAAGCATGTGCAACCACCTTTTTCGAAGGCCGCTTCTTCCTCTTCATCCTCCTCCTCAAAATGGTACTTAGGCTCGTGCGCAAATCCATAAAATATATTTTCATATATCAAAATGTATTTATTTGAATTCAATATATCATTTGAATTTCATTTCTGTCTTCTATTTTAAAGATTAATTTGGTATGTCAACATATATCATTTGATGTATGTTGCACAAGATCCTTGTATCCATAACTTTAGAGTGCTATCTTTTCAATTTATCTTTTTGATTGCAATTTTTGTTTCTTTTACTTGTCAAAATTGAATTCATTTAAGGTGAACCGAAAATGGAATCGAATTGGTTCATTTCAGTTCAGTTCGATTTCGGGTTTTTCGGTTTTCAATTAACAAAAGCTTATTCTTTGGAAAATTCGAACCGAACCGAAATTTAACCGAAACTGAACTAAACTGAAACTGAATTTTGGAAAAATCTTTAGCCAATAACCTAAATGAATAAGATCAGTTTCGGTTCAGTTCGATCGGTTCAACTTAAAATTTTGGTTCGAACCGACCCATTCTCATCCCTAGAAAATTGCATAAAACCACCCTTTCAATACCCAACAATTTGCTCAAATCCAGCTGTTATACAAGTAATTATTGAAAGTCGCGCTTTAAATCAATTCTGTTCGCGAGCACCAATTTTGAATTGCCATCCAAGATTCCGTTAAGTTTTGGAAATTTACCATATTGCCCTCCTTTTTTCACAAAAGGATGGCTAAACTGAGCAGGGCGTAATGGTAAATGCATAAATCCATCAAAGATTAATCGTTGTGGACCGATTCAATTGGAGAAACCCAGTCTAGCATTCGTAAAACACTTTTATTACATTGGGTATTCAAGGATGTGGGAATTCCACGATTGAATTGGGGGAATAAGGGTTCTAGGAGATTAGGGTGATTTGGAGGCGATTGTGATCTAGGTTAGCATCCACGGTGCGTCGACTTCGTCTTTAAATCAGATAAATTGGAGCTCTTGCAAAGCCTACTCATCATCTTCATTAAAGGTCATAGATTATTATTCCAAGGTTTAGAAAGCCTTCTTTGATTTTCAATCAAACAGAATTCCCTAAAAACATTTGGAAAATGCATTAAATGTCTCTAATAAATTATGGTTTCTTCCTATTGGTCAAATTAGAGAATATAGGTTTTAGTTTTTTATTTTGGAAAAAAATATAGAGAATTTGTTATACATGCCCTAAAATGCTAGAATATTTTATTTTCATATAGTCAAATAACCAATAATTAATCATTTATAAGTTTAATACTCTATAATATTTTATTATCATTCAAGTCAAATAAAAAATAACTTATTATTTAATAGATTAAGATTTTGGAATCCTTTCATTATCACAAGTAAAATAATATTTATTTAATTAATAAATATATATTATAGAATATTTTATATGTTAAGAATAATAGCATTAAATGCATTGTTCTTCAAAATAGAAAATCTGTTGGAGTTAGGCTTGATTTTTTTTAGAGAATATGATAATTTCTTCTCCATTTGGAGAAAATTTTAGAGCATGGGGATTCTCTAAGAGTATGAAGAAATTTAGATTTGAACTAGTTGATGATCTGGGCCTTGTCCGGGGACTTTTTTAAATAAAAATTACAATATATTTGTAACACCCCATCTTATAATCTTGGTTGTTACCTGGTTGTGGACCACATATGGGTCCACCAGAACAAGCCTGTCAACAAATTCACAAATATTGGACCTTGCAACAAAGGCACAGTAAGAAAAGCCAAGAAAACATCCAACTTATGTTTACAATCGATTTAACAAAACATTATGCATGCAACCTGATGTCTCTTTATTTGGTGGTGTTTTCATATGTGATTTCCTTTGTAAATATGTTTCTTTTTCCCCTTTTCTTGCGTGTTTTGTTCCTTTTTAGCTTAGTTCCCGTATTTCTATGAGATTCGGAGACTACGCGCATTTTATGTGTTTTGTAGGTAATTTGGCGTGAATCGAGGATCTATTTGAAGGAGGGTCGAGGCATGGAGCAAAGGCCGAGCTAAAGCGGGAAAGAGAGGAGCAAGCTATGAAGAAGAACAAGAGGAAAGCCAACAAGAAGAAGGTGGAACGAGGTCCGGACCGAGTTGCAACAACGCCGGGCCCGACTTGGAAGATTTCAACCTCGGACCGAGATGCACAGTACCTCGGGCCCGATGTCCTCCGTGTCGGTCCGAGTCGGTCACCGAACTACTTGGGCTCCAAGGCACGAATTTGTGGACTTCCACTTTTGCCCCTCATCTAATCTATAAAAGGCCCTCTTGTCTTCTAATTTGGGGTTCCCTCCCACACACACAAAAGGGTTCCACACACTTGAGAAGGAACCAAGAGGATACTTGGAGAGCAAGGAGGAAGGAGAAGAGGAGGAAGAGAGAGAGAATCGGCCAAGAGAGAGGAAGGCTTGATAGGTTTTGTTGATTGTTTAGCTTTGCTTTGTTTTGATCTTGTGGATTTGAAAACCCTTGTTTGGAATTTGTGGATTGCTTTGGATTTGAATGAAACTTTGCTTTGTTTTGAGATTGATGATGTTGATTGCCTTCCCTTTTGATTTGTTTGCTTTCTTTGCTTGCCAAATGGAGTAGATCTCCTTGATCTTGGGTTATGGGGGAAAACCCTAGCTAGGTTTGGGCTAGAAACCCCAATTCCATAGCCTTGAGTGTTTGATCTAAGGAAACCACTCTACATAGAGCTACAATTCCTTGCGAAAGTTGGGAATCAAGGCTTGAGATTGGCAAAGTAGCGAAAGTGAACAAGTGTCAATCTCAAGACCATGCTTCGAAGGGGATTTCCCCAAGGATCGAGGTGTAGAAGTGGTTGGAACGAGGGCGAAAGCACTCGATCCTAGTCCGATCATCACTCATTGCTTGAATTGGAGTGGAAAAGCCTTAATCTACTAGGGAAGGAACCCAAAAGCCCAAGATCTACTTTTAATCCTTGAAAGTTCGACAACCCCAGCTACCTCGGGCCCGACTTACCTAGTGTCGGTCCCGACTTCCTCTTGTCGCCAACCTCGGGCCCGACGTGACCTCAGTGTCGGTCCAGACTGTTTTCTTTGTTTTCCTTTGTTTTACTCTCTCCTTTCTAGCTTTTTAGTATCTAGGCACATCGATCGAGTAGACTTCCCGAGTGTTCGACACCCACCACGTGCTACAACGGGGTCGGGTTATAAATTGTATCTCTAGACCCTCGCAATTCGAGGCGATCAAAATATTGGCGCCGTTGCCGGGGAAGTCTAAGTGCATTGAGTGCCAATTTGGTGAGTTTCTTGTGTTTTGGTAGTGATTTGGGTGAGGGAATAGCCCAAACCCTTTGTTTGTTTTTGATTTGTTTTGGTTTGTGTCTTTGTTTCGTAGGTGTATGCTAGCTCGTTCCTCCCGAGGAACACTTGAGCTTGAGTTTGTGAGTGATCCGGAAAGTATTCTCAAGGAAGCCCGAAGAAGGAAAAGGATGGCGAATCAAGCTCTCCATGTTGATGAGGAGTTGGCTCAACTTAGGGCCGAAATGGCTAGATTGCAACTTGAGAGGGACAATCAAGAGGAGGTGGCAAGAAGAGAACGGGAGCAACGGATGAGAGCCGAGGCTCAACTCAACTCTCTACCCCGGAATGCACGCCAATACATGCATCCGGAGTTGAGGGTACCCGAACCGGCTATTGTGCTTCCCGAGGTTGCCAAGAATTTTGAGATCAAGACGCAATTCATTACCCTCATCAAGCGTGATCAATTCGAGGGCCGTCCACATGAGTGTCCCATAGAGCACGTCAAACGCTTTATGGACATGTGTGAGACGATCTCTACCGATGAGGAGACATTGGAGTATGTGCTTCTAAAGGCGTTCAAATGGTCACTTAGGGGCAAGGCCACGCATTGGCTCGAGAGCCAAGCTCCTAGGTCAATCACAACTTGGAAGACACTCTATGATGCTTTCTTGATGAAGTTCTTCCCGCCCTCAAAAACAACCGAGCTAAGAAGGAAGATTGCAAGCTTTCAACAAGGTCCGAATGAGCCTCTCTTCGAAGCATGGGACTGTTTCAAGGAGATGTTGCGCCAATGTCCTACTCATGGCCAACAACCATATGTGCTTCAAGACATCTTTTTCCAAGGCATCAATCCGGTAACGAAGGACAAGCTCAATCTCCACACCGATTGTGGGTTCATAGACTTGACACCGGATCAAGCTTGGGAGCTACTTGACAATCTATCCTATTATGAGGCCATGTATGGGGTGAGTCAAGCTAGCAAAGAGGTGAAAGTTCAAGGTGAAGGTGCAAGGAAGTTATATGATCCAAAGGGAGAAGACATTGATAGGGATGTGAAGCTCCAATTCCATGAAGGTGAAGTGAGCAAGCTTAAGAGGCAAGTCCACTACTACAAGCAAAATGCTAGAGCTTGTGAGGAGTATGGATCCTTTGCACATGCTACACAAGTTTGTCCGAATGAGAGCCAAGTGCGCTTGGCCGAGCGAATTGAGGAGGCAAACTATGTTCGAGGAAATTTCGGTGGAAGAGGCAACTTCAACAATGGT
The DNA here is from genome assembly GCA_964016875.1 of Fallopia convolvulus. Taxonomy (NCBI): domain Eukaryota; kingdom Viridiplantae; phylum Streptophyta; class Magnoliopsida; order Caryophyllales; family Polygonaceae; genus Fallopia; species Fallopia convolvulus. Next base: position 20,314,841 of record OZ024732.1, read on the forward strand.
GGTAATGGCCGGTGGAACAACGGTCAAGCTCAAGGCTACAACAACAACTTCAACCAAAACGAGCCAAGGGCGCCACCACTACCATATAGACCACCGGGATTCAATGAGCTACAATCATTTGCTCAAGAGATGAGAGACGGGTTCAAGGAGATGAGGACCCAGTTCAATGAGTTTGGTGCATGGAGGAGGCAAGTTGACAATCAATTTGCCCAAATTGCAACTCAAGCCCCGAGAGAGATTGGGAGACTTCTGGGCCGACCCGAGGAGAATCCTCGAGCTCAAAACAATCAAAATGAAGTCCGGGCAATTGGATTGAGAAATGGCCGAAACCTACCCGAGCCACACATGCCTAAGAAGAATGAAGAGAGTCGGACCAACTTACCCAGCAAGTCGGGTCCGACGTTCCCCGAAGTCGACCCAGCAAGAAGATCGACCCCTTCACCTCGGACCGAGGTTGAGAGCAACTCGGGCCCGACGTACCCAGACCTCGATCCGACTCCTCTGCCCAGGACCGAGACTCACAACATCGGGCCCGACATGGTGCCTAAGTCGGTCCAACCAGGAAATGTTGCAAGTGAAGTAGGGAAGTCCAAGGAGGTTGATCCAAGCAAGATTCAAGGTGCAAAAATTCTTCCATATCCCTCGAAGAAGCCGAAAGATGTGGTTGAGAACAAGTTCAAGAGGTTTCTCAAACTCTTGCAAGGCTTGAATATCTCTATCCCGTTCACCGATGCATTGAGCGAGATGCCATCTTATGCCAAGTTTTTAAAGGATATTTTGAGCAAGAAGAGGTCGATAGTTGAAATGCAAGATGAGGTCAAGACCTTGGAGTTACCGCAAAAGCTAGGAGATCCCGGTCGCTTTGCTATAACTATTGGTGTGGGGTCTCAAAACTTCCAAGCCTTGTGTGATCTTGGAGCAAGCACGAGCATCATTCCTTACACCATATGGAAATCCACATCCATGGGTCTCATAGCTCCAGTCAACATGAGGTTAACGATAGCGGATGGGTCGTCCATCGAGCCAATTGGTATCGTCGAGGATTACCCCGTTTGCATCGAAGGCCACTATGTCCCAATCGACTTTGTTGTGGTAGACATGATAGAAGTGCCGGGTGAACCAATTATACTAGGGAAACCTTTCCTTGCCACGGTTGGGGCAATCATTGATGTAAAGAAGGGCCACTTGTCTCTTGACATTGGAGGAAGGGAGATTGAGTTTTTCTTAAGGCCAACTTCAAAAGGGGTCGTACATAAGGAAGCTAAGATGATCCAAGTTCCTCTTGGATTGCAATGGGAAGCCGTTTCTAAGAAGTCAAGGCCAAGGGAGCTTAGGTTGAAAGCCACCTCACCACCTAGAGAAATTGAGATAGAGCGCCAAGGTCTAGCCCTCAATATGATTGAGCATGAGCAATTGGAGGAAAGGATGTCTTATTTGGAGGTGTTCAAGGCCGAGAAAGAAGAAGTTCAAGCACCACCGGAACCATCTCAAGAACTCAAGGAGCTTCCGAAAGATTTGAGGTACGCATTTCTTGGTCCCAACTCTTCTTTACCCGTAATCATAAATGCCAACTTGAATGATGATGAGGAGTCTAAGTTGTTAGAGGTTCTAAGAAAACATAGAGGAGCTTTAGGGTATTCACTAGAGGAACTAAAGGGAATCTCTCCCTCAATTTGCATGCATAGGATTTATATGGAGGATAACCATAAACCCACTATTGAACCACAAAGAAGATTAAATCCTAATATGAAAGAGTGGTAAAGAGTGAAATACTTAGGATGTTGGATGCGGGAATTATCTTCCCAATTTCTGATAGCAAGTATGTGAGTCCCGTGCATGTAGTTCCTAAGAAAGGAGGTCTCACCGTTGTGCAAAATGAAAAGGGAGAAATGATACCTATGAGAACCACAACAAAATGGCGTATGTGTATTGATTACCGTAAGCTTAATAGTGGCACTCGCAAAGACCATTTTCCTCTTCCTTTCATAGACCAAGTCCTAGAAAGATTAGCACAACATGAATATTTTTTCTACCTTGACAGGTATAGCGGGTTTTGGCAAATCCCTATTCACCCCGATGATCAAGAGAAGACGACATTCACATGTCCTTATGGGACTTTTGCCTATAGACGCATACCTTTTGGTTTATGCAATGCGCCATCAACGTTTCAAAGATGCATGATGTCCATCTTTTCCGATATGGTTGAGGACATAGTAGAAGTGTTTATGGATGATTTCTCCGTCTATGGTTCCTCATTTGATGTTTGCTTAGCTAACTTAGACAAGGTTTTGACTAGATGTGAGGAGACTAGCTTGGTGCTTAATTGGGAAAAATGCCACTTCATGGTGAAGGAGGGCATAGTACTAGGACACCTAGTTTCTAGTAGGGGGATAGAAGTAGATAAAGCTAAAGTTGAAATAATTGAAAAACTACCTCCTCCCTCTTGTGTTCGTGATGTTAGGAGTTTCTTAGGTCATGCAGGATTTTATAGACGGTTCATCAAGGATTTTTCTAAGATTGCAAAACCATTGTCTAACCTCTTGATGAAGGATGTGCCCTTTGAGTTTTCCGAGGATTGCATGAGTTCTTTTTGTAGGTTGAGAGATGCCTTGATATCAGCTCCAATAATGGCGGCACCCGATTGGAATCTTCCATTCGAGGTAATGTGTGATGCTAGTGATTTCGTCGTAGGGGCCGTCCTTGGGCAAAGGAAGGATGGAAAGTTGCATGCCATCTACCACGCAAGCAAAACTTTGGATGAAACTCAGTGCAATTACACAACGACGGAGAAAGAGTTTCTTGCAATAGTGTTTGCATTTGAGAAATTCCGTTCATATCTTGTGGGATCAAAGGTGGTAGTCTTCACAGACCATGCGGCAATCAAATACCTCATGAAGAAGAAAGATGCAAAACCGAGGCTTCTAAGGTGGATGCTCCTTCTCCAAGAGTTTGACCATGAGATCAAGGATAAAACCGGTGCGGAAAATGTGGTAGCTGATCATCTATCCCGTCTGCCCATTGAGTACATGTTGGAGATGGAGGATGGTTTGACTATAGATGATTCAAGAGCAGATGAAGTTCTCATGAGCGGAAAGGAGGACAGGAAAGGCGGATCGACGAACCAAGTAAGTCGGGCCCGAGGTCCAGAACATCGGACCGAAGGCAGGGCAGGTATGAGTGAGTTGGGACCGAGGTCTTCAACATCGGGCCCGAGTTACCTGTGTGTCTGCGAAGCTAGACCGGTGTCCAACCATGTCGGGCTCGGTACACTTCAATGTCGATCCGTGGAAGAAAGTAAGTTTCCTAACTCGATTTCCATTCCTTCTCGTTCCCAATTGATTGATTCTTTCTCTCCCACTTGCCTTCTTTCTATTAGTGTCGTAAGACGAGGGGATTCCCCTTGGTTTGCGGACTTCGCTAACTTTGCCGTAGGGGGAGTGATCCCACCAAATTTGTCTTATCAAGCTAGGAAGAAGTTCTTACATGATGCTAGACAATATTTTTGGGATGATCCATATCTCTACAAGGAAGGGCGTGATCAAATCTATAGACGGTGTGTGTCAAGTGAGGAGGTTGAGAGCATAATTCACCATTGCCATTCCTTGCCTACGGGGGGTCACGCTAAGAGTTCCAAAACCACTTCAAAGATTCTTCAATGTGGTTATTATTGGCCAACCATGTTCAAGGATGTGCATGATTATGTGAGGAAGTGTGAGGAGTGCCAAAGAGAGGGGAACCTATCAAGGAGGAATGAGACTCCTCAAACCGGTATTCTAGAAGTTGAGTTGTTTGATGTATGGGGTATTGATTTCATGGGACCATTTCCCACATCGGGGTCTTACAAGTACATCTTGGTAGCCGTGGACTCTGTCTCAAAATGGGTGGAGGCCATACCAACAAGAACCAATGATGCTAGGGTGGTGATGAAGTTCTTGAAAAGCAACATTTTTGTAAGGTTTGGTGTGCCTAGGGTTCTCATAAGTGATGGCGGACCTCATTTCATTGAGAGGTGCTTCGAGAATGTGTTGATCAAGTATGGGGTGTCTCATCGAGTTGCTACTCCTTATCATCCTCAAACAAGCGGGCAAGTCGAGGTGTCAAACCGTCAAATCAAGGCTATCTTGGAGAAGACCGTATCTCGATCAAGGAAAGATTGGGCATCTAAGCTCGATGATGCACTTTGGGCTTATAGAACCGCCTTCAAGAAACCTTTGGGAACTACACCCTTCAATCTAGTTTATGGCAAGGCATGCCATCTTCCGGTAGAGCTTGAGCACAAGGCAAAATGGGCTCTCAAGGAGATGAATTGGAATATCAACTTGGCCGGTGAGAAAAGGTTTCTAGAGCTTCACAAGTTGGGGGAATTGAGGTTGAAAGCCTATGAGAACTCCAAGTTGTACAAGGAGAAGACCAAGAAGTGGCATGATAGGAAGTTGATCCCAAAGACCTATCAAACCGGTGACAAGGTTCTCCTTTTCAATTCAAGGCTTGAACTTTTCCCGGGGAAGTTAAGGACTAGGTGGAGCGGACCATTTGTGGTCCACCATATCTATGCTCATGGTGCGGTAGACTTGATTGATGAACAAGGACATATTTTCAAAGTAAATGGTCATCGAGTAAAGAAGTTCTATGACAAGGCCGGTCCAAGCGAAGAAGTTAGAGCCTCATGGGCTCTCGTCCTCGCCAATTGATCCTATACATGCCATTGAAGAATAAGAAATTGTGAGCTCTTCATACTCTTCTCTCTTGCTTTTAAGTTTTGGTTTCCTTGTTTGATGGGGACATCAAAATTTTAAGTATGGGGTGGGGGTAAATGTGTTCATGATTTCACTTGTTTATGTTTGTTTGTTATTTTGAGGATATTTGTTTTTTGTTTCTAGTTTGTGTTTGGGATGTTTGCTTCTTGGTTTGTGGCTTGATGAAAGACATGGATGATTAATTTGGTCTTGAATGGATGAGTTTTTGGTTTTAGAGAAATATGTTGCAAAAATCCATAAAATAAAAAAAATTGAAAAATTGTGTTAAAAACAACAAAAAGATTTTGTGTTTTGTAGGTTTTGGTCTAGAAATTCCCATCTTAGATTGCCAAAATAAAAGCTAATGATGATGTGAGCATGTAAATTCCTTTAAATATTTTTGGATAGTTTAGCCTCTAAAATGATGTTGCTTTTGATGTGATCATGATATCTTTCTTGTTTTATTGAACATGTGAGTTCTAGGATGAGTTCTTACGCAACTAAGTATGAGTGACCCTTGTGAGATTTATTTTTGGCTATTTTAGGGATGCTTGTTCATATTTGCATATCCCTCATGTTTCTTGTGTGATTAGCTCATTCATGCTTAGTAAAACTTGCTATTGCGGTGTTTATCTATTTTCCAAGACCGTCATGAGATTTGTCCTAGCAATGTCACATTGATTTTGAACTTTATTCTTCTAGTCACATAAATGTTCCATATCCTACCATGAAGTTAGTCCTTTGTTTGTAGCCCCGTTCTAGCCTAAGCCTTTGTTTGAAACTCCTCAAAAATATTACTCCTAGCCTTATATGACTTGACCCTTATGGGATTGGACTTTAGAAGAGAGGTTTGGATTGTATTTGAAGAGTTGAGATTCTCTTGGGTTTAAGGGCAAAGAATGGTGTTATAAATCATGTGGGTAGTGCATCTTTGTTGTACAAAAATGAAAAAAAAGAAAGAAAAGAAAGAAAAGAAAGAAAGAAAATGTTGGAAATGTAAAGTGGAATGAAAGCAAAGGGGCCTAAGTGAAGAAAATGGTCCGACCGAGTTACAAGCCACATCGGGCCCGATGTCATAAGAAAGTCGGTCCAAATGTAGAAAGTATGGAAAATCCAACAAAAAGCCTAACAACAAAGATGAAGTGGAATGTTAAGTGAAATTTTGGGTTGAAAGGAAAAATGTTAAGTCTTTTGGGTGAGTGTGAAAGTAATTGTGGAATTTTGGTGAAGTGGTGAGAATTTAGGTTGTTCAATCCCCATTGTAAGCACCACAAGACTAAATAATTCCCACCTTGAAAAATACCAAAAGCCTCATTACAACCCGACCGAATGGAACCTCTTTGAGGACCTCCATTGAGCCAAGTTCGAAATTCTTTGTGTACTTTGCATTAGGCATCTCTAGGTGGAGGAATTGGTGATATTAGCTTCAATAGTAAAGTCCTTACTTGCATGAATTTTGAGCTTTAGTGTTCATTGCTAAACCCAAACACATGATGAGTGATACACATTCACATATCCCTAAAGTGAGGCTTAGTTGCATTGACTCTATTCCTTGGAACACTTAATCATGTGTGATGACGTAATCTTGCTTGAATATCAATCACTTGTGCTTAACATGTGTTTTCATACGAGGCTTTACTTGAAGATTATGTTTCGGTCTTGCTTACATTGTTATTGCTTGAGGACAAGCAAGTTTAAGTATGGGGTATTTTGATGTCTCTTTATTTGGTGGTGTTTTCATATGTGATTTCCTTTGTAAATATGTTTCTTTTTCCCCTTTTCTTGCGTGTTTTGTTCCTTTTTAGCTTAGTTCCCGTATTTCTTTGAGATTCGGAGACTACGCGCATTTTATGTGTTTTGTAGGTAATTTGGCGTGAATCGAGGGTCTATTTGAAGGAGGGTCGAGGCATGGAGCAAAGGCCGAGCTAAAGCGGGAAAGAGAGGAGCAAGCTATGAAGAAGAACAAGAGGAAAGCCAACAAGAAGAAGGTGGAACGAGGTCCGGACCGAGTTGCAACAACGCCGGGCCCGACTTGGAAGATTTCAACCTCGGACCGAGATGCACAGTACCTCGGGCCTGCTGTCCTCCGTGTCGGTCCGAGTCGGTCACCGAACTACTTGGGCTCCAAGGCACGAATTTGTGGACTTCCACTTTTGCCCCTCATCTAATCTATTAAAGGCCCTCTTTTCTTCTAATTTGGGGTTCCCTCCCACACACACAAAAGGGTTCCACACACTTGAGAAGGAACCAAGAGGATACTTGGAGAGCAAGGAGGAAGGAGAAGAGGAGGAAGAGAGAGAGAATCGGCCAAGAGAGAGGAAGGCTTGATAGGTTTTGTTGATTGTTTAGCTTTGCTTTGTTTTGATCTTGTGGATTTGAAAACCCTTGTTTGGAATTTGTGGATTGCTTTGGATTTGAATGAAACTTTGCTTTGTTTTGAGATTGATGATGTTGATTGCCTTCCCTTTTGATTTGTTTGCTTTCTTTGCTTGCCAAATGGAGTAGATCTCCTTGATCTTGGGTTATGGGGGAAAACCCTAGCTAGGTTTGGGCTAGAAACCCCAATTCCATAGCCTTGAGTGTTTGATCTAAGGAAACCACTCTACATAGAGCTACAATTCCTTGCGAAAGTTGGGAATCAAGGCTTGAGATTGGCAAAGTAGCGAAAGTGAACATGTGTCAATCTCAAGACCTTGCTTCAAAGGGGATTTCCCCAAGGATCGAGGTCTAGAAGTGGTTGGAACGAGGGCGAAAGCACTCGATCCTAGTCCGATCATCACTCATTGCTTGAATTGGGGTGGAAAAGCCTTAATCTACTAGGGAAGGAACCCAAAAGCCCAAGATCTACTTTTAATCCTTGAAAGTTCGACAACCCCAGCTACCTCGCGCCCGACTTACCCAGTGTCGGTCCCGACTTCCTCTTGTCGCCAACCTTGGGCCCGACGTGACCTCAGTGTCGGTCCCGGCTGTTTTCTTTGTTTTCCTTTGTTTTACGCTCTCCTTTCTAGCTTTTTAGTATCTAGGCACATCGATCGAGTAGACTTCCCGAGTGTTCGACACCCACCACGTGCTACAACGGGGTCGGGTTATAAACTGTATCTCTAGACCCTCGCAACTCGAGGCGATCACAACCAGGAAGAAAACTAAAACCCCATACTAAACTGACTCTACTACCGAGTTTCTATATAACATTGCCTTAGACCTTCTTGCCACAAAAACCAATTGGCTTAGGCAACAAAAAGACTTAAACCAACATCCTTTCCCTATGACACGTTACGTCGAGAACGAGCATCGCCATCCAGAAATTGATCTCCTGGCACATCTACCACACCATAATCTTTACCTAAAAACATTGAAATATAAACACATTAGCTAACAATCCTGGTATGGGCCAAACGACAAATCAAACATGTAAAATAAAACATAGATTATTAAGATAATACAATCAATCATTCATATACATACCAAACTAATGTGTACATCTGATACACATTATATAATTATATAGATTAGCATATCAATTTCCAAACCAACCTTCAATTCCACAATAATCAATGAGCACAAAGTTAATTAATAAATCGCTCATACAATATATATCACAACAACCAGCAACAATTCGTCCATAATCCAAGCCATATCATTCTCCAATTCAGGCAACCCAAACCTGCCTTTGAAACATGGTACACGGCTAGCACGCACGCTAAACTCATGCCCATTTTCTTTCGCATCACCCTTATTTCCCCTGCTAAGCCTCTACTAGAGCAGTCGCCAAAACAATCAATTTTTGAAGGTGATCTCCACACGCCGCATGACTATGTTCGGGCTCTCTTCTCCACCGACTTGTCCGTGTCCATAATCACACCCGCAGAGATCAAATTGCACATAATAAAAATTATTGAACTATTCCAATAGCTTTCCCATATGAAAATATAGTATGTAATAGTATTTCAAAATAGAGTTCCACACATTCAATTTACTAGTTTAACACATAACATGATCGCAAGCTAAGTAAGTCTAGACGACTTACCTTAAAGACGAATTCTCTAGGCCAACAAACAGTAACTAACACGCAAAGTGGTCCCCTGTTGTCAAATATAACAAAACATTTCTCAATAACAAGCTCACGGAAACACTTCTTAGTTGTATACTCAAATTCTACAATTTCCTAATCGATAAACGATTTAATTTCCGAATATCGATATATAACCAATCCTTAGTTATCATGCTTCAAGGAGCCATCTTGGCGAAATTATAACTAATTATCCACTCCACTTTTGAAATAATTTTCTAAATAAAACTTGTTCATTAGCAACAGTTCTTAAAGATTTCCAAATCTCAGATCAAACGGATTAACAACGAACCCTGAGTAATTATCCGAAGTCCCTTACCTGCCAATCGATGTCCAAAACTTGTATTCACTATAACTGAAGATCCCGACATCCGTTTCTCGAGCGGTTTGAATATGTGGGACCGTATCAACGTCAAGTTTATAAAAACCATAAATTTAATTAGCAAAGCGAAACCAAAAGGCCCTTACGGTGGCTCCGTAACCACCCCGCTAATTAATTTCGATCGTATATACCTTCACTTAAATCCTTGGCTTGTTCGGCTCGATGGTGGCTCGACCCAAGAGCCCGAGGGTGGTTGGACGTTGCCCGACAGCAGCCCCTGCGGTGGGTGGTGGTTGAAGGAGCTAGAGCACGCCGGTGACGATGTACGGCGAGGTGAGAAGCTAGCCGACGGTGATGGACCTCACGTCTTCCTCCCGAGTTTCCGTCGTTCCGTCTGATTCTCTTGATTCTAGTTCGGCTGCAACAAGAAGTGAAGGAAGAGGAAGAAGAAGATAAGGTGGAGGTGTGGAGGAGATGGTGGCCGGCGTGAAGAAATTCCTGAGTTCGTCGTTGTCGTTCCGCCTAACTCTCTTTCGGTTCCCCCTTTTTTGTTTTGTTTAACTTTGAAAACTTTGACGAGACAACCAACGATATGCCGGATTTCAATTCTTTCTCCAAGTTCCTTACTTGTTAAGCATAGAAAAGAATGATTTTAAAACTCAAAATCCGTCTCGGAACGGGACTCGCGATAAAGCGATAAAATTATGTACCTTGGGTGGAAAAACTCACTAAACGAAAAACGTCCAGTAAATTATGTAGACCAATAAAATCAATTTTCCATGATTTTATCATGCTACATTTAATTTTAAGGCTTCCGTTTTGCATTTTAAATCCTTTCCAGTACATAATTAAAAAGACGGCTTATCCAATAAATATTCTTTTTCCACTGAAAAATCCTAGAATTCACACCGATCCATAAAATCATTTCTTTGTGGTTTTAGGATATCACCAAGAATTTTCTAGGATTTAATCTCCAACAAAATTATTGAATTAAGCGTTAAAACGGACAAAGAGGTTGAAAGGATATCCGAGAAAAATTCAAAAATATCCTTAAAAACCGCAGTTATTACATTAGTACCCCCTTAATAATGGTTTCGTCCTCGAAACCAAGGAGAACTCGGATCACAAGGAAGGTTAGCATAAGTACACATACCCACAACCACTACAAACCTATAATTATAATTACCAAACTTCTTCTCATCACCGAATCTTGTAGTATCCAAATCTTGTAGCATAAGTACACATAAGTACTCGGATCACACGTACACATACCCTAAACCTATACAGAAGTTTGTAGTATCCCCTTAAAAAAACATGTTGTTACTTCTGTACAAAGTACAAAACAATCACTATATAATTACCAAACTTCTTCTCATCACCGAATCTTGCAACTTACGTATGACCAAACATTTCAACAAATTCATCAAGATTAAATCATCTACAAGCAAAGGTAAGTCATGAACACTAACTGACTTGTTAAACCCCTAATTCATCCTTGCGATCAGGCTAGGGTAAAGATCAGGATAATTTTGTTGTATACAAGCTTCCGTCTCCCAAGTGGCTTCCTCGACTCCTCGTCGAAACCATTGGATCAATACTAACGGAATCTTTTTGTTCCGCAAATTCTTCATATGACGATCCAAAATTGCTATTGGTTGCTCTACAAAGGTATGGTCAGGCTCAATCTTCAGTTCTTTATAACTGAGCTTATGATTAGGATCTGGTATATACTGTCTCAGTTGAGACACATGAAACATCGGATGGACCCCTACTAGAGATGGAGGTAAAGCTAATCGATATGCTCGTTCTCCTACTTTTTCTAGGATTTCAAATGGACCAATGTATCGAGGACTTAATTTCCCCTTGATACCAAATCTCCTTACTCCTCGGGTAGGAGATATCCTTAACCATACATGTGCTCCAACTTCAAATTCCAAAGGTCGTCGTCGTCTTTCAGCATAAGACTTTTGACGACTTTGTGCAGCTAGCATACGTTCTCTAAACAGCGCTACGTTCTGAATAGTATCTTGCATCATCTGAGGTGTTTCACCCACCATGTCCGACGGATCATTCCAACATAGTGGTGTTCTGCACTTTCGACCATACAAAGCCTCGTAGGGAGCCATCTGAATCGATGAGTGCCAACTATTATTATACGCAAACTCTATCAGTTCCAAATACTCACACCAACCTCCACCCCAATCTAGAACACAAGCTCTCAACATGTCTTCAAGAGTCTGAATTGTTCTCTCTGTTTGTCCATCTGACTGAGGGTGGTAAGCAGTAGTGAAATGAAGTTTTATGCCCAAGGCTTCATTCACCTTTTTCCAATATCTCGATGTGAAACGACCATCTCTATCAGAAACAATGGTCTTTGGCACACCATGCAGTCTGACTATCTGCTTTATAAACACATCTACTAATCTATTCACTGGCCAAGACTCTCTAATTGGAAGGAAATGTGCTGTCTTTGTCAGTATATCAACTACAACCCAGATAGCATTGTTGAAGGGTTTCTTGAACAAATAAATTTATATTCAAGACTCCACTGAGTACAGCAAAGTCAGGTTCGTCCACGTGAATGAGATTAGGGCCAAAGATTAGTTGATAAACTAAGAAAAGCAAGAAAACACAAACAAAGCAAGGGTTCGAGCACGACTTTGGGGTCGAGATCGAAGCAAAATCACAAGTTTTAAATCAAATATAAAAAGGTAATCCTAGGGCTAGGGCTACCACAACAACAACCATACATGCTTTCAACAAGAATTCACAACTATCATGCAATTATGATCATAGAAAACTCAACTGTCGCAAACAATTCAAGGTATTCAATCAACTGTCGCAAATTAAACAACTTTATATCTATCCTTCCACCTAGGAATATCAACTTTCGCAAATAATCCTATTTAGATCTAATCAAGAAATCAACTTTACACTTTCGCTTTTAGGTTAATTGCAAGATATTGCCTCAACTTTCACAAAGGTATTAAGCACAAGATAGATAGATATGATCTTCAAGCATTCAAGTCATGAATTCAAGTTTAGACATGCATGATTGTGTTGGGTTTTCACCCAACCCTAGAATCTAAGAAGACTACTCACTCATTGAAAAGAAAGAAGAAGACATGATCATAAAAATAAAGAGGTCTTACAAATTTCTCCAAATTCCTCCAAGTCTTCCTCTTAATCTCCAAACAACCTCCAAACAAAAGCTAGAAAAGAGAGAGTTCAACTAGAAGGTCTATCCCCCTTTTATAGAGAAAAAGGAGTCCTAATTACACTAGGAAACAAGATAAAACTACTTCCTAAAATAAAAGATAGAATATTTCTTAAAAGATCTCGGAATAAGGGAATAGTCGGCGCCATGCACGACCCAAATGGGTCGTGCACGACCCCCAAGGGGTCGGTCCTGAGAGCTCACTTTTTGTTTGGATCTAGGACGACCCTGATAGGGTCGTGCCTGAGGGCTTGTTCGAACAACCTTTGAGTAAAACTTGCGTAGAGGATTCGTTATAACTCCGATTGACTCGATTCTTTTTCCCATGTTCTTGTAACGAACTCCTCTATCTCTTTCCAAGCTCAAACTTGATCTTCAATAACTTTACTTGAGCGCTTAATCTCCATCTTTTCTTCCAATGCTCCAAACTCTTCTTTCAAGCTCCAAAACTCCTACAAAAAGACACAAAAGATGCGTAGTTTCCGAATCTCAAGGAAATACGAAAACTAAAGCAAAAAGACTCAAAAACATAAGACTCTAGCACAAAAGCTAACTAAATCTAATCTATCTAGATACTAAAAACCTACCTAAAAAGCGGATATCAAAATACCCCATACTTAGACTTGCTTGTCCTCAAGCAATAATCATGCAAAATCAAGACCAATAACACAATATTCAAGCATATCCCTTGTCAAAATATTTTAAAAATAAGTGAAAAAGTAGACAAGTAATTTTAACGTCATCACATATGTATGAGTCTCAAGCATAGGCAATCACAATCCAACCTCACAAGGGATTTTAATGTGTTTCACTCATCTCTCATGTGTTTAGGCTATTAAAATATCAACTCTCAACTCAATCTTTATGCAACATCAACTTTATCATTGAGACTTATATCACCAGTCTCTCTACCTAGAGAAGTCAAAACACATCAATCATCATAAGAACTTAGGCTCAATGAAATCTTCATAGAAGACTCCATTCGGTCGGGTTGTAATGGGGCTTGGTAAAGACAAATAGGCGTGGAAAATATTTGGTTATGTGGTGCTAATAGTATCCGGGAATCAAAGACTCCTAAAAACTCACATAATACCAAAATTCTCACAAAAATTATACCAAACTCTTTCTCACATTATGCACACTTATCTCTTATTTCTTCAACCCCTTTTAATATCCCAACTTATCTTGCTTATAAATACTAAGGAAATTTGGCTCATGCACACTTTCACTTTCAACACTTTGCTTTGTTTTTCTCCCTTTCGATTTTCATTTTTTTTATGGGAGATCGATATCGATATCTTTTTTTTTTCTTCAACTCTTTTGTAAGTGCATTCAGGGAACCAAACTCCTTTTATATGACAAACTGCAAAATCTTTCTTTATCTTTTCCCAACCCATAATTACCCCACACTTTAACCAAACAATCTCACTCAACAAAAATTATCACAACCAATACTAAGTCCTAATCCCCGGATAGGGTCAAGCTTATCTTGGCTAGGGAATAATTTTGGGGAGCTAAAAATAAAAGGCTTAAGGCTCATCTTGGCTTCAAAAAAAGGATAATGTAAAGGTAGGTAAAAGAGAGGATAAAAAGTGGCTTATGAAATATAAGTTCTTAATCATAATTAACATGCATGAACGATCTCATAACGGCTTCAAGAAATAGATAACCATATCAACAACAAGAGATAAATGCATAAAGAGAGCAAATCACACAACAAAAAGAAGAGGGATTTTTGATGTTCTCCCTTTAAGGCCAAAATTCCTCACTAGGTAGTTTGTTTTGTTGGATTGCAACTAATTCTACTTAAGACACATATGCTCAATTTCATCACAAGTCAATTTTCACAATTAAAAGCAATTTCTCAAGACTTAGGCTATGCTGTCCAAATATGCCAAAGGAATTATATGATAAGCATGAAAATTAGTTCTCATCATAGGACATCCAAGATGGAGCATTCTTCTATGCTAAAACAAACAAAAGCAAATATTTTTGGATTTTTCGACATTTTTTCAATTTTTTTTTTCAATTTTTTTTCTAACTAAACAAACTAGCAAGCAATCAAGCAAACAATCCAAGACTCAATTATATACAACATGTGAGTTTTCTTCGTCCCCTACCCCACACTTAAATCATGCAATGTCCCCATGCATGAAAATGATATGAAAAAGTAAAGTGATAGAAGAAGAAAACTCACAAAGAACTTCTTAAAGCTAGAAGGGTGGTGGAGCTCATCACTGTGGAGATCCTCAATGGAGAAGGGATATTTTCGGAATCTCCAAATAGGGTGGTGCACGACCCAAATAGGGTCGATCTCGACCCCCCTGCAAGTGTTCGAAAAATACCCGAAGTTGCACTGCATGTAAAGTCGTCTTTTCTCGTCTTTTTGAGCCCGTATTTGAAGCTTAGGACCCTGCAAAAATCCCACAAAAATCCCATTCCAAACAAAAGTATTCTATCCTAGTCTAAGGAAGGTTAGAAAAATCTAATCTAAAAAGCAAAAACATAATAAAAAAAAAAAAATCTAATCTAAAAACCGGGTTGCCTCCCGTAAGCGCTTGTTTAACGTCATTAGCTTGACGACTTACCTTAGCTCATCAGGGCGGCTTCCATCCAGCTTTGTCGGGATGATGGGAAACCCCATACTTAGATGGAAAAATTTCAATGCTTCTCTTTAGGACATTCGGTCCTCTATTATCCACAAGTATGCTCGGTAATCCTACAACAAGGTTAGTATAATCCGAAAAACCAAGGAGGCTTCGACTCCTTCACAGTACTAACAGTAGGATCTAGTATAGGACAAGGATAAGAGAAAGAACCATGACTAGTATTGATGGGATAAGAACAAGAAAACTTATCAGGGTCATTCGGGAAGTGGCTCGTTACTGAGGGTAAGTGGGTCGTTAACGACCTTGCTGGATTTGGGAGTGGCTTGATGTTGTGCTTGGATCCACTGCCCACCTTGTTTTCCTTCAGATAAGGGTCGTTACCGACCCATGGTGGGTCGGTAGGCTCCTCAATACGGCAACTAGCAACTTCGTTCACAATGGGATTGAAGCGAAACTCGACCCTCTCCTCCCCAATGTCAAATGTGAGGAGTCCCTTTCTAACATCAACTCTTGCCCCTGCGGTGGCTAAGAACGGTCTTCCAAGAATGATTGGCACCACAGGGTCTTCTGGCATATCTAGCACAATGAAGTCGTTTGGGACAAATAATTTTCCAACTTGGATAGGGATATCGTCCACGACTCCAGTTGCTTTTACACGAGATCCATCAGTTCATATCAATAGGCTCCAGTGGTCCCATGTTAGTCTTGGACCAAATTGAAGGTGGAAGCAAGCTTGCACTAGCACCTAGATCACACAAAGCTTTGAAACGGTAAGCTCTAATACCAATAGTAATAGCAAACTTACCGGGATCGCCTAGCTTTTCAGGAAGCTCCAACGATCTTACTTCATTTGTTAATTCCGACATGGATCGCTTTCTAGATAAGATCTCCTTCAAGAATTTAGTATAAGCAGGCATTTCATTCAAAGCCTCAGCGAAAGGAATGGAAATATTTAAACCTTGAAGCAACTTAACAAAGCGCTTGAACTTACCTTCCATTGAGTCCTTGGTTTCTTAGAAGGGAAAGGAAGTACTTTAGATGGAGATTGAATGGAAAGAGAAGGGTTAGAAGACTTACTTGGCGAAGGGTGGTCGAGCTCGACCCCAGCTGGGTCGATCGCCTCTTCTTCCTCATTAATAGCCTCCTCAGGAACGACCCTTGAGGGGGTCTTGCACGACCCTAAGGGGGTCTTGCACGACCCTATGGGGGTCTTGCACGACCCTAAGGGGGTCGGTCCTGAGGCTTGTTCCTTCTCTTTTTGCTTGTTTGGCTCGGGCAACTCTTTGCCACTCCTTAAATTCATGGCTCGGATTTCACCATTGCTTGCTTGGTCTCTAGGATTCTCTTCGGGACGGCCCGGGAGTTGTCCCTGAGGTCTCTGGATCTAAGTAGCCAGTTGTCCAAGTTGGGAATCAACATTCTTTCTCCATGATTCAAATTCTCCCAACCGTTCATGAACACCTTTCAACTCAGCTCGTACACCATTGATCCCGGTCTGAATCTCGGCTCGGACGCCATTGATTCCAGTTTGGACATCAGCTCGGATTCCTTCTTGCAGCCCTTGCACCCATGAAGGTGGCTCTTGATAGCCCGGAGGACGGTAGGGAGTGGGACGTTGCTCTTGTTGAGGGGGTTGATTGTATTGGTTATAATTGGAATTGCCCCAGGATGGTTGAGCATTGTTCCTCCCTGCATAATTGTTTTGGTTCCTATAGGAACCTCTCATGTAGTTCGCCTCATAGGCCTCAGCGGCTCTCACTTGTTGCAAGTTAGTGCAATTGGAAGTAGTATGGGCGGAAGACCCGCATTCTTGACAAGATGAAGAAGAATTAAAGGAACTTACTTGCTTTTTCAAACGATTGATTTCATCTTGCATGAATTGGACTTTCACATCCCGATCAACCACCTCGGATTGTGGTTCACACAGCTTCCTCTCCGTTGGCTTAGCTTGTTGGGTTCCGTACATGGCATCATAATTGGTTAGCTTCTTCAATAATGCCCATGCTTCCTCTGGAGTCATCTCGATGAACCCACAATCAGTGTGAAGGTTAATGCGATCCTTGGTAGCCGCATTAATGCCTTGAAAGAAGATCTCTTGGAGAACATAGGGAGGTTGCCCATGACTAGGGCATTGGCATAGAATCTCTTGGAATCGTTCCCATGTCTCCACAAGCGTCTCGTTTGGAAGTTGATGGTAGGAGGTGATGCGCTTCCTAAGCTCCGTTGTTTTTGCCGGTGGAAAGAACTTGGTCATGAATAAATCATGCAACTCCCTCCACGATGTAATGGACCTGGGTGGCAAGCTCTCCAACCAACTTAAGGCTTTTCCTGCAAGAGACCACTTAGATGCCTTCAAGAGAACATATTCAAATGAGACACGGTCAGTAGCAATAGTGTCACATAAATCAGTAAAGTTCTTAATATGCTCCATTGGGCATTCAGTGGGTTTCCCCTCAAATTGAGAACGCTTTATTAAGGATATGAAGTGAAATTTAATCTCAAAAGTGCGGTCGATCTCCGGGAGCACTATCGCCGATTCGGGCACCCTCAGTTCTAGGTGCATGTATTGCTTGATATTCCTTGGGATAGCGTTCAGTTGCTCCTGAAATCGCCGTGCAGCTGCATCCGAAGCGTCTCGTTCCGCTTGCAAGCGCTGCATCTGAGTGCGAAGTTCCTCCATTTGTCGAGCCATAGCCTCAGCGTCAGCCATTGCTCGTTGTTCTCTCAAACGACTGTGGAAGGACCTCTCAGGTTCGTGTAGTAGTCAATCTCAAGAGTTCTCTAGGAAGAACGAGATGGCATATACTGCGAACAAAAACAAAGAAAACAAAATTAAATAAAAACAAAGGGGTAAGGGCTAGTCCCTAACCCCAAATATCAACTAAACTAGGCACTATTGCTCACTCCCCGGCAACGGCGCCAATTTGTTGAAGGGTTTCTTGAACAAATAAATTTAATTTGCAAGACCCCGCTGAGTACAGCGAAGTCAGGTTCGTCCACGGGAATGAAATTAGGGCCAAAGATTAGTTGATAAACTAACAAAAGCAAGAAAACACAAACAAAGCAAGGGTTCGAGCACGACTTTGGGGGTCGAGATCGAACTAAAATCACAAGTTTTAAATCAAAAATAAAAAGGTAATCCTAGGGCTAGGGCTACCACAACAACAACCATACATGCTTTCAACAAGAATTCACAACTATCATGCAATTATGATCATAGAAAACTCAACTGTCGCAAACAATTCAAGTTATTCAATCAACTGTCGCAAATTAAACAACTTTATATCTATCCTTCCACCTAGGAATATCAACTTTCGCAAATAATCCTATTTAGATCTAATCAAGCAATCAACTTTACACTTTCGCTTTTAGGTTAATTGCAAGATATTGCCTCAACTTTCGCAAAGGTATTAAGCACAAGATAGATAGATATGATCTTCAAGCATTCAAGTCAGGAATTCAAGTTTAGACATGCATGATTGTGTTGGGTTTTCACCCAACCCTAGAATCTAAGAAGACTACTCACTCATTGAAAAGAAAGAAGAAGACATGATCATAAAAATAAAGAGGTCTTACAAATTTCTCCAACTTCCTCCAAGTCTTCCTCTTAATCTCCAAACAACATCCAAACAAAAGCTAGAAAAGAGAGAGTTCAACTAGAAGGTCTAGCCCCCTTTTATAGAGAAAAAGGAGCCTTAATTACACTAGGAAACAAGATAAAACTACTTCCTAAAATAAAAGATAGAATATCTCTTAAAAGATCTCGGAATAAGGGAATAGTGGGCGCCATGCACGACCCAAATGGGTCGTGCACAACCCCCAAGGGGTCGGTCCTGAGAGCTCACTTTTTGTTTGGATCTAGTATGACCCTGATAGGGTCGTGCACGACGTGCCTGAGGGCTTGTTCGAACAACCTTTGAGTAAAACTTGCATAGAGGATTCGTTATAACTCCGATTGACTCGATTCGTTTTCCTATGTTCTTGTAACAAACTCCTATATCTCTTTCCAAGATCAAACTTGATCTTCAATAACTTTACTTGAGCGCTTAATCTCCATCTTTTCTTCCAATGCTCCAAACTCTTCTTTCAAGCTCCAAAACTCCTACAAAAAGACACAAAAGATGTGTAGTTTCCGAATCTCAAGGAAATACGAAAACTAAAGCAAAAAGACTCAAAAACATAAAACTCTAGCACAAAAGCTAACTAAATCTAATCTATCTAGATACTAAAAACCTACCTAAAAAGCGGATATCAAGCATCATGTCCACGGCTTTTACGTAATCCTGTAACAAAATCCATCGATATGTTTTCCCATTTCCATTCCGGTATAAAGAGTGGTTGAAGTTCTCTTGCTGGTCTTTGGTGTTCAATCTTGACCTGTTGACAAACCTGACATCGTGCCACAAACTTAGCTACATCAGACTTTAGACCTTCCCACCAATAATGTTGCTTAAGGTCTTTATACATCTTGCTAGCTCCTGGATGTATTGAATAGAGTGTAGAGTGCGCCTCTTGAAGTATTTTCTGTTTTAGCTCCTGATCTCGGGGAACACATACTCTTCCATGAATTCTCAAAATTCCATCTTCTCGAATTTCAAATTCTTGTGCTTCTCCTTGGTGCACCCTCTGACAAATATTTTGAGTCATCGAGCAATTCTCTTACTTTTTGCGGATCTCCTCTATTAAACTAGGTTGCTATTCTAAATTACGTAACTGACCTTGATATCTTTGAATCCATACTTCAATTTCATTCCTTATCAAATCCTTTTGCAGAGACGGTTGAGCAGTCAAGTGTGACAACCTGAGAAGATTTTCGACTAAGTGCATCAGCAACAACATTTGCCTTGCCTGGATGATAAAGGATCTCTAGGTCATAATCCTTTGTCTCATATTGAGCTCTCGTTGGGTGAAGATATACTTTAGACTCTTATGATCTGTTAGAATCTGACAAGTTGCTCCATACAGATAATGACGCCAAATCTTCAACGCATGAACCACAGCAGCTAACTCTAGATCATAAGTCGGGTAATTCTGCTCATTCGGTTTTAACTGCCTTGAAGAATAAGCAATTACTCTATCATTCTGCATTAGAACACAACCTAATCCAAGTTTCAAAGCATCACTATATATAACATAACCTCCATTCCCTTGAGGAAGAGCTAAGACCGGAGCTGAAGTCAATCTATTCTTCAATTCATCAAAACTTTTCGGACAGACATTTGACCACTCAATTTTTTTTGTTTTACGTAGCAGATTGGTTAAGGGTTGGGCTATAGAAGAAAATCCTTCTAAAAACCGTCTGTAACACCCAACCAAACCTAAGAAACTACGTACCTCCTTCACATTCCTTGGAGGTTCCCAGGCTGCCACAGCTTCGATCTTTGTTGGATCAACCATCACTCCTCTAGCACATACAACATGACCCATAAATGTTACCGTTGGCATCCAGAATTCACACTTTGATAACTTGGCAAACAATTGGTGGTGTCTTAAAACTCCTAAAACTGTTCTCAAATGATCAGCATGCTCCTCGTGGCTTTGTGAATATACTAATATATCATCTATGAACACTACTACAAACCGATCTAAATAATTAATAAAGATTCGGTTCATCAATTCCATGAATATGGCTGGGGCATTTGTCAGCCCGAAGGCCATCACCACAAATTCATAGTGCCCATATCTAGTACGAAATGCGGTCTTTGTAATATCTTCTTCTCGGATTCTCAACTGGTGATATCCAGATCGTAAATCAATCTTAGAGAATACCACAACTCCTTGTAATTGATCTAGTAGGTCATCAATTCTGGGAAACGGATACTTGTTTTTGATGGTAACCCGATTCAACTCACGATAATCGATGCACAATCTCAACGACCCGTCTTTCTTCTTTACAAACAAAACTGGAGCTCCCCAAGGTGACGCACTGGGGCGTACATATCCCTTTTCTAACAACTCCTCCAATTGAGTCTTCAACTCTTGCATTTCCATTGGAGCCATACGATAAGGAGCTCGCGATATTGGTCTGGTACCTGGTTCTAGGTCAATACTGAAATCTACCTCTCGTTGAGGTGGTAGCCTTGGCAATTCCTCAGGAAAAACATCTTCAAATTCTTGCACTACAGGAATCTCATTGACCTTCGGAACTTCTTTATCTTCTTGCAAGATATAACACCAGTAGCCTATACAACCATCTTTTATCAACTTAGCCGCCTTCATTGCGCTAATAATGGCTCCATCCTTCTCCTTTCTTGAATCTTTCCATACATTTTTGGAACCATCATCGGCAGTTAATGTCATAGTTCCCCTATGAATATCCAACACTGCTCGGTATCGCTTCATCCAGTCCAACCCCAAGATTACGTCATCATTTGGTAGAGCCATTACAATAAAAGCAGTTAACCAGTCTCGATCCCCTATGCGAATTGGACATCGAAGGATTTCTTTTTCCCCATTGACTTTACTACCATCCGATAAACCAACCACAAAAGGAATACCAATAGAACAAATCAAATGTAACCTATCTACGCATGCAATAGCAATAAAAGAGTGGGTAGAACGAATATCAAATAGAATCTTAACAGGCTCAGATTGGATCCAGATCGTACCTGTAGCAGTCGGCGTATTTGGTTCTTCAGCCTTTCTCATCTCAAATTCTCGAGGTGGATTAGTCCTTGAACTCCCAATTGCACTACCGCGACTTCTACCTCGACCGTGTCCCACTGAGCTGTAAGTCTGAGGAGGTAGTATGGATTGAGATCCTCCAGTTGACCCAAAAGCAGGTGACGAGCCTTGAAAAGGAGCAACCCCTTTGTTTGGACAAAAAGTCCTAAGATGACCTTTTTGTCCACAATTATAACAAGTTATCGGTGACTTGTTGCAAGTATTTCTCAGATGGTCAGTACTCCCACAATTATAACCTTGGCCCAGCTGAAACTCCAGACTTTTGAAATTGACCTTTTTGACCTTGTTGGGCATATGGTTGTCCTTGCCTTACACCAAAGTTAGTACCTCCTTGAGGTGTAAAGCTTGGCCTCTTATCATCCTTGAATCCTATTGGTGTCTTTTGCCTGTTGCCACTTCCCTGGGTGGCCTCACAACATCTAAAAGCTGGATTTGCCATCTCATAGGCCATAGCAACATTCTGATATTCCCTCAAGGTAGGACATTGAAATCCGGCCACATACTGTCGAATCTCAGGTTTCATTCTTGAGAGAAAGCTTGAATGTGTTGCTTCTCAGTGGTCACCGTATCTTCTACATAAGTCAGATCTCTTTGAAAATTCTGAGCAGCTTCTGCTACAGAAATATTTTCAGGCTTTGCGTTAATGAACTCTTGAGCTCGAGCATTTCTAACAGCAGCTGGACAAAACTGGTTTCTTATCATTTGAGAAAATTCATCAAAACTCGCCTCATGATCGAGAATCTGCAGAGACCACTAGTTAAAAGCATTATATCTAAGCAAGCTTTGAGCTAGAGATACCCTTATATCATTAGGTGCCTTAATCGTATTGAGAGCAGAAGTAACTTGTCTCAACCACAAATCCACATCCTTCTCGTAAGCTCCCGTAAAGAAGGAAAGTTTCATGTAGCTGAATTCACAAAGCCACTTGTCAGGCCCTGAATCTTGATGACCCCTCTCAGCTTGTATTGATCCTTCAGATGCTTCTTTAACTACTTGTGGCGGTCTTGGAACATCAGGCACCCTATTAGGGGGTGGTGGTGACATTCTAGCAGCGGATCCTTGGAAATTTGGCGCTCTTGAACCAGATGGTTGAGAAACAGCAGCAACAGAATTTGGTGCTTGATCACTCCTAAAACGATTTTGCAAGAAGGACATAACTCAACCAAGGTCCGTATCTCAGGTAATCCAACAGGCACTGGAGTGGGAGGTTGCTCTTGAGCTTCATTATTACCAAGAGGCCTTGATCTAGCTACACCTTGACCTACTGATCTAATACTTCCAGCGTTAGAACGATTGTCATTT
This sequence comes from Fallopia convolvulus, assembly GCA_964016875.1. NCBI lineage: Eukaryota > Viridiplantae > Streptophyta > Magnoliopsida > Caryophyllales > Polygonaceae > Fallopia > Fallopia convolvulus. The sequence goes on from OZ024732.1 coordinate 20,337,780, forward strand.
TGTCCTAAAGGAACACTTCCTACTGGTCCTCGGCTTTCAGTTGTTTCCTCAACTAGAGGCTCGATAGCAATTCCCCTTCCTCTACCTCTAGGTCTTCCTCTACCTCTTATCATGACTGAAGCACGTTAAAATATAATAAATCACTTAAGTTACTATAAATATATATTCTACTAAACAAGAAATATGTTTAAGGAGATCTTCCTGTATGATGATGACGTCTCGACGTGTCTTTCTATCCCAAATGCATAATGCCCCAAAATCAAGTTTTTGTGTAAAAGGAACTCTAAGTTGGACCTCACATGCTCTATTGTTAGGACCTTGTGCCCTTGTTGTCAACCTTGGCTCTGATACCAATCTGTAACACATCATCTTATAATCCGGGTTGTTACCTGGTTGTGGACCACATCTGGGTCCACCAGAACAAGCCTGACAACAAATTCACAAATATTGGACCTTGCAACAAAGGTACAGTAAGAAAAGCCAAGAAAACATCCAACATATATTTACAATCGATTTAACAAAACATTATGCATGCAACCAGGAAGAAAACTAAAACCCCATACTAAACTGACTATACTACTGAGTTTCTATATAACATTGTCTTAGACCTTCTTGCCACAAAAACCAACTGGCTTAGACAACAAAAAGACTTAAACCAACATCCTTTCCCTATGACACGTTACGTCGAGAACGAGCATCGCCATCCAGAAATTGATCTCCTGGCACATCTCCCACACCAGAATCTTTACCTAAAAACATTGAAATATAAACACGTTAGCTAACAATCCTGGTATGGGCCAAACGACAAATCAAACATGTAGAATAAAACATAGATTATTAAGATAATACAATCAATCATTCATATACATACCAAACTAATGTGTACATCCAATACACATTATATAATTATATAGATTAGCATATCAATTTCCAAACCAACCTTCAATTCCACAATAATCAATGAGCACAAAGTTAATCAATAAATCGCTCATACAATATATATCACAACAATCAGCAACAATTCGTCCATAATCCAAGCCATATCATTCTCCAATTCAAGCAACCCAAACCTGCCTTTGAAACATGGTACACAGCTAGCACGCACGCTAAACTCATGCCCATTTTCTTTCCCATCACCCTTCTTTCCCCTGATAAGCCTCTACTAGAGCACTCGCCAAAACAATCAATTTTTGAAGGTGATCTCCACACGCCGCATGACTATGTCCGGGCTCTCTTCTCCACCGACTTGTCCGTGTCCATAATCACACCCGCAGAGATCAAATTGCACATAATAAAAATTACTGAACTATTCCAATAGCTTTCCCATATGAAAATATAGTATGTAATAGTATTTCAAAATAGAGTTCCACACATTCAATTTACTAGTTTAACACATAACATGATCGCAAGCTAAGTATGTCTAGACGACTTACCTTAAAGACGAATTCTCTAGGCCAACAAATAGTAACTAACACGCAAAGTGGTCCCCTGTTGTCAAATATAACAAAAGATTTCTCAATAACGAGCTCACGGAAACACTTCTTAGTTGTATACTCAAATTCTACAATTTCCTAATCGATAAACGATTTAATTTCCGAATATCGATATATAACCAATCCTTAGTTATCATGCTTCAAGGAGCCATCTTGGCGAAATTATAACTAATTATCCGCTCCACTTTTGAAACAATTTTCTAAATAAAAATTGTTCATTAGCAACAGTTCTTAAATATTTTCAAATCTCGGATCAAACGGATTAACAACGAACCCTGAGTAATTATCCGAAGTCCCTTACCTGCCAATCGATATCCAAAACTTGTATTCACTATAACTGAAGATCCTGACGTTCGTTTCTCGAGCGGTTTGAACCTGTGGGACCGTATCAATGTCAAGTTTATAAAAACCATAAATTTAATTAGCAAAGCGGAACCGAAAGGTCCTTACGGTGGCTCCGCAACCACCTTGCTAATTAATTTCGATCGTATATACTTTCACTTAAATCCATGGCTTGTTCGGCTCGATGGTGGCTCGACCCAAGAGCCCGAGGGTGGTTGGGCGTTGCCCGACAGCATCCCCTGCGGTGGGTGGTGGTCGGAGGAGCTAGCGCACGCCAGTGACGATGTACGGCGAGGTGAGAAGCTAGCCGCCGGTGATGGACCTCACGTCTTCCTCCCGAGTTTCCGCCGTTCCGTCTGATTCTCTTGATTCTGGTTCAGCTGCATAAAGAAGTGAAGGAAGAGGAAGAAGAAGATAAGGTGGAGGTGTGGAGGAGATGGTGGCCGGCGTGAAGAAATTCCCGAGTCCGTCGTTGTCGTTCCGCCTAACTCTCTCTCGATTCCCCCTTTATTTGTTTTGGATAACTTTGAAAACTTTGACGAGAAAAACAAAGATATGCCGGATTTCAATTCTTTCTCCTAGTTCCTTACTTGTTATGCATAGAAAAGAGTGATTTTAAAACTCAAAATCCGTCTCAAAATGGGACTCGCGTTAAAGCGGTAAAATTATGTACCTCGGGTGGAAAAACTCGCTAAACGAAAAACATCCCGTAAATTATGTAGACCAATAAAATCAATTTTTCATGATTTTATCATGCTACATTTAATTTTTAAGGCTTCCGTTTTGCATTTTAAATCCTTTCCTGTACAAAATTAAAAAGACGGCTTATCCAATAAATATTCTTTTTCCATTGAAAAATCCTAGAATTCACACCGATCCATAAAATCATTTCTTTGTGATTTTAGGATATCACCAAGAATTTTCTAGGATTTAATCTCTAAAAAAATTATTGAATTAAGCGTTAAAACGGACAAAGAGGTTAAAAGGATATCCGAGTAAAATTCAAAAATATCCTTAAAAACCGTAATTATTACAATATTAATATATGTATTATAATTTATATAATAAAACAATATTATAAACATTTAAGTTAATTATAATAATATCTTTTATTATTAAAATGATTTCAAATATTATCTTATTCTTAAAAATGTTATTTATAATATTTATGTAATAATCATGCATAAGTTGACGTTCTTAACTCATTGGGTTGACGTGAATCCGCACAAAAACCTCAATGAATTGACTCAATCAACCCGTAAATTTTAATGACATGAACTTGTAATCAACGGGAACTGAACTGACTCGATTAATTAGTTTAACATTAAGGGATCAATAATTTTTAATTTATTTATTAAGGGATCTGTAACATAAAAAATCAACATATTTATGAATAGAAAATTAATATATTGTAAAACATAACATATCTATACCGATATTACTTACAAAATTGTCATACTTACTAATATAAAAATGGCATAAAAATGATCATGCTTATGGATAGAAAATTTAAAAGTTGTCATATTTGTGAATGAAAAATTAATCTATGAAAATATAAAAGTTAATATAAATTCTAGAATTAAAAACATGGTCCATATTAATTAAAAAAGTGTGGGCATAGTTATGGACGCAATATTAATCTAAACAATTTCGTAACAAAAACTATGGTACTTGAAATTAAAATTTAATGACAATTTTGTTTAACTATCATATTTATAGATAGAACATTAATATATAAAACCCGACATATTTATGAATGAAAATTTAAAAAGTTATCATCCTTAAGCATAGAAAATTAATATTGAAAAATTCGAAATTAATATGAAAAATATGGTCAATATTCATTAAAACATTGACATACTTATAAACAAAAAATTAATATAACAATTCGAAATTAATAAAAAATACATGATTAAAAATATGGTTCATATTAATTAAAAACGTTAGTATAATTTTAAATAAAAATGTAATCTAAAGAATATGAAAATTTAATATTGAAAACCCGTAAATTAAAAATGGTCCATATTTTATACTTATTGATATAAAAATTACTATTTTATATTTTTCATATTTATGGATAGTAACTTAATATTAAAAATATACTTATAGATATAAAAGCTATAAAAAATTGATTTTATATTTATCATATTTATAGATAAAAAATAATATATTAAATTAGTATTTTTTATGTGTCATACAGATAGAATTATTATATTATTTCTTTGTATTTGACAAATTTTGATTAAATTCATATATGTAAGGATATTTCTAAAACATTATACCTATCTTATCTACAAAAAACTATCATTTACTGTATAATAAACATGTGCAAAGATAAAAACAATGAAAACTTGTACCAAATTTTCAAATTGATAATCATACCAAATTGATAATTAAATATTAAATATAATGAAAGAATTTTCAAGATAAAGTTAATATCCGTACGACAAATCGTAATCGTTAAAATTGATCAATTTTAGCTATACTTCTTGCAGATTTCGTTATCCATATAATATAATTTTTATAAATATTGTACGTACAAACCGTAATCGTGAAAAAAAATATAACCATACGATCAATTATGCAGTATATTTTATCATTATATGGTCAGAAGATAATTAAATATAACAATATAATGAACATGAATAAAGATAAAAAGAATGATAGAGATAAAAAATTATCCAATCTCATAGTAAATTGAAAAAAAATATATAAATTCTTATATAGTATATTTTATTTATACTATAGATAATTAAATATTATAGTATAATGAACATGAACAAAGATAAAAATATTGGATAGAATTAAAAATTTATCCAATCTCATATAAAATTGATAAAAAAATATTAAGTAAGGTGAGTGGATAAAATTGGAAATTCCATAAGGTAATAGAATTACATAATATATAATTTATTAAAAAATCATTATTAAAAAAAGGTTGGCTGGGATATAAATCATAATGACGAAATATATTACAATTGTTATAATGGATAGAGTTAAAAATTTCTCCAATCTCATATAAAATTGATAAAAAAAATTATTAAGTAAGGTGAGTGGATAAATTTGGAAATTCCATATGGTAATAGAATTACATACAGTAAAACCTCTATAAATTAATAGGGTTGCGACCATGATATTTTATTATTTTATAGATATATTAATTAACCGATATATTAATATTTATTAATTTAAAGAGATTTTTGTAATAAGAGCTTTCAAAATGCACTATCATAAAAGATTTTATTGTAGAATTTTAGAAGGCTATGAGTTGGGACAATCTGATCCATGTAAGATTAATGTTTTGTTTGTTATCAATGTTGTAGTCTCGGCTTGGATAGTTAATGTTGAGCAAGAGGAAATAGCAAATTGTTTTAGACACTACAAAATTCAGTCATGAGATGAAGTCTCAAGAATGATTATAGTTGACATTACAAAATTTGTTTTCAAAACAACGCTAGAAATGTTGGATCCAATAAGAAAAGTTAGAGATGAGCTTCAAATAGAATTAAGAAAAAACAAATAACATTACAATCATATTTCATTAGATTTTCTTAGTTATGACTATGTAACTTTTTATATAATTATTAATTTATGATATTAATGTGTAACACCCCCTTCCTACCCTGGAGGTATTACCGCCAGTAACCCCGATTAAGACTAAACCGAAGCTGCCCAAGGCTTTAAACTGACTGAACAAACTAAAAACAAGGTAAATGAAACCATTTGAAAACCTAACAAACTTAAGTTAAATATTAAAGCGGAAAAACACGTAAAAGGTCTTATACAAACCTTAACTTAAAAGAATAAATAAATAGAATAACCTTCTATTAAACAAAATCTTCATCAAGTCTTCCTTGAGTTCTTATTTCTGATACTCAGCTTCGCTTTGAAGTAATTCAATCATGATCTTCACTCAAGTATAGCCATTGGAAACCTTTCTTCAACTTCTGGAGCTTCAAACATCTTAATCCGCCTCTTCAATCAACTTCCAAGAAGAACCTGATGTGTCGTAAACCAACGGTGGACACCAGCCAACCATATAAAAGAAAAGAAGATGGACGGGTTAGTCTAATGAAAGACTAGCAAGTAGATAATCTAACTTGGTTCTTATGGTTGTAACTAAACATATTGGCATCCAAATCCGATTAGACTCAGATTATGATCCAACAGTTAGCAGTCTTATAGAGAATAAGAAGGAGACTCGCATAATCAAGAGAGAGAACACCACCGCTTGTGGTTTCTTTTAAGAAGCATACACAATTGTTGGGAACTCATATTAATCACATAACATTTTGAAAAGCCTCCATCGACTATTCAGATTTACTTAATCAAAGTTTGATTAAGAATCATTCATAACCGGAAGCAGAATGGTTATCGAAAAGACTAACCATCCGGGTGCATTAATGTACCTAACGCACTTATCTTATATTACTTAACTTTTTACAAACATGTTGGTAACTTTTAATCGACTGAAACCGCCGAGAATTCACATGTACATGGAGACGTCAAGATGAGAGGGATGAAATCCATGATCATTGACGAACACCTAGTACCAATTTGCACTTAGCTAGAGTGCATAAACACCTCCTCCAGCGTTGAGTGAGGTATGAGTCATGACCCGAAGGTTGGGATATGATAGTAACGAGCTAAACCTCCCAACATAGACTGTGTTATAAAGAGGTCATCGGAGACTCGGTGTTGAAAGGGTTTCTCGACCAACAAATAAATTTGTAAGTCAAGACCCCGCTAAGTACAGTGGAGTCAGGATCGTTCCACAGGAAGCAAGATTGTTTGTCTATCAATCTAGCAAAAATCAAACAAAAACAAACAAAAAACTCACGAGATGCCTCTTTAACGATGTTGTCAGGATCGTTACCGAGCCATCGAACACAAAAATATTAACCAACGACCTAATTAAATTCCAATTAAAATTCGGTACCGAGGCAAGTACTCAGCAACGAAGATTCACCAAAAATAATTCAAATAAAGCAAAAATCTAGGACAAGGGACACCACAACATAGCCAAGCATAAAAATTCGTAAGAAGATAAGATCATGCCTTTAAACAGATAGAGTTATCAACTTTCGTTGACTTAACAAGAATTAATCTACTTTCGCATCCTAATTTACTCAATTGCTTGTTTCGGATCTAAAGCTTGAAACTTTCGTTTTCAAACAATATCAACCTTCAAGTTACTAACTTTCTCTTTCAATCAAGTTAAAAACCTAAATTACCTCAACTTTCGTTTTGGTATTAAGCACAACAAACAATCTCAATAAAAGATAAAAGGCATTCAACACTCAATCTTACTCATCAAACATGCTCGACTATGCCGGGCTTAACCCCGACCCTAGAAAAATAAACTACTCACTAATCATAACTAAGAAACTAAAAACTTCATTAAAAAGAAACATTGAAACAAAACGAAACTCAAATTAATAAGAAAAATATATTGTCTTACAGAGATTTAGAAGAAACCAAAAAAAAAACACCGAACCACAATCACGACCAACGAACACTCGGCAACCGTCGTCTACCGAGCCTCGTGATCCTCTTCCGATCCGATCTCTCTCTCCTTCGGTCGTCCTCAAAATCTCTTCTAAAATAGCTCTCTAAAAAACTTCTCCAAATCAAGCCCCCCCTTTCTATGCTAGATAGAAGGGTATTTATACTAAAAAGCTAAAAAACTAAAAAGGCTAAAAGATATAAACTTTCCTAAAAAGATAGAAACAATCTCTAAGAGATAGAAATAAAATCTAAAAAGATATTAAACCCTAAAATACATATTCTAACAACCCCAAAAGATTCTAAAAAGATACTCAACCGATACGGAAATAAATTCCCGCTCAGGATCGGTGAATAATAAAAATAATACTTGAAATCTTTCTCTTCGTGGCCTCGTTAACGACCCCTCACAGCCTCGTTAACGAGCCTGGGGTTTGTTTTCTTCAACACCTCCTCTTGTACTCTCGAGCTTCGACTTCTTCAACCTTGCACTCCTCCGTCTCTCGCTGCAATGCTCCAAAATCAACTCCATTCAGCTCCTTTCCTCGCTAAAACCTGCAAAATTCATAAAATAGCGTAGATTCCACCCTTTTCACAAAATTATGCAAAACTAACTAAAAATACTCAAAACTAAACCTAAACTAAACAAAACTAAACCTAATAAGCAAAGAAAACCTATCAAAAACTATACTAAAAATGCGAACATCAAAATACCCCATACTTAGACTTGCTTGTCCTCAAGCAATAAACAAGACACTAACCAAAACCAAAACAAACCATGCTCATCAAGACATAGCCATCTTCTAAAAAGCAACATCTACATATAAGAAAATTATAGCAAAAGACTATTAACATCCTCACACATATATGCACTTAAATAGACTTAAAATAATACAATCCAACCTCTCAAGGGATATAATGTGTTTCACTCAACTCTCAAGTGTTTGGGCTTATAAATTCAATCTCTCAACTCATCTTATATACAAAAACTCATAGAAATTGGGACTTATATCACCAATACTCTCCACCCAAGATTTGTCAAAACAAGCAAAGAATCATCAAGAGAACTTAGGCTCAATGAAAAACTTCATAGAAGTTTTCATTCGGCCGGGTTGTAATGGGGCTTGGTAATAAACAATAAGGCATGGAAATATTTGGCTATGTGGTGCAAATAATATCCGGGAATCAAAGACTCCTAAAAACTCACATCTCACCAAAAACTTTCATAGAACATACCAAACTCACTCTTCATTATGCACACTCATTTTCACTCACCCTTTATCATCCTAGAAAGTCTCATAACCAAAATAAAGATATTATCTATAAACATAAATGCACTTCAACTTTTCATCTCTTTTTGATTTCCTTCTTTTTTTATATTTCTTCTTTTTTTTTCTGCCTCGTTAACGAGCCTACATCAGGGTCGTTAACGATCCACCGTATACATTCCTCTTTCTTTTTATTCACTACATCCATCAAAAACTTTATTGTGTACATTTTTTTTTCTATCAAGAGACCTTTCTTACATGTAATAACAAGAGACTTCCAATCTACCTTTCCCAAATACCCTTCAATTCAAGCAAATATAAACTCTTTTCTTTTTAACAAAACACAAAACTTTAGCTTTCCAATCTAAGTCCTAATTCCCGGATAGGGTCAAGCTTATCTCGGCTAGGGAATAATTTTTGTGGAGCTAAAAACAAAAGGTTTCAGGCCAGAATTGGTTATCAAAAGAAGGAATATTGTAAAGGTAGATAGGGAATAATAGGGCTTATAAAAATAAGTTCTCCATCATATGATGTTCACAAGTAAAGAACTAAAAATCTTATAAGGGTCTCAAGAAATAGATAACCATCACAATTCCAAGAGATAATATGCATAAAGAGAGTAAATCACACAAGAAAAGAAGAGGGATTTATAAATGTTCTCCCTATAAGGCCAAAAATAACTCACAAGGTAAATTTTGTTGGATTGCATCATCTATGCTATAAAGTATATGTGCTCAATTTCATCAAGTGCTATTCTCTTCTAAAAACAAACAATAATTTCAATTTAAGAATCCGGCTATACTTTCAAAGACATGTTTGCAAGGAATTATATGATTAAGCTAGTGATTGCTATCATAGAACTTAAGAAGGGATATCTATCAATTCTAAAACTCTTTTTGGATTTTTCAATTTTTTTCAATTTTTTTGGATTTTTCGATTTTTTCGGTTTAAAAGAAATAACAACTACATAGAACACAAAAAAAAACACCTAAGACATAATTTTTCTACTTTCTCCCCACCCCATACTTAAAATTACAGTGTCCCCACTGTAAGGAAAATAAGAAGAAGAGGGAAAAGAAATAGAAAAGAAAACAAAAAATTAAAAAAAAGAAAAAGAAAGACATAAAACTTACAAAAGTGGAAACAAGGAAAGGAAACTTCATCTTGAGCTTGAATCAACGGTTCGGTGGAGGAAAGTAGTGCTCAAAGTTCCCCATGAAGTCGTACATCGTCCTCCAACGCTCAGCATCATCCGCCTCTTTCTGACGCTGCCTCTCATCCTCCATCGACATGCGAGCGGAATAGACGGTTTCCCATCTATCCATCCTCCTATGAATGTGATCCGTCTGGAGGTGAAGCTGCTGCATCCGTGCAGAAAGATCCTCGGCCCATGGTGGTGGTATACTCGATCCTGCGTACTCGGACTGAGGAGGTGGTGGGTAGTGAGGCTGGAAATGATCTTGATACATCACCGGGTTGTAAGGCATAGGACCGTAAGCATGAGGGTCGACAGGAGCTGGTGGTGGGTCGACAGGGGCTCTCGGCACCTCGTTAACGAAGTTGGGTGCCTCGTTAACAGTGTTGGGTGGTGGCTGGAAGTGGTCGTTAACGACCCTGGTGGGCTCGTCAACGAAGATGAGGCCTCCTAGCACCTCAGTGTCCATGTCTTCTTCTTCAAAGTTAAGCTCCTCAGTGCCGCCCTCGGTGTCGGCTTCCTCAGTGTCATTGCCTACTACCTCGGTATCCTCTTGTTCATCTTCTTCTGCATATTCATCCACGTCGTCCCGCTCAAACCGGGTTTCACAAGGCCTAAGCGAGAGCTCGTCCTCCGGTTTTGTCTCTAATGGATAGGAATGTCCCGTCCACACCTCGTACCAATTCGGTACATAAAGTAGCTCGTACATGTCGAGGGAAGGTATGACTAGTCGATCTTGCACCTTCACCTTGTAGCCTCCCTCGGCTTGCACGAAAATCCCGGCACTATACCAATAGTTTTTGTTGAGGAGTTGGGCGTGGGCCGGTGTGTAGCGGGTGAGATCAACTCCAAGATTCTTAGCCAAGAGGCTAACCAAATTGCCACACCACACCTCCTTGGACTTGGTGGACTTCTCGACATAGTAGAGCCATTCGTACCCCAAATTCAAGGGGCCGGGCTCCTCAAAGAGAATGGTACGGAAGCAAGCAACTTCCGTTCTTGTAGGCCGGTTCAAATCTTTCTTCGGCCAAAATGTTGCGGCGAGAACTCTCAAGATAATCCGGAAGATGGGGTTGACTATGTTTGCCCCGGATAGCGCCGCGGTAGAGGATTGAACCTCTCTGGTGATGTAGCTCCAAGTGGGGGTCACTCGGTAGTCCTTCAAACTATAATCTCTTGACGGGTTTGGGAGCTCCAAGATTGCGTTGAACTCCGCCATGGTGAAGTCACGGTCCTCGTTACCGAGTCGGAACCGAATACGTCCCGCCGAGTTCTTCGTCGAGAAGTTGGTCTCCAAAGTGGCCAAGAACTCGGATGTGAGGGCCGGATAATGTGGCAAGTTCTCTTGCTTCAACAGGTGGGCGGCCCCAAGGATGATGAAGGCGTCCTTGACATCCATGTAGATGCCCGTAGAGACGGCGCTAGACTTCGAGAACCATCGGGTGTAATGGTCCTTCTCCAAAAAATCCCGATAGCGCCGTACTTGGCTCTGACTGCTCAAAATCACATCATCCACTCGGGGTGGAGATGGAGACCTGTGGTTTCTCCTCTTCTTTTGGGATCGGGTAGCGGGTCTGCTTGAACTAGCCATGGATCCTACAAAATAATCGAAATTTTTCCAAGATAAGATCCACTCAAAAATAATAGGTACGAGACCCCATACTTGGTCTCAAAATTAACCTCAGAATTATTCGTAAACTACCCAATTGGGTTGTTCACGATTCTGGGCTCGTATCGATCGATGATGAAGTGCAGGATCGTTAACGAGCATGGGTGGGTCGTTAACGACCTGCCGAGAGCAAAACCAGAATTTTCCGAAATTTAATCTACCTCTAATTCAGCACAAATCAAGCGTGCAATCTTCTATTATTTTCCATAAATCCCCCTTTGGGTATAAGCACCCCATACTTACTCAACTTCCTATCCCGAACATGCTAAAAATTTCCCGGAATTTTGACATGCAAAGATTGAACTTTTAGATCTAGAACAAGAAAAAGTCATGCTTTCCTAACTAAAGGATTACAATAGCTAATCCAACATGAATAATCTTTCCTAAAACATGAACAACTAAGCACAATCAAGAATTTTTAGGAACAAATTTAAGCATGCTCATCGACCTCCTTAAGAATCATGATTCAAGATATGAAATTTCGACCCTATTAATAATCAATCATGCAATTTTAAGCAAGGGTTTAGAAATCATATCGGAGAACCGAGAAATTGAAGAACAAGGGTCGGAATTGGGGTATTTAACGAGCACGGCCTCGTCGGCGGATGGCTTCCAAACTCTGGTAACGACGGCGTCTCCAATGGTCGTTAGCGTCAGGGATTCCGAATCGGTGGGAGAGAAGGGAGAGGGATTGAGAGTGTTTTGGGTTTGAGAGTGAATTTTGAAGGGATTGTGGTAGAATTTTGGGAGGGGTAGAAGGGTTTATATAGGAGGGGTAAGAGTAGAAGGGGGGCGGCGGCTAGGGTTAAAAACATAGACTAGGTTAAAATTACGTACCTGCCCCGTATTGTGACGAATCGGGTCGTCCGAACCGGGTCGTTAACGAGCCTGGGTGGGTCGTTAACGAGCCGCCGTGCCTTTCTTGAGTGATTTTTCGACCCCTTTCTCCTGAAATCTTGTTAGCTCTAAAAATCTAATTTCTATCCTAGTTAAAACTAAAAAGAAAAATAAAATAAAACTAAGAAATAATCTAAAAAGAAAAAGAAAAGAAAAGAAAATAAACTAGACCTATTCTAAAATGCGGGTTGCCTCCCGTAAGCGCTATGTTTAACGTCGTTAGCCCGACGAGCTTCCTTGCTAGTCTCATGGTGGTTCATGTATGGCCGTGTTGGGGTCTTGAGATACCCTGCTTGTAGCCTTACTGCCTCTGTGTGCTTGAATTGCTAAATTAGGGCCTTTTTCTTCTATCAGCAAGCTCGATATCCCTGGGTTATTGGTGTAGTCCGAAAGCCAAGGTGGTTTGGACTTTTCTGTAACCTCTGTAGTAGGGCCTTGGTTGAACTTACGCACGTGAGGATCAGTGATCGACAGATATGGCTCGGTAGGGACTCTGGTGTCGAGTTCGGGTTGAGTCAACTCTATTTGTGCCACTCCAATTGGGTCGTTGGCTTTTTGATCCAAGTTGAATTCCACCCGTTCTTCTCCTATATCAAAAGTTAGGAGTCCCTTCCGCACATCTACTCTGCTCCTGCTGTGGCTAAGAATGGTCGCCCGAGAATTATGGGGACATGAGGGTCTTCAGGCATATCAAGGACGATAAAATCATTCGGTATAAAGAATTTCCCGACTTGAATAGGGTAATCGTCCACTACTCCTGTGGCCTTGACACTTGACCCATCTGCCATGTACAGATTCATGTCTACTGGCTCTAGTGGTCCCATATTGGCTTTAGACCAGATTGAGAGCGGAACAAGACTAGCACTGGCACCAAGATCGCATAAAGCTTTGAACTTGTGGTTGCCTATGCCGATTGTGATTGCAAACCTCCCGGGATCTCCAAGCTTTTTTGGTAGAGCTATTGATCTGACTTCATCCTGCAGCTCTGTAATGGACCTTTTCCTGCTAAGAATATCTTTCAAAAATTTTGTGTAAGCCGACATTTCGCTTAGGGCCTCAGCGAATGGGATGGAAATATTAATGCCCTGAAGAATCTTAACGAAACGCTTGAACTTACTCTCAATAGAGTCCATAGATTTCTTAGTTGGAAATGGAAGAGATTTCACCATTCTCGGAACCAAGTTGGGCTCGAGAGGTGAGAGTACCGGGTCGACACTAGGGTTGTTTGGTGTCCTCGGCGGGTCGTTACCGATCCTGATGGGGTCGTTAACTACCCTGGGATTGAGAGGAAGGATTGGATTAGTAGACTTACCTGGGTTAGGGTCGTTAGATACCCTCAGAGCCTCGTCATCCTGGCTTGTAGGCTCGGTATGTGCTCTCGCTGGTTCGTTAACGAGCTGTTTGGCGAGGTCCTTTTCTTTCTTCTCTTCAGCTTGAATTTTCTCCGGCAATGTCTTCCCACTTCTGAGGTGTACTGCTGCTATTTGGCCTCTAGGGTTCTCCTCGGGACGACCCGGGAGTTTCCCTTGTTGTCTTGGAATCCGTGCAGCAAGGTCCCCTAGTTGGGAATCAACGCTCCTCTTCCAAATATCGAACTCTCCCCATCTTTTATCCTGTCGGTTCAGCTTGGCTTGAACGTCATCATCCTTGTTGTTCACTCCGTTGATGCTCTCTTTAATCTCCTGAACCCATGATGGCGTCTCCTGATGGCCTGGAGGTCGATATGGTGCAGGTCGTCTATCTTGTGGGGGCCCTGCGTAATTGTGACTAGTATTCTGATTGCCCCATGTTTGATAGTTGTTTGACCTGTCATTATAATTAGGCTGGTTCCTGTAGGGTCCTCTCATGTAATTCATCTCAGCTATTGTCTTAGCGGTTCTAACCTGCTCAATGTTAATGCAAGCAGAAGTACTATGCGCAAAAGAACCACATTCTTGACATGATTGAGAGGATTTCAGAAAACTTACCTGTTTCCTCAGACAGTTGACCTCATCTTGTAAGAATTGATTTTTAACATCGGGGTCAACTTCATCTTGGTTGGGCACATAGAGACGTTTTTGAGTTTGTGGAGCCTGCTGGGTTCCGTACATAGAATCGTAATTCGCCAGCTTGTCCAACAGTTCCCACGCCTCTGTCGGGTTCATCTCTATAAAACCGCACGCAGTATGCGTGTTGATGCGGTTCTTGGTCTCTGCGTTGATACCCTGGAAAAAGATTTCTTGCAATACATATAAAGGTTGCCCATGAGTAGGGCACTGTCTAAGCATCTCTTTGAATCTTTCCCATGTTTCAACAAATGTTTCATTAGGCAACTGGTGATAAGAGGTGATGCGTTTACTTAACTCCGTTGTCTTAGCAGGAGGGAAAAACTTTGTAAGAAATTGATCATACAAAGCTTTCCAAGTCTTGATAGACTTAGAAGGTAGGCTCTCTAACCAGTTCAGGGCCTTTCCAGTTAGTGACCATCTAAAAGTAGTGCTCAAAGTTGTGTTATAAAGAGGTCATCGGAGACTCGGTGTTGAAAGGGTTTCTCGGCCAACAAATAAATTTGTAAGTCAAGACCCCGCTGAGTACAGTGGAGTCAGGATCGTTCCACATGAAGCAAGGTTGTTTGTCTATCAATCTAACAAAAATCAAACAAAAACAAACAAAACACTCACGAGATGCCTCTTTAACGATGTTGTCAGGATCGTTACCGAGCCACCGAACACAAAAATATTAACCAACGACCTAATTAAATTCCAATTAAAATTCGGGAGCGAGGAAAGTACTTAGCAACGAAGATTCACCAGAAATAATTCAAATAAAGCAAAAATCTAGCGCAAGGGACACCACAACATAGCCAAGCATAAAAATTCGTAAGAAGATAAGATCATGCCTTTAAACAGATAGAGTTATCAACTTTCGTTGACTTAACAAGAATTAATCTACTTTCGCATCCTAATTTACTCAATTGCTTGTTTCGGATCTAAAGCTTGAAACTTTCGTTTTCAAACAATATCAACCTTCAAGTTACTAACTTTCTCTTTCAATCAAGTTAAAAACCTAAATTACCTCAACTTTCGTTTTGGTATTAAGCACAACAAACAATCTCAATAAAAGATAAAAGGCATTCAACACTCAATCTTACTCATCAAACATGCTCGACTATGCCGGGCTTAACCCCGACCCTAGAAAAATAAACTACTCACTAATCATAACTAAGAAACTAAAAACTTCATTAAAAAGAAACATTGAAACAAAACGAAACTCAAATTAATAAGAAAAATGTATTGTCTTACAGAGATTTAGAAGAAACCAAAAAAAAAAAAAACACCGAACCACAATCACGACCAACGAACACTCGGCAACCGTCGTCTACCGAGCCTCGTGATCCTCTTCCGATCCGATCTCTCTCTCCTTCGGTCATCCTCAAAATCTCTTCTAAAATAGCTCTCTAAAAAACTTCTCCAAATCAAGCCCCCCCTTTCTATGCTAGATAGAAGGGTATTTATACTAAAAAGCTAAAAAACTAAAAAGGCTAAAAGATATAAACTTTCCTAAAAAGATAGAAACAATCTCTAAAAGATAGAAATAAAATCTAAAAAGATATTAAACCCTAAAATACATATTCTAACAACCCCAAAAGATTCTAAAAAGATACTCAACCGATACGAAAATAAATTCCCGCTCAGGATCGGTGAATAATAAAAATAATACTCGAAATCTTTCTCTTCGTAGCCTCGTTAACGACCCCTCACAACCTCGTTAACGAGCCTGGGGTTTGTTTTCTTCAACACCTCCTCTTGTACTCATAGCTTCGACTTCTTCAACCTTGCACTCCTCCGTCTCTCGCTATAATGCTCCAAAATCAACTCCATTCAGCTCCTTTCCTCGCTAAAACCTGCAAAATTCATAAAATAGCGTAGATTACACCCTTTTCACAGAATTATGCAAAACTAACTAAAAATACTCAAAACTAAACCTAAACTAAAAAAAACTAAACCTAATAAGCAAAGAAAACCTATCAAAAACTATACTAAAAATGCGAACATCACTCGGCTCCTAACCCTGAAAAACTAACTTACTTCACAATAATGTCTCAGCATGAGACAACATACAAGGTCACACATAACGGACCTAAATCTAGTTCTAACGCGAAACTGAATAAACAACATGGTCATTATTTCTAACAAATATAACAACCTATCATATTTTATTAAGCACACAAGTTGTTCCCAACACAAATATTAAATGGGATTCAATTCCTCATTTAATAACCATAATGCAAGAGAGAATCGTCCACTTGCCTTATAAGGCGTGCTCAACGTTCTCAGCGATTCCAACAGAAATCTTTATCATCCTTCTGACAAATATAACCAAAGGGTTTCTCAGCAACGAGCTCACAACACTTCTTAGTTGTATTTTCAACTCCTACAACTTCTTAATCGATAAACGATTTAATTTCCGAATATCGATATATAATAAATCCTTAGTTATCATTCTTTAAGGAGCCATTTTGGCGAAATTATAACTAATTATCCGCTTCACTTTTGGAACAGTTTTCTAAATAAAAATTGTTCATTAGCAACAGTTCTTAAAGATTACCAAATCTCGGATCAAACAGATTAACAACGAATCCCGAGTAATTATCCGAAGTCCTTTACCTGCCAATCGGAATCAAAACTTGTATTCGCGATAACTGAAGATCCGGACGTCCGTTTCTCGAGCGGTTTGAACCAGTGGTACCGTATCAACGTCAAGATTATAAAAATCATAAATTTAATTAGCAAAGCGGAACTGAAAGGCCCTTACGGTGGCTCCGCAATCAACCCGCTAATTAATTTTGAACGTATATACCTTCACTCGAGTCCATGGCTCGTTCGGCTCGATAGTGGCTCGATCCCCGAGCCCGAGGGTGGCTGAGCGTTTCCCGGTGGCAGCCCTTGCGGTGGGTGGTGGTCGAACAAGCTACCGGTCGTCGACGACCTCGCTTGGCGAGGCTAGAAGAGACCGGCAGTAAGGACTTGAATTCTATCTCCGCGTATGACGTTCCGACCTGATTCTCTCACTGGTTTTGGTTTATAGCAGCAGCCCAAAGCCTAAGAAATCTCAAGAGGAAGAAGAAGGTGAGGACGGAGAGGTGGCTGAGAAGAAGATAATTGGCGGTGAAGGCGTTCAAGCACCGGGTCCGTCGTTTCTCTCGTTCCTTCCTTTCCTTTAGAAAATTTGTAACTTTTGTATGGCAGAAAGATAAGCCGGTCAAGAAGAATTATTTCTCACACATTCCTTCCTTTTTAAGGAAAGCGAAGTCGGCGGAAAAAATGATTTCCCGTCTCGGAACGGGACTCGCGTTAAGGCGGTAAAATTATGTACCTTGGGTGGAAAAACTCACTAAACGAAAAACGTCCCTTAAATTATGTAGACCAATAAAATCAATTTTCCATGATTTTATCATACTACCTTCAATTTTTAAGGCTTCCGTTTCGTATTTTAAATCCTTTACAGTACATAATTAAAAAGATGTTTTATCCAATAAATATTCTTTTTCCACTGAAAAATCCTAGTATTCACACTGATCCATAAAATCATTTCTTTGTGATATTAGGATATCACCAAGAATTTTCTAGGATTTAAATTCCAACAAAAATATTAAAGCGTTAAAATGGACAAAGATGTTAAAAGAATATCCGAGAAAAATTCAAAAATATCCTTAAAAATCACAGTTATTACATTAGTACCCCCTTAAAAATGGTTTCGTCATCGAAACCAAGAACTCGGATCAAAAGGAAGATAAAACAAGCGTACCCACACAACCACAACAAACCTATACAGAAGTTTGTAGTACCCCCTTAAAAAAACATGTTGTTACTTTTGCACCAGGCACAAAACAATCATTGTTTAGTTACCAAACTTCTTCTTTACAATGTTCATTAACTTTAGAAAATGACTCAGCATTTCTTGTGTAGTTTCTCAAGTCTATTCTTCACCTCCATTTTTAGGCCAAGGTAACCTAATCAAAGGTATCTTTCTTATTCACGATTCAACCTGACCTTTCTTCATAGGTGTCATTTTGGTTGAATATCCATCTTATTATTGTTGAGTACAAGAGATATATTGAACGCATACTATCTTAGAAGAAACACAAGGATGACATTACAGATAGAATGCACTGAAGGTGGCAATGCCAACTATTAAGCAAGCTTACCAATTCTTTCTAGTATCTTGAAAGATCCAACATAGTGAGCATTTACGTTGTCACGCTTTCCCCAGCGGAATACACCTTTCAAGGCGGATACCAGAACAAAAACGTCGTTCTTTATAATGAACTTAACATGCTCTTGCTTTAGCACAACACACAATTGTTGTCGCTTTTGAGTAGTTAGCACCCTTGAACGTGTTAATGCGATATCAGTTGTCGTTCTCTTGGCCAAAACTGGCCCATGAAGAACCTTGTCAGCATTGTCATTCCAACAAATTGACAACCAACACTTCTAGAAAAACCAAACATATCAAAACGAACTTGGTGACATTTCGCTTCATATCAGTCCTTCAAAAGTTTTATCTTAAATCCTTATACATTTACTTGTTCTAGGATGAACTAATTAAGCAAACAACTATGCCTCCTTTGAAATAAGTTTTCAAAGCTCATCAACAACAGATACTCATGAACAGTTTCAAAACCAAGCAACCTATAATCTTGAATAACAAATCCTGATGTCTTACCTTCTTGATCTTCTTCATTGATCTTAAACAATATTAATTTCCCATACTACTTTTCCTTGATCTGGTCAACAAATTCTGAATAACATCCTAGGGGATTAACACAACCTTGTTGTCATCCAAACTAAACCTTTAGTCCTTCTCAAATTATTTTCTTTACAAGGATTACTTAAAATCTTTACTCAATTTCCTTTTTGAGATAAAATCTCAGTATTACTTTAACCAAGAATATGAGATTTATCCAACACATGACAAGATAATAACATATCTTGTCAATACTTTACATCCTTTTCTCAACCAAAACTCAACTTGAGCATACTGGCATTCAAAAGTAGTTATCTTACTCAACTATTTCAAACTACACTCTTACGCATTACTATACCAACATATTGGACAATAATACCTTTAGTCCAATAATTTCCAACAAAATTGTCTCCATTGACAATTTTCAGTCTTTTTCATCAAAGAACTGTTTAGACTTCACTTAACATTCTGACTTGTTGAGCAACCTAACTCTTAGGATTAAAAACATATCATCACGTGTCCACTCTCTATATCCAACAACTTATTAGGATGAGATTGAATATCAATACTAATTTACATATCCAAACTCCAGACCCATTGGAGTTCTGCTTAAAGTCCTCACTTGACTATCTTATCTCAAAGAGATTTAAGTTTTCAAGACAACCTGAAAACAAATAAAAACTAATGGAGAAATTACTACTACATCCTATATTCCAAAGAAAGGATTGCTACAATATCATTCCTTAGAAAGGGTTCCATCCCAGGAGTTCATATCAACTAACTTCCAAGGACAATTCCGCTAAAAAGGCAATGACTTTCTTAGGTCATGACGTCAACCAAAATGAACTACTAGCAAACTGCTTAGAGAATTCCAATAATCATTGACTAGAAACAATCCCAAACTCTTAAAGAAGTATAGAGTTACTCCATGCTCTTTAGAGACCAACACAGATTTGTAAAGAATCTTACCAAATTTCTTTACTTATAATCAAACTATTTCGGGAAGTTTGACCATACTCCTTAAATGGTATAGGATATCAAGGATATACTAACTCAAATGAGTTTTACCAGATACTAGATATAGAAATTGCTATAATGCAAAAGAAAGCTTGCATCTTTTCATCTCAACCAACTACACTTGCAAAACTCATATAATTGCAAAACTTATATGATTGCCAAATCATACTAGAAACTATTCTTAAAAACCCAAGGAATTATGTGATCTTATTCCACCATGTGATCAGGATGGGGAGATAAAATAAACATAATCCTTTACTGCATTCTCATAGGAATAAGACATGTTATCTTGCCTTACCATGTGATCAAGATGGAAGACAAATCACATTCTTACTCACCACCATGAAAACCGTAGAAAATTTATTCATGAATCCCATATATCAAATCAACATTTCTTTAAAAATTCCTACCAGAATTCTACAAAATCATAAGATTTTTCTCAAAAGAGAAAACCACAAAACAATTTCAAATATTCCTTAAATCATAACAGCTTGACAGGAACTCGACATAGTCTACAAGCATACAGGCTTTAACTTTGAATGTCGCTGAAACAAAGATTAGCTACTTTATGAAGAAATGGGCGCGTCAAGCCAATGCATCAAATAAAATTGCTGACCTTAATTTCATTATGCTACTGATGATTTGCCCTAGTTCTGTGCTAACATTTGCACATTAGCTGGCCTTACCAACTTGACCAAAGTTTCAAATCAAAACTGAGTCTCAAAGGAGCTAAGATACTCCAACTTACTTCTAAGCCCACAATTTCCTTCCGAATGTGACACTTCATTTCCTCCTCAAGGTAGAACTTGATGACATACCTTGACTTTTCTTAATTAGACATACTACTAGACTTTTCTATAATCCATAGTATTGAGTAATCTCTGCCTGATTTAACTCGGTCCTAACCCAACTTAACTTCACAGGTTCAATAAAAGAGTTGATCACTCAAATCCACTTACTTGCGAACCTTAGGGAAAATGTGATTCCGACATCTTCATACTCATAGCAAAGATTCTTCTTCGATCATTCTCAACTTGTATGCCTCCTTGACATACTACTTTACAGTTATGCAAACATGATCTATAGACAAAAATTTAATACTTGAGTTCATCATTCACAAAACAACAAGCCTTCTGCAAGTTAATAGTCATTTAAATTCCGATATCCAAGAGTGACTATCAAACTCTTTTGACGATTTTAAGGACTTTCCATCCTTTTACAACTTAATCCTCTCAATATAAAAAGTGAACTTTCAAACTTTGCATCTAGTTCAAAACATTCAATCCTTATATCTCTCTACATATAAGGAAATTCCTTTAATTTCCAATCTCTTTTAGCAGAAGAATGAATATGACCAAACAAGGTATCCTTAAGCCTTTCTCAATTCAACATTGGTGAACAACTAAACTTCTCCTTCATTCCCTTGTCTTCTTACTTAACCATAAGGAGATTGCATATACATTTTCATTAATTTAACTTCAAACCACATTGCAAAGGAAGAGCTTATGGTTAGGAAGCTTGTCGACAGCTTAACAGTCTCACCAGTTCCACCTTAAGCTTTGGATTTGATTGATATAAAATCTTCAAAATCCTACACAACTGAAATTAGTTTTCATCGATAAGGGCTAAGCCTTATTGACCACAATATTGAATGACTGATATTTTTCTCCCAACCGATTAAAATATCAAAGGCAACATGCCAAAATTCTTCCTTGCACGATCTTCTTAAAACTGAACTTTATCATTTCCATCCTTAAAGAAACATAAGTCAATATCATTAGCAAATTAGAACATCTCAATGTTGATTCCATTACTAGTCCATTATAGACCTCAAGTCTTTTCTCATTATCCCGAGTTGGGTATCATACAACGAAACTCCAATAACGTTGTCACATAGGTTAGTCATCTGGATATCAATAACTCATGTAATCAATTAACACTTGTGCTAAGTAGTTAATTGAACATAAACGCATTACTGATGAACTTTTACCTGTTCAATCCATTTTGACCAATCAACCTTATTTACAACAACCTTGATGAATAACCACTTGTTCACAACTTAAACTGAACCAACATTCGTCCTTTCTTTCTTACTATAATCATAAGAAATCCGCATTCCATTTAGGAATCTCAATCCTCTTAACTCAAAGGATAACAACATATATGAAAATCCGAGTTTAAACACTATCAGGTTAAAAATTGAATTGTATTTTCCAATAGATTAACAATTCAATTGATCCAACATTTGAGCACTTCAAAGCTCTTTAACTTCCAACTGACAAGGAAAAGAACATAATACTTATGATTCTATACTATAGATTCACAAACATAGTTGTTGAAGAAAGTTTTCAAAGGCAATCATTTTCTTTTCAGGATTCTTTTACATCACTTCACGATCCATACTGATCTTTTAGAATTACGCAAGACTTATAAGATTCACCAAATCTTACCATTGAGAAGTAGAGGTTCCAACTCCAAACTTCTATTGATAATCGAATTTCAACCAAATTCAGAAATTCCTAAGAAAAATATTCTCGGGAAAACTCTTACTCTTCAAAGAAACTCACTTTAAAAATTTCCTTTTTAAAGACAACACTTGGACTTTCATATTTCAAGAAAAGAATTAACAATTTCTTTCACATAACTTTGAATCATGAACTTTCGAACAAAAATTCTTAACTTGAAATCTTCCATCATACGAGCTTAAATTAGGAAACCTTCAAACTAGAAAGTCTTTATGAAGTACAATACTTAACTTCAAAATCTCATAAGAAGTTTTCTAATATGGAAGAAACGACGAGGGTACATCCAATTCAGACTCTCAAGAGAGAATAGGAATTCATTCAGAACTTGGTCTAAAACCGGTTCAACTTCAGGAATCATCACCTGATCTTACTATGGATCCTTCTCGGCATCCATTCTCATCTCCAGGTAATCAAATGTCCACCATAGGACCTTGTTCAAAGAAGTTATTAAGAACTTATTACCTCATGTTCTCCAATTCCCTTTTCTCCTTTAATCTCTTTCACGAGTCTGACCTACAATCTTAACCACTTTCCGTAAATGGTTCTAAGACAACACCCATATAGAATTCTCCGTAATTCTATATAAAAGATGAAAGTCTTAAGCAAGACTTAGGAACTTTTAGCTCTGATACCACTTCTGTAACACCCCCTGCCTACCCTGGAGGTATTACCGCCAATAACCCCGATTAAGACTAAACCGAAGCTACCCAAGGCTTTAAACTGACAGAACAAACTAAAAACAAGGTAAATGAAACCATTTGAAAACCTAACAAACTTAAGTTAAATATTACAGCGGAAAAACACGTAAAAGGTCTTATACAAACCTTAACTTAAAAGAATAAATAAATAGAACAACCTTCTATTTAAACAAAATCTTCATCAAGTCTTCCTTGAGTTCTTATTTCTGAAACTCAGCTTCGCTTTGAAGTAATTCAATCATGATATTCACTCAAGTATAGCCATTGGAAACCTTTCTTCAACTTCTGGAGCTTCAAACATCTGAATCTGCCTCTTGAATCAACTTCCAAGAAGAACCTGATGTGTCGTAAACCAACGGTGGACACCAGCCAACCATATAAAAGAAAAGAAGATGGACGGGTTAGTCTAATGAAAGACTAGCAAGCAGAGAATCTAACTTGGTTCTTATGGTTGTAACTAAACATATCGGCATCCAAATCCGATTAGACTCGGATTATGATCCAACAGTTAGCAGTCTTATAGAGAATAAGAAGGAGACTCGCATAATCAAGAGAGAGAACACCACCGCTTGTGGTTTCTTTTAAGAAGCATAAACAATTGTTGGGAACTCATATTAATCACATAACATTTTGAAAAGCCTCCATCGACTATTCAGATTAACTTAATCAAAGTTTGATTAAGAATCATTCATAACCGGAAGCAGAATGGTTATCGAATAGACTAACCATCCGGGTGCATTAATGTGCCTAACGCACTTATCATATATTACTTAACTTTTTACAAACATGTTGGTAACTTTTAATCGACTAAAACCACCGAGAATCCACATGTACATGGAGACGTCAAGATGTGAGGGATGAAATCCATGATCATTGACGAACACCTAGTACCAATTTGCACTTCGCTAGAGTGCATAAACACCTCCTCCAGCGTTGAGTGAGGTATGAGTCATGACCCGAATGTTGGGATATGATAGTAACGAGCTAAACCTCCCAACATAGATTGTGTTATAAAGAGGTCATCGGAGACTCGGCTCCTACCCCTGAAAAACTAACTTACTTCACAATAATGTCTCAGAATGAGACAACATACAAGGTCACACATAACGGACCTAAATCCAGTTCTAACGTGAAACTGAATAAACAACATGGTCATTATTTTCTAACAAATATAACAACCTATCATATTTTATTAAGCACACAAGTTGTTCCCAACACAAATATTAAATGGGATTCAATTCCTCATTTAATAACCATAATGCAAGAGAGAATCGTCCACTTGCCTTATAAGGCGTGCTCAACGTTCTCAGCGATTCCAACAGAAATCTTTATCATCCTTCTAACAAATATAACCAAAGGATTTCTCAGCAACGAGCTCACATAAACACTTCTTAGTTGTATTTTCAACTCCTACAACTTCCTAATCGATAAACGATTTAATTTCCGAATATCGATATATAATAAATCCTTAGTTATCATGCTTTAAGGAGCCATCTTGGCGGAATTATAACTAATTATCCGCTTCACTTTTGAAACAATTTTCTAAATAAAAATTGTTCATTAGCAACAGTTCTTAAAGATTACCAAATCTCGGATCAAACGGATTAACAACGAATCCCGAGTAATTATCGGAAGTCGTTTACCTGCCAATCGGAATCAAAACTTGTATTCGCTATAACTGAAGATCCGGACGTCCGTTTCTCGAGCGGTTTGAACCTATGGGACCGTATCAACGTCAAGATTATAAAAAACCATAAATTTAATTAGCAAAGTGTTGAGAGGGTTGATTAACAACAAATAAATTTGTAGTCAAGACCTCGTTGCGTATAGGGGAGTCAGGATCGTTCCACGGGAAGCAAGGTTATTTGTTTATCAACTACTAAAAAGCAAAGCAAATCAAGCAAAAACACTCACAAACAGCCTCGTTAACGACGTTGTCATGGACGTTAACGAACCACCGTACACAAACAGACTCAACCTAATGACCTAAATAAATTTGGTACCGAGCCAACTAACTCAGCAACGAAATTCACTTAAGATAATTCAAATAAAAACAAAAATCTAGGACTAGGGACACCACAACATAGTCATGCATATAAACTCGTAAGAAGATAAGATCATGCCTTTAAATAGATAGACTCATCAACTTTCGTTGACTGTCAAGTAAATTAACCTACTTTCGAAACCCAATTCACTTAATTGCTTGTTTTGGATCTAAAGCTTGAAACTTTCGTATTCAAACAATATCAACCTTCAAGTTACTAACTTTCTCTTCCAATCAAGTTAAAAACTCAAATTACCTCAACTTTCATCTCGGTATAAGCTCAACAAATAATCTCAATAATAGATAGAAAGCATTCAACACACAATCTTACTCATCAAACATGCATAACTATGTCGGGCTTAACCCCGATCATAGAAAAGAAGACTACTCACTAATCATAACTACTAAACAAATAAATTCAATAAAAGAAATCATTGAAAACAAATTACTACTCAAATTAAATAGAAAAATCGTCTTACAGAAATTCAGAAGAAACCGAAAAAATACAAAGCACCGAACCAAAATCACGATTAACGAACCCGGTAACTTTCGTTCACCGACCTCGATCTCGACTCCGATCCTCTCTCTCCTCTCTTGGCTCTTCCTCTTCTCCAAAAGAAATCCCTAAAAATCTGACCTCCCTTTCTTTGCTAGATAGAAGGGTATTTATACTAAAAAGCTAGAAACTAAAAAAGACTAAAAGATATAAACTTTCCTAAAAAGATAGAAATAAAACCCTAAAAGATAGAAACAAAATCTAAGAAGATAACAAGACCTAAAATACATAATATAATAACCCTAAAAAATCATAAAAAGATACTCTACCGACACGGAAATAATTTCCCGCACAGGATCGGTGAGTCGCAAAGTCAACCCTCGATAAACTCTATCACGTGGCCTCGTTAACGAGCCCTCACAGCCTCGTTAACGAGCCTGGGCTTGGTTTCTTCCACACTCATCTCGTAAAACTTGAACTCTGACTTCTTCAATCTTGTATTCCTCCGTTTTTCACTGTAGTGCTCCAAATTCAGCTCCATATAACACTTTTCCTTGCTAAAACCTACAAAATACACAAAATAGTGTAGCTTCCATACTTTCCATAGAAATATGCAAAACTATCTAAAAACACACAAAACTAATCCTGAACTTATCAAAACTAAACCTAATAAACAAAGAAAACCTTATAAAAACTATACTAAAAACATGAACATCAAAATACCCCATACTTAGACTTGCTTGTCCTCAAGCAATCACTAAACAATAACCAAAACCAAACAAACATACTCATCAAGATATAGCCATCATCTAAAAAACAACATCTACACATGAGAAAAATATAGCAAAGGATTATTAATGTCATCACACATATATGCACCAAATAGACATAAGAAAATACAATCCAACCTCACAAGGGATATAATGTGTTTCACTCAACTCTCAAGTGTTTAGGCTTATAAATTCAATCTCTCAACTCATCTTATATACAAAAACTCATAGAAATTGGAACTTATATAACCAATACTCTCTACCCAAGATTTGTCAAAACAAGCAAAAAAATCATCAAGAGCAACTTAGGGGGCTCAATGAAAAACTTCATAGAAGCTTCCATTCGGCCGGGTTGTAATGGGGCTTGGTAAAAACAATAACGCGTGGAAAATATTTTGGTCGTGTGGTGCTAATAATATCCGGGAATCAAATACTCCTAAACTCACACATAAACAAAACACTCTTTAAAAATATCCGAGAATCAAACACTTTTTCTTTCACTCACCCATTATTATCCTAGAAAGTCTCATAAGAAATAAAAGAATCTCTGATATTATCTAAAAACACATATGCACTTCAAACTTCCTTCTTCTCTTCATCCAACTCCTTATTATTATTTTTTTCTTCTTTTTTTTTCGCCTCGCTGCCTCGTTAACGAGCCCACTTCAGGGTCGTTAACGAGCTTCATCGTGTATTCTTCATTTGTTCTTTCTCATTACCTCCAACAAATAACTTTATTTTGTGCATCTTTTACTTATCAAGAGATCTTTCTTATTACAAGTAAAACAAGAGACTTCCAATCTACCCTTCCAAATAATCCCTCAATCAAAGCAAACATTATATGTCACTCCTTTTTTTTACACTCAACAAAAATATCTCTCCAATCTAAGTCCTAATCCCCGGATAGGGTCAAGCTTATCTCGGCTAGGGAAATTTTGTGGAGCTAAAAATAAAGGCTTCAGGCTAGAATTGGTTGTCAAAAAGAAGGATCATGTAAAGGTGGATAGGGAATAATAGGGCTTATAAAAATAAGTTGTCCATCATATGATTCTCACAAGTAATGAACTATAAATCCCATACGGGTCTCAAGAAATAGATAACCATCACAATTCCAAGAGATAATATGCATATAGAGAGTAAATCACACAAGAAAAGAAGAGGGATTTATTGATGTTCTCCCTATAAGGCCAAAAATTCCTCACTAGGTAATTATTTTGTTGGATTGCATCACTTATGCTATAAAGTATATGTGCTCAATTTCATCAAGTGCTATCTTCTTCTAAAAACAATTTCAAGTTAAGAATCCAGCTATACTATTAAAGACATGCTTGCAAGGAATTATATGATTAAGCTAGCAACTACTATCATAGAACCTAAGAAAGGGATATCTATCAATTCTAAAACTCTTTTTTAGATTTTTTCAAAATTTTGATTTTTTTTTCATTTTTTTAGGGAATAAAAACTACTCAAAACACATAAACACATAAGACAACAAGTTTTCTATTTTCTCCCACCCCATACTTAAAATTACAGTGTCCCCACTGTAAGAAAAATAAGAAGAAGGAAAAGAAATAGGAAAGAAAACAAACAAAGATAAAAATAAGAAAAAGAAAAACAAACATAAAAACTTACAAAGTCTCAAAAGTGGGAAACAAGGAAAAACTTCATCTTCAGGCTGAATCAACAGTTCGGTGGAGGAAAATAGTGCTCAAAGTTCCCCATGAAGTCGTACATCGTCCTCCAACGCTCAGCATCATCCGCCTCTCTCTGACGATGCCTCTCATCCTCCATCGACATGCGAGCAGAATAGACAGATTCCCATCTATCCATCCTCCTATGAATATGGTCCTGCTGGAGGTGAAGCTGCTGCATCTGAGCAGAAAGATCCTCGGCCCATGGTGGTGGCATACTCGATCCTGTGTACTCGGGTTGAGGAGGTGGTGGATAGTGAGGCTGGAAATGATCTTGGTACAACACCGGGTTGTAAGGCATGAGCCCATAAGAATGAGGGTCGGTAGGAGCTGGCGGTGGGTCGACAGGATCTCTCGGCGCCTCGTTAAAAAAGTTGGGTGCCTCGTTAGAAGTGTAGGAAGGAGGCTGGAAATGGTCGTTAACGAGTAGGCTTGTCAACGAGGACGTTGGTGCCCAGAACTTCCGTGTCGAGGTTCTCTTCCTCAAAGTTAAGCTCCTCAGTTCCTCCCTCTGTGTCGGCTTCTTCAGTGTCATCGCCGACTACCTCGGTATCCTCATTTTCATCTTCATCTTCATCCATTGCTTCACCCTCTCGCTCAAATCTCGTCTCAAACGGCCGAAGTGATAGCTCATCCTCTGGCTTGGGTTCCAACGGGAAAGCATGTCCCGTCCATGTCTCGTACCAATTTGGTACGTAGAGTAGCTCCAACTTATCGAGGGTGGGTGTAACGATGCGGTCTTGTACTTTCACTTTGAATCCTCCCTCGGCTTGAATGAAGACACTAGAGCTATACCAATAGTTCTTGTTGAGGAGTTGAGAATGAGCCGGTGTGTAGCGAGTAAGGTCGACTCCAAGGTTTTTATCCAAAAGGCTAACCAAATTGCCACACCAAACCTCCTTGGACTTGCTTGATTTCTCGACGTAGTAGAGCCATTCATACCCCAAATTCAAGGGGTCGGGCTCCTCGAAAAGGATGGTGCGGAGACAAGCAACTTCCGTCCTCTTTGGCCTGTTCAACTCTCTCTTCGGCCAAAACGTAGCGGCTAGGACTCGGAGAATGATTCTGAAAATGGGGTTGATGATGCTTGCCCCAGATAATGTTGTTGTGGAGGATTGGACCTCCTTAGTGATGTAGCTCCAAGTCCGAGTCACCCTGTAATCTTTCAAACTGTAGTCTCTAGACGGATTCGGGAGCTCTAGAATTGCATTGAACTCTGCCATGGTGACCTCACGGCTCACATTACCGAGCCGAAACCGGATTCGTCCCACCGAAGTCTTTGACGAGACGCTAGTCTCTAGAGTGGCCAAAAACTCGGATGTGAGGGCCGGATAGTGTGGTAAATTCTCCTTCTTCAGGAGATGAGCGGCACCAAGAATAACGAAGGCCTCCTTGACTTCCTTGTAGATCCCCGTGTTTATAGCACTGGACTTCGAGAACCAACGGGTATTGTGGTCCTTCTCTAGAATGGCACGGTATCTATGCACTTGGCCTTAAGTACTCAAATTCACATTGTCCATGCGAGGTGGAGATGGGGACCTCTGGTTCCTTCTCTTCTTTTGAGCTCGGATAGCGGGTCTGCTTGAACTTGCCATGAGATCTACAAAATAATCAAGAATTTTCCAAGATAAGATCCACTCAAAATAGATAGGCAAGAGACCCCATACTTGGTCTCGAAATAGCCCCGGAATTACTCGTTAACTACCCAATTAGGTCGTTTACGAATCTGGACTGGTTATTGAACTTTGAAGCTACGCAGGGTCATTAACGAGCCTGGGTGGGTCGTTAACGAGCCGCCGAGAACCAAATCGCAGAATTCCGAGTTTAATCTACCTTAAAAATCAAACCAAGATCAAGCATGCAATCCTCTATACTTCTTCACTAGTCACACAATCGGATATACGCACCCCATACTTGCTCGATTACCCATCCCGATCATGCTAAATTTACCCGAAATTTTGACATGCTAAGTTTGAATCTTGATACTAAAACAAGTTTGTCTATCGACTACAAAAAATAAAACAAAAACAAACAAAAACACACAGAAGCAGCCTCGTTAACGAAGTTGTCAGCCTCGTTAACGACCCACCGTAAATAAAAATACCGAAAACTACGACCTAGACAAGTTCGGTACTGAGCCAACAAACTCAGCAACGAATATGATTATGAGAGAAGAGGAAGAACCGAGAGAAGAGAGAGACGAGTCGGAAGTTGTGATCGAAGAGCTCGGTGGACGAGAGTTACCGGGGTCGTTAGTCGTGGTTTTGATTCGGTGTTTCAGGTTTTTTTCGGTTTCTTCTGAATCTCTGTAAGACAATATTATTTATTAATTTGAGTAGTGTTTTGTTTTCAATGTTTTCTTTGATTAAACTTATTTGTTTCATAGTTATGATTAGTGAGTAGTCCTTTTATCTAGGGTCGGGGTTGAAACCCGGCATAGTTATGCATGTTTGGTGAGTGAGATTATGCGTTGAATGCCTCTTATCCATTATTTAGATTGTTTGTTGTGCTTATACCGAGATGAAAGTTGAGGTAATTTGAGTTGTTGACTTGATTCAAAGAGAAAGTTATAAACTTGAAGGTTGATATTGTATGAATACGAAAGTTTCAAGATTTAGATCCAAAGCAAGCAATTGAGTGAGTTAGTTTATGAAAGTAGATTAATTTACTTGCTGAGTCAATGCAAGTTGATGCATCTATCCATTTAAAGGCATGATATTCTATCTTCTTACGAGCTTGTGTGCATGACTATGTTGTGGTAACCCTTGTCCTAGATTTTTATTTTTATTTGAATTCTCTCATAATTATATTCGTTGCTGAGTTTGTTGGCTTAGTACCGAACTTGTCTAGGTCGTAGTTTTCGGTATTTTTATTTGCGGTAGGTCGTTAACGAGGCTGACAACTTCGTTAACGAGGCTGCTTTTGTGTGTTTTTGTTTGCTTTTGTTTTATTTTCAATTTTCGATAGACAAACAACCTTGCTTCCTGTGGAACGATCCTGACCTCCCATACTCAGCGGGGTCTTGATTATAAATTTATTTGTTGTCAAGAAACCCTGTCAACAAATTGGCGCCGTTGCCGGGGAAGCAACGAGTTTGTTTTTTTATCTATGGGTCTGGGAATAACCCGACCCCGTTTTTGTTTTAATCTTTGTTTTCTTTGTCCGTTTTCTCAACGTATGCCGGTAGGACGTCGGAGGCTTGAATTCGACAACACTGGTTATTATTCAGAACCTAAACGTTCCCTGCACCGTAGACGCCGAGAGAACCGATCCATGGCCACAGCTGAAGACATGGCTCGTCAGTTGGAGATCCTCCAAACTCAGATGCAGGCACTTAAAACCGAGAAGGAAGGCGTTGTTGCCGAAGCTGAGCATCAATGAGCTAACAATGCTCGTCCATAGGAAAAGCTGAATGCCTATTCGAGGAATACCAAACAATATATGCATCCAGAACTGAGGGTGCCAGAATCTCCTATTGTGCTTCCAGAGATAGAGAAAACTTTTGAGATTAAATCTCAATTCATATCCTTGATCAAACGGGCTCAGTTTGAAGGGAAACCTACTGAGTGCCCTATGGAACATATAAGAAATTTTCTTGATTTATGTGACACCATAGCTGCTGAAGGTGTCTCACTTGAATATGTTCTATTAAAAGCTTTCAGGTGGTCTCTTGCTGGAAAGGTCCTGAGCTGGTTGGAGAGCTTACCTCCTAAGTCTATCAGGACTTGAAAGAACTTGTATGATCAATTTCTTACAAAATTCTTCTTGCCTTCCAAGACAACAGAGTTGAGAAAACACATCACCTCCTATCACCAGCTGCCTAATGAGACTTTCGTTGAAACATGGGAAAGATTCAAAGAGATGCTTAGACAGTGCCCCACTCATGGGCAACCTTTATATGTTCTCCAAGAAATATTTTTCCAGGGTATTAGCGCAGAGACCATGAACCGCATCAACACGCACACTGCGTGCGGTTTTAAAAAGATGGACCCTAAAGCTGCGTGGGCATTGTCCAATTATGATGCCATGTATGGAACCCAGCAAGCTCCACAACCCCATAAACGTCTCTACATTCCTAACCGAGAAGAAGTTGACCCTGATGTTAAAAATCAGTTTCTACAAGATGAGGTCAACCGTCTGAAGAAGCAGGTAAGTTTTCTGAAATCCTCTCAATCATGTCAAGAATGTGGTTCTTCTGCCCATAGTACTTCTGCTTGCACTAATATCGAGCAGGTTAGAGCCGCTGAGACAATTGCTGAGATGAATTATATGAGAGGACCATACAGGAACCAACCTAGCTATTTTGACAGGTCAAACAATTATCAGGCATGGGGCAATCAAAATCCAAATCCCAACTATGCAGCGCCTCCGCCAGATAGACGACCTGCACCGTATCGACCTCCAGGCCATCAGGAGCCACCATCATGGATTCAAGGGTTACAAGAAGGCATTAACGGAGTAACTAACAAGGTTAACGAGGTTCAGGCCAACCTAAACCAACAAAACAAAAGATGGGGAGAGTTCGATATATGGAAGAAGAGTGTCGATTTCCAACTAGGAAACCTTGCTGCACAGTTTCCGAGACCACATGGGCAACTCCCGGGCCGCCCCGAGGAAAACCCTAAAGGACAAATAGCGGCGGTGCACCTTAGGAGCGGAAAGACATTGCCGGAGCGAGTCCAAGCTATGGACAAGAAGGAAGAGGAAGTCACAGTGCAGATCGGTAACGAGCCAGCGAGAGCAAGTACCGAACCAATATGCCACGATGACGAGGCTCCGAGGGTACCTAACGACCCCAACCTAGGTAAGTTTTCTAATCCGAGCCTTCCTCTCATTCCCAGGGTAGTTAACGACCCCATCAGGGTCGGTAACGACCCGCCGAGGACACCTAACGACCCTAGTGTCGACCCAGTACTTTCACCTCTCGAGCCTAACTTGGTTCCGAGAATGGTGAAATCTCTTCCATTTCCAACTAAGAAATCTATGGACTCTATTGAGAGTAAGTTCAAGCGTTTGTGAAGATCCTTCAGGGCATTAATATTTCCATCCCATTCGCTGAGGCCCTAAGAGAAATGTCGGCTTACACAAAATTTTTGAAAGATATTCTTAGCAGGAAAAGATCCATCACTAAGCTACAGGAGGAAGTCCGATCTATTGCTTTACCAGAAAAGCTTGGAGATCCAGGGAGATTTGCTATCACAATTGGTATAGGCGATCACAAATTCAAAGCTTTATGTGATCTGGGAGCCAGTACCAGTTTACTCCCTCTTTCAATCTGGTTAAAAGCCAACATGGGACCGTTAGAGCCTGTGGATATGAATCTCTTCATGGAAGACGGATCATGAGTCAAAGCCACAGGGGTTGTGGATGACTACCCTATTCAAGTTGGGAAATTCTTCATACCAAATGATTTCGTCGTCCTCGACATGCCTGACGATCCTCATGTCCCAGTTATCCTAGGTAGACCATTCCTAGCTACAGCAAATGCCAAGGTCGATGTGCGGAAAGGACTTCTTACTTTTGAGATTGGAGAAGAACGTGTGGAATTCAGCTTGGACCAAAACGCAAACGACCCAACCGCGGTCGCACAAATCGAGTTGCCCCAACCAGAACTCGACATAGCTGATACTACCGAACTTCCACCAACTTCGAAAGAGGACGAGATCCTCTCACAGGACCACGCCAAGCTCACATGGCCCACTAGCAAGTCTCACATACAAGGGAATTATCAAGGTGAGTACTCTTCGTCTTACTTTACTCCTGCACCATGCCCCACAGTTTATGCTATTGAGGAGTCCAAACCGCCTTGGTTTTCGGATTCCACTAACCCATATGTAGGAATACCGGGCATACTCATAGAAGACAAGGGACCTAGCTTAGTGACTCAAGCAAACAATGCTTACAAAGCTAAGTATGGGATATCTCGAGACCCTGACAAAGCTACAGAAGAGCCACCTTGAAGCAAGGGATATACGTCGGGCTAACGACGTTAAACATAGCGCTTACGGGAGGCAACCCGCTCTTAGTTTAGACTAGACTTTTTCTTTTTAGATTCTTTTTCTTAGTTTTCTTTTTGAGTTTTTCTTTTCTTTAGTAGCTTTTAGGATAGAAATTAGGATAAATTTTGAGCTAACAAGATGCAGGAGAAGGGCTCGAAAATCACTCCAAGAGGCTACGGTGGCTCGTTAATGACACACCAAGGTTCGTTAACGACCCGGTTCGACGACCCGATTCGTCAAAACGGGCAGGTAAGTTTTTTTTAACCTAATCTATCTTTTACCTACCCCATGTCGTCGCCCCCCCTTTCACCTCTTCCTATCCCTACCCTCTTCTATATAACCCTTCTACCCCTCCTAAAAATTTCACTCTCAAATCCTTAAACTCCAAATCCCTCAAAAATCCTACCAAAGATCTTGGAGATCCCCCACCACCGATCGAAATCCTTCACTCCACCGACCACCGAGAAGCCGTCGTTACCGAAGCCCGAAAACCCGTTTTTCTCACCGACGAGATCCGAGCTCGTTAACCACCCAATTCTGACTTCTTGTTCTTCAATTTCTCGATTTTCCGATATGATTTCTTAACCCTAACTGGAAATTGCATGATTCATGGTTTTTAGGGTAGAAATTTCAAGTCTTGGATCTTGTTCATAGAGAGATCGATTTGCATGTTTGGATTTTGCTCATGAAAATTCTTGGTTGTGCTTAGTTGTTCTTGTTCTAGGGAATATTATTCATGTTAGATTATCTATTGCAACACTCTAGTTAGAAAAGCATAAAGTTTTCTTGTTCTAGTCTTAAGTTCAATCTTTGCATGTCAATTTTGGGTAATTCTAGCATGTTCGGGATGGGTAATTGAGCAAGTATGGGGTGCATAAACCCGATTGTGTGTCTAGTGGAGGAGTATAGAGGATTGCATGCTTGTTTTTGGCTTGATTTTTAAAGTTGAAACACTCGGAATTCTGCATACTGGCTCTCGGCAGCTCGTTAACGACCCACCCAGGCTCGTTAACGACCCTGCGTAGCCTCAAAGATCAATACCCAGTCCAGATTCGTAAACGACCCAATTGGGTAGTTAACGAATAATTCCGAGGACTATTTCGAGACCAAGTATGGGGTCTCTTGCCTAACTTATCTTGAGTAGATCTTATCTTGGAAAAATCATGATTGTTTTGTAGATCTCATGGCAAGTTCAAGCAGACCCACTACTCGAGCTCACAAGAAGAGAAGGAATCAGAGGTCCCCATCCCCACCTCGCATGGATAATGTGATCTTGAGCACTCAAGGCGAAGTGAAACGTTACCGTGCCATTCTAGAGAAGGACCACAACACTCGGTGGTTCTCGAAGTCAAGTGTTGTACACACGGGGATTTACACGAATGTCAAGGAGGCCTTCGTTATTCTCGGTGCATCTCATCTATTGAAGAAGGAGAATATACCACATTTTCCGGCCCTCACATCCGAGTTCTTGGCCACTCTAGAGACAAGTTTCCCATCGAAGACTTCAGCGGGACGAATCCGGTTTAGGCTCGGTAATGTGAGCCGAGAATTCACTATGGCGGAGTTCAATGCACTTCTGGAACTCCCAAACCCGTCTAGAGACTACAGTTTGAAGGACTACAGGGTGACTCAGACTTGGAGTTACATCACCGAGGAGGTTCAATCCTCCACAACGGCACTATCTGGGGCAAGCATCATCAACCCCATCTTCAGGATCATTCTCCGAGTCCTAGCCGCTATATTTTGGCCGAAGAGAGAGTTGATCAGGCCAACGAGGACGGAAGTTGCTTGTCTCCGCATCATCCTTTTCGAGGAGCCCGACCCTTTAAATTTGGGATATGAATCGCTCTACTACATAGAGAAATCAATCAAGTCCAAGGAAGTTTGGTGTGGTAACTTTGTCAGTCTTTTGGCCACCAACCTTGGAGTCGACCTCACTCGCTACACGCCGGGTCATGCTCAGTTGCTCAACCAAAACTATTGGCTTAGTGCTGGAATTTTCACTCGAGTCCGGGAGGGGCTCGTTACAAAAGTTCATGGCCGAGATGTACCGCCCACCTTACTGAAAATGGAGTTACTTTACGTACCAAATTGGTACGAGGCGTGGACGGGACATGCTTTTCCGTTAGAGCCCAAGTCGGAGGATGAGCTATCACTTAGGCCGTGTGTGTCCCGGTTTGAAATAGAGGAAGATGCAATGGATGAAGATGAAGATGAGGATACCGAGCTAGTTGGACAAGATACCGAGGAGGCCGACACAAAAGGTGGCACAGAGGAGCTCAACATAGAAGAAGATGACCTCGACACAGAAGTACTAGGCACCAACGTCCTTGTTGACGAGCTCACCAGGCTCGTTACCGATCATTTCCAGCCTTCTACATCTGATGCTAACGAGGTACCCAGGGTCGTTAACGACCCGCCGAGAGCTCCTATCGATCCTCCGCCGGTTCCTACCGATCCTTAGTCTTATGGGCTTATGCCATATCACCCGGTGCTTCACCATGATCACTTCCAGCCTCACTACCCACCACCTCCACAGCCTGAATACACTGGATCGAGCATTCCTCCACCATGGGCCGAGGATCTTTCTGCACGGATGCAACAACTTCACCTCAAGCAGGACCATATTCATAGGAGGATGGATAGATGGGAGTCTTTCTATTCTGCTCGCATGTCGATGGATGATGAGAGGCATCGTCAGAGAGAGACGGAGGATGCTGAGCGCTGGAGGACGATGTATGACTTCATGGGGAACTTCGAGCACTATTTTCCTCCACCTAACCGTTGATCCAGCTTGAAGATGTTTTCCTTGTTTTCCACTTCTAAGACTTTGTAAGTTTTTGTTTTCTCTTTTCTTGTTTTTCTTTTCTATTTATTTCCTTCTTCTTATTTTCTTATAGTGGGGACACTGTAATTTTAAGTATGGGGTGGGAGAAAGTATAAAAGTTTTGTGTCTCGTTGTCCTATGTGTTTTGTTTTAGGTAGTTTTAATTCCGAAAAAAAACGAAGAAATTTTTTTTTAATAAAATCTTTAAAAAAAAAGAGGTTTTAGAATTGATAAATATCCCTTTCTTATGTTCTGTGATAGTAGTTGCTAGCATGATCATATAATTCCTTGCAATCATGTCTTTAAGAATATAGCCGGATTCTTATTTTGAAGTTGTTTTTAGGAAGGAATAGCATTTAATGAAATTGAGCACATATACCTTTCTTAGCATAAGCGATGCAATCCAACAAAATTTACCTTGTGAGTATTTTTGGCCTTATAGGGAGAACATTAACGAATCCCTCTTCTTTTTTGTGTGATTTACTCCCTATATGCATATTATCTCTTGGAATTATGATGGTTATCTATTACTTGAGACCTATATAAGATTTATAGTTCATTACTATGAAAAATCATATGATGGAGAACTTATTTTTATAAGTCCTATTATTCCATATCCATCTTTACATTATCCTTCTTTTGACAGCCAATTTGAGCCTGAAGCCTTTATTTTTAGCTCCACAAAATCGTCCCCTAGCCGATATAAGCTTGACCCTATCCGGGGATTAGGACTTAGATTTGGAGAGGAAATTGTTTTGTTGAGTGTTAACTAAAAAGAGAGAGATGTTATGTTTGGCTTGAAATTGAAAGATTGTTGGAAAGGGTAGATTGGAAGTCTCTTGAGTTAATTTTGAAAAAAAGAAAGATCGCTTGGTACAAAAAAATGCATAAAAAGAAGTTGTTAAGAATAAGGAGTACATGAAGAGATCGTTAACGACCCTGAAGGGTTCGCTAACGAGGCAGCGAGAAAAAAAATGATGAAAAAAAATGATGAAGTAAGGGATGCATAGTGTTTATGATATAAGTCGAAGATTCTTTTGTTTTATGAGACTTTCAAGGGATATAATGGGTGAGTAAGGAATAAGTGCATATTGAGAGTGAGTTTGGTATATTTTTTATGAGAGTTTTGGTTGTTGTGTGAGTTTTAGGAGTCTTTGATTCCCGGATATTTTTAGCACCACATAGCGAAATATTTTCCACGCCCGATTGTCTTTACCAAGCCCCATTACAACCCGGCCGAATGGAAGCTTCTATGATGTTTTTCATTGAGCCCCCTATGTTCTCTTGATGATTTTTGTTTGTTTTGACGAATCTTGGGTGGAGCGTTTGGTGATATAAGTTCCAATTTCTATGAGTTTTTGCATATGAGATGAGTTGAGAGATATATTTATAAGCTTAAACACTTGAGAGTTGAGAGAAACACATTATCCCTTGTGAGGTTGGATTGTATTTTCTTGTGTCTATTTTAGGTGCATATGTGTGTGATAACGTTAATAGTCTTTGCTATTTTTTCTTCTATATGTTCTGAAGTTGCTTTTTAGATGATGGCTATAGTTTAATGAGCATGTTGTTTGGTTTTGCTTATTGTTTTGTGATTGCTTGAGGACAAGCAAGTCTAAGTATGTGGTATTTTGATGTTCGTGTTTTTAGTATAGTTTTTGATAGGTTTTCTTAGGTTATTAGGATTAGTTTTGATAAGTTTAGAGTTAGTTTTGTGTGTTTTTAGATAGTTTTACATATTTTGTGAAAAGTATGGAAGCTACTCCGTTTTGTGTCTTTTTGTAGGTTTTAGCAAGGAAAAGGTGTTGTTTGAAGCTGGAATTGAAGAGCTATGATAAAGGATGGAAGATTACAGAGTGAAGAAGCTGAAGTTCGAGTTTTTGGAAGAGAAGTGTTGAAGAAAGCCAAACCCAGGCTCGTTAACGAGGCCACGAGATAGAATAATCGAGAGGTTGACTTTGTGAATCACCGATCCTGTGCGGGAATTTATTTCCGTGTCGGTAGAGTATCTTTTTATGATTTTAGGGTTATTATATTATGTATTTTAGGTCTTGTTATCTTTCTAGATTTTATTTCTATCTTTTAGAATAGATTCTATCTTTTTAGGAAAGTTTATATCTTATAGCTTTTTTTAGTTTCTAGCCTTTTTAGTATAAATACCCTTCTATTCTAGCATAGAAGGGGGGAGGGGGATTGGATCGTAGTTAGATAAAGGAGATAAGAGGAAGAACCGAGAGAAGAGAGAGACGAGTCGAAAGTTGTGATCGAAGAGCTCGTTGGACGAGAGTTACCGGGGTCGTTAGTCGTGGTTTTGATTCGGTGTTTTAGGTTTTTTTCGGTTTCTTCTGAATCTCTGTAAGATAATATTATTTATTAATTTGAGTAGTGTTTTGTTTTCAATGTTTTCTTTGATTAAAGTTATTTGTTTCGTAGTTATGATTAGTGAGTAGTCC
This sequence comes from Fallopia convolvulus, assembly GCA_964016875.1. Taxonomy (NCBI): domain Eukaryota; kingdom Viridiplantae; phylum Streptophyta; class Magnoliopsida; order Caryophyllales; family Polygonaceae; genus Fallopia; species Fallopia convolvulus. The sequence continues at coordinate 20,377,395 of OZ024732.1, forward strand.
TTTTATCTAGGGTCGGGGTTGAATCCCGACATTGTTATGCATGTTTGGTGAGTGAGATTATGCGTTGAATGCCTTTTATCCATTATTTAGATTGTTTGTTGTGCTTATACCGAGATGAAAGTTGAGGTAATTTGAGTTGTTGACTTGATTGAAAGAGAAAGTTATGAACATGAAGGTTGATATTGTTTGAATACGAAAGTTTCAAGCTTTAGATCCAAAGCAAGCAATTGAGTGAGTTAGTTTATGAAAGTAGATTAATTTACATGGTGAGTCAATGAAAGTTGATGCATCTATCCATTTAAAGGCATGATATTCTATCTTCTTACAAGCTTGTGTGCATGACTATGTTGTGGTAACCCTTGTCCTAGATTTTTATTTTTATTTGAATTCTCTCATAATCATATTCGTTGCCGAGTTTGTTGGCTCAGTACCGAACTTGTCTAGGTCGTAGTTTTCGTTATTTTTATTTGCGGTAGGTCATTAACGAGGCTGAAAACTTCGTTACCGAGGCTGCTTCTGTGTGTTTTTGTTTGCTTTTGTTTTATTTTCAGTAGTCGATAGACAAACAACCTTGCTTCTTGTGGAACGATCCTGACCTCCCTATACTCAACGGGGTCTTGATTATAAATTTATTTGTTGTCAAGAAACCCTCTCAAGTCTCAACACTTGTTGGCCTATTCAATTCTCTCTTGGGCCAAAAGGTAGCAGCTAGCACTCGGAGAATGATCTGGAAGATGGGGTTGATGATGCTTGCCCCGGGAAGTGCTGCAACGGAAGGTTCAACTTCCCCGAAAATATAGCTCGAAGTTCTAGTCACCTTGTAATCCTTGATTTTGTAGTCCCGAGAAGGATTAGGAAGCTCGAGATAGCCATTGAACTCCTCCATAGTGCACTCGTGATTGACATTGCCTAGCCGAAATCTTATCCGCCCCGCCGAGGTCTTGGATTTGAAGCTCGTCTCAAGAGTAGCCAAAAACTCGGAAGTAAGAGCCAGGTAGTGCGGTGTCTTTTCTTTCTTCAACAATCGAGGCACTCCGAGAATGGCAAAGGCGTGCTTGACATCCTCGTAAATGATACGTGATTGCCCTGGAATCCTCCGTAGAAACCTCGTATATGACCCACACAATCCCGATCTTGCCTTGTAATATGGATTTCGAATCTATAAAGCTTTCAAAGTTAGAAACTTGTTGCACAAGAAACAATGATCTCGAAAGGATGAATGACGAACTGAATTTGGATAGGTTGAAGGAATCAACTTTGATAGTTCAATTGGATTGGCTCTACCGCTAAATCCAATGGATTAACTAGTTTGATCTTTAACAATCACAACTAGAACAATCTAATTGACTAAATCAACAAACCAATTAAACAAACACAAAGAGAAATCGAGAAGATGGAGATCGCGAGAATTGAGTGATTGATGTTGATCGATCTTGGCTGAAATCAAATAGCTTCACACGTGTGTTTATGGAGCCCAAGAGGAAGACTAAACCAATTGGGTTTAATATCTCTCAAGCTAGCTTTTCATTAAAGAAATTGAAAGCTATAAATAGTAGAATACAAAGCTATTCCTTGGAGAGGAAGGCATCCAAGTGGTCGGCCCTAATAGATAGATTAGGCCCTTTGTATTGCTTTCCAAGATATAATAAATATCTAAAACTATATCTATCTAGATCTCCCTTAAATAAAATAAATCATGGCTGATTTATTTACTTAAGGAAAATATCCTAACAAACTGAAAATATCTAAAAGATAGGAGAGAGAATAATCAACCACTAACATAAGCCTATTGGTCGAATTTCTCATTAATAAAGCAAAAAATCGTCCAAATAAAATAAATAAAGATAGAAATTTAAACTAAAGATAAGATTCCCGTATGACTTGAACAGCTCTCAGTAAATCGCAATTTCCGCCTCTTTTCTTTTGGATTCTAGATTCGGCGTAAACTACAAAAATGTAGATCTTTTAATTGTCTATTTAACGCAATTCGAACGGACTTCAGATCAAATTTCTAGCCCAAGTTATGACCATTTTACTGAGCATTGTTCTTAATTTGACGGGTTTCTTAACTTTTCGAACTTTCAAAAACTTGATCCTCTTTCTTGGTGGCCTTGGACGCCATTGATGAACATCATCAAAGGATAATATCAAATCCATGAAAACCTTCTTGAACTTGAATGCTCCGGACCTTAGTAAAGGTCTTGGTGTTTGGCCTCCATTCATCTTCAACAAATCATTCGCTTGGATCCTCCCTTGACATGTGTCAGTATATCCCTATTGACTTGGCACTTGACCTCGAGAACCACCTAGTGTAGTGGTCCTTCTCCAAAATGACACTAGGGCAGTCAGCTTGTGCTTGAGTGCGCAATATGACATTGTCCATGCGGGGAGGAGACGGGGACCATTGAGTCCTCTTCTTCCCGGCTCTTGTTGCATCTCTACTAGTGCTTGCCATATGGACTTACAAAAGAGACATGAATTGTCCAAGATAAGATCTACACAAACCAATTGAAAAGAGACCCCATACTTGGCCCTGGAAACGCTCTCAACTTGCCTCGTTAACGAGGCAATGGGGTCGTTAACGAGCCTGGACTTATGTTTAAAACTGGACGATTGGCAGGGTCGTTAACGAACCTGAACAGGTCGTTAACGAGCCTGTGCGAGAGCACTCACGATTTATTCCGAGTTCTAAACTCCGAAAATTTTCCAATTAATCAAGAATAGATCAAACACAATCCCACATATGACACATAATCGGACTCATGTACCCCATACTTACTCAATTACCACACCCGAACATGTCAAAATTGCCCAAAAACTCATGGTGAAGATCAACTCAATTCAAGAACAAGGTAGTTCATGCTTTTCCTAATCAAAATTTCTATGCAAAAGTAAGCAAGAACAAACCAATATAATTCAAGATCAAGCACCATTGTAGACATGCAAAATTCATTGTGCAAAGTAGACATGCAATTCAACCACTTCAAGCAAGATCAAGATATGAAATTTTTACCCCAAAAATCATGAATCTTGCAAATAGAGAGTTAGGGTTTAGCAATCATACCGTTAGATTGAAGAATTGAAGAACAAGATTGAATTCAGGATGGTTAACAAGCTGGATGGTTCACCGGTAACGAACGCAAGGGTGGAGCGCTCGTTATCGTGGCGGGATTCGGGGCTTAGGCGGTGGTGCTGGTTTCCGATCGGTGGTGGGCAAAGATTGGTGGATTTGTTTTGAGAGTTTAAGCTTTGGATTGAGATTTGAGTGTAGGATATGGGAGTTCTTGAGAGGGTTAAATAGGAGGGGCCAGAGGTAGGGGAAGGCGACATAGGTAGGTAGATATAAGATAGAATTAGGTTAAAAAAAAACATACCTGCCCGTTTCCCAATTCGGGTCGCCAAACTTGGTTGTTAACGACCTTGAGTGGAGTCATTAACGAGCCTGCGTGACCTGTCTTCAGTGATTTTCCGAGCCCAACTCCTGTATCACGTTAGCCTAAAACAATTCTATCTTGCTAACTTCTAAACAACTAAAAACTCAAAAGAAAGCTAGGAAAAAGATCTAAAAAGAAAGAAAAAAAACTAAACTAAACTAAAACCGGGTTGCCTCCCGTAAGCGCTATTTTTAACGTCGTTAGCCCGAAGTACTTACCTCTGCTCATGGTGGTTCCTTTGCGGTTATGTCGGGGTTTTGAGGGACGTCGTACTTAGCTTTGTAAGCATTATTGGCATGTGTCACTAAATTTTGTCCTTTATCTTCTAGCAATATGCCCGGTATTCCTACACAAGGGTTAGTGAAATCCGAGAACCAAGGAGGTTTGGACTCCTCTATAGCATAGATAGTGGGATACGGAGTAGGAACAGAGTATGGAGAAGAATCATAACCAGTGATAGTGATTCATGGTTAGGTTACTCACCTTGTTTTATTGGAAATGATGTTGACATCGAGGTTGTCGGGGTCGTTATCGAGCCTGTGCTAACGACTCCTCCATCATAGCATTGTACGAGGGAATCGGTACTGGACCAAGGAGGGTCGGTAGGAATCTGAGTGCTACCCCTATCCTTTCTGTTGGTTGGAGGAAAGTCGATAGAAACAGCCATGTCGAGTTCCGGCTGGGGCAACTCGATTTGTGCGACCGTAGTTGGTTGGGTCGTTAGCGTTTTGGTCAAGGATGAATTCTACGCGTTCCTCTCCAATATCAAAAGTGAGGAGTCCTTTACGTACATCTACCCTGGAACCTGCTGTAGCTAGGAATGGCCTACCTAATATGATGGGGACTTGAGGATCTTCAGGCATGTCGAGGACGATAAAATCGTTTGGAATAAAAAATTTCCCAACTTGAATGGGATAATCATCAATGACTCATGTGACTTTCACGCTAGACCCGTCCGCCATGTACAACCTCATGTCTACAGGTTCCAATGGTCCTATGTTGGCCTTTGACCAGATTGATAAAGGGAGTAAACTGGCACTGGCTCCGAAATCACATAGAGCTTTAAATATGTGGTCGCCTATGCCAATTGTTATGGAAAATCTCCCTGGGTCGCCTAATTTCTCTGGAAGAGCAATGGATCGGACCTCATCTTGAAGCTCTGTAATGGATCATTTCCTGCTATGAATATCTTTAAAGAATTTTGTGTAAGTCGGCATTTCGCTTAGGGCCTCAGCGAATGGAATAGAAATATTTAAGCCCTGGAGAATCTTAACAAAACGCTTAAACTTACTCTCAATAGAGTCCTTAGACTTCTTAGTAGGAAAAGGAAGAGATTTCACCATTCTCGGAACCATTTCGGGCTCGAGAGGTGATGCTACTGAGTCGACATTATGGTCGATTGGTACATTCGGAGGATCAGTACCGACCCTGGTGGGGTTGTTAACGAGCCTGGGATTGAGAGAGGAGCTCGAAATAGGGAACTTACCTGGACTGGGGTCGTTAACGACCCTGGGAGCATCGTTACCAAGGTGTTCAGGTTTGGTAACGATCCTTTCTGGCTCGTTATCGAGCTGAGTCGTGGCTTCCTTATCAGTTGTGGGGCTCTTCTCTTTAGTTTGGACACGCTCCGGTAGTTTCTTTCTGCTCCTAAGGTGCACCGATGCTATTTGTCCTCTCGGTTTCTCCTCGAGACGGCCCGAGAGTTGCCCTTGTGGTCTTGGAATCTGTGCAGCGAGGTTCCCTAACTAGGAGTCGACATTCTTCTTCCACACATCAAACTCTCCCCATCTTTTTATTTGGTTGTTAAGCTTGGCTTGAACTTCATTAACTTTGTTATGGACTCCGTTAATGCCTTCTTGTAACCCTTGTACCCATGATGGTGGCTCTTGGTAGCCTGGAGGTCGATATGGTGCAGGTCGTCTATCCGGTGGAGGCGCTGCATAGTTTGAATTCTGATTTTGATTGCCCCACGTTGGATAATTATTTGACCTGTCAAAATTACTAGACTTGTTCCTGTATGGGCCTCTCATATAATTCACTTCAGCATATGTCTCAGTGGCTCTTACGTGCTCGATCTTAGTGTAAGCAGAAGTAATATGGGAAGAAGAGCCACATTCTTGACAAGATTGAGAGGATTTCAAAAAACTTACATGTTTCTTCAGGCGGTTGACCTCGTCTTGCAGAGATTGATTTTTGACATCGGGATCAACATCTTTCTTGTTAGGCACGTAGAGACGCCTCTGGGGCTGGGGTGATTGCTGGGTACTATATATGGCATCGTAATTAGAAAGCATGTCTAGCAATTCCCATGTAGCTGTGGGATCCATCTCTATAAAACCGCACGCTATATGCGTGTTGATGCGGTTCTTCGTCTCTGCATTAATACCCTGGAAAAAGATTTCTTGGAGAACATATAAAGGTTGCCCATGAGTAGGGCACTATCTAAGCATTTCTTTAAACCTTTCCCAAGTCTCTACAAAGGTCTCGTTAGGCAGCTAGTGATAGGAGGTGATGCGTTTTCTCAATTCCGTTGTCTTGGCAAGAGGGAAAAACTTTGTAAGAAACTGATCATACAAAGCCTTCCAAGTCCTGATAGACTTAGGAGGTAAGCTCTCCAACCAGCTCAGGGCCTTTCCAATCAGAGACCACCTAAAAGCTTTTAAAAGAACATATTCAAGTGAGACACCTTCAACAGCTATAATGTCACATAGATCAAGAAACTTCCTAATATGTTCCATAGGGCACTCTAGGGCTGAGCATCGGTTCAAAACCGAACCGAACCGACAAAAACCGAACTGAACCGAAAACTGAAATTCCATTTTATGTGAACCGAAAACTGAACCGAATTGGTTCGGTTTTGGTATTTGTCGGTTTTGCATAAATATAAGGTTATTCTTTGGAAAATTCGAACCAAATCGAAATTTAACCGAAAAGCGAATCGAAACCGAACCGAACTGAAACCGAAATTTGAAAAATTCCTAAACCGAAAACCGAACCGAATTATATCGGTTTCGGTTCGGTTCGATCGGTTCGGCTTAAAATTTCGGTTTGAACCGAACCGTGGTCAGCCCTAGGGCACTGAGTAGGTTTCCCTTCAAACTGAGCGCTTTTAATCAAGGATATAAATTGAGATTTAATCTCAAATGTCTCTCTATCTTTGGAAGCACAATTGCAGACTCTAGTAACCTCAATTCTGGATGCATATATTGCTTAGCGTTCCTCAGATAGGCATTCAGCTCTTCTTGTAAACGAGCGTTGTTCACTCGTTCACGTTCAGCCTCGGCCGCAAAGACGTCTCGATCAGCTTGTAACGCCTCCATCTACCTCTAGAGTTCTACCATCTGGCGAGCCATCTCTTCAGGTGTAGCCATGGCTCGGTTTTGTCTTCATCTACGGTGCAAGGTGCATTCATGTTCGGAATAATAACCGATGTTGTCAAATTCGAGCCTGTGACATTCTGCTGGCATACGTTGAGAAAATAGACAAAGAAAACACAATTAAAAACAAAAACGGGGTCGGGCTATTCCCAGACCATAGATGAACAAACAAACACTATTGCTTCCCCGGCAACGACGCCATTTGTTGGTAGGGAATTACTTGACAACAAATAAATTTATAGTCAAGACCCCGCTGAGTATAGCGAAGTCAGGATCGTTCCACGGGAAGGACGGTTGTTTGTCTATCAACTACTAAAAATAAGAAAAACAAGCAAAATAAGCAAGAACACCTACGACCAACCTCATTAACGACCTTCTCAAGGTCGTTAACAAACCTGGAAAAACCTACGAGCACAAATTAACGAACTAAAACACAGGTTCGGTACCGAGGCAAACGAACTCGATAACGAATATAACTAAAACAAATAAAAACTAACTCAAATAAGTATAAAAAGATCTAGGACAAGGGTTACCACAACATAGCCATGCACATAAACTCATAAAAAGATAAAGATCATGCCTTTAAAAGATAAATTCATCAACTTTCGCTGATTAGCAAGCAAATCAATCAATTCTCATAAATCAATTCACTCAATTACTTGTTTTGGATACAAAGCTCGAAACTTTCGTAATCGAACAATATCAACCTCCAAATTAACAACTTTCACTTTCGATCAAGTTGAGAACTCAAATTACCTCGACTATCGTCTAAGCATAAACACAACAAGCAATTAAAATAGATAAAAGGCATTCAAAACATCAACTAACTCATCTAACATGCACAACTATGTCGGGTTTAAACCTCGACCCTAGATAAGAAATCTACTCACTACTCATGATAATAAAACAAATAACTTCAATCAAAGAAAACATTGAAAACAAAAACCAAACTCACTTGAAATTAATAAGAGAAAAATATCGTCTTACAAACTTCCAGTAGAATCCGAAAACAAAGAACACCCGAGTATGATTCCGACTAACGACCCTCAGCCTCTCTCTCGATCGAACCGAGTTCGCAATCTTCTCCCACTCGACTTCTCCTAAAACTAACCTAACTCTCCCTTTTTCTAGACTTAGAACAAGGGTATTTATACTACAAAGCTATCTATTAAAAAGCCTAAAAGATAAAAACTTACCCTAAAAAGATAACAAGATAAAAGATATAAGATATAACAACCCATAAGTCGGTTAAACTTCTACCGACACGGATCCATCGTTAATGACTCCACACAGGGTCAGTAGAAATCACAAACTCCTCTCGAAAAATTCTGTCTTTTAGCCTCGTTAACGACCTTCACAGGATCGTTAACGAGCCTCTGTTTTGGCTTTTCTTCACTTCTTCTCAACTTAAACTTGAACTTCAACTTGATCTTCTTATGCAATCTCCCTCCTTAACTTCATGTCTTCCATCCTTCACCACAAAACCTTAGCTCATCCCAAAAAGCGCTCCTTTCTGCTCAAAAACCTACAAAAAGACACAAAACGGAGTAGCTTCCATATTTTTCACAAAATATCCAAACTCATCCAAAAACACACAAAACTAACTCTAAAAACTACAAAAACTAAACTAAAAAAACTAAGAAACACACTAAAAACTAAAGTAAAAACACGAACATCAGGTACCAATACCACCTCCTCTAAAATCAGAACCACCAGCTCTAAGATATCCTCCGTCATCCCCGTCATAACCATCAAGCTCCTCCATCTCAACATCTGGACCAGGCATCTCCTGCTGAGCAGCACCCCCACCAACAATATAAGACGGTATATATAGTAGATAAGGAAAAGTAGGGCCAATGGGCATGTCCTTGGGAAGACGTAAATAATCAGCAGCTAGATGACCCAAAGTCCAAATATAACCCTGCTCTGCTAATCCTTTCAAACAATGAGCCCTCTTGAGCTGGTTCTCATTGAAGACATACCCACCCCTTTCAGGTCGTCCAAGCACCTCATCCCTAACAAACACTCTAGCAATCAAAGTGATCATTCCACCTATAGCAATCTTGCCAGTGTCCTTCTTCAGAATCTTCTTAACACTCATCAGAAAAAACTCTACCTAATCAGGAATGGCATCCTTCATAGGCATAAGACACCAGATCCTACTCATGTCAAAACGAGGTGCCTTATTAACCTCCCCATGCCCTAGAAAAGTCATAGACAGCACCTTGTGACACAATCTAATGCAGGGATGAGTAATGCAATAGTTATATTCACCCTTCTTAGGCAAAAACCCATCACTTATAATTGCCTCCCAATAATCATTAAAGCCTGAATCTCTACCAACTGTCTGCCAATCAGTAGAAGGGGCACCAGTAACACCCAAAACTCGTGTCAAACCCTCCCTGTCTATATAATATGGCTCATCCAAAATATGAAATTTGAACAAACCATTATCATCATGAAAAGTAGACAGAAACTCCAGCACAATATTCTTATATGTAGGGGCATTCAGATCAATAAAACCCCCTAATCCACCCTCCATCAGAAACCTCAAAGTGCAATCATAAATGCCTAGGGTCCTCAGCATCTTAACATCAAAAAATTTCGTACTAGTAAATTTCCTCTTAGCCAAAGAATCCCACTTCTTCTTTTGTGCAGCAGTTAACTTCTTAACATGATATGCCATTTGTAATATAACTAATCAGTTCAACAACAAAGAGGTGAAGAAGCAACTTACATAAACCGAAACAGAGCAATCTGGTGTACAGTCGCGATCGCCGAAAATATGGGCAGCGATCGTTGTTTCTGGACAAGGCCGCGATCACGGTTTTCGGGGGCAGCGATCGCGGTTTCTGCGTTCGACAATTCCTTGGCAGCGACGAACTCCGATGTCGCGACTCTCTTCGTCACCGAGCCGCGGTCATCGTTTCAGCTCTTCTTCAACAACCCAAGGAAGAGAAGAGTATGAAGGTGGTGGATTGGAAGAGATGGAAAGAAAAATTTTGGGAGTTTTTTTAGATTTGATTTTGTGAGAAAAATAGAGGGATAGAGTGATTCTTATGAATGGATTTGGGTTTAGGAGAGTGTGAGGATTATAGATCCGGGTTTTCCAAGAGATTTTGGAAGAAATTTTATGGAGGTTGAAGGTTGAATGAAGGGTTTTAATGGAGGTTGAAGAAGGGAGTGAAAAAGATAGAAGAAGAAGAAGAAGAAGAAGAGATGAGGCGTAGAGGAGTAGGGCTGCAATCGCGGTTTTCGCAATCTACCGTCAATTCCTTCGAAAAACGTCCTGCGATCGCCCTTTTTTAAGGAGTGGTCGTAAGCTACCGTCAATTCTTTCGAACCTAGTACTTGCGTGTTAGCTCAAGAGATTGAAAAGAAAACTAAACAAAACAAAAACAAAAAAAGAAACAAGAAAACTTACCTCGGGTTGCCTCCCGGGCAACGCCTTTGTTTAATGTCGTTGGCCCGACATTAGTGCCCGTTTAATCAACATTTGGGGTTGGATCATCAAGAACCACCTCTTCTAGCACCTCTTGGCTGACTCCCTCATGGTATTTCTTCAGTCTTTGATCATTAACCTTGAATACCTTTTGGGAGTCCCCATCAAATAATTCCACAGCCCCATGTGGAAAGACTCGAGCAACTGAATACGATCCAAACCATCTAGAACGGAGCTTCCCTGGGAACAGTGTGAGACGAGACTGATAAAGAAGGACCTTGTCTCCAGCTTTGAATTCCTTCCTTAGGATGTTCTTGTCATTCCATGCTTTTGTTTTGTTCTTGTAATTCACAACATTATCATAAGCATCCAATCTCAACTCTTCCAATTCTTACAATTGTAATTTTCTGAACTCTCCATTCTCTTTGATGTTGAAATTGCATTTTTGGACCGCCCAATAAGCTTTGTGCTCAAGCTCAACTGGCAAGTTACAGCCTTTTCCATAAACCAATCTGAAGGGAGACATCCCGATGGATGTCTTATAAGCAGTACGCTAGGCCCACAAAGCATCATTGAGTCTCAAACTCCAATCTTTCATGTTGGGTGCTACCGTCTTCTCCAAAATTGATTTTATCTCCCGGTTGGACACTTCAGCTTGTCCATTGGTATGGGGGTGATAGGTTGTAGAGATCCTTTGAGTGACATGGTACTTTTTCAATAACGCACTCACAGTCTTGTTGCAAAAATGAGTACCCCTGTCATTTATCAAAGCTTTCGGAATCCCAAATCTGGAGAAAATGTTGCCTTTAAGGAAACCTGCAACTTCTTTTGAGTCATCAGTTTTGGTGGCCTTTGCTTCCACTCACTTGGAAACATAGTCCACCGCAAGTAAAATATACAGATTCCCATAAGAAGAGGGAAAGGGTCCCATAAAATCAATGCCCTAACATAAAAAATTTCACAAAATATTATCGGAATTGAGGAATCTCATGTCTCTTGGAAATATTACCCACCCTCTGACAACGATCACATGATTTACAAAAAGCATAAGCATCCCTAAAAATATGAGGCCAATAAAAACCAGCTTCTAGAACTTTCCTAGCCGTTTTGTTAGTCCCAAAATGACCCCCCACATGAATAGGAATGACAAAAAGAAAGGATAGATTGTACCTCAGAATCCGGGACACAACGTCGGATTACCTGATTTGTGCAGTGCTTCCATAAATAAGGATCATCCCAGACATAGAATCGGGATTCATGACGCACCTTGTCCTTCTGAGCCTTGGTGAAATTAGGAGGAAACTCTCCACAGACGAGGTAGTTGACAAGATTCGCATACCATGGCTTGAAGGAATGGATTCCTAGAACGAATTCCTCGAGTCGCGGCTCGTTGTCGCAATCGTCGTCCTGGCCGTGATCGCCTTTGAAGGGGGCCACGATCGCGGTTTCCTTAGACGTAGTCGTGCTTCGTTTTGTCAGCGATCGCGGTTGCCTGCTAGTGTCTTTAGAGCTCTCAGTTAACGAACCACGATCTCCCCTTGTGGTGGCAGCGATCGCGGTTCCCTATTCAGTCTCGACTCCGAAAAGTGTGTCATCAGGGAATCGTCCTTGAATCTGCTCTTGAATTAATGACTTGTCTTCTACATGTACAAGCCGGCTCAGGTGGTCAGCCACAAGGTTCTCAGCTCCTTTTTTATCCCCTATCTCAATATCAAACTCACTTAGCAAGAGGATCCATCTTATCAATCTTGGCTTAGCCTCCTTTTAAGTCATCAAATAACGAAGTTCTGCATGGTCTGAATAAACTATCACTTTTGTCCCCAACAAATATTGTCTGAACTTCTCCAAAGAAAACACTACAACAAGCATTTCCTTCTCAGTCGTGATGTCATTCCTTTGGGCATCGTTCAAAGCATTAGAAGCATAATGTATGACACGAGATGCTCTAGCTTCCTTTTGACCCAAAGCAGCCCCAACAACATAATCACTTGCATCACATATGATCTCAAAAGGTTGAGACCAATCCGGGGCTTGAATTATTGGTGCACTTGTAAGGCGTGTTTTCAGCTCATCAAACACATTTTTGCATGCCTCATTGAACTCATAAGGCACATCATTTTTCAGCAATTCACATAATGGGGTTGAGATCTTTGAAAAGTCTTTAATAAAACTGCGATAGAAACCTGCATGGCCTAGAAAAGAACGCACTTCATGCACATTAGTAGGATAAGGCAAGGACTGAATGATATCAATCTTTGCCTTATCGACCTCAATACCCTGTATGACACTATGTGACCTAAAACTATGCCTTGCTCAACCACAAAGTGACACTTCTCAGAATTTAGAACCAAATTGGTTTCTACACATCTTTGAAGGACTAAAGAGAGATGGTTTAAACATGCATCAAAGGCATCACCATGTACTGTAAAGTCATCCATAAAAACCTCTATAAAAATCTCAAATTACTTAGAAAAGATGCTTACCATACACCTTTGGAACGTACCGGGTGCGTTATATACTCCAAATGGCATTCTGCGGTATACAAAAGTGCCAAAAGGACATGTAAATGTCGTCTTCTCTTGGTCCTCTGGTGCAGTAGCAATCTGAAAGTACCCTGAATAGCCATCTAAAAAGCGGTAATAGGAACGATCGGCAAGTCGCTCAAGCATTTGATCAATGAATGGCAAGAGAAAGTGATCTTTTCTGGTTACCGTGTTCAGCTTACGGTAATCAATACAGACTCTCCAACCAGTCTGAACTCTTGTTGGGACTAATTCCCCATGCACATTTTCTACCACTGTAATACCGCCCTTCTTGGGCACAACTTGGGTCGGACTAACCCACTGACTATTAGAGATGGGGTAGATCATACCTGCTTGAAGGAGCATCAACACCTCCTTCTTGACTACCTCCATCATAGGTGGGTTGAGCCTTCTTTGTGGCTGTCTGGATGGCTTAGCACCATCTTCTAGGAGGATCCTATGCATACATGTAGAGGGACTAATCCCTTTAATGTCAACAATAGTCCAACCTAGGGCTGTCTTATGCTCTTTCAATACCTGCACCAATTTTTCTTCTTGTTCCTTGGAAAGCTTGTTAGAAATAATGACAGGCAAAGTGTCACCATCTCCAAGGAAGGCATATTTCAAATGCTTAGTGAGTTGTTTAAGCTCAACTTTTTGTGCCTATACTACAAGAGGAGGCAATTTTTCGCTAGGGAGAGTTAGTGGTATGGGCCTAATGGCCAAAGCATCAGCAGGGGATTCACAACAAGCGCTCAAATCAGCAAGGATCTCATGATATCTATCAAACAAATTATAATCCAAGCATGAAATTTCAATGTCATTCTCTAAAATAGATTGTAACTCATCACCATGAGTAGTATCAAAGACATCTTGCAGAATGGGATCAATTACATCAATGGAACAAAGAGAATGATAATCTTGGGAGTATTTTATAACATTATCCATACTATATTCAAATATCTCCCCATCAAATTCCATAGTTAGGACACCTTTGCTCATATCAATTTTCTTTTTTTGCAGTTTTCATGAAAGGTCTACCTAACAGAATGGGTGCAGCATGCACATCATGATCCATGTCAAGCACAAAGAAATCAACAGGGAATATCAAGTTATCAACCATGACAAGGACATCCTCAACAACCCCTTTCGGGTAGACTGTTGACCTATCAACTAATTGAACAATAACACCAGTTTCATGCAAAGGTCCTAGGACTAGTGAAGTGTAAATAGAATAAGGCATGACATTAATAGAAGCACCTAAATCAAGCATGGCTTAATCAATTTAATTTTAGTGTCTCCTATTATGCAGGGAATGCTGAACATGCCTGGATCACTACACTTCTTAGGCATATGCCTTTGAAATACAACAAACACATGTTCACTGACCTTAACCTTTTGTTTCACTTTTAAATTTTGGTTCCTTTTAATAGTGCACAAATCTTTCAGAAATTTAGCAAATCTATGAACACTTTTAATCAGACTAAGCAAAGGGATGATTACCTCACACTTGGAAAGCGTCTCAAAGATCTCTTTGTCGTTCTCGGGCTTCCTTGTGTCTTTGAGTTCTTCGGGAAAGGGAGGGAGTGGCTTTTGAGAAACCATAGGAGGAAAATCCGGGCGAACATATTGATCGCCAAAATCTGGGGTCTGGCCGCGATCGCCATCAGATGGCCGCGATCGCGGTTCTTCAGTTTTTCGGAAATCATCGCCACCGCGATGGCGTCCTTGAATGGGAGCGATCGTGGTTTTATTTTTCTCAAATCCCGAGGCCTCAGTAAGGGGCCGCGATCGTCATTGGTAGGGGCAGTGATCACGGTCTCTTCAGTCGCGATCGCGCCAAGTGGTGGCGGCGATCGCGGTTCTTCCGAACTCGCGTCAACTTTCGACAATTCTTTTCCACTTCTTAATATAATTGCACTCACGTTCTCCCTTGGATTGATGGGCTGTGCTGGTAATTTCCCTGAATCTCCGGCCTCCAATTTGCCCACCGTAGTAGCCAGTTGACTAATTTGAGTCTCTATGTTCTTGATACTAGCTTGAGTCTTCTGTCCCAACTGTCTACTACGTTAGCAAGCCCTGCAAACATCTCTTCAGCATTGAATGAGTTGTTTTGATTTTGAACTGGAGGTCTAGGAGCATAAGGTTGTCTGATTTGTTGATGACCTCCTTGTTGATTATATTGAGGCTGATTCTGATTCCCATATCTCAGATTTGGATGATGTGCCCAACTTGGGTTGTATGTATTAGAATAAGGATCAAAACGAGGTCTACGAGGTCCATAGCCTCCTACAACATTAACCTCAGCCTAAGGTTCCTGAAGTTGTGGGCATGCATCAATAGGGTGAAGTGTGTCAGCACAGATTTCACATGCCTTCAGTTGTTGAGGGGTTCCTTACAACATGAACCTCTTCATCATATCTTTCAACTCCGCTACCTCAGATCTTAAAGCAGAGGACGAGGAGTCCACAACATTGACTCCTTTAGCGCTAATTCTTTTGTTGAATTGCCTTGAGTTCTCAGATAGCTCAAAAAAGAGCTCAAGGGCATCTGCTGGTGTCTTGTTCATCAGGCTTCCACCACAAGCTGCATTCACCATTCTGCGCTCATCGTGCAATAATCCCCTAAAGAAGTAAAGCACCAGGTCTTGATCAGAGTACCCATGATATGGACAACTAGCACACAATCTCTTGAAACGCTCATGATAATCATACAGGCTCTCTCCAGCCTGTTGTTCAATATTGCTTAGGCTCTTCTTCAGACTGTTCTGTTTGGTGGCGGGAAAGTAATTCTCCAAGAATGCTGCTTTCATCATAGTCCAGGTATTAATGGATCATGGAGAAAGATAGTAGAGCCACTCACTGGACGAATCCTTCAAAGTGAAAGGAAACACCCTCAGCTTGATCTGATCTTTAGTTACATTATTAGGCTTCACACTTGAGAAGACCTGATCAAATTCAACATGATGCTTGTTGGGATCTTCTCAACCATTTTCATGGAATTGGGGCAAAAGATGGATCAACCCTGACTTCAAAGTCTGATCTCCCATTGTCTTAGCTTCAGCAGAATTCAAGTTGAATGGCAATTCACAGAGTAGATTCCGAGCTTCACGTCTCAACCTGGAAAGAGTCCTTTCAATCTCTGAATCAAAAGGCAAAATAGAAGAATGAGTAGGACGGGTGTGGACCATAAACTAGGGTCCACACTAGAGTTGGTAACAATAAAAACTTATAATAAAACAAAGTGTCCCCGACAACGGCACCAAAATTTGACTGGCTGAGAGTCGTCGTGCCAAATAAAAAATATAAATCTCTAGTTACACAACTAGTACAGTCGGTAAATCGGGGTTGAACCCAAGAGACACTTGTAATTTAGAGTAACATTGTTATCAACTTAATAGTAATAAAGGGTGGATTTTTGGTTGTTTAAACTAACACTAAGGAATTGAAATAAACAAACAAGTAATCAAACAAAGAAAAAGTTGGATTTTTATCAATTAAGGAACACAATCCTATTCAAGTATCCACTTTCTTCATCAAGTTATTGATCATAGATTCAAACAAGTTATTCCTTTTGGTTATTCCTATTCTGATCATGAATAGAACATGGCAACGAGACATGCAAAGTTAACATCCAAACAATTCATGAAACGATCATAAATCATAAGAACATTAGCAATGAGAACAAGGATATGCGGGATACATGGAAATTGAGTTCCAACGAGTCAAACAATAAGCATGCAATCAAATCTATTTCTCAATGGTTTTAGTCCAACGAGTCCTAAAACATTGAGTTGCTACAAAGATTAGGTTTTGCTACGCGAAAACCTAGATCTAGCAATAGAGAGTATTAAACTCCAACAAGTTAGCTAGGCCTGAAGGAATCAATACAATCAATATAAATTATGCAGGAGAGAATTGAAATAACTTGTAGAAATAAACCTGAATATAAGAATCTCACAATAGACTTGAATCTCAAAGCTTCAACTTGAATAGAATTAAAGGAGTTTAGTTCTCCATAAGAGAGAAGATACAAAAGTCTGGAATATTGAAAACTAGGTCTAAGAGAGATTATCAAACAAAAGCTGAAAACTAATCTTGAATAGTCTCGAACAATACGAAATAAAAAGATATAAAATATAAAATAATAAAACTAAGATGAAGATATCACGCGTGTCAACTTCAGCAGGGCCGCGATCGCCATAATTCAGGGCCGCGATCGCGGCCTTCTTCATCCCGCGGCCTCAACAACAACCATGAACCACGATCGCCACCTGTGTGTACCGCGATCGCGGCCTTCAGTAATCTTCAAATTCTTCAACTCGTTGTAACTTCGAACCTTCGACCTTCAAACCTATTCCTCAATAATGCTTTTAACAAGCCTAAAACTCTATAAAAAGATGTACTAAAAAGTCCTAGTTATGCTTTATAAAACACAACATATCAAGAGATTTTCAAACAACGAATATAGAAATAAAAAAATATTCTATTAAAGTGGTGTGCGAGTGGATGGAGAATGCTTAAGGCTCAACTTGGCTTAAAAAAAGGAAAATGATAGGGTAGGTAAAAAGAGAGATAAAAAGTGGGTTAAAAGAAATAAGTTCTCCATCATGTGATATCACATGTAATGAACTAATATCTCATAAAGGCTTCTAGTAATATCTCATAAAGGAAAGTAAATCACACAAGAAAAGAAGAGGGATTTTTTATGTTCTCCTTATAAGGCCAAAAACAACTCACTAGGTAGCAAATTTTGTTGGATTAAGATCACTTCTACCTAAGATCATATGTGCTCAATTACATCACAAGCTAATTTCCACATAAAAAAAACATCATTAAGTAGACTTAGGCAAATCTATCCAAAACATGCTAAAGGAATTACATGATCAAACAAGTCAAGGCATAATAATAGGACATCTAAGTGTAGCATATTTTTTCCAAAAACAACAAACTCAAAGAAAGACATAAAAAGACATAGACATAAAAACTGAGTTCCCTTTTTCCCCATGCCATACTTAAACAAAAAAGTGTCCTCATTGTAAAAGACATAATGATAAGAGGGAAAAGAATAAGGGAACTCACAAAACAAAATTTGAAGCTGTCGAAGTAGATAAGCAATCACTGAGTGCGCTGAAATTTCTGTATTTCCTGTAGGAGTCGGTACCAACCCTGTGGAGTTCGTCACCAAACCTGACTGCTTGTACACCAATTTTTCTTTGTTATTGCATTCGGTACCGAGTGTCCTTAATCGGTTACTTCTCCGTTTCAGCACATCTTCCTCAACTTGTTGTACCTGAGTCACTTCATAAAAACATCTATCCCGACTATACTAATCTATCCTAAAAACAAGCCAAAAGAAAGCTAGCAATTAAAAAGATCTAAGAAACTAAAACTAAGCGGGTTGCCTCCCGTAAGCATACGTTTAACGTCTCTAGCTAGACAAGTACTCACCTCGATTTGACTAGGCCAGCTTTCCTCCGGCCTTGTCGGGATTATGAGAAACCCTATACTTAGTCGAAAGAGCTTCAAAGCTCCTATCCATAAGATGTGGTCCCCTATCGTCCATGTAATACCCGTGTACTCTTTTCGATTTTAGTTCTATCACCTAGTTAACTTTCTATATTAATTAAAGACTAATCTTATTAGGATTTCAACCCTAAGCTTTTAATAACAACATTTTGGAAAGTAATTATGGGATCACTAGACGAAGCTTGTACGATCTATAAATATATGTATACAAATACATAGGGGAGGGCTCCAGAGAAACAAATATTATAGAGAAACGGGAGCCACTATTAGAACCGTAGGATTAGGAAATATTAAGGGTTCTGATTGTGGGAGCATAATAACAAACATGGACGTTTTTTAGAAAGCACAATCCTGAATTAATTTAATTAGGAAAGAAAATAAAAAAAATCACCCATATGTGAGATTTAAGGGCTGCAAATATGGAAAAAAATGCCTTTAATATTCAGCATATCTACACTCCATTGATGCACATTCTTGAAGCTTGTTCAACTCGACCTTCAGCAAAGGCGATTAATCAAACCGTATTCAAAAATGTAACCAGTCGAAGACACAAAAATTCGATAATGCGACACTCAATCTATCTATGATTGTCATCAAATTTAGTTCATGAAATTCTATATACAAAATGGGATTAAGGAATTTAATTTATATTTGAACATATATGATGAATCATTGAACGTAACCATTTTGTAAAAAAATTTTAATTGGACATGATGAATTAAACATTGAATATGTGCATGTATATTTTGAACATCATTATATTTGATTCGAATATAGGTGTTGGAAAAATGGATACGCAATGTGATTAAGGATTATATTTTGTTATCTGAACATATGTGATGAAATATTGAACATAATATTGAATATGTAAATCCATTTTACAAACAAAAATATTTAATTCAACTTTTTTGTAATATACGTTGAAATTATATATGCATATGAGTGTGTATTATTTGAACATTAATACATTAGTTTTCGAATATACGTGTTGAAACAATTTATACAAAATATGATTAAGGTCCAGGATTTTTATCTGAACATATGTGGTGAATAGTTGAACATAATAATTTGTCTAATTGAATATGTGTAGCCATTTTCCGAATTTGATAATTTGACAAGCATATTCGAGTACATTTACTAGTATGTTCAGAATTTAAACATGCGATTTCAGTCAATTTACCACATAAGTATACCAACATCATATTCGATCATTTGTCACGCATATTCGTGTAAGTATATTAGCATATTCAAAATTTAAACCCCCAACAACATCATTATGTCACGCAAATTCGAGTACATATACAAATATGTTCAAAATTTAAACTCGCATATTCAACCAGATTTACCAAATTATTATAACAACATTGTATTCGATTATTTCTCCCGCTTATTCGAAAAAGGCCATAGTAATATTTCCAACATTTTAATATGTCAATTCCTTGTTCTTTTTGTTGATGATAGTAGTAGGCCAACTTCAACGCGATTCGATAATTCAGTACACATAGTCGTCTTCTCAAATTCAACAATATGACTGAATGAACTTCTCCAGCGTCTCCAACAAGGTTGTCTTATCCCCCGGCAACACCTGCGATGATTTTTGGGCATATCTTGTAGAGACGGTTTCTTAGGTCTAAACGGAATCGACAGAGTATATCCCATAGGCAGCATATCCGACGGAATCTAACCAGAAATGATTTTTGGTTTGAGAACAATGATAAATTCAGGGTGCAAAAAATCAAAATCGAAAGTAGTACCGAATTCTATAATCGAAACATACCGATTTTTCTTCAAGATAATTTTGGATGAGAGGTCGATTGAACTTTGAAATTGAGAAGACGACTGAGATACATTTCGTGAGCAGCAGGAGAGATTTCATGATACGATAGAGAGTTTTTTTTGGTAACTGAATGGATTTACAATTGGAGAGATAAAGATAATGCCTTTTTTAAGATAAGGAGAGAGAAATCGGTTCTAATCCCCTATTATTGCCAAAAAATTAACTTCTATGCATCCTTTTTTTTTTAAATCTCAACCATTAAAAAATATAGATCTAATGGCTCTTATTATGACACTGGTTTCTCTATAACTAGTGGTTTCTCTAAATACTACAACAATAAACAAAGAATATTAAAAATATTGTAACACCCCGTCTTTCGACGAGGCACTACTAGGGAATAGACCTTACTAGGTACTATTATTTAGGTTGACAACTACACTGTAGGACCTTACAATCGGGCACGACAAGAAAACATAATAAAACATCCAACCTTTATTTAGTAAAACTTAGAAAAACGTATCATGCATGAATCCCCGAAAATTATAAATAATCAAATACGTCACAACGCCTACTGAACTGAACCATCCGAACCAAAAATAATAATAAACGAAACTCAATACCAACTCTATCTAACAAATATTAAAATCAACACCCCTACTATTATAAATATCTAGCAAAAACCAATCCCACTATGACACGCGCTCTTTACCGCTCCGGCCCGCCATCTTGCCTCGGTTCCTGCACGGCTCCCTGATTCATACCTGGAACTGAAAAATGTTCCCCGAAGGGTCAGCGTCTAATCTACCAAGCTAGAAGGAATATCGAAACTGTAGAACGGTTTGAAATCAGTTATCTATAGTCAGCATACAAATCCACAACCGCAATCATAACTCTAAAGGCCAATACCTAAATTAGTTATATCAGTCACACAAGTCACATACGCATTCACAATCACAATCACACACCAATGAAATTCTTCCTTTGTCCACAATCCGTCTTCCAAGGCGCTCATCACCGCACCGAGTGCAGAGGCAGGCCCTCCCACTCCACTTCCCAATCTCCCTTCTAACTCCGGGCTAAGCCTCCACTGGAGCGCTTGCCAAAAACACACAGATAATAATTTTCGTTTGAAGGGGTACGATTTTCCCAGTCACACGGGTCAAATTAGCCAACTCTTCCTCAACACCAGCTACAATGGGCCGTGTCGGAAACGGTACCAACACAGAGAAAACGTTCCAAAATATTTTCCGATAAAACACATTTAAAATCATTAACGCACACAACACACAAGGAGCTCAAAACAATTTAAAAAGGTATTCGGGACTAGTTCCCAAAACCCGTCCTACAATATCGATACGCAATCTAACAAGGGAGAAGAGAACCGAGCAAGTCGAAAAACGACTTACCTCCCGTGAAGGATTCCCTATTGATCACCAAGAGCTAGGAACTGGGGAAAAGGACCTCCTAATAATGTTAACGAAAACGATATTTAATATGACAGGCACTTTAGATGAAAAACTAGTAAAACATACTAGTTATGAATGACCTGATTAATTTAGTAAACCTCTAAACTAGAATCCCCACTTACAAACCACTCCCGATACCTCATACCACCAACACCAAGAACGCATGCCTTACCCACAGTCTAAAACTAAATGATCCACTTCGTTCTATAAGTAAGCCACATTACTTTTACAAACTCTCCCACGACCACTAGCAATACAACAATTATATAGCCACTAATGACAACATAATTATATAGCAAATTATGACACATAATTAAGGGTCCATACTACTTGATTACCTAATATAATATATAAGAACCGATAATACCTCATATGCACGTAAGCTATATTTCCCACCAAACTCATCCCAAATAAAATCAACGCACCATTGTTAACCCCAAGCACAATTCTACTCCATTATAAAATCACGTAAGCATATATATAAAATTCTACTCCTCCATTGTTAACCTCCTTGTTCCTATCTAAACTTGCCACGAACACCACAATTTAGATTATTGTTGTACCACCAACGACACCCACAACAATGAAAGAGCAAGAAAGCTCAGATCGGGTTACCTCCTGAGGAAAGAAGGGTGAAGTGACAACTCCGAGCATGCGGCGACGATCTCTCAAACCCGATGTCAGTGAAGAAAGGATTCCGGTGATCGAAACGGTCACCGATGATGAAGAATGACAACGTGGATCGGCGATCAGTCAACGATGAGGAACCGCGGGGACTTGACCCTGGCTAGGCTATAACTTGCGACTGGTTTCGCCGATCGACAATGCGGCCGTGCAGCGATTTCCACCAACAATAAATAATAGTGCTTCCCTAGCGGTGAACTAAGATAGTGAATGGACCCGCGAGTCTCACGGCTGATACGACAAAGGTGGAGGGCGATCGTCCTTCTCGGGTATGTAGGCAGGGAGGTGAGCGTGAGTTGAATACAATTAGGGTTACGGACCTCTTATATATACACGAATGGAAATAGTTTTCTAGGAGAAGATAGATCAATTAGATATACGATATATTCCTGTTAGTTTTACTTATTATTTTATATAACTAAATTAGTCTTGGGTAACGAAAATTAATCAAGAAGGTGGGCTAATTAATTCGATTCCGTTCAAACTTACTAATGTTCCTATGAACCGTCAAATCCCAACACTTGTAAAACAAGAAATCCTAATTCCGATCTCGACAAATATAACAAACCCGAGTATTATATACTACCTCCCTTAAGTAAGTTTCGTCCCGAAACTTATATAACAAAAGAAAAGATATCTCGTTATTTCACAAACCTCTCCCTCTTAAAAGAGGTTCGTCCTCGAACCGCAATTTACTGATAAAGGAAACACATCTAATACTAAACATCCAAAGCACACAATACGACAAACAAACAATCAAACAGTCAACCTAAGAGAAAAGGACAATCACGCAATTGAACATCGAATCTACGACCTCACTAACTACTAACCCTCCACTCAAACCCATCTACTAAACCTAAGTAGGGCTCTGGGTAACTTTTTCTCATCCCAAGCTCAGTCTCTCAAGTGGCCTCTTCGACTCCTCGTTGGGACTATTGAATCAACATGAGTGATATCTCGTTATTCCGCAACTTCTTCATCATTTTGTACAAAATCACTATCAGCTGCTCTTTGAATGTATTGTTTGGCTCAACCTCCAACTCTTCATAGTTAGGTCTGTGACTAGGGTCAAACACATACTCCATCAATTGTGACTTGTAAAATACAAGGTGAACTCTATCCAAGGCTAGTGGCAACGCCATCTTGTAGGCTACCTCACCCACTCTCTCAAGAATCTCAAACAGTCCGATGTGTCGGGGACCCAACTTCCCTTCACTCCAAACCTAATAACTTAAAAGAGTATATAAAAATATTTATAAGAGTTCTAATGCTAATCCGCAATTTGAATCTGAGAGTTGACAACACTCTTAACCATGCAAGTGCTCTTACCTTAAACTCCAATGATCATTGCCTTTTATCCGCGTAGGACTTTCGACAACTCTGCTCAACCAACATGCACACTCGGATTAATGCCACATTCTGGACCATCTGCCGAATCATTTGAGGCTACTCTCCTAACACACAGCTAACGAGTCATACCAACATATAGGTGTCCTACATCCCCGACCATGCGACTCTCATGATGTGTCATTCGATTCGAGGAGTGATAACAACTGTTATAAACAATTCTAATATCTTCGACCATTCCGACTAGTTGCCTCTCTGGTCGAGGTCATATGATATCCACACGTCCTCCTTGAAAAGAAATTGTCCTTTAATCGAGTCCGGAGAATTGTCGTGCTTCACTCAGGTCGATCCAAGCACCCAACGTTTCACGACAACCAATTCTCCATCATAAAATCAATTTCATACACGACATCCCTTTTTTTTAGAATTAAACATTGTGAATATATCTTTTCATGCAAGTACTCGTTCAGATTCAATGAACCCACAACAAAATAGAGTCTACACTAATGCTCATGTTAAACTAGATCCAAACAATTCTTTCTCTCTTTATGATGCAAACTCGTCATTCCATTCATCCCAAGCACTCAATCAAGGAGAGTTCCCACCTACATGGTTTTAGGTCACGGTCTTAGTTCAATTGCATCTCCAATCATCAATTTGAGTTTGGTTGTCGTGACTACTAAGGTTACTACTAAGGTTACTACTTCCCCGAGAATCATTTGTAAAACTTCCATATTACCAGACTCTAATTCCAACGTCCATCAACACCTTACTAACTATGCATTTTTTCATGCGATACTTCCAAATCTTCCTTTTCCCAAGCAAATATGAACCATGTATTCCTTAACTGGAGGTACCCGTGAGATAGTCTTGTCTCATTTCTCGAAAACTTTGCCAAAGATGATTTCCAAGAGAAATTCCTGCCCTAGTCTCCTTTGAGTGATTCATCCCAACCTTCACTCTGCTTAGTCTCACAACCTCAAATGTGGGAGTGACCCTTCATGTTATCTCACGCATATTCTTCAATGCAATCCGCATGGATCCATAATACATGTTCTTCCCTTGTCAACTAGTTGATCTCGATCTACCACTCACTTCTTGTTTAATCAAACTCCATGTAAAAGAGATCAGTGGTGAATACCTACATTCCTTTACTATCTTCCACTCTAAACTCCACACTAATGTCCTTATGTCAGGTGTTCAGCTCTTCCTAAAATGAACAACATCCTTTCTTCAAGCTACGTTCCTGGTTGGAGTTCGACCACTTCTAATCCAACAACTTAGATGTATAGGAAAGACTTGCTCCATTCCCTTCCAAGTCGACCACTTCTGCGTCCTCTTGTATTAGGTTTAACTACTCGATGACCAGTATTATGAAGCTCTTGGAGGTGATATAATCAAACAATTCCTCACACATCCCTAATAATTCTAATGATACGAACGAGATTAGCTTCTAACAAACATGCACCTAAAATTAGAAAGTTAAAAGTACTAAAATATCGAAGGTCCTTTCGTTGATGATGGTGGAGTCGCGACGTGTCACCTACCCCTCCTAAATGCAACATGCCTACCCCAGTTAAAACATTTTGAAAACACCGGCCGGTTTTGGTTTTAAGTTGGACCTCGGGTACTCCTTGTTGGTCAGTTCCATGTGCCTTGTTGTCAACCTCGCTCTGATACCAATTTGTAACACCCCGTCTTTCGACGAGGCACTACTAGGGAATAGACCTTACTAGGTACTATTATTTAGGTTGACAACTACACTGTAGGACCTTACAACTCGGGCACGACAAGAAAACATAATAAAACATCCAACCTTTATTTAGTAAAACTTAGAAAAACGTATCATGCATGAATCCCCGAAAATTATAAATAATCAAATACGTCACAACGCCTACTGAACTGAACCATCCGAACCAAAAATAATAATAAACGAAACTCAATACCAACTCTATCTAACAAATATTAAAATCAACACCCCTACTATTATAAATATCTAGCAAAAACCAATCCCACTATGACACGCGCTCTTTACCGCTCCGGCCCGCCATCTTGCCTCGGTTCCTGCACGGCTCCCTGATTCATACCTGGAACTGAAAAATGTTCCCCGAAGGGTCAGCGTCTAATCTACCAAGCTAGAAGGAATATGGAAACTGTAGAACGGTTTGAAATCAGTTATCTATAGTCAGCATACAAATCCACAACCGCAATCATAACTCTAAAGGCCAATACCTAAATTAGTTATATCAGTCACACAAGTCACATACGCATTCACAATCACAATCACACACCAATGAAATTCTTCCTTTGTCCACAATCCGTCTTCCAAGGCGCTCATCACCGCGCCGAGTGCAGAGGCAGGCCCTCCCACTCCACTTCCCAATCTCCCTTCTAACTCCGGGCTAAGCCTCCACTGGAGCGCTTGCCAAAAACACACAGATAATAATTTTCGTTTGAAGGGGTACGATTTTCCCAGTCACACGGGTCAAAGTAGCCAACTCTTCCTCAACACCAGCTACAATGGGCCGTGTCGGAAACGGTACCAACACAGAGAAAACGTTCCAAAATATTTTCCGATAAAACACATTTAAAATCATTAACGCACACAACACACAAGGAGCTCAAAACAATTTAAAAAGGTATTCGGGACTAGTTCCCAAAACCCGTCCTACAATATCGATACGCAATCTAACAAGGGAGAAGAGAACCGAGCAAGTCGAAAAACGACTTACCTCCCGTGAAGGATTCCCTATTGATCACCAAGAGCTAGGAACTGGGGAAAAGGACCTCCTAATAATGTTAACGAAAACGATATTTAATATGACAGGCACTTTAGATGAAAAACTAGTAAAACATACTAGTTATGAATGACCTGATTAATTTAGTAAACCTCTAAACTAGAATCCCCACTTACAAACCACTCCCGATACCTCATACCACCAACACCAAGAACGCATGCCTTACCCACAGTCTAAAACTAAATGATCCACTTCGTTCTATAAGTAAGCCACATTACTTTTACAAACTCTCCCACGACCACTAGCAATACAACAATTATATAGCCACTAATGACAACATAATTATATAGCAAATTATGACACATAATTAAGGGTCCATACTACTTGATTACCTAATATAATATATAAGAACCGATAATACCTCATATGCACGTAAGCTATATTTCCCACCAAACTCATCCCAAATAAAATCAACGCACCATTGTTAACCCCAAGCACAATTCTACTCCATTATAAAATCACGTAAGCATATATATAAAATTCTACTCCTCCATTGTTAACCTCCTTGTTCCTATCTAAACTTGCCACGAACACCACAATTTAGATTATTGTTGTACCACCAACGACACCCACAACAATGAAAGAGCAAGAAAGCTCAGATCGGGTTACCTCCTGAGGAAAGAAGGGTGAAGTGACAACTCCGAGCATGCGGCGACGATCTCTCAAACCCGATGTCAGTGAAGAAAGGATTCCGGTGATCGAAACGGTCACCGATGATGAAGAATGACAACGTGGATCGGCGATCAGTCAACGATGAGGAACCGCGGGGACTTGACCCTGGCTAGGCTATAACTTGCGACTGGTTTCGCCGATCGACAATGCGGCCGTGCAGCGATTTCCACCAACAATAAATAATAGTGCTTCCCTAGCGGTGAACTAAGATAGTGAATGGACCCGCGAGTCTCACGGCTGATACGAAAGAAATCCAAGTGCAGTAAACTTAGCGAGATGACAAAGGTGGAGGGCGATCGTCCTTCTCGGGTATGTAGGCAGGGAGGTGAGCGTGAGTTGAATACAATTAGGGTTACGGACCTCTTATATATACACGAATGGAAATAGTTTTCTAGGAGAAGATAGATCAATTAGATATACGATATATTCCTGTTAGTTTTACTTATTATTTTATATAACTAAATTACTCTTGGGTAACGAAAATTAATCAAGAAGGTGGGCTAATTAATTCGATTCCGTTCAAACTTACTAATGTTCCTATGAACCGTCAAATCCCAACACTTGTAAAACAAGAAATCCTAATTCCGATCTCGACAAATATAACAAACCCGAGTATTATATACTACCTCCCTTAAGTAAGTTTCGTCCCGAAACTTATATAACAAAAGAAAAGATATCTCGTTATTTCACAAATATATATATAAATATATACGTACAACAATAAACAAAGAATATTAAAAATAATTCCTTGTAATCTTCATATAGGTGTGGCAATTGAAATGTTCTTAACGTGTAAGAATCCGATCATATATATTTGTTAGTCAATGATGTGCTAATTGGATAAGTGTTCTAATTGACACGTATTTCCATCAACTTTATACTAATCTTATTTCTAAGCTATCTATATTAATTATTTTTGTTATGATCGTCAACATCAATTTCATGCGAAAATCACTCCACCGGTTCATATCTGTTTACTCCGCCATCTTGTTTGTAGAAGTCCTAGCCTCGTGCTCCTTCTTGTGTTCCCTTAATCGAACCTCTCTATTTTCATTCAGCCCATTTAAGTTGAGCATAACCTTGTAAGTTACCTTGTCTTGAAAGAAGCCGACAGTGTTGATCGAGTTGTTGATACGCCCCGCCTCCTCTCAGCTCGGGACACCATTAGTCGAGGGCGTCGGTAAGTTCTCTCGAAGATCCACCCCACTCTTAGCCTTCTCCTCTCGCGTGGAAGGTATATGGGGGGTTCACTAGTAGAACGAGTCTTTTAAAGGCTAATTAATACTAGCTAAAGATGGGTTAAAGTGAATTAGATAGATTTAAATGAAGTCGTTCGTTAGTTACTTAATAAATTGGAGGATAATTGGTTCAGAGTATACATATCTGCATATCATTAGATTAATTAAGATAATATACTGAATGAGTATTCTTTTGGGATGGTTCTTGGTATAAGTTTGTACAAATTAATTTTATTAGTAAAACCAAGAATGTGTACCAATTTTTGATAGTACTTTCAACTCGTTGGTTTGTGTCTTTTCCTTAAATTTTAACTTGAGTTGAGTAGAGTACCGTTTTTATGAGTGTTATTCTTATTCCTACGCATCTAGTTGACCAAGCCCATTCCGCTATCGTTGTGGTTTTAGTTTGTTTGTAGTTGCATGCATAATGTTTTAGTTTGTTCTAGTGGACCCAAGTGTGGTCCACAACCATGTAACAACCCTGATTATATGATGGGGTGTTACAAATTGGTATTAGAGCCTAGGTTGACATCAAGGGCACAAGGTCCAAACAATAGAGTACGTGAGGTTCAACATAGAGTTCTTTCTAAACAAAAACTTGATTTTTAGGGCATTGTGCATTTGGGGTAGAAAGACACGTTGAGACGTCATCACCATGCAGGAGAATCTCTGTAAACGTCTTGCTTGTTTAACTAAAATAGATATTTATAGTAACTTAAGTGATGTATTAAATTTTGATGTGTTTCAGTCATGGTAAGAGGAAGAGGTAAAGGAAGACCTAGAGGTAGAGGAAGGGGAATTGATATTGAGCCTCTAGTTGAGGAAAAAATTGAAAGCCAAGGCCTAGTTGGAGGTGTTCCTTTAGGATAAAATGACAATCGGTCTAATATTGGAAGCATTAGATCAGTAGGTCAAGATGTAGCTAGATCAAGGTCTCTAGGTAATAATGAAGCTCGGGCACAACCTTCTGCTCCAATGCCCGTTGGATTACCTGAGATACAGAACTTAATTGGTTGATGAAAGGGTTAGGTCAATCTTACAAAACCTTTTTAGGACTGATCAGGTACCAAATTCCGCTGCTGTTTTTTCTCAACCATATGGTTTAAGGGCACCAAATCCCCAAATATCCGTTGCTAGAATGTCACCACCACCCCCTAATAGGGTGCCAAATGTTCCAAGACCGCCACCAGTAGTTAAAGAAGCATCTGAAGGGTCAATACAAGCTGAGAGGTGTCACCAAGATTCAGGACCTGACAAGTGGCTTCGTGAGTTCAGCTACATGAAACTTCCTTTTTTTCACAAGAGATGTGGATTTGTGATTGAGACAAGTCACTTCTTCTCTCAACAACATTAAGGCACCTAACGATAGAAAGGTATATATAGCTCAAAGCTTGCTTAGAGATAATGCTTTTGACTGGTGGTCTCTGCAGATTCTTGATCATGAGGTGAGTTTTGTGGAATTTTCTCAAATGTTGACAAACAAGTTTTGTCCAGCTGATGTTCGAGATGCTCGAGCTCAAGAGTTCATCGATGCAAAGCCTGAAAACATTATGTTGCAGAAGTTGCTCAGAAGTTTCATAGAGATGTGACATATGTAGCAGCTATAGTGAGCACGAGAAGCAACGAATTCATGCTTTCTCTAAAAGAATGAAACCTGAGATTCGACAGTATGTGGTCGGATTCGAATGTTCTACTTTGAGGTAATATTAGAATCTTGCTATCTCATATGAGATGGTAAATCCAGCTTTTAGATGTTAAGAGGTCACCCATGGAAGTGGTAATAGGCAGAAGACCCCAATCGGATTCAAGGACGATAGGAGGCAAAGCTTTACACCTCAAGGAGGTAATAACTTTGGTGTAAGGCAAGGACAACCATATGCCCAACAAGTTCAAAAAAGTCAATTTCAAAAGTCTGGAGTTTTAGCTGGGACAAAGAAATGTTATAATTGTGGGAGTGCTGACCATCTTAGAAATACTTGCAAAAAGCCATCGATAACTTGCAATAATTGTGGACAAAAAGGACATCTTAGGACTTTTTGTCAAAACAAAAGGGTTGCTCCTTCTCATGGTTCATGACATGCTTTTGGGTCAACTAGAGGATCTCAATCAATACCACCTCCTCAAACATATAGCTCAGTAGATCAAGGTCGAGGTAGAGGGCGCGATAGTGCAGTTGGGAGTTCAAGGACTAATCCACCTCGAGCATTTGAGATGAAAAAGGCTAAGGAACCAAATGCACCGACTGCTACACGTATGATCTGGATCCAATCTGAGCTTGTTATGATTATATTTGATACGGGTGCAACCCACTCTTTTATTTCTACTGCATGCGTAGATACCTTTTGTGGTTGGTTTATCGGATGGTAGTAAAGTGAGTGGGGAAAAAGAAATCCTTCAATGTCCAATTCACATACGAGATCGAGACTGGTTTATTGATTTTATCGTGATGGCTCTACTAAATGATGATGTAATATTAGGAATGGATTGGTAGAAGTGATATCGAGCAGTGTTGGATATTCATAGTGGAACCATAACAACAACTGCAGATGACGGTTCCAAACATGTATGGAAAGATTCAAGAAAGGAGAAGGAGGGAGCAATAATAAGCGCATTGAAGGTGGCTAAGTTGATAAAGGATGGTTGCATAGCCTATTGGTGTTATATCTTGCAAGAAGATAAAGAAGTTCCAAAGGTTAGTGATATTCCAATAGTACAAGAATTTGAAGATGTCTTTCTTGAGGAATTGCCAGGAGTGTAACACCCAGGTAGTTGATGTCATCTTAACTTGCATGGTTTGCATGTGCATTTTAGATATACTTTTCTTTCTTTTTAGGGCTCGTTTCTAGTGGTTTTGTGGGATTTTCATATTATTTGAGATATGGAGTCTACACAAGTTTACTTTGTTTTTATAGGTGTTTTGATGGTGTTTATAGACTTTAAAGAAAAATTTGAGATCAAGAGAATGATGGTAGATCTTCTGGATCAAAGGAAAGAAGTTTAGAAGACCTATGAGAAGCTATAAGGGCAAGAAACTAGCCAAGTGTAGGAGTCACGGGCATGTTTCACGGTCATGAATGGAGTTTCACGGTTGAAGGAGATTCTAGAGCCTAAGTGTAGGAGTCACATGCACTTTCAAGGTCGTGAAGCCACCCATGAAGGGCTACGAAGTGTGTTCATGGTCGTGACAGATAATAGTCACGACCGTTACTCCCCTGTTTTGTTCCGTGACAGGTTTTTGGGCTTTGTTTTTTGGCCGAGTTTGTTTGTAGGGTTGGATATCTTTAGTTTATTTCTTATTTTTAAGTTCTTGGAAGACAATAGAGGGAGTTTATTATGCATTATTATTATTCTAGTTTCAAAGGAGATAGAAGACAATTTCTAGGGTTTTTAGTTTACGCTCTTTCAATTTGGAGAATTTGCACTCTTGGATCTACTTTGTTTTCTTGCAATTTTGCAATTGAATTACTAGTAAGTTTCTTTTTTCAATTATTGTTCTTATTTATATTTTATGTTTGATTTAATTGTTTTGATTATGAGTTTCATTATGCTAGGCTAAACTCTTTAGATCTAGGGTTTGGTTGATCCCAATAATTTGAAGCGGATTAAAATCAATACCTTTTGCTTGAATTGAGTTGGAAACTAATATGATTTGATTCTAGGGGCTTAATCTAATAGGTTTAAATATGTTAGAGTCTTGTTTAGGTTGCGCATCGAGAGGTGGTAGTCTAAGTAAGTAAACAAAATAGAGATGATGCATCGAGAGGTGGTTCTATCTATTTGGAAAAACTAGAATTGAACTTGAGATTAGTTTCTCATGTGGTTAATTTTCATAGAACTTGTAGGTGATTGAGTCAAGTTTGATGCATCACGAGAGTGAGGCATGTTTGGTTTTACCATCTAGATTTCTAAGTGCTTAAAGGGTTTCTATCGGTTTTGTTTCGTCACGAGAGTGGGTTCTTAATTTGATATAAGTACGTTGAGTTATACTTTGAGACAAGATAATTTATGACATTAGACAATAACCTTCATAATAAAATATCCAACTCAATTTAGCTAAAAGTGAGATTCGAACCCCGTTGATCAAAGTTGTGGTTATTCCTTGCCTTGGAACTTTGCTTTATCATATACTTTTTTTTCTCATAATTTACTTGTTTTACTTGGTTTCTTTAGTTAGAATTACTTCATAATCATTTATTTGGCTTAGGAATTGGTTTCTAGAATTTACTAAAATAGAAATAATCCACGTGATTCGATCCTGATCTTTCCACTACAATAGATCTCGTCTTCTTGTGAGTGCGTGGGACACCATCACAACAAGTTTTGGCGCGGTTGCCAGGGACTTTTGATAGTTTTAGTTGGTTCTAGCGGACTAGTTCATCTAAGTCCCCTTTTGTTTTTTGATTTGTTTCTTTTTGTCTCTGGTTTTAGGTGATTCCTTTAGTGTATGCACAGAGGGAGAAGTTCTAGCACCCCACTACACGATCCCGATCCTAAGCCTGAACGATCTCTTCACGCTATATTAAGGGAAACTCGAGAAGCTCAAAGACATAACATAGAGAACCGTGACAAAGCTATGGAAGCTCTACAGCAAACGATTGCTGACATGACTGCCCGTTTGCAAGGCTTCACTCAACGTGAGGCTGAGCGATTGGAAGCCGATCAGCGAGCTGAAGCTGAAAGGGCTCGACTTTCACCACAGCCCGCCACTCTTGGCGAGTACATGATGCACATCAATCGCGGCCCAATCTATGGGGTCATGTTTCCACAAGTTACAACTCATCACTTTTGAGTTGAAATCTTGCCTGATCAATATTATTCAGGCAAATCAGTTCGGGGGTCTGCCTTCTGAAAATCCCCACCAGCACATTGAAACCTTCCTAGAGTTGATGAACACAATGCATATTCAAAATGTGCCTAAGGAAGTTATGCTCCTACTTGCCTTTCACTTTTCTTTAACGAGAAAGGAGAAGACTTGGTATCGGTCTCTTCCAGCGAACTCTATCACCACACGTGACGATCTCTATGAGGTTTTTATTGCCAAATTCTTTCCTCCCAAAAAGACTGCTGAGATGAGAGCTCAAATAAGCTCATTTTCCATGGCTCTCGGTGAAACTTATTTTGAAGCATGGGAGAGGTTCAAGGACCTCCTTATTCAATGTCCTCATCATTTCTCTAAGTATGTGCTTCTCCAAATCTTGTACAATGTCATTGATGATGCTACAAGATTGCATATTGATACATCTTCACTAGGCAATTTTATGGAGATCCCAATTGATGATGCTTGGGCTCTAATTGAGAAGACCGCCCTCCATGCTCAACAGTTTTCCAATTCCCGCTCTTCTTCTTCCTCTATTGCTAAGAAGAGTATGAGATTATATGTGGTTGATTCAAGTGTTCACAAGGAGGCCCAAAATAGTGCTCTTATTCATGAGATTGCACAACTGAGAAAGCAAGTGGGTGAGATGAACATGTCAAAAGCAAGCCCGACTGAACCATCAACTCCAAAGGTTTTTTTCCAAATGTGTGGTGTACCCAACCATACCGCTCTTACTTGTCAACTTTATATGGCCCAACATGTGGAGGTTCCTACTGAAGAAGCTAGTTATTTTAAAGATTGCTATCGGGCTCTATATCGAAACCCAAAGAACGATCCTTATTCCCCCACCTACAATCCAGGGTGGAGGAATCATCCAAATCTGAGGTATGGAAATAATGCTTCTTCAACATCTCAACCTCAATTTCAAAATCCAGCTGCATATCAAGCTCCTTATGGTGCTAGAGATGGCCCTCCTCCTGGCTATCGAGGCAATTTTTCGGGCTATCAAGCTAGGCCCCCTCCAACTCCACCTATGGCTCCTAAGAAATCTCCTAAGTTGATCACTATGGAGAATATGATGGCTGAGATGAAAACACTTTCTAATAAGGTGCAAGCTCTTGAGCAAGCACAAAAAATGCCACCAATGTTCCTAGACCTTTGGGTACTCTACCGGGCCACCCCGAAGAGAATCCAAAAGGTGACATTCTAGCGGTGACTTTGAGGAGTGGCAAGGAACTTCAATCTGAAGAGGTGGAACCCATGAAAGCCAAGGAGACAACCAAATCGGATGGCCCGGTTGAAGAAGACGGGACACCTTCTAATCCCGCCAAAGAGAAGGTGGTTCCATATGTGCCACCACCACCTTATGTTCCTCCTCTCCCATTCCCACAATGAAAGAAAATCAAGCTTTGCTAGAGAAGAAGTATGGGAATTTCCTTAAAGCGTTGAAATAGCACATCAACATTTGATTTATTGATGCTTTGAAGGAGATGCCCTCATATGCAAAATTCTTGAAGGAAATCCTCTCCAACAAAAGGAAGCTTGATGAGTGCCATACAGTTTATATGAATTGGGAGTGTAGTGCCTTGATCCAAAATAATCTCCCACCAAAGCTTCAAGATCCAGGTAATTTTTCTACCACTATTAATGTGGGTGATCATAACTACAATACTTTATGTGATCTAGGAGCTAGTTTCATTTTGATTCCATTGTCTATATGTGAGAAAATTGGCATGAAAGAGCTTAAACCAGCAAAAATGCAACTTTATATGTCGGATAGGTCTATTCTTCACCCTGCAGGTATCCTTGAGGATATTCCAATTTGCATTGGAAAATTTTATGTGCTTGTTGATTTTGTTGTGCTTGATATTAAGGGTGATTCTCCAATCCCCATTATTCTTGGTAGACCTTTCTTGGTCACTACAGGTACAATAATTGATGTAAAAGAAGGGGTCCTCTCTTTCACCATTGGTGATGAGAAGATTGAATTTAATCTTGCTAATTCTTCAAAATCTCCTTCCTTTGAAGAATTTTGTGATAGAATTGATCTTGTTCATAAGAAAGCTCCAACCCCTTTATTGTCATTTAATCATGTTGATCGTATGGACTCTTGTTTCACCACTACCTCCCAAGGTAGAAGTTTATCTAGTGTCTTAGCAGATTTAAAGGTGTCACATGAAGATCCTAGACCAGAAAAAGTTGCATCTAAGGACCCATTGGAAAAGCTGGAAGTCCCAAGGCTAGAGTTAAAGTCATTGTTGTCTACATTCAGAGATATGAAGGCTATATTTTCTAATGAACGTGCACAAGTTGAATTTAAGCACAGGGATCAAGTACTTCTTACTCATCATAAGTCAAATATGTTCCCCGTAAGCAAGAATACAGGATTATCCGGTCCATACTTCCTATGCCGAGTTTTTAGAGATGATTTCGTTGAACTTTGGCACAAGAACTCAGGGCATTTGAAGGTTTGAAAAGTTCGACTCAAGTCTTATAAGGAGTCGGGTCTGATTAAGATGGGCACCACCGACCCTCCCAATCTGTAGATTTGATATGGGTGGTACTTGGTCAAGCTAATGACCTTAAAGAAGCGCTTGTCTGGAGGCAACCCGAGCCTTAGTTTTTTTTTGGGAAATTCCTTTTGGTGCCCTTCAGGTTTCGACTTTTCCTCTTGGTGACCAGAAAAAAAACTTATTCCTTTTGGTGCCCTCTTATTTTTGACAAATTCCTAACCGTAACCTAAACACACTTAAATTCAAGTTCCATCCATTTTATCGTTTTTTTTCCGTCAAAAAATTAAAAAATTAAAAAAAACTAATTTCTCCTGCTTCCACACTCACAGAACGACGCTTCAAAGTGTTGTATTGATTTATCCACTCTACCAAGATGAAAAACTAGTGTTCTAATATTCCCGGATCCGAATTGGATGGTTATTATATCGAAGATGCAGATAAAGGGATTTTCCAAATTCCCTTTGATCTGTTCATGAAGAATAAATGTAAGTGAGTTCTCACCATCACCAAAAACGACGTCGCCATCGTCCTCGGCGACGACGATGAAGGGTTCAGCGATGGCTTCGACCAGTCTCGGAGGAGGAGGCGACAACGGCGGTTCGAATGTCCAAATGCTTAGTGATTTTAGCTTGAAGATTTATGAGAGGAAGGAGTTGCAATTGATGAATCGATGCTCGACACAATATCCCTCAAATTGAATTTGATGAATTGAGATTAATTTAGGGTTCTAATAATAGTCTTGTGTAATTGATGAATTGATGCATCAGAACTAATGTTTTGTGTGGTTTTGATCGGCGGGACAATAAAGCTTCTAGAGGAAGAAGGGTTCAGCGGGAGGTGGCGGTGGTTCAGGTCGACGACGATGAGAGTCAGCGGCTTGCCGGATAGGCTGGATTTTGGGGGTTTTAGATTTGGTTAGCAACTGAACTAAGAGTGTAATTTTTATTTAAAATTATTAAAGTTAAAATGGATAGAAACTTGAATTTAAGTAAGTTTAGGTTACAGTTAGAAATTTGTAAAAAGTAGGAGGGCACCAAAGGGAATATGTTTTTTTTTGGGCACCAAGAGGAAATGTCGACAGCTGAAGGGCACCAAAAAGAATTTCCCTTTTTTTTCTTTCAATCAAAAAAAAATTAAAAGAAGAAGAAGACCAAGTCCGAGTTTCACGCTAGTGAATTCACAAGTTCACGGGCGTGAAACAGGCTTCCTTAGCCACGAAGTGCTTTCACTACCGTGAACAAAAATATTCACGGGCGTGAAACAAGCACCTTTAGCTACGAAGTGTCTTCTCTGCCGTGAATTAAATACTCACGATCGTGAAACGGGCAGAAATAAAATAAAAAAATAATTATTTTTTTCGTGAAAACCCTAGTCAGCTTTCTTTTCTCTTCACGATACTTTCACACCAGCTCTCTTTTATTTCTCTTCACGATACCATCCCCAACGAACCTCCTTCGACCACAGCATTCGCTCTTCATTAGTGAGTCATCCACCGACGACGACTCAGACCCATCGCACCAGATTCGCGCAGCCGCTCGTGCAGCAGGCCTGTGAAGCTGCTCGTGCAACAACGTCGCCCGTGAAGATACAAATCTCGGTAAGTTTTTGATAAAACCTAATTTATTCATATTTTAGGAGTCTAGTTGCATATTAATATAAGTGATTTTCATGCATATTTTGCATATTTTATATTTATTTTATTTTTATTATGTATTCGGAGTCTACACTCGTACTTTGATATTTTTCAGGTATTTTTCGGGTAATTTTGGAGATAAATGGAGACTATTTTAAGAGCTGGCAAAAATATGGATCAAGATTTGGATATGGAGCTGTGCAATTTCGGATTTGGGCTGAATTAAATGTTGGACTGCTCTAATTTGTTAGGCATTGAATTGGACGGGCCCACAAAACTGGCAGTGGATGGCTGGCTATCTTTATTTAAGTTGAAACATGTTATTAATTAGGGGAATTTATTATACTTTAGCTTAGGTTTTAGTTTTTCTTTTAGCTTTTAGTTTTTGAAGCCGCAGGAAGACTTCGACTTTCATGGTGGAACTTTAGCCTTTGTATCGAAGAATAAGGTGTTATTCAAGATCTAAACCACTCTTTGGATTATTCAAACTAAGTTTTCTTAATCTTAATTCTATTTGTATAATTCAATTATGTTAATGGCTGGTTTATCTATTTTTATTTTGTCTTCGATAATGTTTGGCTAAATTCCTAGTTCTAGGGTTTTGGTGATCCATTCAATGTGTATTGAATTGAAGTTATATTCTTTGCCTAAATTGAAATATATTTGATTCGATCCTAGGTTGCGTTATGCCCTATTTGTTTTATACATATAGGATTCCTATTAGGGTTTGAGACCGAGAGGAGATAACAATAAGAGGAGATTGATTAATTGCATATATTGTATGTTCATGTTAGATCCCTAGGATTGGACTTGAGAATTATTTCCGCGAGAGCGACTTAATTCTCTTTTGTGATTTCTTAACTATCGTAGTTGTATTTGGGTTAAGAGCTGGCAAAAACATGGATCAAGACTTGGATATGGAGTTGGGCAATTTCGGTTTTGGGCTGAATCAAGTGTTGGACTGCTCTAATTTGTTAGGCATTGAATTGGACGAGCCCACGTAACTAGCAGTGGATGGCTGACTATCTTTATTTAAGGGTAAACACGTTATTAATTAGGGGAATGAATTAGACTTTAGCTTAGGTTTTAGTTTTTCTTTTAGCTTTTAGTTTTTGAAGCCGCAGGAAGACTTCGACTTTCATGGTGGAATTTTAGCCTTTGTATCGAAGAATCCGGTGTTATTCAGATCTAGCCCACTCTTTGGATTGTCTATATTATTCAGACTAAGTTTTCTTAATCTTAATTCTATTTGCATAATTCAATTATGTTGATGGCTGGTTTATCTATTTTGATTTTGTCTTCGATCATGTTTGGCTAAATTCCTAGTTGGTGATCCATTCAATGTGTATTTAATTGAAGTTATATTCTTTGCCTGAATTGAAATATATTTGATTCGATCCTAGGTTGTGTTATGCCCTATTTGTTTTATACATATAGAATTCCTATTAGGGTTTGAGACCGAGAGGAGATAACAATAATACTAGATTGATTAATTGAATATATTGTATGCTCATGTTAGATTCCTAGGATTGGACTTGAGAATTATTTGCGCGAGAGCGACTTAATTTCTCTTGTGTGATTTCTTAACTAACGTAGTTGTATTTGTGGGTTTGAGTAATTTCAGCGGAGCGCGAGAGTGGATGCTGACTTTATTTTTCCCTAATCTCTAAAGATCCCAAAGGATCTAAATTAGACTTGCTTTGTGCGAGAGTGACTGCTAGTCGAGTTTAGGTACAAACACTTATCGTCCGAGAGGAGTTAGTGTATACTTTAGATAGGTGGTCCTTCAAATAAATTCAGGCAGAATATAATTTTATTTATTGAAACATTGATGTGGTGATCCTTAACCTTAGACACAAATATCCTATAGTTTTTATCCTTTATTTCATTAGTAGTTCTCTTAGATATATATATATATATATATATATTTTCCTTATTATAATTTTGGCCTAATTTACTAGTAGAGTGTCGATTGGTATTACATTGGTCCTTGTGGGATCGACACTTGAGGTACTACGATTGACCCCGTTCGCTTGCGGGTTAGTTTTGGCTGCATCAAGTTTTCTACCCTTATCTTCCCTTCTTTGTCTAAATTCGGTCCATAATCTTGTTATTCTACTGATTTATGAGAATAAAACCTAGATCTTGCATGCTAGAAGTTGATTTGGGCCTTTTCTAGATCTAGGGTTTGCAAAGTTTGAAATTGAGTTGGGGGATTTCGTTTTTCTTCATGCTTATGCTCTAAATTTGCTGAATTTGTGGGATTGTTGGACACTTTTATGCTTGAACTCATGCTAGAGTAGTGATTAGTTAATTGTTTTGATTCCTCTTGCTAAAATTTAAGTATGGGGTACCTTGGAACATGCTTTGGTGTTTGATTGGTTAAGGCTTGAGCTTGAAATTGTAGTTTGATATTAATATTGATTGAAATTTGTTAAGTTTTCTTGCAACAATTCTAGTGTGGTTAATATTGATTTGGTGACTTGTCTAAATTTTGCTACTCACCTTGCTTGGATTGAATTTGATTACTACTTGAAGCTACTAACGACTACCCTTTGTTTGATTGTGTGTAATTATTGCGGGTAGTGCTCTCTTGTTGTTGGTTTTTGGTAGCAATTTTCTCTAGGTACAATGTCAAGGATTCTCAAGAAAAGGAAGGGACCTTCAATGGGGTCTTCGAGTTGAAGTTCTCCTATGGATGACGCCCGCTTGGGCAAAGAGAAAAAATTGTTATTTCACAAGCATAAGGCACGCCCTCATCTTGGCACCCAATATTACTATGAGGCAGATATGATTAAACTTGGAGTACACGATGAGATTGTCCATCTCTTAACTCAAATAAGAGCTCATGGCCTTCTTCAGCTCCCTCCCATGGATTCTTGCCCGGCTCTCACATCTGAATTTCTTGCCACCTTTGAAGTGGAAAATTTTAAGAAGAAGTGTGATTGCATCATGACTTTTCAGCTCGGAAACAGGCCTCATAGGTGGACACTAGAGGAATTTAATGTGGCTATGGGTCTCCCCAAAGATCATGACAAGGATGTGGTTCAGGACGCTGATTATCAACGCTTTTGGTACAAGATCACGGGCCAACAGAACTTCAGTAGACAAGACTGATCCACTATGGATTTGATCCACCCTTGCTTCAAGGTTGTTCAAAAAGTATTGGGAAATTCTATCTATGGCCGACATGAGAGTAGTAAAGTACGAAAAACAGAGCTTCAATGTTTTTGGGCCATGACACATAATAAGAAGTTTGCTCTTGGCCCGAAATTTGTTTAAAAGATTGAGGATCTAGCTAAGACGGATAGTGGAGCCATGGTAATTGGAGGTTACATAGCCCTTATAGCCCATCATCTTGGGATTGACTTGTCTCGGTATTCTAAGACATCATATTCTTTCTTAAATATTCCTCACTTGGAAAGATCTGGAGTGCTCATCCGGATCCGTGACATTGATGTTCATTTCATCTATTTGAGGCGAGTCCACAAACGTGTTCGTATTACTGCCACACGTGTTTCTACCACTTCTACTGGAAATTGGTACAATTCTTGGGTTGGTCAAAATCTTCCTAGATGAAATGATGATTCTGAAAGTGCTGAAGATGAGGATGAAAGTGGAGAGGACGAATCCGAGGAAGCCAATGAAGAAGGTGATGTTGATTCCATGGAGACTGATGTTGAGACATTGATGCCTGATGCCCCAACTGAGGGCAATCCTCCTGCCGGTCACTTTGAGCACGGTGGTTCTTCTAGTGCACATAAGACTTCTAATGAGGATATGCTACATTCTTATGATGACCGATTTGATGCCTTGGATAGAAAAATAGATCAATTGCAACTTTCTGTTGATGGTCTTCGAAGCAACATGGAAACACATTGGAAGGCTTATGAGAGGCACATGATTGAGTAAACAAATTACATTGATGAGCGAGAAAGGCTGAGGCAAGAATATGCACGTCAACAGTAGGACATCTATCGGATGCAATACAACATGTACTATCATACCATAGGCGGATTCTATGATCCTACAACTCCGTTTCCTCCGCCCCCACCACCACCTCAGTAGGGTCTTCCCACCATCAAGCTAGTAGTTGTC
The DNA here is from genome assembly GCA_964016875.1 of Fallopia convolvulus. Taxonomy (NCBI): domain Eukaryota; kingdom Viridiplantae; phylum Streptophyta; class Magnoliopsida; order Caryophyllales; family Polygonaceae; genus Fallopia; species Fallopia convolvulus. The sequence goes on from OZ024732.1 coordinate 20,418,740, forward strand.
GGGTGAGTTTCGTTCTTCCTTTTCCTTAATTTCTATATTGGGGACAATATAGGGTTTAAGTATGGGGTGGGGTATATTCACTTTAGTTAGTCTTGCATTGCATGTTTATTTTCTCTTTCTTGCATGTTTGTTCTTCAGTTTTGCATGTTTTGTTTGGTTTGAGTCATAAAAAAATGAAAAAAAAACTTGTTAAGATGATTTGATAAAAAACCTTCCTTAGGAATGATACCACTATGATTGAATGATTGCCTATGATGCTAAGCTTTCAATTTCTCAAAAAATGCATTGATTGTTCTTGGATGAATTGCCTCGCATGGAGTTATTTATGAGATTATAGCTTGAATAGGTCCCTAGACGAAAGCCTTGTGAGATTTCTGGCTTAATGAACTTCATTTATGTGTTCATTTATTTTCTGTGTGTGATTCTTGTTTTGATTACATACTCTCTAGAACTTGCGTTATAACCTTTTTCAAGGCCACATATATGACTTTTGTTCATGTCATAGAAATGATAGATTCATTTGATTTGGTAGCCATAGTCCCTTGACTACTTTTACATATAATTTCCTAAATCTTCGGCCCATGGAGGAGGGATACTCGATCCAATGTACTCGGGTTGAGGAGGTGGTTGGTAGTGAGGCTGGAAATGGTCTTGAAAAAGTACCAGATTGTAAGGCATTAGACCGTACGACTGTGGGTCTATAGGTTGCTGCGGGGGGTCGTTACCGATGATGTGAGCCTCGGTAGGAGCCTCGGTAGAAGCCTCGAAGTGGTCATTAACGACCATGACGGGCTCGTTAATGAAGACATTGTTGCCCAGAATTTCAGGATCGAGGCCTTCTTCCTCGATGTCGAGCTCCTCTGTACCTCCCTCGGAAGCTTCCTCAGTCCCTTCATCGTCTTCAACCATAGCATCTTCCTCCGACTCAAACCTTGACTCACATGGCCTTAGTGATGGCTCATCCTGCGGCTTGTGCTCTAACGGGAAAGCATGACCTGTCCATGACTCGTACCAATTCGGTACGTATAGCAGCTCCAGGCTTGATAAGGTGGGTGTTACATCTCGGCCTTGAACTTTGGTAGTAAACTCGCCCTGAACCGGAGTAAAAATACCGGAACTAAACCAATATTTCATGTTGAGTAATTGGGCGTGGGCCGATGTGTAGAGCGAGAGATCGACTCCTAGATTGGTCGCCAAGAGAGTGACCAAATTCCCGCACCATACTTCCTTTGACTTGATCGACTTCTCAACATAGTATAGCCATTCATACCCCAAGTTCAATGGGGCAAGCTCCTCAAAAAGGATGGTGCGAAGACATGCAACTTCTAGCCTTATCGGCCTGTTCAACTCCCTCTTGGGCCAGAATGTAGCAGTTAGGACTCGGAGGATGATCCGGAAAATGGGGTTGATGGTGCTCGCCCCGGATAGTGTTGCGGCGGAGGGCTCCACTTCCCCGGTGATATAGCTCCAAGTCCTTGTCACCTTGTATTCCTAAAGGCTATAATCTCGAGAAGGATTTGGGAGCTCAAGAATAGCATTGAACTCCGCCAAAGTAAACTCACGGTTCACATTACCGAGCCTGAATATGATTCGTCCTTCCAAAGTCTTCGTCGGGAACCTTGTCTCAAGTGTGTCTAGGAACTCGGATGTAAGAGCCGGGAAGTGTGGTACATTGTCCTTCTTCAACAAGTGAGGCACTCCGAAAATTGAAAAAGCCTCCTTGACATCATCATAGATCCTCATCGCTTTAGCACTAGTCCTCGAGAACCACCTAGTGTAGTGGTCCTTGTCTAGAATGGCGTTGTAGCGGTCCGCTTGCCCATGAGTGCGCAAGATCACATTGTCCATGTGCGGAGGAGATGGGGACCGTTGAGTCCTCTTCTTCTTTTGGGCTCGGGTTGCGGCTCGGCTAGAACTTGCCATTTGGACCTACAAAAAAAATACGACTTTTTCAAGATAAGATCCACACAAATCAATAGACAAGAGACCCCATACTTGGTCTCGAAATAGCTCTCGGAATGCCTCGTTAACGACCCAATTGGGTCGGTAACGGATCTGGACTGGTTTTTAGGCTTGGTAATGCGCAGGGTCATTAACGAACCTGGGCAGGTCGTTAACGAGCCTGTACGAGAACCAGTTTCAGTTTCCGAGTGTAAAAGACTCCAATATTAAGCCATGAATCAACCATGCATCACTCATAATCCCATGTAAGACACACAATCGGGTACATGCACCCCATACTTACTTGATTACCCATCCTGAACATGCTATAATTGCCCAAGAAACTTATAGTGAAGATCAAATAATTCTAAAAAAATTTAGTTCATGTTCTTCTTAATCAATTTTCAATGGAGAATCAAGCAAGAACAAACCATACAAATCAAGATCAACCACTAACTTATCAAGCAATACAATTGTTGAGCAATAACGAACATGCCATTCGATCCTCTCTACGAACAAGATATGAAATTTCGACCCTATAAACCATGAATCATGCAAATAGAGAGTTAGGGTTTAAAAATCATACCGTTAGATCGAGAATTGAAGAACAAAGATCGAAAATTTGGGTGGTTAATGAGCTCGAGTCTCGTCCGTAACGAATCAAGGGCGGCGAACTCGTTAACTAGGGTGGGACTTCGAACTTCGGTGGTGGTGAGATTTCCAATCGGTGGTTGTGTAACATCCCCGACCAAAAAGCATACGTCATTCTGCATTCATATAAGATTAGTAGCATATGGATAACATAGTGACATGATATATAGTAAGTTTTTAAAAAGTAATATTTACTTTCTAATTAAGTTTATTATATTTTAAAAAGTTTTTAACTAAAAGTTAATTACTCCCTCCGTTTCAAAATAGTTGTTCATAGACAAAAGTGCACATATATTAAGGAGAAAAAATTCTTCCAAAAATACCCCTATAAAATGGTACTTTTTACTCCAAAAAATCGCTTTGGAAAAAGTGTATGCTTAGTGTGATGTAATTATTAAGGGTATAAATGGAAAAAATTATTACATGAACAACTATTATGAAACAAGAAAAATTGTCTATATGGACAACTATTTTGAAACGGAGGGAGTAATAATTATTTTAGGGTAAAGTTTGTAGTAAATAAGTTTTGAGGGTTGAAAGTGTAATTTTTCTAAATATCTTACCAACTTTGCTCAATTTGATATATAAGCCTACATTGGTTTACTCTTTCATTAAGTTTCCACAAAAGAAATTATTACAGAGAGTGAGTTTGAGATTCGAAAGAAAGAAGCTTGGTATTTTTGCTTGTGGTTGTTAATTCTGGTACAAGATCTCTTCAATCGGGTTTTAATTTCGAAGTACAAGCTTGATTTGCTAAGTTTTTAATTAGTTAATGGTTTATCTAGATTTTTCCTAATTTTTTTCCAGATCTAGATCTATAGTTGATTTTGATTTGGAAATCAGTTGATCTATAGTTTTCAAAGGGTATTTTCGATGTTGGATTTATATTCGGTAAAAGATTTTAGAGTATTTTTAGGGTTTTGTTTTGTAAGGATATTATGGATCCCTTTTATCAAGTTTTTCAGAAAGGTTTGAACTAGAAAATCTTCTGTTGTCAAGTTTTAAAGGATTTGGAAAGATGCACAAGAAGTTATAATGCATTTCTGGCATTTCATTGCATTTGGGATTAGAGTTGTAAGAGTAACAGGTTGTTTTTGCATTGGGTTACATATAGGAGTCCAAGTAATAGACCGTGGTCAGAGTCAACGGGGAGAAATATAGTATCTGCCTTAAACAGGTGAGTATAGACCGGAGATTCAACCCTGTGTGCTATATGTGCAATATGGATATATGTTCTATATTAGCTATATGGATATACCTGCTTTATGGATATGCGTGCTATATGAGCTATATGGATATATGTGCTTTATGGATATGTGTGCTATATGAATTATATGGATATGTATGGTAGCTCTGAAATTTCCAGAGTTGTTTACACAGAAAGTATGTTAATAGATGGCATATGATATATGGTTACATGATGCACTTGATTGCATAGCATATTGCATGAGATTAAAAGGAACTGTGACTGTCTTGCCCTGAACTGTAATGAGGAAATCTTCGGATTTCATTCTTAAAGCATACAGGATCTTCGGATCATACGGGACCTACGGGTCAATGAAGAGATCTTCGTATTTCTTTCTTAAAGCGACCATAAGAGTCAATATTCAGGAAATCTTCGGATTTCTTTGCTAAAGGGACCATAAGAGTCCATATACTATAAACCTGGGGCGGATTCAGGCTTGAACAGTTCACAGAATAAAGAATCGGAAACATCAGCAATTGGCATTTGCATTTGCATAGTAAATTCATATATGACATATATAATATATATGAATATGTATACTGACCAATTGTTTGGCTTTGTGTGAAATAATTGATGATGGTTTATATTCACTGAGTATGCGACTCACGTAAATCGCAAAATAATTTTTCAGGTTCAACTAGAACTTTCAAATGTGTCTCTTTTAGAGGTCACATTCATACAGGTCGGTCGGCTGAAGCTCAATGCACCCTTCTCCTCCTCATTTTGCATCCTAGACATATGATTTGTAATAGAAGTTAGAATATTAGATGTATTAGCATGAGAAGTAAGGACATATAGTTGTGTGTGTGTGAAACCTTTTATGGTTGTTAATGTCTGCTATGTGTTTACATGAATAGTTGGTTTATGTGAATTATCTGCTTATATAAGAGATAGGTTTTATGAAGTATACGTCATAGGGTATAAGGGTGTCACAGGTGGTGAGGTATCGGTAGGATTCTTGGAGAGTTTAAACATTTGGATTGAAGATTTGAGAGTGGAATTTTTGAGAGGTTTGGACGGGTTTTTATGGGAGAGGGATAGAGGTAGGGGAAGGGTGAAAAAGGGCGGCACATGAGGTATTTTCGGTGGTCGTTATACCTATCAAAGAAACCTAACTTAACCAACTCAGTAGAGCGGCAAGTAAGGGTCGATCCCACAGAGACTCGTGTATTTGTGTTATTGCTTAAGTGCCAAGTAACGAATATGGGGGGTTTTATGAATGAAATTCTAACCTAATATGAAAAATTAAAAACTATCTAAGAATGCAAAGTTGATTGTAAATATATATGAGAGAAATATGTTCAACTAGTTAAATCCATCATAGATATGCTTATTGATCATTGATTATCTTGATTCTCAATTCCCTTCAATAATCAATTGTGGATTATACTCCTACTAAGGATTATGACCCAAACTTCATAAATAGTTGAAAGAACTAAGAATCTAAACAACCCTAATCATTTAACAACCTAAAACAACGTCTAGATTCAATTAAACGACAGCTTTACGAATCAAGTTATCAATAGAAACAAACACTTAGAGCAAATAGATATCTAAGTTATTTGTGGATTTATTCCCTTCTACAATTGAATAACCCAAACGAGTCCAAACAATTGTAGATGCTACTTTATCTAATCAACTCCGAACGGACATTAATCAGATTAGTTGTAAATTAACCTAGAAATTCTATTAGGTGATCAATCTAACAAAACCCTAGAATAATTCTGATTCAATTAAGCACAGGGAATAAAACCTATTCAAGTTGATGAGAATCAATCAAACCTCACAATATTATGCAATCTTTGATTTCAATAACTAGATAAACACATTAAATTTAGCAATGCAAAATTGAATTAAAATCAAACTTACAAAGGTTCAAAGGTTCTTCCTTGAGAGAAAATCCTAGCCTCCAAAAGTTATGATCAAAAGTTTTTTAAAATAAACTAACACAAGGTTTATATATGTTCTCCAAATAATCCTCAAAAGATTTATCTTTAAGCTATACTCGGATATGATATAACCCTAGGCCCAAAACTTTCGGCCCAAGTGATGTCTGCGTACAAACTCCCGATTGCTCGGATTGACAAAATGCGCGGCCGCGCATTTAACACCCACCCCGCGCAATTGCCTCGGTTCAGCATTCAAACGACACTTCAGAGGCTGTTTTGACCCCCTTCGAGTTGGAATTTGGACTCGGAGTAAACATATGAATTGTAGAGCTTCGAATTATCTTTCCATTGATACCAAATTCAGCTTCATACGACTACTATAGCTCCCAAACCAAGCATTGCAAGATAGAGGTATCGAAACAAGTCTCCAATGCATAACCCGAAATTAAGCGTTTTTTTCACACAAGCTCTTGGGCCTTGATTCTTGTAATCTTCACTTGAACTTCTTCAATATTCATCCATGTCCACCATATTCCGCTAAGCTTCGTCCTATCCATGCTTGTTTACCTAAAGATCTGCAAAACCGAGCAAAACAAGCGCAAAATCCGAATTTCTTAGAAAACCTAAAAACCTAAGAACTAGACTAAACTAGGCTAAAACCATGCAATATAAACACAAATATGTATCCTAAACACTACCTATATGCAAGCTATCAAATTCCCCCATGCTTAACCCTTGCTTTTCCTCAAGCAAGACATAAATCCAAGTCACACCATAGAAATGCAATCATACATCCATCTCAAATCAAACAAACATTTCTCATATAATCAAGAACCCGACCAAGACTTCCTAACATGCATTATAATAAGCAAAGAGCAAAGATCATTCATTCATTCTAGACCTCACCAAGGTAATTGTGTTTGCACTCAAACTCTCAAGTGTTTAAGGGTATGTGTTTCACTCAAAATCAAGCATGAAAACTAGACTACCATATGCTTGCATCAGAGTTCTAAATCTCCACCGCTGGGAATCAAACACATAACAAAAATCATGAGGTCTTTTTAAGGGTTTTAATGGGGCCAAGGTAATGAGAAATTTGGAAGGGATCATATTTGGCTTGTGGTGCTAAATCCGGGATAAAGAACTAATCCTAAACCCAAACTTCAACACTTTTCTTCTCTTACTTCTCCCAAACTTTTCTTTTTCAACTCCATAACACACATTTAAACACTTTTGTTTCTTCTTCACTTTTTTCCTTTCTTTCTTTGCCTCTTCTTCAACTCTTTCTTTCATACTAATGAAGATTACTAACAATTGAACTCAACTTTTCTTTGCTTTGCAACATACTTTTCATCTTCATTTTTTTTCACTTTCACACAAGAGTTTTATTTCCTCTTTTCCTCCTTTTCATCCAACTCTCCCATACTTATACATAACTCACACAAAAGCAAAAACACAACCTAAAGTCCTAATCCCAGATGGGTCAAGCTTATTAGGCTAGGGAAATTTTGTGGAGCAATCAAAAATAGGCTAAAAGCTTAAAAGAAATGGGGTATCAAGAACATGGATCTTGTAAGGTAGGAAGGAAAATAATAGGCTTATAAGAAACATTGCCTCAATCATTTTAATGTCATGCATTCAATCATATAAAGCAGCCTTGAAAAAGAGTATTAACGCAAGTTCTAGAGCTAGACAATCATGGTGATACACTCAAGAATGTAGAGAACAAATATAATCAATGAAAGGCCAAAAATCTCACAAGGCAAATTTTTGTCTAGAACTTCAGAATGAATCTAAAACTCAAGCTAAATACATGCTCAGTCCTATAATCAAGGTAATCAATCAATGATCATGCTCATATCATATCAACTTCAGCAATTCATGCCAATCATGGGTTAGAACTCATACTTAACATAGTAAAACAAGTGGAATCAAACAATGGGGGATTTAAGAACCTAAATGCAATATTTTTGTATTTTTTTCAAAAAATTTCTGATTTTTTTTTTCATTTTTCAAGATTTTAATCAATGCATGCAAAAATTTAAATATGACCTAATCTAATGCAACTACATGCAAAGCACAAGTAATCCCCTTGCCCCATGCTTAATACATACTTTGTCCCCAAAGTATAGTAAAAAGTAACGGAAAGAGAAAAACTCACAGAACCTAGTTGTCCGGGTAATGCGGCGGGAAATCCAACGGTGGTGGTGAAGGCTTCTTCGGGTTATTAATCTTCAGACCTAGGATATCTAACACACACACAAAACTACCTAAAAAGCAAAAGATTATAATTGAAAAACAATACTACTCTAAACCTTGGGTTGCCTCCCAAGAAGCGCTTGTTTAATGTCATTAGCTTGACCCTTAGCATAAATTGACAAGATTAGACATTAACAATGCCCTTAGCAACCTGTCAAACCCCTGTGCACACATCTCAGAAAAACATAAGTAATACCATGATAAATTAAAGATGCATAATATAACTTTCAAAGATCGTTTTAACTTATCAAACATGTGTGCCCAGTTGGCATGATATGGCATTTGTTCAAATAAATTCAGCACAAGTGGTGACTTTAGAAAATACTTACACTATGGTTTGAAGTACTTCCAATCACTATCACTTTCTTCAAAGATGAACTCCATGTATTTTTCACCTTCCACCTTGTGTTGTAGACTTGGCTCCTCATCTTGGAACTCCATAAGCTCCTGATGTGAGAAGGTGGGGAAACTGAAGCATGGGATGTCAAGGCCTAACATCGGGTACACCATGACAACGGGAACCTTAACAAGTATATCATGTTGATTTTCTCCCTCATGGTTGTCTACTTCATGATCAAAGAAGTCATCTTGGTTGACAAAAAAGTCTTCTTCCAAATCCGTAAAACCCTCAAGTAATTTACTCCACGTGAGTGAAGATGATTCAGGCTCCCTAGGCTCTGTAAAAATCTCTATGCCTGAACAAACTTCTCTTGGCTCTGTGATAATCTGCTCAACTTGCCTTATAGGTGTGACTTCATATTGGGCATCAAATTCATCTTCATAACTCAAATCAAGTGTAGTAGATTGCTCCTCAACTTGAATCTAAATGTCTGACTCATGAACGTTTGACTCCAATGTGACTCCACATCTCCTTTCACACAACTCAAAAGGGCATGAGATTGTAGAATGAAAATATGAAGAACAAGACTCACAATGCTCCTTGATTATAGTATCCGCTCCTTTTGAGATATCATTGATTATATCCTCAAGAGACTTATGAACCGGTTGGGGTGGTTGGGAAGATGACTCAACCAGAAAGCTTTGATGGCTCATGAAACATAAGAAATCCCAGCATTCCTCAGGTCCCATATATAAAAGCCTCCCATTGCTCATGTAATCTGTCAATCCCCTTGTCTCAAAATTCATACCATTGATAACTCCCATGTTTACCTCTCTATCACTATACTGTAATCCCCAAGCACCAAGTTGAAACACATGATCTTGAAATCTTGAAAAATAGTCATGGAAGTGTTCATCCTGCAGCTGTCTACAATCGAACAAAGCCATAGATTAGTAGCACGGGTGTTATGAACCATAAGATAGGTTCACAGCACCAAGAATAGCACAAAAGTAAAAACACAAACAGCGACGAGTCCCCGACAACGACGCCAAATTTGATGAGGTATTTTCGGTGGTCGTTATACCTATCAAAGAAACCTAACTTAACCAACTCAGTAGAGCGGCAAGTAAGGGTCGATCCCACAGAGACTCGTGTATTTGTGTTATTGCTTAAGTGCCAAGTAACGAATATAGGGGGTTTTATGAATGAAATTCTAACATAAAATGCAAAATTGAAAACTATCTAAGAATGCAAAGTTGATTGTAAATATGTATGAGAGAAATATGTTCAACTAGTTAAATCCATCATAGATATGCTTATTGATCATTGATTATCTTGATTCTCAATTCCCTTGAATAATCAATTGTGGATTATACTCCTACTAAGGATTATGACCCAAACTTCATAAATAGTTGAAAGAACTAACAATCTAAACAACCCTAATCATTTAACAACCTAAAACAACGTCTAGATTCAATTAAACGACAACTTTACGAATCAAGTTATCAATAGAAACAAACACTTAGAGCAAATAGATATCTAAGTTATTTGTGGATTTATTCCCTTCTACAATTGAATAGCCCGAACGAGTCCAAACAATTATAGATGCTACTTTATCTAATCAACCCCGAACGGACTTTAATCAGATTAGTTGTAAATTAACCTAGAAATTCTATTAGGTGATTGATGAGGTATTTTTCAGTCGTTTACCTATCAAAGAATCCTAACTTAACCAATCTGAGTAGAATGGTAAGCAAGGGTCGATCCCACAGAGACTCGTGTATTTATGCTTTTACTTGCGTGCCAAGTAATAGAACTAAAGGGGGGTTTATGATTGAAAATTCTAATCTAATATGCAAAATAGAAAACTATCTAAGAATGCAAAAGATGGTTTTAATCAAATAAGAGACAAGCGTATTCAACTAGTTAAATCCATCATAGATATGCTTATTGATCATTGATTCTTTTGATTCTCAATTCCCTTGAATAATCTATTGTGGATTATACTCCTACTAAGGATTATGACCCGAACTTCATAAATAGTTGAAAGAACTAACATTCTAAGCAACCCTAATCATTTAACAACCTAAAGCAACGTCTAGATTTAATTAAACGACAGCTTTACGAATCAAGTTATCAATAAAAACAAACACTTAGACCAAACAGACATCTAAGTTATTTGTGGATTTATTCCCTTCTACAATTGAATAGCCCGAACGGTTCCAAACAATTATAGATGCTACTTTCTCTAATCAACCCCGAACGGGCATTAATCAGATTAGTTGTAAATTAACCTAGGAATTCTATTAGGTGATCAATCTAACAAAACCCTAGAATAATTCTGATTCAATTAAGCACAGGGAATAAAACCTATTCAAGTTGGTGAGAATCAATCAAACCTCACAATAATATGCAATCTATGATTTCAATAACTAGTCAAACACAAAGGAATTAGCAATGCATAATTAAATTAAAATCAACCTTACAAAGGTTCCAAAGTCTGCCTCCAAAGAGAAAAACCCTAGCCTCCAAAGTTTGACAAAAGTTAATGAAAATAAAACTAAAATAAAGTATTTATATGTCTCTAAAAATATCCCTCAAACTCTATCTTAAACATATCATCTCGGAAATCATAAGCCCATAAGATCAAATACCAAAGCCCAAAACCAAATCTCGGCCCAAACCCTTGTCCGTGAAAAGCGCTAGATTGCGCGGCATCGGCCTGCATTGCGCGCCCGCGCTTTGTCCTCCTCGCGCAATTGGCCACCAGTTGAGAATGCGCGGGCTAGTTACGCGGCTTCGATCCCGAGCACTTAGTTCTTGGCTTGGATCGGTTCTTTCTTCTCTTGGCTCTTCTCCTAGCATGTCCTAGCTTCCTTAGCTTGCTTGACTCGTCCACCACCACCATGGTCCATCTGTACTCGCCCCGCTGTTTCTCCTGAACCTAAAAACCTGTAAAACCGAGCAAACCAGTGCATAATACCCGACATCACAAAAACCTAAAAACTACATAAAAACTAACCAAAACCTAACCAAAACATATATAAAACATGCATCTAAACTACTCCTATATGCGAGCTATCAGTGATCAATCTAACAAAACCCTAGAATAATTCTGATTCAATTAAGCACAGGGAATAAAACCTATTCAATTTGATGAGAATCAATCAAACCTCACAATATTATGCAATCTATGATTTCAATAACTAGATAAACACATTAAATTTATCAATGCATAATTGAATTAAAAGCAAACTTACAAAGGTTCAAAGGTTCTTCCTTGAGAGAAAACCCTAGCCTCCAAAAGTTATGATCAAAAGTTTTTTAAAATAAACTAACATAAGGTTTATATATGTCCTCCAAATAATCCTCAAAAGATCTATCTTTAAGCTATACTCGGATATGATATAACCCTATGCCCAAAACTTTCGGCCCAAGTGATGTCTGCGTACAAACTCCCGATTGCTTGGGTTGACAAAATGCGCGGCCGGGTAAAAGATAGAAGATAAATTAGGGTAAAAACTTACCTGCCCGTTTTACGAATTCGGGTTGCCGAACTGGGTCGTTAACGACCCTGGGTTGAGTCGTTAACGAGCCTCTGTAGCCCTTTTTTGAGTGATTTACGAGCCCAACTCCTGCATCTTGTTAGATCAAAACTATTCTATCTTACTACTCTAAAAAAATCTACCACTAAAATTCAAAAGAAAACTAGGAAAAAGAAGAAAGAAAACTAAACTATGCTAAAACCGGGTTGCCTCCCGTAACCGCTATTTTTTAACGTCGTTAGCCCGACGTACTTACCTTCTTAATCAAGGTGGTTCTCTTGCAGCTAAGTCGGGGTTTTGAGGGACCCCATACTTACTTCTGTAAACATTATCGGTTCCTGTCACTAAATTTGGTCCTCTATCCTCTAATAGGATACCCGGTATTCCTACACAAGGGTTAGTGAAATCCGAAAACCACAGAGGCTTGGACTCCTCTATAGCACCAATAGTGGGGTATGGTGTAGGAATAAAATATGGAAGAGAATTATACCATGTATTAGTGAATTCATGGTTAGAATACTCACCTTGATTGATCGGAAAGATTCTGATATTGAGGTCGTTAGAGCAGTTGCTGACCTTGCGCTGAGGGCTTCATTATAGCTTTGCATGTAGAGATCGGGACCGGACCAAGGGGGGTCGGTAGCGAATAGTGTGAAATTCTTGTCCACTTCAGTAATTGGAGGCGGATCGTTAGGAACAAGTGTATCGAGTTCTGGCTGGGTCAACTCGATCTGTGCAGCCGCAGTTGGGTCATTAGCATTTTGATCCAGGCTGAATTCCACGCGTTCTTCTCCAATATCAAAAGTGAGGAGTCCTTTCCGCACATCGACCCTAGCACCTGCTATAGCTAGGAATGGCCTTCCTAGGATAATGGGGACATGAGGGTCTTCAGGCATATCGAGGACGATAAAATCATTTGGAATAAAGAATTTCCCGACTTGAATGGGGTAGTCGTCCACGACTCCTGTGACCTTTACGATTGATCCGTCTGCCATGTAGAGGTTCATGTCTACATGCTCCAATGGTCCCATGTTGGCTTTTGACTAGATTGAAAGGGGGTGTAAACTAGCACTGGCTCCCAAATCACATAGAGCTTTGAATTTGTGGTCGCCTATGCCAATTGTTATGGCAAATCTCCCTGGATCTCCTAGCTTTTCTTGTAGAGAAATAGATCGGACCTCGTCTTGCAGCTCTGTGATGGATCTTTTCCTGCTAAGAATATCTTTCAAGAATTTTGTGTAAGCCAGCATTTTGCTTAGGGCCTCAGCGAATGGGATGGAAATATTAATGCCCTGGAGAATTTTTACGAAACGCTTTAACTTACTCTCAGTAGAGTGCTTTGGTTTCTTAATAGGAAAAGGAAGAGATTTCACCATTCTCGGAACCAAGTCAGGCTCGAGAGTTGATGCTACCAGGTCGACACTAGGGTCATTATGTGCTCCCGAAGGATCGTTACCGACCTTGATGGCGTCATTAACTAGCCCGGGATTGAGAGAGGGGCTCGGATCAAAAAACTCATCTGGATTAGGGTCGTTGACGACCTTGGGAGCCTCGTCGCGATGGTGTGCCAGTTTAGTATTTGCTCTCGCTGGCTCATTACCGAGCTAAACCGTGGCATCCTCTTCAGTCATAGGGTCCTTCTCCTTTGTTTGGACACACTCCGGTAGTGTCTTTCTGCTCTTAAGGTGTACCGCTGCTATTTGTTCTCTAGGGTTCTCTTCGGGACGGCCCGGAAGTTGCCCTTGTGGCCTTGGAATCTGTGCCGCCAGGTTCCCTAGTTGCGAGTCGACATTCTTCTTCCATACATCGAACTCTCCCCATCTTTTATTTTGATTGTTCAAGTTGGCTTGGATTCCGCTAATGCCTTCCTGTAAACCTAACGCCCATGATGGTGACTCTTGGTAGCCTGGAAGTCGATATGGTGCGGGTCTTCTATCCGTTAGGGGCGCTGCATAGTTAGGATTCGGGTTTTGGTTGCCCCACGTTTGATAATTGGTTGACCTGTCAAAATTGCCATGCTGGTTTCTGTATGGGCCTCTCATATAGTTCACTTCAGCATATGTCTCAGCGGCTCTCACCTGCTCTATGTTAGTGCAAGCAGACGTATTATGGGCAGAAGAACCACATTCTAGACAAGATTGAGAGGATTTCAGAAAACTTACATGCTTCTTCAAGCGGTTGACCTCGTCTTGCAGAAATTGATTCTTGACATTTGGGTCAACGTCTTCCTTGTTAGGCACGTAGAGACGCCTCTGGGGCTGGGGAGATTGCTGGGTTCCGTACATGGCATCGTAGTTAGACAGCTTGTCCAAAAAAACTCATGCAGCCGTGGGTTCCATCTCTATAAAACCGCACGTTGTATGCGTGTTGATGCGGTTCTTCGTCTCTACATTAATACCCTGTAAATATAAGGGTTGCCCATGAGTGGGGCACTGTCTAAGAATCTCCTTAAATCTTTCCCATGTTTCAACAAAGGTCTCATTAGGCAGCTGGTGATAGGAGGTGATGCGCTTTCTCAACTCCGTTGTCTTGGTAGGAGGGAAATTTTTGTAAGAAATTGATCATACAAATTCTTCCAAGTCCTGATAGATTTAAGAGGTAAGTGATGTCTCTTTATTTGGTGGTGTTTTCATATGTGATTTCCTTTGTAAATATGTTTCTTTTTCCCCTTTTCTTGTGTGTTTTGTTCCATTTTAGCTTAGTTCCCGTATTTCTATGAGATTCGGAGACTACGCGCATTTTATGTGTTTTGTAGGTAATTTGGAGTGAATCGAGGATCTATTTGGAGGGTCGAGACATGGAGCAAAGGCCGAGCTAAAGCGGGAAAGAGAGGAGCAAGCCATGGAGAAGAACAAGAGGAAAGCCAACAAGAAGAAGGTGGAACGAGGTCCGGACCGAGTTGCAACCACGCCGGGCCCGACTTGAGAGTTTCCAACCTCAGACCGACATGCACAGTAACTCGGGCCCGAGGTCCTCCGTGTCGGTCCGAGTCGGTCACCGGACTACTTGGGCTCCAAGGCATGGAATTGTGGACTTCCACTTTTGCCCCTCATCTAATCTATAAAAGGCCCTCTTGTCTTCTAATTTAGGGGTTCGAGGAGAGTTCCCTCTCACACACACAAAAGGGTTCCCACACTTGGCAAGGAACCAAGAGGATACTTGGAGAGCAAGGAGAAAGGAGAGGAGAAGGAGAGAGAGAGAATCGTCCAAGGGAGAAGAAGGTTTTGTTGATAGATTAGCTTGCTTTGTTTTGATCTTGTGGATTTGGAAATACTTGATTGGAATTTGTGGATTGCTTTTGATTTGAATGAAACTTTGCTTGGTTTTGAGATTGATGATGTTGATTGCTTTCCCTTTTGATTTATTTGCTTTCTTTGTTTGCCACATGGAGTAGATCTCCTTGATCTTGGGTTATGGGGGAAAACCCTAGCTAGGTTTGGGCTAGAAACCCCAATTCCATAGCCTTGAGTGTTTGATCTAAGTAAACCACTCTACATAGAGCTACAATTCCTTGCGAAAGTTGGGAATCAAGGCTTGAGATTGGCAAAGTAGCGAAAGTGAACACGTGTCAATCTCAAGACCTTTCTTCGAAGGGGATTTCCCCATGTATCGAGGTGTAGATGTGGTTGGAACGAGGGCGAAAGCGCTCGATCCTAGTCCGATCATCACTCATTGCTTGAATTGGGGTGGAAAAGCCTAAATCTACTAGAGAAGGAACCCAAAAGCCCAAGTTCTACTTTTAATCCTTGAAGTTCGACAACCCCAGCTACCTCGGGCCCGACTTACCAAGTGTCGGTCCCGACTTCATCTTATCACCAACCTCGGGCCCGACGTGACCTGAGTGTCGGACCCGTTTGTTTTCTTTGTTTTCCTTTGTTTTACGCTCTCCTTTCTAGCTTTTTAGTATCTAGGCACATCGATCGAGTAGACTTCCCTAGTGTTCGACACCCACCACGTGCTACAACGGGGTCGGGTTATAAATTGTATCTCTAGACCCTCGCACAATCTCGAGGCGATCAAAAGATTGGCGCCGTTGCCGGGGAAGTCTAAGTGCATTGAGTGCCAATTTTGTGAGTTTCTTGTGTTTTGGTAGTGATTTGGGTGAGGGAATAGCCCAAACCCTTTGTTTGTTTTTGATTTGTTTTGGTTTGTGTCTTTGTTTCGTAGGTGTATGCTAGCTCGTTCCTCCCGAGGAACACTTGAGCTTGAGTTTGTGAGTGATCCGGAAAGTATTCTCAAAGAAGCCCGAAGAAGGAAAAGGATGGCGAATCAAGCTCTCCATGTTGATGAAGAGTTGGCTCAACTTAGGGCCGAAATGGCTAGATTGCAACTTGAGAGGGACAATCAAGAGGAGGTGGCAAGAAGAGAAAGGGAGCAACGGATGAGAGTCGAGGCTCAACTCAACGCTCTACCCCGGAATGCACGCCAATACATGCATCCGGAGTTGAGGGTACCCGAACCGGCTATTGTGCTTCCCGAGGTTGCCAAGAATTTTGAGATCAAGACGCAATTCATTACCCTCATCAAGCGTGATCAATTCGAGGGTCGTCCACATGAGTGTCCCATAGAGCACGTCAAACGCTTTGTGGACATGTGTGAGACGATCTCTACCGACGAGGAGACATTGGAGTATGTGCTTCTAAAGGCGTTCAAATGGTCACTTGGGGGCAAGACCACACATTGGCTCGAGAGCCAAGATCCTAGGTCAATCACAACTTGGAAGACACTCTATGATGCTTTCTTGATGAAGTTCTTCCCGCCCTCAAAAATAACCGAGCTAAGAAGGAAGATTGCAAGCTTTCAACAAGGTCCGAATGAGCCTCTCTTCGAAGCATGGGACCGTTTCAAGGAGATGTTGCGCCAATGTCCTACTCATGGCCAACAACCATATGTGCTTCAAGACATCTTTTTCCAAGGCATCAATCCGGTAATGAAGGACAAGCTCAATCTCCACACCGATTGTGGGTTCATAGACTTGACACCGGATCAAGCTTGGGAGCTACTTGACAAGCTATCCGATTATGAGGCCATGTATGGGGTGAGTCAAGCTAGCAAAGAGGTGAAAGTTCAAGGTGAAGGTGCAAGGAAGTTATATGATCCAAAGGGAGAAGACATTGATAGGGATGTGAAGCTCCAATTCCTTGAAGTTGAAGTGAGCAAACTTAAGAGGCAAGTCCACTACTACAAGCAAAATGCTAGAGCTTGTGAGTAGTGTGGATCCTTTGCACATGCTACACAAGTTTTTCCGAATGAGAGCCAAGTGCGCTTGGCCGAGCGAATTGAGGAGGCAAACTATGTTCGAGGAAATTTCGGTGGGAGAGGCAACTTCAACAATGGTGGCAATGGCCGGTGGAACAACGGTCAAGCTCAAGGTTACAACAAAAACTTCAACCAAAATGAGCCAAGGGCGCCACCACCACCATATAGACCACCGGGATTCAATGAGCTACAATCATTTTCTCAAGAGATGAGAGATGTGTTCAAGGAGATGAGGACCCAATTCAATGAGTTTGGTGCATGGAGGAGGCAAGTCGACAATCAATTTGCCCAAATCGCGACTCAAGCCCCGAGAGAGAATGGGAGACTTCCGGGCCGATCCGAGGAGAACCCTCGAGCTCAAAACAATCAAAATGAAGTCCGGGCAATTGGATTGAGAAGTGGCCGAAACCTACCCGAGCCACACATGCCTAAGAAGAATGAAGAGAGTCGGACCAACTTACCCAGCAAGTCGGGTCCGACGTTCCCCGAAGTCGACCCAGCAAGAAGATCGACCCCTTTACCCCGGACCGAGTTTGAGAGCAACTCGGGACCGACATACCCAGACCTCGATCCAACCCCTTTGCCTCGGACCGAGATCCACAACATCGGGCCCGACATGGTGCCTACGTCGGTCCAACCAGGAAATGTTGCAAGTGAAGAGGGGAAGTCCAAAGAGGTTGATCCAAGAAAGATTCAAAGTGCAACAACTCTTATATACCCCTCAAAGAAGCCGAAAGATGTTGTTGAGAATAAGTTCAAGAGGTTTCTCAAACTCTTGCAAGGCTTGAACATCTCTATCCCATTCACCGATGCATTGAGTGAGATGCCATCTTATGCCAAGTTTTTAAAGGAGATTCTGAGCAAGAAGAGGTCGATAGTTGAAATGCAAGATGAGGTCAAGACCTTGGAGTTACCGCAAAAGCTAGGAGATCCCGGTCGTTTTGCTATCACCATTGGTGTGGGGTCTCAAAACTTCCAAGCCTTATGTGACCTTGGGGCAAGTGTTTCGGTGATGCCCGCTAGCATTTGGAGAAGAGCAAATTTGGGTGAAATGGAGCCGACCGATATGTCCCTAACTATGGCCGACGGTTCCATCATCAAGGCTAAGGGAATATTGGATGACGTTCCGGTGCGAGTTGGAAAGTACTTTGTCCCCGATGATTTCATGATCTTGGACATGCATGAGGACCCCTTGGTCCCAATAATCTTAGGAAGACCATTCTTAGCTACGGCGGGGGCAAGGTTTGATGTCAAAAACGGCAAGGTCTCCTTTGAGATAGGTGAGGAAAAGGTCGATTTTCACTTCAACAAAGCTTTGAATGAGCCGGACGCCTTGGCCATCCTTAAACTTGAAGAGAGTGCCAAGAGAGAAAGTGAAGAAGTGGAAGTTGCTAGAGAGGTCGTTGTATTGAGAAGTGATGAAGGCTTCAATGAACAAATACAAGTAAGGGAGTTGTTGGAGCAATTCAAGGATCAAAATGAGTCAAGGATCAATGCTAGCCCAAGAAGAAATGAAGAGTATCCTTACTTATATCCTTTTGATGTTGGTGATGACCACAATTCTTCCCAAACTTTTAATTCCTACATATGTTTAAGTGATTTGAACAATGACTTAGGGGACTCCTACATTTGCCTGAGTGATTTGAAAGATGAATTGGTAGAATCTCCTAGGAATTCTTTGGATAACTTTGGTGTAGGAAAAGAAAAACATGATGGAGCAAGTAAGGAGGAGAAATCTCATCTGTCGGAGGAGTATGATGAGAGAGGCCCGAGATCGGAGAGCCATGCCTATGTAGACCATCATTGGTGGTTTTATGGGTATGAAGGCAATGGGAATGGGCATAACAATGGCGAGCAATTCACCGTGTTTCACCCGCCATAAGGTTGAGGTTAGGAAGTCAAGCTAGTGACTCTAAACGAGCGCTTCTCGGGAGGCAACCCGAGCTAGTAGCTTTCTTTTCGTAATTTTAGTTTGATTTTCCTTAGTTTAGCCTAGCTTTTCTCTAACCAATCTCTATCTAGTGTTTTGTGGATTTATGGTGTCGTGCATTCTTCAAAGTTGTGTAGGATTTGAGGTGAAATATTTAAATGGAAATATGGGAAAGAAGTTGCAAGAGGATGGAGTAAAATTGGTGACCCGAATACTCCCACATCGAGCCCAGGTAAGTCGGGCCCGACATAGGGACGTCGGTCCATGAAGTCGGTCCAACCCGATTTGACTAGTTGGAATGCCAATTTTGCCCTTGACCTAATTTGTCCCCTTCCCCCATTAAATACCATCCCCCACCTACCTACCATCTTCATATCAACCACCATTCCCAAAATACAACCCATCTCCCTCAAACACTCTCAAAGTCGGCCGCCCTTCCCCTTCCATACTCGATCCACACACTTCCTTTCTTCATCCCGATCCAACCACAAAAAGACCTCCCTAACCTGATTCCGAGTAGAAATTTCGAGTTCAATATAGTCCTTCATCCCCCATCTAGATCTAGATTGAGGAAATTTGAGTTCTAAGTGCTTATTTGTTTAAAAGTTCAATACTCTTCGAATCCGGTATGTGTTACTCGATCTCTACTTATTTCTTTGAAAAGTTTGTGCTTTCATTGCATAGATTGAGTAATGCCATGTTTGATTGAGAGCTTGAGCTTGAGCATCAATGGTGGATTTGCATGATTTGTGAAATTGAGCTTTAAGGTTGTTTATGCATGCTTAGATCCATTTAGAACTTCGATTAGGGATGTTTGATGGTTGAATTTGAAATTGATAGAGTGATTTGGGTTGATTTGAGGTTAGAGTCGAAGCATGAACTAGGTCGAGATCGACGTTCCCAGGAGAGTCGGGCCCGAGGTGTGGAAGTCGGTCCAACAAGTCGGACCGAGGTTGAGTAAGTCGGGCCCGACATAGGTTGGAAGTCGATCCATGTTGTTTTTTCTTTCTTCTTGTGATATCATGTGGATTCATGTGTTTCATTGTTGGCTATAGCCTAATCATGATGTAGAATGATCATTTGCTTAGCCATTGTTAGAAGATGTCCATGATGATTTATGTTGGATTGAGATGCATGTGTGTCTAGAGACTAAGTATGGGGTTCCCTTTGTGTTGAAGTGTTGTTGTGTGTTGATGAGTGCTTTTGTTGAGTTGTATGGAGTTTATCTTGGACCCTTTTGTTTGGTTGGATGTGTGTAGGTACCATGGAGACAAGAGCTTCATCATCTCATGTGGAAAGGCCAAGGAAGAAGTCCAAGAAGTCAAGGAAAGAGCCGAAGTTGGATGATGTCTATTTGGAGGAGGATGAGCAAGTGGAGAGTTATGCAAGATATATGGCGCTCGAGCATCACACAAGGTGGCTTGATTGGGAAGCCGTGAGGAAGATGGACATGGATCAAGCCCTTCCAAGGTGCTACTCCCACATCGGTCTCAATGGGATGCCAAGGTGGGACAACACCCACTACCCCGCCCTCACCTCGGAATTCATGGCCACGTTCGAATGCACTTATGACAATGTGGAGGATGAGGAAGGGGCGATCACTTTCCGATTGGGCAATGAGGACCACAATCTCACTCTTAGGGATTTGGCTACCTACTTCGGGTTTCCATGCCCAAGAGAAGGTCAACCAAGTGTGGCGTCATGTGGTCGGAAAGAGCAAGATGAGAAAAGGCGCCTCCACAACCGAGATTGCTAGCCCTCTTTTTCGGGTCATGGTGCGAGTTTTGGGGTGTGCAATCTACGCTCGTCATGAGTTGAGCAAGCCGATGAAGGAAGAGATCATGTTGCTCCATGAGATGCTCTTCAACACCGAGAAGCCCATGAACCTTGCATGGGAGTGGGTCAAGATGGTGCGAGACTTCCAAAGCTCCTCTTGGATCTACTTCGGCGGGATGATAGCAAGGCTCGCCATGCGTCTAGGAGTTGATCTCGACAAGTATTCTCCGGCTCCGAATGGTGTTGAGTTCATGAACATGAAGTATTTCAAGAAGGCCAACATCATCAAGGAGAAGCTCTACATGATTTCCTTGGCCCCTCACTCAAACTATGATGGAGTGTCGATCCGGTTGGTGCACCTTTATGATCTTTCTCGGTATCAAAATTGGTACCAAGTGTGGTCCGGAAAGCCACACTCATTTGGTGACCCCGAAGGTGCAAGGGAGGGGCGGCGACAACAACCTCAACACATCCGGTTTACTTCCCCTCCATCTACACCGGATTCCGACCAAGACAACTTCGTGTTTGTACCTCATGGGGAAGACATGGAAGTCGATCAAGAGCAAAATGAAGAAGATGAGCGCCTCCAAGGCTTGATGGCCGACCTCCGAGCCACGCACCAAGCTCCAACACTGGCGGACCGAGGTACACACCAAGTCGGGCCCGACTTTCCTCAACGTCGGTCCAGTTCATTCCATGGTGGTGAGGTCCCGAGGCATTATGAGCGTGGAGAAGGGAGCGGTGCAAGGCGAGAGCAAGCTCAAGGTGGTGGTTATGAAGGCTATGCCCAATGGTACGGTCCGGGAATGGTGTTTCCCGAGCGACAACAACCGGTGGACATGTCCTTCTTGGCCAACCAAATGGCCCATCTCCAACTTCAACAAGAGAATGTTCTCCAAGCGGTCCATAAAGTGAATCTCCAACAACAACAAATGTACCAACATCAACAACAAATGTACCAACAACAACAACAAATGCTTCAACAACAAAGTTCTTTCCAAGCTAGCCAACAAGAGATGAACCGAGCCCTCGGCTACACTAGACGAGAGGTGGAGGAGCTTAGGGAGGTGGAAGACCAAAGGTGGCGGGTCCAAGATAGCTTCAACACATGGATGAGCGGGAACTTCCCTTCCCGTGAGGACCAATGGACACGCCCGGAGCCTCAACTTCAACCACCACCACAAGACTTCTACCAAGAGCAAGTGTACGAGAGGGAGTGGCAAGCAAGGCTCCAAAGAGGACGTAGACGTGACAACCCTTTCGAATGATCCTATACATGCCATTGAAGAATAAGAAATTGTGAGCTCTTCATACTCTTCTCTCTTGCTTTTAAGTTTGATGGGGACATCAAAATTTTAAGTATGGGGTGGGGGTAGGTGTGTTCATGATTTCACTTGTTTATGTTTGTTTGTTATTTTGAGGATATTAGTTTGTGTTTTTAGTTTGTATTTGGGATGTTTGCTTCTTGGTTTGTGGTTTGATGAAAGACATGGATGATTAATTTGGTCTTGAATGGATGAGTTTTTGGTTTTAGAGAAATTTTTTGCAAAAAATCCATAAAATAAAAAAAAATTGAAAAAAAATTGTGTTAAAAACAACAAAAAGATTTTGTGTTTTGTAGGTTTTGGACTAGAAATTCTCATCTTAGATTGCCAAAATAAAAGCTAATGATGATGTGAGCATGTAAATTCCTTTGCATATTTTTGGATAGTTTAGCCTCTAAAATGATGTTGCTTTTGATGTGATCATGATATCTTGCTTGTTTTATTGAACATGTGAGTTCTAGGATGAGTTCTTATGCAACTAAGTATGAGTGACCCTTGTGAGATTGATTTTTGGCCATTTTAGGGATTCTTGTTCATATTTGCATATCCCTCATGTTTCTTGTGTGATTAGCTCATTCATGCTTAGTAAAACTTGCTATTGCGGTGTTTATCTATTTTCCAAGACCGTCATGAGATTTGTCCTAGCATTGTCACATTGATTTTGAACTTTATTCTTCTAGTCACATAAATGTTCCATATCCTACCATGAAGTTAATCCTTTGTTTGTAGGCCCGTTCTAGCCTAAGCCTTTGTTTGAAACTCCTCAAAAATATTATTCCTAGCCTTATATGACTTGACCCTTATGGGATTGGACTTTAGAAGAGAGGTTTGGAGTGTATTTGAAGAGTTGAGATTCTCTTGGGTTTAAGGGCAAAGAATGGTGTTATGAATCATGTGGGTAGTGCATCTTTGTTGTACAAAAATGAAAAAGAAAGAAAAGAAAGAAAGAAAATGTTGGAAATGTAAAGTGGAATAAAGGAAAAGGGCCTAAATGAAGAAAAATGGTCCGACCGAGTTACAAGCAACATCGGGCCCGATGTCATAAGAAAGTCGGTCAAAAATGTAGAAAGTGTGGAAAATCCAACAAAAAGCCTAAGAGCAAAGATGAAGTGGAATGTTAAGTGAAATTTTGGGTTGAAAGGAAAAATGTTAAGTCTTTTGGGTGAGTGTGAAAGTAAATGTGGAATTTTGGTGAAGTTGGTGAGAGTTTAGGTTGTTCAATCCCCATTGTAAGCACCACAAGACCAAATAATTCCCACCTTGAGAAATACCAAAAGCCCCATTACAACCCGGCCGAATGGAACCTCTTTGAGGACCTCCATTGAGCCAAGTTCGAAATTCTTTGTGTACTTTGTATTTGGCATCTCTAGGTGGAGGAATTGGTGATATTAGCTTCAATAGTAAATTTCTTACTTGCATGAATTTTGAGCTTAAGTGTTCATTGCTAAACCCAAACACATGATGAGTGATACACATTCACATATCCCTAAAGTGAGGCTTAGTTGCATTGACTCTATTCCTTGGAACACTTAATCATGTGTGATGATGTAATCTTGTTTGAATATCAATCACTTGTGCTTAAAATGTGTTTTCATACGAGGCTTTACTTGAAGACTATGTTTCGGTCTTGCTTACATTGTTATTGCTTGAGGACAAGCAAGTTTAAGTATGGGGTATTTTGATGTCTCTTTATTTGGTGGTGTTTTCATATGTGATTTCCTTTGTAAATATGTTTCTTTTTCTCCTTTTCTTGTGTGTTTTGTTCCTTTTTAGCTTAGTTCCCGTATTTCTATGAGTTTCGGAGACTACGCGCATTTTATGTGTTTTGTAGGTAATTGGCGTGAATCGAGGATCTATTTGAAGGAGGGTCGAGACATGGAGCAAAGGCCGAGCTAAAGCGGGAAAGAGAGGAGCAAGCCATGGATAAGAACAAGAGGAAAGCCAACAAGAAGAAGGTGGAACGAGGTCCGGACCGAGTTGCAACCACGCCGGGCCCGACTTGAGAGTTTCCAACCTCGGACCGACATGCACAGTAACTCGGGCCCGAGGTCCTCCGTGTCAGTCCGAGTCGGTCACCGGACTACTTGGGCTCCAAGGCATGGAATTGTGGACTTCCACTTTTGCCCCTCATCTAATCTATAAAAGGCCCTCTTGTCTTCTAATTTAGGGGTTCGAGGAGAGTTCCCTCTCTCACACACAAAAGGGTTCCCACACTTGGCAAGGAACCAAGAGGATACTTGGAGAGCAAGGAGAAAGGAGAGGAGAAGGAGAGAGAGAGAATCGGCCAAGGGAGAAGAAGGTTTTGTTGATAGATTAGCTTCCTTTGTTTTGATCTTGTGGATTTGGAAATACTTGATTGGAATTTGTGGATTGCTTTTGATTTGAATGAAACTTTGCTTGGTTTTGAGATTGATGATGTTGATTGCTTTCCCTTTTGATTTATTTGCTTTCTTTGTTTGCCACATGGAGTAGATCTCCTTGATCTTGGGTTATGGGGGAAAACCCTAGCTAGGTTTGGGCTAGAAACCCCAATTCCATAGCCTTGAGTGATTGATCTAAGGAAACCACTCTACATAGAGCTACAATTCCTTGTGAAAGTTGGGAATCAAGGCTTGAGATTGGAAAAGTAGCAAAAGTGAACATGTGTCAATCTCAAGACCTTGCTTCGAAGGGGATTTCCCCAAGGATCGAGGTGTAGATGTGGTTGGAACGAGGGCGAAAGCACTCGATCCTAGTCCGATCATCACTCATTGCTTGAATTGGGGTGGAAAAGCCTAAATCTACTAGAGAAGGAACCCAAAAGCCCAAGATCTACTTTTAATCCTTGAAGTTCGACAACCCCAGCTACCTCGGGCCCGACTTACCTAGTGTCGGTCCCGACTTCCTCTTGTCGCCAACCTCGGGCCCGACGTGACCTCAGTGTCGGCCCCGTTTGTTTTCTTTGTTTTCCTTTGTTTTACGCTCTCCTTTCTAGCTTTTTAGTATCTAGGCACATCGATCGAGTAGACTTCCCGAGTGTTCGACACCCACCACGTGCTACAACGGGGTCGGGTTATAAATTGTATCTCTAGACCCTCGCACAATCTCGAGGCGATCAGTAAGCTCTCCAACCAGCTCAGGGCCTTTCCAGTAAGAGACCACCTGAAAGCTTTTAACAGAACATATTCAAGTGAGACACCTTCAGCAGTAATAGTGTCACATAAATCAAGAAAATTTCTAATATGTTTCATAGGGCACTCAGTAGGTTTCTCTTCAAACTGAGCCCGTTTGATCAATGATATAAATTGAGACTTAATCTCAAAAGGTTTCTCTATCTCTGGAAGGACAATTGGAGACTCTGGCACCCTCAGTTCTGGATGCATGTATTGTTTGGCATTCCTCGGATAGGCATTCATCTCTTCCTGCTGACGAGCACTGTTGACTCGTTGACGCTCAGCCTCGGCAGCAGCGGCATCTTTTTCGGTTTTTAACGCCTCCATCTACCCTGGAGTTCAGCCATCTGACGAGTCATCTCCTCGGGTGTAGCCATAGCTCGGTTCTCACAGTGCAGGGAACATTCAGGTTCTGAATAATAACCGGCGTTGTCAAATTCGAGCCTTCGACGTCCAACTGGCATACGCTGAGAAAACAGACAAAGAAAACAAAATTAAAAACAAAAACGGGGTCGGGCTATTCCCAGACCCACAGATAGACAAACAAACTCATTGCTTCCCCAGCAACGGTGCCAATTTTTTGACGTGTCTTTTCTCTAGACAACAAATAAATTTATAAGTCAAGACCCCGCTGAGTATAGGGGAGTCAAGATCGTTCCACGGGAAGCACTGTTGTTTGTTTATCAACTACTAGAAATAGAAACTAAGCAAAATCAACACAAAACACCCACGACCAACCACGTTAACGACTTTGTCAGGGTCGTTAACGAACCTGGATAACACTACTAACGACCTAAAGCACAGGTTCGGTACCGAGGCAAATACTCAATAGCGAATATAATGATAGAAAACTCAAATAAGAATAAAAATCTAGGACAAGGGTTACCACAACATAGCTATGCATATAAACTCGTAAGAAGATAAAGATCATGCCTTTAAATAGATAAATTCATCAACTTTTGCTGACTAGCAAGCAAATTAATCTATTCTCATAAACTAATTCACTCAATCACTTGTTTTGAATCAAAAGCTCGAAACTTTCGTATTCGAACAATATCAATCTTCAAGTCAATAACTTTCTCTCTCAATCAAGTTAAGAACTCAAATTACCTCGATTCTCATCTAGGCATAAACACAACAAGCAATCTAAAATAGATAAAAAGGCATTCAACACTTCAACCTACTCATCAAACATGCATAACTATGCCGGGTTTCAACCCCGACCCTAGAATAGAAAAACTACTCACTACTCATAACTATAAAACAAATAACTTCAATAGAAGAAAACATTGAAAACAAAACTACTTCAAATTAATAAGAAAATTATCGTCTTACAGACTTCAGAAGAAACCGAAAACAACAAGACAACTCAGGCTAACGAACTGATTAACGATCCAACTCTCTCTCTCTCGATCGACTTGGCTCGATATCCTTCTCACCCGACTTCTCTTGTTCGGCTCTCCTAAAAATCGTCTCCTGCTCGCTACTCCTCTTCTTACAGCTAGAAAGAAGGGTATTTATACTAATAAAGCTATCTAATAAAAAGGCTAGAAGATAAAAAACTTTCCTAAAAGATAGAAGCTAACTCTAAAAAGATAGAAAGATAACCTAGAAAGATAACAAGACATAAAATATAAAATATAATAACCCTAAGACTCATTAAAAACCCTACCGACACGGAATTATCAGGATAAATTTCCGCACAGGGTCGGTAGACATCACTAAGATCCCTCAAAAAATTCTATCTCTAAGCCTCGTTAATGACCCTTTACAACCTCGTTAACGAGCCTGGATTTGGTCTTCTTTAACTCTTCAACTCTTAAAAGCTTGAACTTCAACTTCTCATCTCCATACTCTTCCGTCTTTCACCATAGTACTCCAATTCAGCTTCAAAAAGCATTGTTTCCTTGCTAAAACCTACAAAAAGACACAAAACGGAGTAGCTTCCATACTTTTCACAAAATATGCAAAAGCATCCAAAAACAAACAAAACTAACCCTAAAACTATTAAACTAATCCTAATAAACTAAGAAAACACACTAAAAATTATATCAAAAACATGAATATCAGTACGTATATTATCAAAAAAACATTACCGGGAAACTATAATTGAAAATTACAATTGTAATTGGCTAGATTTGTATGTAAATTATCAAAAAATCAAAATTGAAAATTAAGATATATCATAATTGAAATTTAAAGATTTGGCAACAAAAAGATTCGATCCTATCTAAATATCATAATGGAAAAAAATATAGATTAACAAAAAAAAAAATTGACTTGATTTGTACATAGATTGTAAAATCGTAACTCATTTTTTCTATATATTTATTATGATTCTTTTTTTTAATACCGTAACTCATATTGGAAATGTCAAAACAATGATAAGGTTGTCGAAAACATGTTAAGATTATATCTAGACATAACTATTCTAATTCTTTTTTTTAGAAAATATGTTAATTGTTAAATTTTCTGTTCAATTTATTCGTTATGTACTATGGTCATATTGATCAATAACAATTTATTATTCATTTTGTAATTTAAAAGTATTATAGGATAAGATCTCGGTCTATATTTATGTGAGTTTTTTAAGATTATATTGGAGAGTTGTTAGGATCAATAACGATATGTTAAAATCTTATCCTATAAAATACATAAAAAAAAAATATTTTTATGTCAATTTAATGGAAATTAGTTTTTACGAATCAGTTTTTATTTTGTTAGAAAATAGGTTAATTGTTAATTTTGTTGTTCAATATATTCGTTATGTACTTACATATATGAGCATATCATACATATGGATCATTAACAATCTATTATTAATTTTGTAGTTTAAAAATATTATAGGATAAGATGTTTGTATATATTTATAGGAGTTTTTTGGTAGATTAATATATTGAAGAGTTGTTAGGATCATAAATATTTGGTAAAAAATATTTTTATATGTAAATTTCTCGAAATATGTAACTAAATTTCAAAAAAAACATTATTGTAATCCAATAAAATAATTAAAAAGTTGATAGAGATTTGTAGATTATGTGGCAATATGATGTGTACATAACATATGAGTGACATGGAAAAATTTTAACATGTGAACTATGACATGAAATATTTATAAAGATGTCTAAATTATAAGAAAATGACACGTGTAAAAATCTGAGGTGGTTTAATATAGGATCGACATGTGGCGAAATCCTAGGTGGTGTAATGAGAAGACTCCAAACCTTATTGCTTTTGTATATATAGTAGATTATGTCATTAAAACAATCATTCTACTTAAATATAACAATAATTATAATTAGGTTAAAGTATTAGATAACTATGTAATGCGCTACATTAAAAGTTTAATGCAACATATCTCATTCCCTTCGATACTCGAATCAGATTTGTATTCTCCGTCTTCCTCGTTGAAGACACCCATTCTTCAAACGATGACATTTTGCAATTCATTTAGATGGATGAATTTTTTAATGAAATGAGAATGTTAGAGATGTATACATATTATGTCGTTAAATATAGTTGTTGCATTGGTGCTCATACAGGTTGAGCGCTCCTTCGGGAAAAGCATTTGTCCTGGATAAGTATTTTGCGCTTACTAAAAAAATCTGTGTGTATATTTCATCACCTTATATAAATAAATGCGACCCCAAGAGAGAGTGTGAGTGGGGCGCTAGAAAGCTTAAGCAAGGATGAGGAGGACACCAACTTCACCGAGCCATTGTCCGAAGAGGTGGAAACTAGTGAGAGAATCAAGAAGAAGAAGAATCAAGAGTGGCCAACACTCGTGGCAAGAACAAGGAGAGGAAGGATAAGAGGGCCGAAAAGGAAGGCAAGGTTGTGAGGTTCAATGAGGCACCCACGGTTGAGATTTTGCACATGACGGGGAGGGGGGAGACAAGGAGGACGCCGGGCAGCCCGGTCACGGTGCTCGGCCTCAAGGCAAAGGTCAAGTGGCCCGATGGAGCTCATAGGAGGACCACACGAAGTTCGATTAGATCGGCTAAGGCTTAGGCTACTTGGCTTTGGTTGTTTGCTTTGTTTGTGTCCTGCTTTGTTTTAGACCCTTGTTGTTAGCTTGTTATGTTTGATTTGCGTAGCTTGGAGGGCCTGCGAGCCCATCCATTACGCTTTGTCTACTCGAGGCATAGTATGGAAAGCCTACGTGCTTATCCATGTATACCCCCGATATGACTTCTCGCTTGTACCCACCTCCCCGGAGGTCCATATTTCACACTTCTATCCGAGTTTACCTTACACCAAAAAAAAGAGTACAAATAGTTTCACACGAATACACACATTAATTAGTTCAACTTAAAAACTACCATCCGTTTCACAGCAATACGTATCCTATAGAAAAGATATAGAAATGTCTTTCAAGTTTCTGGGTTGTACTGGGTCGGGCAAATCCACCTTATTGACTGAATAATAGAATGGTAAATATTGTTGCCCGGATTGGGATTTTGGATGTTGGTCCTGGATAACTCGACTCAGGTTTCCGCTATTGGGAAAACTGACCCGATTTTGTTACCTAAGCGATAACACTTGATATTGACAGGGTATGGACCGAGCTGGACACGGTTATCCTCCTCACCCGAGAAGAAGCACAGGGTGTATAGGGCCACCTCAAACTCCGGGCTTACTCCTACGAAGCTGCTTGAGACGGATTTCAGAACACCATTCCACTCAAATTGAATTGTCACAAGTTGTGTTTCAGAGTCAGGCTGCAATAAACTATCAATCTCAGTCTTAGCTTGTCACTGAAACTTCAAATTTGTTTTCAAAGAGAAAAGATCTAGAGATGCTAATGCACATTACTTACATGCTCCCCACGCCTACGCGGCAAGATGTATCCTTGATAATCAACTCTCCCCTTGGCTTCTTCTAGGTAAAACTGCAGCAAGGCCAAAAAGATGAGTCAGTGAGTTTCACAAGTGATTGATTCCCCAGCTAAAAATGGAACGAATAGAAAGGACACTTGAGGAAAAAAAATATCTGACCTCTATGGTTTCCTTATATGAAGAGCTTTTATTTTACTAATTCAGTCTATGCATACATTACAACCGAGCAGTGTTTTCAGAATATGAATAGCTCATTTTCATAAGATGTATTTCTCTGATCGATGATTTCTTTAGAAGATTGTTGATGCAAAACTACCCTACGTCGTTGCGATAGATTGGTGTTCCTTCTCTAGATTAGTCAAACGAGAAGATACACATTAATGAATAATGCTTTAAAAAGGGACATACAACAAAGAGTTTCTTATATGCTTTCGTAAATACAGATCAGTACAAGGTTGAATTATTCTGACGTCAAATGCCAGCCAAAATTATAAATTAACTTAATGAGAACAGAGTACAGCATAAAAGTTCTAGTGAGTTCCATATAAACAACACCCTTTTTGTATAATTTATATTAGGGTGCAAAGTCAGCTCATGTAATCGTTATCACTTAAATTCAGCTATAACATATTTATGAGCGAAAAATATCCTCCGCCCTGAAGCAAACTTCCAATTTTTTTTTTTAAATTCCAACTATGCATGCCAAAAATTACATTAGTCTTCACAACAACAACAACATTGACCCAGTGCAGTTCCCCTCGAGGAGAATATGGGGGGTCAAGAAGGAGGCACCCCTGGCTTAACGCAGAGGGGGTGCGACCAAAAGACCCAAAAAAACATATACAAAAAAACCTGAAAACCAGCCCCCTTCCGATCCAAACCCTTCTTAATGCCCACCAGTTCTATATTTCCAGGCCAGACTAGACACAGAATATTCAGGATAAAATCTCCTAAAGGATTGGTGAAGGATGGCTTCTGGTGTGATTTAAAATATGAGAACACGTCAGACCACCTTAATTTTTACCATAGAATTTGAATGAGATGCAACAACTTTTGTGATCTTTACAAGAACATTCTGCATGTGCTCTTTCCACAGCTACGAATACCATATGTAAGAAAGAGGTTGTATGTGGAAGCATGGTAAAATATGGCCCTTGATTGATTCACTCATAAACAAAATTTTTTTCTCAACGGAAATCCATATGTTGGGACTCTTAGCACTGAAAGAAGTAGTTAAAACAAGCATTGATCAGCACAGCGACATACCTGAATCCAGTTGTGAAACCCAGAGACTTGTTCCTCTCCCCTGCTCTTGATTTCTCCAACGAAAACATGCTCAAAAGCGGATGATGAACCAGATGTACCACCTCGGCCATAAAGACCAAACCAGAGTTCAGTCATCATCTGCTTAAATTCACGATAATCCCCAGAGATAACACGTTTCAGTGAAAGATACTTGTACAGATACTTGATAGGTGCAGTTCTACTGATCTCTTCAATGAATGCAATTTGTTCTTGTTTCTCTTCATTTGTAATTACTTCCTTGTACCCTTCATGTGGGTTGTAATTATCAAGAAGTGCAAAGAAACGTGATATAGTAGGTCTCCTCAGTACATCATCCCTTAGCCAGGTGAAAAGACTTCCTTTAGCCATGTCATCTTTGTTGTAAACCTTCTTTCCCTCGCCACAGTCAATCTCATAGTCTTGCCCCGGTACCAGGCGGTTGAAATCAAGCTCCCATAGCTTGTTACAAGCTCTTGAAAAGTCCAAAAGCTCTTCTTCACAAGGTTCTATTCTAGCAATATCCACAACGTCTTCGGAGTATTTCTGCTCACTAGAAGGCAATTTATATGTACTCCAGTGATCCATATGTACCTGTAGATTGTCTAGTGATTAGCATTCAACATAAACAGCAGTTGCCATCGACAAAAAGCATGCAGGACAGTTTCCAATTAATACTTCCACAATAATGATTGAATAACGATGACTTCTAAAGCCTCAAGACAGCATCACCATTCACAACAAAAACAACAGCAACAACAAAAAGAACTTGTGGACTCAAATTGGCAGAGCCGAAGTGCTTGACATTTACTTGAACTCAATTCCTCAGTCTATTTTTGATTGGTTGATTTTGTCAATAAGGCAGAAGAGCAAACTGGAAAAGGTTGATCAAGAAGATAAACAGAATTAATTTCAGGAGAAAAGGAGAAAGAGTTATCATATTTCATTTGATGTAAATTCACATTGACCTTTCCATACAAGGAGCTCTATATATACAGACTTATAACATTAGCTTTCCTATCAATATTTGACATCAGACTTGCTAAAAACATAACAAACTCAGTAATGAATAATGACCTGTAATAACCAAAAGCTTAAAACTCTAGCTAGCCACATCTTACCTAACCTTTAAAAATCAATGAGCTGGTTTAGCACCATCCTATGGTACTCCAGTGACTTATTGCATGAGAGTCACATCCAAGAGAAACTGGCATGAAAGAGAGTGTTACAAACCTTTTGAGGTCTTTTTGGGTGCTTCTTGTGGGCAGTTTGCCAACCGCCATTGCTTTCCTCAGCCCCTTCCTGTGTAAGCAAGAAACACGCTTAAAAACCGAGTACAACAAGGCACTAAAGCAAGCAGCAAGGCTTCAGTGCATAACTGACCTTTCTGTTATAAACATCACCACTTTGCCTTCCATCTTCAACATTTCCATAACTGTGATGGACAGCCTATTGACAGCATAGCCATAGTCAACATTAAGCATCGACCAGAAAGCACAAGAACACATATTGGACGCAGAGAGAGACACAATGAACATGGACAACAAGCAATAAAGATGATGTGAATATGGTAATTGGTACAACAATTGATTTCCTTTTGCTTCTGTTTTTTTTTTTCAGCCAAGTGTAGAATAAGTGGTAATATATGCAGCTTGAAGCATCTGAATCAAAGAGATCAATCAGCAACTCTGGAATATGAGCGAGCATAAGACAGATGATTGGTCATTTTGAAGACTTTAGTTAGTATCTAGATTCAGCTCATCAGGCTTCTTAATAAGCCTAATTTTTATTGATTTCTTGATGCATCAATACGAAATGCCCGGTATTTGATCATCCCAATCCTCGTAGCTTCTGATGATCATCAAATTGAGAGGATGATAACTAAAACCAAAAAAATCTGATCACAACATACTTGTAGTTGTGTGATACATAATTCAAGTGCAGAGGCTCAATCCTTCCACCAATCAAACTACAAACAAGACACAAAATTCAAGGAAAACATAAAAAAAAAATTAAATTAACCGGTCTATTCCACCGATCCTCATTGGGATTGCTGCCATGGCTGATCTGATCTGGACGGTGGCTATGGTCGTCTCTCTGTCTCTCCTCTACCCCCTCCGGCTCTCCGGACACGACCTGCCCAAGTGATTTCGAGCAGCCATTAGCCGATTGGAACGACGTTTTACTTTTACCGAAGAATTTAACAATGAGGAGCAGTTGTAAGTTGAAACCTGTGCCCAAGTGGATCTGGAACGCTCTTCGCGCGACTCCGGAGAATCGTTCTCCGCAGGATCGCCGATAACGACGTCGGCCAAGCCCTTGATCAGACCCTCCATCTCAAAGACGTGTTCTAGTACTCGGCGGCAATAATGTAATCAATACTTTATGTAATCAATAAAATGATTCAAAAGAAGAGATTTTTATCGGGATGGGAGTTGCTGGTAGTTGAATAAAGTAGGACGAAAGGAGCAAGGACAGGTGGAGTGGAGTAATAAAAATAAGTAAAGTTCGAATAAATATAAGTAATGAACTTCGGCAGCGATGGGCGAATCACACATCTCACTTTGTGAATTGAATAAGCAGATCTGAGCCATGCCCAGAGTGAGGCACACAATCGGGAGCTTACATGTGTAAATTTTGGGGACCAGCTTCTCATGAGGCCACCAAGGAACCACGCCACGACAATAAATTTTGTAGTAAATCTCCAAATCAGAGTTGCCATAAAATTAAAGAGTTGTCACCGTTCCCAGCCACGGAAATGGAGAAATTCCTCTGCCAGTTCCAAATCTCAGAGATACACTATCAAATTGGCACATTCTTATCCATATGTTTCAAAACAAGTACAAAGAAATCATTACAAATCCCTAACTTGGAGTGATTTGGCAACGTGGAAGTGTTTGAATGAGAGTGGAAAATTGAAAGCATGGGCGAAATCGACTCCGGCAAGGAAATCGAAGTATGCCTACCCGGATTTGCGGGAAAAGGACGGTGACGCGGACAAAGAGGATTCGACGGAGGCACTGGGAGTTGGTGGAGTCGAAACTATTTATTGTACAATACATCCTTCTCTTTTCGGTCAATGGTTCTGGTATGGTTTGCTTCTTCTATCTAAGTGCTTTGTTTCCATGATTTTGTCACAAGCTTTCTCAACTGGTCTCTTTTCTCTTTTCGTCTCTTTTTTCTGCTTTTCACCATGACTACGCCTGAGAAAACCTACAAAGAGATACTGATGTCAAACAAAGCGTCGAGCTTCAATTCTCCCTCTAAGACTGAGGAAGTCGATGAGGTGATTGGAGCATTGGAATCGTCGGCTGAGGAAGCCTTTGACGATTTCCTTTTTGAGGAAGAGGATGTCTCATCTGAAAATGCTGAAGAGGAAACGGTTGAGACTGATTATGAGAAATTTGTGCAAATTTGTCTATGGTCAAGAAAGAGATCAAGATGCTTGAGGCAAGCTATCTCATAGGAACAATCTGGCGTGGAAAGGTAGAGGTTTCAAAGCTACAACAGAAACTAATTGTTGACTGGGTTTTTGTCAAAAGGGGACTCAAAGTAGCTGATCGTATGAATAATTGGGTGGAAATTCAGTTTGGGAACCCCATGGATAAAGATTTGGTTTGGGAATACAAGCCATACTATGTGTTCGGTTCCTTGCTGGTGTTAATGTCGTGGAAGCCGAGTTTTGATCCATTTTCTGAGGAAGTGCGTGCATTGGATGTCTGGGTCAGGATTATGTCACTCCCGACTGAATATATGCGGTTCGAGGTGATCCAAGCTATCCTAGATTTCAACAGAATCGAGAGTCTTATAAGGCTTGACGATGTCACAAAAAACAGATCAAAAGTTAAGTATGCTCGGGTTTGCGTACGCATCGAGTATTCAGAAAAGTTAAAGGGGTATGTGCTTTTGCCTAATCTGGAAAATCCTATAGAAAGAGTCTCTTTCAATTTATGGTATGAAGGAATTTCGAAGGGTTGTGTCAATTGTATTGCACATGATCATGTGTTTAGTAAACGTCCATTGAGGATTGTGATGGAAAAAAAAATTTAAGGTCATAATTGAAATGAATAAAGGCAGGATGGGAGCTGAAAAGGAAATAATGGAGGATAAAGAGGAGGAAAGGATTGAAGTTGAACAAGGATGGAAAAAGGTTGAACATAGGAAAGGAAAACAGCCAATGGTGGCTCCAAGTCATAAGAAGAAGGTGCACTTGAAGAATTTTCAGAGAGCTGGGAAAGGAATAAAAATCATTGATTTAGAGAAAGTTGAAGAGAAGAAGGATCAAACTCAGGTGGCTGATGCGAATGCTGGAATAAATGCTAAGGAGAAATCCCAGGAACACTCTGCTTCGGATGACGTTGTGCCTTCGATTTCTAGGGAGGTCACTAAGATGAAGAAAGTTGCTAATTCCACAAATTTTCCAGTGGCTGCTGCTGAGATGGTGGACCTTGATCAGACTATCTTTGTTTTTTGTGGTGACCTACCATTGGGAACGATTCAGGAAGGTACCGGATATCTCCTACAAGACATTGTGCAAAGTTTCCCAGGCAATCGGGCTCCAGAGTCTCAAACAATTAAGGTGGATGATGATATTGATAACTCGTTTAAGAGCACACATTCTAGGTCCTCTATGATTCAAAAGCTTCGTAATATGAGGATGCATAAGGAAGACCACTCCATGACGGATTCAAGAAAGCGCAAGGGTGAAGACGGAGAAGATGATACGGCTTCTTCGGGATTGAAGAGGCCTCGCATAGAGATTCCATGATAAGTAAGTGCCCTTTGATCCTTAGTTTTCGGCCGAAGTGGGCCTCTTACAAATTGTTTTTGATTAAATGTTTATTCAGACTAAGATTTAGTAGAAACCTATGGTGGTAATGTTGGCAAGTACACTTGGTCTTGAAACTAGGGATCCTTTTGCTTAAGAAGTATGTGAAATATGGTTTAGTCTATGTGTAGCTACTTTGTTATGTATCTATGTCATTTTGCTAAAAGCATGGAGTATGTAGCAGTTGTGAATATATGGTTTGTATGGTTAAGTTATGAACTTTGTAAATCTATGATGGTTATGCTAATATATTTGAATGTTTCGAGTAACTCTAATATATGGTCGGTTGCTTGGGTATGTGTTGTTAAGAAAGCTAGATGGGATCTTTGGTGTCCAGATTTTTTAGAATTTGTTAAAGATGTTTTTCGGAAATATAAACTAAGTGTTAGACTGGAAATGGTTTTGAACAGGACTATTTACCAAAATAAGGAAATGGGCTTACATCAAATGTTGATCTGGATCCACGTGTATAGCCAAACGAATGGGACAGTAATGCAACTCCATATAATTGCTTCACATAAAGTGAACCAAAGATTAATTATAGTTTGCCATCTTAAAACAAATGTCATTAGAAACAAACCAATCCATGAAATTGGTCACATGAAACTTGTTTTTTCATCGATTGAACAATCTTGCAAATCTATTAGCCTATCATTATGCAATATGCTAAGTTTTGGACTAATTTTACCAAAAAGCAAATGTTTCACTAGATATAAAGATCATGAGCATATGCATGCTTATAAACAGACTTCATCGCGGAAAATAGTCGACAATGGGAAAGGATCCCTTTCAAAACAATGGTTTAGTTTAAAATGAGAGTAGCTTCATGGAATGTACGCGGAATCAGACGAAAAAACTTTTGGACCCACATAGAAACATTTACGAAACTATATCATGTTAAAGTCATTGCAATTTAAAAACCAAAACGGAAAATGATCCAAATGAAATTTGCTGGCGTAAAGCAGGATTCGATAACATTGTACATTCACACGCAAGGGGTCGAGCCGGTGGAATTTGCGTTCTATGGAGAGAAAATCAATTCCAAGATAAGGAAACCTTTAGACTTTTAGACAAACATGATAGATTTATTTCATTCTTATACTCTTGCAATGGATATGATATGATGATGATTTTTACTTATGCTCCACCTCGTGAAAATGAAAAAAATGAATTTTGGACAGAGTTAACAAATTACGTGTCTAAATCATCGATTCCAAGTATTATAATAGGGGATTTAAATGAGATAAAAGATCCATGTGAGAAATATGGAGGTAGTATACCTCTACCATCAATTCACTAGACTCCAGAACTTTATTAATTAATGTGATCTAATTGAAACTAGAACGTCGGGAAATGAATTTAAGTGGAGGAAAAGGAAAGTTGATATTGATAATACGTATGAAAAGCTAGATAAAGTATTAGTATCATATAAAATTGCACAGTGGTTCCCTGACCTAGTAACTCATAATCATGCATTTTCATTTTTTGACCATTGTCCAATTTCAATTGATCTGAATGGTCGACAAATATATAAAGGAAGACCTTTTAAATTTGAAAAAATCTGGATGTAGAGAAAGGATTTTGGGAATCTGGTACAACAAACATGGAGAACTCAAATTCAAGGATCGAATATGTTTAATCTGGTAAAAAGACACGACTTTTTTTGAAGGACTAATCTAGCAAAAAGGGGATGGACGTAGTATTCAATTCTGGAAGGATCAATGGGTAACGAATTTCCCATTATTAAATGTATGCTCTAATAATCAAGGCGTCAATTTAAAATGCAATTGTCTCTCAATTCAACGATGAAAATAAGGAATGGAAAGTTAATGATTTGTCTTTGTGGTTACCTGATGAATGGGTTAACAAGATCACGTCAATTTTAATTCCGAAAAATGAAATTTGAGATCGACTATATTGGCATCCAAGCAAAAATGGCTGGTTTTCCACTCATTTGGCATCCTCATTCATATCCCATGAACATTGTACGAGAGATTGTGAATTTGATTGGATTTGGCAATTAGACATTACACCAAAAGTAAAATTTTTCTTGTGGAAAGTATGTACAAATGGTCTTCCAACTAAAGATCAGTTGCTACGACGACATGTGAATGTAACTGCGGACTGTCCATTATGTCAGAATCAAAGAGAAACAACGAAGCATCTATTATTACAATGTCGTGTGACATTAACGACATTCGCTGAAGTAGATCTTAACATTTCATATAGCATACTTCAATTTGTAACGGATAGTGATTCTATATTGTCAATTATCAAACGACTAAAAGCACAATTGAAAGAACCATTATTTCTGAAATTATGTATTATATGGTGGAGTGTCTGGTATTATCGAAACAAAACCACTTTCGATCAATCGATTGACGGGTCTACAAGAAACATACACGAATTTATAAAATCACAGATAAATTTGTGGGACAAAGCAAAAATGCAAAAAAGATTATATGATCATTCTCACACGATTGCAGAAGTAAGAAA
The DNA here is from genome assembly GCA_964016875.1 of Fallopia convolvulus. Lineage (NCBI taxonomy): Eukaryota > Viridiplantae > Streptophyta > Magnoliopsida > Caryophyllales > Polygonaceae > Fallopia > Fallopia convolvulus. Next base: position 20,457,496 of record OZ024732.1, read on the forward strand.
AAAGAAAAACACAAATAAAAAGACTTGGACTAAACCACCGCAGGGTTTTGTCAAAATTAATTTTGACGGATCAAAAAAGAACAATGGAATGGCAACAGCGGGATATATTATTAGGGATGATAGAGGAGGAACGATCACAATGAATTCTATTGTAAATGAAAATTGGAGCGTTATCCAAGCTGAGGCTAGAGGAATGTATGAAGCAGTTTAGACAGTTATCGAAAATTGAAATTGAAGGAGATAGTCTTATTGTTATTAATGCTTTATAAGGGAGTAGATCTTGCCCATGGCAAATTGAGATGTTAATTGCTAACACATTAGTTATTTTGCAATCCTTTGAGGTTGTTTGTTTTACCCATACACCTCGTGATTGCAATAAATTGACGGATTTGATCACTGACCTTCGACATACGGTTAGTGCTAATCAGATTCAGACCAACATTGGGCTTAAAACCCTCATCCGAAAGGATGCCCTAGGTTAAGTTTTCTTGACCTAATTTTTTCCTACTAAAAAAAAGCAAAGGAGTACTAAATGTATGAGTTTGGTTCAAATTGTCCGAGATAATTAATACTAGAGTTTTTTAAGGAGTTTTTCTTTTGGTTCCGTGAACTTTTGATTTTTCCTTTTCGTAAACTAAACTTAGTTAAATGGTAATTCTGTCCATTTTTCCTTAAAAATAAATTAAAAAGAAAATATCTACAATTTTCAATATTAATTAGCTAAGTTTACCCTTAGAACAAAAACTCAACCACCCTTGGACGCTGGAGACGAGCGGCTCGCTACGACTGCCAAGACGAAAATGACGGGCAATGATGTCCGCTTTTTAGGTAGGGTTTTTAGTGTCTAAATAGATTAGATTGAGTTAGTTTTCGTGCTTGAGTTTATGTTTTTTAGTCTTTTTGCTTTAGTTTTCGTATTTCCTTGAGATTCGGAAGCTACGCACTTTTTGTGTTATTTTGTAGGAGTTTTGGAGCTTGAAAGAAGAGTTTGGAGCATTGCAAGAGAGGGTGGACAAGCCATGAGGAAGATTTGAAGTTGACGAGCTGAGGAAGAAGGGCCGAGAAGAGTAAAATTATGAAGGAAGGTGAAGAAATCGACCCAAGATCGAGCTATGAGGGGTCGTACACGAACCAAGTTAAGGAACTAGGAGAACAAGACCCAGGCACGACCCTATGAGGGTCATGCACGACCCATTTGGGTCGTGCGTGGCGCCGACTTTCTCTCTATTCCGAGATCTTTTATGATTTATTCTATCTTTGTATTTTAGGAAGGTTGTTTTATCTTATTTCCTAGTTAATTAGGGCTCCTTTTCTTATATAAGAGGAGGTAAAACCCTTTGGCTTGGATCTATCGTTTATTTTGGCGTTGAAAAGTACTCTCTAGAGCGAAGGGAGACTTGAGGAACAAGTTTGAGATTTTTGTAAGATTTCTTATTGGTTTAGTTTGAATTTTGTTTGGATTGATCATGACTTCTTCTTTCTTTTTCTTGTCCTCCTATGCTATGAGTGAGTAGTTTTCTTAAATTCTAGGGTTGGGTGAAAACCCAACACAATCATGCATGTCTAAAATATGAATTCGTGATTTGAATGCTTGGTGATCATATCTATCTATTTTGTGATAAATTCCTTTACGAAAGTTGAGGCATATCTTGCAATTAATCTCAGCGAAAGTGTAAGGTTGATTGTTTGATTAGTTCTAATAGGATTATTTGCGAAAGTTGATATTCCTAGGTTGAAGGATAGATAGAAAGTTGTTTAATTTGCGAAAGTCGGTTGAATAACTTGAATTGTTTGCGAAAGTTGATTCTTCTATGATCTAAATTGCATGATAATTGTGAGTTCTTGTTGGATGCATGTATGATTGTTGTTGTGGTACCCCTAGCCTTGGAATTCGTCCTTTATATTGATTAAAACTCGTGTCTTTGCTTCGATCTCGACCCATACATCGTTCTCGAGCCTTTGCTAGTTTTGTGTGTGTTTCGTTGATTGTGCTCAGGACCGACCCCCTTAAGGTCGTGCACGACCTACTTTGGTTCGGTCATGGCGTTGTTTGCTTGTTATTTCTTTTCATAGTTTATCGACTAATCTTAGCACTATACTCATTCCCGTGGACGAACCTGACTCCGCTATACTCAGCGGGGTCTTGAATATAAATTTATTTGTTCAAGAAACCCTTCAACAAGCAAAAACGCCAAGCAACTCACCTGGATTATCCTCCTCAAAACCCATCGCATTGTCGGATGCTTGTCCTCCCTCACCGTCGTTGTCCCCCATCGTTTCAATCCGGCCACACTAACGTCGAAAGCCGGTGCACCAAGGCCTGGTTCTACTCCTTCATCAGGGCCTGGCATTTCGGCACCCCAATTTGCAACTCCGGTACATAATTTCGGCCCCATTAGGGTTCTAGGACCTCTTCGATTCGGTTTATTCGAACTGGATTTTGGTTCGGGTCGAGTACCTCACTCCCCCGCTTCAATTGCTGGCCAATTTATGTGTAGTCCTCTTCCTAATTCAAAGCTTGGATAGGCTTATTTTGTGCTTGGCCGGTAGCGAACGTCTCCTTAGATCTTGAAACCGGCGACGGCTGTTGGGTTTTTGACTTTTGGTTCACATGTAAAATCTATTGAATATTGAGAAATGAGAATTGTGGGTTTTTATTTTATTTTATTTTTTTGGCGGAAAATGATAAATGTACCATTTCACTTAAGTTTAGTTTATGAGAAGGAACTTGTCAAAAATATGAGGCGCCTCATATTTTTGACTAGTTCGTTCTCGTAAACCAAAATGAATAAAAATATTTTTTGGGCATCAGAAAGAAAAGTCGAAATCTCAAATGCACCTAAAGGAAAATCCCTTTTTAAAAAGAGAAAGAGTCACGTGAGATGAGAAATAAGTACAAATTCCGGTTATTCGTGTAGGAGCGAATTTTTCGCGTATTATTCGCCTAACTTTTCTAAAATAGACACACGCAGTTTGTTAATCAATGTTGGCCAATTATGGATCAATACTAACGAAGTATGCAACGAGTTTTTGATGCACATTGTTCATCGTTTTCGAACTTTTAAATTTTTAATTATACTTTTACCTTATTTATGTGTATGAACTCAATATTATCTAGTTTTTGATGCACATATAATTAGTGGGTCCGGTCGGTCAAATTTCGGTTCGGACTCCGATTCGGAAGAGGTCAAGGTTTGAGGTGGCACATATTTTAAAATTTTGTTTTTTATAAATTTAAATGCTATAATAGTTGAATATCATAGTATTTAGGATTATACAACTTTGAAATTCACAGAAAAATTCAATTAGCAAACATTATAATTTTAGGTATTATTTAACTTTGATAAGGATTATTTAGTTTTGTTCATTACAATAGTAGCATATCTTATTATCTAGCATTCAAATATTTAGGATTATAGAATATTAAAATGCATAAAAACAATTCAAATAGAAAAAAAGTTGAATTGATAGGAATAAAATTAAAAAAAAAATCAAATTTAAACTAAAATTTAAACAATCAGATAAAGTATAATTATAAATTAAATTTTAAAAGATGGTATAGACAATCAAATATAAATATAAATTAAAACATTTAAATAACTTTGTATGAATTTGTATTCAAATTAAATGCCAATTGATATGAAATTTAACATTACAAAATCGAATTTGAATTCAATTTTGACAAATGAAAGAACAAAATTTGAAATAAAAAAGATAAATTGAAAAAGTTCTAAAGATATTAACTATTAAATTATAAAGTCAAAATTAATCTTAAAAATAGAAAACAAAAATAAAATTAAAATCATATATAGAATTCAAATAACATATTTTGACATGCGAAAATATATTTTAAGGAGGTGCACGTACATGAGCCTAAGTACCATTTTAAGGAAGAAGAGGAAGAAGCAGCATTCGACAACGGTGGTTGCACATGCTTATTGGCATTAGCTAGGGCATTGGATGTGGATCAGTCAGATCCCCAATTGACTACTACAATGGAGTGAGATATTGACCCATCCACTACGATACCTGTTGAGGTCGACGATGAGGCTAACGAGAACAATGATGTCCTAGATGACAAGGGGGATAACGACGAGGTTCACATACAAATCGTCTATGATATCGAATTAGAAGCCCTTGTGGGTATGGTGGAGTACCTATTGTGGACGACCCCTTATGCCCCCAGCCCACCACCCCCTATCGCTACCACTCCTACCCCACCTACAATTCCTCTGGTCTAGGCACTCATTCCCCTCCGGCTCAGGCTCCCTCTCCCCCTCCAGCTCATGTCGAGGCTCCCGTCCCCCTCCAGCTCCCTCCTAGGCTCCCGATCCCCTTGTAAAGGATCCTTCGGCTCATGAGATCGAGGTCGCGGAGCTGGAAGTCCGTTGTATGGTACTCTCCCCGTTAGCTATCACACTCACATAGCTCGGGAGATATATCGATTAACTGAGCTCCTCCAGGGCGGTACAACAGAGTTAGCGTTCGACGATGATATTGTATGTACTTTGCACAAAATTAATGTATTTGTAGTTCTATTTTCTAATTCAAGGATAAGCTAAGAACCAATTTTATTTATTTCCCTTTCAGCGGAGGAAGATTTTGAGGGTTTGGTCATTACGGATGCACCTCAAAGGCATCAAACACGACATGGTCTTGGGCGAGCCCAACTCGTGGTTGTGACTCGTTCAACAAAGCGGTCTTGGGTCGCGTAGGAGCCCATGGAGTCGTCAATATGCGAGGGGAAGTGGGCACAGGTGTCAATGTGCGAGGGGTCGTAGGCGCAGGCGTCGATGTCCCTAGAGCAGTGGGAGTAGCATTCGTGGAGATCTTACGGTTGGTGGAATCCTTCGGCCTTCCACATCTTCGAGGTGGTAGAGCGGTTTGGGGCGCGCTCCCGTTGTCTTCATCTGCCTGTCTTTGCTACTCCTTGTCATACTCCACCATCCAATGCTCAAGAAGGGTCTTATCACTCTTGTTAGAGTACTTGGTGGATCCAATTGGCCTTAGTTGCCTTGCTATGACTGTCGGCTCAATCAATGCAGACTCTTCAAGCATCTCTATGTCAACAAACAACTTTGTGATTTGGTCTAGTTGATCTCTCGATATGGCACCACACCTCTTTTTTGCCACCATGTGGTTCCTTCTGATGTAATAACCTCCCTTTTAGTAAGTTGAACGGAGTTTCGGGGATGAAACTATTTTTAAGGGGGTACTATTGTAATAACTCTCTTTTCAAAGACGGGCAATGATGCAATTTTTCTTATTTTATTTAATAAAACATATGTGACACTATCAGAAGTATTACATGCCTCATTTTATTAGATAAAAAGTTAACAAATAATCCTTATAAGATTATTTTAGATAAATGACCTTACCCGAAAGGTCATAAGTCTTACTCAGTTTTAATAATAAAATTAAAGAAGTATGCATAAGTAGTGATAAGAAAAAAAACCATATGAAATCATTAGGAATAATTTCCTTAGGAGTTTTTAAATATTCTAAAAGCTATTTATTTATTATTAAGGAGTTTTAATATGTTACTTAATATTATTTTTAAATATTGTTGTGACAAAGGAATAAACTTTTAAGGCATGATAACGAGTCCTTAAAATGCTGGGTACAAAATATAATTTTCGAAATTTCAAATACCTAAGAAATGGATATTTTTGTCACGTTTTTAAAAGTTTGGGCTGAAATTGTAATTTTCCTTATAAATGGGGAAAAAGCGGTAAATTTCAGCAAAATGCCTTCTTCCCAGCAGCAGACTGCGTGAAAACATTAGCCATCAATGGAGTTTTGCCCAAAATCATTTTTTTCACTCATTAATCACGGAATCACGCTTATTATACATGGAAACGATCCTTGTTTCATACCCATCATAATCTTAATGCTAATTTGATCAATCGGATCCCGAAATTTTCGATTTTTTTATTTAAATGAATTAAGGCTAAAATCAATTAGCATTAATTTGATTGACAATCAAATCAATTAGAGTTATGGAAGGTTTGAATTCGTTTTGGGTGTTTATTTCGATCCTTTTCCCCTATAAATATAGACCAAAACCGTTTCCCTTTCACCACCAAAACTCCATAGCCCTCTTATGTTCGTTTCTTGCTTTTGTCCAAGTCTGACGACAAATAACCACCACAGCCTTCGTTCGTTCCTCTGATCGAACTTGTAAGATTTCAATCTCATTTGTCCAATTTATATTTTCTCTAATTCAGTTGTGCATACATGTGTGTGTATAAGCTTTCCAATTTGTATATTGGTAGACTCAGTAGATTGAGTTCCACGAACCACTAAACAGTAGCCATTTTTTTTGGTTTGTTTTGTTTATTTATTTATTTTATTAGAATACATATTCACTTCTAATATAAACCTAGGTGTTAGAAGATTTGGTTTTGATGGTTCCAAAGGTCAGTGACACAGAAGTTGCATGGAGAGTCAACGACATCAAGTTCTTATGAAGAAGTCACTGACAAAGGATAACTGGCAAGAAACTATTGTTGAAAAGTTGTGTTTTGATGGTTCCAAGGAAGTCAGTGACTTCGAATTTGCAAGTCAAGTCGGCGACTTGGGAAAGTCATGGCAAAGTCACTCACCATGACCAGCTGGCAGAAAAACTATTTATGGAAGGAACGTACAGATCGTGTGCAATTGTTTGCAGAGCATTTATTTATGGAGAATATCATCACAAAAGAGTGCTAAAATCATAAGAGGATGATATGATTCCATTGAGATATTTTATGTGTACGTAAATGTTATATTAGGAAAGATCTTGTAAGATTGCGTGGGATGTTATTTCCTTAACCGAATAGGAAATAATATCACACGAAATCACACCTTATTCTATCTTAAATACTGCATTGTTTTAGGTTAGAAGCAAGGATTTTCGTGCATAATTTGTATATCTTGAGAAAAAGAAAAGAGAGAGTTTTAAGTTGAAGAAGACTCGTGCATGGGATTCATGCGAGTAGTGAAGAACACTTGTGTGTGAGATTCGTCCAAGTGGTGAGTTCGAGTGTTCTTAGGCATAGCGTGAGGTTAAGAGTGTAGGTACAAAGGTAGAGTGTGGTTCAAGGTTGTGGGATTCAACTTGTACACGGGAGAGCTTTGTAACACTCAAGAAATCAATAGAGCGAGTCTAAGGACTCTTGAAATCCGACCAAGTGAGAAGCTTGGAAGGAAGTGGTTTTTCTCTAAGTAAACTAGTTGGTTTACGAAGAGTTTCCCCTATACATCGCTTGTCATTTACAGTTTGGTAATATCTTTCCTATTTGATTAATTATTCCGCTGCTTATTTCAAGGTCACTGACTTTACCAAAGTCGGTGACTTCGATTGTTACTCAAAGTCGACGACTTCGCAGGAATCGCCGACTCGTTTAAGTACTATCGATCCGACACTAGGTCTAGGATTTCATCATATACGTAAGTTTATATATATGTATATATATATATATATTTGGTTAAACTATTATTTTAATCTTGCAAGTTAATCCCCTTAACCAATTAGATAAATTATAAGAAAGTTATCAATTAAGTGTTTTATATGAAGAATCTTTTCTTTATAAATTATAATTTCATAGAAGGTGCTACTATTGAGGTTTGAATATCAAGTTAATTTATATGTTGATAATTAAATATGAGTCAGGTTCACGTGCGAATGGGCGCTCATGTGCGAAATAAGAAAGAACAAGAATCGTTGGATCAAGAAAAATCAAAGGCGCTGATCATTTCACTTAAAAAGGGGAAAAAACGGCACAGGCAAATTATTCGCGTATTTTTGAAAAAAAACGGAAATAGGACACGCGCCCAGATTGTTCATCAGTATTGTGGATTTGTTCATCAATAATGAGGATTTGTTCATCAAAACTGTGATTTTGTTCATCAAAATTGTGATTTTGTGCATAAATAAACTATTGCTTGTGCATCAAAAATCTATTGTTTGTACATAAAAAATGAACAAATGTGTATCAAAATTACATGCAATATGTTCATCAACATTGTGATTTTGTTCATAAAAAAGAAAATATTTATTCATTTGTTTTGGCATATTTGTTCATCGGGTTGTGCATATTTGTTCATTAGTAACATCAATTTGTTCACTGGTTTATGCATATTTGTTCATTGTCTTTTTCATATAATTGTTCATTACTAGATGCATATTTGTTCACTAGTAACCTTAATTTGTTCATTGCTATATGCATATTTGTTCATTAATAACATCAATTTGTTCATACTAAATAAGGCACAAGCACTCCTCTTTGATTTGTTGCTATCTCGTTCTCTTAGCATACACCATATTATTGCAAAGTCAAATTCTTTATCTATTATATTTTGCATTCAAGTTTCTACATCAAATTTATCTTAATTTTGTACTATATTGAGCACTTCATTCGTATTGACAAGTTAGCCTTAAAGCACTTCATTCGTATTATACTTTGAATTCAAGATAGCCTTAAAGCACAAAATAAATACAAAAATGCACAAATAGATAGTTCTAAATGTACAAGTTGATGATATTAATAGTCCTAAATGTACAAGTTGATAGCCTTGACACATAAAACATAAGTTTATTTCAATTCACAAATAGGGGTATAATAATGAACAAATAAGGTTATATCAATGAACAAATAAGGGTATATCCATGAACAAATAGGGTATATCAATGAACAAATAATGGTATACCAATGAACAAAAAAGAAGTATACTAATGAACAAATAATGGTATACCATGGGTATATCAATGAACAAATAGGGGTATATCAATGAACAAATACGAGTATATCAATAAACAAATATGGGTATATTAAAAATAATTATATGTGCATAAAAAACTACATAATATTGTACTCCTACACATAAATAAGGTTAAAAAATAAAATTAAAAATTAAAAAAGTTCGAAATCAATGAACAATGTTAAAAACTCAATGCACAATTAGTTAGTATTGATGAACAATTGGTGAATATTGATGAACAAATCGCTATTTCTGATGAACAAACTGGGCGTGTCTCATAAAAACGTATTTTTCGAAAAATTTGTGAATAATTCGGGAAAAATTCGTCCGTGTTGTATTTTATTGAAAAATACGCGAATAATACGGGAAAAATTCGCCCGTGCCGTATTTTTTTTAATGAATGTTTAATCAGGGACGTTGATTTTTTGGAATGAACGATCGAGATTTATTCTTATTTCCCACACAGGCGACCATTCGCACGAGACTCTTTTTCATTAAATATTGAGTAAGATTATGATTGACAAATACATTATATGCATGTAAATTAAATAGAGAATATTTTTATGCATAGTATAAGGTATTGAAGATCATATTTCATAAAACATGAAAAGTTATAATTTTCATAACCTTAAGATTAATCGAGAATCTTCTTATTTAAATTAGATGTTTATACATTTATAAACACCTAAATTAATTTATAATTCATAATCACTCTTTTAAAGGAGAAAGAGGATCAAAATAAATTAATACAATTTATTTTGTACTTTCATTTGAAACAGGAACTAGTTGGTTCTCGCATTTTTTCAATTCATCGAATCCTCGTACCGTTCGCCTGCTAACAAGGCAAGTGGTGGTTCGCTCTCATATTTTTGTCATGAATACTTTTGTTCATGTATGCATGTGGTGTTGGGAACGCTTGTTTGAATAAAATGAACTTAGGTTATTATAGAATTAATGACCATGTTGGAGCATATAAATGAATTAGGGCTTATTATGCATAGAAATAATGACCCATGGTAGCTTATTGTTATTATGACTATTATGCGCTAGAAGTTATACTTAGGTTGCAATGTTTGTGCACCTATTTGTTTCACGCTCTCATTTTCGGATTCGTTGTTTTGGACTAGCGTAGAATTAGGGGTGGGGGTTCACTAACCCCTGAACACCTCTTTATAATATTTTTGCATTAGGATTGACCTAGACCCTAATGTTGGTCATGACCCTGCTCTCTCAACCATTTTGAGAAGTGTTTGGCATCTAGCTAGTGCCTTGTATCGGGACATTGGAACCCGTTCCGCCCTTTGTGTGATTCTATATCTTATGGCATATCACATTGCCGTCTTAAAAGCTACCAACTTGAATGCAATGTTTTGTAATTAAATAAGATAAGTGCTAGTGCACACCCATTAAAACGTGTTCAGGGTGATGACTACAACTTGGAAAACCACTCTGGCTCCCAGCTTTGATTAATCTTCTTTCCAATCTGAATTCGGACAACACGCATTCGGTGAGGTTAGTTGTAGATTTGATAAGTCGACGAAGGCTTTTCAAAATATTGGTTGATAACTAAAGTTCCCAACATAACCTTTCTCATTCTTAAGGACCATAGTTTTGTGGTGTCCTAATCTCTTTTCATCATATTCTCATTCCGTGAGATTATTTGGGTTATGTCATCGACCGGCTTTCATTCGGAGACCGATGGTCATAATGCAACTAAGATCACAAGAACCTCACATAAAATTCCACTTGCGTAGTCTTTCATTAGATTGACCGACCGCTTCATTTCTTTTGCATGGTCGGTTGGTGTCAACCGTCCCTATACGGAACATCAGGGAGTAAAGGAGTAGTGATTAGAGATTGAAGCAGTTGAAGACTTTTCAAGTTTCTTTTGAATAACTCGTTTATACTTTTAAGGTCGAGATCCTTACTGCCGCTTTGTTCAAGAATATTTATTCTCATTTTTTCGCAAGTATTTGGATTATTCAAGATTGTGAAAGTTGGACATTTTGTTTTAATATTTATTAGATTATCATTATTACTATTTATATCTTGAATACCGTGAAAGCCTTGGGTGGCTTCGGAGTTTAAATTCCAAGGTCACTGGCGGTAATATCTCCGAGGGAAAAATGGGGGTGTTACAACTGATGTCTTGAATACATAAGACTACACATTCATCTTCAAGTAGATTGTTATCTTCAACTCCATATGTCCCAAACCACATGACGCTAGAACTTCTGTATCTCGCTCGGAAAGATCGGCTTTTGGGGGGTGATAGCCTCACCAATTCTATCCAGACATGGAGACCTTAAAAAATATGAAGAAAAAAAAAACAATATGATATAACATGCCTAACATAAATATTACTCTTTCCGTATAATTCTAATTGTCTTTTTTAGCATCTTACACGCATATTAAGACAAGACCTATTATTACCACATTATCCCTATAATATACATGCTTTATTTCTTAGGATGTGTGTATGCAATTAATTGGATGGTTGTTCGAGGGTAAAATTGGAAAATATTAGATAAAATACTTAGAAAGATAAGTAGAATTTGACAACTAATTAAGCTTAAGAAGACAAATAGACCTTTTACAAAGGGAGTATGATATAACATGGATAGTGAATTGAGTTTGCAAGTACCTTGGCAATCTCGCCAAAAATAATCAAAACATTTCGATTCGAAGTTGCCCCTTTCCATAGCCTTTACCAATTCATACAACATGCCTAACAACTTGTCTAAGCATTGCTTTGACACTTTGTGAAATAGGGGCCAAAACAACGCTCTAATTTCATCGGGCAAGCCAACATGCATGGTGGTTGGAATAGTGATACGCGAATTCTTCATATTTGCCCTCAAATTCTCAATCTAACATATCACCTGATGGTGGATCCTGAGTGTCACCATCTTGAAGCCTCCTCGTAGAGGCCAAATTTCTCTTTAATACACTTATGCATACGCTCGACCATGCAACAAACATATATGTATGAATTAAAAATCTTAAATTAGTTCGACAATATGAGTTTACCTATTAGTGATTCTTTTTTGGAAGTGATGGGTATTATCAATCCAAGCACGTACTATATTCCTCTTGTGTGGCTTAAGCCATACCTTCTCAAAGTAGTTAATGAGCCCTGTCTGCCAATTTACCTTCAGTTCTTGGGGTCTCTCTTCAAACACTGCTCCCGTGGATGATGAAAACAGTCCAATATTTGTTTGAAAATCTTAGAGCTAGTCCCTTATGGTCGGGATAGTTTGCAAACACCTTCAATCCTTACACCATAATATTGTGTCTAATATGAACCCAACACAACAAATGTGTCACTCTATCTCCGAAAACCGATTTAATAGCATTGATGAGAGACTTGTCCCTATCTGTCACTATCACATTTGACTTTACTCCAACTTCCTCGTACAAATTCTTCAATTGACATAACACCCAACTATAACTCCTTGTCTCTTCATTTGACATAAATGTGAAGTCGATGTTGAATGTATTTCCGATGCAAGTAAACCCACTATCTCTAACAAAGACATGTTGTATCTGTTAGAAAATGTATGAAACTTCCATCGACATTAAGTATAAAAGATATAATAATGTATAAAATAACTCAAATTATACAAATGTGAAAACAACGCAAATATACCTATTGGTCTTATATGTGGTGTCCATAATGATGACATATGGAAACATCTTCACCAAACGTAATGATGTTGGGTGCACAAAAAATATGATATCAAACTCATTCGAATTCCCTTGATGCTTGGGATGTACTTTATACTTCTGGTCATTCAAAAACTTTAGCGATCATTATATTACTGTCATTTCTCTGCAATCCTGTAGTAATAACTTATCCCTCACAATATAGATATGTCTAATTGAGGTCACATTACTTGGGTATCGTTGCCTGAACTCATCAAGTAAAGTCCGGTGGGGGCATGATCAACCTTTGAATAACCATCTGCTTTTGCTCTGTTGTAAATCGACCTGCATATGGATGGCTATGCAAGCTACTTAGAAGATCATGGTTGTGCAATCCACATTTGAGCATTAAGGCCAATTGATCAGTTGGCATACTTCGAACCCCCAACAACTCAAACGGGCATCCACACTTCTTTTTTTTTTTGCTTATCCCAAAACAGGCATCCACACTTTTTTGTTGGAGTTTTGGTAGGTGGTTGAAAAATACTTCCATGCTCTGCTCGAGGAAATATCCTAGCTCCATGTCATGCTCTTCCAATTGTTAGTAAAGGTTCATAAGAGGTGGCGGGATAGTGGAGTACGAAACCGGGAAAGTTGGCTCGTTGTCAAGTTTGAAATTTCGAACCAAAATAGAAATTTGGTTGGTTTTGACGAGTTCAGCTCAATTTTGGGATTAGTTTCCCAAAATTAATTGAGGGCTTTTGTTGATAACTTTCTTATCGACATTTAGCACTTGAATCAGGAATTTTGGTTGAGAAACAAACTCGAAATCGCTTGTTGAATACACATATGTTCCAGGTCAAAATAGAGGCACAAATTTGGGTATTGGGGTAGGGATGGCATCGGGACGGGGAACACCCTCCCCGTCCCCCTCTCCATTAAGAATTTGATCCTCGTTCCCATCCTCCACAACAACAAAAAGCGAATTTAGCGACCATATTTCTGGTCGCTAAATGCAAAATATGGTCGCTAAATGCATTTAGCGACCATATCGTGGTCGCTAAAAGGCCGGTCTCTATCCACTTGGCGACCATATGGTCGCTAAAAAATAGCGACCATATGGTCATTGAATTTTGCGACCATATGGTCGCTATTTAGCGATGATGGTCGCCCATGGTCGCCACATTGTTGGCGACCATCTTGCGACCACAGTGACCAATTGGTCGCCCTTATTAGCGACCATATCGCTAATAGTGGCCAAAAGATGGCGACCATTCGCGACCATATGGTCGCTAAAAGCACAAAAAAACGCACGACCCTAGCCTTTCTCTAGTTTGAAAACGCACGATCGTGCGCCTAGGAGAGCACGATCATGTTTTAAATTAGCAACCTCTTGGTCGCCAATGTATTTGTTTTTTTTAAATAATTACGATTTAATATAAATAATTAATATTTAATAACTCATTAATTCATTAATATAAATTCATTAATTTACATAAATTCATTAATTTACATAAATTTATATAATTTACAATACTTAATAATATAATAAAACTACACTAATCTAGTCGGCTTCACCGGAGCCATCCGCGTCGCCGGAGCTGTCGGGACCGGGCGAACGAGACCCACCCTCCTACGGGTCTTGTCGTCGCATCAGGTGCATCCACGCCTCGACCTCGCGCATCTTACTCTGTAGGTCCTCCACAGTTTGCCTAAGCCTGACGTTTTCCTGCGTCAATGCCGCCACCTGAGGAGTTGGACAACGCGACGCCGTCAATCGCTCGCCATAAAACTCGGAGGCGGCGTTGCCAAGGCCGAAGACGGCACCTCCCGGGCCCACCACCCAGCAACCGTCAGAAAGGCATCACACACGTCCTGAAAGGACGGCGGGTTGCCCGATTCCAAGGACCTCTGGGTGAGGATCTCCTGGGTCCGAGCCTAACAAATACCGTAAATAATATAAATAATAATAATAATATACGAGATTAAATATGAGGTAAAATAATTAAAACTTAAAGCGATTAAGGCCAACTACTCGTCTATAAAATGTCGATCGGCGCCCTGCGTGTGCGTCTCGATGAGAAGCTTGAGAGGCGTGATGCGGCGTTGCCGTTGTTGTTTCTACGAAATTCATTGAGGGTGTTACGAACTATTAAGAATAATTAACTTAATTTAAGTTTAATCAAATTAAGATAAAATACTTACTAAGCGACGCTTTGGTGTCATGGTGGGAACTCGAACCGCTACTGTGGTTCACCAGATTGACATTCCGGATTTGTTTTTGGCGCGCACACTTGGCTTTGAAAGCCTCCGTGGTCCAATGCGTCGTCTGCGAGTTCTCCTAAGTGGCGGACTCGACAAAATTCGGCTCCATCCCGGCCCGGCGGTGCTTCCCGATCAAGTCGTCGTATCTCTTCTTGGATCTCTTCTCCCATAACAACCGGACGGACTCGACATCCATACCCAGCTGGGAGGGATCCCATCGAAAGTGCGTCTAATTAAATCCAAAAAAATAATTATTTAAAAATAGTAATTAATTAATGCGGAATTTGTAAAAGGAAATGCAAATTAAATAAAACTTACCCTCCAAGACTCAAACCAACGAGTCTTCGATGCGGCGGAGGCAAAGTCGAAATCCGAGGCCTTATCGTCGGGTTGGCCTTGTATGATCTGTGTCGACCACCGCAACACCATGTTCGATGGCTGCAAGCTGCGAGATTTCAAAAAACGTGTTATAACATATTTAAAAG
The DNA here is from genome assembly GCA_964016875.1 of Fallopia convolvulus. Taxonomy (NCBI): domain Eukaryota; kingdom Viridiplantae; phylum Streptophyta; class Magnoliopsida; order Caryophyllales; family Polygonaceae; genus Fallopia; species Fallopia convolvulus. The sequence goes on from OZ024732.1 coordinate 20,472,633, forward strand.
TAAGAAAAAAATTTAATACAAGCAATGTCATAGAAGAAATTGTACGTACCACCCGCCGGCAATGTAAAGATCCCAAACACAATTGGGATCGAGACCTCGACTCGATCCCGACGAGGACGCGGGCGTAGTGGCCCGACACTCCTCCGCTTGGGTGTCCGACTACTCTGTACTAGGATGACGGGCCTCGTCGTCCTCGAACAAGCGTGGTGTGTCCGTTTGGGTCGCCTCGAACGAGTTCTCCTCGTTCGGTATCTCGGACGAGGAGCTCATGCATGTCGACGTGATCCGGCCATAGTAACACAAATAAAAACAACAACAACAACAACATCAAAAACAACAACAAATCAACAACAACAACAACAATAACATCAACAACAACAATACCCTAAACAACAACCAAATTTTATTCTATTTTAATCCAAATTTCTCAATTAATTTTTCCCAAAATTTTCAAAGTCAACAACAAAATCAACAACAACAACAACAATCGCCTTCAAACAACAGGAACAAGATCAACAACAACATTATTATCATGAACAACTTAAACAAGAACAACACCAATTATCATCAAAATTCAACAACACAACTACAACATAAACAACAATAACAACTCCTCTTTCAAATAACTATAATACCAACTCCTTCAAACAACAACAACTACACCAATTGCTTCAAACAACAACAACAACAAATCCTTCAAACAACAACAACAACAACTCCTTCAACAAATTCAACTAAACAATACTAATACCATCAAGAACAACACCAACAAATTCAATTTCACAAATTTCTCAAATCAATTTCTCAAATTTTTCAATGAATCAAATTATCTCAATCAATTTCTCATATTTCTCAAACAACAACAACTAAACAATAACAACTTCTCAAATTTTCTCAATCAATTTCTCAAATTTTCTCAATAAATTTCTCAATCAATCAAATTCAAAAAACAATTTCTCAATCAACAACAACAAAAATCAATACCAAAATCAACAACAACTACAAAAACCACTTACATGCAAATGGCGGGGAGGAGGCGGCGCTCGGACGGAGAGGAAGAGGCGGCGCTTGGAGGCGGAGAGGAGGTGAGCGACGTGGACTCGGGAAGAGGTGGAGGGCGGAGACGAGGCAAGGAGGCGGGCGGAGACGAGGCGAGGCTGAGACGGAGAGGAGGCGGGCGGAGGGAGCCGGAGACGGTGGGCCGAGAAAGAGAAGCTGGAGAGGAGGCGGAGAAGGTCTTAGGAGAGAGAGGAAGGCGAAGGATTGAGACGGCGGAAATAACGAAGGAGAACGCGTTCTCCTTCTTATTCAGGGTTAGCAACCATATGATCGCTGAATATAGCGACCATATGGTCGCTATATGTAAGTAATTACGAAGCGGGCCATGCCCGATAATTAGCGACCATATGGTCGCCAGTTATGGTTAGCGACCATATGGTCACAAATCTAAATATTTCGCTTAAGAGACAAAATTTCAGATTTCTCCCCAAGTATTTCAGAATGGCGCCATAAATTTCCTTTAAATAGCGACCATATGGTCGCTATAAATGAAATAAAATCGAACTACGCGCTAAAAATTCCAATTCCGGGCTAAAATTTTAAAGGTAGTGACCATATGGTCGCTATAGTGCTATAGTGGAGACATTATATGTAAACAAATACTTTCTACCAACAATATTTAGTTCGAGGACTCAAATGGGACAAAATGAACGAGTTCAAATGGGACAAACTAGTATCTGTCTCAGTAAATCGAAATAGTAAATGATAATAATGTTATCAGAAAAGTCAATGAAAATACAATAATAGTATCCTGACTACATATCTTCCCCTTCTGTATTCGTCTCAGTCTCAAACTCCCCCTCGGACGTTTCACTAGACGTATCAGCTTGTTCCTCAATGACATGATCCTCTCCTTCTGGGTCATTTAGCGGACCAAGTGGATAATTATTTTGTGCGTCGTCGATAACTCGTGGATGGGAAGAATAATGTTGAAATGCCTCTTCAATGGCAACGCCCCTGGAACCACTCTCATAAGGGTCTACGCACGTACCTTCATCGCGCCACACACATGACTTCACTTTACAGACCGCTCTCCATTCAGCATCTGCACGCCTCTTCTTTGGGCAATCGAGGAAATAAACTTGAGTGGCTTGATGTGATAATATGTAATGATCTTTTGTTCTCAACATTTTATGTCGATGAACATCGACAAGCTTTAGGTGAGGGTGAATGCGTGTTCCTCCACGACTTCTACTGTCAAACCATGAACAATTAAAGACAATAGGGCGCTTTACGGTTGGAGATATGTAATTCAACTCAATGATTTCCTCTAGCACACCGTAGAAGTCCTCCTCGTCGGTGAAGAAGCTTTGTCCTAGAATATAAACTCCACTATTGTATGTGGCCCTGGTTGACGCGTGTGTACTCATAACCTAGAGTCTGCTCTGATACCATTTGTAAGGCCCCAAGCCTTTAGAAGCACTATCCCATGCCAACCCGAGGACTTCCCAAGCGGTCACTCATCCTGGTACTACTCTCGCCCTTGAACGCTTAACTTTTAAGTTCTTTGTCCTCACTCGAACCCAGAAAAGGAAGAGCTCTTGTTGACATGAGGAGCACCTCAATCCCTTATAAATCTTCGGGGTGTTACAAAATTATTGGTATTTCCTTGTGCAATTGCATAACCACCTAAGGCTTCAGCTCGTAACACGTCATGTCCCTGAAGAACGTACTTAGCTGAGCAATGGGCTCCCAGACTTTGTCATCAAGAAATGAACGAAAAGCAACAGGCATCAACCTTTGCATGAACACATGACAATCATGTCTCTTCATCCCAAAGAGTCTAAGCTTGTGCAAGTCAATGCAGCGACTCAAGTTGGACACGTAGCCATCCGGGAATTTTACGGATCTCAACTAATCTAGAAGCACTAGTTTTTCATGACGATCTAGTGCATAGCAAGCCTTTGAGTACCTATTGTCCTCCTTATCAGGTTCCAACTTCGGACGCTTTCACAATTCCTTTATATCCTTTCTGGCCGACCACTTGTCTTTCGACTTTCCCGGAACATCGAGAATGGTGAAGAAAACATTATCGAAGACATTTTTTTCAATGTGCATGACATTTAAATTATGTCTTACCAGCAAACTAGGCAAGTAAGGTAGGTCCCAAAAAATGCTTTTCTTCTTCCAACTCGAACCTCTACTGACCACGGCATTGTGCTCCTCAGCTCCCACTTCAATTATCTTCATCAACCCCATATTGTTTATATGGTCTAATATCTTGTATTCGTCATGAAGTATCGGGGGACCACGACGCTCCCGTCGACCTTTCTTGAAATCAGTCTTATTGTTTCGGAAGCGATGATCATGTTCTGTAAACCTCCTGTGACAATCGAACCATCACATTTTGTGTCCATGTGTTAGATAAATTGCATCGGTGTCCTCCATGCAATAAGGACACGCGTATTTTCCTGAAGTGCTCCAGCCTACACAAACATACATTTTGTATCACACATTAAATTTCACAAATCATATATATGCATTATTATTATATATAATAGTTTCAAATTCATTAGCATATGCAAAATTAACAACATACCTGACAACATCGAATATGCGGGGAATTCACTAATATTCCATATTATAGCTGCACGCAACACAAAATTCTGCTTCCTCCAAGAATCGTATGTGTACACCTCATTAAGCCACAGATCCTTCAGCTCGGCTATCAACGACTGCAAGTAGACATCCAACTTTTGCTTCGGACTCTTCGGTCCAGGTACAATAACCGTAAAAAACATAACCTCTTCTCGCATACACATCAACGGCGGGAGGTTGTACGGTGTCAGAACCACAGGCCAACATGGTAGTACTGGCGCTTGGACGCCTCGAACGGATTGAAACTGTCCGTGCACAAGCCTAGTCTCACATTTCGTGTTTCTGATGCAAAATCTGGCCACACAGCATTGAAGTGCCTCCATGCCTCTGCATCTGACGAATGTCTCATCACCCCATCTTGTACGTGCTTTGCATGCCATCTCATGTGTTCGGCAGTCACCAAAGATGCGTACAACCTCTGCAACCGTGGAATTATTGGCAAGTAAAACATACGAGAATAGGGAATGAGCTTTGTCTTGCCTTGCTTCCATCTAGGATAGTCACATATCTTACATGCCGCGTATTCTGCATCTGCACCCCAATATATCATGCAAGATTTTGGACATACGAGACCCTCAACCAGTTTTTTCGTGTCGTAAAACATGGCTGGTAATGTCGTCTCCGGGTGAGAAATGCGTCAGCAAAAATCCGAGATCATGTCATATCCGCGCTCCGTCATCCTTAGCTTAGACTTTAGGCTCAGTAGCTCAGTCGCATCCTCCAACTGCGTCATATCACATCTAGGCCACAAAGGCCTATTTGTGGGCGACAACGTGTCGTACATACGTTGTGCATCGGGATTGGGCTCTTCATTATAATATTCCCCCCTTGCTCATGCCTTATATCCGCATTCTGCACGGGATCCTCAGTAGTGTAATCACTTCGGGCATTAAAACCATCATACACTATCTGTTCCATTCGATTATCATTCCCATCATTTACTGGTGGTGCTGGATCAGTATTGCTACAGCCTTCATGCTGTCTAGACTCGTCCAACAATGCAGTGAACCTTTCATCTGTCTCCCCGTGCGAAACCCAATGGTAATAGTTAGGAACAAAACCTTCCTTAACAAGGTGATAATGCACACCATCTACAGATTTCATTTTCTTATTCTTGCACCTCCGACGCGGACACCTTAATTCGGATGGGTTATAGGACGGCATAGATTTGCAGATTCGAGAAACTGCTCTATGCCAGCTAAAAACTCAAGGCTTTGCTAATGTTGCAAATAGGGTGGTGCTCTTGCATTAGGATTGCGCCAATTCCGGTGCCAGATGCATCAGTTTCTACAATCAAGGTTTTGGAGAAGTCCGGCAATGCTAGGACTGGGGCAGAAATTAGGGCTTGTTTAAGTTGTGTAAAGGCATTTTCTTCCTCTAAACTCCACTCGAAGGAGTCCTTTTTAAGGAGGTTGGTTAGGGGACGACAGATGATTCCATATCCCCGTACAAAACGTCTATAGTAATTCACTAGGCCAGGGAATTCCCAGAGTTGTTTGAGATTTTTGGGTGGAGGCCAGTCAGAAATGGATTGGAGTTTGGAGGGGTTAGTACTCACTCCCTCTGCTGAAATAAAGTGACCCAGGTATTCAATCTTAGAGGCTCCAAATGTGCATTTTGAGAATTTGAGGAAGAGCTGATGTTTTTGGAGTAGGGAGAATACTAGCTGTAAGTGGTCGAGGTGTTCGTTCTAGCTTTTGTTGAAAACTAATATGTCATCAAAGAAGATGAGAATGAACTTGCGCAGATAATCCCGAAAAATTTCATTCATGAGACTCTAGAAGGTGCAGGGTGAGTTGAGGTCCCTATAATCAACACAAAGTCGTCAAGAACCGTCTTTTTTCTTTACGAGAACGACGGGGGAAGCGAAAGGGCTTATGATGTGCTGGATTACCCCTGTTTTGAGCATATCTTGCACCATGGATTCGATGATATCCTTTTGAGCAACATGAAATCTATATGGGCGCTTTATGACAGGGTTGGCGCCGTGTTAGAGTGGGATTTGATGGTGGAAACCCGACCAGAATGGTGGTAAATTTTCTGGCTCATTAAATAGAGTAGAAAAGTGTTGCAGCAAGTTGTCAAGCTGAGGAAGGTGTGCTATTGCACAGCAGAAATGTGATGAAGAGTTGGTGTGAAGGCTGATTCTTGGGTGTTAAGGACATGAATGAAAGCAAGTTGAGGTTTAGCGGCAAGGAGCTTATTCATTGTGGAACTCTTGACTTGCTGATAATTTGAATTGATCAGTCCTCTCAGAACTGTTTTCTCCCCATTAGTAAAAAATTCCATTTTGAGCTTTTCAAAATCTCAAACAATAGGGCCAAGGGTAAAGAGCCATTGTATGCCAAGTACGAGGTTGCAACAAACAATGGGTAAGGTGACAACGTCAGAAATAAACATGGCTCATTGGATCTTCCAAGTGAAATCTTTGCAAGCAAAGGAAGAATTAAGAGTGCTACCATTGGCAACCGACACAGATAAGGATTTGATTGGTTCAAGTGGGATACCAAATGCCTTGGCTACATCCAAATCAAGAAAATTATGAGTACTCCCTGAGTCAATGAATATATGGATTGGTCTGTCTTTGTGATATCCAGTGACTCGCATGGTGTTAAACACGGCAATGCCAGTGAGAGCATGGACTGAAATATGAAAGGCTGTACAATCCTCAGTTTCATCAGGCTCACAATCATTCTCTAGGGAGGAATCATCATCATTTTCGGCCCCTTCAATCTAGTCGAGATGCCCCCTTTTGTGCTTAAGCTGATGTTCCGGTGTATAAGGCTCGTCATAGAACATACAAAGGCCTTTTGCCTTTCAATCTTGCATTTCAGCATAGGTGAATCTTCGAAAGGGTTTGTCAATTTGTTTTTGAGGGGGATTTGGGTTAGCTAAAATAGCAAATGGTGGTGTTTTGGGCAGTGTTTGGGTTGGGTTTGGGCATTTGTTTTGGGACTGGGGTGAATTTCTAGGAAAGTGGCTAGGTTTAGGGGTTAGTTTAGTGGTTGTTTCTTGTAGCTTAACTAGCTTGGAAGCTTGATGTATTTTGGTGGGTGCAAATTGTCTCATATGTAGCTGCATTTGGGGACTCAAGTTATCCAGAAATATGCTAAGGGATTGGGGACTCGGTAATGAGAGATTCGTCAGTGCCCCTTCAAAAGCATCTAGATAAGAATCAACATCACCATTATACTTCACATTTACTAATTCAGCAAGTGGATCTTCTATAAGCTCACAAAATCTGCCCGAAATATCAACCACATACTCAGACCAGGATGGGAAAATATGGCAGCGCTCCCTCATGTAGTTGTGATGCCATTGCAAAGCTCGGCCATCAAGGTGCAAGGATGCCAATCGCACCTTGTATTTAGGTATTGTATTATCCAAAGCGAAAAACTATTCGCATTTATAAAGCCAGGGTCTCAAGGATGTACCATCAAATTTCGGGAAGTCCACTTTAGTGAGCCGAGAGGAGAGGCCTCCTGGAAGATTGAGCCGCCCTCCAATGTGGATATCGGAACTAATCTGACCTGAGATTGGGTACCGAACTCAGTTGGAGGAGAGACTCGGTTCAAAGGGAGCTCGTTGTGCAGGCCTGAAACGGGCTTGGCTAAAAGTGGAGGGACTGGTGTTTCTAGCGGCCTTAGGAGGTTTGCCAAGGAGCCGATCATCGCCTTAAGGTCTACGATTACCTTGTTGCGCTGCTCATCTGCCAGTTCTTGGGCTCTCTTCATTTCATCTTGAGCCGCCAGTGACTTGGCTTGAGCTACTGAACTCTGCTTGCATCTCTTCGAACAGCTTGGTGAGCTTGGAGTTAGTTGACATGGTGGTCAGGTGAGAGGACATGACGCTCTGATACCAATGATGGCGGGTAAATCTGCAAGATACGAGCAATATGAGGAATCACAAGGATCCGAGATCAAGCTCACCAAATTACGAGGGTTAGCCGGATATAGAACACTAAGCGATGTAATTTAGCAGGGTGATGAAATGAAGAGAATATTTAGGGGAAAGTTGCGGCTACTGTTTGATTCCCTTCTCAAAACAGAAATTTTGGCTTTTATACCATTACAAGGAACGAAACCCTCAAAAGGGAACCCGATTCTAACAATTATTCCTAAACCGGTGAAATAAAGGACTCCAAATCGGAAATAACATAAGCTGATATAATAGATAGAGGATGCACTCTGTATCAAGCTCAAACCGATCAATTTTGGAGATAAAATTGTAGAGTTTGACGAAGCATAGAAGATATGTCGATGGTGAAGAATTCGAATTCTTTCTGCCTGAGTCCGTCATTCCGTCTTGATTCTCTTTTTGCTCCTTCATAGGTTTGTTTATCAATTGAATGCAAAGGCATCATCAACTTCCACAAATTCAATAGATTCTCGTTTTCTGTACTAAAACTCAAACACAACCCAAAATCGCAAAATCAGATACAAATACATAAAAATCAAGCAAAAATCGAACCAAATATGGTTGAATTGAAGATTCTAATGCGCGATTGACAAAATCTAACCCTAGATTATCCTGGTAATTCAAGTCAGGGTGGTGGAGGGTGGCGTCGGCAAGAGGCGAAAAGGCCAAGGGTGGCGACCGACGATGAGGTTGGAGTTGGGAGAGGAGACAAAGAACGGCGACGAAAATGTAAGAAGGAAAAAGGCGAGGTTATACGGGCAATTAAAACATTTTACCCTACTAACGTGTAATTACAACCATATTTTAGGATATTTGGGCCAATTCCCTCTTAACTAAACTCGAATTTTTAACAATCCGAACAAAAAATGACCAAACTTTAGTCGAACAAGCCCAACCATCATCATTGGCTCGAACCCAAAAAAAATCTGATACACTTTTGACCAACCCCAAATAAACCTATCCCACATTGGATCGAGCCTAAACAAACCCAACCCACATTGACAGAAAACCCAATGTGAGCTGGTAAAAATTAACTACCAAAATTATTTTCCTATCTATCACTTTGAAGGTATTTTTTATTTATTACGTATTTATTATATCTATTTTTCTATTATTTTTAATATGGTGGTTATGCAATTTAGTGGGAGATTTTATCTTTCATTAAAGATAGAATTTAATTGGAGAAAGGGATAAGATATTATCTGCTTGGGCTTTAAGGTAATTGACCAGCCCTAAGAGATGTAATTTTCTGCCTTAAAGATAGAAATTTCGGCCCCTATTGAATATATAGACTGATACTCGCTCAGGGTATTGAAAACATCTATTCTAGCATTGGAGAGGCTAATATTCGCTTAGCTTGACTGTTCAAGGAGATTCATACTCGCTGATTCTCTAGCTTTCTTGTTATTCCTCGACGCTCAATCGATAACTACTCTTTTGACTTAGGCATCGGAGGTGGATTAGCGGCTCCCCGCCCCTGTGTCCTTTATTTTGCAGGTCACAGGTTGAGAGAATCAGTTGGAACAGAAGAGAAAAAGGAGCATTCGATTAGTGCATGGAAGGAAGAATTTTTGTGCACTAACAATTAGTGTCGTCCATGGGGAACGAGTACTCAATCCACACAATTATGGTGTTGGAATCGATCTCTGAAAATGAGGAAGTTGTTTTTAGAGAACATGGGGCAACGATGCGAAATGAAACGAGCACAGTACGCCCAATGAACAGGACCGCAACCGCATCACTGTAGACCGCAACCATGGTTTGATCCCACACGATCGTGGTGCGACAAACGACGGTGATATTTCCGAAAATCGCTCAGAAATCAAATCCCAATGCAAGTTGATCAGTCAAATCCCGATATTCGCTCGGAAGGTTAGAACTTTGTGCCCGAAAACGACTTGAACCGTGACTCGGTCCCTCTCGCTAATACGGTTGTTCATCGCATAGACCGTTGTTGAAAGGGATTTACTTAACAACAAATAAAATTTGTAGTAAAGACCCCGCTGAGTATAGGGAGGTCAGGATCGTCCACAAGAAGCAAGGTTGTTTGATTACCGAACTACGAAAATAAGAAAACAAAGCAAAACAAAGCTACGACAACCTTGTCAGGGTCGGTAACGACGCTGGGTGTCTACTAAAACATAGCAAACAAGACAAATCAAGTGTAGGCTCGGTAACGAGTCTGTTCGTGAGTAAAAACGAAGGAAATTCAAAGGATAAAAAAAACTAGGACAAGGGTTACCACGACATAATCATGCATATAAACTAATGTGAAGGATAATTATCATGCCTCAAAGATAAATCTATCAACTTTTGTTGACTAAAACAAGCAAATCAATCAATTTTCACAAATCAATTCACTTTCTACTTAGTTTGAATCCAAAGCTCAAAACTTTCGTCACCGAACAACATCAACATTCAAGTTCACTACTTTCTCTTTCGATCAAGCGACAAACTCAAATTACTTCGACTTTCGTCTAAGTATAAGCACAAACAAGTAGATAAAAGGATAAAGGCATTCAAAACATCAACACATTCATTCAATCATGCATAACTATGTCGGGTTTTAACCTCGACCCCAGAAAAGTAAACTACTCACTAATGATTGAAATAAAGCAAACAACTATATTGAATGAAAACATTAAAATAAAACTTACTTGAAATTTCTATCTAACAAAGATCCTAGAAGAACAAGAGTAAGAACAACGAAGCACGATCTCGATCCAACTCTCTCTCTCTCGATCGCGTCCTCCCTCTTCCAAAACTCGTGAACCCTTTAAACAAACGTGCCCTAAAACTAGGCTAGAACAAGAGTATTTATACTAAAAGAAACTATCTAACAAAGATCCTAGAACATAAAAACTTTCATAACAAAAAAGATTACAAGATAAGAGATAGATTTTCCCAAAGTCGGTGCCGCCTACCAACATAGGCCACCTCGGTAAAGACCTGCACAGGGTCGGTAGACTCTTGCTGAACTCCCCCAATAAAATTTTATTGCTCAGCTCGGTACCGACCCTCACAGTTCGGTAACGAACTCTTTGTTTTGGGTTTTTGTACACTTTTCACAGCTTCTCTTGAACTTCAACGGGATCTTCAAGACGTAATCCTTCTTCTCTTTCCTCTATGCATTCCACCTTCAACCACTTGACTTCAGCTTGTGCCAAAATGCTCCATTCCGCTTCAAAAACCTAAGAAAAACACAAAAACGGAGTAGCTTCCATAATTTTCTCAAAATATGTAAACTTATCCAAAAACACACAAAACTAACTCTAAAACTTACTAAAACTAAACTAAACAACCTAAGAAAAACAACTAAAACTATACTAAAAACACGAACATCAACCGTCAGGCACCCGAGTTGAGCGACGAAAGTTTCAGTCGTGGTACTTTGTGGTCTGAATCTACACGATTTGATCAAGCATGGGAATTAGCGATGCGTGTCGCTGAAACCAAAAATAATCAAAGGGCTCAAGAGCGTAGCTTGTCGGTCCAAGTGATCGCGATCGATGAGTAGAACCACGACCGCTACCAGTCAAACCGCGACCACGGCCTGCATATTTCTGAGCCTTCTCTATCCATTCGCGAGCCAAATCATAATTTGGTTAGTCCTCTCTTTGAGCAAATACAATCCAGCCATGTCGGGTCCAATCCCGTTCGAGGTGACAATTGCATAACTTTGTCATCAGCTCCAAACGGTAGGAATGGGGATCAACCACCGTTGGAGATGAAGAAGAAGATGAGATCACCCATGCTTTGGCTACTATTCTAAGAGAGAATGAGAAGTATCAAACTAGGTGTGTAGAGGCTGAGTTTTGCTTGGACCAAGCCTTGGAAGAGATCGCTAGGTTTAAGAATTCCTTTGCCAAGGTTCAAGGCAAGCACCTTGTCGGCGAGTCAGCAGTTGAAAGGACTACTCGACGGTTTGCTAGTGTCATTGAATTCACTGATAACCACCATAGTCCTCAACCAATAAGCTCTGACGAAACAGAGGAGATGTAAGTTGATTATGATAGCGATTGTAGGGCGCCGAGAAGTCGGCGAAGCAACCACCGACATAGATCGCACCCTACGCAAAAGGTCTCAGACTGCGGCCCCCTCAATCCATCGACCTGTCCTCGGACGAATTGAGTGACCCCAAAAATCGTAGGAAATCCCGTTGACGAAGTCGTGACCGCGACAGAGAGGACCGCGACCGCTGTGACAGTGGCCGCGATCGTGGCTCGGACGATCTGCATGATCTTTTGTGCGAGTGTGATGATCATTATGTGCCTTTTGAAAATCCTGAGCCTAAATGTGACCAAGGTAAAAAGAAGAAATGACAACGTAGTCAACGTCAAAGTGTGAGTAGAGAGAGGCTTGAAGGAAAGGATTGGGCTCTTAAACGCACTCAAAGGAGATTGCTTGATCTTTTATGAGCGCAAGGTGTGACCTTGCAATCGGCTCAAGAACAAGTAGAACATAAATTGGCTATGGTGACATCGACACCATTCCATAGAGACATTCAACAAGACCGACCCCCAACAAAGTTTTCTCCCCCATCTTTTACTCTGTATGATGGGTACTCGGATCTTGTAAATCATATAGCCTCTTACTCTCATAAGATGAATTTGTGTGTATCCAAGGAAGCTATTATGTGCAAGATGTTCCCAAGTAGTCTCTCAAAGGGATCATTGAAGTGGTTCCAAAGCTTGAAAACGGGATCAATTCGATATTGGGATCAATCGGCCACTAAATTTGTGAAGCGTTACTTAGCTAATAGCCGGGATGTAGCATCTCTTAAAAAAACTTACCTTGTCGTGTCCGCCTATCCGGGTCTCGAAATGGGTCATTAACGACCCTGGGTGGGGTCATTAACGAGCCTATGTGACTTGTTTTTCAGTTGTTTCGAGCCCAACTTCCTATATCATGTTATCCCCAAACAATTCTATCTTGCTAACTTCTAAACTACTAAAAACTCAAAAGAAAGCTAAGAAAAAGATCTAAAAAGAAAGAAAAAACTAAACTAAACTAAAAACCGGGTTGCCTCTCGTAAGCGCTATTTTTAACGTCATTAGCCCGACGTACTTACCTTAGCTAGGGTGGTTCCTTTTCAGCTATGTCAAGGTTGTGAGGGACCCCATACTTAGCTTTGTAGGCATTATTGGCTCGTGTCACTAAACTTGGTCCTTTATCTTCTAGAAATATGCCCGGTATTCCTACACAAGGGTTAGTGAAATTCAAAGACCAAGGTGGTTTCGATTCCTCTATGGCATAGATAGTGGGGTACTGTGTAGGAACAGAGTATGAAGAAGAATCATAACCAGTAATGGTGAATTCATGGTTAGAGTACTCACCTTGATTTATTGGTAATGATGTTGACATTGAAGTTGTCGGGGTCGTTAATGAGCCTGCGCTGGCAATTCCTCCGTCATAATTTTGTATGAAAGGCTCGATACTGGACCTAGGAGGGTCGGTAGAAATCCTGATTACACTCCTGTCTTCTCTTATTGTTGGAGTAGAGTCGTTAGACTCTGCAACGTCGAACTCTGGCTGGGACAACTCCTTTTGTGTGGCCGCAGTTGGGTCGTTGGCATTCTGGTCAAGGCTGAATTCTACAAGTTCCTCTTCTATATCGAAGGTAAGGATTCCTTTCCGCACGTCTACCCTAGCACCTGTTGTAGCTAGGAATGGCCTGCCTAAAATAATAGGGACTAGAGGATCTTCAGGCATGTCGAGGATGATAAAATCATTTGGAATGAAAAATTTCCCAACATGAATGGGATAATCATCAACGACTCTTGTAGCTTTCACACTTGACCCGTCCGCCATGTACAACCTCATGTCTACAGGTTCCAATGATCCCATGTTAGCTTTTGACCAGATTGACAGGGGGAGTAAACTAGCATTGGCTCCCAAATCACATAGAGCCTTGAATCGGTGTTCGCCTATGCCAATTGTTAAAGCAAATCTCCCTGGGTCGCCTAATTTCTCTGGAAGAGTAATGGATCGGACCTCATCTTGAAGCTTTGTTGGATCGTTTCCTGCTAAGAATGTCTTTCAAAAACTTTGTGTAAGCCGGCATTTCACTTAGTGCCTCAAAGAATGGGATAGAAATATTTAAGCCATGGAGAATCTTAATAAAACGCTTAAACTTGCCTTCCGTAAAGTCCTTATACTTTTTAGTAGGAAAGGGAAGAGATTTCACCATTCTCGGAGCCAAATCGGGCTCGAGAGGTGGTGCTACCGGGTCGACATTAGGGTCGATTGGTGCATTTGGAGGATCGCTACCGACCTTGGTGGGGTCGTTAATGAGCCTGGGATTGAGAGAGGAGCTCGGGATAGGGAACTTACCTGGACTGGGGTCGCTAACGACCCAGGGAGCATCGTTACCAAATTGTTCAAGCTCAGTAACGACCCTCTCTGGCTCGTTATCGATCTGAGCCGTGGCTTCCTTGTCAGTTTTGGAGCTCTTCTCCATAGCTTGGGCACACTCCGGTAGTGTCTTTCCGCTCCTAAGGTGTACCACCGCTATTTGTCCTCTAGGGTTCTCCTCGGGATGACCCAGGAGTTTCCCTTGTGGTCTTGGAATCTGTGCAGCGAGGTTCCCTAGCTGGGAGTCGACATTCTTCTTCCACACATCGAACTCTCCCCATCTTTTTATTTAGTTGTTAAGGTTGGCTTGGATTCCATCAATCTTACTATGGACTTCATTGAATTTGTAATGGACTCCATTAATGCCTTCTTGTAACCCTTGTTCCCAAGATGGTGGCTCTTGGTAGCCTAAGGGTCGATATGGTGCAGGTCATCTATCCCGTGGAAGCGTTGCATAGTTTGAATTTGGATTTTGATTGCCCCACGTTGGATAGTTGTTTGGCTTGTCAAATTTATTAGGCTGGTTCCTGTATGGACCTCTCATGTAATTCATCTCAGCGTAGGTCTCAGCGGCTCTTACCTGCTCGATGTTAGTGCAAGCAAAAGTAATGTGGGCAGAAGAGCCACATTCTTGACAAGGTTGAGAGGCTTTCAGAAAACTTACTTGTTTCTTAAGGCGATTGACCTCGGCTTGTAGAAATTGATTTTTGATAGGGATCAACTTCGTCCTTAGTTGGCACGTAGAGACGCCTCTGGGGCTGGGGTGATTGCTGGGTCTCATACATGACATCGTAGTTAGAAAGCTTGTCCAGCAATTCCCATGCAACTGTGGGATCCATCTCTATAAAACCGCATGCAGTATGTGTGTTGAAGCGGTTCTTCGTTTCTGCATTGATCCCTTGGAAAAAGATTTCTTGGAGCACATATAAAGGTTGCCCATGAGTGGGGCACTGTCTAAGCATCTCTTTAAACCTTTCCCATGTCTCTACAAAGGTCTCGTTAGGCAGCTGATGATAGGAGGTGATGCATTTTCTCAACTCCGTTGTCTTGGCAGAAGGGAAAAACTTTGTAAGAAATTGATCATACAAAGCCTTCCAAGTCCTGATAGACTTAGGAGGTAAGCTCCCCAACCAGCTCAAGGCCTTTCCAGTAAGAGACTACCTAAAAGCTTTTAAAAGAACATATTCAAGTAAGACACCTTCAATAGCAATAGTGTCACATAAATCAAGAAAATTCCTAATATGTTCCATAGGGCACTCAGTAGGTTTCCCTTCAAACTGAGCCCTCTTTATTAAGGATATAAATTGAGATTTAATCTCAAATGTTTTCTCTATCTCTGGAAGCACAATTGCAGACTCTGGCACCCTCAGTTCTGGATGCATATATTGCTTAGCATTCCTCGGATAGGCATTCAACTCTTATTGTAAACGAGCGTTGTTAACTCGTTCACGTTCAACAGCGGCAACAACGGCTTCTCTATCAGCTTGTAGCTCCTCCATCCGCTTCTGGAGGACCTCCATCTGTCGATCCATCTCTTCAGGTGAAGCCATGGCTCGGTTTTTCTCTTCGTCTACGGTGCAAGGTGCGTTCAGGTTCGGAATAGTAAGCGGTGTTGTCAAATTCGAGCCTGTGACGTCCTGCTGGCATACGCTGAGAAAACAAACAAAGAAAACTAAATTAAAAACAAAAACGGGGTCGGACTATTCCCAGACCCACGGATAAACAAACAAATATTGTTGCTTCCCCGGCAACGGTGCCAATTTGTTGAAGGAGGGTTTCTTGACAACAAATAAATTAATAAGTCAAGACCCTGCTGAGTATAGCGAATTCAGGATCGTTCCACGGGAAGCACGGTTGTTTGTCTATCAACTACTAAAACAAGAAACCAAAGCAAAACAGGCTAAATCAGCTACGACCAACCTCGTTAACGACCTTGTCAGGGTCGTTAACGAGCCAGGAAAATGTATGAACACAGAACAATTAACGACCTAAAACGCAGGTTCGTTACCGAGCCAAAGAACCTCGGTAACGAATGATTCGAAAGCAAACAAGCTAATTCAATGAAATAAAAGATCTACGACAAGGGTACCACAACATATCTATGAATAAAAACTCATATGAAGATAAAGATCATGCCTTTAAAGATAAATTATATCAACTTTCGCTGACTAACAAGCAAACCAATCAATTTTCATAAATCAACTCACTCCATCACTTGTTTTGAATCCAAAACTCGAAACTTTCGTTAACGAACAATATCAACATTCAAGTTCACAACTTTCTCTTTCGTTCAAATTAAAAACTCAAATTACTTAGACTATCGCCTAAGCATAAGCACAACAAGCAATTTAAGAAGATAAAAAGGCAATCAAAATATCAACACATTCATTCAAACATGCACAACTATGTCAGGTTTCAACCCCGACCCTAGATAAGAAGACTATTCACTACTCATGGAAATAAAGAAAACAACTTTAATCAAAGAAGACATTGAAAACAAAAACTAAACTTACTTGAAATTAAAGAAAATATCGTCTTACATACTTTGTTGATTCCGAAAACACTTAAGAACACCGAGCAAAAATTCGATCACCGACCCTAAGTTCTCTCTCTCGATCGAACCCAGTTCGGTATCATCTCCTAAAACTAATATCACACCCCCCTTCTTTTGTCTAGAACAAGAGTATTTATACTAAGAAACTATCTATTAAAAAAAACTAAGAGATAAAAACTTACCCTACTTAAAAGATAACAAGATAAAAGATATAACAATTTAAAGTCGGATACGCCTCTACCGACGCGGGACCCTCGTTAACGACCCCGCACATGGTTAGTAGAGATTACTAATTCCCTCTGAAAAATTCTATCTTTTAGCCTCGTTAACGTCCTTCACATGATTGTTAACGAGCCTCTGTTTTGTTTTTTCTTGAACTTCTTTCCTCTTTAACTTGGACTTCAACTTGATCTTCTCATACAATCTTCTCCCTTATCTTCCATGTTTTCCATCCTCCACCATAAGACCTCAGCTCAGCTTAAAAAGCGCTCCTTCCTGCTTAAAACCCTACAAAAAGACACAAAACGGAGTAGCTTCCATACTTTTCACAAAATATGCAAACTCATCCAAAAACACACAAACCTAACTCTAAAGCCTACTAAAACTAAACTAAACAAACTAATAAATACACCAAAAACTAGACTAAAAACACGAACATCAAAGGACACCACATTAAGTCGCCTCATATTTGCCATGTGTCGTTGTCATGTTAATTCACCACATTTTTTCTCACATGTATTGGGAAAGAAATAAGGTCACCACATTAAGTCATCTCATTTTTCATGTCGCTCCTCCTTAAGCCACCTCATTTAAAATTTTGGATCTTGCATTAATTATAAAATTTATAAAAAATTAATTACTTTAATTGAATAAAATTTATGTTCAAATCTTTTATTATTTTTTATTTTTCTGAGAGGCAAAGTTTGTTAAAAGTTAGTTGATTATCATATTCAATTTGTAGGTCATATTTAATTCATTTTTGTATTTAATATTAGGATAGTATTATAATGATATTTTATTTTGTATATTTAGTCTATTAATATGACTATACAATGAGTCAATATGTAAAATGAAACATTTTTTATATAAAATTCGGTAGAATACATAAACAGCCCTTTGTACTTGGGTCAATTGGTCACTTGGCCCCCTGTACTTTAGTCCTAACCGTTTGGCTCCCTATAGTTGCAAATTGCGACCTATTGAACCCCTATTGAGCCACTTATCCAAGCTTTTTCTAGGAGTGTGGTGCACGCGCGATGATGTGTTATATTGTATTGCCACAATGACGATGACATGGATGCCATGAATGACATGGCGATGACATGATGTGTTATATTGTGTTGTCATAATGGTATCCATGTCATCGCCATTGTGGCAACATAATATAACACATCATCGTGTGTGCACTACACTCCTAAAAAAGCTGGGATAAGTGGCTCAATAGGGGTTCAATAGGACGTAATGTGCAATTATAGGGGGTCAAACGGTTAGGACTAAAGTATAAGGGGCCAAGTGACCAATTGACCAAGTACAAGGGACCATTTATATATTCTGCCTATAAAATTAAAGTAAAACTGTAACAAGATTGACGCATGGTAAGGTAATTAGGCTAGTGTTTATTTGTTTGACTAGAGGAATTGAAGTGCAGGTTCCCCCAATTATTTTTCTTGCTTCGATTCCGCATCAGCTCCCAAGTCCTAATCTCACTCGTTTCCTCTTAGTTTCGCTCTTGACTTCGCTCTTATACGTAGTTTTCCCCTTCCCCTTTCATTTCAATTTCCAGTTGTTCAGTGTCCTAGATCCTAGTTCCCTTTTCTTAACTAGGTCCTCTTCTTTCTTCTCCTCTGTTCACACATGCACCTTCAAAAACCCAACCCTTGTTTTCTTTTTCTTTTCAATCTTATAATTGCGCCTCAATACTTCAATTTCCTATCTGGGTCTTGTTGTTTCCTTTTCTCTCTTCGGTCTGGTGCGTGAATTGCATCAGCGATGGGTCATACAGTAGGAACCCATCCTAGTTTTTGTGTTTAAATAGGAATGATCTCTTGGAGAAGCTGTTCCTGAGGCTCTCTCAACAATTATGAATTGTTTCTCCAATTTCAAGAGGAAATGCAAGGGAAATAATAAAGCGGAATCTGCTCCTGAGCTGAGAAACCAAAGTGTTACGAGTGTGTCCCCAAAGAGGCAGGTGAAGTCGGCCAATTCGGCTTCTTCATCCAGGAGCATACCTGAGTTGTACAAGGAGAAGCATCAGAATTTGAGAGTGTTTACTCTGGATGAGCTCAAGGAGGCAACTAATAATTTCAACAGGCTGTTGAAGATTGGACAGGGTGGCTTTGGGAGTGTTTATAAGGGCACTATTAGGCCTGCTAATGGAAGAGGAAGTCCCTTCGCTGTTGCCATTAAGAGGCTCAACAAGAACGGATGGCAGGTACTATTATAATCTATCATATTTTCCTCTTCCCATTGCAATTTTTTTAATTTTCAGTTTCTGATACAAAGTAATAAAAAAAAGGGGCATCTATGGATCATGCTTTCCAGGTTAAGAAATGCTTAATTTTTTGAAACGTTTAGTTTCTGATACAAACCCAACCCTTGCTAATGATTTGAGCATGTCGGTACTCTTCTGACCCTTTTTAATGAATTTGTCTACTCTAAACTACTGTTTCATTCACTGGGTTGCCTCAAATCCAATATTGACTATATCCTTGTGCATATCTCTTGTGAATCAAATAGAAAGAAAAATGCTAGCTAAAAAGAGACTATGATTTCAATTTGGTTCACCTTTGAATTGTCCTACTGAAGCTCTCTTTTCAATACTCATTGCTGGGTGTAATGAAGGTTAGTTTTATGCATTTTTGGTCTGGAGATAGTTATAGGCTTTTTCCATATCTCGGAGGAGATCCTCAGTCATGGAAACATATTGGTCATTTCTCTTCTAGATTAAAATAATGAAATTTATTTGATCAAAAGGGAGCTGATATTATTTAATTAGAAAAGAGTTTGGCCATTAAGGCCTACATAATCAGCAGAAACAATACTAGAAATAAAGGGAGGCAGATCATTGTAAATTTTAAAAGGAGAATCAAGAACAATCGCCCATTGGGCTAAGGCATCTGCAGCTCTATTAGCTCATCTCCTAATGTGAGCAACATGAACAACCCAATTTGGATCATTCAGCATCTCTTGACATTGCTTCATTGTGTTATAATCCTGGTGAGTGAGGATCGATTTCTGCAACAACAATTTGTAGGCCACTTCGGAATCGGTCTCCAGCATTAGATGCGTCAACCCCAGCAATTTAGCTTGCTTTAGTCCATTAAGAATTGCCTGAAGCTCAGCTGTCAACGCCGAACAGCTCCCACAGATGAATGTGAACGCACACACACAAATGCCACCAGCATCACGAAACAGACCCCCGCCTCCAGATTTCCCCGGATTCCCTTTCGAGAACCCATCAACATTCAGCTTGAGCCAGCCCGATGGAGGAGCCACCCAGCTGGGCTGATGCGCTGCTGAACCACCTCTACTCACCTGCTCAATGCGACGAAGCTTCACTGCGCAAGTGATCACATCAATTATACCTCTTGCCTGTGGTTATGTTGAGAAAGTGGGCAATTGACCGAAATCGAGAAACAAGAAAATGGACTAATATGTAAGGGAGGTGAAACCTCTTGCTATTAGCTTAAGCTTTTGGGTTGAAAGGTGGATCCGACCTTATAGTAAAATACTAATTATATAACTGATGTGCTCTCTCGTCTTTAGCGACACTTTTTCCATGATGGTTTGATAATTAGCAAGTTTGGCTGCATTCATCGTCTTTTGACAATCTAGCTAATTATGGTGCATTCACTATATGAAATCAGAATAAGAGAATTATAGATCTTCGCAACGGAATTCGAAAAATGCTGGCAGATCGTGTATTGCATATTAGTGTTTCAGAGCTCATACATAGTTTAATAACAAGTTTGGCTAGAATTTTGCAACTTAATCTGACAGGTACAAGTCTTCATATTCAACCGATACCTGTTTTTCTTAGCTATCTCAATTCTTGTGATCTGTTTGCAACTAATAGCTGTGTATGATAATATAATTGGACATTGCCTTTGCAGGGTCACAAAGAGTGGCTTGCAGAAGTTCATTTTCTTGGGGTTGTTGATCATCCAAATCTGGTGAAACTTGTAGGATACTGCTCAGTAGATGCAGAGAGAGGGATCCAGAGACTGTTGGTATACGAGTACATGCTAAACAAAAGCTTAGAGGACCATCTTTTCAACATCCGTTTGCCTCCCCTTTCTTGGAAAAGTCGACTGCAGATCACGTTGGGAGCTGCTCAAGGCTTAGCATATCTTCATGAAGGATTAGAAATCCCGGTATCTATCTTCTCCGTCAACTGATGCTGTTCACTCTTTTTCTTTTGCTTTTGGTGATGATGTATAATTGTCTTTTGTGAAGATTATATTTCGAGACTTCAAATCCTCAAATGTGTTGCTGGATGACAACTTCAATGCCAAGCTATCAGATTTTGGGCTAGCACGAGAAGGACCCACTGGGGACCGAACACATGTCTCCACTGCAGTGAGTTCTCTTGTCTATGGTTTCAAGTATTTTTGCCAAAGCTCAATACTTTTTAGTCAATTTTTATTTCCATCAATTGGCAGTGTAGTTAGGCGTGTATATGCAAAAGCACAAGGAGAGCGTTTATAAAATAGAAAATCTTGCTGGACAATCATCTGGCTAATTGCAAATTTGAGCTTTGTATAAGCATGTGTCAACCATCTTGCTATATAGCCTAACAGGTTGACTGAATTGAACATGTGCTTACTTTCTGGTTGAAACATAACGTTTTTGGGTCAAGTTAGGATTTGAAATAGATGTATATTCTGACACGTAGTAGGATTTGGATCTGTCCTGTGAAATTTGTATTCAATGTTGTTTGTGCTGATTTTGAATGGTGCCTGGATTTGATTTCATGAATCCACAGCCGGTGGGAACGCTCGGATATGCAGCCCCAGAATACGTGGACACGGGCCATCTCAATCTGAAGAGCGACATTTACAGCTTCGGCGTTGTTCTGTACGAAATCCTAACTGGCCGACGCGTCTTGGACAGAAACCAGCCCACTTCCGAGCAGAAGCTTCTGGAATGGGTAAAACAATTCCCTGCAGATGGCAGGAGATTCTACATGATCATGGATCCAAGGCTCCGGAATCACTACCCAAGAAGTGTGGCTATAAACATTGCAAAGCTTGCCGCTCGGTGTATTAGTAAAAGCCCCAAGGATCGGCCCGATATGAATGAGATTATCGATGTGTTCCGAGAGGCCGTAGCGGAGTCCGACGAGGTCCACGGAGGAGCTTCGTCCCGAGGCGGGCTAAAACGATGATCCACCGTTAACTGGAGCGTGAAAAATAAATATAGTACGTGTTGTGATGTATGTAGTAGTATGGGTATAACTCAATTTTGTATGCTTCGAGTGAGAGACGATGGTTCGAGTGTGAAACGCTGCAATTTGCAACATGATTTAAAGCAAGGCAAATAAATTATAACAATTGGAGTTTGTTGACGGGTGTTTTCTTGACTAACTGGACAACAAATAAATTTATAAGTCAAGACCCCGCTGAGTATAGCGAAGTCAGGATCGTTCCACGGGAAGCACTGTTGTTTGTCTATCAACTACTAAAAATGAAACAAAGCAAAACAGAACAAAACACCTACGACCAACCTCGTTAACGACTTTGTCAGGGTCGTTAACGAACCTGGATACACTAAGAATGCAGATTAACGACTAAAAACTCAAGTTCGATACCGAGGCAACGAATCTGAATAACGAATATACCGAAAACAAACTCAATTAAGAATAAAAACCTAGGACAAGGGTTACCACAACACTGTCATACATATAAACTCGTAAGAAGATAAAGATCATGCCTTTAGAAAGATAAATTCATCAACTTTTGCTGATTAGCAAGCAAATCAATCAATTCTCATAAATCAATTCACTCAATCACTTGTTTTGGATCCAAAGCTCAAAACTTTCGTTATCGAACAATATCAACATTCAAGTTAATAACTTTCTCTCTCGGTCAAGTTAAGAACTCAAATTACTTCGACCATCGTCTAGGCATAAGCACAACAAGCAATCTAAAATAGATGAAAGGCATTCAACACATCAACTCACTCATCAAACATGCATAACTATGCCGGGTTTCAATCCCGACCCTAGATAAGAAAATTACTCACTACTCATAGTAATAAAGCAAACAACCTCTACAAGAGAAAACATTGAAAACAGAACAACCTTACTTTGAAATCATTAGGAAAAATATCGTCTTACAATATCCCGAAGAAACCGAAAACAAACAAGACAATAACGAGCAAACGAATCGATTAACGACCCAAGCTTCTCTCTCGATCGACCTTGGCTTGATGATCTTCCCACTCGACTTCTCTCATGTCGGCCTTCCTAGAAAAAATAATATTCGTCTCCCTTTCAACTCTCCCTTCTAAGCTAGAAAAGATGGGTATTTATACTAATAAAGCTATCTAATAAAAAGGCTAGAAGATAAAAACTTACCTAAAAGATAGAAACTTACTCTAAAAAGATAGAAAGATAATCTAGAAAGATAATAAGACATAAAACATAAAATATAATAACCCTAAGACTCATTAAAAGCCCTACCGACACGGAACTATCAAGATAGATTTCCGCACAAGGTCGGTAAACATCACAAAGATCTATCAAAAAATCTATCTCTAAGCCTCGTTAAAGACCCTTCACAACCTCGTTAACGAGTCTGGATTTGCTCTTCTTCAACTCTTCAACTCTAAAAGCCTGGACTTCGACTTCTTATCTTCATGCTCTTCCGTCCTCCACCATAGTACTCCAATTCAGCTCCAAAATCACTCTTTCCTGCTCAAAACCTACAAAAAGACACAAAACGGAGTAGCTTCCATACTTCTCACAAAATATGCAAACTCATCCAAAAACACACAAAAACTAACTCCAAAACTACTAAAACTAAACTAAACAAATTAAGAAAACACACTAAAAACTAGACCTAAAACATGAATATCAGAGTTCATAATTGTTGGAAGGGAACTAGAATGCAAAATTTATGTTTTCTGTTTTCTGTTTTTTTTTTAAATGTGCATATTTTTGATAATCATGAGATAATTAGAATTAGAATGGAAGTTAAATGTATAAAAGTATGAGCAAGCGTGCTAAATTAGGGGTAACTAGTTATCCCCGTCGTGGACTCAATATTTTATTAGATATACGATAAAAAAGATATTAATAAATAAAAATATAATATAAATAATAATTATAAATTGGTGATTTATATAAATTGTAAAAAAAATATAATTCTAAATTAAAGATTTTGATAGCAAAAATGAAAATAATGAGACATTTAATATGGATTAGCAAATAAAATTTACTTGACATGGACGTATATTATCAAAAAAAAATATTACCGGGAAATTATAATTGAAAATTGCAATTGTAATTGGCTAGATTTGTATGTAAATTATAAAAAGAATCAAAATTGAAAATTCAAAGATATATCACAATTGAAATTTAAAGATTTGGCAACAAAAAGATTCGATCCTATCTAAAAATATCATAATTGGAAAAAAAATATATTTTAACAAAAAACATTGAATCGATTTGTACATAGATTGTAAAACCGTAACTCATTTTTTTCATATATTTATTATGATTCGTTTTATTAATACCGTAACTCATATTAAAAAAGTCAAAACAATGATCCGGTTGTCGAAAAATATGTTAAGATTATCTCTAGACATATCTATTCTAATTCTTTTTTTAGAAAATATGTTAATTGTTATTTTTTTTGTTCAATTTATTCGTTATGTACGTATGGTGATATGGATCAATAACAATTTATTATTAATTTTATAATTTAAATATATTATAGGATAAGATCTCGGCCTATATTTATGTGAGTTTTTTAGATTATATTGGAGAGTTGTTAGGATCATGAAGATATGTTAAAATTTTATCCATTAAAATACATAAAAAAATATTTTTATGTCAATTTCATGGAAATTAATTTTTACGAAGCAGTTTTTGTTTTGCTAGAAAATAGTTAACTGTTAATTTTGTTGTTCAATATATTCGTTATGTACTTACATATATGATCATATCATATATATAGATCATTTAGAAAGAGTTATGTGTGAATGGGTGCCCAGGTGAGAATTAAGAATAAATCTCGCTCGTCCATTCCAAAAAATAAACGCCCCTGATTAAACATTCATTAAAAAGGATAAAATACGGCACGAGCGAATTTTCCCCCTATTATTTGCGTATTTTTCAGTAAAATACGATACGGACGAATTTTTCCCGTATTATTCACGTATTTTTTGAATAATACATTTTTATGAGACGCGCCCAGTTTGTTCACCAGAAATAGCGATTTGTTCATCAATATTCACCATTTGTTCATCAATACTAACTCATTGTGCATCGAGTTTTTGATAACATTGTTCATCGATTTTGAACTTTTTTAATTTTTAGTTTTATTTTTTAACCTTATTTATGTGTATGAATACAATATTATCTAGTTTTTGATGCATATATAATTAGTTTCGAAATGCCAATATTAGTTCATTGATATAACCTTGTTTGTTCATTGATATACCATTATGTGTTCATTGGTATACCATTATTTGTTCGTTGATATACTCTTTTTTGTTCATTGGTATACCATTGTTTGTTCATTAATATACCCTATTTGTTCATTGATATAACCTTTTTTTGTTCATTAATCTAACCTTTGTTTGTCCATTGAAATGCTTTAAGGCTAACTTGTCAATACGAATAAAGTGATCAATATAGTACCAAAATAAGATAATTTTGATGTAGAAACTTGAATGCAAAGGATAATAGATAAATAATCTGACTTTGCAATAATATAGTGTATGCTAAGAGAACAAGATAGCAACAAATCGAAGAGGAGTGCTTGTGCCTTATTTAGCTATGAGCAAATTGATGTTATTAATGAACAAATATGCATATAGCAATGAACAAATTGAGGTTCCTAGTGAACAAATATGCATCTAGCAATGAACAACTATATGAATAAGGCATTGAACAAATATGCATAAACCAATGAACAAAAAGATGTTACTAATGAACAAATATGCACAAACTGATGAACAAATATGCCAAAACCAATGAACAAATATTTTTATTTTTTATGAACAAAATCACAATGTTGATGAACATATTGCATGGAATTTTGATACACATTTGTTCATTTTTTATGTACAAACAATAGATTTTTGATGCACAAGCAATTGTTTATTTATACACAAAATCACAGTTTTGATGAACAAAATCATAATGTTGATGAACAAATCCACATTATTGATGAACAAATCCACAATATTGATGAATTGTAACACCCTTATTTTGCAACACTGGGTATTACCGCCAGTGGTCTCGGACTTTACCGTCCCAAGTCACCCAAGGCTTTATAATGATATTAAAACTTATAGAAATGCGGAAATTGACATAAACGTTATATAAATAAACGAATGCTCAGAAATGAGACTTAAAGGTAAGTAAAGATGAAATTGACTAAAAGCGGAATTTTATTTATTGATGAGAACTGTCGTTCATTACATAGGGAGTCGTTTTACAAATGATGTAGCAGCGGAAAGTAAAGCCCATTTAGAAAGGGTTGAAAGGACGTAACTAAAATACAAGTATGTTTTACCAAGACAACTCATGTGATGATGAATTGCTTGGTTTTCAAAAGGGAAGAGCTAGTGCACTATCTTCGGAATGCCTCACTCTTATGTGAATTCCTTCCTTCCTTCAACGTCGTCTTGCCTTGACCTTCTATCCTTGCATAACGCTTCTCGAACCTTATAGACTTCATCTTCGACGCTTCGGTGTGACTTCCTACAGTCTGGCATTTGTCGCGAAGGGCGAGAAATACAAAGCAAAAATGCGGAAAGAGGAATTAGTCTAAGGAGACTAAGCAAGTGAGAACGGAAATTCTCAAGGGTATTTCGGTAATTTTATAATATTCAAGAAATATTATCGGGATGTGTTTTAAGGTATAGGTCTTTATGTGGGGCTTAGCGGGACGGAGAAAAGTGTATCTCGAGAGGAGATAACTCATTAATCGAGAGAAGAACTACGAGATTGTAGACTTCTTTTAGAGTAGGAAGTATGTTGCGAACGTTATTAATTCATACAAATTTTTGAAAACCTCTCGCGCCCTTGCGAACCGAGAGCCGCATCGATCATTTGAGACCGGTCCGGTTTTGATTTCTTTTAAATGTGCTTGGGCACTTATCTTGTATTGTGATGAAAACTTTCACTTATGTTAACGTATTTTAAGGGCGTGGGGGCCATGAAAGGGCCGAATTCTACTTAAAAGAAAATGAAGAAATTTCAGGCTCTTTCATCCCGAGTGTTCATGCCTCTTTCATCCTGAGAGTGTCGGCCTCTTTCATCCTGACTGTGCAGGCCTCTTTCATTATGAGGATACCGGGCCTCTTTCATCCCAAGTATATAGGCAACTAGCTAGTGCATAATACAATATCGCCTATGCTAATCCATAACGAATCTCGAAAAGAGATTGAAACAAACAAGGCCACAAATCATCGGTCCTAAAGTTCAGTACTAGCGTAGTACGAATCATAATAACAATCTGTCATTATTTCTAAGAATCGATATTCCTAAATTCATTTATTTTTGTATCAAACAAGTTGCTCCCAACATCGAGAAATTTCATAGAAACGAATTATTGAGGCTTCAAGGAGAAAATCCACTTGCCTTAGTTTAGCGATCGTATACGACGATTGAACGAGATTGTTGTCTTAGTAGAATCGGAAAACTCGACCTAGTGACACGAGAGATACGAGCGAACTTTAATAAGAATTTCTTTAATTCTTCTAAAATTTTAATTGTCGCTTATATTTCTTTTATAAGAGAAGTTATAAACTAAATTATTATTATAATAATAATTTAGGTGGAAGTGATAGAATAATAATATTCTTTATTATTACTTCCTTTTTTGTAATATCCCAAGTATTTTATAAAATCTTTATTTTACATTACGTATTATATGCTTTTGAAAAAAATAAGACATACCATTGTTTAAATTACTAAACATTCATTTAACTTAAGGTTAATATTAGTTTATAACCTTTTTATTTACTTAAGGTCACAAAAATATCTTCTTAATATTATTAACTGATTCTTTTATTATTCAAGGCATGTAAAGTGATAAGTTAAATAAAGTCTATTAATAAAATATTTCCCATATTATTTATATTCCAAATTGATCATATAAAAATACTTTATTTATATGAAAGAAACACTAAATGCCTTTTTTCTATCTTTTTAGTCTATCATCAAAAATATCTTTTTATTCCAAACTTTAACTATATAAATATATCTTATGACTATCATAGCTTATCAACATATTTTTAATTTCATAATATGATCTTTAAATGACATGCAACCCCTTTATATATTATAGAAAGTCTTAAGATAATAATTTCTATCATCTTGCTCAAATTCTTTTTATTTATTCAATTAAACTCCAAGTAAGGTAACATATTATTTATATCGTACTTTTCAAGTATATATACTCATAATTTATTTTAAAAAACTTTCCATGTCTTTCCATATCTATTTTCCTTTTATAAAAACACATGTAAATCATTTATTAACTTATTTAATCCCATACTTGTTCTTATTAAAACACCTTATGCAAAAATATCTTATTAATATTATTTCAAAGCTTATAATAGGGTTTAAATGACATGCAAGACTATTTTCTCTCAACAAAACCTTATTTTATTTATTATACAATCATTTCTTTATTTCCTTTCTCTTAGAGAGAGTATTATAACCTAAATTATTTATACTAATAATTTAGGTGGAACAAACCCAATTAATGATATTCATTTATTATTATTTTTAAAGTGGGTTTTACATTATTTTTATAAAAATTTAATATTAAACCAACTATGCATGCAAAGAGAATTTAATCATATAAATCTTAACAACTATAAAAGTTGTCCCTCTATGTTTAATAAATGCTCCATTCTTTAATAATAATTTATACTAATATTACATTATAATAAGAATATAAAAGCTCTTTTAAGAAAAACAAATAATTACAATTGACTATTCATCTTTTTTAAGGACCTTAAATTTACTTATTTTAAAAATAATATAAAATAATGAACATTATTTATGTTTAGAAAGAAAATCAAAGATACAATATTTGTAATATCCGTATTCGTTTTAGGTCTCGTAAATCGGAAAACGGGTTTCCTTCGCTTACAGGAATTTATGTCTTGATCCGCAAGTAACCCTCGGAAAAGAGTATTTATTAGTTAAAACCGATTTAATAATTCGTTGGAACACCTAGCTAATAATTAGTTTATCTATATGATAACTAATTAGAAATAGTTATATCTAATACTAATCTTATCTAATTACCCATAAGTTGATACTTAGCTACGCACTAAATTTTATTTTATTCCTTAAACCTTATATATATATCCTTTCTTTGTATATTTGCTCGGTTATCCTAGATACCCTCTAACCAAATCAATGTAAAATTCTATCTCTAAACCCCCAAATCTTCTATCCTAATCTACCTAATCTTCGTTTAGACTTCTTATATAACCGAACAAACTCGTTCTTCCGAACCCTCCTCCTACACGACTGCAATCTTCGAACCCTACTTGCTGGAGGTGTGTAGAAGGCCGGAAATTGGTTGCCGCCATCATCAACCTTCACGTGTGCAGACTTCAACGGGTATCACCAGTTGACAGTAAAGCCATCAGCTTGTCGATCGGTATCGTCAAATTCCGGTGAGTTCGTCCGTCCTCCTCTGTTTTCGGTATTCCCCATTAGATTAGCCGGGATGAGTTCCGCTTAGATTGCATCGGGAGAGGGGGATCGGTCTAGAGTCGTTTGGGTCCTTGGGTGCGAACGGGAAATTGTTTTTGTCGAAGTCGGGAGCGGGTTGATGAAGACGAGTGAAGGGTTGTGTGTTTGGGTCGGGATCTGCGGGTATTCAGCAACAAGAGGAGGAAGAAGAAGTTGACAGAAAAATTGGTCAAAAAAAAGAAAGGGAGGGGGGACCACGTTGAAAAGTCAAAAAAGGGGGGGCTTGTTAAATTGTTGAGCTTGTATTCGAACAGTATGATTGAAATTCAATCGGTACACGTATCGGATTAAAAAGTGGTTGGGCTTTTCCTTTCATTTTTAGATGGGCTGATTTTGTTTGGACAAGGGGGGATGGGTATTTAGGTGGGTTGGGTTTGTTTAGGTGGGCTGGTATTATTTAATAAAATATGATTGTATTGGTTAACTAAGTTAATGTTACGTATGGTTAGTAGTGCAATTGGTGAATATGTATATCTAGTTCATCCTTAATTATAACTTAGTTTTTCATGATATATAAGTGCTAGTATAAGGTGGTGAGTTTTGGGATTATTAGAGCTTAAAATTGTAGTTGGATCAAGTTTAAGTCGGACTTATAATATAAGGGATAATCGTTCATATATATCGTTAGAATAAGTGTGGGTTGAACCTAATTCAACTTGTTATGTTAATATCTCTTCTAGGGAATCGTTTTTTCCACACTCTTAATTTCCGTCTTTTTCGAGGATCCTTCGTTCGAGGTAAGTCGTTCTTCGACTTGCTCGGTTCTTCTCTGCCTTGTTAGATTGCGTATCGATATTGTAGGACGGGTTTTGGGAATTAGTCCCGAATACCATTTTAAATTATTTGAAAATTTTGAATTATTGTGTGCGTAAATTGTTTTGAATATATTTATCGGAAGAATATTTTTAGAACGTTTTCTCTGTGTTGGTACCGTTTCCGACACGGCCCATCGTAGCTGGTGTTGAGGAAGAGTTGGCTACGTTGACCCGTGTGACTGGGAAATCATGCCCCTTCAAAACAAAAATTATTATCTGTGTGTTTTTGGCAAGTGCTCCAGTGGAGGCTTAGCCAGGGGTTAGAAGGGAGATTGTGAAGTAGAGTGAGAGGGCCTGCCTCTGCACTCGGCGCGGTGATGAGCGCCTTGGAAGTCGGATTGTGGAGAAAGGAGGAATTACATTGTATGAGATTATGAATGTGAATGCGTATGTGGCTTTGTGTGACTGATAAGACTAATTTAGGTATTGGCCTTTAGAGTTATGATTGCGATTGTGGATTTGTATGCTGACTTTAGAAATGATTTTTTAAGCGTTCTACGATTTCCGTATTCTCTCTAGCTTGGTAGATTAGACGCTGACCCTTCGGGGAATATTTTTCAGTTCCAGGTATGAATCAGGGAGCCGTGCAGGAACCGAGGCCAGATGGCGGGCCGGAGCGGTAAAGAGCGCGTGTCATAGTGGGATTGGTTTATAATAGTTAGGATGTTGATTTTAATATTTGCTAGACGGAGTTAGTATTATGTTTCGGTTATTATCATTTTGTTCGGATAGTTCAGTTTCAATAGGCGTTGTGACGTATTTGAATATTTATGATTTTCGGGGATTCATGCATGATTATGTTTTCTAAGTTTTATTAAATAAAGGTTGGATGTTTTATTATGTTTTCTCGTCGTGCCCGCGTTGTAAGGTCCTACAGTGTAGTTGTCAACCTAATTAATAGTACCTTGTAAGGTCTATTCCCTAGTAGCGCCTCGTTGGAAGACGGGGTGTTACAATATTATTGTCGCTTATTCACAATTTTATATGCATGAGAGTCGCATTAATCTAAATCTGAAAAAATAGTTACAAAAAATAAAAATAAAAATCGATAATAGATTATGTAAGTGAAAATAATGATTGGAATATAAAATTAGGGCGGAAAAGAAATTTAATATTTTATTTTTTATATACAATGAATTAAAAAAAATCATAATGGAATTATTTAATATGCTTAATTACGTGTTACAATTTCTAAAAAATTAAACATTTTTGTCTCGTCCAACGGACGGGTTAGCACTCTAGTTCCTTTTAAAACTCACATGCAGGATTTATTCAATTTAATTAAATAAATATTATATATGTGTGGAAAATGTTTCATGAAGAAATATAGAATAATGTACGAGTCGGGAATTAGACCGAGCGAAAACGAGAGCGGAATGGGCATGGATTTCGAGATGGACGAATTTTTAGGCCTCCCCTTCTCTTTTCCCTTCTAAGATTTCTAATGGATTAATCAAGGTTAAATGGGCCTAATTAGACTTCAGCCCAACACCCAAAACAACCCAATGGAGCAAGCCCAACCCTTCCTTCTTCCTCTTCCTTTCTTGATTCACGTGGGGAAATAAAAAAAACCAGAGTACATGATGGACGAACGGCCATGGACTGGTGGCTGCAGGCGGTGCCCCTGGCGGTGGAGGCGGTGCGCGCGGGCAGCAGGCCGACGGTAGGGCGGTCCGATGGTGGTGCCCCGGTGGTTTAAGGTGGGGATTTAGGGTTTTGTGGAAATTTAACCAGAAATTCAGCTTTTTAATGGAAAAAAATCAGATTTAGGGGGAGACTTAAAATCTGGAATTTGGGCTTGAATTAAGGACGAAATTGGGATGGAGAATGAGAGGATTGTGTATCTCTTACCTTTGCCCATGCCCCTTTTTATAATGGTGGAGAAAGCTTTGAAGCTCCTTCCATTGTGAGGTGTATACTTCTTGGAGGCGGCTTGTCCAATGAATTGATTGGTGGAAAGGGGTGGTGGTGCTTGGAAAATTGACTGGAGGAAGAGGAGGTGGAGATGGAAAAAGATTGGAGAAGAGAGGAGGTGGAGATGATGACCATTGGTTTTACGTCACATCACTTCTCCACCATTGTTAGTCTTTCTAACAAGAAAGGAAATAACGAAATAAGGGGATTGAAAATCCTAAGTAGTTAGATGAGTTACCATAGCATAGCGGATGGAAGTGTGTGTGATTATGAGAAAATGCTTGACTCAGGTTCAAGTCCCACCTCTTATATTTTTTTTTGTTCTTTCCCCGTATTTTTATTTTTATTATAAATTAAATTAAATTAAATTTTGAATTTTTTTAATCTCAACTATTAAATTTTATTTGTCATTTTATTATTCCTTTGTAAACTTTTTATAATTTATTGAGAAATTATAAAAATATTTAAATTCTCTTTTTAAGAGAATAATATTTAAATGAATACCCGACTTGCTTAATGTATTTAATTAAATTATTAATTGCCATTGTAATAAAATTTTATAATCTCGTTATAATTTAATATGAAATTATAAAGATTATTAAGTTCTCTACATTAGAGAAAAAAATTTATTGGGATAAATATCCGTTTTATTATTTTTTTTTAAAATTTAGCGGATATTACATGAACAATCTAGGCGCGCGTCCTATTTCCGTTTTTTTCAAAAATACGCGAATAATTCGCCCGTGCTGTTTTTTCCCCTTTTTAAGTGAAATGATCAGCGTCTTTGATTTTTCTTCATCCAATGGCTCTTGTTCTTTCTTATTTCGCACATGAACCGGATTTATTAACAATATATTATTAATTTTGTAGTTTAAAAATATTATATGATAAGATCTCGGTATATATTTATAGAAGTTTTTTTGGTATATTAAATTGGAGAGTTGTTAGGATCATAAAGATATGGAAAAAAAATATTTAATATGTAAATTTCTCGAAATATGTAACTAAATTTCCAAAAAAAAACATTATTGTAATCCAATATAAAAAAAATTAAAAAATTGATTGAGATTATGTTGCAATATGATGTGTACATAACATATGAGTGACATCGAAATTTTTTGACATGTGGACTATAACATGGAATATTTATAAACACATCTAAATTATAAGAAAATGACATGTGTATAAATTTGAGGTGGCTTAATATGGTATCGACATGTGGCGAAATCCTAGGTGGCGTAATGAGAAGGCTCCAAACGTTATTGCTTTTATATATATAGTATATTGGATTTCATTACAATCCTTAATTAAGTGTATAATAAGAATAAAATATTGCACATATAAAAAAAATAGAAGTTCACATATTTCAATTTTACGATGTAATCAAATAATTTTTGAAATTTTTAAAATTCAAATCAGCACATCTTTATAAAAAAAATATAACATAATTCTTTATTATTTATTTATCAATCCTTAATAATAGAAATTAAAGTTTATTGGACTGTATTACTAAAAGAATTAGTCAAAATTATCATAATGTATTTACTTTATTATCAAAAATATTGAACAAAATTTGAAAATCATCGATCAAGAAAGAATAATGAAATAGATAGCATAAATTTTAACCTGAACAAAACACTATCATTTTTGTATGTAACATTTATCTCTTTAGCTTTTGTAGTCTTGTCTACTCTCCCCCTTTCCAATAGTTCCTTGATTTTCTTGATTGATCATTCTTTTTATGCATTTGAGGTAGACCTGTCAAAAACTGACCTAACCTGCTAACCCAACCCGACCCGCCCGATAATTTTAGGGTCAAGACCCAAAAATTTGAACCAAAAACCCGAAATAAACCAAACCCGATAGAACCCGAACCCGAACCCGTTGGGTAGAAACCCGAAACCCGTTGGGTTGACCGGTTTATCATATTTATAGAATTTTTAAAGTTATTTTTTTTTGGTTGAATTTTTTTAAAAAAAATTTTAAATTTATTTTTGAAACTTATAATATATTTATTATTAAAATAAATGAAAATAATATATTATTATTAAAATTTATTATTTAATTAAAAATTAATTTTAATAATCATAAGAAAAAAGGAGATTTTAGACCCGCTGGTCAACCCGACCTGACCGAAAACCCGCTACAACCCGACCCGATTGACCCGTGACCCATAACGACCCGGAACACGATTTTATCCGAACCTGAAATGACCGAACCCGAACCCGCCGGACCCGACACAATTGACAGGTCTAATTTGAGGATTGTTTTTCATTTTTTGCTTAGTAATGGATGAATTTGATATGTACTCACACAAAAGTGATAGACTTATATAGTGAGAAAAAAATTAGAAAATGGAAGGTTATACATTAAATTTAATCTTAGTTTTTGTTTGTAATGTGAAAGATTGACCTTATCTTTTTTACTTTTGTTTGGAATATCAAAGGTTGTACTTTAATGATTTGAATTACTTATGTAATACAAAATGTTGATGTTATTTTTGTGTGTGTTACCATAATTTACTAAATTAATAGTGTAATGTCAAGGGTTGATGATATGATTTATGTGTAATATCAAAGGTTGATGTTGTTTTGTGTGTAATACCAAAAGTTATAAAATTAATAGTTTTTAAATTAAGATGCACAATTATTAAGTAAATCTCTCCTACTCCAATAGAAGTCGATGTACTAATTCTTAATGTTATGGGTCAGCCCAAAGTCAACGTTTTTGCTAAGATGAACAACCATGCAGTTGTTGATTCTAGATTAATATATACGAATACATAGCATTTATTCACATTTCTTAATGCTACAACTATGTATGCAATACACTCAAGTTTTTTTCTTTCTTGCGAGGCAAGCTTTTTTACTTGCGGGGCAAGTTTTGTGTCTACTTGCAACATAAAACGTTTTTGTTTTACTTGCGAGGCAAGTTTGACTTCTATTCTTGCAGGTTAGTTGGATGCTTATTTAATACAATTTTCCAAGGAGTTAGAGCTGATTTTGACATTGGACCGAGTTTATTTTAGGCCAAGTAGCTTGGTGCTTTAAGGCTTCTGAAGATCCTTCATCTCGGTGGAGGGAACGTCAGTAGTCCGTTTCGCAAGCCCAAGAGGGGTCGACCTGTTGCCTACAACGCTATTCATATAGAGCTTTACTCACCCTAATCTCAAACTCGTCTAGTTCTTATTTTTCGGAGTGTTGTACTTTTCATAGCTTTTCCTGATTGTTTGTTACTCTCTAATCCGTTTTCGGCTGCTGTTTTATTACGGCCTCTCGGATTACCAAGCTTGTTTGGTATTTTGAATTCTTACCTTATCAAAAAAAAGCTCTAACATTTATTATGTCTTTAAGAATAACTTTTTAAGTTGTAAGATTGTATTCGGAATAATATTTCTTTCTTAGTTTTGATAATGATTATTGATTAACCCCATAGATTTCATGGTTTATTGTTCCATAGAATTTTAGTGAATAAGTGACGTCTTTATTGTTTCTCCCCTCTTGTTTTCTTATGTGAGATAATTGCTTTGTAGTTTGTTTTATGAGACATTTGTTTGAGGTTGTTTATGTGGTTTGTGTACATGTTAGGAGGGGTGGACATGATTGGTTAACTAAAGTTTTGGTTATTCAGATATCAGTTAACTGTTTATATTGGTATTAAACTTCAATATTTATAGTCGTACTTTTAATTCTCGGTGAACTGCTAACGATTAACCGTGAAATTCAGTACGGTTCATCAGTTAACCAGCTTCTAAAAGAAAAAATAATTTTTATTAAAAATTATATTTTTAATATAAAAAACCTTATTTTTCAATACAATAAACTCAAATTTTCAATTAAATGCAATCACATTATACATCTACTTCATGAAATACATTCCGAATATAGTGATAAACCGATCATGTTCATAAACCCAAAATAAAAATAAATATCAAATTCTAAACAAAGGGTCCAAATATTAAAATACATATAATGTTCATAAACTCAAAATAAGACTCAAAACAAAACATCAAAATAATAAAATACAATTAATATTCATAAATCCAAAATAAGAACAAATACCTAATCTCAAATCAATCAAATATCAAAATACATTATCGAAGACTCATGCATTCAACGAGTGAAATAGACTCATCAATTACTATCAAGGTCTACTCCAAAACATGTTTTTTCATATGAATGAATCATAATATAGAAACATAATAGATTTAGTAAATTATATAATAAAAGATCCATGATTAATTATATACTCCAATTAGAATATTATTAATTTCATCATAAGAAGAAACATGCATATAGAGCCAAATTAATCAAAGTCAAATGGAATAAACTAAGTTGTGTGCCAATGAGAATGGGAAGAGGTAAACCTCAAACTCTCATAATGTTGGTGAAAATGGAAAGAACTCCTAGAAGTCTCCTCCTTAAGCAAGCGAAAGAGGAGTTCCATACAAATCACAAAGAGGATAAGGGAAAGGGGGTTCACCTTGTCTTAGACCGCACTTGCCCGAAAAGAAGCCGTGGATGCCCTTGTTAACCTTGATAGAGTAGGAAGTCGTGCACACGCACTCCATGATCCAAGCAACGAACTTCGAAAGAAATCGAAGATGGTTGAGAACAAACCTTAGAAAATCCTATTAAATGGAGTCATAAGCCTTGGCGAGGTCCACGTTCAAGAAGCACCGTCTGGTCTCTCTCATCACATCGTAATTCCTCAAGAGCTCTTGGACAAGAAAAAAATTGTCCGACATCAACCGACCCTCCACAAAGGCGCTTTGGGCCGGATCAATGAGGGGACCAAGACACTTGCCAAGCCGGAGCGTCATCACCTTCAAAATGATTTTATAAACCACGTTACAACATGATATGTGCCAGAATTGCTCAACACGAACCGAGGCCTCAACTTTGAGAATAAGAGAGATGATTATGTGGTTGAATTGCCGGAGAAGCTTGCCATTGACGAAGAATTCTTTCACTGCCGCACACACCTCGGGCCCGTTGATACCAGCGCCTCAAGAGCCACCTTGATCTCCTCAAGATACCAGCGCCTCAAGAGCCACCTCAAGAGCCACCTCAAGATACCAGCGCCTCAAGCTTGCCATGGGGTCCAGGCGCTTTTTCATCACCCTTGGACAAAAGAGCCACCTTGATCTCCTCATAGATACCAGCGCCTCAAGAGCGGCACTCTCCTCCACGGCCAACCGAGGGCCATGCGCAAAATCTGCTAGCGCCGCAAGGCCACCGTCACTATCGAGCCAAACAAGCCTTTGAAGAAGGCCTCAAACTCCCCCACAACTTCCTCCATGGACGTAAAAAGTCTCCCGTCATTTTTGGTGATGGAAGGAATGTGGTTCCGGCACCCATTCACCCTCATCAAGGCGTGAAAATACTTAGAACAACGGTCACTCTTGAGATTGTATTTATCCTTCGATTGTTACCTTAGAAAGCTCCCCTCCGCTTCATTCAACCTATTAGCCTTGGTTTTAGTTTCCTCCACCAACCGCCTAGCATTCAAGGAGACGGGATTCAACCAAAGTTCCTCAAGGGCCTTAGAGAAGTCGAGGTTGGCATCGGCCGCCTGAGAGGAAATGTGGCTATAATCCGACTTGTTGAGCGTCTTTAAAGGTATCTCAATCCAAGGAGGAGTTTGGAAATCCGAAATTGATAAGTTCCTCGGTGATGAGATGCCCACCTCTCTCAGACAACCTCCTTGAACTTCGGATGGGCGGTCCACATATTGTAAAACTTGAAGTAGTGCTTGCCATTCTGGGACACCCTGCGCAAGGACACAATGTCCGGCTTGTGGTCGGAGAGGTGCCACTTATTCAATTAATTAGTATGACAATAAAAATCAGAATTGAACCAAGTGTGATATACCAAGACTCGATCAATTTTGTTCCAAATAGAGCCGTTGGTCCACATGAGGGGTTGCCACTAGTGCTCGGGGAGTCCACAAGTCCATGTCTCCAACAAGCGTCCACCATATCCTTGCACTCATACATGGAAAATGGTTCACCATTAATGCTTTCCTCCTCAGCCATGACACAATTAAAATCACCCATTACAAGCCACGATAACTTATGAGCCTCAAAAAGCTCGTCAACATGCTCCCAAATCGGTCGGCATGCCACCACGCTATGCAAGCCATACACAAAGCAAACACCAAACTTCTTCCCGGTCGTCTTGCAAGTAAGAAGACAACCCACATGTTGTGAAGACATGCCAACAATCTCAACATCAACAAAATTAGCATCCTACAAGACAAGAATATGCCCATGTGAATAAGGATGGAAATTAAGAATATTCCCAACACGGGGCCACACGACGCACCAACTCATGAAGATTAAAGCCACCACACTTTGGGTTCAAAAATGCCACATACCTTATCCTCAAAATCTCGAATCACTCCAAGCAAGACATTTTGTTTCCGGGCTTGGCCAAGCCCTTGTATGTTTCATGCTAAGACCTTCAAGAGGACATCTTGTCCTTTGCCTTCTCAGCTCTAGTTGAGCTTCTAAGAGCCCTCAGATTCTTTGGCCATTTAGTGGAAGCTTTAAGGCCTTGAACCAACTCTCTTTTCTTGGCCTTTTTAGCTTTCTTGTTTTGAGACCTCGAAAGAACCTCCTCAAAAGGAGTCTCAATCTTCTCTCGACCCTCTCCTCTTCCGTCCCCAGCGGAATTGAATGGGACTTCATCTTCCTCCACACTAGCATTGACCTCTTTCGACGAAGACGCTTCGGGATTGGGGTATACCTCATTCTCACTCTCATTTTCTTGTGTTTCACTCTCATCATCACTTGAGTACTCCCCCTCACATTCGGATTCCTCACCCACTAAGTTAGAATGCTCATCCGAGGCATCAAATTCGCCCTCACTTTGTGTTTCACTCGAGTCCCCACTCTCACTTTGTGTTTCACTTAAGACATGTGTTTTAGAAGTAGAAGCCTTTTTGTGTTTCACATTCCCATCAACTCTCTTAGAGGTGTCCTTCTCCGTTGGCGCTTCGTTGTTGGAGACCAATCCGGTCTTGGGGACATTAGATCCTTCACGACGGAGTCCTTCGGAGGGAGCCGAACCTTTGTGCCATTGGCGTCCAAGGAGCCACCATCCCC
Source organism: Fallopia convolvulus (assembly GCA_964016875.1). Classification (NCBI taxonomy): domain Eukaryota; kingdom Viridiplantae; phylum Streptophyta; class Magnoliopsida; order Caryophyllales; family Polygonaceae; genus Fallopia; species Fallopia convolvulus. Next base: position 20,511,905 of record OZ024732.1, read on the forward strand.
GGCTGGCTTGACCCCTCTCCGATCATTCCTCTTCGAGGCCTTGGAACTTTTCTTCACATTAACACCAATACCATCTTTCTTCTCCTTGAACGAGCAATCTACATCATCATGCCCAAAAGAACAACACACGGTCCCTTGCAATACAAGGGTTCATTTTCAACAAGAAAAGAGCAATCAAGTGAATCTCCATTATTAAAATTCAAACTTACTTCTCTAGTGATAGGCACGGCGAAGTTGATCTCTAGCAAGACCCGAGCATACGAGTCGTGCTTCCTTCCATCGGTCACGGGATCCATGAAAAGTGACTTGTCAACATGAGAGGCACTTCGACCAAGCACTTCCGACGTCCAATAAGTCTTTGAAAGACCAAAAATGCGAACCCATAGAGGGATCGTGGCAATTGAAAGCGAACTTGTCTGGGATATGCTTGAGAATCATCGGCTTTCCATGGATAAAATACAAACCACCTTTAAGAACTTTGTCTTGGTCTTCCTCGGACTCAAATTGGAAGATTATCCAGCCATCTTCTTCACGATATCGAGCGTTGACACCCAAAGCTTACATCATCTCATTGATCAAAAAATGGCCCAAGTAAAAACCCACATATTGATCGAGAAGGGACCACTCCCAAACAGCTTGCTTAGAGAGACCCTCAGAAACCTTGATGGCAACACGATTTGAGGTGGGAGGGGTGTACGTGAGCTTGCCACCAAGCCACAAGTTCATAAAGACTTTCTTCAATCTTGTGGCCCATGCATTAGGCCGAGTGGTACCGGTGTCGGGCGGCCAGCCGCGCTGGGGGTCTTAGCAACATTGGCGTAGGACTTTGGGGATGAGGAGTTGGTGCCAACATGGCCACCGACCACAGAGCTTTAGCACACCATGGCTAACGCCATTGTTGTTGGCGAGCGTAGGAGTCGAACGGCCAGGTGCGTGCACGGTAGGCGCGCCATCCTTGGGAAGCCGCGTGCCATTAATGCACGCGGGCACATGCATCCCAGCCTTGGGATCTTGAGCCGACGCCTTAATTTCCTTGGCACCATCAGTTCCATCAATGCTAGGCGCATCTTGGATGATGCCAGTGGAAGGCGAAGGGTTGGTACCAACCACCAACGTCGTGGACGACGTCTCATGGCCGAGCAAGGCCGAAAGCTCTTCTTAATCATCATTCTCATCGTCGGACAAGGTGTTCCGAGCGTTCACCACCGCCTCTTCATGTTCCACGCCCATGGAACCATCTTCAACCAAGTTCTTGTTCGAGCCATCAACCATGGCTGCCACGGAAGCATTCGGTCATCATCCGTCGCCTTCTTAGAAGCTTTGGACTTGCGAGGGGCTTTAGGGTTCGTACCCTTGTCAACATTAGCGCCGCCCTTGGCGGCCTCCACCGAATCAACACGAAACTTGTTTGGATCTTGGACGCCATGAGAGGGGGACGGGGGCTTCCTCTTCTATCCCATAGTCACCAAAGGCACAGCTTGGCCGACACACAATCACCATGAAAGAGAGAAAAAGGAGCGGCGAAAAGCTTGGATGAAAAGGAAAGGTGAAAGGTCACACCCACAATCGACACTCTAGACGACCGACGAGGACTCCGGCTCGATGGTGGTTCGAGAGGATACCACCATGAACAAGTACAAGGGCCTTGTGAGGAGTACTCGTGTCGGAGCAAGTTGGAGAATAAAGGCGAAGGGAGCACTGGAAATCGCCCAAGGGAGGAGAGAGAAGAGAGCGTTTTTTTACAAGTGAGAGCTCTTTCTTGATATATCTAATTCTCCCTTTAATCTAATGGAATGAGGTGCGAGACCTCTTAATCGTTTGTTCAAAAAGTTTGAAATCCGTATAAATTAAGAAATACCTTGAAAAATCAAAAAATTATTTTTTCATATTTTACATCCTTTTTTTTCTCAAAAATTCGCAATTGCCAAATAGCCCTAACTGAAATTTTGCCAATTTATTATACTACTAGTTGTACCCGTCATGCCATGCATGACTATATGGATTTAATATTTAATTTATTTAATAAATATGATTTTAATCTAATATAAAAATAAAAATAACTTATTTTTTAGAAAAAAAATTATATAAAATTTTCTAAATTGCATATATGCCCTAAAAAAAGTTGATAAAATAATAAATGCCCTTTTCTATGTTAAATTACACGGAGTGCCCTTTTGGGCATTTTTTGCAATATAAACTTCTTCTTTTTTCAATCAATTTATATCTCTTAAACCTGAAGCACTTTTGGGCAGATTCGTCATTAACAATTTATATCCCAGCCAACTGAAATATAAAATAGTCTTAAGAGGCAACTGAAATATAAAATTGCATAGCTGCTCCAAACAAATCACCTAATTTTCCTAATTTTTACTTGGAGTTTATAGCCTTCCACTGTTATAGAGAAAAAACCAATAAAATATGTTTACATAATAGTGACAACAGCTTGCAGACTAATAACAATTTACTGATTACCCATTTATAAGTCTACATTTGTTGTAGTCATGTAACAGTGAAAAAACTAATAAAACATGTCACAAAGTAATAGCACATAAGATGACAAAATGATAAGGAATAACAAGCAGTGATGCTACCAAATCCTAGTAAGATATTTGTAGAGATAGATCAATTCATTCGAGAATGAGAAAAAAAAAATACTACACATTAAGGATAAGAGTGACTTGTAGTTATACTAGAATATGGATATTAAATAGACAGTCATCCAAAGTGAATATAACTTAGCTTTCCCCTAGAACCCGCATGTCTTACAAGCATATAGTTACCCTCTTCCATGTCAGTGAACAATATGAAAATGCACATAAGATGTTATGCCAATTGCTTAATAGTTTACCTACCATAATCCTGCATAACAAGAATCAGAAGTGTGACTTGTAAGTACTACACTACCTGTTCCAGTTCTCGTAGAATAACTCCCGAATCTAGAGCCATCCAAATCTTTCTGTTTAATCAATTTGGATAAATCTATTATCTCTCACCTAATATAGTGAGCCAAAAATGCCCCCAAGAAACTATTAGCTATCAATCAGGCAATATAATAAGCCACAAGTCAATTACAAGGCCATCAATGATAGACCCTTTTAGGTTAAATAGCAATTGTCAAAGTGCAGCTAATTAAAACACATGATCAGTCAAGCTCACACCAGCATAATAGTGAACGAAGCTTTGCTATCGCTCCTTCATAAGCTTCGCCACTAGACAAGCTCGTCCAAGTCTTCCGCTTTGCATCAGCCTAACTGCTAAGCCCGGCCTTGGATTTTACTCTTTGAGCGTCCGTCGGAGTTTGAGCTCTCAAGTCTTGCCAGCAAGTCTCTTGAAATCGCCCTTTCGAACCCTAGGATTCAGCAGCAACCACGCTTAGAGAGAGTGATATTGATAGAGATTGAACTTTCCCCAAAGCTACCTAAGGCGGTGTACGGTGGAAACGGAGGTTCGTTCGGTGCCTGGTTTCCTTCAAGAGCTCCCCATCCTCAACATTGCTCAAAGACACGAGATGTCCGTCAGATGTCCAAATGTTGTCGTATAAAATTGATTGATTAGAGTAATTATTGTTTTTTATTTTTATAATTATTTAATTCAGTTGTTAATAATATAATATTCAAGTTAGATTAAACATTTACATCTCTCTATTTATTATTTGAGCAACAATCTCTTTGTTAAAAATTGAGCCACATGGCTTAATATTTAACTCACATGTGTACCAATCTAAATGTTAAAACGTGCAAAAACAGTTTCACTTCTCTGAATCAGAAAATAAAACTCCTCCCCCTCTCCTATTTATTTACGCACCTCTCTTCCACATTTTTTTCTCTTTTATAGTTTTGTGCCTCCCGTGTTCATTAGGGTTAGGGAAGGAAAAGGAGCAACTTGAACTTCAATTCCACCCATTCATCTTTCTTGTACCATCATTGTGTTTCAATTGAAGGCCGGCGACTTCGTGACGGAGAAGGAAAAGGAGTTCGAGCCCTCCTTTGCAAAACCCCATGCACTTCTGGATCTGAGTTCGAACAAAGCTAGCGTGCTGCTGAAATCGGGTTCGTGAACCTCTTTTTTTTTCTGAATTCGTGATTCCATTCTATGGTCCTGTTAAGCACAAAAGAACTGATTTGCCTCTTCTAAGTTTATTTTGGAATCAAAGCACATAATATAATCCTGTTCTTGAAGAGGACAAAGAGAAGATTGATGGTAGGGCTATGGTCCCATTTTCGACGAGGAGCAGCAAGAATGAGGGTTCAAGTAAGGTTTGTCAAAGATTTCGGAAAAAAATAGTTAGATAAATTCCAATTTTCTAATATTGTGTGTTTGGTTAATTTGAATCATGTATTGATCTTTGATCTATCATTTTCTAATACTATTATTCTGCAATGATGGTTGATATTACAATTGAATGTACTCCGATCCAAAATTCATATTGCAAGTAATTTTTTATGTGGGCTTGATGAATTAGATAAGTTGGTGGTGCTTATTATCCCTAAATAACCCTAACCCACAAAGTTTGACCCGAGAAATCTACAAATGGTTTTACGTTTTGGTATACAAAACACTAAGGTTGAGTTATTTTATCAATGAAAACGGGCCTAGCGAGTTTGAACTAAGTTCTGTTTTCCCCCTTTCAGTTTCCTGAATTGGTTGCTAATTGATCATTGATGTGTCATTCTAACACTATTATTGCAGAATATCTGAATCAGTAGTATCTTATACTATATGATCAAGTGATCAGCTCTTCTGAATATGCTTAATCTTATGGAATTTGGCTTTATTTCTTGCCCCACAACCATAAATACACAAAAAATGGATAAAAAAATAAAATAGAAAAACCTTTGGCATGTCATTAATGGCATCCACTTCTAATTCATCATTGAAAAAGAAATTTGAAAAAAGTGGGGATGCCCCTTCACAGGTTAGTAGGTTACCCATGGGTTTCCATATATGGCTGAAAATCAAGAAAAGTGTTTAGTGTTCTTATATTACTTTGACTGGATATTTACTATTGCTTCACATATACGGAGTATGAACAAAATTTGCTTCCTCTGAATTTGGTAAGGAATTTTGTAAAACAAGTTTTGTTTTCTTAAATTGGTTTCACTAGATATTTAATGCTTCTTGGTATATGTGACTTGGCTTCTAATTTTGTTTAAGAATTTATTTACAATATGCCTTCAAAGTTCGATTCTTAATTTATGTGCATATTTTCAAAATTTTGAAATGTGATAGAAAAAAAAAAAAAGGGTGGATCAGCTTACTGTTGTCCATACAACAATCTTGGAAGCTATCAAATCTTGATGCAAATTGAGAGTGAATTGTGATTATGTTCATTCTCCAAACATTATTAGAGCCACAACTCCACCATACAACAAGGTACATATTCCAAAAGGCAAAATACATCAACAGGTCACTGAACTTGTACACTTTTTTCAATCAGCTCTCTATACTTTGAAATTTTCAAATAAACACTTGAACTAAGTATTTTCTGCTTTATTAAACACTAAATGCTGAGATGGCATGACGCGTATAGGGTACTTTCTCAATTGCGCGTTAGATGATATCTAAATGTATGAGATGGATTTATTTGAATTAAAAAAAAAGTAAATTGTTTCTTTCAAAATAATAGCACATGAATAGTTCCCTGTTCCTCTTCCTTGTTCGTTTGCCTCCTCCCATCTCCAACAAAGAGAACCGAGTTCCCTGTTCAATATGGATGCACCTCCCTCTCTCAGCCCATCGCCATGGTCGCGGGGACGCACCTCCCTCTCTAACCTCATCGCCATGGAAGTCCATCTCCAATTCCTTTGATTTCGCCCAATTCCTCCATCTCGCACTCTGCTGCAAAATTAGGGGTTGCTCGCACTCTCATCAGCATGGCAGATCTTTGAAGGTGGGAGCGGCTTGAGATCTCTGATCTTTAGGCTCAAATTGACTTGATTTGAGTTTTATTTAGAGCTTTAGATCTTTAGGGCTCAATTATTACCCAAATTTTAGATTCACCCAATTAGGGTTTATACCTAAATTTCAGATTCACCGTTCTGAAGCTCTTGCCAGAAGACAGGGCCGGATCTCACAATTTAATTCCCGTTGTGATTTGCCCCTTTTAATAAAAGCCCCAATATGTTCTTCAAAAACGAAAAACCCTAGATTGCATTTTTGGATGAAATTGTTTGATTGATGTGTTATTCATGAAATTAAGCCGGGTAATATATAATTTGAGGTACGGGATAACAATTGACACAAATATTTTGTGCAAATTTGTGATTTTGATGTCTGGTTGTGTTTGTCTATTCAATGAGGAGTCAATCGACCTTGGCGGGGTGATGGAGAAGACGTCAAAAACTGGAACATGGCCTTGGTGGCTTTCAGCCGGTCGGTGAATGATGCTCGGCTCCCCATACCACCGGCTATGTATAGTGTTAATGGAGGTGGTCGTCGATACTGAACGAAGAAGTTGTATTTTTGGCTAGAAAGATAATAGAAGGGTATTTAATTGAATTTTATTAGGTTTTTAAAATTTAAAATTAAAATTAGGTAGAATATGGAAAAAATAAAAAAGTTTAAGCAAAAAAATATGTGGCATCTACGTTGTGTGCTGATGTGGACTATTTCAACGCGCGTCAATTTCACCGAAATGAGGCCCAGCGTGGAGGTACTTAATTGAACAAATTTTATTAAGTTCAAGTGTTTATTTGAAAATCTCAAAGTATAGGGTGTTAATTGAAAAGAGAGTACAAGTTCAGTGGTCTACTGATGTGTTTTGCCGATTCCAAAAATGCATCAGAAATAGCTACATGATGAACAACTTTTCAATGTATCACTAAATTTGACAAGACATAAAATTGTTGACTTTTGATATACTATTGTCATGCCGGTTCTTATTAATGTCGGAATTCCTAACATTTTGGAATCATTTTTCTCAAGGATGTTTAAAGAATGTATAGAAAACAATGTAATTGTTCTGTTATAATGTTTCAACTTTTGATTCTCTTATATTTTTTTCTAAGTGGTCAAAATTTATTGAAAAATTCATGTATCATTGGTTGGCCCTCTAGGCAATTAGGAATTTGGATCTTGATATATGGATAGTAATTATATGTTTTATTTTTCCATGTAATTGGGCTGTATTATATCAATGTATATTTGCTAATATGATGCTTTCTAAAAAAGTTAGCATTTTAGCGTTCATATGAGCATTTTAGCTTTCATATAAGCAACCCATAAGTAGTTTATTACATTCTTATCAAGGTCTGATGAGTATATATTACAACACCAAACTAATTATGGTCTATCAGTCTTCTCATTGCAAATATTGGGGTTATTTTCACATATGTTTTATCTTCATTTTGTGCATTTAGTTAATGATCTATCTTGCTTTGTTTTTGCAAGAGTTGATCTTTAAATATGGAGTTCTAAACTTATGTTTCATTACTTCCTTATCTTATTGAATGAGCTTCAAAATGTTGTGGATAAATGAAACCAAATGAATTGGAGAGATGGTTGGATTATGCACTTGATTGAGTTTCTTTCTCTTCCGTTACATGTATTGAATGTTGTTAGAGAGCAAGTCAGCTTGAACACTAACTTGGAGAAGTGTGACATTCCACTTGGCATAGAAAACACACTACTCGGACAATACCGGAAGTCCGGAACACAATCTCGACTACAAATAATATCCCGACTTTATGTTAATGGATGTACCTGACAAGAAAAATACACAGAGGAAAAACCAATATCTAAAATTATCAACCGAAAGCTCATAACTTGACCTAATCTAACAAATTGAATATTTCATAGCTCTTACAAAAACAAGTAAAAGCATAATGAGCATTGGTTATATAAAATTGGACTCCAGGTTACTTATAAAATTAAAGAAGTTAATTATTTTAATTAAGTAAAAGTTATGTTCAAATTCTTTCATTCGATTTTGTTAAAATTAGTCGGTCTATCATATTTAGTTATGTATTCAATATTAAGCAAACATTAGTCGTTCATCCCTCTCTATTCAAATGTGAAGTGTCGACTGTCGAGATATCCGGGTTGTTCAGCCAAGGACCACATGTAAGGTAGTTTATTTATTTTATATTAATCTATTAACATGAATATGTATTAAAACGATATTCAAAATTATACATTTTTTACATAAAATCTAAGTAAAACTCTAATAAGATCCGTACATGGCACGGGAATTACACTAGTTTTTTTCTAAAAAATGGAAATTTTGTGATTTTAGCATACGTGCAATTAAAGTGGGCATATCCTCATTTAATTTGGGTATTGATGTAATTACAAAAAAAGGGCAATTTTTACAATTAGCAACATTTTGTAGGGTATGGGCTACTATGTACACTTGTTGGCGTTATAATGTGAAATGAAACCAAAATCTTTAAGTTGAGTCATGTATAATTTTGGTGGCTTAATGATAAATTATTTATAAATAAAAATATAAATAAAAATTATTTTAATTAGAATTATTTAATTTTAAAAGTCTTTTGACAAATAGATAAAAAGACAAAATATGCAAATTCTTAGAATTTTTTTAATCAAATTCAATTCTTTAAAAATCTTTAAGTAAAAAATAAAAAGATAATTAATAAGAAAAGATAAAAAAAGATGAATAAAGATTGATTTTTTTAAAGATACCTTTGTGTTCTATATTTACATGAATAAACTGAAAAGTAAATTAAGGAAAAAATAATGTATTTTTTGATGGTGCGCAAAATAACCGCTAATTAATTAAGAGCAAAAATCTAACTTACCGCTTTAATCGGCAAGAGTAATCAAGTTTAAGTAAAGTGTGTGCGTGATGTTGGAAATAAGTAGGCAAAGCAAACGTGGACCTAGTGCAATAGTCACGCTCGGCCCAAATAATCACGGTGGAAATGCTCGGCCCAAGATATATGCACTTTGTTTATATATCATTAGAAGGGAAGTCAACAAAATCTCATGTTCAAAGTCTACGAAAGCAACTAGTACATGCTTACACTTGGAGGTCCAATTAAAAGTTGTCAGACAATCTCATCCAACCACCTCATGCTCACATTTACGAATGTTGTTCTCACGTTCAAAACTCGTCCCACAACGATCAAAATTGATAAGTAGAAAGCCACTTTCCCTATATATAGCAGGCTATGATATAATTTTAAGGATCAAAAAACCTTTCCGGGTTAGGAATTTTTTCTTGTACCTAGATTCGATGTGCTTGATCTCCGAGTGAAATCGCGCTATTTACGGTATAAAGTCCAAATGGCTTTAATTGGAACGAGATTTACAAAACAATCAGCTGAAGGGCGGACAGGAGGAATAATCTACGCACAAAAACCGTTTGGTTGTACGAATTCCCGAGAGTTAGTATTTTTATAATCCCGTTTATAGCGCGGTTTATTTCGGGTTTCATCACTGGCGCCATCTTTGGGGACCTGCTCTCCCTATCCGACCTAACTCTCGGATAATCACTTAAGTGCGTCCTCTTCCCTCTTTAGTTAGCCTTGATCCCTGGTGCGGCGCCACGAGGTTCACCCCCAGCGTGCGCTGGCGAGGCCGCCATATCTGTGCGGTGCCACGGGGTTCGCCCCCGGCGTGCGCTGGAGAGGATGCCATATCCGTGTGGCGCCTCGGGGTTTGCCCCCGGCGTGCGTTGGCGAGGCCGCCATATCCGTGCGGCGCCACGGGGTTCGCCCCCGGCGTGCGCTGGCGAGGCCGCCATATCCGTGCGGCGCCACGGGGTTCGCCCCCGGCGTGCGCTGGCGAGGCCGCCATATCCGTGCGGCACCTCGGGGTTCGCCCCCGGCGTGCGCTGGCGAGACCGCCAAGCATCCCGCTCGGGGTCGCCGTCGAACCTCGTTTTACGCGGGACCGTCGAGCTTCCCGCTCGGAGTCACCGTCGAACCTCGTTTTACGCGGGACCGTCGAGCTTCCCGCTTGGGGTCGCCGTCGAACCTCGTTTTACGCGGGACCGCCGAGCTTCCCGCTTGGGATCGCCGTCGAACCTCGTTTTACGCGGGACCGCCGAGCTTTCCGCTCGGGGTCGCCGTCAAATCTCATTAAGGTCCACCCCTCGCTTCCCGCTTGGGGTTGGAGAATCTCTTTAAGGTCCACCCCTCGCTTCCCGCTTGGGGTTGGAGAATCTCGTTAAGGTCCACCCCTCACTTCCCGCTTGGGGTTGGAGAATCTCGTTAAGGTCCACCCCTCGCTTCCCGCTTGGGGTTGGAGAATCTCGTTAAGGTCCACCCCTCGCTTCCCGCTTGGGGTTGGAGAATCTCGTTAAGGTCCGCCCCTCGCTTCCCGCTTGGGGTTGGAGAATCTCGTTAAGGTCCACCCCTCGCTTCCCGCTTGGGGTTGGAGAATCGCGTTAAGGTCCACCCCTCGCTTCCCACTTGGGGTTGGAGAATCTCGTTAAGGTCCACCCCTCGCTTCCCGCTTGGGGATGGAGAATCTCGTTAAGGTCCATCCCTCGCTTCCCGCTTGGGGTTGGAGAATCTCGTTAAGGTCCACCCCTCGCTTCCCGCTTGGGGTTGGAGAATCTCGTTAAGGTCCACCCCTCGCTTCCCGATGGGGTTGGAGAATCTCGTCGAGGTCCAGACTCTCTTATGGACGAGGTCCAGACTCTCTAAGCAAAAGAGGTTCGCTAATTCTCAAAGGACGAGGTCCAGACTCTCTAAGCGAAAGAGGTTCGCTAATTCTCAAAGCACGAGGTCCTAACTCTTTAATCGAACGAGGTTCGCCAACTCTCAAAGGACGAGGTCCTAACTTTCAAAGGACGAGATCCTAAGTCTCTAAGCGAATGAGGTTCGCTAACTCTCAAAGGACGAGGTCTTAACTCTCAAAGGACGAGGTCCTAAGTCTCTAAGCGAATGAGGTTCGCTAACTCTCAAAGGACGAGGTCTTAACTCTCAAAGGACGAGGTCCTAACTCTCTAAGCGAACGAGGTTCGCCAACTCTCAAAGGACGAGGTCTTGAATCTCTAAGCGAACGAGGTTCGCTCACTCTCAAAAGACGAGGTCTTAACTCTCAAAGGACGAGGTCCTAACTCACTAAGCGAACAAGGTTCGCTAAATCTCAAAGAGACGAAACCCCAACTCTCGAAAAGTGCGTGAACTCCACCTAATCTCGAGTTTAGATCGCATTGCACAAGTTGTAAATCGACAAAGCATGCGCACCTGTTTATTGTCTCGTTGCCCTCGTGGAACGAGAACTCCGAGCCAAGGGGTTGTGATGGTGCGCAAAATAACCGCTAATTAATTAAGGGCAAAAATCTAACTTACCGCTTTAATCGGCGAGAGTAATCAAGTTTAAGTAAAGTGTGTGCATGATGTTGGAAATAAGTAGGCAAAGCAAACGTGGGCCTGGTGCAATAGTCACGCTCGGCCCAAATAATCACGGTGGAAATGCTCGGCCCAAGATATATGCACTTTGTTTACACATCATTAGAAGGGAAGTCAACAAAATCTCATGTTCCAAGTCTACGAAAGCAACTAGTACATGCTTACACTTGGAGGTCCAATTAAAAGTTGTCAGACAATCTCATCCAACCACCTCATGCTCACATTTAATAATGTTGTTCTCACATTCAAAACTCGTCCCACATCGATCAAAATTGATAAGTAGTAAGCCACTTTCGTTATATATAGCAGGCTATGATATAATTTTATGATATAATTTTAAGGATCGAAAAACCCCTCCGGGTTAGAATTTTTTTCATGTACCTAGATTTGATGTGCTTGATCTCCGAGTGAGATCGCGCTATTTACGGTATAAAGTCCAAATGGCTATAATTGTAACGAGGTTTACAAAACAATCAGCTGAAAGGGGTATGAGAAATAATCTACGTACGAAAACCATTTGGTTGTACGAATTCCCGAGAGTCATCATTTTTTTTTATCAAAATTCAATTTTGGCAAGTAATTATCTACATATTGAAAATTTTCACTTTTGTTTTTTTTAATTAAAATTTAATTTAAGATAAACATTTACCTAAATAGATAAAAAGATAAAGATAAAATTGTTTTTATATTTTTAATTAAAATGCGAATTTATTTTTTTCCTACATAAATAGATAGAAAAGAATTCAATTAAAAAAACTAAATTAATATAAATAAAACTAAAAAATTTAAATATAAGGTAGTACCAGAATCAACGTGGTGCCTCGAAAAGATATAACTTTAATATATAGTTATAGATATATACTATAGTTTATTTTATGTTAGATAGAATCTTTTCAATATATATAAACTGTGAGAATGACATGTTGTTGAAGGGTTTCTTGAACAAATAAATTTATATCAAGACCCCGCTGAGTACAGGGAGTCAGGTTCGTCCACGGGAATGAGAATAGAGATAAAGATTCGTTGATAAACTACGAAAAAAAAGCAAACACGAGCAAAACAAGGCCAGTACCGAACCGATTTGGGTCGTGCACGACCCTATGAGGGTCGATCCTGGGCAATAAAACACACAAACGAGCACACACAAGGACTAGAAATAGTTCAACTAAAGAGTTCATCCCCCTTTTATAGAGAAAAAAGAGCCCTAATTAAACTAGGAAATAAGATAAAACAACTTCCTAAAATAAAAGATAGAATATATCCATAAAGATATCGGAATAAGTCAAAGTCGGCTCCATGATCGAACCAAATGGGTCGTGCACGACCCCCCTAGGGTCGGTCCTGAATGCTTGATTTTTGGTTGGGTCGATCTTGGCTTGTGTTGGCTCGTGCACGAGCTCCTTTGGCTCGATTCTACTCCTTTTTTCGGCTCTCTTCCTTAGCTTTTCCTCATAGCTTGTCCATAGCCCATCCACGCTCTCTTGTGATGCTCCAAATCCTTTGTTAAGCTCCAAAACTCCTATGAAAAGACACAAAAGATACGTAGTTTCCGAATCTCAAGGAAATACGAAAACTAAAGCAAAAAGACTCAAAAACATAAAACTCTAGCATGAGAATCAACTCATTCTAATCTATCTAGACACTAAAAACCTACCTAAAAAGCGGATATCACATGTACGAAGAATCCTACATGGCATATAGCTTATATTGTGATAGAAAAATAACTTAAATAAATTATTATAAATAATATTCATCAATAATATTTTACCAAATATTTAATACTTTTATAGTTTATTTTATTTTAGATATAATCTTTTTAAGTTAAATAAATTATCATATGGAATATTTAACATTACTACTTAATATTTAACATTAGATAGAATCTTTCCTATATTAATTTATCCTATTTCTATTTTATCCTAAAATAATATCAACATATATAAATTCTCAAAATAAAAAATCTTATGTGGTGAAATCTTAAGTGGCTTAATATGGGAACGACTCGTAGGAAAACTTTAGGTGGCGCAACATGGTGACCTTATTCCTTGCGTCTTTTAGCCAAACACCAGGATAGAAGATAGAAGAAAATTTGGGCAATTTTCGCACGGCTTCGATGTGAGTTAGGTCAAAACAGATCTGTAGAGAGGCGCAATCAGTGTGGAGTTTCTATTGGAGATAGAACGAGTGAAAAAAGCGAGGTTGTGGATTTTGGACAAAAAGGAGAAAGAGTTGATATCGCTCATACCGCTCTCTTTTTCCGTATATCAGCTGATAGTAAAATGAAGGTAGGAAGATATCAAAGATATTAAATAATAGTTATATCCAAAGATACTAAACACTATAGGCTGATACCCATACCTGATATCTAACTATCAGTACCAGGGACGGAATCAGGGGTGGGCTAGAGTGTGCTCTACCTCACCCCAAAATTAATACTAATACTATTATAGGGGTCAAAATGAAAATACTTTAGTTAGTTGAAGTGGCAATATCTTGTATATGTTCAAGTGACAATATCTTGTATATCTTCATACACCTTACGCTTTTCTTTCCTCACATAATCCTTTTTTGGACTTTTTTACCCTACTTATGTACTAATTACTCCCTCCGTTTCAAAATAGTTGTTCTTAAAGACATTTTTTTGTTTCAAAATAGATGTTCATGTAACTTTTTTTTTCCATTTATACTATTATGTATACCCCACTTTACACATATCCCAAAATTTCCATTGATGATTGAAAAAAATAAAGAGTACTTATAGGGGTAATTTGGGAAAAAAATATTTCCTTAATATGTGTGAAATTTTGTCTAAGATCAACTTTTTTTTCGATAAGGAAAGAAGTTAGGGTGACCACTAACAGACTAGTGGCCGCCCTAGAGCATCCTGGCGGATGAGGGTGTGAATGCCCGAATCGACTGCAAGTGGGATGGAGGAGACGCGTCTGAACGATCCAGCTATGAAGTCCGCAACAACATTGCACTCCCGAACAACGTGAGAGATACTCCAATCCTAAAAGCGAGCCAACAAACAGTGGATATCCGCACGCAACAACTCAATCTCCCATGGGCAGCGCCAGTCACCGAGCACGGCATTAACCAACTGCAAATTGTCGCCTTCAATCTGGATCTGGGGAATGACACGTCTAGTGGCCTCAAGAAGTCCTTGGCGCTAGGCGATGGTCCGGCATATCAACACGGACTGTCGACCAATCAGTTCTCCGTCGAAACAAATGGGGGAGCCACCAGAGTCCCTGAGGATGAATCCGAATGACGCCACGCCAGAACTAACTGCACCATCAAAATTCAATTTAATAAAGTCACGTTTAGGTTTTTCCCATTTCGTTCTCTTTCTAGAACCGACTCCGAACATTACAGTTATGGGGTTCGGGGGAGGCGGCGGCTTCAGCAAGTTTCCAATCTTTAATCTAGTTTCGGATGAACTCAGTGATGCTATCTGCATTAATCAGGTTTGTTCCAGTGTGGTTATCAAATACTCTTTTGTTTCTCGAGAACCAAAGGCTCCACCAAATGTTGGTGAGGAGTTCAAATTCCTCTTTTGTCGTCATTTTCCTCAGTTCCTACAAGATCTCGTGTGGTTTTTTTCCCATCTGGGGAAATCTGGTCAGTAAACCCCCGAAGTTTGGGATCAATTGAATTAAGCATTGCCTTACTAAGGGGGCATGACAGTAAAAAAAGGTTTAGGTCCTCAACTGTGTAGGAACACGCTACACAGCCTTGGGTAACCGGAATGTGGTTCGCTGCAAGTCTGGTTTTAGTTGGCAGTCCGTTACGAGCAGCTTTCCAAATGAAGTTCTTCATTTTCGGCGGAATATTTAGCCGATTAATCCATTCTATGTTTATTTTGGGTTCACCATTCGATTGGTGGAGCCATTGCATAGTAGAGTGGGTGGAGTACCAACCATTTTTGCTTGGTTGCCAATACAACCTATCCGGTAGTTTATTAATGAGAATGATAATTTTGGAAATTCTATCAAGGTCATCATTTGAGACAACCTCATTCAATTTCTCCAAATTCCAAGAGTTATCCCCCCGGAGGTAAGCCACTACATGTTCCTCCCAATCTATGAGGCCTTCAGCTTCGGGTTTCGGGATAATGGGGCCATTGCAGGTCCAATTATCTTTCCGGAATCGGACGGTTTTACCATCTCCCACTTGCCAGATTAGTCCTTTAATGAACATGTCTCTTAGGCTGACAAGTTTTGACCATTGCCAAGAAGTGTTATGTTTTTTCTTATAATTGAGGATACTATCTGTTTTGAGGTATTTTTCAATCACTATTTTGACCCAAATATTGTTTGGTTCCGCTAGGATTTTCCACAGTAGCTTTTTTTGAAGTGCTTGATTCATTTCGGCCGCTTTAGCTATTCCCAACCCCCCATGGGTTGGCGGGCGACAGATGGAGTTCCAGCTAATGAGTGGTTTATAGTTGTTTTCCTTATTCCAGAAGAAATTTTTATTTATCTGGTCGAGTTCTTTCAATGTTGACTGCGGTAGCAAGAACGATTGCATGATATAATTTGGTTGTGTTGAGAGGTTTGCTTTAATTAGTGTTTTTCGCCCTTCTTGGGATAGGGCGTTAGCTTTCCATTTTGATAGTTGTGCTTTAGTTCGCATTATTAGAGGTCTAAATGTGTTTTGGGTTACTCTCCCATTGATTATTGGGCATCCCAAGTATTTTTCGAGTGCAATTGTGTTTGCTATTTGTAATATTTGTTTTATCTGCTCCTTAGTGTTGTTATTAGTGTTCTTAGACACTTGGAATGCAGATTTATGGAAATTTACTTTCTCACCGGAGATCTGACCATAGTCATCAATAGTTTCCTTAATATTTTTACACGCTTGGCCGTTCGTTTTTGCAAAAATGATGATATTGTCAGCAAAGGCTAGGAAAGGGATTTTTGTTCCATTCCTCGAGATTTGGATCCCGATGCCACTTTTAGGGTCAGAGCTCCAGAGGTGGAGTTGTCTGGCCAGAACTTCAGCGGCGAGGATGAATAAGTATGGTGATAGGGGACCCCCCTGCATAATACCTCGTTGAGGGTAGAATTGTTCAGTTGGCCTGTTGTTGACTAGGACCGAGAAGGAGACCGTTTCAACACACTCCCGGATCCAACCCACAAATTTATCATTGAACCCGAACTTCTGGAGGATTACAGCTAGGAATTCCCAACTGATCCGGTCGTAGGCTTTTTCCATATCGAGTTTGACTGCGATCCACCCCTCCTTCCCACGTTTATTTCAGAATGAGTGGAAGATCTCATGTGAAATGAGTGTATGGTCGTGGATACTTCTGTTCTGGACAAAGGCCCCTTGCATCGGGTGGATTAATTTATTAATCACTCTTTTTAGACGGTTTGTTAGGATTTTGGATATTATTTTGTAGACGGTATTGCATATGCTAATTGGCCTGTAGTGGTTGGTTGAGCTGGGATTTTCACATTTGGGTAGCTGAGTTATAAATGTATGGTTTAGTTGTTTCAAAATTTTCCCAGTATGGAAAAAGCTTTTAACTGCTTTAATCACATCTGGGTCGACAATGTGCCAGTATTTTTTTTTATAGAAACTTGCCGACATTCCATCCAGGCCAGGGGATTTATCGTCCCCGATGTCAAATAGAGCGTCCTTTATTTCAGTATTTGTTACCGGTTTTATGATTTCCATGTTGTCTGCTTCGGTGACTTCTTTTTGGATGGTATGCGTCATAATTTGGAGTTTCATGCGGTTTATTTCCTACACCCGAAAACGGTTTTGGAAGTCCCTTTTGATTTCTGTTTTGATGTTTTCTAGTCCAGTGATTTGCGTTCCTTCTGTTGTACGTATTTCTTCTACCACTTGCAATCCGGTGGAAATATTTTGTGTTTTTGTCATTCAGTTTTATATGAGTGTTTTTGGCCCTTTGTTTCCAATAGGAATTGTGGAAGTTGATTAGGCAGACTCGTTTCTTGGCTAGTCTTTCCTACTTTTGGGCTAACTACATGTTGTTATTTTCTATGATGTCTTTCTGAATTTGGAGAATTTCTTCGTCTAGTTTTTTAATTTGTTCGAATATGTTACCAAACGTATGTTTATTCCAAGCTTTTGCTTTTATTTAAGGAGTTGTGTTTTTTTTTTTATGAGATTAAACATATGTGATCCGCCAATGTTGAAACGTCAGGCTTGTTTGATGACGTTCTGGAAATCTTTTCTAGACGTCCACATCATTTCAAATTTAAAAGGTTGTTCTTTGAATGGAACTCTTGTTGGAAGATCACACGAAATAGGACAATGATCGGAGGTTGAAAAGGAATGGTTTTTTGTCGCTATGGATGGATACCATTGAATAATTTGGTTGCTAACTAGGGTGCGGTCTAGTTTCTTAAAAGTAGTATCCTCGAGTTGTCTGGATCGTCTCCAAGTGAATTTGTTTCCTAGCGTTGGGATATCACAAACGTCGTAGTCGTTTTTGAATTTTATGAGTCGTTCAAACCTGGAATGGCCTGGAGCTACTCCTCCTTGTTTTTCATTGGGGTGTTGAATTTCATTGAGATCGCCCATAATAATGCATGGATAGTTACAGCTTTGTACGAAAACTCTGAGCTTCGTCCAAAACAAATCCTTATCTTGTGCCCTTGGTGGAGCATAAGCAAAGATGATAATCATTTCGTTATTAGTTTCCAGGTTTGTATAATGGAAACCATTAAACCGATCGTCCTTATTAATAGTTTGGATCCGTTCATTCCAGAGTTGTGTCCCCTTCCAAAGGACACAGATCCCACCTGCGAATCCGTTCGCCGGAATGAACTCAATAGAGTCAAAACATGCCTTTTGCCAGGATTTGCTTTCTGGAGAGGTTTGGGTGTTCATTTCGACTAGCGATATGAGTTGGATATTTTCAAGGCGGCATAAAGTGCATACCTCGGTCCAGAAGGACTTGCGCTTCATGCCCCTACAATTCCACATACTAATCTTCACAAATAACCTTCTAATTTGTGGCTTTTGGCCATTGGGAGGAATGGGTGCTTCCAAATGTTTTTTCTTGGTGTATATCTACAATAGTTGTTTAGAGTTGCAGCTTGGTATGAAATATTGATAACTCTGATGATGCCATTAGAATCATTGGGGAAGTTTTTCCCTTTGATGAATTCCTGTAATTTTCTATTACTGTTATTGTAGTTTTGATTTAGATGATCCACTACAATGACTACACCTTGGTTTTTTGAAATTAGTGTTCCATGGTTTACACCAATTATAGGAAATATAGTTACGCCTTCAAAGTGAATTTTCTCCTTATTTTTTGCCTTCTCGTAGGTATGCCTTATATTAATTTTGTACCTGTTCTGGTTGGTATTTGTTGGGTTACCACCCGAAATATTATAATTACGAGTTTCAAAGGTTTTTTGATATTTGTACATGGTATGTATTGTGTGTTTTATATCCACACGTACGTAACATTTGGTAAAGTAATGGCTTTTTGGCACACTAGAGTTTGTTGCCTTAGAGCAATTCTCCAAAAGCACAAGGCTCGGTTTTATAAGTTTGCTACAATAATTATTGCCACACAGGCAATACAGAATCGAAACAAATTTAAATAGAGAAATTAAATTTCACAAAAGAGCCACATCAGGTTTTCTAACCAGGATACCCCATACAGGCTAGAATCAGGACTTGTGGGTTTACCACATGCAATGCTGCTCTCAAGCAAACAAACAGGTTTGACACTCAAGAGATGCCCTAACTGCACGAATTTGTAATCAAGATCCTTAGCCAACAACAAGCATTCCAAAGCCTGATATCTGTTCAAACAATGAATGGGGAGGCACACAAAAATACCCCACAACCACACCTGAATCAAGGGAAAGGTGTCCAAAGATTCAAAGTAATCGCCTCGAGTAGTCCATGTGCAGAATGCACAAGGAAGCATGAAAGTTCACCGCATCGTAGCCACCAAAAATCAGAGTAGGGTACAACATCATATTACTGGAATGTAAAAAAGGAGTCACCGAAAAGGGATAAGCTAGATTTTGTAGCAATCCCGGTGGAGAGTCGAACAAAGAACAAGACCCCCACCAAAACCAGATGAGCTTGCTGGTGGAGAAACCACAACGTCGCCGAAACGGCCGAATGAACACAAATCCGGCAATAGTGGCAGGAAGACAAGGAGGAGTCAACCATCGAGGGGGAGGAGAAAGAGCACTCGGGCCAGAACAGCGGACACGCCGCCACCCCCGAAGCGCCCTAACGGGAACCCACGAGAGCCAACCGCACCCCGCACACCACCAGAAAAGACGCTGTGCCACAGGAGCAACACGCAGCCAGTAGGCATCGAGGACCCGCAGAACAAAATGAGTCAATCTGGATATTGAGAGGAACTCAGCCCCCAAATCCCTCACCGTAAATTTCTTTGAGCGGTAGAGATGAGTTTTTGGTCGATTTTGTAGCGATTTTAGGAGCGAAAAGTTTGGGATTGGGCTTATATTTTACTTGAGATTGAAGAGAAGTAAAGCAATTGAGTAGTTGTTTTGTAAGAAAGATTAAAACGAGGAACTCCCATGAAGGCTCCAGATGCAAAAACCAGAATTGGGCAAACCAATGAAGGGAGCAGTGGGGATCGTTTTGGATCCAAGTTTTGATGACTCTCAAGTTCCAACGAGGAGGTGGGAGTATTGGGTTGGGCGGTTGGTGGCCACATGCTCCGTTACGCGCAGGGGCGGCGGCCAAATAGCCGCTAGGGTTTTGGCCAGGGTGATGGGGAATTTTCGGGCGCGTTGTAAGCACATTCATTTTCTTCTCTAAGATCAACTATTTTGAAGAGGGAGTACAATTTTTTAACCCATTTTTTTAATTTTATTTTTTGTTCTATAATCTAGCCCACTGTATTTTTTATTCGTGATTCCGTCACTTACCAAACTCCCCTTACATATATACACAGATCTACCCTAATCTATATCTATATCTATATCTATATCTATACTTCTATAAATGCAAACGTAACGGGAAAGTGTGCACCGTCCGTTTTATAAAACCCCTAAAAAATTGTGCCCCGTTCAATCCACGGTCCTCCTTCTCTTTCTAAAAATCGTGCCTCTCTTGCTTCCTTCTTTTGAAAAACTCCACTGATAAACAACCCTAGGGAGGAACCAGAGTGTGAGAATCAGGACAAAACGATGGACTCAGGGAGAATGAATTCTTCACCGCCGGCTATTCTCTGCCTCGTTAAAGTCCACATATTAGTCTCCAAAACTGAACGGCCAGGAAGGGATCCAGAACCAGAGAAAATCAGGAAGGAAGGACGGATTCGGGAGAAAGAATTCTTCACCGCTGGCAAATCTTCTCTGCCTCGTCAAAGTCCACAAATTTGTCTCCCAATTTGATCAGTTTGAACTTGTCATTCTCAATTGAATTTTGTTTCTAATGTCTTTATGTCAATTGTGGTTCTCATTTCTGAAGGAAGGGTACAAGAACCAGATAGAGACTCAGGACGGAACGACTGACTCGGGAGAAAGAATTCTTCACTGATGCTTTTGTAAAACGCTGACTTCGTCTTGTTCATACAGTGATTGTGATTAGCTCTGACATAGAAGAGAACAAAGAGAACCAGGAAGGGGCTGTTCCTAGCTTCTTAGGTTGAGCAAGTAGGATGGTTTCCTTCTTTTGTTGTTTCATATCAAGAGGGTAAAGCCAAGTGCATATATATGTTGTATTAGGTTGTTTCATAGAATTTATTCAGAATTATGCAATCACTAAATCTCTAAATTAAGTTGCAACTTCTCCAAAAGGATTGTGCTCTTCCTAGGAGTAATAGCCCATTTCCTAGGTACATGTTTGATCGGATTAGTATCAACTTCACCGCGTGCCTCTGACCTTTTTTTTCCATGCTTAATTATGTCAACTCCATCAATGAGATGTACTCTATTATGAAAAATGACTTATTTTTTTCTGTTCAGGTCCCTTACATGGATCAGCTATGAATAGTGAGGGTGGATCAAATTGGCTGTTCTGAAATTCTCAAGGGAAGGGCAATGAGATGTGCTCTTCTGTTGTCGAATTCTTTATCTGAGGACATAACTCAGGTTATATTCACATATTCAACTACCTTATCAAACCATCACCCTTTTGGACACACCATTGCCCTTGAAATACACTTGGATCCGTCTAGGAACTTTGATTTACTGATATTGGTGTTTGTCGATTTCTCTTACTTTGATGATATGTTGTAGATGCATTTGTGTAGTTAGATTATTTGGTCATTAGGTCAAGATTACTGAATGTTTTTCTATAGTTGTGTTTCGCTGCACTTGACTTCTCTCTAATGGTATTGTTTATGATTTCATTTTATTTTTTAGATTTGTCCTGTGTGGTCTCGGGATTTGGATGTGTTATAAATTATTTTATTGAGTGTGGTCTTCCCAAAATCTATTTGTTTACTACCTCAATGCAGTGTTGATGCAATTTGTTTTTTTTTCCCTGTCTAGATTTACATATTTGCACAAAAGTGTTGCAATTTTGTCCAGGTACAGTATAAAAGCTGGTTTCTTTTAACTATTTTTCATTAATGTCAACAATAGGTTGATTATCTGTGTTGATTAAATTCTAATTTTGTATTCATATGCCGTGCTTTTGCTATGATTTTTTTTTTGCTTTTTTTAGGTAGCGTTTGAGATTTGTGAATCAATGATATTGTTATGGCAGCATAGTTTATGTCAAGCTAATATTGTTATGCCGTGCTTTGGGTCTTTCGGGTAAAGATACTTGATTTCGTATATGAACAAAGTGTTATGTGCCTAATAGACATCACTTTCAATTATAGGACCATCCAGTCCGTTATACATTTCTTGATCATTAATTGAATAAACTCAATTTCAGATTTGGAGGAATGTATATATCTTACGACTCTAGCTATCTCCCCTTTCATAATGTAGCTGATTTGTTTAAAAAGGCAGAGATAACTCACTCTTGTTGGTGTATAACCTTTTGTCAACCCAAACATAAAAAAGGAAGAATTAATGAATTTTCATCTTCTTTCAGAAGCAGACCGCTGACTACGGTGTATGTAGGACCTAAAGAATGCATACTTTTTTGCTTGGTTGGCATCCTGATGTTGTAGACATGATTAAAGAATATGACAGTTATCTTGGTCCAGGCAGCTCATTGGCGTGCGTTACAACTCTTCAGTAAGAACTCACAGCGCTTTGTTATCTTGGTCCATCCTGATGTGTGTTTCAGACATTGAATATGTCTCTTGAGTATACCATGATGTGTTCGAGCATGTTGGGAGAAATATGGGAGAAACATATGGAGTTTTACTACCTGAAATTCAGGCACTAAAGACAAGGAAATCCAAGATAACCCATTTCAAGGTATATAGTTTGAGGAAATTTTATCATCCTATATCCAATTCCAACACGACAAAATAGAGAAAAGAAAAGAAAAGGTACTTTTAAAAATAACCTTATTCTTTCCTTCCAGGTACAACATATAAGTCATTTGGAGGTCGACGCATGGCACGGCCATAATATGTAAAGAATTTGTCTCCTCATTTCCCGCCCCCATCTCTGTGATGCTCTTTTGATGCAATTTCATGGGCAACGGAAGATGCATGAGGTGAGTTTATATTTACCGTGTACTTGCTTTAGTTATATAGAACAAGTTTTAAGCTAAAAACTCATTCCTTTTTCGGCTCTCTCCATAGCCAACTGAAGAGCTGCGTCAATCCTGTAAATTTACACAATTTATCCTGCTTAGAAGAGTATACAAGGTACACTACTCATCTCACTTTTTTTTATTTCTTTCTCTTCTTTACTGCATTGTGTTGTACTCGTAGTTCTTATGCTTTTGTCTTGCCCTTGTTTTAAAATTTTTATTTCCACCAAAAAATGTTCAAAAGAACAAAGTACAAGAGTAGAAGTGTATGTACTAAATAACATGAGAATGGCATACTTTACATGATCAAGAAATATAATATATTGAATGAAGGATGTTATAACGTCAAAGCTTAAATTTGGTTTGGTTTTATGCACTTATTTAGAATTTAAACAAGTTCCATCGTATGTTTTGATGGGCATTTCGCTATAGAACAATCAACTGAACAATTGTCATTGGCACCAGTTGGTAAAGCTGTTAAAGGGTTTCTTGAACAAATAAATTTATATTCAAGACCCGCTGAGTACAACAAAGTCAGGTTCGTCCACGGGAATGAGAATAGTGTTAAAGATTAGTTGATAACCTAAGAAAAGCAAAGAAATAACAAGCATACAACGCCAAGACCAAACCAAAGGAGGTCGTGCACGACCTTAAGGGGGTCGATCCTGGGCACAAAAAAACACACGAACACACAAAAACACAACTAAAGGCTCGAGCACGACATATGGGTCGAGATCGAAGCAAAGACACAAGTTTTAATCAATATAAAGGACGAATTCCAGGGCTAGGGCTACCACAACAACAATCATACATGCTTCCAACAAGAACTCACAATTATCATGCAATCTAGATCATAAAAGATTCAACTTTCGAAAACAATTCAAGTTATTCAATCGACTTTCGCAAATTAAACAACTTTCTATCTATCCTTCAACCTAGGAATATCAACTTTCGCAAATAATCATATTAGAACTAATCAAACAATCAACCTTACACTTTCGCTTCTGAGTTAATCGCAAGATATCCCTCAACTTTCGCAAAGGAATTAAGCACAAGATATATAAATATGATCATCAAGCATTCAAATCATGAATTCAAATTTTAGACATGCATGATTGTGTTGGGTTTTCACCCAACCCCAGAATCTAAGAAAACTACTCACTCATAGCAAAGGAAGATAAGAAAAAGAGAGAAGAAGACATGATCAATCCAAACAAAATTCAAACTAAACAAAGAAGAAATCTTACAAAAAGTCTCAAACTTGTTCTTCAAGTCTCCCTTCTAAACACCCAAAATGTGGAACCTTTTAAACTAAAGGGTTTAACCTCCTTTTATAGAGGAAAAGGAGCCCTAAATTAACTCGGAAACAAGATAAAACAACCTTCCTAAAATACAAAGATAGAATATCTCCTAAAGATCTCAGAATAGGGAGAAAGTCGGCGCCTCGCACGACCCTCATAGGGTCGTGCCTAGGTGCTTGTCCCTCTTTTTGGGTCGAGCACGACCCTGATAGGGTTGTTCCTGAGGGCTTGTTCTCTGGTTGGGTCGAGCACGACCCTTATAGGCACTACGAACAACCTTGAGTAAAACTTGCGTAGCGGATTCGTTACAACTCCGTTTGGCTCGATTCTTTTTCCTATATTCTTGTAACGAAATTCTCTATCTCTTTCTAAGCTCAAACTTGATCTTCAATGACTTTACTTGAGCGCTTAATCTTCATCTTTTTCTTCAATCTTGAGTGCTATCTTCCACCGATTTTGCTCCTTTCCTCAAAAGTGCTCCAAATAGTTTCTAAATACCTACAAAACACCACCAAAACTTATGTAGACTCCATATCTTATGAAAATACGAAAACTCACACAAACGACTCAAAATAAAACACAAAACTAAAAAAAAGACTTAAACACACAAAAACACACCCTAAAAACATGACTAAAAAGGCGGACATCAAAATACCCCATACTTAGACTTGCTTGTCCTCATGCAATAATCATGCAAAATCAAGACCAATAACACAATCTTCAACCATAGCCTTTTTCAAAACATTTTAAACACAAGTGAAAAAGTAGACAAACAATTTTAACGTCATCACACATATATGAGTCTCAAGCGTAGGCAATCACAATCCAACCTCACAAGGGATATTAATGTGTTTTCTCTCAACTCTCATGTGTTTAGGCTATTAATATCAACTTTCAACTCAATCTTTATGCAACATCTACATTATCATTGAGACTTATATCACCAATCTCTCTACCTAGAGAAGTCAAAACACATCAATCATCATAAGAACTTAGGCTCAATGAAATCTTCATAGAAGACTCCATTCGGCCGGGTTTTAATGGGGCTTGGTAATAACATTAGGTG
The DNA here is from genome assembly GCA_964016875.1 of Fallopia convolvulus. Classification (NCBI taxonomy): domain Eukaryota; kingdom Viridiplantae; phylum Streptophyta; class Magnoliopsida; order Caryophyllales; family Polygonaceae; genus Fallopia; species Fallopia convolvulus. The sequence goes on from OZ024732.1 coordinate 20,537,236, forward strand.
GGAGTTATTTGGTCATGTGGTGCTAATAATATCTGGGAATCAAAGACTCCTAAAAACACTCACATTACCAAAACTCTCATAAAAGAAATACCAAACTCACTCAACATTATGCACTTTTTTCTTTCACTCCCCCATTTAATATCCCAACTTATCTTGCTTACAAACACTAAGGAAAATTTGGCTCATGCACACTTTCACTTTTCAGCTCTTTTTCTTCTTCTTTTCCTCCCTTATGATTTTTATTTTTTTTCTGTGGGAGGTTGGCACCAATTTTTTTTCTTTCTTTCCACTTCTTTTGTATGTGCATTCAGGGAACCAAAATCCTTTTACATGACAAACTGCAAGATTTTCACTTTATCCAACCCAATATTACCCCACACTTGAACCAAACAGTCTCACTCAACAAAATCATCACACCAACCAATACTAAGTCCTAATCCCCGGATAGGGTCAAGCTTATCTTGGCTAGGGAATAATCTCGTGGAGCTAAAAAGAAAAGGCTTAAGGCTCAAATTGGCTTCAAAAAGAGGATAATGTAAAGGTAAGTAAAAGAGAGGATAAAAAGTGGCTTATGAAAAATAAGTTTTTAATCATAATCAACACGCATGAACGAACTCATAGCGGCTTCAAGAATAGATAACCATACCAACAACAAGAGATAAATGCATAAAGAGAGCAAATCACACATAAAAAGAAGAGGGATTTTTGATGATCTCCCTATAAGGCGAAAATTCCTCACTAGGTAAAATTTTTGTTGGATTGCAATTACTTCTACTCAAGACACATATGCTCAATTTCATCACAAGTCAATTTTCACAATCAAAAGCAATTTCTCAAGGACTTAGGCTATACTATCCAAATATGCCAAAGGAATTATATGATAAGCATGAAAATAGTTCTCATCATAGGACATCTAAGATGGAGCATACGTCTATCCTAAAAAAAAGAAGCAAATATTTTTGGATTTTTCGACATTTTTCAATTTTTTCAATTTTTTTTCGAATTTTTTCTTAACAAAACTAACTAACAAACAAGCAAGTAAAACAAACACAAAAAGACTCAACCATATATAACATGTGAGATTTCTTCTTCCCCCACACCATACTTAAATCATGCAATGTCCCCATGCATGAAAATGATACGAAAAAGTAAAGAGAAAAGAACAAGAAAACTCACAAAGAACTCTTAGAAGCTTGGAAGGAGGTGGAACTCATCATGGTTAACCTCAATGGAGAAGGGATATTTTCGGAATTTCCAGATAGGCTCGTGCACGACCCAAATAGGGTCGATCTCGACCCCCCTGCAAGTGTTCAAAAAATATCCAAAGTTGCACCATATGTAAAGTCATCTTTTCTCGTCTTTTTGAGCCCGTATTTGAAGCTTAGGACCCTACAAAAATCCCTAAAAAATGTTATCCCAAACAAATGTATTCTATCCTAGTCTAAAGAAGGTTAGAAAAATCTAATGTAAACAACAAAAAACAAAACAAAAATGAAAACATAATAAAAATAAAATAAAAACCGGGTTGCCTCCCGTAAGCGCTTTGTTTAACGTCATTAGCTTGACGAACTTACCTTAGCTCATCAGGGCGGGTTCCATCCAGCTTTGTCAGAATCATGGGAAACCCCATACTTAGATGGAAAAGCTTCAAAGCTTCTCTCTAAGACATTCAGTCCTCTATCGTCCACAAGTATGCTTGGAAGTCCTACATTAGGGTTAGAAAAATCCGAAAACCAAGGAGGCTTCGACTCTTTCACAGTATGCTCAATAGTAGGAGTTGTAAAAGAAGGATGAAAGAAAGGATCATGACCTGAATCAATTAGATCAAAGCAAGGAGACTTACCTTTGTTATTCTAAGGAGGGGTCATTACCGAGGGTATGTGGGTCGTTATCGACCCCACTGGCGGTGTCGGAACTTTGGTAACGTGCCTGTCTAGCCCAATAACGGGTTGGAATTCACCCACAGTGTTGTGATTCTTCAGAGAAGGGTCTGTACCGACCCATGGTGGGTCGATAGGCTCCTCGTTGATGCTTTTAATGACCTCATTCGTAGCAGTATTGAAGCGAAACTCGACCTTCTCTTCCCCAATGTCAAATGTGAGGAGTCCCTTTCTAACATCTACACATGCCCCTGCGGTGGCTAAGAATGGTCTTCCAAGAATGATCGGTACCATAGGGTCCTCAGGCATATCTAGCACAATGAAGTCGTTGGGAACAAAGAATTTTCCAACTTGGATAGAGACATCGTCAATGAATCCAGTTGCTTTCCGCTGCCCAAGAACCGCTCCTATGGCATAGTCACTAGCATCACACATGATTTCGAAGGGAAGTGACCAATCCGGTGATTGCATGATGGGGGCCGTCACGAGAGCTTTCCGCAACTTTTAAAACGCTTTAAGACAATCTGGAGACATGTTAAACACTACATCTTTCATTAGTAGGTTAATCAATGGCTTAGCAATCTTAGTCAATGGCTTAGCAATCTAGAAAAGTCTTGAATAAAGCGTCTATAAAAACCCGCATGCCCCAAGAAACTCCTAACGTCTTTCACGGAGGATGGAGGAGGTAATTTCTCAATAAGCTCAATTTTTGCCTTGTCCACCTCAATCCCGCGTTTAGACACTAGATGATCTAAGACAATTCCTTCTCTACCCATGAAATGACACTTTTCCCAATTAAGCACAAGGTTAGTCTCCTCACATCTTTTAAGGACTCTAGAAAGATTAGCAAGACATGAATCAAAAGTGGAACCATAAACTGAGAAATCATCCATAAATACCTCCACTATTCCCTCAATCACGTCGGAGAAGATGGCCATCATGCATCTTTGAAAGGTGGTCGGGGCGTTGCAAAGGCCAAATGGCATTCTCCTATAAGCAAACGTCCCATACGGACAAGTGAATGTCATCTTCTCCTGATCATCGGGGTGGATGTGAATCTTCCAAAAACCACTATAGCCATCCAAATAGCAAAAGTAGTCGTGTTGGGCTAAGCGTTCTAGGACTTGGTCAATGAAGGGGAGTGAAAAGTGATCCTTCCTAGTGGCACTATTAAGTTTCCTATAGTCTATGCACATTCTCCACTTAGTGATGGTCCTAGTTGGAATCAACTCCCCTTTGTCATTTTCAACGACCGTCATCCCCCCTTTTTTAGGAACTACATGTACGGGGCTAACCAATTTACTATCGGAGATAGGAAATATGATACCGGCATCTAGCATCCTAAGAATTTCCTTGTTCACTACCTCTTTCATGTTAGGGTTGAGCCTACGTTGATGCTCAATAGTGGGTTTATGATCATCCTCTTTATAAATCCTATGCATGCATAATGAGGGCGAAACACCACTAAGTTCCTCTAACGAATACCCTATGGCTTTCCTATGGGTCCTAAGCACATCAAGCAATTTGTTCTCTTCTTCCATACTTAAGTTAGCATTAATAATGACGGGAAGAGTAGAATTAGGACCAAGAAAAGCGTATCTCAGGGAGTCGGGGAGCTCCTTAAGCTCGGGAGTAGGCTCAGGCAAGATAAATTCCTCCTCATGCTCCGCCTTAAGTGCATCCAAGTCAAGGTAGGGCTCCTCGCCTTCGTCTAGGAGGGTCGTGCACGACCCTTGGAGGGTCGGTCCTGTGACCCCGAAAACGTGCGGTAGAGGATCCCAAGTCAATAATTTCTCCGTTGGGTTGTTGCACTCAATGTAGTCGGAGCGAGTGTATAGCATCTTGACCTCCTCATGGCTTGACTCCTTCATGGTTGGGTTGAATCGGAACTCAACCACTTCTTATCCAATGTTAAAGGTGAGAAGACCGATCTTGACATCAATGATGGCTCCCGCTGTAGCTAAGAATGACCATCCGAGAATAATGGGCACCACGGGATCCTCAGGCATCTCCATCACTATGAAATCGTTGGGCACAAAGAACTTCCCCACTTGAATCGGGAAATCATCAACCACTCCCATTGGCTTGACGCACGACCCATCCGCCATGTATAGCCTCATGTTCACCAGTACCAATGGCCCCATGTTGGTCTTGGACCAAATTGAAAGTGGAAGCAGGCTTGTACTGGCACTGTTGATAGGGTTTCTCGGCCAACAAATAAATTTGTAAGTCAAGACCCTGCTGAGTACAGTGGAGTCAGGATCGTTCCACAGGAATTAAGGTTGTTTGTCTATCAATTTAATAAAAATTCAAATAAAATCAAGCAAAACACTAACGAGATGCCTCGTTAACGACCTTGTCAGGATCGTTACCGAACCACCGAACACAAAAACACCAATTAACGAGCTAATAAAATTCTAACTAACACTCGGTACCGAAGCAAGTATTCATCAACGAAGATTTATCAGAAATAATTCAATAAAAACAAATATCTAGGATAAGGGACACCACAACATAGCCAAGCATAAGAATTCATAAGAAGATAAGATCATGCCTTTAAATAGATAGAGTCATCAACTTTCATTGACTAGACAAGTAAATTAATCTATTTTCATAAACTAACTCACTCAATTGCTTGTTTTGGATCTAAAACTCGAAACTTCCGTTTTCAAACAATATCAACCTTCAAGTTACTAACTTTCTCTTTCAATCAAGTTAAAACTCAAATTACCTCAACTCCCGTTTCGGTATTAAGCACAACAAACAATTTCAATAAAGATAAAAGGCATTCAAAAACACTATCTTACTTCATCAAACATGCTCAACTATGCCGGGCTTAACCCCGACCCTAGAAAAATAGACTACTCACTACTCATGATAAACAAATTAAAAACTTCCATAAAAACAAACATTGAAACAAAAACTCAAACTTAAATTAATAACAAAAATATCGTCTTACAGAGAATCAGAGAAAAAAATCAAAACAAACAATCACCGAACCACAAACTCGATCAACGAACCTCGGAAACCGTCGTCACCAAACCTCGTCACCGACTTCCGATCCGGCAGCCTCTCCTTCGGCCTTCCTTCTCCTCCAAAACTATCTCTAAAACTCTACTCCAAAATTCGCCCCCCCTCTTTCTATGCTAGATAGTAGGGTATTTATACTAGAAAATCCTAAAAAACTAAAAAGGCTAAAAGATAAAAACTTTCCTAAAAAGATAGAAACAATCTCTAAAAGATAGAAATAAAATCTAGAAAGATATTAAACCCTAAAATACATATTCTAATAACCCATAAAGATTCTAAAAAGATACTCAACCGATACGGAAATAAATTCCCGCTCAGGATCGGTGAATAATAAAATAATACTCCGAAATCTTCTTCTTCGTGGCCTCGTTAATGACCCTTCACAGCCTCGTTAACGAGCCTGGGGTTATGTTTTCTTCAACACCTCCTCTCGATCTCTTGAGCTTCGACTTCTTAAATCTTTGCACACTTCCGTCCTTCACTGTGATGCTCCAAATTTAGCTCCATTTAGCTCCTTTCCTAGCTAAGACCTGCAAAATACACAAAATAGCGTAGATTCCACCCTTTTCGTAGATTTATGCAAAACTAACTAAAAACACTTAAAACTAAACCTAAACTAGACAAAATTAATCCTAATAAACAAAGAATACCTATAAAAAACTATACCAAAAATGCGAACATCAGGCACCTAGATCACACAAAGCTTTGAAACGGTAAGCTCCAATACCAATTGTAATAGCAAACTTACCTGGGTCGCCTAGCTTCTCGGGAAGCTCCAATGATCTCGCCTCATCTGTTAGTTCCGACATTGATCGCTTCCTAGATAAAATCTCGTTCAAGAATTTAGTATAAGCAGGCATTTCATTCAAGGCCTCGGCGAAAGGAATGGAAAGATTCAAGCCTTGAAGCAACTTAACGAAGCGCTTAAACTTTCCTTCCGTCGAGTCCTTGGAGTTCTTGGAAGGGAATGAAGTACCTTAGATGGAGATTGAATAGAAACAGAAGGGTTAGAAGACTCACCTGGTGAAGGGTGGTCGAGCTCGACCCTGACAGGGTCGGTCGTCCCTTCTTCCTCATTAACAGCACCCTCAAGAACGACCTTCGAGGGGGTCGTGTTCGACCCAAAGTGGGTCGTGCTCGACCCTAAGTGGGTCGGTCCTGAGGCTTGTGCCTCCTCCTTATGCAAAGGTGGCTCGGGCACCGCCTTGCCACTCCTTAGGTGCATGGCTCGGATTTCACCATCGTTTGGTCGGCCTCTAGGATTCTCGTTGGGGCAGCCCGGGAGTTGTCCATGAGGTCTCGGGATTTGAGTAGCTAGCTGGCCTAGTTGGGAATCGATGTTCTTTCTCCATGAGTCAAATTCTCCCAACCTTGCATGAACACCTTTCATTTCCGTAGTAAGCTCGGCTCGTACTCCATTAATGTCGGTTCAGACTCCGTTGATTCCTTCTTCCAGCCCTTGCACCCATGATGGTGGCTCTTGATAGCCCGGAGGACGGTAGGGAGGGGGACATTGCTCTTGTTGAGGAGGTTGCTTGTATTGGTCATAATTGGAATTGCCCTAAGATGGTTGAGCATTATTCCTCCATGCATAATTGTTTTGGTTCCTATAGGAACCTCTCATGTAGTTTGCCTCCTCATAAGCCTCGGCGGCTCGTACTTGCTGCAAGTTAGTGCAATTGGAAGTAGTATGGGCGGAAGATCCGCATTCTTGACAAGATTGACAAGATTTAAAGTAACTTACTTGCTTTTTCAAACGGTTGATCTCATCTTGCATGAATTGGAACTTCACATCCCGATCAACCACATCGGATTGTGGTTCATAAAGCTTCCTCTCTGTCGGCTAAGCCTGTTGGGTACCGTACATGACATCATAATTGGTTAGCTTATTCAATAACTCCCATGCCTCATCTGGAGTCATCTCGAGGAACCCACAATCAGTGTGAAGGTTAATGCGATCCTTGGTAGCCACATTGATGCCTTGAATGAAGATCTCTTGGAGAACATAGGGAGGTTGCCCATGGGTAGGGCATTGGCGTAGAAGCTCTTGGAATCGTTCTTATGTCTCCACAAGCGTCTCATTTGGAAGTTGATGGTAGGAGGTGATGCGCTTCCTAAGCTCAGTTGTTTTTGCCGGTGGAAAGAACTTGGTCATGAATAAATCATGCGATTCTCTCCACGATGTAATAGACCTCGGTGGCAAGCTCTCCAACCAATTTAAAGCTTTTCTTGCAAGAGACCATTTAAAAGCCTTCAAGAGAACATATTCAAGTGCAACATCATCAACATCGATGGTGTCACATAAATCAGTAAAGTTCTTAATATGTTCCATGGGACATTCAGTGGGTTTCCCCTCAAATTGAGAACGCTTGATTAAAGATATGAAATGAGATTTAATCTCAAAAGTGCGATTGATCTCCGGGAGCACTATCGCCGATTCACCCTCAGTTCTGGGTGCATGTATTGCTTAGCATTCCTTGGGATAGCGTTCAGTTGCTCCTGGAATCGCTGCGCAGCTTCAGCCGAAGCAATCTCGTTCTTCTTCAATGCGCTGCATCTGAGGGCGGAGTTCCTCCATTTGTTGAGCAAGAGTCTCAGCGTTGGCCATTGCTCGTTGTTCTCTCAAACGTCGATGGAAGGATCTTTCGGGTTCGCTGTCGTAGTCAATCCCAAAACTCTCTGGGAAAAACGAGATGGCATACAATGCGAACAAAGACAAAGAAAACAAAATTAAAAAACAACAAAAGGGTAAGGGCTAGTCCCAAACCCAAATATCAACTAAATTAGGCACTATTGCTGACTCCCCGGCAACGGCGGCAATTCGTTGAAGGGTTTCTTGAACAAATAAATTTATATTCAAGACCCCGCTAAGTACAGCAAATTCAGGTTCGTCCACGGGAATGAGAATAGTGCTAAAGATTAGTTGATAACCTAAGAAAAGCAAAGAAATAACAAGCAAACAACGCCAAGATCGAACCAAAGGAGGTCGTGCACGACCTTAAGGGGGTCGATCCTGGGCACAGAAAAACACATGAACACACAAAAACACAACTAAAGGCTCGAGCACGACGTATGGGTCGAGATCGAAGCAAAGACACGAATTTTAATCAATATAAAGGACGAATTCCAGGGCTAGGGCTACCACAACAACAATCATACATGCTTCCAACAACAACTCACAATTATCATGCAATCTAGATCATAGAAGAGTCAACTTTCGCAAACATGCAATTCAAGTTATTCAATCGACTTTCGCAAATTAAACAACTTTCTATCTATCCTTCAACCTAGGAATATCAACTTTCGCAAATAATCCTATTAGAACTAATCAAATAATCAACCTTACACTTTCGCTTTTGAGTTAATCGCAAGATATATGCCTCAACTTTCGCAAAGGAATTAAGCACAAGATAGATAAATATGATCATCAAGCATTCAAATCATGAATTCAAATTTTAGACATGCATGATTGTGTTGGGTTTTCACCCAACCCCAGAATCTAAGAAAACTACTCACTCATGGAAAAGGAAGACAAGAAAAAGAAAGAAGAAGACATGATCAATCCAAACAAAATTCAAACTAAACAAAGAAGAAATCTTACAAAAAGTCTCAAACTTGTTCTTCAAGTCTCCCTTCTAAACACCCAAAAAGCGGAACCTTTTAAACTAAAGGGTTTAACCTCCTTTTATAGAGGAAAAGGAGCCCAAAATTAACTAGGAAATAAGATAAAACAACCTTCCTAAAATACAAAGATAGAATATCTCCTAAAGATCTCGGAATAGGGAGAAAGTCGGCGCCTCGCACGACCCAAATGGGCCGTGCACGACCCTCATAGGGTCGTGCCTGGGTGCTTGTCCCTCTTTTTGGGTCGAGCACGACCCTGATAGGGTCGTTTCTGAGGGCTTGTTCTCTGGCTGGGTCGAGCACGACCCTGATAGGCACTACGAACAACCTTGAGTAAAACATGCGTAGCGGATTCGTTACAACTCCGTCTGACTCGATTCTTTTTCCTATGTTCTTGTAACGAAATTCTCTATCTCTTTCTAAGCTCAAACTTGATCTTCAATGACTTTACTTGAGCGCTTAATCTTCATCTTTTTCTTCAATCTTGAGTGCTATTTTCCACCGGTTTTGCTCCTTTCCTCAAAAGTGCTCCAAATAGCTTTTAAAAACCATAGAACACCACCAAAGCTTATGTAGACTCCATATCTTATGAAAATACAAAAACCCACACAAACGACTCAAAACAAAACACAAAACTAAAGAAAAAGACTCAAGCACACAAAAACACACCCTAAAAATATGACTAAAAAGGCGGACATCAAAAGCACGCTTGAGAATGGATCTTACAGCCATGCATGAGATCTTGGAGAAAGTTGGCTACAAGGATGATGAGGTCATTGATAAAGAGGTATTCTGGAAAAACGAATTGATCCTTTTTAAAACCACGTCTATTCTTAAAACATCGTGTTAGTTGCTATATAAAAATATCTTTTAAGTGAAAAGGCTTTGCATATCCTTGCTATCTCACTTTGTAACTTGTAGTTCTGTGGTTTTTCTTGTACAACTCTCTTTCCAGATGTGAACAAATCAAATGCAAGACTCTGAATTGAAAGAAGCAAGGAGGTAGATTATACAGGGATCTGCTGAAAGATGAGGTGAAGAAAAAAAGATAAATCGGGTCTAATGTACTTTAATTCCTTGTAATACATTCGAGTGCTACTGTTGCAATTAACTATACTTAAATTTTGATTTGTTATTATTACTCTCGTTCTATGTTATTTTTTTTTTTTTTTTCTCTCGCGCCTGGTTCACCCGTACGGGCTACGTCCAGACCGGGGTACTGAATGGGATTACGGCAGACCCCTCCCAACGACATTGCGGGGAATCGAACACACGGTTCGTCCTACCAAACGTAGCCCCAACGCCGCTACGCCAATGCACCGTTGGTCGTTCTATGTTATTTTGATCAAGCGACTATTGGTTATTATTTTGACTACCTAGAAGCTATTGCTGCAATTTGAGAATCGTTTCGACGTCATTAATTGAATCCATTTGATCTCTTTAGCTGAATGGATTGGAAGACTATTCCAAAGTGCACCCTACACTTGGAAGATATTTAATTTACCAAATCCCCAACACAAATGGAACACGTGTCATTTCGATATCTTCAATTACTTCGGTTTAACTTCTTTCAATGTACACGCTGCAGCTAGACCTGTCCAAATACGGGCTTGGGCCAGGCTTGGACCGGGCTAAATTTTAATTTTTGTCCATATAAGCGGGCCGGACATATGGGTCAAGAATGTTGTCCATACCCGCCCAAGTTTGCGGGCCGGGCTGTCCAACGGACCAGCCCGCAATCAATTTTCGTTCTTTATTTATTTTATCACTAAATCGGCTAAAAAGTTAAAAAAAGAAAAGAATAAACAGTTAATGAACAAAACATTAAATTAGTGTATAGAATTCACAATTTTAGTCAAAATGAATGGGGAAGACTAGTAATTTAATTATATACCCAAAAAGTTTTGAATTAGAAAAATCGACTAACATAGAACGAGAGTAAATTAATCAACAAATCAAACTCCACATACTAACATGCGACAATCACTAATTAATTATAATACTTAAAATATATCAATCGACACTTAAACAAAATTTAATATATATATATTTATCTAAATCTATTTTTTTAATATAATAGAAAATATGCGGGCCGGGCATGGGCCAAATAGTCAGTCCAAGTCCAGCCCATTTTAAATATGGGCGGGGCGGGCCGAGCCTAACGGGACTAAATCCCTGTCCAAGTCCATTGTTTTTTGCGGGCGGGCTGGGCGGGCCGGGCGGACCGACCCGCATTTGGACAGGTCTAGCTGCAACAAGTAGATTTCCTTCTTCCATTACCATTCATTCGCTAAGGTTAAATACTTTTTCACAAATTTTAACACAGTCCCCAATTCTCTTTTGTCAATGTTTGTTTAGTTTGCTTGATCATTGTACTATGCAATTTCGTTTGGAATGCGATAGTTAAACAACAAGCTTTGATATACAAAGACAACTGAATAAAGAAAAGATGCATCGCTTCAAATAAGGTACATAAACACTAGTAAGAATAAGAGGAAGAGATTGCACACTTGCAATAAATAACGGCTAAATACAGATAACATGTAGCCTCACACTCTCAAAAAGGCCCAAAATATAACTACATACTATCCAATTTCAAAAAACCCAACTAAACACAATCACATACTAGGCCTCCGTGCAAAGTACGGCGGGCCCAATACTAGTACATTATAAAGCAGAACCCAAGTCTGTTGTAAAATTTGCGCCGCGTGGTATTTTTGAATAAATTAATGTGAAATTATATCTTAATAAATATTGTAACAACTTATAGTATTCTTGCTATATATACTAAATAGATAATATGTTTATATAATTTTTATGTATATAATTTTCTATTTATGGATTATGTATTAGTTTACTACAATAGATAACATATTTATATATTTTTTATATACATAAATTCCTATGAGATGATATTTTCCATATTAATTTAATATTTTATCTTTTAACAAGATTTAGGGTCTTAATACATTTTTTTATCTTTTAACAAGGCTTGAGCTCCAAGTATAAAATTTACATCTATATAATGATATAATTTTAAATAATAAATTTTGTTATGTTGATATATTTTTATTTTGAGAAAAATATATAATTTTATATTGATGACTAAGATTATATATAAATGTGAAAAAAAGATATAATTCTACGAGCAATACATTACTTATATTAAAGTTTATATTATATTTTTATTTATTTATTTATTAATATCCTATTTATAATGTTTATAAAATAACGAATCGTAGTCGTACATGGTACGACGAGTAAAACTAGTACATAGATAATTTTCTCTATATTTTATCTTTTAAATCAAGGACAATGTTCTCTTCTATACTAATCTTTATATTGTATTTTTCATATTTACAGATATTCTTATTATTATAGAGTAAAAGATAAGAACCCTAATATATAATTTTAATAAATTAACTTAAAAAATATTTTAATAAAGTATAATATGCTTTTGTAGATAACCTATCCTAATTATTACTATCTTTATAAAAAAACCAAGTATTTAGTGTCTAAAAAATAAGAAAATATTTAAAAATATTTAATAAAAATTAAAATTAATATTTTAATAATTTAAATTTAAATTTGGACAAGATCTCTACAAATAACAGAAAATATTTAAAAATATATTTAATTAAAATATGAAGTACAATATAAAAAAATAATTTCTCTATTGCATAATTTATTATATATTATATAAATATATTTAGTATTTTAAATTAATATTATAAAATTGTATAAATATTTAGTAAAATTATGCCGTGAATATGAGCGGACTTCAACTAGTTATTGTTTAATTTCACCGACCCCTCCATGACGGTGGGTAGAAGAAGAACATTTATTTCCCAAAAGTGAATGTTATCACTCGCTAATCTCCCTCGACACAAGATTTCAGCAACAAAGGATGGAGAAGGCGAGTATTGAGAATACAACAATAAGCAAACAAGCGATGGAGAGCATTTCGGAGAGGTTATCTTCCATGGAGAACCTCTATTTCCCTAGATCCCTACAATCCGACGCCGCTTCCGCCTCCCAGCGTAAATCGCTACTCCTCGACCTCCTCTCTCGTGACGCCCCCGTCTTTCTAGGTACCCGCTTTTTCGCTCTCTACTCTTCAATTTGTGAAGCTTCCTGTTTCGAACAAGTCAGATTGCTCCAGAATCCCTAGTTCAATTTTCTCTGTTCTTGTGATTCCTGATTTTGTTTGATTAGGATGCTTCAAGCAACTTTTCCGTATTTATACCTAATTCGCCGATACACTAAAGTCTAGGAATCACGCTAGCATAAAAGTGAGACTGGAACCGAATGATTTAGTTTACGTTGCTTCAGTGTGTCTAGGAGTGAGAACTTGATTTCTTTTGTTCATTAGGAACAGAGTCTACCTTGCCTTCTAATGCATCTTTAGCTTCTTCTTTCCATTTGAGAAATCAACGGGGGATTATTTTGGAGGGAGCTGTAGTGCTGCTGTTAGAAACCATTTTGTTTAGTATGAAGCGGACACATCTATATAGACGATACTCAATAGCTAAAGCAATTTTTTTTTAATGATCCGTGAATTAACATCAGTTCATTCTCCCTGATTTCTGCGTTACTTGTTATGTGCAAGTTGTAACTTGTGTGCATAGAAGGTTTGACATAGTGGAAGTAAAGTGGACATTTATGTCATTCTGAGCCAACCTGGTACTCAACAGCTGTAAATTATGTCAAATTACAGACCCGACATGTTATTAGACCTCCCTTCGTGGTGGACAAAAACTATTTATGAAGTAAGGGTTCAACCTGAAGTCGGATTACATGGTCCCTAAATTATAGTAGTGCTTATACAAAGCTTGCGTCTGAAGTTGCCTCCGTCCTATCATAGTGGAAATTCTTACTAATTGCAAAGGTTATAGTGAGCAAAAATATCCAGAATTTGTCGGTTCATGAAGTATGAACGCACATATAATAGTCATAGGGCATAGCTGGTTTGCTATATATTTAGGTTGTTACCACTTCCTCTTTTGTATCTTTTCAGTATTCCACCTCTCCCCTAGTTAACTCTCTGATCAGATCATGGAATTTTTGTTTCTAGAACGCTATGGATCAATGTTGACTACCCAAGAGCTACGAGATTTCGAAGTCCTAAGAGATGATTATGAGGTCAGTTGGCACTTGAAACGTCTTAAAAGTTTGATAAGTCCAAGCTCAGAGCAGCTACGATCACGATCAATGACTGTTAAGAATAGGAGGCGAGCATACATGGATAAGCTCATAAGCAGAGGGCACTATTTCTCGGAGGATGAGATGAGGGAGCGGGAGCCATACTTGCATCATGAGTATGTGGGTAAGTTCCAAGATCCTATTGGTAGGGGTATGGCACGGCCTGGGGAGCGTTGGTCCGACACATTGATGAGGCGTGCAGAGGAGGCTATCTTGGTGGCAAAGATTAGAGCTGAGCAGCAAAGGTTGGGTGTTGATGAGAAGGAATGGGTTGGAAATGAGTGTGTAAATATGGAGGAAGAGGAAGATGAAGAGGAGGAGAATGAGGAAGACAGTGAGACGGAGAATGCAAGGAACAGTACCAAGGCTAACGTGGCCTCATCTTCAGAGGTAACAAAAATGTCTTTTGTTCTGCTAGTGTCTGTATTGTTATCTTTATTACTTTTTTTTTTGGTAGAAGATTGTTATCTTTATTACTTTCCAGTGTTTGCGTTTTCTGTGTTTTTGATGCATTTTTTTTTTGGAAATTGCTTATTTGGATTATTTTGTGTATCCTACTTGTTTGATTTTCATGGGGCAAAATTTCTATATTTGAATTATGGAGGCTTAGTGTTGGAAAGCAGTAAGTTTAGCTAGTGGAGGGTTATTTGTAGCCAATGTCAGGTAGTTAATATCTGGAAATCCTCTGATTATTAAAAGAATGTATTAGGAAGCCCGGTATTTGATTATCTTTCTTGAATGAAACGTTTAATTGATTATCATCAATCAAGTGATGGAGATTGGAGACTGCAACTCCATTGCAACCACAAAGGAAGTTAAAATGCGCATAAAATCAGGATTTGAATATATTTTTGTTCTGGTATTATTTTGTGATACACGTTAGTGAAAAAGCCCAAGAATATGATCTACCATACTGTGCTCTGCCCTTCGCCGCCCCTGCAGAGTGCAGAATGATGTCAATCATGCAATGCCAGAATTTGCCTTTTTGCTTCTCACGTTATTTATAGTGCTCTATAAAAACCAGATATTAGGACTCTTCTCTCCTATCTGGCTATTGCCTACGTAAACTTTTAAAACTCAGAGAATAAATTGCCTCCCTACTTATGCTATGAAGCATTTACCATGCTCTTTATCTTCTGAAGTTTTTGTTCATTTCATTTTATCTGATTTTTTATTTGCTGCTTAATCAGGTATTGCAATGCGAAAACGAGGCTACCAGTGGGTTTCAACCAAATACCCCAGCACCTGCTGAGGATCTGTCTCCTCTTTGTACAGGTGAGATGCAAGATCAGTTGGATCAGTTCACGTCCATAATGCAACAGAAATTCATGGCTGGGGAGGATCACGAGTACCAAGACTACTCAAAGATAGATGAAGATGAGGCCTTAGATGATCACTGGCTAAGAGAAGCTAACTACGATGCTGAAGAAAAATACTTTGCTGAAGATTGAGAGAATGTGACATGTGCAGGTTAGCTAGAAAACATGCACAACCTTCTGTGTGAAATCGTGATTTTCCTCAATTCCCATCTTCACTCAAGTATGTGATGTTGTACCAAGTTGGTTTGCAACATCAGGGCTATTTTTGCTTCTTATGCTTGCTGTTAGGGCAAAAATTCTACAATTAAAACACTAATTATTAACTCGAATCTTCTTCTTTCAAACTTCTTTTCTAATCTCGAATTCCTCTTTCAAACCTACAAAACAATGGAAATGAGGGTGGGACCCTCTAATCCACCACTGATGCTTAATTCAGAAAGCACAACATTCGATGTGTGTTGAGATAAAACAATTAGAGAGCGAGTAGGATGACTCGGCTAAAGTCGTTGTTGTCAAGATCAAAAATAAATAACCCTAAACTACTAACTAGTATAGTAAGCAAGCAAGAGGTCGAACTCAAGAGAATCGGATTTCTGAATCAATCAGCAAGTAACAAGACAGGGGTTTTGGAATTCAGGCAAATAAACAAACAAACAAATATTATTGGGATTTAATCAATTGGAAGAAAAGCAGAGTTTATTCAACCAATTCCACCTTTTTAATCATTCGATCATCAATTCATCTAATTTTTTATTAATTCCCAGGTTAATTCCAATCCTTATAAAAGATTTTCGCTTGTCCACGGGCCAAGCGAAATTATGATATGAACAAGAACGCTTAATTCAAATCATGCAAAATATTAAGGATAGAAGGATATTAAATCATGCAATCAAGCTACGAGTCTCATGCATAAAATAACAATCAAATACTCTTTCTCAATTCTAGTCCACGGTCCCACCTAATCCAAACAGTAGATCTAAGTCAATCAAACAAGTTGATCATGCTTATCAAATCAAACATAGATCATATAAATAAAAACAAGAGTTTTGATATTAACCAAGGGATAGAAAAGTTACCAGAATCTCACGAATTACATAAAAAACTTCCTTGATCAAACAAACTCCAAAGGAAAATTAGTTCTCCATAAGAGAGAAAATACTAAATCTGGAATAATTGAAAACTAGATCTAAGAGAGAATTCATAAAACAAGGCTGAAAAACTAGGTTAAGTAGTCTCGAACAACTCGTACGAAATAAAATAATATCGAAAATAAATAAAGATAGATAGATAGAAAGATCAGTCGCCGCTTCGGATTTTTGCTGACGTGGAACTCCGCGGGCGCGGTGAACACTCTCCGCGATCGCGGACCTGATCGTGACAGAATTCCAACGGTGTTTTCCGAAGATGTTGTGACCATCTTAGAGTGGGAATTTCGACCCGGAGTAAAAATATGAATTGTAGCTCTTCGAGTTAGCTTTCCAATGATACCAAATTCATCTTCATCTGATCACTGTAGCTCCCGAAATAAGCGTTACAAGAAAGTGGTGTCAAAACAACTCCAAATCAACACTTGTCTTCAAAACTCTTGCAATTCTTCAAATCGTGTCTTCGGTCTTCATATGACAATTATGCTCAAAACTAACCTAAACACACTCAAATCATACCTAAAATACAAGAGTTATATACTAAATAAAGTGTATCATAGGACTAGGAAATTACATATCTTTCAATGGATATGGCTTTTAAGTATTTACATGGAAAAAAAAGAGAGGATTGAACACCCCTAGGGTCGGCCGGTTGTTCTTACAAGATATGGTTCCACATAAATTTTATCCAAATAACCATAACTACCTTATAACAATATAATAATATCCATAACAAATTATATCTATCTAGGATAATAAATATTCACCCAAAATATATATAATACATCTTGTATGGCATAATAAAAATAGTAGCATAACTAATAAAAACATAATATGAAATCACCGAAAATTATCCACATATGGTTGCAATTTCAGTTTAATGTTTGGTTGTCATAATGGAATGATCTGCTATTGTTGTGAGAACTCCGTCCCCAATGAAGCTCTCCTTACGGGAAATGTGGGGGGTTAGGATAGGGGCCTCCTTGGCTTAACGTAAAGGGGGAGCGCTCAAAAGACTCGACGGGCGACGGCCCACAAAGCACAGAAAACAAACAAGGCAATCAAAAGCTAAGACAAAAGACGAGACAAAACAAAAGTTACATAAAACATAATTAACAAACGGAAAGAGAGTGGAAAATTCATTGAGAGTGCAAAGCCTAGATTTTGTGTTCAATCCAATGAATGCCCCACAACCGAATTTTGTGAACACATGTGAGCCACGTTGAATCACTTTCAATAAACCGGTCTAGCTACACTTGAACACTACCAAACCCGGTTTATTGAATTGTGTCGAACAAATCTAATATGAACTACACGTCTACACCCCTCAAAGTTAAAGGGGAGAAACCAACTTCAACTTGCACAGTAGCTTAGAATGTCGATACCCATAAAGAGATTTCGTTTGAATATCAGCAATTTGAGATTGTGTAGGCAAATATGAAATACAAACTTGATCCTTTTCGAAGGTTCTTATGTCTATAAAGTGACAGTTAAGATCCATGTGTTTCGTTATTTCGTGAAGCACCGAATTCCGAGCAAGTTGATAATTGCACCTCTGAAGCAATAAAGAGAGCCAAGCAAGCTCAACAACGAGGTGACAATTCGACTTATACTCTTCTTCAACGAAAGAAAGTGCGACAATGGCATGCTTCTTCGATTTCCACTTACTATTTGTCTAGTAAAGGTTGATGCTCTCGGAACTCAATGATCTTGTAACAGATAAACATTACACGGCCAATCTTTTTTACAGTAAGTACAAACTAGTGCAGGCCTCTAACAATAGTACGTCTATTGTATGGCCATTTTTCTTACAATGTCGGTGTGGTGTGCACATCAATATATGCTCTTTCCTTTGGAGCATATGAATCTTCTTAGTCTCGTCTTCTTTGTCCTTTGACATCCATTGCAGAAGAATCACTAGAGATGTGCATCTACATTGAATAAACTCAATGAATGGTAGGACTAGCTAGGGTTATGTTAGATGTGATCCAAAAGTGCAATTCCAAAGCCGGTTGAATTGAGTAAAAGAAGCAACAATACTATCATTTTCTTGAGATACAATCCACAATTCCTTTGACATATCAATATATCATGAGCGGAATTGGTGTATATTTCTCCCAAACACAAAACGCTAGAAAAATCTATCTTAGACTTAGCCAGGGTTTCGTTTACTAGTTGTTAGTTGCAGAATTTAGTAGAAAAGAATACCAAGAACCAAAGCGTAGAAAAATTATGTCATATGCCTTATTTATTAATAGAGGCAGCCTTTTTTATAGGGAAAAGATTGGATAGATATTAGGTTTTATTAAATTGTTATTTATGCTTTATTAAATTATTGTTATGGTTTGACTTATCTCATTTATTAGTGTGTATTAATTTATTAGGCTTTTATGATATTTTTATTTTAGGATTATTGTTATCCTATAATAGAGATATATTATTATTATTATTATTATTATTATTATTATTATTATTATTATTATTATTATTATTATTATTATTATTAGTTGTACCCGTCGTGCCATGCACGACTACGACTCATCCATTTTTAGATATATTATAAATATGCTATTAATAAAGTAAATATACAAATATAAATAAAAAGCCAAAAACAATTTAAATTCTTAAAGACAATTAATCAAATTCAATTCCTTAAAAATATTTTCAAAAATAATTTAAAAAGATAATTAATAAGAAAAGATCAAAAATTAAAAAAATATAGAACTTTTTTGAAGAAAAAAAATCTTCTATATTTAAATATAATTCCAAAAAGGAAAGTAAGGAAAAAACAATATAAGACTTTTTATAAAAAATTAATTTAGGAACATAATTATATAGATATTTAAAAGTTTTACTTTTGTTATCAAAATTTGATTTAACATAAATATTTTTTATAAATAGATAAAAAGATAAAGATAAAGATAAAATAATTTTCATTATTTTTAATTAAAATTCGAATTAATTTTTTCCACACAAAACATTGAAAGAAATTTAATTAGAAAAAATAATATAAATAATTTTTTAAAGATAAGGTGGGGTAATAATTAGAGTTTGGTTCAGATGAAACCAAACCCTAACATGAAACGGAAGGAGAATTTTGGGCCGTCGGATCACATGATCCAAGGGTTAAAATTGCTTCTGTGATTTTGCAAAAACAAATCAAACAAATCAACAAGGTGGCAATTTTGTAAATACACTTAATTTCTATACCCTTAAGTTCATTCTCAAATATAAAAAATTCTAGCCCAGAGCCCAATCGAATTCGCACGACTCCACTTCCAAATCGATCGAACTTCCAAAGCAAACGGGACGACGACTCGACTCTGCTGGCATCGAAGTCTCCAACGATCGATCCAAGGCTCCAATCGATCGAAGTCTCCAAACGAAGGACGACGGACGCTCGAAGGACGACGGACGATCTCACCTTCGCCTTCAATCTCTCCCACGAATCACGATGCCTCAAAAAACAAATCGAAAAGGTATAAGCCCTAATTTTCTTCACCTTATGCGATTGAAGAAGGAAATTTGCCAGATTCTGATATTTTTTGTTCTTTGTTTATGCGATTGAAGAAGGTGGTCCATCTGAATTAGGTTTAAACTTTGTATACAAGAGATAACACATAATACGAAGTTACTGACCATCAAAACAAAAGAAAACCAATTCGGCAGTTCCAAAAGGTCTGAATTTGATATACACACCACAAGCATCACACTATAAGTGAGAAACAAATTGAGATCTGGTGCAATAAGATAAAAGTGAAGGTTGAATAAGATAAAAGTGAAGGTTGAATGCATTGATAAATGGCATATGAAAAGTGCATCATCTGATTACAAAAGTGCATTGAAAAGTTTCAAAAGTGCATTGTGACATAAGAAAAGTGCATTGATAAATGACATAAGAAAAGTGCATCATCTGATTGAAAAAGTGCATTGAAAAGTTTCAAGAGTGCAATGAAAAGTTTTAAAAGTGCATTGTGACATAAGAAAAGTGCATTGATAAATGACATATGAAAAGTGCATCATTACAAAAATGCATTAAAAAGTTTCAAAAGTGCATTGAAAAGTTTTAATAAAAATCTATACTTAATGGATTTATGGTGCATGTTTAAAGGCATAATTGAAGGAAAGCTTATTAGCTCAAATGGAAGAGCAATGTGCTTACGCACATAGATGTGGGTTCGAATCCCATATAAGCTAATTTGATCATGATTTTCTTTGAAAAATAGTGGTTAATTAGTTATTTGTCGTACAACGATAAAATATAATTTCTTTTTAGTACATAGCTAGTTAGGTTGAGAATAAATGCGTTAAGAATTAATTTGTGTAAGATATCATATTAGCCTATGTAGGAATTGAACCTACATCTTTGTGCACAAAGCACACCGCTCTACCATTTGAGCTAATAGGCTACTTGTACTAAAATAAAAATTTGACCTTCATATGGTTTCAACTCGGATGGACACGTGGGCAAATAGTATGTCGTTCCCCCTTGAGATAGCTCAATGAAATATTCACCACTGTTTTTAGGTGATTCCTCATTCAAAATAGTAGTTGAAGAAGAGTTTGATGTCCCCGCTACAACTAACATAAAAGGGAAATATAAAGGTGTTAGTTGAAAATCAGTAAAAGTGCATTGAAAGTATAATAAAGTGCATTATATACTAGTAAAAGTGCATTACTTAAATCAGTGAAAAGTAAAAGATATACAAAGTGCTATTAAGCAGAAAAAGTGCACTATTAAGTGTAAAAAGTGCATTATTAACTGTGAAAAGTGCAATAAAAATATGTTCTCTATAAGGTCAAATATATGTTCTCTAAACAAAAATGAAAAGTGCATTGTTAAGTATAAAAAGTGCACTACTAAGGCTGAAAAGTGCATTGTCATATACTAGTATACTCCTTTATGAAAAGTGCAAGTAAGTATGAAAAGTGCACTATTAAGTCCTAAAAGTGCATTATTAAGTCCTAAAAGTGCATTATCAACGAGAAGTGCAAAGTGCGTTATTTAGTATGAAAAGTGCACTAGTAAGCCCTAAAAGTGCATTCTTAAGTCATAAAAGTGCAGTATTAAGTCCCAAAAGTGCAACGTCGATTCACTCAGTACAAGATTGGCCTAGTATTAAGTTCGATTCACACAGTTCAATCGAAATCCAACTAGATTCACACTTCACACTTGACCAGTTCAATCGATTCCAAAAAATCACACAGATTCAATCCCTCTTACCACTTACCACACAGATTCAATCACACAAATTCAATCCCTCACACAGATTCAATCACACAGATTCCGAAAATTGTTCGAGCTTGTGAATCCCTCTCACCACTTTCTGCCATGGTTGGAACAGACTCGCAGATTCAAACTCTTTGAATTTCGGATTCGGCGATGGCGATCTCGTTCGGTGCGATCTCCTTCCGTTTCAATCGAAGGCCACGATCTTCGATCTGCCGTCTGCGTACTGCGTTTGAACGAACCCTAGACAAAACAAAAAAAAAGAGAAAAAGGATTATTAATTAGAGAGGGAAAAGACGTAAATGCCCCCGCCTCTAATAAAAGGGGAAATAAAATCAGCCCTTGGATCTCCTTGATCCAAGGGTCCAAAATTCTCCTTCCGTTTCATGATAAGGGGATGTTTTATGGGAATCAAACTCGTAATAATTAATGTAGTGGCTAGAAAAGTTATAATATTAATATATAGATATAGATAGATATGAATATTTTTATTACAATGTGTACATATTTTTTCTTATCTTTTATTTTTACATTTATCTTTTAAAAATGTAATAAATATAATGTCATTTTTATCTATATTGATCAAATCTATACATATAAATCCAAAAAGGAAATTAAGGAAAAGATAATATATTTTTTTATAAAAAATTAATTAGGCAAAATTATATAGATATTTAAAATTCATACATTTGTTATCAAAATTTGAGTTAAGATAAATATTTTTTATAAATAGATAAAAATATAAAGATAAAATATTTTTTGTTATTTTAATTAAAATTCGAATTAGTTTTTTCCATATTAATAAATAGAAAGGAATTTAATTAGAAAAAATAATATAAATAATTTTTAAAATATAAGGTGGAGCCAGAATTAATGGGGTGCCTAGAAATATTACAACTTTAATATATAGTTATAGATAAATCTGACTATTTTTATTCAAAGATATATATGTGATTACGTGTACATAGTTTTTCATATTTTTAAATTTATGTTTTACAAATATAATAAATATAATGTTCTTTTTTATCTATATTGATCAAATCTACTAATATTATTTTATCTTCATGTTTATTTGGGAATAAATTTTTATGAACATTATTTTATTTTTATGTTTACTTGGAAATAACTTTTTTTCTATAATTAAATATTTAAAATTATTATTTTAATAAAGGTTGATATAGCGTAACCTGGTGGTAGAAATTATTACTACTTTAATTATTAGTAATAAATAGATATAAAAAAAATCTACTCAAACAATCAAGTAGAATTTAAGATTTCTTAAAAAAGAAGTAGAGGTCAAAATAAATCCTTATTTCATTTTTCGTTAATTGATAATATGCAATTTCATTAAATACTAATGACTATATTTTTCTTAATTAATCAAATATCAACATATATAAAGAAAAAGAGTCTCGTGCGAATGGTAGCCTGTGTGGGATATAAGAATAAATCTCGATCGTTCATTTCAAAAAATCAACATCCCTGATTAAACATTCATTAAAAAAAATAAAATACGGCACGAGCGATTTTTTCCCATATTATTCGCGTATTTTTAAATAAAATACGATACGGACGAATTTTTCCCGAATTATTCACGATTTTTCGAAAAATATGTTTTTATGAGACGCGCCCAGTTTGTTCATCAGAAATAACGTTTTGTTCATCAATATTCACCAATTGTTCATAAATACTAACTAATTGTGCATTGAGTTTTTGATAACATTGTTCATTGATTTCGAAGTTTTTTAATTTTTAATTTTATTTTTTTAACCTTATTTATGTGTAGGAGTACAATATTATGTAGTTTTTTATGCACATATTATTAGTTTTGATATACCCTTATTTGTGAATTGAAATAAACTTATGTTTAATGTGTCAAGGCTATCAACTTGTACATTTAGGACTATTAATACCATCAACTTGTACATTTAGGACTATCAATTTTTGTGCATTTTTGCATTTATTTTGTACTTTAAGGCTATCTTGAATTCAAAGTATAATACGAATGAAGTGCTTTAAGGCTAACTTGTCAATACGAATGAAGTGCTCAATATAGTACCAAAATAAGATAAGTTTGATGTAGAAACTTGAATGCAAAAGATAATAGATAAAGAATTTGACTTTGCAATAATATGGTGTATGCTAAGAGAACGAAATAGCAACAAATCAAAGAGGAGTGCTTGTGCCTTATTTAGCTATGAACAAATTGATGTTATTAATGAACAAATATGCATATAGCAATGAACAAATTGAGGTTACTAGTGAAAAAATATGCATTAGTAATGAACAATTATATGAAAAAGGCAATGAACAAATATGCATAAAGCAATAAACAAATTGATGTTACTAATGAACAAATATGCATAAACCGATGAACAAATATGCTAAAACCAATGAATAAATATTTTCGTTTTTTATGAACAAAATCACAATGTTGATGAACATATTGCATGTAATTTTGATACACATTTGTTCATCTTTTATGTACAAATAATAGGTTTTTGATGCAGAAGCAATAATTTATTTATGCACAAAATTACAATTTTGATGAACAAATCCACATTATTGATGAACAAATCCACAATACTGATGAACAATCTGGGTGCGTGTCCTATTTCCATTTTTTTTCAAAAATACGCGAATAATTAGCCAATAATTCGCCCGTGTCGTTTTTTCCCCTTTTAAGTGAAATGATCAACGCCTTTGATTTTTCTTGATCCAACAGCTCTTGTTCTTTCTTATTTCGCGCATGAGCGTCCATTCACACGTGAACCTGACTCAAATATAAATTACAATAAAATAAAAAGGACAAATCACACGTGCACATGAGCTCTTGTTCTTTCTTTATTTTGTGGAAAGTTCGTAATCTAAATCCTTTCAAACCTTTATTTTTTAGAAACTTCATAATCTCTTTGGTAATATCTTTTAAAAGTGTACTGATAAAAATCTCGATCGAATTTAGTTTTTTTTTATCTGATCGATTATTTAGTTGAAAAAAAATCAAGATAAGGAGATATTTGTCAAAATAGGATTTTCATGCAATTAATCTTCAATAAAATATCTTTTAAATTAGTTACAAATTTCAATCGATTAATCTTCAACAATTTTTTTTATTTATACGTGAATATTTTTAGAATTTTGATTAACCCTTCAAGGAAATAATTATAGCAAATCAAATATAAATATATTTTGTAATCAATATCAAAAAATCAAAAAAAAAATGAAAATGGTATTTTGTGAATTCTAAAAATTTGTTCAGATTTTTATTTAATAAACATTCAAATTAGGGGTGTGTTAAATTTTGAAAAGTTGTCTAAAATGATTTAATATTAGATTTTTATCAATATTTAAATTTAGGATGATTTAAATAAATAGCAAAAAAAAGAGGCTAATTAGGTAGATATTAAGGAGTGTGTGAAAATTAGCTAAATAGCAAAAAAAACCATCACCCACCCCCACCCCACTCCCACCGAGTTGACTCGGTCGTTGACCGAGTTGACTCGGTCGTTGACCGGGTTGACTCGCCCGTTGACCGGCGTTGACCGACCGTTGACCGGCGTTGACCATCATCACAATCATCACTATCATTACTTTCATAACCGTCATCACAATTTTTTCACCGTCATCACAACTTATTTTGTCGTCTTCACAATTTTTTGATGTCAAAAAGTATAATAAAAGGTAAAAAGTGTCATCAAAATGTCTTGATGACACTTTTTGATGACAAAAAGTATCATCAAAGGCATTCAACCACATAAAAACAACCGTCATCACAATTTATTTCACCGTCATCAAATTTTTTTTATGACAAAAAGTGTAATAAAAGGCAAAAAGTGTCATCAAAATGTCTTGATGACAACTTTTTGATAACAAAAGTATCACCAAAGGCATTCAAACCATATAAAAACAACCGTCATCACACGGTTCGAACCATCATCAACAATCATCACTTGTCATCGTTACTTGATGACAATTGTCATCAACTATCATCTCTACTTGATGACGGTTCGATTAATTTGTCATCAAAAGTGTCTTGATGACAAACAAGTGTCATCAAACTATCATCACTTAAGTTGATTGTCATCAACTATCATCTCTACTTAATGACACTTTTTGATGACAAGAAGTATCATCAAAGGCATTCAACCACATAAAAACAACCGTCATCACTGTCATCACAATTTATTTCACCGTCATGAAAATTTTTTGATGACAAAAAGTATAATAAAAGGCAAAAGTGTCATCAAGGATGACAACTTTTTGATAACAAAAAGTATCATCAAAGACATTTACCCATATAAAAACAACCGTCATCACACGATTCGAATCGTCATCATTTGTCATCACTTGTCATCGTTACTTCATGACGGTTTGATTGTCATCAACTATCATCTCTACTTGATAACAGTTCGATTAATTTGCCATCAAAACGGCCTTGATGACAAATAAGTGTTATCAAACTGTCATCACTTAAGCGTTATCAAATATGTGTCATCACTATCATCACTGTCATCACTACTTGATGACGGTTCGATTGCCATCACTACTTGATGACGGTTCGATTAATTTGCCATCAAAAGTATTTGATAACCGTCATCAAAAGATTTATCAAATATGAGTCAACTATTTTTTAGTGTCATCACATATAATTTTTTAGTATCATCATTCAAATTATCATCAAATATATGTCATCACGTACAATTTTTTCATATACTGTCATCACTACATGATGGCAATTTGATTGTCATCAACTATCATCACAAATTCTATGGTAAGATAGCTCCCCCTGTGTGCGCCGCCTCTGAGTCAGAGGTTCGCCGCTCTCTCACCCGCGATTTACCTCCTCCTCTGGGTCCAGGGCAGGGTCCGAGGAGGTGCAGGAATAGTCGGATCGCAAGATGCGGAAACCTGTATTTCAAAAAAAAAAAAAAAAAAAAAAAAAAAAAAAAAAACTATCATCACAAATGTCATTTCTACTGTATGAAGGTTCGGTTGTCATTAATTGTCATCGCTATTTGATGACGATTCGATTAATTTGTCATTAAAAGGGCCTTGATGACAAACAAGTTTCATCAAAAGGGTCTTGATGACTAACAACCGTCATCAAGTGTCATCAAACTATCATCACTTATGATTTGTTGATTTTTATCATCACCACAAAAAATAGTTGTAATCAAATCTTATCACCGCATAATAAACAATTGTCATTACTAAAAAATCAAATTGTCATAAAAAATCATCAATTGTCATCACTAAATATAAACGTGTCATAAAAAAAATGAAATCAAAGATCATTAGTAAAACATAAGAACCAACCATGTATCTTATGAATGTGAAATTTGTATGTTCATGATCATATTCAATGATTAAATATTATCCATTTAAGCACTATTTTTGAATGCATTAATCACTTTGACTTCAAATTAATACCATAGATTCACAATCTCCAAAATATGAAAAAAGAGTCACCCACCAAGCAGCATCACAACTTACTGAAAGTTCTCTCTCCTTGCAAAAGGTAAGGGCCACATAAATGGCTTGGAATTCAGCTCTCAACGCCTTACAACTTCCCATGTTTAAGGTAGAAGCTAGGATAAAAAAGCCATTTGCAGCATTACTTCCATTTGTTGGCAGGTTCGGACATGGCAACGTCACAACTCGATCAAACCACAGAACCAACATATTATGCCTCATTGCAAAGTTGCTTCTTACGAATGAAACAGGATCACATACTTGAGAAGCAACTATGAGCAATTTGAACGGATTTATTCAATTAACATTCACATTACCAAATCTACATATCTACCTCCGAACAACAAACCCTAGAAAGAAAGTTGAAAAGAAATTCACATACCACAAATCCTTCTTATCTTCTCTCAGAAGCCAAATCGAAATCAAATTTAAACTCCATATAGACTCCACTAGGAACATCGATGGGCGGAGAGAGCAAGCCGTCGTACGGATCGCCACTGAAGTTGAGGATTAGAGTCCGATAGATCGTCTCGTAAGCGTTTGGAACCTTCCAATCACGAGCCTGGAAGAATTTCTGCAAAATTTCGTTCGTAGATCTATGGCCTTTGCTTGGAAGTCGCGGAATCCCCCAGATCTTTATCTCCGTCTGATCCTCGTCGGAGGCCAGTAGTAGGTTCAATCGGATTGAATCCTCCAATATGCGTCGGAGATCATCCAACCCCACGTGCAATTGGGGCTTCATTTTGAACTATGGATATTAGTTTTTCCTGGTGAGTGTCGTCGGATTTGAAGTGAGAAATAGAGAGGCAAGGCAGCGTGAAGAGAATGATGGAGGTGAGACCGGATCCGCCATTGACGAGCGTAAGGAGTTAGGTCGGGAGAGAGTCATCGAGAGAGAAAGGAGTCAGGTAAGAGATGAAAAATAAAAAATAAAAGCCCTTATATACTTAACAAAAACCAAAAAAAATGCAACGCATATCCAAACGCCTAGAGGTTAAATATGTGCCCTTTTACCTAAATTCTTCTTAAATTTATAATCTAATTTAAAATCTTAACAAATTATAAATATTTACGTAAATTTCTAAATAAGAAAGAATCTGATTGTGAGAAAGAAAATTTGGTAAAAAGATTTGATTGTATTTATAGGAAAATATATAGCAAACAAAATTAAAAAAGATTGTATAAAAATTCATTAATTGAAATATATGTATGTACAATCAAACGTATCAAGATAAAAATTAGAAAATATATAAAAATATCCTCATTTATAAATTGCCAAAAGAATCATACGTGGCTTAGTAAGTTAATTGCAAAGCAATCATGCTAGTAAGCAACTTGCCAAAAAAATTGGAACGCATCAAGAAAAACCACTTCCAAGAGGTGAAGAACTTTGAGAGCGTACACCAATGATTTTCTGAACTGCCTACAACCGCTTTCAAGAGGTAGAGAACTTTAAGAACGTCCCGATGGTTTGTAAACTACTACTTCAATGGGCAGGGCCGTCTCGGGAATTTTGGGGGCCCTGTTCGAAAATTAATATTGAGCCCTTATGATATAATTAACAGAATTAACAAATTTATTGTTCACTAATATTTTTAGATAATATACATGATTAATCTTGATATTTAATTGATATTAGTTAACCTAGTTTTCTCTTGGTTTTAATTGTGGAGCCATTATTGAAATGGTTAAATAATAAAATATTATTTGAAATAATTAATAAATAAAAATGAAAAAAAAAACGTAGTATGGGAGGCCTTTTGTGAGGCCCATAGGCTACTGCTGGATAGCCTGTGATAGGTTGCAACACAAAAATGGAAGTAAATAAAAAAAAACAAGGAAAGTAAAAAAATAGTCAATAAAATAATTGGGGCCTACATGCAAGATAATAAAAATGAAAATGATAGGTATGAATATTGTAAATTAAGGGTATTCTCTCCAACCAGCAATCCTTTATTCTTCTACCCAATTTTATTATAAATTTTTATACATATAATGGGCCCTTATCATTTGGGGCCCTGTTCCAAAGTACCGGTTGAACCGGGTAATTAGACGGGTCTGTCAATGGGGGACATACGCCTCCATCAATTTGCCGGTGTAGAAAAATGGGAATCACATATTTATTGTTTCGACGTTTAATTTCGAGAAGAAGCGCATGAATAGAGTATATATATATGCAGGGGCGGAACCAGGAATTTATTTTGAGGGGGCCAAATTTTTTCCGACGTAGCTAATTTTTTTATTCTATTTTAAAAATACGGAATACTGAAAATGATAAAAAAAACTCAAGATTATAATGCGGAACTAGATCTTTTTAAATCAAGAAGACTGTTTGTGGGAGTCGAAACATAGACCTAATGATACTACATCCTATCTTATTAACTAGTTGTCCGAATATACTACAATAACTATTTAAAATATGCATTTATACTTTTTATACGATACTAGCTCAAATATTTTATTTAATATAACCTATTCTGTTGAAGGTCTCGGGTTCAATTACAATATGAAGATATGAAATTCAACAAATGACTATGTAAATAACATGTAAGAGTAGTTTACATATATCTAATGTTCAAACGTTCATAACTTTTTGCTCGGATATCGGATCAGGGCATATAATATATCAAATCGAAGCTCTCGATGAAAGGAATACATGTACTAAAAAAAATTTGGATTGGGGGGGCCAGGGCCACCTCCCGCCCCCATGTAGTTCCGCCACTGTATATATGTTGAATAAGTTATTTAAAATTAATTAGCAAAAACTAATAGAGAGTTGTAGATTATGTGGCAACAGGGCCGTCTCGGGAATTTTGGGGGCCCTGTTCGAAAATTAATATTGAGCCCTTATGATATAATTAACAGAATTAACAAATTTATTGTTCACTAATATTTTTAGATAATATACATGATTAATCTTGATATTTAATTGATATTAGTTAACCGAGTTTTCTCTTGGTTTTAATTGTGGAGCCATTATTGAAATGGTTAAATAATAAAATATTATTTGAAATAATTAATAAATAAAAATGAAAAAAAAACGTAGTATGGGAGGCCTTTTGTGAGGCCCATAGGCTACTGCTGGATAGCCTGTGATAGGTTGCAACACAAAAATGGAAGTAAATAAAAAAAAACAAGGAAAGTAAAAAAATAGTCAATAAAATAATTGGGGCCTACATGCAAGATAATAAAAATGAAAATGATAGGTATGAATATTGTAAATTAAGGGTATTCTCTCCAACCAGCAATCCTTTATTCTTCTACCCAATTTTATTATAAATTTTATACATATAATGGGCCCTTATCATTTGGGGCCCTGTTCCAAAGTACCGGTTGAACC
Source organism: Fallopia convolvulus (assembly GCA_964016875.1). Classification (NCBI taxonomy): domain Eukaryota; kingdom Viridiplantae; phylum Streptophyta; class Magnoliopsida; order Caryophyllales; family Polygonaceae; genus Fallopia; species Fallopia convolvulus. The sequence goes on from OZ024732.1 coordinate 20,567,478, forward strand.
GGGTAATTAGACGGGCCTGTGTGGCAATATGATGTGTACATAACATATGAGTGACATGGAAAAAATTGACATGTAGGCTATGACGTGAAATATTTATGATGACATGTAAATTATAAGAAAATGACACGTGTACAAATATGAGGTGGCTTAATGTAAGATCGCCATGTGGAAAAATCCTAGGTGGCTTAATGAGAAGGCTCCAAACCTTATTGCTTATATATATATATAGATTATTATTATTATTATTATTATTATTATTATTATTATTATTATTATTATTATTATTTCTTTGCTTTTTTAATGGTCAAAATTCACACCACAAGCTAGCCCTTAAATATCGCTATTTTATGGCCAAATCGCGCATATTTATACCTAGGAGCTTCAATGGTGACATATGAGCGATCTCTATGCCTCATATGATTTTTACAAAGGCGATTGACAACCTTCGAGAACCCTCACCAGGACATACGAGCATTCCATATGCCTCATATGATTTACAGTCCCTTCCATCTAAATTGGGGCTAGTTGAATGCGCCTCCTTCGTTCTCATAAGACGTTTCACACACACCTATTCATTTCTCACAAGATGTTTCACATATGCCTCTTCATGCTAATAAGACATTTCACTCACGCCTCTTTTTCCTTGTCAAGTCAATCGAACACAATCCTTCAGGCCTTGTCGAGGTGCACCGAGAATGTCTCGATAAACTTTCTCATGATGATTAAACGCATCTCACTTGCACACACACCACACAGGGATGATTAAACGTGTCTGTTTTGTAGGCAAGCTTCAAACACCCGTCAAAGAAATCGTAGTAACCTACCAAATTTCCAAACTAACAAAGTAAAATAACTACAACGTCTCAACACGAGACAACTTCTAACAAGGGATTCCTAACAATACAAAAACATAAAAAATGAAACTTCCATGTATGAGTGGTGTCTCAAGTGCTTCATCCTTACTGCTTTGACCTCTCAAGTCTTTTCATACACGGATTCGTTTAGCCTTTGACTTCATCAGCCCCTATCTCCGACAGCCATGTTAGTGCTCAATTTCAACCCACTTTTAGTAAGATTTTGGTTTGGCTTTTTAAGAAGAAATCTTTTCATCCTTTTATATTTCCGACGCATCCTGAATCATCTTGATCGAATAACTGTGGCCTCAGGATGAACTCTCGCGAAACTAGCAGTGCGATGCTGTCACGAGAGCGAGGTTGCTTGGTCTTGATTTGCGATTCTAGCTCTATTGGAGTGTGTTGAAAAGGTTTCTTGACCAACAAATAAATTTATAAGATCAAGACCCCACTTTTTATAGAGAAGTCATGTTCGTCCATGAGAGGGAAAGTCTATGTCTAATTACTAGTCTAAAACACTGAAAACAAACAAACAGAAACAAGAGAACACAAGACCGGTAGCACTCTGCAAAACTCGGTACCGAGGGTAGTGACTTGGTAACGAGGGTAACTTGGTTTGAAGTTTTTAAACAAAGCAAGAAAAGATCTAGGATTCAGGGTTTACCACAACATAGCCATGCATATTAAATCATATGAATAATAAAGATCCTGCCTTTAATATAAGGAATCAACTTTCTTTAAGTTAAGAGAAGCAAATCAACAAACTTTCGTATATTAACTCACTTTTATCTACTTGTCACGATACAAAGTTTTCAACTTTCGTTTCAAACTTTATCCCTATTCAAATTCATAACCTTTTCTTTTGATCAAGTCATAAACATGAATTAACTTTAACTTTCATTAAGGTATAATCACAAATAAGTAGAAACTAGATGAAAGGCAATCAAATCATACATTCATACTATCATCATGCATAACTATGTTGGGTTTTTACCCCAACTCTAGAATAAGAAAACTACTCACTCATGGTTGAAGAACAAACAAGAATATTGAAAGAGGAAAACATGCCTTTGAATTAAAAGAAAACATGCTAAAAATCTCAATCACAATGTGTTGAATCTCAAGCAAGAACACAAATCAATCTCTTGCAAATCTCTTGCTTGCGTTCCAAGTAACTCCAAAACACGTCCCCAAAATCGTCTCCAATGTGCGTGAATAAAGGATAACGAGAACTCTCCAAAAACAAGGTACAACCCTTGCTTAAAGTACTAAGAAACCTATCTAGAAAAGTTTCCTTAAAGATATAAAACTATCTATCTAAAAAGATACCGGAATAATTACATTAAAAACTTAAAGTCGGCGTCCCATACCGACACAGGGGACCTTAGTAACGACCCACATCAGGGTCAGTGGGACGTCTTCCTTGATTTCCCTCGATTCTGTTTTCTATGGATCTCGGTACCGACCTCTCCTAGGTCGGTAACGAGCCATTCTCTGGGCTTATTTCTTCTTGTTCTTCCTCGTTTCTTCCTTGGATCTTCTTGAGTTTTCCTTCAACAACTTCAAACTTTCTTCCCTAGCCTTGCTCCACTCCCATGATGCTCTTGAATGCTTCACATCCGCTCCAAAAACTATAAGAAGAAAATACAAAACTTGCGTAGCTTTCACACTCTTCACAAAATATGAAAACTAAAGCAAATGAGACAAAACACACACGAAAACTCAACTAAACACAACTCAAAAACCTAGAAAGACACTCTAAAAGCATGCTAAAAACGCAGACATCAGAGTGTGTTTCTAACCTCCATGCCAAAAGGTGAAATATGGATGATCTCCACAACTTTCCAACCATATAAGGCTCGTAATTTTTCGAATTTTTTTCTCCCGGTTGATGTGCTAGAAGATAACTTGACGGTTTTGCAAATTAGATGCACATCAACCTCCGTATCCTTTGTCGGCCCCTTTCCTAATGATTTATGGGTCGGGTTTCCAAAGATTATAAGTAGTTCATCTTTTCAACTTTCCATCGATATGTGGATCATTCCAATCCAACAACCATGGTGCTTGAACAAGGTTTCGCAAAATCGTAGATCACATGTCAATTCGGAGGGATGATCTGGTTGCTTGATTTTTCGATGTTGACTCGATACCTCAGAGAGGGATTCATATCATACATGGTAGTTCTTGACATCCTGTTGATTTCACCTGTTCTTATGACTTTGTTTAAATGCTTGAATCGAGTCATTCCTAAGCGGCTCTTGTGCGATCATGCGCATCCGGTGCGGTGCAGCTAGCTCGATCATTCTTGTCATCGCTAGACCATTGGACGTACCCCCACAGGATTCACAATCATCAATGCCCCTCGTCATGTGTCCAAATACCTTCTTCTTGAGCCCGTTTCGTGCCGTAGTGGAGTCCTCGACACGCGTTGATAGAGCATATAGATATAGGTTTTAGAGCATATTTTTATTCCCATTTTATGCATGTTTAGCAAGAATTTCGCTTTAAGTTGTAGTTTAGGTTTTATTTTAGTTTAGTTCAGAATCTACGCGTTTGTGTGCTATATTTCAAGTTGGATGGTAAAACATGGTTGGTGTGAGGCTAGGGACCGGACCTATGGACGCGTCGAGAGCAATTATGAGAAAAACCGAAGGAAAAATCACAAGCCAAGGAGAAGTGCCAAACTGTGCCAGGAGGGATTTGCCAGTGCTGGAGGGACGAAGCTTCTGAGGCTAAAGCATGGGGAGGACCGGTCGTTCCATGACCGCGCTTTGGGGGATCTTGTCCTCGCTTTGGTGCGTGTGTACGACGCTGATTCGGGCCTCCGTGTTATCTTTTGGGCCGACTTTATTAGTATTTTTTGGATATTTTTAGCTACGATATAAATAATTTTCTTAGGTTTTCTTTGGAGGATTATGCTATCTATTACTTTGTTTCTACATTATTTTGGATTGGGGAATTCTTGGGAGACAAAAACCTAGTTTCCGACATTGAAGAGAAATTCAACTCTTCTAAGTTTAATTCTTCTTTAATGTCAATTTCTAGCTAATTTTTCTATGTCCAACTACTTAGTTGAAGTTGCATGCATGATCGTTTGTGAGATTTGAATTCTTTCTATTTGCCTTGATTAGATTGAATCTCTCCGTGCTTGATTGATTAAATTCACTTAGGATTATAATAGCTTGATCACCTATTTTATTTCTAGGTTATATTACAACTAGAATAATTAAATAGACGGTGGAACTTGATTATTCATGGATGATTATTTGATTATACTTATAGACGGTGGAATAAGGTTAATCAAAGGCGGAGAATTTAATCACAAGACTTCATGAATAGACGGTGGAATTCATGATTATTGTTTCTATTGAATGTTTTGAACTTATTTGCATGATCAATTTGACATAGAAAGTTTTCTAGGTTAAATGGTTAAGAGGTTATTAAAGACGGTGTATATTGATAACCACCTTAAGCTTGAATTTCATAAATTCAAAATAGATTAGTCAAGGGAAATAGAAATAAGGATAATCTATGATCAAAACTCATGTATGCAATGGATACGAAACTAGTTGGATGCTTTTCTCTATATTTGAATCTTTAATCATTTTATATGTTTTGCTTTATTTACTTAGATTTATACTTGCAATCATAAAAAAAACCCTTTAACTTAGTAATTTAAATACAAATAATCTGAGTCCCTGTGGGTTCGACCCTTGCTTCCACTTTACTCAGATTAGGGAGTTAGGATATTTCTTTGACAATGCTTTTACAGCGACATAAAAGTGCACGTCAAATTTAGCACCGTTGCCGGGGAATCGGCTAATTATTTGTGTTTATCTAGTGTTACTTTTTTTTGGGGTGTAAACCACTTGTATGGTTCATACCCGTGCTACTAATCCATCTCTTGTTGAATTTGATTCAGAAATAGAGAGGACAATCTCTAGGTTGCGCAGGCAAGCACGTGCGATTTCTCGTGAATTACCGTTCAACCTGGCGTCTTCCTCATCTGATTTTGAAACTGAAAGCATTCCTGAAGTAGCAGAGATGGCTCAACAGACACTAAGACAGTTGACTGCACCCGATTTGGCCCAACAACCATTGGCGGTGAAGCCACCTAAGCTCCCTAACGGTGTCCAATTTGAATTGAAATCTGGGTTGATTCACCTCCTCCCTCAATTCTATGGGAAGGCGGGTGAAGATCCCGACAAACATCTAGCTGAATTTCATGTTGTTTGCTCTAGCATGAAACCGAAGGGCGTTACTGATGATCAAATCAAGTTGAGAGCTTTCTCTTTTTCTTTGAAAGATCAAGCTAGTGATTGGCTCTATTAATTGGCTCCTGGCAGTATTGAGACTTGGGAGCAATTGAAGAAAGCTTTTCTTGAGAAATACTTCCCTGCCATAAAGCTTTCAATTCTGAAGAAGAGCATTAATAACATTGAACAACTCCTGAACGAATCACTGTATGAGTATTTTGAGAGGTTCATGAAGTTAATCTCATGCTGCCCCTATCATGGTTATTCTCAGTTAGATCTTTTTATGTACCTCCATGAAGGCTTATCGGATGAAGAACGCCGACATGTTAATGCTGCTTGTGGAGGAAACATCCCGAATAAGACGCCCTCATTGTAGCTCTTTTCAGCAAAAGAGCTACAATGAGGGCTGCCCATTCTATCGATGCTACAGCTTTACATGAAGAGGTGAATGAGTTAAAGTCAATGCTCAGGCAATTCATGTTAAAAGGACAACAACAAGTCAAACCTTGCGGTTTCTGCTCCGACATTACTCACAAGACGGATGCTTGTCCTACTCTTCATACTCAAGAGGAAGAAGTCAATGCACTTGGAGGCTATGGGCCAAAAAGGCCAGCATATGATCCTTACTCGCCCACATACAATTCGGGCAGGAAGGATCATCACAATTTGAGGTATGGAAATCAGAATCAACAATATGTACCTCCAAACGGCCCTCCAGGTTTTAGACCTCACTTTCAATCTCAACCTCAAGTACCGAATCAAGGCCCGTCCTTATCCACAAATGAAATGATCTGAGCTCTTACCCAAAGTATGACTATTATGCAACAATCTATGGGGCAATTTCAGCATGACACCAAGTCAAGCATAGCCAACTTCGATAATCAGATGAGCCAACTTGCAAAGGCGATGAGCAAACTTGAAGCTAGAGATTCCAACAGATTACCTTCTTAGATGAAACTCAATCCTAAACAGAATGTGAGTGCAATCTCGCTCCGTAGTGGTAAAGTGTTGGAAAACAAAGCCGAAAGACAACCGACTTTGCATGAGGAAGAACACGAGGAGGACGAAATTTCGGAGTTGGGACAAGAGAACGACTGCGTTCAAAATGGCCAAGACCCCCCCGCGCCATTGAACCCCAAGCCGCGCTACGACAAGGTGACTTTCTGCGGCCAAAGCGCGGGCAAGGGCGGCCAAAGCGCAACCGCGCCCCTGGCGGTCCAAGCCGCGCCCACGGTTCTGTACGACGACTCATCTACTCCTTCGACCTCGGCTCTCAAACCTCTTCCACCCTTTCCAGATGCATTAAAGGAAACCCGTAAGATCAAGAATGACAATGAGATCTTTGAGACGTTTAGCAATTGCAAGGTGAATATTCCACTTCTTAAGCTTATCAAGAGCATTCCTCGCTATGCTAAATTCTTGAAGGAGCTATGCACGGTCAAGCGAAATCAAAAGACTAAAGGGAAGCAAAAGATCAAGGTTAGTGATCAAATATCAATAGTCTTCCAAAGACGAATGCCACAAAAATGCGGAGACCCGGGTATGTTCACTATCCCTTGTACTATAGGTGAGACGAAATTTGATAAGACCATGCTAGACTTGGGTGCTTCTATAAATGTTTTGCCTTATTCAATTACCCAAAGGGGATTGTAGAAGATGTGATTGTCAAGGTTGATAAGTTGATCTTTCCTGCTGATTTCTATGTACTTGATATGGAACATGACAAGCATGCGGCTCCAATTCTCTTAGGTAGACCATTCTTAAAAACGGCCAATACCAAAATTGATGTGCGTAGTGGCTCATTAACTATGGAGTTTGATGGGGAAAGGGTTGAGTATAACATCTCTAATGTCATGAAATTTCCCTACAATAACAATTCTTTATGTTCTATTAATATTTTAGATACACGTATCCCGGTTTTCTTTGATATTAATAATCATGATGGATTGAAATCTTCTCTTGAGAATCCTGTAGTTAATGAAGATAAAGTGGATTGTGTGTTATACGCTGATTTGAAGGAAGTTGTAGCTAAGTTGAACGCTCATTATGAGCGACCACTCTTGCTACCGGGCTTTAAGCCCATGCCACTAACAGTGCCAAGCAAGAAGCTTGCTTCTATTGTTTTGCAGGGTCCTAATGTGGAGATCAATCAATCACCGAGCCACTTTAAGTCTGCCTTTCTAGATGATGGATCCACACAATCAATGCAAAAGGTGAGTGGGCAGCGTTTGAAACCATATTTTGAAGAATATAGCAATGCTATTCTTGAAGAGACGGTTTTAGACGAGCCTAAAACATGAACGGTAATGCGTCAAGCTAATGACGTTAAACAAGCGCTTCTTGGGAGGCAACCCAAGCTTTAAGTTTAGTTTTTCTTTGCTTTCTAGATAAGTTTTGCTTTCGATTTGTTTTTGTTTGGTTTTTGCTTTGTTTTGGTTCGTTTAATTCTTAGTTTTAGGTAAATTCGGGAAATAGGTACACACGGTTCCAGGAAGCCACAACGCCCTCGCGCTCGTAGGGCCCGTGGCCGCGCATTGCCAGCAGCAAGTCAAAAAGACTGAGTGCGGGCTGAACCAGGGCGGAACGGGTGTCCCAAATCGCGCTCCGACGGGCCGATTTTCTGCGAACAAAGCGCGGGCAAAGTTGGACATTCCGTGACCGTGCTCCCGGTGCTCCAGACCGCGCTTCGGCCCGTTCCAGCAACATAAAACCCTAAAAACCCGACGTTCCTCTCCATTCTTTCTTCTCCCAAACCGCACCGTCTCCCCTCTCCTCTCCCCCATTAAAACTCAACCCCTCAAGCTCCATTGAAGCCCAAAACTTCAAATCAAGGCCGGATTTACACTCCAAAACATCAAACAAGTAAGATTTCATACTCTTTCTTTCAATTTCTAGCAAAAAATTGAGTTTTCAGCCTAATTTCTTCAAGTTGGGGTTTTGCATAAAAACCTCAAGTTAAGGGCTTTTTAGGTCGAAATTTCTCAATTTGAGTTCAATTTCTAGATTGTTAGCATGATTATGAGTTAGTTTCATGGTTAGATTGAGCTAATACTATACTTTCGAAATTAATCATATTTTATGCTAATTAATCTAGGTTAGTGGGGGAAGAAGAGTGTTTGAGTGCTATTATTGTGCATTATTGCTTGTTTGGTGGATTGCTCTTGCCGGGGCAATTGAATTGTGTTTTTTTTGTGGTGTCTTGTGTATTGTGTAGGTAAATTACGCCATGGGTCGTACTAAGGCTTCGGCTAATGCTCCTCTGGGACCGAGTCGTCCACAAAGAGCAACCCAAGCAACATCATCTAGGGCTCAAGCCGTTGTGCCCTCTTCATCTCGATCCCGAGCTCCGCCTCACCCATCTTCATCGGGAAGTAATATCACACCGGCTTCTTTGGGCATTCAATGTAGTGACATGAAGCATTTAGACCGGTTTAATGAGTTGAAGCATCGTGAAATCCAACCTCCGAGATATATCGATTGGGCTTTGATGGAGGATTTGGGTTTTGCCACCGAATTGAGAAAAATTGAGTTTGAGAAGAGCTTGCTAGATTTGTTAAGCATGCGATTTCCGGTCTATCGTAGCTTGGTTTTGGAGTTTATGAGCACTTTGGAGGCTCATATCTTGGAAGGACGGTTCGCGAATGAGGGTAGATGCATGTTTCAGTTGGGTGGAGTGCAAAGGTCCGTGACGTTGACTAAGATCAACACATTTTTCAAGTTTCCAAGATATCATGAGAATGTTGTAAGGTGGGAGTCAAGGTCCACTTGGATGAACAATGAGCAGTGGGCCCGACTTTCGGGAAGTAATGAATATTTGGCTTCAAGAACAAAAGCTTCTGGAATTTTTCACCCGGTGATTCGGATACTTTAGAGGTTCTTTGCCCATTCTATCACCGTAGAGGAGAGGGTGAGAACAATTTCCCTAAGAAGGACATCTTCTTGCTTCGGGGTATTTTTGAGGACTGTGAGATTGATATTGGTGAAATCATAATGCACAATATGGCTCGCATGGCTAGGAAAAATACAGGATAAATCACCGTGGGTGGTGTGATCACTCGGCTTGCCCAATACTTTGAGATTGATTTGGATCAATGCGTGAGTCGAATATGCTCTTCCAATGAACTTCCCATTCTTTAACAAAATGGAGGTGTTGTATTTGAAGAACAACCGGTTTTATTGGGTGCTTGGCAACAGTTCTTACGCTATGAGGTAGCCTAATCCATCAAGAGTGACATTGGAGAATGGATTGGACAATGCTAGCACTTGGCTTATTCAACCACAAGAGGGTGATGTTCCGGTTCAGGAAGTGATTGGAGGGACTAAGAGAAGGAAGCAATCAAGGAGGCAAGTTGAGGAAGCTAGTGTTTCCATGGATGTGGATGATGAGGAAGAGGAGAATGAAGAGTATACAGCTGCGGCAGATGTTGAGGCTGTTGATGATGATGATGATGAAGAGGGTGCTAATGAAGAAACAGAAGAGGCCCCGATTCATGAGCATGACTTTGAGCAACAAGGCCAAGGAGGCAACATGTCCATAGCCTAGTATAACCATTTGGTGGAGTTGATGGGTAGCCTTTCTACTCAAGTGAGTGGTTTGTCTACTCGTATGGAAGGATTGGCGGCTGATTTCAACCATTTCAGGGGTTATACGGCGAGTTGCCTTGACTATGTTGACGAGCAGACACGGTTTCTTCATGAAAGGATTGATATGCACACAGTACAACAAGGCTTTCCTACTTATGTCTATCAACCGTATCCCGGATATCTAGATCCTGCATATCCATACCCGGGATAACCACCACCACCACCGCTTGATGAGTAGATTCTTGAGTGTGTCAAGCTCTTGTGATGAGGTTAGTTTTCTTTTCTCTTATCTTTTCTTTTACTTTGGGGACAAAGTAAAATTTAAGCGTGGGGGAAGGGGATTCTTTATTTTGTCATAAGCGCTTAGTTGTATATAGTTCATGTAGTTGCATTTGCATGTTTATTTTATTGTTATGCATCGATTAAATTTTTTGAAAAATTCAATAAAAATTCAGAAAATTTAAAAAAAAAGTTTTGTTTGCATTTTAGGATTCATTTTTCCCCTTGGAACCACTTGTTTATTGAGTTGAGTGAGCATGATTTCATATCCCATGACTTGTTAGTTATTGATGAAGATTCTAAAATAAGAATTGCTTGATTATGAAGGAATATACATGAAAGTGAGAATTTGAGTTATTTATGAAGTTCTAACCAAATATTACCTTGCGAGATCTTTTTGTGCCTTTACATGCTATTTGTGCATGAAATTTCTTGAGTGCATCTCTTTGATTGTTTAAACTATAGAACTTGCATTTAGATTCTTTTTCGAGGCCACATTATATGATTTGAATGCATGATGTAAAAGTGATTGAGGCAAAATTTTCTTTAGCTCATTTGTATCCTTATCTACCCTAAATTATACCTTTGTTTTTGTAGCCCCATTGTTTTTTGAGCCTTAGCCTTGATTTTTAGATCCACAAAAATTGTTCCTAGCTGAATAAGCTTGACCCTTATCTGGGAGTTAGGATTTGACTAGGGGAATTTTGTGGTTATATGATGTACTTTGGGGTTTTGTAAGGAAGTTTGAAAAGGTGTAATTGAGGAGAATGTGCAAATTGAAAAAAGTTAAGGATGTTGGGAATGTTATTGAAAATCCTTTGAGGGAAAGTTTGGTATGAATGGTTGATTGAGATGAGTTTTGTGTATAAGTTGCAAAAGTTGCTCTTGTGAGAGAAGAATGAAAAAGAATGAATCTCAATTGGGTTTGTGGAAAGAAAATCAAAAGATGAGCAAAAGAAAAAAGAAAGAAGTGTTTAAAGTAAAGTAATGGAAGAAAGGGAAGAGTAAGTTGGGAAGAAGTTTTGAGAGTGAGTGTTAATGTAATTTGGGTTTTAGTTGATTCTGGTTCCCGGATTTAGCACCACATGGCCATATAATGATCCCCACCTACTTGTCTATACCTTGGCCCCATTACAACCTTGAAAAGGACCTCATGATTTACATTTTGCATTTGAACATCAGTGGTGGAGATTTAGTACACTGATGCAAGCATATGGTAGTTGACATTCAAAGATGATTTTTCAGCGAAAACACATACCCTTTTAAACACTTGAGTGTTGAGTGCAAACATATATACCATGGTGAGGGTTAGAATGGATTAATAGCTTGGTTTGAAGCTTTCATTAAATGTGTGCAACGATTTCATGTTAAGTTTGAATTTCTTGAAAATGAATGGAAGTCATGGCTTGCTTGTTTGTGGTGTGATTGATTTTATGTCTTGCTTGAATACAAGCAAGGTTCAAGCATGGGGGAATTTGATAGAGCATATAGATATAGGTTTTAGAGTATGTTTTTATTCCCGTTTGTCTTGCTTGAAGACAAGCAAGGTTCAAGCACGGGGGAATTTGATAGAGCATAAATATATAGGTTTTAGAACATGTTTTTATTCTCATTTTATGCATGTTTAGCTAGAATTTCGCTTTAAGTTGTAGTTTAGGTTTTATTTTGGTTTAGTTCAGAATCTACGCGTTTGTGTGCTATATTTCAGGTCGGATGGTAAAACATGGTTGGTGTGAGGCTAGGGACCGGACCTATAGACCTGTGGAGAGCATTGAAGAGAAGAACTGAAGGAAAAATCACAAGCCAAGGAGAAGTGCCAAACCGCGCCAGGAGGGAGTTGCCAGCGCTGGAGGGACGAAGCTTTTGCGGCCAAAGCACGGGGAGGACCGGTCGTTCCGCGACTGCGCTTTCGGGGATCTTGACCGCGCTTCGGTGCATGTGTACGACGCTGATTTGGGCGTCCGTGTTATCTTTTGGGCCGATTTTATTAGTATTTTTTGGATATTTTTAGCTACGATATAAATACTTTTCTTAGGTTTTCTTTGGAGGATTATGCTATCTATTACTTTGTTTCTACGTTATTTTGGATTGGGGAATTCTTGGGAGACAAAAACCCTAGTTTGCAACATTGAAGAGAAATTCAACTCTTCTAAGTTTAATTCTTCTTTAATGTCAATTTCTAGCTAATTTTCTTATGTCCAACTAGTTAGTTGAAGTTGTATGCATGATCGTTTGTGAGATTTGAATTATTTCTATTTGCTTTGATTAGATTGAATCTCTCCGTGCTTAATTGATTAAATTCACTTAGGATTATAATAGCTTGATCACCTATTCTATTTCTAGGTTGAATTACAACTAGAATAATTAGATAGACGGTGGAATTTGATTATTCATGGATGAATCCTTTGATTAAACTTATAGACGGTGGAATAAGGTTAATCAAAGGCAGAGAATTTAATCACAAGACTTCATGAATAGACTGTGGAATTCATGATTATTGTTTCTATTGAATGTTTTGAACTTATTTGCATGATAAATTTGACATAGAAAGTTTTCTAGGTTCATTGGTTAAAAGGTTATTAAAGACAGTGTATATTGATAACCACCTTAAGCTTGAATTTCATAAATTCACAATAGATTAGTCAAGGGAAATCGAAATAAGGATAATCTATGATCAAAACTCATGAATGTAATGGATACGAAACTTGTTGGATGCTTTTCTCTATATTTGAATCTTTAATCGTTGTATTTGTTTTGCTTTATTTACTTAGATTTATACTTGCAATTATAAAAACCCCACTTTAACTTAGTAATATTATTTAAATACAAATAATCTGAGTCCCTGTGGGTTCGACCCTTGCTTCCCCTTACTCAGGTTAGGAAGTTAGGATATTTCTTTGATAGTGCTTTTACAGCGACATAAAAGTGCACGTCACGCGTCACAAGAAATAACTTATTGGAAACAAAAAGAGTGTATATTGAATTACCACAAAACTTATTGGAAACAAAGAGCAAAAACTAAGCACATAAAATTAATGGATGCCAATATAGGGTACTTTCATAAGATTGCAAGCAGGAAAAGAAATAGGAAAAGTATCAACGAAATTAGGACAAATAGTGGTGCACAAATTACTGGTGTGGAGAACATTATAAAGGAAATTAGAAATGACTTCATGCATAGATATACTAAGGAGCCAACGACCAATTACTAACACAAGAATATCTAAATTTAATATCACAAGAATTAACTGATGACGATAATGCCAACCTTACAAAATAGGAGACCAATGAACAAATCAAAGCAGCATTAATGCAAATAGGGTTAAACAAGTCGCTAGGACCTAATGGAATGATAGTGGAGTTCTATAAAAAATACTAGGATATTGTGGGACCAGTAGTAACTAAGGCTATGGTTTTTTTCCACTCAGGGAAAATGCTAAAAAAATTAATCATATATTTATATCCATAATCCCAAAGGTTGAAAACCCAAGCTCAACAAATCATTATAGACCAATAAGTTTATGCTCAACAATATATAAAATTTTCTCAAAGATTATTATCGAAAGGCTTAAGAAAATAATACGTAAGATTATCCACCCGCTTCAAGGAGCTTTTGTAAACAACCGAGCCATCCAAGATAACATACTAATAGCTCATAAGATATTTCATTCCTTTATAGGAAGCAAAAGCAAAAGACGGATGGTAGCAATTGAAGTTGATATGGAGAAGGTATACGACCGAGTGGATTGGGAATTCTTATTTGCAATACTACAAAAGTTTGGTTTTGATAATAAGTTTATAGAATGGATTTGGGAGTGCGTTTGAGCTGTCTCTTTCTCAATTCTAGTAAAAAATGGACCAATGGACCCTTTCCTGCCAAAAAGAGGCTTAAGACAAGGTGACCCTCTATCACCTTTCCTTTTTGTGATTGGGACAAAAGTTTTAGCTTAGAAATATTAGAAGTTTCCCTATGGCCAAACAGACCCTTTCCTGCCAAAAATCGATCAGTTTCCCTATGGCCCGCGATTGAACTAGGAATCCCTTTTTAGCTTTTGCAAATGACATCATCATTTTTGCGAAAGCAATGCAAGGGTCTTGCACAAAATTTAGAGGAATATTAGAATATTATAGTGCAATATCAGGAAAAAGGTAAACTACCACAATTTAGCTTTCTAAATCTCAAAAAACGTTATCAACAACCAATAACAACAAATACAACAAGCCTTGAGAATTACAACCATGACAGACCTAGAAAAATAACCCAGATGCTTCATCAGTAGTGGAAAATTCAACAAGGAAATGTTAATGGATATAATTGGGAAAGCTCATCAACTCACTAAATGGAAGGCTAACAACCTTTCCCAAGAAGGACGAACTACTTGATGTTCATGTTTTTAGTCTAGTTTTTAGTGTGTTTCTTAGTTTGTTTAGTTTAGTTTTGGTAGTTTTTAGGGTTAGTTTTGTGTGTTTTTGGATAAATTTGCATATTTTTGTGAAGAGTTGATGTTCGCATTTTTGGTATAGTTTTTGATAGGTTTTCTTTGCTTACTAGGATTAATTTTGTCTAGTTTAGGTTTAGTTTTAAGTGTTTTTAGATAGTTTTGCATAAATCTACGAAAAGAGTGGAATCTACGCTATTTTGTGTATTTTGCAGGTTTTAGCGAGGAAAGGAGCTAAATGGAGCTAAATTTGGAGCATCACGGTGAAGGACGGGAAAGTGCAAGATTTAAGAAGTCAAAGCTCGAGAGTACGAGAGGAGGTGTTGAAGAAAACAAAACACCAGGCTCGTTAACGAAGCTGTGAAGGGTCGTTAACGAGGCCACGAAGAAGAAGATTTCGGAGTATTATTTTATTATTCACCGATCCTGAGAGGGAATTTATTTCCGTATCGGTTGAGTATCTTTTTAGAATCTTTATGGGTTATTAGAATATGTATTTTAGGGTTTAATATCTTTCTAGATTTTATTTCTATCTTTTAGAGATTGTTTCTATCTTTTTAGGAAAGTTTTTATCTTTTAGCCTTTTTTAGTTTTTAGGATTTTCTAGTATAAATACCCTTCTATCTAGCATAGAAGAGGGGGGGCTTAATTTTGGAGTAGAGTTTTAGAGCTAGTTTTGGAGGAGAAGGAATGCCGAAGGAGAGAGAACCGGATCGGAAGTCGGTGACAAGGGTCGATAACGACGGTTTCCGAGGTTCGTTGATCGAGTTTATGGTTCGGTGATTGTTTTTGTTTTGGTTTCCTTCTGGATCTCTGTAAGACAATATTTTTGTTATTAATTTAAGTTTGAGTTTTGTTTCAATGTTTATTTTTATTGAAGTTTTTAGTTTCTTAATCATGATTAGTGAGTAGTCTATTTTTCTAGGGTCGGGGTTAAGCCCGGCATAGTTGAGCATGTTTGATGAGTAAGATTGTGTGTTGAATGCCTTTTGTCTTTATTGAGATTGTTTGTTGTGCTTAATACCGAAGCGGGAGTTGAGGTAATTTGAGTTTTAACTTGATTGAAAGAGAAAGTTAGTAACTTGAAGGTTGATATTGTTTGAAAATGAAAGTTTCAAGCTTTAGATCCAAAACAAGCAATTGAGTGAGTTAGTTTATGAAAATAGATTAATTTACTTGTTAAGTCAATGAAAGTTGATGACTCTATCTATTTAAAGGCATGATCTTATCTTCTTACGAATTTTTATGCTTGGCTATGTTGTGGTGTCCCTTATCCTAGATTTTTGTTTTAATTGAATTATTTCTGATAAATCTTCGTTGCTGAATACTTGATTCGGTACCGAGTATTAATTAGAATTTTATTAGGTCGTTAATTGGTATATTTGTGTTCGGTGGTTCGGTAACGATCCCGACAAGGTCATTAACGAGGCATCTCGTGAGTGTTTTGTTTAATTTTATTTGATTTTTATTAGATTGATAAACCAACAACCTTGCTTCCTGTGGAACGATCCTGACTCCACTGTACTCAGCGGGGTCTTGACTTATAAATTTATTTGTTGTCAAAAAACCCTATCAACGAATTGGCGCCGTTGCCGTGGAAGCAACGAGTTGTTAGTTTATCTTTGGGATCGGGACTAGCCCGACCCCGTTTTTGTTTTTAATTTTTCTTTTCTTTGTTTGTTTTCTCAGTGTATGCCGGTAGGACGAAGAAGGCTTCAGTTTGATAGCTCCAGTTATTACTCAGAACCCGAACGTTCCCTGCACCGACGACTCCGAGAAAACCGAGCCATGGCCACAACTGACGAGATGGCTCGAGAGTTAGAGATCCTCCGGACCCAGATGGAGGCACTGAAAGCCGAGAAGGACGGCGCTGATGCAGACAAGGCCCGACTGCAAGAAGAGCTAAACGCCTATCCAAGGAATGCCAAGCAATACATGCATCCGGAACTGAGGGTGCCAGAATCTCCTATTGTGCTTCCTGCGATAGAGAAACCTTTTGAGATCAAGTCTCAATTTAAATCCTTGATTAAACGGGCTCAGTTTGAAGGGAAACCTGCTGAGTTCCCTATGGAGCATATTAGAAATTTTCTTGATTTATGTGACACCATAGCTGCTGAAGGTGTCTCACTAGAATATGTTCTGTTAAAAGCTTTTAGATGGTCACTTACTGGAAAGGCCCTGAACTGGTTAGAGAGCCTACCTTCTAAGTCTATCAGGACTTTGAAAGCTTTGTATGATCAATTTCTTACAAAATTTTTCCCTCCTGCTAAGACAACGGAGTTAAGGAAACGTATCACCTCTTATCACCAGTTGCCTAATGAGACGTTTGTTGAAACATGGGAAAGATTTAAAGAGATGCTTAGACAATGCCCTACTCATGGGCAACCTTTATATGTATTGCAAGAAATCTTTTTCCAGGGTATCAACGCGGAGACCAAGAACCGCATCAACACGCATACTGCGTGCGGTTTTATAGAGATGAACCCAACAGAGGCGTGGGAATTGTTGGACAAGCTGGCGAATTACGATGCGATGTACGGAACCCAACACGCTCCACAAACTCAAAAACGTCTCTATGTGCCCAATCGAGATGAAGTTGACCCCGATGTTAAAAATCAATTCTTACAAGATGAGGTCAACCGTTTGAAGAAACAGGTAAGTTTTCTTAAATCCTCTCAATCATGTCAAGAATGTGGTTCTTCTGCGCATAGTACTTCTGCTTGCACTAACATTGAGCAGGTTAGAACCGCTGAGACAATAGCTGAGATGAATTACATGAGAGGACCCTACAGGAACCAGCCTAATTATAATGACAGGTCAAACAACTATCCACCATGGGGCAATCAGAATACAAATCATAACTACACAGGGCCCCCGCAAGATAGACGACCTGCACCATATCGACCTCCAAGCCATCAGGAGACACCATCATGGGTTCAGGAGATTAAAGAGAGCATCAACGGAGTGAACAACAAGGTTGATGATGTCCAAGCCAAGCTGAACCGACAAGATAAAAGATGGGGAGGGTTCGATATTTGGAAGAGAAGTGTTGATTCCCAACTAGGAGACCTTGCTTCACGGATTCCAAGACCACAAGGGCAACTCCCAGGCCGTCCCGAGGAGAACCCTAGAGGCCAAATAGCAGCGGTACACCTCAGAAGCGGGAAGACACTACCGGAGAGAGTTCAAGCTGAAGAGAAGGAGGAACAAGATCTCGCCAACCAGCTCGTTAACGAGCCAACGAGAGCTAGTACCGAGCTTACGAGACAAGATGACGAGGCTCCGACGATTCCTGACGAGCCCAACCCAGGTAAGTTCTCTAAACCGAGTCCTCCTCTAAATTCCAGGGTAGTTAACGACCCCATCAGGGTCGGTAACTACCCACCGAGGACACCGAACGACCCCAATGTCGACCCGGTACTCTCACCTCTCGAGCCTAACTTGGTTCCGAGAATGGTGAAAACTCCTCCATTTCCAACTAAGAAATCCATGGACTCTACTGAGAGTAAGTTCAAGCGTTTCGTTAAGATTCTTCAGGGCATTAATATTTCCATCCCATTCGCTGAGGCCCTAAGCGAAATGTCGGCTTACACAAAATTCTTGAAAGATATTCTTAGCAGGAAAAGATCTATTACAGAGCTGCAGGACGAGGTCAGATCCATAGCTCTTCCAGAAAAGCTTGGAGATCCTGGGAGGTTTGCAATCACTATCGGCATAGGCAACCACAAGTTCAAGGCTTTATGCGATCTTGGTGCCAATGCTAGTCTTGTTCCACTCTCAATATAGTCTAGAGCAAATATGGGACCACTAGAGCCTGTCAACATGCGGCTTTATATGGCAGACGGATCTTGCATCAAACCAACAGGGCTTCTAGAAGATTTCCCAGTTCAAGTGGGCAATTTCTTTGTTCCTAATGACTTCATCGTGATGGCAATGCCCGAAGATCCAGTTGTGCCTATTATTTTGGGAAGACCATTCCTCGCCACAACAGGAGCTATAATCGATGTTAGGAGAGGACTCCTAACTTTCAAAATTGGGGATGAGGTGACGGAATTCCGATTCAAACAATCCAGGGAGTTCGACAAAGCTGAAGTCAAGATGCTCTACACCCACGAGGAGATCATTGAATGTGGAGACCCCATAGGAAGATCAGCATGTAATGATGAAATTTCAGGGCAAAGATGGGCAGAAATAACCACTGCAGTCTCAGTAATGAGTCCTCCAGCATCGTTACCGATTCTCCTGGCAG
The DNA here is from genome assembly GCA_964016875.1 of Fallopia convolvulus. Lineage (NCBI taxonomy): Eukaryota > Viridiplantae > Streptophyta > Magnoliopsida > Caryophyllales > Polygonaceae > Fallopia > Fallopia convolvulus. Next base: position 20,586,139 of record OZ024732.1, read on the forward strand.
AAGATGCAGGCTCGTTAACGACCCACTCAGGTTCGTTAACGACCCTAGCCGAAGATGGCGAGATCTCAGCTTTTGAATGCTTTCATGAAGTGTTGAAGACGGAACCAGAAGAGCCCATTCTAATTCCTGCCGAACCGTCCCCAACACTTAAACCTTTGCCAGATTCCCTAAGGTATGAATTCCTCGGTCCTAATTCTACTCTACCTGTCATCATTAATGCTGGATTAAAAGATGAAGAAGTAGGAAAACTCCTGAGTGTGCTAGGACGCATAGAAAAGCCATAGGCTACTCCCTAGATGATATAACTGGCATATCCCCTTCTCTTTGCATGCATAGGATTTACATGGAGGACAATCATAAACCCACCATAGAGCATCAACGTAGATTAAATCCTAACATGAAAGATGTAGTTAAAAAGGAAATTATTAAAGTACTTGATGCTGGGATCATATTTCCTATTTCGGATAGCCAATGGGTGAGTCCGGTCCATGTAGTCCCTAAGAAAGGGGGGATGACTGTGATAGAAAATGAAAAGGGAGAGCTTATTCCGACTAGAACCACCACTAGTTGGAGAATGTGCATTGACTATAGGAAGCTCAATAGTGCTACTAGAAAAGATCATTTTCCGCTTCCTTTCATAGATCAGGTTTTAGAACGCTTAGCCCAGCATGATTACATCTGTTATTTAGATGGCTATAGCGGCTTTTGGCAGATTCCCATTCATCCTTATGACCAAGAGAAAACAACCTTTACATGTCCCTATGGAACCTTTGCTTACAAAAGAATGCCATTTGGGCTTTGCAATGCCCCTGCTACTTTTCAAAGATGTATGATGGCTATTTTTTCAGATATGATAGAGGATATTGTAGAGGTTTTTATGGATGATTTTTCTGTTTATGGTTCTTCATTTGATTCTTGTCTTGCTAACCTTGCACGAGTGCTTAAAAGATGTGAAGAAACCAATCTTGTACTGAATTGGGAAAAGTGTCACTTTATGGTTCAAGAGGGGATAGTACTAGGACACCTTGTCTCTAAAAGAGGGATAGAAGTAGATAAGGCGAAAATTGAGCTTATTGAAAAACTACCTCCCCCCTCTTCTGTAAGAGACATTAGGAGTTTTTTAGGGCATGCTGGCTTTTACAAGCGATTTATTCAGGATTTTTCTAAGATAGCTAAACCTTTGACTAACCTACTAATGAAAGATGTAGTGTTTGAGCTGTCTCCAGAATGTCTTGAAGCATTTTACAGGTTAAGAGCTGCCCTTGTGTCCGCCCCCATCATGCAATCCCCAGACTGGACATTACCCTTTGAGATCATGTGCGATGCTAGTGACTATGCAGTTGGCGCAGTTTTAGGGCAACGGAAGGATAAGAAACTCCATGCCATTTACTACGCCAGTAAGACGCTGGATGAGGCGCAGAGTAAGTATACCACAACGGAGAAGGAATTCCTTGTTGTGGTATTTGCTTTTGAAAAATTTCGGTCCTATCTTGTTGGATCCAAAGTGATTGTTTATACTGACCATGAGGCCGTTAGATACCTAATGGCTAAAAAAGATGCAAAACCTAGATTGCTTCGTTGGATGCTCTTACTGCAGGAATTCGATCATGAAATAAGAGACAAGAAGGGAGCAGAAAATCTAGTGGCGGATCACTTGTCCAGGTTGCCAGTTGAGCATATCACCGAGTCCAATAATGAAGTTCCGATAAATGATTCCAGACCCGACGAACACCTCCTGCTGAACGAGGTTGAGCTCTACAAGACCCTCGTTACCGACCCCTTCAAGATCATTAACGAGGTGCCGAGGCTGGAAGACACAAATAAAAAGGGAAAATGTTCAAGTTTGGTCGACAATCAAGCCAATGGGGTCGTTATTGAGCTACGGGAGGTCGGTACCGAGGTCAATAAATGGAAACCTAGCTCGTTAACGACCCACCCAGGTAAGATTTCTGAACCTAAGTCTTCTCAATTAAAATCCACCCCCTCTCCTTCTTCAATTTCTTCTTCCTCAATATCAATCCATGCTATTAGAGGGCCAAAAGCTCCTTGGTTTGCGGATTTCGCTAACTATCTTGTAGGAGGCGTAATTCCCGAGGACCTTACCCCACAAAAGAAGAAGAAATTTCTCCATGATGTGAAACAATACTACTGGGACGATCCTTATTTGTTTAAACAAGGAAGTGATCACCTCTTTAGGCGTTGTATCCCAGAAGAGGAGATTGAAAACGTGATCCGTCAATGCCACACACTGCCAACTGGAGGTCATGCAAAAGGATTCAAGACTACTGCGAAGATTCTTCAAAGTGGTCTCTATTGGCCCACCATGTTCAAAGATGTGCAAGCTTATGTGACAGCATGTGATGGATGTCAACGCTCAGGCAACATAACTTGGAGACATGAGAATCCACTAACTGGGATATTAGAAGTTGAGCTATTTGATGTATGGGGTATTGATTTCATGGGACCGTTCCCCGCCTCAGGACCTTACAAGTACATCCTAGTTGCGGTTGATTATGTTTCCAAATGGGTGGAAGTTGTTGCTACAAGGACTAACGACGCCAAGACTGTTGCTAAATTCATCAAGACCAATATTTTCCCCAGATTCGGCGTTCCAAGAGTCCTAATCAGTGATGGTGGCTCCCATTTCATCGAGCGGAGTTTTGAAGCCCTTTTGGCTAAGTATGGGGTATCTCATCGGGTGGCAACACCCTATCATCCCCAAACAAGTGGCCAAGTTGAAGTTTCAAACAGGCAAATAAAGAACATATTAGAGAAGACAACTTCCCGTTCTAGAAAAGATTGGTCCTCCAAATTGGATGACGCTCTATGGGCATATAGGACAGCATACAAGACACCTCTACGCACCACCCCCTATAATCTAGTGTATGGCAAGGCATGTCATTTACCAGTCGAAATGGAGCATAAAGCGTTATAGGCTCTCAAGGAGCTCAACATGAACCTCGACACGGCTGGAGCAAAAAGATTCATGGACTTGCAAGCATTAGAAGAATTGAGATTGAAGGCGTACGAAAATGCTGAAATCTACAAGGAGCGCACCAAAAGGTGGCATGATCGGAAATTGGTGCCCAAAACTTACCACATCGGAGATAAGGTACTCCTCTTCAACTCTAGACTCCGATTATTTCCAGGGAAGCTAAGGACACGATGGAGTGGACCATTTGTGGTTCATCACATTTATCCTCACGGAGCAGTAGAGTTGACTGACAACCGAGGCGTCATTTTTAAAGTTAATGGACACCGGTTGAAGAAATTCCATGAGCAGCGTGATCCAAATGAGGAGATAAGAGTCACCATGGCTCTCACACCATGAGACTAGCAAGAGAGCTCGTCGGGCTAACGACGTTAAACATAGCGCTTACGGGAGGCAACCCGCTTTTTAGAATAGGTTTAGTTTATTTTATTCTCTTTTTATTTTTCTTTTTAGATTATTTCTTAGCTTTCTTTTATTGTGTTTCTTTTTTTAGTTTTAAATAGGATAGAAATAAGATTTTTGAGCTAACAAAGATTTCAGGAAAAAGGGGTCGAAATTCACTCAAGGAGGCTACGGTGGCTCGTTAACGACCCACCCAGGGTCGTTAACGACCTGGTTCAGACGACCCGATTCGTCACAATACGGAGCAGATAAGTAATTCTAACCTACTTAATTTTTCTAACCCTAGCCGCCACCCCCCTCTATCCTTACCCCTGCTATAAAAACCCTTCTACCCCTCCCAAAATTCTACCACAATCTCTCCTACATTCACTCTCAAACCCAAAACTCTCTCAACCCCTTTCCCTTCTCTCCCACCGAGTCGGAAATCCCACGCTAACGACCACCGGAGCCACCATCGATACCGGAGTTCGGAAGCCACCCACCGACGACGAGCTCGTTAACCGCCCCGATTCCGACCCTTGTTCTTTTAATTCACGGTTCTCTGGTATGATTTCTAAACCCTTGCTTGAAATTGCATGATTGATTATCTATAGGGTTAAATTTCATATCTTGAATCATGAGTTTTAGGGAGATCGATGAGCATGCTTAAATTCCGTTCTAAAAATTATTGATTGTGCTTAGTTGTTCATGTTTTAGGTAAGTTTATTCATGTTAGATTAGCTATTGTAACCCTTTAGTTAAGAAAGCATGAATTTTTCTTGTTCTAGATCTAAAAGTTCGAACTTTGCATGTCAAAATTCCGGGAAATTTTTAGCATGTTCGGGATGGGTAATTGAGTAAGTATGGGGTGCTTTTAACCAATGAGGGAATTGTGGAAGATAATAGAAGATTGCATGCTTGATTTGTGCTGAATTAAAGGTAGATTTAATTTCGGAAATTTTTGGTTTTGCTCTCGGCGAGTCGTTAACGACCCACCCAGGCTCGTTAACGACCCTGCACTTTATAAGATGATCGATCCGAGCCCAGACTCGTGAACAACCCAATTGGGTAGTTTATGAATAATTCCGAGGTTAATTTTGAGACCAAGTATGGGGTCTCGTACCTATTATTTTTGAGTGGATCTTATCTTGGAAAATTTTCGATTATTTTGTAGGATCCATGGCTAGTTCAAGCAGACCCGCTACCCGAGCCCAGAAGAAGAGGAGGAACCACAGGTCTCCATCTCCACCCCGGGTGGACGATGTGATTTTGAGCAGTCAGAGCCAAGTACGGCGCTACCGGGATTTCTTGGAGAAGGACCATTACACCCGATGGTTCTCGAAGTCTAGCACCGTCTCTACGGGCATCTACATGGATGTCAAGGACGTCTTCATCATCCTTGGGGCCGCACACTTATTGAAGCAAGAGAGCTTGCCACATTATCCGACCCTCACATCCGAGTTCTTGGCCACCTTGGAGACCAACTTCTCGTCAAAGATCTCACCAAGACGCATTCGGTTCCGGCTCGGTAACAAGGACCGTGACTTCACCATGGCAGAGTTCAATGCAATCTTGGAGCTCCCAAACCCGTCTAGAGACTATAGCTTGAAGGACTACCGAGTGACCCGCACTTGGAGCTACATCACCGGAGAGGTTCAATCCTCCACCGCGGCGCTATCTGGGGCAACCATAGTCAACCCCATCTTCCGGATTATCTTGAGAGTCCTCGCCGCAACATTTTGGCCGAAGAAGGAGTTGAACCGGCCTACAAGGACGGAGGTCGCTTGCTTCCGCACCATCCTCTTCGAGGAGCCCGACCCCTTGAATTTGGGGTACGAATGGCTCTACTATGTCGAGAAGTCCCACAAGTCCAAGGAGGCGTGGTGTGGCAATTTGGTTAGCCTCTTGGCTAAGAATCTTGGAGTGGATCTCACTCGCTACACACCGGCCCACGCTCAACTCCTCAACAAGAACTATTGGTATAGTGCCGGGATTTTCGTGCAAGCCCAGGGAGGTTACAAGGTGAAGATTCGAGATCAAGTAGTCATACCCTCCCTCGACATGTACGAGCTACTCTACGTACCGAATTGGTACGAAGTGTGGACGGGCCAGCCTTACCCATTGGAGCCAAAACCGGAGGATGAGCTCTCACTTAGGCCATGTCACACCCGGTTTGAGCGGGACGATGTGGACGAATATGAAGAAGAAGATGAGCAAGAAGATACCGAGGTCGTAGGCAATGACACCGAGGAAGCTGACACCGAGGGCGGCACTGAGGAGCTCAACTTTACAGAAGAAGACATGGAGACGGAAGAACTAGGAGGCAACATCTTCGTCGACGAGCCAACCAGGGTCGTTAATGACCATTTCCAGCCACCACCTAACACTGTTAACGAGGCAACCATCTTCATTAACGAGGTACCGCAAGCTCCTGTCGACCCTCCACCAGCTCCTGTCGACCCTCATGCATATGGCTTAATGCCTTACAACCCGGTGATGTATCAAGACCATTTCCAGCCTCACTACCCACCACCTCCTCAGCCCGAGTACGCAGGATCGAGCATACCACCACCATGGGCCGAGGATCTTTCTGCACGGATGCAGCAGCTTCACCTTCAGACCGATCACATTCATCGGAGGATGGATAGATGGGAAACCGTCTACTCCGCTCGTATGTCGATGGAGGACGAGCGGCAACGTCAGAGAGAGGAAGAGGATGCTGAGCGTTGGAGGACGATGTATGACTTCATGGGGAACTTTGAGCACTACTTTCCTCCACCAAACCGTTGATCAAGCTCAAGATGAAGTTTCCTTTCCTTGTTTCCGCTTTTGTAAGTTTTATGTCTTTCTTTTTCTTTTTAATTTTTTGTTTTTTTTCTATTTCTTTTCCCTATTCTTCTTATTTTTCTTACAGTGGGGACACTGTAATTTTAAGTATGGGGTGGGAAGAAAAGTAGAAAAACTATGTCCTAGGTGTTTTTATGTTCTATGTAGTTGTTACTTTTGTTAAATTGAAAAAAAAAATTTGAAAAATTTAAAAATCCAAAAAGAGTTTAGAATTGATAGATATCCCTTCTTAAAAAAGTTCTATGATAGCAATCACTAGCTTGATCATATAATTCCTTACAAACATGTCTTTGAAAGTATAGCCGGATTCTTAAAAATTGAAATTATTGTTTTTAAAAGAGAATAGCATTAGATGAAATTGAGCACATATACTTTATAGCATGGATGATGCAATCCAACAAAACCTACCTTGTGAGAAATTTTTGGCCTTTTAGGGATAACATTTAAAAATCCCTCTTCTTTTTTTTTTGTGTGATTTACTCTCCTTATGCATATTATCTCTTGGAATTGTGATGGTTATCTATTTCTTGAGACCCTTATAAGATTTTTAGTTCATTACTTGTGAAGATCATATGATAGAGAACTTATTTTTATGAGCCCTATTATCCCCTATCTACCTTTACATTATTCCTTCTTTTGATAACCAATTCTGGTCTGAAACCTTTTATTTTTTAGCTCCACAAAAATTATCCCCTATCCAAGATAAGCTTGACCCTATCCGGGAATTAGGACTTAGATTGGAGAGGTGAAGTCTTGTGTTTTGTTGAAAAGAAAAGAGTTTCTATTTGTTTCAATTAAAAGGGTATTTGGGAAGGGTAGATTGGAAGTCTCTTGTTACTTTATGTAAGAAAGGTCTCTTGATAAAAAGATGCACAATTAAGTTTGAAGGGAAGAAATGTATACGGTGGATCGTTAACGACCCGAATGTGGGCTCGTTAACGATGCAGCGAAAGAAAAAAAAATATAAAAAAGAGAGAAAGAAAGGAAAAGTTGAAGTGCATTTTTGTTTAAAGATAATATCGAGAGATTCTTTTATTTTTAATTATGAGACTTTCTAGGATGATAAAGGGTGAGTAAAAATGAGTGTGCCTAATATGAAGAGTGAGTTTGGTATATGTTTTTATGAGAGTTTTGGAAGTGTGAGTTTTTAGGAGTCTTTGATTCCCGGATATTATTAGCACCACATGACCAAAATATTTTCCACGCCCTATTGTTATTACCAAGCCCCATTACAACCCGGCCGAATGGAAGCTTCTATGAAGTTTTTCATTGAGCCTAAGTTATCTTGATGATTCTTTGCTTGTTTTGACAAATCTTGGGTGGAGAGTATTGGTGATATAAGTTCCAATTTCTATGAGCTTTTGTATATAGGATGAGTTGAGAGATTGAAATTATAAGCCCAAAACACATGAGAGTGGAGTGAAACACATTATATCCCTTGAGAGGTTAGATTGTATTATTTTATGTCTATTTAAGTGCATATATGTGTGAGGATGTTAATAGTCTTTTGCTATAATTTTCTTATGTGTAGATGTTGCTTTTTGAAGATGGCTATGTCTTGATAAGCATGATTTGTTTTGGTTTTGGTTAATATCTTGTTTATTGCTTGAGGACAAGCAAGTCTAAGTATGGTGTATTTTGATGTTCGCATTTTTGGTATAGTTTTTGATAGGTTTTCTTTGCTTACTAGGATTAATTTTGTCTAGTTTAGGTTTAGTTTTAAGTGTTTTTAGATAGTTTTGCATAAATCTACGAAAAGAGTGGAATCTACGCTATTTTGTGTATTTTGCAGGTTTTAGCGAGGAAAGGAACTAAATGGAGCTAAATTTGGAGCATCACAGTGAAGGACGGGAAAGTGCAAGATTTAAGAAGTCAAAGCTCGAGAGTACGGGAGGAGGTGTTGAAGAAAACAAAACACCAGGCTCGTTAACGAAGCTGTGAAGGGTCGTTAATGAGGCCACGAAGAAGAAGATTTCGGAGTATTATTTTATTATTCACCGATCTTGAGCGGGAATTTATTTCCGTATCGGTTGAGTATCTTTTTAGAATCTTTATGGGTTATTAGAATATGTATTTTAGGGTTTAATATCTTTCTAGATTTTATTTCTATCTTTTAGAGATTGTTTCTATCTTTTTAGGAAAGTTTTTATCTTTTAGCCTTTTTAGTTTTTAGGATTTTCTAGTATAAATACCCTTCTATCTAGCATAGAAGAGGGGGGGCTTAATTATGGAGTAGAGTTTTAGAGCTAGTTTTGGAGGAGAAGGAAGGCCGAAGGAGAGAGAACCGAATCGGAAGTCGGTGACGAGGGTCGGTAACGACGGTTTCCGAGGTTCGTTGATCGAGTTTATGGTTCGGTGATTGTTTTGGTTTTGGTTTCCTTCTGGATCTCTGTAAGACAATATTTTTGTTATTAATTTAAGTTTGAGTTTTGTTTCAATGTTTATTTTTATTGAAGTTTTTAGTTTCTTAATCATGAGTAGTGAGTAGTCTATTTTTCTAGGGTCGGGGTTAAGCCCGGCATAGTTGAGCATGTTTGATGAGTAAGATTGTGTGTTGAATGCCTTTTGTCTTTATTGAGATTGTTTGTTGTGCTTAATACCGAAGCGGGAGTTGAGGTAATTTGAGTTTTAACTTGATTGAAAGAGAAAGTTAGTAACTTGAAGGTTGATATTGTTTGAAAATGAAAGTTTCAAGCTTTAGATCCAAAACAAGCAATTGAGTGAGTTAGTTTATGAAAATAGATTAATTTACTTGTTAAGTCAATGAAAGTTGATGACTCTATCTATTTAAAGGCATGATCTTATCTTCTTACGAATTTTTATGCTTGGCTATGTTGTGGTGTCCCTTATCCTAGATTTTTGTTTTAATTGAATTATTTCTGATAAATCTTCGTTGCTGAATACTTGCTTCGGTACCGAGTATTAATTAGAATTTTATTAGGTCGTTAATTGGTATATTTGTGTTCGGTGGTTCGGTAACGATCCTGACAAGGTCGTTAACGAGGCATCTCGTGAGTGTTTTGTTTAATTTTATTTGATTTTTATTAGATTGATAAACCAACAACCTTGCTTCCTGTAGAACGATCCTGACTCCACTGTACTCAGCGGGGTCTTGACTTATAAATTTATTTGTTGTCAAGAAACCCTATCAACAAGAGTATGGAAGCTACTCCATTTTGTGTCTTTTTGTAGGTTTTGAGAAGGAAAGGATCACTTTTTGAGCTGAGCTGGAGCGTTGTGGTGGAGGATGGAAGATATGAAGGTAAAAAAAGAAGATTGCATAGGAAGAGTGAAGTGAATTCCAAGTTAAAGTCAAGGAAAGTCGAAAAAAGCCAAATCCCAGGCTCGTTAACGATCCTATGAAGGTCGTTAACGAGGCTTAAAGATAGAATTTTTCTAGTGGAGTTTATGATTTCTACCGACCCTGTGCGGGGTCGTTAATGATGGTTCCGTGTCGGTAGGGTTTTAAGCGACTTTAGGGTTGTTATATCTTATATCTTTTATCTTGTTATCTTTAGTAGAGTAAGTTTTTATCTTTTAGGCTTTTTAATAGATAGCTTTCTTAGTATAAATACTCTTGTTCTAAGTCTAGACAAGAGAGAGAGAGAGAGAGTTTTCAGAGAGAATAATCGGATTTGTTTTAGGAGATCGAGTAGGAGAAGATTGCGAGTTTGGTTCGTTCGAGAGAAGAGCTTAGGGTCGTTAGTTGGTTTTCTGCTCGGTTTTGTTCTGTGTTTTCGGATTCTTCTGGAGTTTGTAACACAATATTTCTCTTATTAATTTCAAGTAAGTTTGTTTGGTTTTCAATGTTTTCTTTTATTGAAGTTGTTTGCTTTATTATTATGAGTAGTATGTAGTTTTTTATCTAGGGTCGGGGGTTGAAACCCGGCATAGTTATGCATGTAGGATAAGTGAGTTGATGATTTGAATGCCTTTTATCTATTTTTGATTGCTTGTTGTGCTTATGCTAGACGATAGTCGAGGTAATTTGATTTCTAAATTTGATCGAAAGAGAAAGTTGTTAACTTGAAGGTTGATATTGTTCGATTATGAAAGTTTCGAGCTTTGGATCCAAAACAAGTGATTGAGTAAATTGATTTATGAGAATTGATTGATTTGCTTGCTAATCAGCGAAGGTTGATGAATTTATCTTTTGAAGGCATGATCTTTATCTTCTTATGAGTCTATATGCATGGCTATGTTGTGGTAACCCTTATCCTAGGTTTTTATTCTTATTCGAGTTTTTGTTTATCTTTCGAATATTCGTTATTGAGTCATTTGCCTCGATACCGAACCCGTGTTTAGGTCGTTTGTGTAAGTTCATAGTTTATCCAGGATCGTTAATGACCCTGAGAAGGTCGTTAACGAGGTTGGTCGTAGGTGTCTTGTTTTGTTTTGTTTTGTTTTGTTTTTAGTAGTTGATAGACAAACAACCGTGTGGAACGATCCTGACTTCGCTATACTCAACGGGGTCTTGACTGTATATTTATTTGTTGTCAAGTTAAATATTCCTCTCAAAAAATTGGCGCCTTTGCTGGGGAAGCAACAATGTTCGTTTGTTTATCTGTGGGTCTTGGAATAGCCCGACCCCGTTTTTGTTTTTTAATTTTGTTTTCTTTGTTTCTTTTCTCAGCGTATGCCAGCAGAACGTCGTAGGCTCGAATTTGACAACACCAGTTACTATTCAGAACCTGAACCTTCCCTGCACCGTCGACGCGGAGAAAACCGAGCCATGGCTACACCTGAAGAGATGGCTCGACAGATGGAAACACTCTAGAGGCTGATGGAGGCGTTACAAGATGATCGAGAGGCTGCTGCTGCCGAGGCTGAACGTGAACGAGTCAACAACACTCGTTTACAAGAAGAGCTGAATGCCTATCCGAGGAATGCCAAGCAATATATGCATCTAGAACTGAGGGTGCCGGAGTCTGCAATTGTGCTTCCGGAGATAGAGAAGACTTTTGAGATTAAATCTCAATTTATATCCTTAATTAAAAGGGCTCAGTTTGAAGGGAAACCTCTTGAGTGTCCTATGGAACATATTAGAAGTTTTCTTGATTTTATGTGACACTATAGCTGTTGAAGGTGTCTCACTTGAATATGTTCTATTAAAAGCTTTTAGGTGGTATCTTACTGGAAAGGCCCAGTGGTGGTTGGAGAGCTTACCTCCTAAGTCTACCAAGACTTGGAAGGCTTTGTACGATCAATTTCTTACAAAGGTTTTCCCTCCTGCCATGACAACGGAGTTGAGAAAACGTATCATCTCCTACCACCAGCTGCCTAATGAGACCTTTGTAGAGACTTGGGACAGATTTAAAGAAATGCTTAGACAGTGCCCTACTTATGGGCAACCTTTATATGTTCTCCAAGAAATCTTTTTCCAGGGTATTAATGCAGAGACGAAGAACCGCATCAACACGCATACAACGTGCGGTTTTATAGAGTTGGATCCCGCAGCTGCATGGAAATTGTTGGGCAAGCTGTCTAACTATGATGCCATGTATGGTACCCAACAATCTCCCCAATCCCAGAGGCGTCTCTACATGCCTAACAAGGAAGATGTTGACCCAAATGTCAAAAATCAATTTCTGCAAGATGAGGTCAACCGCCTAAAGAAACAGGTAAGTTTTCTGAAATCCTCTCAATCTTGTCAAGAATGTGACTCTTCTGCCCATAGTACTTCTGCTTGCACTAACATCGAGCAGGTAAGAGCCGCTAAGACATATGTTGAAGTGAACTAAATGAGAGGGCCATACAGGAACCAACCTAGTAATTTCGACAGGTCATGCAATTATCCAACGTGGGGAAATCAAAATCCGAATTCCAACTATGCAGCGCCTCCACCAGATAGAGGACCTGCACCGTATCGACCTCCAGGCTACCAAGAGCCACCATCATGGGTACAAGGGTTACAGGAAGGCATTAACGGAGTCAATAACAAAGTTAACGAAGTTCAAGCCAACCTAAATAGCCAATTAAAAAGATGGGGAGAGTTCGATGTGTGGAAGAAGAATGTCGACTCCCAGCTAGGGAACCTCGCTGCACAAATCCCAAGGCCACAAGGGCAACTCCCGGGCCGTCCCGAGGAGAACCCTAGAGGACAAATAGCAGCGGTGCACCTTATGAGCAGAAAGACACTACCGGAGCGTGTCCAAGCTAAAGAGACGAGTCCCACTATTGATGAGGAAGCCGCGGCTCAGCTTGGAAACGAGTCAGAGAGAGTCATTATCGAATCTGAATACGTTAATAACGAAGCGCCCAGGGTCGTTAACGACCCCAAGCCAGGTAAGTTTCCTATTTCTAGCTCCTCGTTAACGACCCTGACAAGGTCGTTAACGAGGTTGGTCGTAGGTGTATTGGTTTGTTTTGTTTTGTTTTGTTTTTAATAGTTGATAGACAAACAATCGTGCTTCCCGTGGAACGATCCTGACTTCGCTATACTCAGCGGGGTCTTGACTATAAATTTATTTGTTGTCAAGTTAAATATCCCTCTCAACACTACTAATATGGGAAAATTTGGATGCAAAACCAAATTATATCATGCAATGTTTTATGCTGCCTAAAAATACATGATGAAATGGATAGAATTAATAGAGGTTTCTTCTAGAATAAAGACCAACATTATACGCCACTAATCGTATGGGACAAAATATGTAAGCCCAAATCTTTAGGACTAGTCTAAGAAAAGCCGAACATATGAACAAAGCACTGCAAATGAAACTCCTATGGAAAATTCTGGCTGATCCAGATAAAATATGGATGTGTATAGTAAAAGAGAAATATTTACGAAATGCCCAATATATTTACATACAAACTCAAACCAAATACTTCTTGGCAATGGAAACAGCTATTAAATTTGCGTAGGGAATTTGAAAAAGGATTGATATGGCAAGATGGAAATGAACAAACAATTAAGTTTTGGGAAGATAACTAGGCAATGGAACAACCACTTAAAAAATTTGCTTTGCACACATCCTTCTAAAGTGCGACTTTTACAGCGTGGGCATTCATTACGGCGTATAACAGACGGAACATTCAAGAACTAAAACTAGTGTTACCTTATGATATTGTAAATATAATTCAAGGCACGGTTATCCTAAAAAACAATATTCAGGACCGTCTTTACTAGGCTCGTAATAAAAACGGCTAGTTCTCAACATCATCTGCCATGAAACTAATCACACAAGAAGAAATTCAAAAGCCATGTTTAATGAAATGGATATGGCAATTGGATACACTACCAAAAGTCAAGAACTCTTACGGAAAATTAGTGCAAACGGATTACCAACTAAAGCCGGAATGAGAGAAAAACATGTCCCAACTCCTGGAGGATGTATCCTTTGTAACTGCACGAATGAGGACACCATACATCTATTGATAAACTGCCCATATACGTTAATCACAACTAAAAATATCAATCAATTTACAAAACAAACTTCCCGAGACTATAACACAAGAAATAAAGAATCTAAAACCATTATTACAAAGCTCTTCCAAAATCTAGGGGAAAAAGACTTCACTGATTTAGCAGTCATATGGTAGAGTATATGGTATCAACGAAATAAATTAATCTTCCAACAAACAACAAATAATGTAATATCTGATCTACCCCGATACATTAAAACACAAAGAGAACAATGGAAGAGATCAAAGAAATAGAATGAAGAAGATGATGGAAGTAATGAAAGAAGACTAAGACCAGATTGACAGAAATAAGACATCGAAAAACCCGCAACATGAATTTATAAAATGTAACTTTGATGGTTGAAGAATGTCCAATGGATTAGCGACACGAGGAGCTATTCTACGAGATCATAATGGAAAATATGATTGACATGCTAACAAAGAAGTACAAGAACATATAAACAATTAAGTTTGAAGCTTTGGCCTTGAGTGACGGAATTAGATTAGCACAACAAAGAAATTGTAGGGAAATAGAAATTGAAGGTGACAATATACAAGTCATAAAGGCATCCCAAGGATACAAAATTGTCCATGGGAAATTGAAATGATCATGGCGGGATATTCTGGTGTCCCTTCAGGGCTTCCAGAATGTTCAGATTTCGCATATTAACAGGGGTTGTAATTCTGTAGCCAACAAAATTGTTAAGCTGAACCATAGCCTCCCTGTTACTGCTATTTGGAATCATCCTGAATTTTAGGCTCTCATCCATCAGAATGCACTAAGACGCCCTTCCTGAAGGGAGAATCGCATAATCCGTACCTAATAAAAAAAATCTAAACTCTAAAAGTCCCGGGAGCTTTGCAATCTCTCCTTCAAATTTGGCAATTTTAATTTCATCTTCTACCAAAGTAGTGAATTTTTAACAACCTTTGTTCGGATTTGACCCGAAAATTTAAACATAGTAAATCTGGCGACATTTTACAATTACTTGCTTGTACTGTATCTGAAGTTTCGAGAAGATATGCAGTGCGGTTCCAAAAGTGTGTTTTTGTTAGACATGGAAATGTGGCAAAATAGCACGCACTCCTATCCACAAAGGCTTATTTATTACTCCCTCCGTTTTAAAATAGTTGTTCTTAAAGCCATTTTTTTGTTTCAAAATAGATGTTTATGTAACTTTTGTTTCCATTTATACCCTTATATATCCCACTTTACACATCCCAAAAGTTCCATTGATAATTGAAAAAAAATAAAGAGTACTTATAGGGGTAATTTGCGAAAAAAAGATTTTCCTTAATATGTGTGAAGTTTTGTCTAAGATCAACTATTTTGAAACGAAGGGAGTATTAATTTATCATACACTCTACTTTCCTGGGCCATGTTACAATCTCATAACCTTAATCACAAAATTGAGCTAATTACACCAAATATTAACTTGAAACTGGAGCAAAAGCAAACGCACAAGCGTCAAGAATTGACATCAAGAAGATCAACAATAAGAGAGAATAACAATGAATCCCAAATGCTTAAAACGCTCGTCCTTTGACTGGATCACTTGCTCCCTGAAGATTATCTACTATGAATCTGCCAGAATCAGCATTTAGAATCAGGCTGTTGAGTGTCTAGGCACTTGAGCAGCAGTTACAGGCTTTTGAAATGGCTTCAGTAGAGTCATGATCTCTGCGAACGAAGGTCTCAGTCTCGGATCCCTGTATTATCAGTTATGATTTTGTCATATTTGGCGCATAATTTGCAACTGCAAATGTGCCTCTTCATCTACTCAGCATTGCTATCAATTTTTCCTAATGCTAGACTGGATAAACCATTTATTATTTAAAAGGATTTTTCAAGAAAGCATTGAGTGAAAATACTAATCAAGACTTCGTCAATACTCACGTTTCCCAACATTTTTGAATAATGTCAGCTATGGCAGGATCAATGTGATCCGGAATGTCAAGACGCCTATGCTGAAACCCAACTGCACCAACAACCTGCATCGGGTTCATCCCTCCCCATGGTTGCCGCAGAGTACAAAGCTCCCACAGAATCACCCCGAAGCTATACACATCACACCTGCACATTCACATAATTTATCAGATGCTGCATCAAATTAGCTTTTTATGAAAACACTTTCATGTTATATGCTAGCATAATACCGAAGGAACAAGACATACTTCTCATTTGAAGGCTCATTTCGAAGCACTTCTGGAGCCATCCACTCAGCCTGCAAGTTGAACTTGTTTGTAAATATTTCTGCTTAATACTGAAGGAGAGATTGAAGAAAAGAAAAGCTAAAACAAGATTTATGAGTTTCACACCTAAAGTTGCCACTATACCCTGTTAAAAAGAGGGTTTGATATAAAATGAAATGCAGGGATAGTGTTTTTACTAAGGATCTTTGTACCGAAAACATAGATTGACCTACTACTAAATGGAAAAAGAAAGAGGAAATGCACTCTTATTAAGTCCATTCATCCAAAGTCAAAATATTCCTATTAAGCGACAGCGTGCCAAAAAATCGTCAGCTTAGCTGGCAAGAATGGCACCTCTGTGAAGTAATGAGTTCAAATCCCTCTCTCCTGTTCTATAGAAATAAAAAACTGCATTTGCCAAAATTAGCACAAGTAAATGTACTAAATACCAACAAGCCACAAGATGTAGCTTAGTCATGCCAATTATAACTATGCACATGAAGTCAACCACGTCACTAATTAATGGTGTCATGAGTCAGTACAAATACATCACTAAAATTCAAATAATAGTGGTCTCCCTAAACCTGAAATTGTTCTATTTGCTTTCTCTTTGAAAAGAGGATATTTTCCTATTGTACTATGTTTTTCAAAAAGTCTTCTCTCATCAAGATGGCCAGCCTACCACCACACCACGGTTTTAAAATCTAACAACAACATTGACCCAGGCAGTTCCCCTCAAAGAGAATCTGGGGGGTCAAGATGGAAGAAAAAAAACAACACGGCAATATAAGATGGTCAAAGTATCACTTACTGTTCCTGCCATTGACCTTGAAGAGAGAAAGGTGCTATACTTCATCCGTGATAAACCAAAATCACACACCTTAGGGTGAGATGATAAAAGAAAAGTAGGTTAATTTTTTGAATAATGGGCTGGATAATGAAAACTTGGCATCCATGATCATGAGAGCTTCACCTTGACAACCCAGTTTCTGTCAACAAGAAGATTTGGTGACTTCAAATCACGATGAACTATTACAGGCGAGCAGTTATGCAGATAATTCATTCCCCGTGCCTAACATTTTCAGCAATTTAATTGTTATCCATATGCACAAAGAAAGTAGAATCAAAGCACATCAATTCTTTATAGCTTGAGTTACACATACCGCATCAAAGGCCATCCTCAAACATCTGCGTTCATCCAGTTGATTGTTAGGCCGATGTATTAGTCTATATAAACTGCCCCTGCAAAATGGAAACCATATTGGAATTTCCACTAAAAAAATATGAAGAAAAATAAACTATCATAACTGAATGAAATATAGCCATTGTTGTAGGAGAAGATCCTGCTACGGATTATGCAGGGTCTAAATGGCAGGTAAAGCCGTACAAGTATGCCTCAATTTTATTTTATTTTTTCAAGCAAGTATGCCTCAATTAGAGAACAAAAAAAGTTGAACTCCTTGCGCATGTATGAGATTATATGACAAAATGTTTGGACATGATTTTCTACAAGATCATTTGTATAAAGTTAGGAATACTTGCTGCACGCTTCAAACTGTGAGCTGATCTTTAGTAGAAAAGGAGATGCAATCACACTTTGTGTTTGATATAGCCATCTTGCTCAAGTCTCTATGCCATGGAGCAAGAGTTGTGATATTGCTGCTAGTCTGTTTTTGAAAGTACAGAAGATGGTCAATCCTAAGGATTGACACAAGCTTAGTACCATGTTATTTGAACAAGAGTAGAAATTCAAATTTCATTCCTCTAGTCAATGCATACTATGGTACTAACCTTGGCTGAACAAGGCCCTATTCTACAATCTTCATGCTTGCTCTATGAATTGTAAAAACATTTTGAAGAATGGCTCCAATGAGTTCAAGCATCTTCCAAGGGTTTGAACAAATGAGGTTCAAACCACTAAATTTTGGCCAAAGGTGGAGATTTGTTGGGTTTCCTTTCAAACACACAGATAATGACTTGTCCAATCAGTACTTCTGGTTTATTTCAGCTTTAGGCCACTTTCTATAATGAAAAAGCAAAATATTTTCTTTTCCAACCAAGCTGCCCTACCATCCAAGGACCAAGAAGTACAAAACACCCTTGGGAGCTGGTTATTCATAGAGCATTACCATTTAGTTCTTTTTTTTTAGGAGCATGGAATTGGCTCCTAGCACTTTGTTGTTTGGACACCGTTTCCAATAGACTGAAGATGTCAGACTCATAACTATCCTATATGATGCCTAGAACCAAATCAAAACCTTACTTGTCCTACTGGATTGATAAATCTAATCAATATCTCTTCAAAATTGTAGCACTGTTTGACCACTTGCAGTGGCTAAATCAGTCGTGAGAAACTAAAAGATCATTAATGGCTGCCACTATATAACCAAAGCTCAATGGGGAAAAGTTTCCTTATACCTATTAGCAGAATTTGAGATCCCAAGGAGAGAATATGCAATGAGCTCTCACCTGTAGTTGCTATTGAAGCTTACTATATATTCAGAAATTTAGGTGCTTGTTGTAGCTATAAAATCTTGAAATATTATAAAATATTTTTTGCAAGCATATATACACACCTAGGAAGAAATTCTGTAACAATTGAAAGATTCGGAGGATGAGTTACTGCTCCCATGAAAAGGACAATATTTGGATGCCTAAGCCTCTTCATGATAAGAACCTGGTGCATATAAAAAAACCTAGAAGTTACACATGATTATTGCATGGAACTTAAGAAATAGAAGCACTCACATCACTCTTTTAAACGTTTTTTGTTATATCAGATGAAGTATCTAAATATCCCCATATACAAGAAGATTCACTAGAAAAAATCATTGGCGTTGGACCTGCCCTGATACATTTAATTTAAAAAAAGCATATACACAATTTTACTGACTATGTCCAAACATTTATCCCCGCCTATTTTCTTGTCCTGTGAGCAAGTCATAAAATGGCAAGCACATAGTCAAAGCTAAGACTGAAGAGCAGATGAAGAGTTGAAGACCAAACACAAACAACTTCAAATACATAATCCCCTCTATATATTTCTTTTCTTTTATTTGTTTTAAAAAAAAATGAGTGGGTATCGTATTGATTCGGTCAATTGTCCCAAATGCACTTCATCATATACAGTACGCCTAGAATATGTGATTAAAACAGTTCAATAAAATATTTAGATAGCATTTATAACCTTGATACACAGAATTAATACCTCACTCTTGAATTCTTCAAGAGATTCACCAGAAATATCTTGGTCCAGGAACCTCTTCACAGCAACTTCCTGCAAATTTTGAGATTCTACTATATTACATGCCAAAAGAAGGATCAAAAGGGAAGAATCAAGTACTCTAAGAAGCACCTTATAGAGTTATAGCTTCTATAAAAGGAGAAACACTGCTTAAAGACAAAATAATTAGGAGTGTCATACGATCCCAGCTAAGGAGAAACCATGGAAGACTTATTTTAGGAAGCTTAAAAATCACTAATAAAATTAGTCTATTATCCTAGTAATTAATTTAGTCTATTATCTTGTATTTAGGATATAAACTAGTATGTATTCCCGTACCTTGTATGGGTTTTAAAAATAATAAATAGAAATCAATATATGTAAAGATATTTTAAAAAAACTAATATATTGATTGTTTTATTTAGCATATAAATAGAAACAATTAAAAATAATCAATTAAGATATCTTAGTTAAGAAACGATGCTATCTAAGAATAAAATATGTATTCTAAAATTTGTATGATAGGTTGATAGCATAAAAAAATATCTTAATGATTTTCCTATTTATCCAAAAATAAAAGATTGTTTCATAACAAGATTTTCTATCCAATATTCTACAAACATGAATAAGAATTTATCATATTCAAAAATAAAAGATTATTTTAAAAAAAAAGAGTGATGTGGTCCAATCTAAAAGTGACATGTGTCGTTAAATAATTTTTTTAACCTCCGCTTTAGGTTATAGTTATGAAGTTATGATCCTTATTTTCTAGGCTAGTCTATCCTATTATCTTGTTTCCTTATTTTTAGCAGTAGGAAAATATGCATTATCCTTTTAGGGTTCTTTTATGTCTGTAGCTGCCTCTATATATTATAAGGTTTTGGAGTTCTTGTATTCACGTTTTAGTTTTTTCAATAAAATTCAGAATTTTTCTGCATAAATTCCTCAAGAGAGATTCTCCTTGAGTGATCTCTATCAATTTGGTATCAAAGCCGTTCAATTCGAATGGTGATGACACGCTCTTCTGCTTTCCATCCATCACTACCCCTATACACAAATCCACCACCACCCGCATCCCTCAATCCCGAAATTATCCTATACACAAATCCACCACCACCCGCATCCCTCAATCCCGAAATTAAATCACAACTGCTTTCAATTATTTCATGTTTGGAGAAGCTTTTGTGTTTTCTAAGAGCTGAAATGTCAAAGTCTAGGGTTCACTACAGTGATGAGCAGGTTTTAACCACAAAGATGAAAACTCAACTGAGAAAATCCATGAGGAAAACAGTTTGGTCCCCTACGAGAAGCTAACAAAGTCGCCAGAAGTCATGGAGATTGAAGAAAAATCAGATGTGACAGTTCAAGTGATCACTAAGGAAGTCCCTGGGGTAACAAGCCAAGATCCATGGAGGTTGAAGGCAAAACTAACAAAAATATTCCCAAAACACCCTATATTCCAAAGTTCTAGCCCTCTCCTATCCTATTATCTTGTTTCCTTATTTTTAGCAGAAGGAAGATACGCATTATCCTTTTTAGGGTTCTCTTACGTCTTTAGCTGCCTCTATATAAGTTTTTACTGTGAGTTCTTATATTCACGTTTGAGTTTTTTCAATAAAAGTCAGACTTTTCTGCATAAATTCCTCAAGAGAGATTCTCCTTGAGTGGTCTCTATCAGAGTGAGCAGGTCCAAACTGGACCACCTTGGACCAGAGTGAGACTAAACTGGGTTAATTCAGTCAAGATAATTTTTTTTAATTATATAAAGTTTCATTTTTATCCACTTTGCCTAAATTATGTGGACCGGTGAGGAACTGGACCGAATTGTGAGGACTAGCTCAGTTCTGATGCTCACCCCTACAAACAATTACGAGATGCCTCACTAAATCACATTGTTCTTTCTATAGAATCCTCTATTGATAAGTATTCCAAGGGAAGCAATTTGAAATATACTTAGTAATATGAAAAGAAGAGAGCAAAATCTGGTAATCTTTGATATAAGAGTCATATCCTTGGTCAACCGAATTGCGAGGACTAGCTCAGTTCTGATGCTCACCCCTACAAACAATTACGAGATGCCTCACTAAATCACATTGTTCTTTCTATAGAATCCTCTATTGATAAGTATTCCAAGGGAAGCAATTTGAAATATACTTAGTAATATGAAAAGAAGAGAGCAAAATCTGGTAATCTTTGATATAAGAGTCATATCCTTGGTCAACCGAATTGCGAGGACTAGCTCAGTTCTGATGCTCACCCCTACAAACAATTACGAGATGCCTCACTAAATCACATTGTTCTTTCTATAGAATCCTCTATTGATAAGTATTCCAAGGGAAGCAATTTGAAATATACTTAGTAATATGAAAAGAAGAGAGCAAAATCTGGTAATCTTTGATATAAGAGTCATATTAGCTCATTTTGAATCATGAAGTTCATTCTGTGATAAAAGTTTATTAATGTTGATATGAGCACAATTTCCTCATGTTTCTAGCATCGAATTGATGACCAGTTTGCCAGAAGTACTTACAGTTCCATGCCAGTCTCCATGGTAGACTTCTCCATACGCCCCTGGTAAACAAATATACAAGAAAGTAAACAAACCCGTAGAGAAGTTTTAATCAAAACTTTCATAGGCTATAAGTTTATTACCAAGTCCAATACGCTCACCCAATGTGATTTCCTCCCACGGTACTTCACAATCATCACTAAATGATACTTCAGTTTTTCCACTGTCCGTACCTGTGGATCTGTCAGATATTCTTTCACCTTCCAAAATTTCCCCAAAACCATCACTCTTCTTTTCGTCATTATCCGCATCTCTGTCACTTTGGTTATATAAGGCAACAACACTCAACTTCGCTTCTCCTGAACTTTCTGTAGCTATATGATAATTTTGTTGACTTTGTTGTACAGATGATATTATTCTATTTGCCCCTCCTCTATGTGGCAAAGGGGGCAAGAAGGACGGCTTAGGCTCATTCTCTTTTCTGCTCCTCTCCTTGTCTTCCAAATTAATTTTGGCCTCTGCTAATGTATTAGAAGGCGCAGGATTAAGTCCAGAGAGAAAATTTGGCGGTGTAACAACCCCGCTTTCAAGCAATGCATCTTGGAGCTTCTGGGCAAACTGTGGATTTCCTTTGGCAGCATCAATTACAATCTGTGAAACATCTTTCACCTTCATTTGCTGCATAGCCGGGGTACTAACTCCTTCCGTCCATGAAGGAGATCGAATGTGTGAATGAGAATAAGAGGCCTTTGCTGAAAGTTCTTGGACTCGCAATCTTTCTGCTTTGGTAGGATTATTTGATAGCAAGTCTGCTTTCCAATCCTCTTGACCGTTATCTATAGGTTTAGCTTTGGCATTATGCTGTCTTTTCAACCTATTTTTGTAATGCATTGTTTCAGAAGTGGATGATTCTTCAAATGAACTGATTACTCGTCTGCTGTATGTTCCTAAAGTAGAAGATTCAACATCTCTGGACAAAGGACTAGGGGAAAATAAAGATTCTTCATATTCAACATGGGTTCCCAACCCATCACTTGGGATTAGCGCACCAGGATCTGACATTAGATCAACTATGTATTCCCTAAATAATTCAGAAATAATATATGAGTACTATGGAGCTCAAACAATGAAATGGGTCAAAGCAAACAACATCAAGTGTCTGAGAGATTACCTTCCATCATCAATCTTTACAATATTCATTGCCACTTCATCAGAACCAGTGTAAGGCTGGCCTTTCACTAATTGACATGGGATGCCCACGCTATCAGCCAGAACCTAAGAGAAACATTTAACAATAGTTAAGTGGATCTTGATGAAATAAACTACACAAAGTAAATAAAAGTACAATACCAACTATTTGTCCAATGAATTAAATTTAAAGAAAAGAAAGCTGCATCATTTGACCGGTTTAACAGCTGTAGATTAGTTCCATAGTGTTACGAACAACAAAATCAACCCATACATCAACATTCAACAGCTACCCTTCTACCTTACCCTATGTATTTTCTGTACTGAAAAAGCAACTCTAATCTGCTTGGATAATGAATGGTCTAAACTGACTACATATAATATATGAAAATATTAAAGCAGACATGTTCATAGAGGGCATTTGATAAACAAATGTTAGTTCTCCAACTTATACCTGATACAAATCAATCTCTGGTCAAATTACATGAGAATCTGAATTCTAAGGGAATAACCAATGATGAAGAATTCGGAAAAATATGATGATCTAAACATAATAAGGTTTTCCTTACAAAGAACCCTCACCAACACCAGAAATATCAATTTTGCGATGATTCATCTAACGGTCTTTTAAAGCATTTACCTAATACATTATTAAGCAGAAACTATGTATGTTGAAAAAATTGCGTCACGTGGCATTACTTGAATAAAATAATGTCAAGCTTTTAAATAATAACTTGTATTATTCTTTCTATGCATCAAATGTTTTATATTATAATAACTCGATCTATCTATATATTGATACTTTATCTATTAAATTTATGCATATCTTTTAACAAAACTTGATTTATATGCTAATTTTTTTTATAGTAGTTTTATAATTAGTAAATTTTATTTTATCTTTTAACAAATCTTGCACTCCAAGAATATAATTTTTTTACTTATATGTTGATATTTTGCAATATAATAAATTATTTATAGTGTATGATATATTTTAGTATACACTGATATATCTAACTAAATTTTAATAAATTAACATAAAAACTATTTTAATAAGTTACATGATCCTTGATAGATATCCTACCATAATTATCTTTAAGTTATAGCATTATATTATTTTATTTTTTCTCTATGTTATCTTTTATACTAGTTTTTATATTAATATTCTCCATATTTAAAAATATTATTATATTCATTACAAAGTAAAAGATAAGAACTCAAATACATAACCTTAAAAAATATTTTATAAAAACTGATTTTTTTTATGCCTATTAATATCTTAAAAAATAAAAAAAATAAAAATATTCAATTCAAGTAAAATTAACATTTTAAAAATTTTAATCAAAATATGGAACAAGATCTCAACAAATAATGAAAATTATATTTTGTAAATCACCCCGTGAGTATCACGGGAATTCAACTAGTTTGGATTGAAAGCATATCAATATTTATAATATAGATTGGAAAGATCAAGTATACCCACAAGTTAACTAATCTTCCATGAGTTTCAAAAATGCAGTTCAAGTTTTCACCATCCGGAAGAGGTTGGCAGGTTGCAGCGGGATTAGATATATATAAAAAGCAGATTATTAATTTATGCTAAACTGATTAGCTATTTTTAGTTTCATTTTTTTTTCCGGGGACTAACCCAAACATTATTTTTGCATTGCATCACCCAGGAAAGGCACTAGAATAATACGGGGTAGATCTTTTGCATATTCCCTTCCTCGGGCCTTTTTTGTTGGACTATCCTTGCAGCTAGCAAAGCAAGCAATTCCATTTATAAAAGGATGATATCCTAAAAGTAATTGGACATACTGAAGAAGAATGACGGAAAAAATATGCTCTCTCCGTGAATCCTCCTGATGTTAAATTCCAAGTGCCAGTAAGAGGTCAAATTTCAATCTGAACGAGAGAGCCTTGACTGTCTGCTTATCCTCCTCTTCATAGAAAGGTTAGTAATTGAAGAGTAAGCCAAGTCAGAAACTAAATTATTGGCCTTGTCCAACCTTTTTTTAACGGTTTAAAATGGTACTTGGCCGATACCTTAAACAAATGTGTACAAATAGTTTATATGGTGGGACACTAACCTGCATGTTTAGATGCTTACAGTGATAAACTACATCACATCTTCAAGCGTTATGAAAAATGAGTTCAAGAAGTGAAGTCTGTCCCATACAAATGAGAAGTGTGCTTAAGTACACTAGATACTGCCAAGCAACTTCTTTGTATGCTCCTTTTTGGATGACCAAAAACTCTCATCTTTTCACTCCATTCCCACCATTTACAAAGATCCATTAATGCACTACAGAATAGCATTGATTTCACTCATAGAAACTAAAGAAAAATCAAAGCTAATCATTGAAGAGAATCAAGAGGTATTTTGATATTTTCAGAATAAAGAACCAACTGTATCACTGTGAAATTGCATCACCGTGCTCACAATATTTGGATATCATATCAGTAATTAATTAAAGTGGAGATTTCTACCACTCTGTTGTGAAAGAAAATTCTTTTTGTTGTACTCCTAAATTTCATAAGGACAAGATTCAATTTCTTATTTCCAAATTAATTCTGTAGCACCCTTGACACCGAGCATTTAAAACCAAGTATACCTTCGTTTCACAGGGACAACAACAACAACAACAATGACCCAGTGAGGCTTCCCTTATGGGAAATCTGGGGGGTCAGGATGGACGCACCCGTGGCTTGACGCGGAGGGGGAGCGACCAAAAGACCCGACGTGACCATAGACCAAAGAAGGAACCGAGGCAACCAAAGGCCAAGCCGAAACGTAACAAAACCAAAACAAACCAAAACATAAAATAAAAACGTAGAACCGTAAAACCAAAGCGTAGTGCCGGCGTCTCAAGGCCCCCGTGGGCCGGTCTGTTCCTTTGTTTCACAGGGACAAGATTCAATTTCTTATTTCCAAATTAATTCTGTAGCACCTTGACACCGAGCATTTATAACCAAGTATACCTTCGTATCATATCATAGCTGCTAAAATAATCAACTGCAATTTATTTGCTGTGGAGTGACAAGAAATTATTTCTCAGGACACCAAAATTATTTCTTTTTAGTTAAAAACTATAAGATAGTAGTAATGGTACAAACACAATGATTCTTGGTATTTATACATAATGACAGTACTAGGTTTCAGTATGGAGCATGATTGTGTCAATAAGGGACAAGAATGTTCAAAATGTACCTTGAACTTCGACCAAAAAAAAATGTACCTTGAACAATAATGCACGGTGACGAGCCAATCCGATCGTCAAAGAACCAAGAGGTATAAGCAGGGTTCCAAGAGTTGACTTTAAGTTGTAAATAAGGCTTTTCCATGCTCTCAGCATGCTGTCTGGATCCTCAACTGGGCCACCCATATAATTAGCAACTAGACTAGCTATCTCTTCTACCAACTCAATGCTTACTGAAAGAAGGGGTTTTGACCCCGCATTGTTAGCCATAACTACAGCCTGCCCCACAAGTTTTAGCAGATTAACATCCTCGTGCTTGTTGACCAATACAACCTCCCAATTGATACCCTCAGATGCTGACATTCCTTGCAAATCAACAAGGGATGGCATCTTAGAGGAAGTGGACTTGGTAATAACACCATAGACATCATAGAACCCATCCAAGATCTTGTCAGCGTATGTAAGAGCATTGTAATTCTGTAGACCATGATAAATCTAGTGAATAACATAGGCTAAAATGGAACTTGAGCATTAAAGTTTTAACACCGCAAACCTGCAGTGTGCTTAAGTACTTTTTCATACTACATTACTAAGCTAGGCATCACGTATTTCATATAAAAATACAAAATATTTTCATCCACACACATCAGCAAGGGGTGATCATGTCTTATCCTCCTACTCTTCTCCTAAGAGATGAAAATGAGAAATGATGATGTGTTCTACAATAGCACATTAGAACTATTGGCATTAGACACAAATGCCAAAATAGTTTAGCTCTCACGTTCTACCCTATGAACGAGAAAACATTTTCAAGATAATGAATTGCACTTTCACCAATATTTTAGATACTCTATGCCAGCATTATACAGGTCAATTTAGCAGCCAAAATGCTAACCTTTCCTATATTAAACTGCCCACTAAGGAGACTTAAAAACTTCAATTAAGAAACCAAGTTACCAATCCCCTAAATCAGCAAGCACATGCTAGCTTGTATGCTGCATTTAAGGACCTAAAACATGAAAACAAGTGATGTAATTTATATTCTCATGCCCTATAATAGATTATACAAACAGCATTAAAAGGACAAAAAATGAGTGCATTGAAAAAATATCGTTGTAATGTGTGATTCCATTGATCAGCCAGACAAGTTATTCAACAATGTAATGCAGAAGAAGCATACCCAATATCTGTAAGATCCAATTTCTGCAGGATCTTTTTCACGGGAATATGATCCTAGGCTGATCTGCTTCACTGCTTCTATCTGAACTGCCTCGGGATCTTCCTTGGCACTCAATTGCATAGCCATTTGTATCTGATACTCTTCATTTATGCCAGTATCCTTACAAATGCTTGTATCAGAAACGCAACCACCAGCATCACATAAAGCAGGTTCCAAACCTCCACTACTGCTTGTAGACTCGGATTGCTCAATCCTCTCTTCCTTATTAGAGCTAGATGACGATGCAGAACTGGAACACTTTTTATTAGTCACTGAATTAAACCATCCTGTCAAAGCTGATAAGGGCTTGTTGTGCTCAGGTTGGTTATGTGACCGGGGTGAAGAAGAATCTGAATTCGTCTTCTTTCCCTTTAATACAGATGACTCTTCTGTGACTTCAGGTTGATTAGACATGGAATTAAGCTTCTTCATAAGGTTCTTCATGTTTATTATCAACTAAGCTAGATGCAAATAATGCTACATCTTAGGTTAAATCTATTTCCTCAGATTGAGAGCTAGTAAGAACACCGCAAATACAGCAAGCTGCTATTCTGCTTTCAAGATCAAACCAGCAAAGAAATTGTGATCAATCTAGCAATCCATACCCAAAAATAATTTTCTAATACCAAGAAGGCCCAGATGCTGAAACTCCAATAATCACCCCAAACATCAAAACAGACGAACAAACAACCAAAAGAATCGAACAACCATTAGGACTTTATGTGACTGATAAAAGGGGGATTTAAAAGAACGAAATTGAGCCTGAATGAGCAAATTGCAACACCAAGAGTAGAAGTCGAAAGCAAATTATGTTAAACCTTTGCTGGGTAAGCAGAGTGGAAGGTGGTGAATCTGAGAATCCTGAGCGGGTGGGTGGGAAAAGAAAGATGTAGAGTTGCTGCTGTTTGTTTGGAGGAGAGAGGTGAGAAAGAAAGTGTTATTGGGGAAATAACAGAAGGAAGAGAAAGGGAAAGGCATGGGGATACTGTCGTGTTACTACATCAAGTAAAGAAATTTTGATGAAGAGGATTTAAGGATTAAGCAAGTTGTTGAATTGAGCACAATAGATCTTCAAGTGGGCGCGACGGTGAGTGTGCTACTGTTACCCACTTGTGTTTGTGTATGGGGGCGGAAAAGCCGCCCAATCAATTTTGTTTGAAGATACAATCTAGCCGGCCAATAGATATTTTTAGACAAATTTGCATATATATTAAGGGGAAAAAGTTATCCTAAAACTACCCCTATTAAAAACTACTTTATACTAGTTGTCCCCGTCGTGCAATGCACGACTATGACTCGATATTTTTTAGATATACTATAAAAAAAAGATATTAATAAACAAAAATATAATATAAAATTTAATGTAAGTAATTTGTTGATCGTAATATGTATAAAAATTATTTGTTTTTTAAAATCAAATAAAACAAATTAAATTTAGATTATTAAGTTTAAATAATGAGAATAATATATACAAAGCTCATAAAATGTTATAGTAAATTTTCAAATAATGAGAATAATATATACAATGCTCATAAATTGTTATGGTAAATTTTCAAATTGTGAGTTGCAATAAAAGTAAAGTATTTTAACCAAACTTCTCATAAGTAAATATTTTTGTTAAAAAAAGCATAGATTTATCAAAATATATAGGCCTATAATTATCTGTTCATATAAACTATTTTTATAAGGAAATTATTTTTTATCATTATAATTAAATATGACATGTAAGTGACGGGGTGAAAATAATACGATGTGGCATATGACGTGTCAAAAATTACATGACATGGCTTAAGGAAAAGAGGACATGTGGAAAAATCCAATGTGGCGTATTCTAGAAACAACATGTGGACAAAGCTGACGTGGCGCAATGTGGTGACTCCAAACCTTATTACTTTTATATATATAGTAGATTCCTAAAAGTTGTTTTGGGAAAAGTGTATATAATTAATGGAGTTTGGTTCAAATGAAACAAACTCTTATCCTGAAACGAATGCACTTTTTGCAGTTAGTAGTGCACTTTTCTTACTTCAGAGTGCACTTTTTCACATTTGCACTTTTCGTACTTTTTAGTGCACTTTTTATACTTTTTGTAATGCACTTTTTCTTAGTGCACTTTTTGTATTTTTCAATGCACTTTTGTATGAAAAGTGCACTACTAACTAGGAAAAGTGCATTCGTTTCACGTTTTAGGATAAGAGTTTGTTTCATTTGAACCAAACTCATAATTAATGTGGTGTAATTATTAGGGGTATAATTGGAAAAATTTCATATATGAACAACTATTGTGAAGCAAGAAAAATAGTCTATATGAACAACTATTGTAAAACAGAGGGAGTATATAGAAAGAAAGGGAAAATATACAAAGCACGCTTGACCATAAGAAGTCAAGGTGAAAAGAGTGCATCTCAAAGCACGGATACGCAGATCCGGTCAAAAACGCCCCGCGGGCCTAACAAAACCAGGTCTAAGACCCCAGTCGAAACTATAGACACTAAGCCTGTAGAAATATATACTCCAAAACCAGAGTAAACCTCGGCACCCCTATGTGCAACAAAAAGGGAAAAACTACCACTCAAATCTAGGTGCGAACAACTCGCCACCTACACAACCAAAACTCTTCAAGCCACACGACTAAAGCAACAATCCACAAGTGGCAACCCACAAAGCCAAACAAAAAGGGTACTATAAGAAAGAACATGCCTATAGAGGCCAAGTGGGCCCCGTTCTGCCCGAGAACCATATTCTTTTCCCCAATAATATTTTCTTTCTCACCTCTCCTCCAAACAAACAACAACAACCGTTCTGCCCGAGAACCATATTCTTTTTCAACCGAAAAAACAAGACCGACCAATTGATTGCGATCGACCATGAACACTGATTTCAAACAACCAAGAATAATTATCATCCATGCTATTTCTTGCATAGCTTATTTTGCCATTCATTGCACCCTAGATCCGTTGTAAATAGATCAGTTTCTTGGGATTAAGGGCCCTGCTTGGCGGTGGCGAAGTCGATTGCCATCTACCCTTGGTTGCACCGAGCTGGTTTGTGGAATTGCAGGAGCATTAAGTGTAGGTCTTTTTGGACCGAAGTCAATATGTTATGCTGCCTTGAACATATTAATCTAATAGCCCTAGTAGAAACAAAAGCTCAAGATCTGCCTGATTGTAAAAGGTGGCAAAAGGTTGGTTTTGACTCCTTAGAATTTATCCCGGCTAATGGTTTTTTAGGTGGGATCTGTGTTCTCTAGAAGGGATCACAACTCTCGAATGAAACACTTCATACAATCCATAAAGACAATCGGTTTATCGGAATCCACCATGCAAAATTGGAAACCAATAACGAAATGATCATTATTTTTGCTTATGCGTGCAAAGGGCACAAGACAAAGATCCGTTCTGGACAAAGTTGAAAGAGTTTATCCAGAATTGTAACCTACCTTGCATCCTAATGGGAGACCTCAACAAAATTCAGCACCCAAATGAAAAACAAGCGGTGCAAATCCAACCCATTCCCGCTTTGAACGGCTCATTAAATTTAAAAATGATTGTGACGTATGTGACATTCCTTCTTTTGATAATAAATTTACATGCACAAGATCCAAAAACCTTGAAAACCCTACTCTCGAGAAATTGAACCGCACCTTGTAAGCAACCAGATTATCCAATGGTACCCATCCATAGTGTCTAAAAACCATGCCTTCTCTTCATCAAATCACTGCCCAATCTTGCGCGACCTCCCTACTAGAGTTCCATTCAAAGCACAACCATTCAAATTTGAGATGATATGGACCTTGTTCATTAAAAATTCAATTATTTCTAGTGTAAGTCGTTAGCGCTAAAAGAAACGCATGCGTGATTCATGAGCTTGCTATATGTACTCATCTGACCCTTGTGTCAGAACTTATCCAAATTAAGAATATTTCCCTTCTCTAACAACTTCTTTGAAAAAGCTTTTTGTCAACATTCTCCTTCAGATTGATTTTCTTCATTCATATCAATTCCTAGGGTTTGAGACTCCAACCCCTAACTCAGTGGAGTTCTAAGGTTGGCTATCAATCGAATTTTCATTTTAATCGCCATTTTTAGTTTCTGATCGGAATTCCCGTTTCATTGGTATCAGAGTCGTACACTAGGATCGATGGTAGACACTCGTAATCAAGAATTGGCTTCCAAAGTTGAGCAACAGGGCGCTGTTGTAACACCCCGTCTTTACACCGGGCGCTACTCGGTAGTAGACCTTACTAGGTACTACCTAGGCTAGTTTGACAACGAGTTCACTTGGATCTTGCAACTCGGGCACGACGAGAAAACATGAATAAAACATCCAACCGATATTTATAAAACCCAAGTATAGAAAACATGCATGAAACCCAAAACAACATAATTTAAAATTAAAAATTAAAAATCAAATACTTTTATATATCCGAGATTACTTATAAGCTAATTAATCCCAACATGAAATTCAAGGAGCGTAAAAATAGAATAAAAAATATCAAAATATTCCCGAATATTACATTCTACCCCCCTTAAATAAAGTTTCGTCCCGAAACTTCCCAAGGTATACGAAAACGAACTCATTACGTTGCTTAGTTTTTCATACAAGTCAATAACACGTAATTCACATCATCAGAACACTACAAGCAACCATCAAACAAGTCAAGCACACAAGGTAAAGTCGAACAAAGTACACAAATAGTTACAACTACCCATAACTATAACCCTTGATCACCGCTAACTCTTATTCTCAAACACCTCAACTAAAACCGGGTACAACTCAAGATAGCTCTCACTTATTCTCGTTTCAGTCTCCCAAGTTGCCTCCTCAACTCCTCGTCGGGACCACTGAATCAACACGAGCTGTATCTCTTTATTTCGCAGCTTTTTCAACCGTCTACCTAGGATTGCTATTGGCTGTTCTTGGAAAGTATGATCTGGCTCAATCTCTAACTCTTCATAGTTGAGCCTATGACTAGGATCAGGCACATACTGCCTCAACTGCGACACATGAAAAACAGAATGAACTCCTTCTAAAGCTGGTGGTAGTGCCAACTTGTAGGCTACCTCGCCTACCCTCTCGAGAATTTCAAATGGACCGATGTACCGAGGACTCAACTTTCCTTTCACTCCAAATCTTCTAACCCCACGAGTCGGCGATACCCTCACCCAAACATGTGCTCCTACCTCGAATTCCAATGGTCGTCGCCTCTTATCAACATAAGATTTCTGACGACTCTGTGATGTCAACATACATTCTCGAGTCAAAGCCACCTTTTCAATTGTCTCCTGAATCATCTGAGGTATTCCATCTACAACATCTGATGGATCATCCCAACATAGAGGTGTCCTACATCTCCTCCCATATAAAGCCTCATATGGTGCCATCTGAATCGAAGAGTGCCAACTATTATTATATGCAAACTCAACTAATTCCAAGTGATCAGACCAGTTTCCTCCCCAATCCAACACACATGATCTCAACATATCTTCTAGTGTTTGAATTGTCCTCTCCGATTGGCCATCTGACAACGGGTGATGAGCTGTCGTGAAATGTAGCTTGGTGCCTAAAGCTTTATGCACTTTTTGCCAAAAATTGGAGGTAAACCGCCCGTCACGATCAGAAACAATCATTTTGGGCACTCCATGTAATCTCACTATTTGTTTCATGAACACCTCTACTAGTTTACTCACTAGCCAAGTCTCTCTAATGGGCAGAAAACGAGCAGTCTTGGTCAGTCTGTCCACGACAACCTATATTGTATCATGTCCTCTACTAATCCGCAGTCCGGTAACAAAATCCATGGAAATGTCCTCCCACTTCCATTCTGGAACTGGGAAGTGGTTCGAGCATTCCACCTGGTCTTTGGTTCTCTATTTTTACTTGCTGGCACACCTGACACTTTGCTATAAATTTTGCTACATCAGGCTTCATTCCATCCCACCAGTAATATTGCTTCAAGTCCTTGTACATCTTACTAGCTCCCGGGTGGATTGAATAAGGAGTAGCGTGAGCCTCTTGTAATATCTTTTGTCTCAACTCCTCATCTCGAGGTACACATAATCGACCATTCAATCTCAAAGTACCATCAACATGTTCTTCATAAGCAGATGCCTCTCCACGGCTCACTTTCTGCCTCAACTCTTGAATCATCAAACAAGTCTCCTGCTTAAGTCGTATTTCCTCTATTAAGGTTGGTTGACACTCCATACGGCCAAGTCTACCCTGATAACGCTGAATCTGTACCTCAATCTCATACCTTATCAATTCTCGTTGTAACTCTGGTTGGGCAGTCAAGTGACACAACATATGCTCTTGCGGCGTTTTTCTGTTGAGAGCATCAGCAACTACATTCGCCTTTCCAGGATGATACAAGATATATAGATCATAATCCTTCAGTAATTCAAGCCATCTCCGTTGTCTCATGTTCAATTCTCTCTGAGTAAAAATGTACTTAAGGCTCTTATGGTCTTTCATCACTTTACATGTACTTCCATACAAGTAATGACGCCATATCTTTAGAGCATGAATCACCGCTACCAACTCTAAATCATGTGTTGGATAATTCAACTCGTTTGGTTTCAACTGTTTGGAAGCATATGCAATCACCTTGTCATTCTGCATTAATACACAACCTAAGCCTACCTTTGAGGCATCACTGTAAATCACAAAGCCTTCATTCCCTTGAGGAAAAGCAAGTATTGGAGCTGAAGTCAACTTCTCCTTCAACTCATCGAAGCCCCTTTGACAAGCATCATTCCAGTCAAAACGAGTGGTCTTTTTTCAGCAAGTTGGTAAGTGGTTGGGCTATTCGTGAAAACTCGTCGACAAATCTCTTGTAGTACCCTGCCAATCCTAAGAAACTCCGTACCTCCTTTACATTCTTTGGGGGTTCCCAAGCCTTCACAGCTTCAATCTTTAAGGGGTCTACCATGACTCCCTTAGCGGATACAACATGACCCAGGAAAGTAACTTTTGGTAGCCAGAACTCACATTTGGACAGTTTAGCAAACAGTCGGTGGTGTCTTAGCACTTCCAAAACTAATCTAAGATGCTTTGCATGCTCCTCAGTGCTTTGAGAATAAATCAATATATCATCAATAAAGAAAACCACAAATTTATCCAAATAGTCTATAAACACCCGATTCATTAACTCCATGAACACCGCAGGTGCATTAGTCAATGCGAATGGCATTACTTCAAACTCATAGTGCCCGTACCTTGTTCGGAAAGCCGTCTTGGGAATATCCCCTTCCCGAATCATCAATTGATGATAGCCCGATCTGAGGTCCACCTTTGAGAATACAATAGCCCCTTGTAACTGGTCTAACAAGTCATCAATACGAGGCAAAGGGTACTTATTCTTAATAGTAACTCGGTTTAGCTCCCGGTAATCAATACATAAACATAGGGAACCATCTTTCTTTCTCACAAACAAAACTAGAGCTCCCCATGGTGATGCACTTGGACGTATATATCCCTTCTCTAGTAACTCCTCCAACTGAGCCTTCAACTCTTGCATCTCCATTGGAGCCATACGGTACGGGGCTTTTGAGATTGGTCTTGTTCCTGGATCTAATTCAATATTAAAGTCCACCTCTCGTTGAGGAGGAAGCCCTGGAAGTTCATCTGGAAAAACGTCTTCAAACTCACAAACTACTAGTATATCTTGAATACATGGTCCTTTCTTGTCTACTTCTAGAACATAACACCAATAACCCACACACCCATCATTAAGCAACTTAGCGACTTTCACCATACTGATCACTAATCCTGGACCCTCCTGCTCTGGATCTTGACATACATATATTGTCCCATCATCTGCAATCACAGTGATTGTACCCTTATGTGCATCTAATACTGCTTTATAACGTCTCATCCAGTCCATCCCCAAAATAACATCATCACTAGGCGACAACTGTATCACAATAATGTCTGCAAACCAATCCCTACCCCCAATCCTATTAGGGCAATGAAGTATTTCTCTATTTCGTCTCACCTTACTACCCGGGCAATCCCACCATAAAGGATGTACCCTCCCAGCAAGTCAACCCTAGTCTATCAACGCACGCAGAGGACACAAAAGAGTGCGTAGCACTCGTATCAAACAAGATATGCATAGGTTTAGACTTAATCCAAATCGTACCTATGGCAGTCGGGGCATTCAAGGCATCAGGCCTTCTCATCTCAAATGCCCGAGGCTGGTTGCCCCCGGTAGTGCTAGCTTTCGCACCACGGCCTCTACTCTGGCTTGGTGCATGTTGAGTCTGTTGGAACTGACGACGAATCCCTTAGTTCACCGACCCCGACGAAGATCCATGTGAGGGTGTTCCAACCTTACAATATTTTTGTAAGTGGCTTGGCTTCCCACATTTGAAACAATTACGAACTGGTTTCCGACACTGATTCCTCATGTGACTAGTGTCTCCACAATTGAAGCACTCCCTCAACCCTCCAGTAAACTGACTTTGTTGAGGTTGGTCTTGACGACCTTGTGACTGAAATCCAGATCGGTTTTGTTGAGACACACCCGAACGATTATCCCTCCTAGAGTCCGATGGAGCAGACAACCTGTGCTTCTTATTTCTACTAACTTGTACATTCAATTGCTCCGGCCCCAAGATGGACATAGAATAAGCTAAAGCAGAATCTTGAACCTACTTCAAAGTCTTGAGTCGAAGTCCAGATACGTATGCACGCAGTTGGGGTTGCAACCGCTTAAGAAAGGTTACAATTCGCAGATTCTCTGTAGGAGCGGCATTGGGTACCGCTGCCAAACCTCGTTGAAACTTTTGGATAGTCTCACCTACGGTAATGTTCTCGGGCCCTGCATCCTGAAAAGCAGTCTCACGAGCCGCTCTCACGACCTCAGGACAATAGTTATCTCGAATCCTCTCTTGAAATTCCTCAAAAGTAACATTTACCTGATGATCACGACTCAACTCCCACCAATCAAATGCATCCTCCTGTAACAAACTCTGAACTAGAGACATCCTTCTTTCCTCCGGTGCCTGGATAGAGTCAAAAGCAGATGCCACTTTCCTCAACCACTGCTCAACATCAACTTTCTGATCCCCATTAAAGTTTGGTACCCTAGTCTTCCTGAATTCCGCAAGCCACTTATCAGGAAGAGGGTCACGATATCCCCTTCCTTGCTCAGCCAGCCATCAGCCGCTACTGGCCTTGGAATACGTGGTGGTCTCCCTGACTGAACCGGTTGTGTAAAAACTGGTCTTGGTACCCTAACCTCAACCCCTTGATAGCCAGAATTTGTTGCATTATGATTAGGCAAGAATCCAGTACCTACCAGATTTTGTAATAGTTCGACAAGTGTAGCTCGGATAACAACAGTCGTCTCTGGTGGTAACTCAACTGGTGGCACTGAACTGGCCCACGTACTTCTCCATCTGCCATATCGTTGACTCCATTAGCAGGGAGCCTGTTCCCAACAACCGAAACATTCTCAACAACCTCCTCTTGAGGAGGGTGTGGCTCTCCCACGGCAGGAGCCTCTTCTCTGTTTCCAACACAGCCCCTACCACGTCGTCTACCACTACCTTTCCTTCCTACTTTAGCTGCTCTAGCTCTAGTTTGTGGAGCCATCTGTAAATGGATGTTTTACTATTTAAACTATCTTTAACTGAAGTTAACAAAATAACTTACTAGTCTACATGAGGTCCTTCGGCCGATGACGGCAGAGTCGATGCGTGTCATCTACCCTGTAAATGCAATATGACTACCCCAATGAAATAATTTGAAATTACCGGCCGGTTTTAGTTTTAGGTTGGACCTCGAGTACACTCTTTGTTCAGTTCCATGTGCCCTTGTTGTCAACCTGGCTCTGATACCAATTTGTAACACCCCGTCTTTACACCGGGCGCTACTCGGTAGTAGACCTTACTAGGTACTACCTAGGCTAGTTTGACAACGAGTTCACTTGGATCTTGCAACTCGGGCACGACGAGAAAACATGAGTAAAACATCCAACCGATATTTATAAAACCCAAGTATATAAAACATGCATGAAACCCAAAACAACATAATTTAAAATTAAAAATCAAATACTTTTATATATCCGAGATTACTTATAATCTAATTAATTCCAACATGAAATTCAAGGAGCGTAAAAATAGAATAAAAAATATTGAAGTATTCCCGAATATTAAAGCTGTGATGGAGAAGATAGCCGCTGACAACAATGATCTGAAGAACCACATGGAGCGAATCGAAGCGCTCGTGGCTGAGCTAACCAAGGAGAAAGATAAGACTCCAGAATCTAGCGATCCTATTGGATCCTTTCAGAATTCAATGCCAAAACCTCCAGATCCTCCAGATCTCACTAGATCGGGGCCACTTTTCACTCGACACACTCAGATGATGGTTCTAGGGTCGCCGATCTTATCGGGAGGGTTAGCTTCTCGTTTGGATAAGGTAGATTTCTCTAAATTTGATGAATCTATGTTACGAGAATGGATCTACAGGTGTGAGCAGTTTTTCTCACTTCATGGAACTATACTAGAGTGAAAGTCAAGTTAACTGATAGCTCGCATTTAGGTAGTATTTAGGATGCATATTTATGTTTAATTTGCATGGTTTTAGCTTAGTTTAGCTTAGTTTCTAGGTTTTTAGGTTTTCTAGGAAATTCGGGTTTTGCGCTTGTTTTGTTCGGTTTTGCAGATCTTTAGGTAAACAAGCATGGACGGGATGGATCTTAGATGATTGTGGAGGATCAAGATGAGGCTTAAAGTCGTGCAAGTGAAGATTGGAAGAGCTAAGGCCCAAGGGCTTGTGTGAGAAGAACGCTTAAATCCGGGTCACGCATTGGAGTCTTATTTTGACATCTTTATCTTGCAATGCTTTGTTTGGGAGCTACAGTGGTCAGATGAAGCTGAATTTGGTATCACTGGAAAGCTAACGCGAAGAGATACAATTCATATTTTTACTCCGAGTCCAAATTCCAACTCGAAGGGGGTCAAAACAGCCTCTGAAGTGTCACTAGAGTTGCTGTCTCCTGAGCGCGGGCAGAACCAATCAGAGCGCCCCCGCGCTCTCAAGTGCACCAAACCGCACTTGGCGGTTGACGCGGCGATGACTTGGGCTTCCGCGAGATCTTGTGGGCCGACTCTATTATTTATTTTAGATATTTTTAGACTTGATATAAATATTTTCCTTAGGGTTTTATTTGGAGGGGATTATGCTATCTTTTGGAGTTTTATGCAATTTGGAGATTTGTGGGAGACAAACCCTAGTTTTTGCAATTGAAGATCAATTTGACTCTTGTATGTTTTGTTTTTCTTCAATGACAATTTCTAGCTAATTTTCTCATGTCCAACTAGTTAGTTGAAGTTGTGTGCATGATCGTTTGTGAGATTTGAATTATTTTAGTTTGCCTTGACTAGATTAAATCTCTCCATGCTTAATTGATTAAATTCACTTAGGATTATAATAGCTTGATCACCTATTCTACTTATAGGTTGAATTACAACTTTCATAATTAAATAGACGGTGGAATTTGATTATTCATGGATGAATCCTTTGATTAAACTTAAAGACGGTGTATATTAAGGTTAATCAAAGGCGGATAATTTAATCACAAGACTTCATGAATAGACGGTGGAATTCATGAATATTGTTTCTATTGAATGCTTTGAACTTAATTGCATGATCAATTTGACATAGAAGGTTTTCTAGGTTAATTGATTAAAAGGTTGTTAAAGACGGTGTATATTAACAACCACAATAAGCTTGAATTCATAAATTCACAATAGATTAGTCAAGGGAAGTTGAAATAAGGATAATCGATGATCAAAACTCATGTATGTAATGGATATGAAACTAGTTGGACGCTTTTCTCCATATTTGAATCTCAACTTATTTTACTTGCTTAGTTCTAATTAGTTTAATTTCTTAGATTTTAGCTTACAACCATAAAACCCCCCTTTTCTGCTTAGTAATATTATATAAATACGAATAATCTGAGTCCTTGTGGGTTCGACCCTTGCTTCCACTATACCTAGGTTAGGAAGTTAGGAATTTTTTTTGGCAGTGCTTTTATAGCGACGTAAAAGTGCTCGTCATTAACTTCATTACATCTAGAAGGAAAAGCTCTACAGTGGCATCATAATTACTTGCGCAATCGTTTTGATCAATTTCCAAGCTGGCCTGAATACAAAATTGCTATATTTGCACGATTTTGCCAACCCTATGATGATCCCCTTGCTGATTTAGTGAGTCTGAAACAGATGGAACCAGCTGATGAGTTACTGGATAAATTTGAATGTGCTCAGTCCAGGTTGCATCTGTCCAATGAGCACACACTTAGCATTTTTCTGGCCAATCTCTACCCTCACCTGCAGATGCACGTCCGCCAATTCAACCCTATGAAATAGGGAGAAGGTGCTCGACTGGCCAAACTCTATGAATCATCCCTGCAACTAGCTCCTCAAAAATCCACATTCCATAAGCCATTTAGCTCCAATTCCAAACAACCACCCCTTCTACCTACCCTAGATACCCCCAAAACTCCACAAAACAGACTCCCAATTCCCACTTTAACCTACACAAAACAACCATTTGAAAGACCAACCCGCAAATATACTGTAGATGAAATACATGACAAAAGAGCAAGGGCTTGTGTATATTTTGTGATGAAAAGTTCACACTAGGACACCACCTCAAACACCGGAGAGCTCAAGTGTTTGTAATGAAGGGGGAGGAAGATGATCAGGACTGTGACGATCTAGTTCAACCGAATCACATAAATAAGGAAGGGATCAACGATACTAATGAACAAACATCCCAAATCTACAATGGAGCAAACAACTACAACTGTATGCTTGTGATGGCTAGTGCAACAATAGAAAAATACAAATTCTAGTGGATCCGGGTAGTTCACACAACTTCTTGAACTTGTAGGTTGCTAAGGAAATAGGGTGTAAATTAGAGCCAACCTCTCAAATGATGGTGACAGCCGCCTCTGGTCCAAAATTGAGCTCCAAGTTCGTATACATGAACTTTACATGGAAGACGCAAGGGATTGAGTTCAGTGATGAAGTTCGAGCACTGTCAATGGACTGTTGTGATTTGGTTCTTGGCATCCAATGGCTTACTAAAGTCGGACCAATTCTTTAGGACTTCGTCAAAATGACCATGGCCTTCAAGGTTGGTGGAGTGAAGGTTCTTATTAGGGGCAGTAACTCAAATTGCAAACTCATAAAAGGGAGCTGTCTAAACAAGATTCTGATGGATAATCCACAACTCGCTCTACTACAAGCTTGTGCACCAGATCAACCAAAAATTGATGCACGTCTTTGCCAAATTAATGCTACGAAAGTCTGTACAACATAGGATGTAGACCTGCAATTGTTACTTTTAGAGTTTAGTGACATATTTGAAGCACCAAAAGAGCTGCCTCCCTTCAAGACAGGATTCAATCAACAAATTCCATTATCAGCCGGCTATAATCCTGTAAATCAGAGGCCCTATCGATACTCAGTGTTGCAAAAGGATGTTATAGAAAAACTCATCCAAGAGATGCTGGATCAAGGGACTATACAAGACAGTGTCAGCCCTTATGCATCACCTATGGTGCTTGTCAAGACGAAAGACGGATCCTGGAAATTATGTGTTGATTACAAGGGCCTCAACCAACAAAAAATTAAAGACAAGTATCCCACACCATTGTTAGATGATCTCCTGTATGAATTGGGAGGTGCCAAACTCTTCTCCAAGTTGAATCTCCGTTATGGTTTCCATCAGCTTTGAATGGAACCTAGTGATGTATATAAAACAACATTCAAAACTCATTCAGGCCATTATGAGTACTTAGTCATGCCCTTTGGATTGACTAGTGCTCCATGCACAATCGAGAGTCTCATGAACTACATTTACAGTGAAGTAGCTCGAAGATTCGTGTTGGTTTTCTTCGATGATATCATAGTATACAGTAGCAACTAGGGTGATCATCTATAGCATTTGAGAGTGGTGTTTACTATCCTACGACAACAACAACTTTACTTGAAGCCAACAAAATGCACCTTTGGAGCTACCGAAATAGAGTACTCGGGCCATATTATAGCTGAAAAAGGAGTGAGTACAGACCCAAGCAAGATCTAGTCCATCACCAACTGGCCACAACCTACAACCCAAAAGCAACTCACAAGCTTCTTGGGTCTAGCCAACTATTATAGATGATTTATAGGGGGTACAACATTATAGCTCGCCCACATTTTTCCTTGCTCAAGAAGGATAATTTCTCTTGGGGACAAGAAGCCACTGAAGCCTTTTTAGCCCTCAAAATAGCCCTTTCCACATCACTTCTCTTGGCCTTACCCAACTTTGAAAAACCTTTTACCATTGAAACAGATGCATCCAATAATGGGATTGGTGCAGTTCTTATGCAAGAAAACCATCCCATCTTTTTCATAAGCCATACCCTCAGCCCTAGACATCAATCCCTATCTGCTTATGAAAAGGAATTTTTGGCGGTAGTCTATGCAGTTCAAAGTTGGAGTTCATACCTCACACATAGATCTTTTATCATATAAATAAACCAAAAGAGTCTAAAATACTTGCTGTTCCAGCGAGTCACTACTCCTTTCCAACACCTTTGTCTCTCTAAACTTCTGAGATACACAACGCTGTTGCTGATTCTCTGTCAAGAGTGACTGGTGCACAAATATTGCACATTACTCTATCCCATGCTCACCAAGAGTTTTATGATAAAATCGAGCAGTTGTGGCAAACTGATCCTACCCTAATGAAGATCATTGCTGACTTGCAAGCTAATGCTTCCTCACACTCGAATACTCCTATGTCAATAGTGAGCTTAGAAGAAGAGGAAGACTGGTGATAGGAAATACTGAAGAAGTCAAGCTACACATCCTCAAGTGGCTCCATGATTCTGCTTTAGGAGGTCACTCTGGGAGGGATGCTACCTTACACTGGGTCAAGACATTGTTCTATTGGAAGGGTATGAGCAAAGAAGTACAGAACTATGTTCGGAATTGCAACATATGTCAGAGAAACAAGGATGATTTAACAGCCTCACCGAGTTATTACAGCCACTTCCTATCCCAGGGGAGTGTGGCAATCCATATCCATGGATTTTATTGAAGGCCTTCCACCATCATTCAACAAACACACTATTATGGTTGTGGTGGACAGACTAAGCAAGCATGCCCATTTCCTGGCCCTCTCTCATCCTTACTCCGCTCTTGAGGTTGCTCAAAGATTCTTAGACCACGTCTTCAAACTTCATAGGATGCCCCACTCTATCATTAGTGACATTGATCCATTTTTCCTCAGTGAAGTTTGGAGAGAGCTCTTTAATGTGCATGGTGTGGACTTGAAATTTTCCACAACTTATCACCCTCAAACCGACGGGCAAACAGAGGCTACAAACAGACTCTTGAAACTTATCTCCTTTGTATGACATCTGAGGCTCGCCACACATGGAGTAAGTGGATTCCCTTGGCGGAATATTGGTACAATACAACATTCCACTCCTCCATTCAAGATATGAGGTCGTGTATGGGCAGGCACCTTCTATTCACCTACCATATCTTCCGGGAGAGAGCAAATCTTTAATAGTGGATAGGAGTCTGCAGAAGAGAGAAGAAATTATTAAAATGCTGAAATTTCATGTCCATAGAGCACAAAACATAATGAAGCAAAATGCTGATGCACACAGATATGAGAGAGAACTCCAAGTAGGGGATTATGCATATATGAAGTTGTAGCCCTATAAACAACACTCTTTGAAGCAGCGCACACCCCAC
Organism: Fallopia convolvulus; assembly: GCA_964016875.1. NCBI lineage: Eukaryota > Viridiplantae > Streptophyta > Magnoliopsida > Caryophyllales > Polygonaceae > Fallopia > Fallopia convolvulus. Next base: position 20,629,068 of record OZ024732.1, read on the forward strand.
AAATTGTCACCTTGATTCTATAGCCCCTTCCTAGTCTTGGAGAAAATTGGAGTCGTGGTTTACAAGCTGCAACTTCCAGCTACAACAGCCATCCATAATGCCTTCCATATTAGTCAACTCAAGAAATGTGTGAACCCAGGTGCAACTAGTGCCAATCTTCCCCAATATGATACGTGATTGCCTCGGAATACTCCTTGTTAATCAAGTATGTAACCTCACAAGAACCCGACCTTGCTAGTAAATAAATTATCCAACCTGAATTCACTTTTCAATGTTAATGTCTTGCGTAACAAGTAACCAAACGACACAAATATTATGACGAACGAAACTGATTTGATTTAAAAAGATAATCAACTTGATAGTTCAGTTCGATTGGCTCTAACGCTAAATCCAATTGATTAACTAGGTTTGATCTTTAACAATCAAACTAGAACAATCACAATTGACAAGTCAATAAACCAAAATGATGAACACGAGTAAGAGAGAGTTTGAATGGTGATGATGTTGATCGATCTTTGATTGCAATTGCTGGAACACTTTGATTGTTTTAATGGCCCAAGAACTAGATAAAACCATTAGGGGTTTATCTAATTCAAAAGCTGATTTTTCATTAATGAGAATGCAAAGTATTTAAAGCAAATACAAAGCAAAGTTCCTTGGAGAACAAGACAAGGCATGGCCGGCCCTATGAAGGGTAATTTTGTCCATTGACTTTTTCCCCAAGATAACTTATAATAATTGAAAAACATCTATCTAAATTCCCTTACCATAAATAAATCAAATAATAATTATCTGACTTATTTAGATAAGAAAATTATCCTAACAAACTCCTAACAACTCAAAAGAAAACAATAATATAGGAGATAGAATAATCAACCAACTAATAAAGCCTATGGCCGAAATTCCCATAATTATTTAATGATAAAAACGTCCATAAATAATAGTAATAGAAAGATATTTTCCTTCTTAGAATGGTCAAGTCAAAGAGTTGACTAAGACCACATGTAACAACTTATCTTACCCGGTCACTTACTGAATTCATCCCTAAAGTAAGACAAGCTATTCCATGTTTCTAAAATAGGAAATATTGGTGAACAAGGCCCAATAGTGCAAATTGGCGCTCCATTCAATGTGAAACTCGACCCATAACTTCAATCCTTAGAATTCAGGCTCAACTGATGTTGAATCATAGTAACCCATCTCTACTTGGTGGACTCTTCAACCATAGATGCCAAGCGAACTAAAATGGATTTCGTTCCTTGAGCAATCTTCTTAGCTCTGCTTCTTGTGATTGGTCCATCAAAGGGTACTCGAATCAACTCCCGACGTCGGTGGGAGATTAATGGTTGGTTTCACCACATCATTCTCCTCCACTTGAGCTCGAATCATCTCTGATTTGATGTCGAAATCTAAATCTGGCACATAAACTGAAAGATCAGCCACATTAAACTTTGTATGGACATTACACTCACCGGGCAAGTCAACTTGGTAAGCATTAGGGCCGATTCTTGAGAATTCTAAACGGTCCTTCTCCACGTTGATCCATCTTGTTCTTTCTCATGTTGGGAAACCTCTACTTCCTAAGATGCACCCAAACAAGATCACCTTCTTCAAAGATAACCTATTTTCGCCCCTTGTCAGCATGGACCTTATACTTCATTGATTTCCTCTCCAAGTGCATCCTAGTCCTCTCATGTAGCATCTTCACAAACTCAGCCCTCTTGTTAGCTTCAAAGCTCTCTTTTCCCTTGTATGGATAAGGTGTCAAATCCCCTGGCGTCCTTGGACTCAGCCCATAAACAACCTCAAAAGGGGTCATTTTAGTAGCCGAATGGATAGACTTGTTATAAGAAAATTCCACAAAAGGCAAAACATCTTCCCAACGTTTGAGATTAGCTTTAAGCATAGTTCTTAATAAAACCCCTAAAGTCCTATTAATCATTTCAGTTTGCCCATTAGTTTGTGGATGACATGAGGTAGAAAATAGCAATTTAGTTCCCAACTTAGACCACAAACTTTTCCAAAAATAACTCAAAAACTTAGCATCACGATTTGAAACAATAGTAGAAGGAATGCCATGCAATCTAACAATTTCCCTAAAGAACAAATCAGCAATATGCATAGCATCATTAGTCATGTGACAAGGAATAAAATTAGCTATATTAGAAAAGCGGTCTACTACAACAAAAATAGAATCTCTACCTTTCCTAGTTCTAAGCAATCCTACAATAAAGTCCATAGAAATGTCCTCCCAAGGAGAACTAGGAATAGGCAAGGGCTGATACAAACCATGAGGGTTAAGTCTAGATTTGGATTTAGCACAAACAACACAACTCTTGAGAAATCTCAGCACATAATTACTCATCTTAGGCAAATAATAGTGTTCTTTTAAGCCTTCAAGTGTTTTTCTAACTCTCTATGTCCTCTTGATTCATGCACTTCTTTAGTTAACAACCTACGTATACTAGATGAAGGTATGCATAATTTTCCAGTTTTGAACAAATAACCATCATCTATAAAGTAAGAGTTAACTTCTCCCCTAGACATGCAATTCTTGTAAATTTCAGCAAGGTGAGGATCACTAGCATACAATTCCCTAATCATTGCAAATCCAAGTATTTTCACATCACATTGGTTCAAGATAACATACCTGTGAGAAAGGGCGTCAGCTACCACATTCTCCTTGCCTTTCTTATGCTTTACAACATAAGGAAAGGTCTTCATGAATTCAACCCATCATGCATGTCGCCTGCTGAGTCTAGATTGGCCTTTCAAGTACTTCAAGGCCTCATGATCAAAATGTATTACAAACTCTTTAGGTCACAAATAATGAGACCAAGTTTTCAAAACACTAATCAAAGCATAGAATTATTTATCATGAGTAGGGTAATTCAACTCAGCCCCACTAAGCTTTTCGCTAAAATAAGCTATGGGTTTCTTGTTTTGTAAGAGGACACCTCCTATGCCATGTCCTGATGCATCCACCTCAATCTCAAATGCCTTAGGGAAATCAGGGAGCTGAAGCACCGGGGTGCTGCACAATCTATCCTTCAAAGTGTTGAAGGTGTTCTCTTGTTGCTCTCTCCATTTGAATGATGTGTCTTTCTTTGTAAGCTCATGGAGAGGGGATGCAATTTTGCTGAAATCACGCACAAACCTCCTATAGAAGCCAGCTAAGCCTCGGAATGATCGAACCATAGTTGGTGTAGTCAGTTGTGGCCACTCCTTGATTGCCTTGATCTTGTCTTCATCTTCCTTCAATCCACCCATAGAAACAACAAACCCAAGAAAAACAGTAGATTCAAATTAACATAAAGCTTCTCTAATCTCAAAGTGTCCAAAACAGTCCTAAGATGATCTAAATGTTTATGCAAAGTTTTGCTATAAACTAAGATGTCATCAAAGTAGATTACAACAAACTTGCCTAAATATTTTCTTAAAACATGGTTCATAAGCCTCATAAAAGTATTAGGTGCATTAGTCAGACCAAAAGGCATTACTAAGCATTCATATAAGTCATACTTTATTTTAAAAGCAGTTTTCCACTCATCCCCTTCCCTCATTCTAATTTGATGGTACCCACTTTTTAAATCAATCTTAGAAAAGAAATTAGCACCATGCAATTCATCAAGCAATTCATCAATTCTAGGAATGGAATGGTGGTACTTAACTGTTATTTGGTTGATCTCCCTGCAATCAACACACATCCTCCAAGTGTCATCCTTCTTTGGCACCAAAATCACCAGAACCGCACAAGGGCTAAGTGACTCACGTACATATCCCTTATCCATGAGGTCTTTCACTTGTCTTTGAAGTTCATTAGTCACCTCTGGACTAGCTCTATGGGCTGCACGGTTTGGTAAACAAGCACCAAGCACCAAATCTATTTGATGCTCAATGCCCCTAATTGGTGGAAGGTCTTGTGGCAACTCTTCTAGCATGACATCTTAAATTCCTGTAAGAGATCATGAATACACTTTGTAAGAGAAGAAATATCTTGATTTATGATTAGTATATCTTTCCTCATAAGCATTAAACAATAGGAATTAGAAATAGGGAAAGAAGTACTAGACTGTGCTACTAGAGAGTGCTTCTCAACTCTACCTTTTAAACCGATTTTGGGGTCAATTTATGGGCGTTTTCTTCTGTACTTGTAGCTATCTGAATTTCTGATTTGCTCCCAAAATGTGATCTAGAACGCTTGAGTGGATTAGGAGATAGCCCCGTATTTGTCTCAACTGCACTATTTGACATAGGCTGCGACACTTTTGACGTTTTCTGGCGAATTTCTAGGCGTGTTTTCATCCCTTCAGTAATTCCACTTGTGTTTGATGTTGTCCCAAAATTTGGGCAAGATTGGCCAGGTGGAGACTGGGAAACGCCGATCATCTCTGAAATAGCATCGGGCGCCGCTTGGCTACAGTTTCGGCTGCCTCTTGCTCTTCTTTGGCACGCCTTAGTGCCCTAGCTTTGTCCATGCGTACCTGATCTTGCAACACTTGTTGGGGTGACAATGGTAGACGATAAACTCTCCTCTCGTCATAGTTAAAAGAATAGGTATTAAGCATGCGATCATAAATAACTCTCCTATGAAATAACCATGGTCTACCAAGCAATATATGAGTGCATTACATGTTAACCACATCACACATGACTAAGCACTGATGGGTAACTAAATTAGGTCCATTTGAATCATTGATGCCATTTAGATCATAACTAGTAGCCCTAGGTTGTTGTTGAGTCGGTGGTAGGAACTCACGTTCATTAACACTGGAACAACGTCCTCAGTTTTGATAATGACAAACACCAATTGCCAAGTATTTTAGCTTTACAAGTTGCATGTCAAAAAGCAAAGCAAAGGGTAACAAGTTCCCACATCATGGGAACTAACAACAAATGCCAAGTATTTCAGTCGGTGGTAGGAACTCACGTTCATTAACAATGGGAACTAACACCAATTGCCAAGTATTTCAGCTTTACAGGTTGCATGTCAAAAAGCAAAGCAAAGTCTAACAAGTTCCCACATCATGGGAACTAATGCAACGACGAAAAAGAGAACAACCAACCTCAGAAGAGGATAGAGTTCCCACACGATGGGAACTGGATATGAGGAACAGGAATCCCACAAAAGTCAAGAAGAGTTCCCAGGAGAACGGAACCGAGAAGATGAGTGTTCCATTTGGATGTGAACTGGTGCATGCGTGAAAGCGACATCTCAACGCAATTTTAGGGATCATGTTTGTTCCGGACACAGAGGCGTCTCAGACAATCAGAGCCTCAGCATAGAGATGACCACCATCCAACGATCCGTGTGATTCAAGAGTTGACAATTCAAATTCAAATTAAAGTCACATGTCAACCTTAAGTAATCATACTTGGAGAGCAAGGAAAAAAGGGTATTTAGGACAAATACCTCAAGTGGATAAGGGTTTCTCATCACGATCAACAAGATCAAGTTGGTAAGGATTAAAATATTCATTACGAAATCCGGTGCTAAAAAGATGGGGTGCAACTAGCCAATGGCTCACCTGGTCTACTCCCACCCCTTTTTGGGTACAAAATATCACGGGGGATTGGCCAAGAACAAAGACAACAGCGAAAAGAGAAAGAAGGGATTGAGTAAGGACAAGGTGATCGTCAGAAGGCAGTGCTCCCAACCGAAAGGCAGGAGGGCGGGGAGATAGGTTGAACCTTCGCTTCATTAGAAATTGGACCCAGACTTTCTTTCTTCTCCTGCGGAGCTCTGAGAAAGTCACTGTCGGTTTTCGCAACCAACCTTATATTCATTCTTTTTGTCTTTCTGAAGGGCTTGCGCCAGCCCTGGTATTCTATTTGTCAAAGGGAGATTCTCTTTCCTTTGGATAACAAATAGAATACGGAAGTGGCGAATGAAGATTTAGCTTTCTATGAACGTAGTCCTGGGCCGGTTCTTCACCAGGGAAAAGCAGGGATTTCGCTAAACCTAAAGAAATTCGAGGCGTGCAAGGACGCGGGGATATAGCAAGTAAGCAGCAAGATTCTCCCTTTAGTTTAGGACCGACTACAGAAAGCTCGCGCTCCCGGCCCGGTTCGAGAGAATAAGGAAAAAAAGGTTTTCCTCTAGAAGGAGATGTCGCAATGTGGTTTGGGAGCCTACCCGTTGGAAGCTTCACCACATTTAAATAGCATTCTCATTCCGGATTCTAAAGTTGGATTCGCTATTCTCTTTTCCGTCAGTAATTCGAAGATGACCCTTTTTGAGGGGCTTCACACCTACTTGTCGTGTCTCCCGTCATAAGACAGCCGGCCAATACGAGGGATTGACTTAGGCACAATAGCCTTTTTGAATAGAATCGTAAACTGCTCTATCGCTACACCCGTGTTTGCCCGCTACACCTGATCTGTTTACTTACTTACTCTTACGCCGCTAACGCGCCCCACATATAGATATAGAGAAGCGCAAAGGACATATCAATAATGACTATTGGGATAAGAAGATATATCCTCTATCAATGAATTTGAAATAAGCTAATAAGCTCTTTCTCGATTCTCTTATATCTCTTACTATCATAAAATAAGACTCACTTTCCATTTAGGGGGTGTCGGAATCGGAAACAACTCTCTGTAAGCGATGTCTTCGCAGATCGGTAGTCGACCCGAAGCGATACTTTTCATTCGAAGCATGAAAGTTCCTTTTCTCAAAGGTACGTAAACGTAGCGAAAGCAGGTGCTTGAGTGAGTGATAGTTAGTGGCAACGAACGCGCTACTCATTTTCAGCAAAAACGGCCCGCCGCTGCTTCTCTGGGGCTCAATCTGGTTTGGTATCAAGGTAATTCTTTTTCCGTTCCTATATATATGGGTCCGTGCAGCATTTCCACAGCTTGGAGACATCAGAGGAAGACCATCATCCCGGGTTCGATCATAGCTTCATTCATTCGGGCTTGGGTACGATCTAAAACGATTCCACATGAAAGAGGATCGGACAATTGCCCTTCTTGAGTAATGGGAAACGGGCTACTCCCCGAAAATGCCCGTTGATTGTCGTTGGGGTTCAAATCTTAGAAGAAACCAGGCTGTTCAAAGCAATCTAACCACGTCAAGGAAAGAGTCAAAGTAAAGCAGGACAGGCCTCTTCTACTGATCTTGACCAATTGCCTAACTAGGAGTTCCTTCAGTATCAAGCAGCAAAGTTGTAATCTGTTCCTACTGCATCATTCGCCCTTAATTCTGCCGTCGTTCTCAATCTTCACGCGAAAGCGGGTAGCCATTAAGGAAAGTGGGTATATTTGGTTCAGCCCCACCAAGCCCCAGTGGGAGTAGTGACTAGCGTTATAGGTCGTCGGGCGGCCGGAAGGTTGCCACGAGTAAGTCAGTTTGGGGGACCGAAGGCAGTTCTCCGTACACCGAACACGTAGCCTACCCCACTTGCTTTCTTTACTTGAAATTGTATGGCAAGGCTGGGAGAATCTTAGTGCGAGCGTTAGCGAAGCCATGGTCGTAGATCAGGTGGAACATAGTAGTGAGAAGAAGGTGTCTTCTTTGCCGGTTGTATCTTCGTCTTGGTACACTTATGCCAATCCCTCATGGAACACTTGAAAAAGAGAATTCATGGAATTCCTCAACTACTGATCTATCTGTTTATGAGTGGAGTGGATTGGTAGCCGAAGACCAAAAGCCTGCCCTTTAACTGGATCTCCAACTGGTGAAGAACCGGCCCAGGACTGCGTTCATAGAAAGCTAAATCTTCATTTGCCACTTCCATATTCTATTTGTTATCCAAAGGAAAGAGAATTCTCCCTTTGGCAAATAGAATACCAGGGCTGAAGATACCCTCCAAAGAGTGGATGTATGACAACTGTTGAGCGAATGAACCTTCTGAAAGAGGCCTACCGTCATACCAAAACCTTCTGCCAAGGCTGAGGCTGAACAAAGATTAAGGAAGATAACAAATCCTTATACATGACATTATATATATATGGGGGGCTCACTCCCACATAGGGGGGAGAAGTCTAACCCGCTCCAACGCGCTTCATGGCATGGTTTTGGCTCAGAAGAGCACTCTCCAGACTCTTACTTAGAGCTTTCCTTCCAATCTCTATCTCATTCAATAGTTAGAAAACGGGCTTTCTTTTTTTTCGGTGCTTAACTAACTCAACGATCTCAAATCATAGTCACGATTAAAAAAAAGTCCCACCCCAAAGAATGGTATCGTGTGTGAAAAGAAAAATGAGCAAGGCCCTTGCGTCTTAGACGCTTACATTTTCTTGCTTGAGCAACTTAAGCTGTGCCTTTGCAAGCAAGGGATCTCAACCCGTACAAGGGTACGCTTTGAGATCCCGACTTGGAATATTCATGATCTGAATTCCAGTCGCGTCACTGTAATCTTCCTCGATCACAGCAGGGTTCCAAACCTTTCAAGATAGAATCTGGTGGTCCACGGGATATTGGTTTACACATGAGGGAGGAGCGAAGCTGGCACGCGGGGCGGAAATAGCTTAATGGTATAGCATAGCCTTGCCAACGCTGAGGTTGAGGGTTCAAGTCCCTCCTTCCGCTCCTGGCTTCGTCGTTTAGTGGTAAGGAGTGGAGTAGGTGGCGAGTAGAGTGCTTTTCCCCAACCTATACAAGGTGCTGGTCTCGATCCCGCTTGGTGGTGCCCTTCTCGATGATTGTTGACTGACTCGGCTAAAATCGTTGTTGCCAAGATCAAAGATAAATAACCCTAAACTACTAACTAGTATAGCAAGTAAGCAAGGGGTCGAACCCAAGAGAATCGGAATTTTGATCAATCAGCAAAAAGCAAAGACAGGGTTTTTTGGATGTTCAGGCAAGCAAACAAAACAAACAAATATTATTGGGGATTTAATCAATTGGAAGAAAGCAGAGTTCATTCAATCAATTCCACCTTTTTAATCATTCGATCATTGATTCATCCACTTTTCTATTAATTCCCTAGTTAATTCCAATCCTTATAAAAGATTTCCGCTTGTCCACGGTCCAAGCGAAAGGATGATATGAACAAGGACGCTTAATTCAAATCATGCAAAGTATTAAGGATAGAAGGATATTAAATCATGCAATCAAGCTACGAGTCTCATGCATAAAATAACAATCAAATACTGTTTCTCAATTCTAGTCCACGGTCCTAGAAAAGAGTTGTTTCAAGGATAAATAAGATTGCACAGACAACAATCAAACTAATCCAAACAGTAGAATATCAATCAAATTCAACAAGTTGCGCACCAAGAGAAATCAATTGATAATCATAAAAGTAAGAACAAGAGTTTTGATATTAACCAAGGGATAGAAAAGTTACCAGAATCTCACAAATTCATAAAAAGGCTTCCTTGATCAAACAAACTCCAAAGGAAATTAGTTCTCCATAAGAGAGATAAATACTAAAATCTGAATAATTGAAAACTAGATCTAAGAGAGAATACAAAACAAAGCTCCAAAAACTAGGTCTAAAATAGTCTCGAACTAAGCGTACGAAATAAAATAAATTTAGAAATAATATAAAAATAGATAGATAGAAAGATCAGTCGCCGCCTCGGAATAATGCTGACGTGGACCTCCGCGGGCGCGGTGAACAACCTCCGCGATCGCGGACCTGATCGTGACAGAATTCCAGCGCTGTTTTCGGAAGATGTTTTGACCACCGTAGAGTTGGAATTTCGACTCGGAGTAAAAATATGAATTGTAGCTCTTCGAGTCAGCTTTCCAATGATACCAAATTTGTCTTCATCCGATCACTGTATCTCCCGAAATAAGCGTTACAAGACAATGGTGTCGAAACAACTCCAAATCAACACTTGTCTTCAAAACTCTTGCAATTCTTCAAATCGTGTCTTCGGTATTCATATGACAATTATGCTCAAAACTAACCTAAACACACTCAAATCATACCTAAAATACAAGAGTTAACCTATACTAAATAGAGTGTATCAAATTCCCCCATACTTAAGCCTTGCTCGTCCACGAGTAAGCTCAAAATAAATCTAACAAGAAATCCTATCAAGGTTTACAGCATAGTACAAGGGAAGACAAAAATCACTCACCTCACCAACCCGAAACCAAAATAGAGAAATAATGAGCAAAAACATGATAGCTCAACACACACCTCACAGATACAAGATATAGCACTCAAGCTCTAAAAGGTGTAGAGCAACCTAGGATCTACCCAACATCTAAAATGTAATCCCCAGACCCCAAAGTAGAATATGAATCCTAAACACTCTAATTTTACCACTCATTCTACTTAGGCGCCCTTTTCGGGTTTTCACCTAATCACTCTTTTCATTTTTCTTAGGTGTGCTCACAAATACTCACATCTCTCATAAACCTCTTATTACCCCAGCCTAATGATGGTCCGGGTTACCTGCTTATTACCTGAGCCGCCCTTTCGGGTTTTCAACTCATCCCAGGATTTTTATGCCTTTTTCATATTTTTTTATGGCTTTTTCTTTATTTTATTTTTTCATTTTTTTAAAATTTCTCTATACAAAACATGGAACAAAAATTCCATAAAAATAACGAAAAATAAACTGAAAAGCAACTAACTAGGATAGGCGTAGTGAGTACTTCCTCCCCCATACTTAAATCCTTCATTGTCCTCAATGAAGTAAAAAGAAAGGAATTAAGCAGAGAAGAGGAAAATCAGAAGACTCACATACGAAAGAAGAGATGGAAGAACTCTTCAAAGGCTTGAATGAATAGCTCGGAAATCTCCAGATGATCCGTCGTCAGGAAAAACCGTGGGCGCGGTGGCCAGGCCGCGGGTGCGGGTGGTGCTCCGATCGTGAAAAAATTGTTAGAGAACACGATCAACAAAACTGAACACGAACTCACAAACGAACTCTGAATCTCGCCTTAAGCATTAATGTAGTATGAGCCTTGAAGAGGAATATTCCCCCATACTTGAGGAATTCCAAAGAACTAGACATGGAAAGAATTAGAAAAGTGGATTGGTAGGTGATGGTAGAATATGGAAGAACACTCTTTTTTTTTTTCTAACTTATCTCGGGGGTTTCACCCGAAAACCTTTTATTTCAGGGGTTTCACCTGAAAGCCTTTTATTTCAGGGGTTTCACCTGAAAGCCTTTTATTTCAGGGGTTTCACCTGAAAGCCTTTTATTATTTTTTTTCGATTTTTATTTTATTTTTTTTTACGATGAACAGTAATTCCGCGATCGCGGTGGGTCACCTCCGCGATCGCGGAGCTGCTCTCTAGGTGCTTGTTCGACTATTTCTGTTTATTTCGAGAAACAAAATTTCCCAAAATATTTTTGTTCTTTCGAACCTAGTACCTGCATGTTAGTCCGACAAGATTGAAATAAAAACTAAAATTTAAACCAAAGAAAAAGAAAAAGAAAGCTTACCTCGGGTTGCCTCCCGAGTAGCGCCTTTGTTTAACGTCGTTTGGTCCGACGTCCCTTATGCTCAAAATGGATCATCATCTATCTGAAACTGGACCTTTTTCCCTTCATGTGCCATAGATAATAGGCCCTTTGAAACATCAATGACGGCGCTTGCCGTCTTCATAAATGGATGACCTAACAGCAAAACGGGGTCGTATCTTCCCTTACCGATCTCTAGGACATAAAATTCCGTTGAAAAAATTAAGCCATCCACCTGCACTAAAACATCTTCCACAAATCCTTTCGGACTCACATTAGAGTGGTCAGCCAGTTCAATAGTAATATTCGAATCCTGTAATGGCCCTAGACCTAACCTCTCATATATGCTAAGTGGCATGACATTAATAGATGCACCTAGATCAAGCATAGAATGCTCAATTTTAGCCTCACCAATAGTAACGGGAACAGTAAACCTCCCTGGATCTCCATACTTCTTAGGCAATTGCCTTTGAAGCATGGAAGATACATTTTCAGTATTTTCAACAAGATTAACTTTTGTAACCTTCCCTTTCTCTTTTTGTTTCCTCTTTATAGTACATAATTGTTTCAGAAATTTAGCAAAACGAGGAATACTTTGAACAAGTTTAAGTAGAGGAACATTTACCTCACACTTGGAGAAGGTTTCAAAAATTTCCTTGTCATTGGCAGGCCTCCTGGTGTCCTTCAGTGCCATAGGAAATGGTGGAGTGGGCTTTTGTGAAGCCATGGGAGGAAACTGAGGTCGAACGTAAGAATCCTCGGGTCCAGCTTCAGATCCGCGGGCGTGGAGAGTATCCCGCGGTCGCGGAATATCGGATTTTTCGGAATCCGAATTTTCCTCGCCTCCGCGATCGCGGCCATTGGTCACCGCGGGCGCGGTGTCTTCAATCAGAATATCCGAGCTCTCAGTTGAGGTTCCGCGATCGCGACACTTGTTCACCGCGGGCGCGGAGTCGTTTTCCAGAATTTCGGAATTTCCTTTCCGTGGATCTTCATACACCTCTACGTCTCTGTTAAGCTCTTTTCCACTTCTTAATGTGATAGCACTCATATTCTCTCTCGGGTTTATGGTCTGAGATGGCAGTTTTCCCGAGTCCTTAGCTTCTAGCCGGTTCAGAGTGGTTGCAATCTGACTTAACTGAATTTCCAAACTCTTCATTGCAGCCTTAGTCTCTTGATTTTCCTTCATAAGCTGATTGATAATGGCTGGATTTTCATGAGGAGCTTGGGGCCTTGGCACATAATTAGGCCTGGGAACATAGTTGGGCTGACCTCCTTGTGGTGGAAAAGGTTGTTGAGGTTGTTGATTCCACTTAAAGTTAGGATGGTTTGCCCACCCCGGATTAAAGGTATTTGAATATGGGTCATTCCGGGGCCTCTGTTCATAGTTCCCTATAGCATTCACATCAGCTGCTGGCTCTTGCATGATAGGGCATGCATCAGTAGGATGGCTAACTTCACCACAGATTCCACAAGCCCTTGAACTTGAAGCTCCATTGCCCACCAACAGTTGCTTCATCATAGCTTTTAACTCCCTTACTTCAACATTCAGGGAATCATTAATATAATTGACAAACCTATTGTTGGACCACTTTCTTTGATTTCTGCATTGCTCTGCTAGAGTCTCCAACTTCTCAAACGCCTGCCTAGGAGTGAGATTCTCATAAGAACCTCCACAGGAAGCATTCATCAGGCGCTTATCAACATCACAGAGACCTTCAATAATATAGCAAATCAGGTCTTTATCAGAATAGCCATGGTAAGGACAACTGGCTATGAGTCTCTTGTAACGCTCATAGTACTCATACAGATTCTCATCATCTCCCTGTTCCAGACTGCTCAGCTGCTTCTTGATAGACGTTTGCTTGACAGTAGGGAAATATTTCTCCAGAAAAGCACCCTTCATCTGAGCCCATGTAGTAATCGTCTCAGGTTCTAAGTATAGATACCATTCCTTAGCTGAATCAGCCAAGGAAAATTGGAAAGCCCTCAACATTAGCTGATCTTCAGTCACATCAGCTGGCTTCATTCCCAAGCAAACAGAATGGAACTCTGCAAGGTGTTTATTCCGATCCTCCCCACTCAGCCCATGGAACTTAGGCAAATAATGGAGAAGACCAAATTTAAGCTCAAATTTCACTCCTTCTCCCAGGGCGGGAAACTGAAGACCAAGTTGTTGCTGCTCTAAATTAGGCGCAGTCGATTGCCTAATAGTGCGATCTGCCATGGTTACTAGCTGCTCTTCAACCTCTGAATCAGATGAAGAAGAAGAAGATGAAACTGGATCAAACTGTATGCCTAGCACTTGAGCCTGAACCTGACGTCTCAACTGTCTCAGAGTCCTGTTAATTTCTGGATCAAACGGAACAACAGGCGATTTATCAGTAGAACGGGTAAGAACCATAAGATAGGTTCTTACCAATTCGGGGGATCTGGACGAACCGATCCGCGGGCGCGGTGAACACTCTCCGCGATCGCGGTTTCGTCAGAACCGCCGATTAAACAGAAAATTAAAAACCGATTCCCCGGCAACGGCGCCAAAATTTGACTCGGCTAAAATCGTTGTTGCCAAGATCAAAGATAAATAACTCTAAACTACTAACTAGTATAGCAAGTAAGCAAGGGGTCGAACCCAAGAGAATCGAAATTTTGATCAATCAGCAAAAAGCAAAGACAGGGTTTTTTGGATGTTCAGGCAAGCAAACAAAACAAACAAATATTATTGGGGATTTAATCAATTGGAAGAAAGCAGAGTTCATTCAATCAATTCCACCTTTTTAATCATTCGATCATTGATTCATCCACTTTTCTATTAATTCCCTAGTTAATTCCAATCCTTATAAAAGATTTCCGCTTGTCCACGGTCCAAGCGAAAGGATGATATGAACAAGGACGCTTAATTCAAATCATGCAAAGTATTAAGGATAGAAGGATATTAAATCATGCAATCAAGCTACGAGTCTCATGCATAAAATAACAATCAAATACTCTTCTCAATTCTAGTCCACGGTCCTAGAAAAGAGTTGTTTCAAGGATAAATAAGATTGCACAGACAACAATCAAACTAATCCAAACAGTAGAATATCAATCAAATTCAACAAGTTGCGCACCAAGAGAAATCAATTGATAATCATAAAAGTAAGAACAAGAGTTTTGATATTAACCAAGGGATAGAAAAGTTACCAGAATCTCACAAATTCATAAAAAGGCTTCCTTGATCAAACAAACTCCAAAGGAAATTAGTTCTCCATAAGAGAGATAAATACTAAAATCTGAATAATTGAAAACTAGATCTAAGAGAGAATACAAAACAAAGCTCCAAAAACTAGGTCTAAAATAGTCTCGAACTAAGCGTACGAAATAAAATAAATTTAGAAATAATATAAAAATAGATAGATAGAAAGATCATTCGCCGCCTCGGAATAATGCTGACGTGGACCTCCGCGGGCGCGGTGAACACTCTCCGCGATCGCGGACCTGATCGTGACAGAATTCCAGCGCTGTTTTCGGAAGATGTTTTGACCTCCTTAGAGTTGGAATTTCGACTCGGAGTAAAAATATGAATTGTAGCTCTTCGAGTCAGCTTTTAATGATACCAAATTCGTCTTCATCCGATCACTGTAGCTCCCGAAATAAGCGTTACAAGCAAATGGTGTCGAAACAACTCCAAATCAACACTTGTCTTCAAAACTCTTGCAATTCTTCAAATCGTGTCTTCGGTCTTCATATGACAATTATGCTCAAAACTAACCTAAACACACTCAAATCATACCTAAAATACAAGAGTTAACCTATACTAAATAGAGTGTATCATTGACTCAACATTTCTTTTGTGCGGGTTCCAAACCTCCATCCATCGAGTCAAGTAATTCGCTATCGGAAATTTTTCCGTCGCGACCCGTATGAATGAAGAAGATAGTAGACTGGGCATCGCATATCAAGGTAGAAGCTGGCCATTCTTCATTATCCCAAAACTATCTGTCTTTTGCTTCATATACAAAGAATTCAAAGTTCTTTATAAAAAAATTCGGGAAAGCGAGACAGAAAAAAGCGACTCAAGGGAGAACAGGCGACGCTTTTAAGTCAATCTTTAGAATCCAAAGATTCATTACGAAATACGATGCTAAAAATATGTGGTGCAACTAGCCAAGCCAGCCCAACCCCTCCCATTAAACAAAATAGTATAATCAATCTTCTCTATCTTGCAATATATAATATGAAAATAGATGCCTTCCTTGAGATTGGGTTGAGATAGGGCACTTGAACCCTTCTATCTTGTTTACGGGCGATCTTAATCCATAGTAAAGGTAATTAAAAAAGGCTTCTTCTTGGAAAAAGACTTTGAAAGCGGGACCGAAGCCATGGAAGCGCAAACTCAGAGCAAGAACAAGGGACCGAAGCCATGGAAGCCATGGATGTTGCTGAAGTGGGTCTTTGAAGGTGGACAGGGAAAAGCGGCACTCGACATCTATTAAAGAACACCAAGAACAAGGGGCCTTTTACACATTTGGATGAAGCAAGGGATTCGTCCACACCATCGGTAGAGTTTGTAAGACCACGACTGATCCTGTGTCCTTCCTCAAAAAAGAAAGAACCCGGACGCTGCTAAAGTAAAGGAAAAGCAGAGAGGATCCGCCTTAGACAAGGCACCTTGGGAATCCCACGAGAAAACAGAAAGAACCAGCCTAACGACTTAACCAATTTTAGAATCCGTAGTATGGAGCTATCCGACATGGCATGAATCACCGAACTCGCACTCAGGAATAGTAATTCTTTGAAAAACGCGTGATTCATTAAATGAAAGACGCTAACCGAAAGCGCTTGTCGCTTGACTAACAAGTGAGAAACTTGACTTTAAGAAAGAGGGCGCGCTAGCTGCAATCAAAAGCGCTAACGAGCAATAAAGGTAGCCTATCTTTAGTTTAGATAGGCTCGAAGCTATTTGAGTTTGATAGGACTCCACCCCCTCGAGAGCAGGATGCCGGCCTGGTTGTAGAGCGAAGTACTCAAGTGCACTTACATCACTTGGCTTGCGCGCAACCTCGCCCCGTTATGGTATGGAAGAATTAAGCTTATTGCTGGGCTGGTAATTCCACGAGTCTACTCGGAACCGGATCGAAACCTGACTCACTTCAATGTCCTAGAGAGGGGTATCGATAGGGCTTGGATGCGAACCCCTTCCATGAGAAAGAAAGGAGGCTAGCGGCCTTTTTCTTTTTATTTCAGCTGATCTACGACCACCCTCCCTGTCATCGTATCTTCTTTCACAATCGCGCGATAGCGAGTGCAATAACATCAATGTATAGCGTTAATGAGGATTCTCAAGCCTTCACTTGCGGAAGAACTGAGCCGTAATAGCGAAACAAACTCTTTCCATAACATAAAGTGAGTCAACTTGCTCGATGTAGGCTTGCTCCTCTTGGCGGCCCGCTCTTTTCAAAAAGCACTTTTGAAGAGCCTTCGGTTTCGGAAACTAATAACTATAGTTATTGGCCTCTGGTCCATAGTCACTGATCTCGAGTATGCTCTTCGCCTCTCTTTTCTTTCCCTAGATGGAGCTTTGCCCATTTAGTACGAAGGTGAGAGGCAAGCAAAAATGGATTGTATAAAGGCGGGCATTCTATCTCACATATCGCGTGTTGGCCTGAGAGAAGGCGGCCTCCCTCGGGAAACATGACCCAATTTCTCTTCTTTCTTTTAGATTTCGGGTGGATGAACGGATAACTATATAACTGCAAGCAACTGAGATAAAGGAAAGTGATTTGGTCTAAGTCGAGATGGGGTCAACCCATGTAACAACTATTTCACCTGTTTGTTCTTCCTGACCAATTCCTCAGGAATCGATGTCAGTGTCTGACCATTTTACAGCTCCACGCATGCAACCGCTTTCTTTATAGCTAAACCTTTTTCTGAACACCGATTTAATCGTAAGCTTCATCTTCACCTTCTGGACGAGTTTGAGAGTTTGGGTCAACTGATACTGATGTCTTATCGGGTTCAGACGGGGATGGGAATGCGGATTTTGATACCTCGTATGATAAAGAAGAGAGTTTTTCCAAAGATGAAGACCTAGAGCTACCCGAGTTTCACTTCACTTGGACACAACCAAAGAGGATAAAAGGGCTTTCTATTTCATCGAGCCTTAGCTTTGTTGATGACCTAAGAGCAAGGCAAAAGGCTGCTCCAATTCCTCTTCTTGCTTGGTTCATGGCTCCGTTTTCTGGATCCGCTACGGACTCCGAAATTGCAACTCAGTAAACAAGGCGCGTTCCCGCGTGGAGCTAGCATGGGCCTCCCCTCCGTCTTACTGCTCGCTTCATCTTCGGGCTTTGATTATGGTAACCTTTGTTCCGATTGTAACCGTTAGGTTAAAGCGAGTTCCTTTTTTTTTTCAAAGGCGGTCCTTTTCTTTCCCCGGACCGATGACTCACTTGTTCAGTACTTCTAACTATTTTTTTTATAGCATGATGCCGTCCCCTCGGGACTATGCCACAAGCATCCGCCGAGAAGAAGTGGATTTTGAGATCTACTTTTCTTTTCCTGCTATGCTTACTTACTCCTTTTCTTTGGTATGCAGTTTACTTTGTTCAAGACTGTGTGGGCAATAGCAAGCTATTCGTCCGAGAACTTGTATAGAGAAGGATTTGGCGCGGCGCGGAATCTGAGGGAAAATGGGATTACAAATTAGTCTTCTCTTTCGGAGCATGCTGACCAGACTCACTTGCTAAATAGCCTTCCTTAAAAGAGGAAAGGGGCTCACAAAATTCCCTTTTTTTAAACAAAAAATATCCGGCAGAAAGCAATCCTTCCAACTAGCCGACCTGCGGAGTTGAACACAATACTCACCCAGAATAGGGACCTCCTTTTTCATCTCAATCTACAATATTCTTGCCGCTTCCCAAAAGCTCCCGAAATCAATGGATAACTAGGTTTCTTTGGCCTGTGAACACTATAAAGACTTTATTACATTACCTCACCCCGACTGCCTTTTTCGATCTCTCTCATTTGGCGAGGGGTTCTTCTCTGGATGTTGTCCTACTGTCCTCCGTTGCACCGATTTCTTGATTCTCTATTTTGAGTGGGTCAAAGGAGCGTGGCGAAGGTGAGATTGCTCAAGAACCGAGAGTCGTCCAGGGACGGTCGGAGGGAGCTTGCTTATAGAAAGAAGAAAGGTCGGCCAAACAAAAACAACGGGCTCTCTGCAATACTTGAACTAAGTAGTGTTATTCTGTCCTCTGGGGGACTGGACTCCAGGAAAGAAAGAAGAATGCACCAAAATGCAGGTGCTGCACCAAACGCTGGTGGTTCTTTCTTGTTGTAAGTGAATGCAATGAAAAGACCCGGAAATAACGAATATTGGTTCAAAGAACGTCTCGAAATTCAGGCGATTGCGATGAAAGCAACTACAGCAAAAAGCCTTCTTTCTTTTTATCTTCTTTCTGCTCTGTATTGCTTAAGTAAAGCAAAGACCAATCAAAACCTTATGGGAAAGAGAGCTCGAAAAGAAGCATCTTTCTTATATACGAAAGCACCCCGCCCCCTGCATTCCCTGAATTCATTCTTCTGAATTAAGAAGAACTCAAGGAATTCGGGAGGTACATCCATGATGAAAACGAAATGGATTTCGTAGGGGGAGACCCCTTTGGCTTTGGTTATACCGCTTTCTCCACCAATTGTTATCCCGGCTGAGGGCGATAAGAGGTGCTTAGCCTTACCATTGATGATGTCAATGGCAATTTTTGAGTCGGAGATTAATCAAGGTAACACGAGGACAATTTCTAGGCACAAATATGAGAAATTACTTGCCAAACAGGAACCACCGATTTACAAAACTCATTAACCACATAATTTAGTGAGCGGCGCCAAATCTTTTTATGGATTGATTTTTTCGCCTCTTTTGCTGTCAAAGTGCGATAAGTGCTTCCTTGGATTAAAGCACATTCCGGGAGTGAAAGGCCATAGGGCTCATAGACATTTTCTATTCCCGATCTTTCCTTTATGGTAATAGGGGGATCATAGATCTCTGTTTTCAAACAAACAAAGTTGGCAAAGTGAGAACGCTGGTTCCGTTGCCGTTCAAGAAACGGAGCGCCAACTCGACGAGAAACCTGGTAAAAGCAATTCATTAGTAACAAATCGAAATAAGGATAGATTCATCCCAAAACATTATTCAATTCAAAATTAAAAAGAATAATTATTGAATAATTGAAAATTTGGATTATGAAATTACGAAACAGTCTCGATCTTTTGATAGCCAGAGTGAATGACTCATGGGTATGGGTCATGAACAGAAGACGAGTCAGTCAAGTCAGTTGAATCATTTGTTAATGAACGCTAACTACTCGCTCGAAAACCCGCCTTTTGACACCTTCCTTGATTTGATCTGCATGCGAATATCTCATTTAGCTTGCTGCGGGTACGGTACCATCAACGAGCTTCAAATCCAAAAGAAAACAATTCGCTCTTTAGAAAAATTCCTGATCCTGTAGAATCTGACCCATTTTCTCATTGAGCGGGGGGTACGAAATAAATCATATTTTTTTTTCATTTTTTGATCAAAAAAAAGTACTATGTGAAATCCTCGGCTTTTCCTCTTCCTCTATTCCTATCCCATAGGTACAACGTTTAGTTTAAATCAATAGAGAACTTTTCGTGAGGCTTTCCCAGGCGATGTTTTCTATTTACATGCTCATCTCTTAGAAAGAGCCGCTAAACGATCGGACCAGACATTTGCAGGTAGCTTGACCACTCGAAAATTGAGAAACAAGAAAAGATTTTTTAAGAAAAATATTTATCCGAAAAAAAATCTTAACAGTTACATCCAATCACAAACTACACGAAAGTTGCCCCTTTTTTTCAAACAAATCCAATGTTGGGCCAAGCGTTGCTAGCCAGCCGAAGGAAAAAAAGACTTTTCTAAACCAAAAATAAGGGCGAGAATGAAGAGAAGAAGGATTAGTAGTTGCCTAGCCGAGGAACTTGAGGGTGGTCTACAATCAGCAGAGTGCGGTCCCTGAGTTCAAGACGCTGCCTAAAACTCGTGTCGATCATAGAAAATCATTGATTTTTCAATGAAACAAACCTAAGAACTTGTTCCCTTCCGAACCACTATATGTTTTTGCATTTCGATACATAGGCGAAAAATGAATAGAATAAATACCATGATTCAAAAATAGGATAGATTTCAGGGAGAATGCCGCTGCTGTTAGTAACTCAATCATCACTCGTTTACAGATTCTATTCTGTAAAAGTACGATCTCATTTTAGCCTCTCACGGCATGTTTACTTTGAAAACTCACTTTACTTTGAGAGAAGGAAGAGCTCACTGACTCAATTGCTTAAGCTTCAAGGCTTAACTTGATCTAACTTACATACTCACAGGATTGCTAGCCCGAAAAGAGAACCCAAAAAGAGATGGAATTATACTCGATTTACCCCTAGCATGATTTCTTTTTAAAGTTTCATTTGTTATTAAGAAAGTAAATTTGAGAGACTTTTTACAGGTGAACTACTTCCTATTCGATTGCTTTAACAAAAGCGGAGTTCTTCCCGAAGTTCAAGACAAAGGAAAAAAAAAAGAGTTTCTCTATGGCCTGACATTCCCTCGTGAGTGCGGCACACACCTTTTTGTTTGTTTCGGAGCCGTTTTGGCGGAGCGTACTAAACCCACTATGTACCACATCAACGGGCGGCTCGCCTGAATGCCGAGTCTTTCTCCGCCGCCAACCTGCAAGATAAGGCCAAAAACTTGACACCGTCCGACAGAATAGCGATTTACAACAGAGCGATCGGGGACATCGAGCGAAGAGCTCCAATGCGCATATTCGGAGCTAGGCGGATGCGATAATCGCAGAAGCCGGATCAACATCATGACAACGACATTCTGAAAACAGTTGGGCCATCTACAATTGGTCTAATGTCCGAGTGCGTATGGCAGTACACTGAGAGCACCTTTCAAGTCGTTTATTCTGATCTAAGTGGTCCTATTCTATGTCCCGTGCTAGGAAGCACCTGATAACAGGGAAATCCAAGGATTGAGACTGGACTTTATAGGGAACAGCTCAGCAACAGGGCTAGAGAGTCAAACCCTTGATTTCTCTACAACGAAATGTGAGATATAAGCTAGAATCAAGTACCAAAAACTATGATGCTTATCCTTTCGCTTCGGGAGACCGGGGTGGGTGAGATACTCGCTACTAAGGGATGCCCGGACGAAGGCTGCGAATTGTATCTTTATATGTTGATTTCTAGTAACACATTTCTGACAACCGCGCCAAAAAGAAAGAGGACGAACTTAAGACATTGAAAGATGTGAACCGAGCAATTCTTCTTGTCAAGCATACGCGATAGTGTCCCCCATTTCGTTTCGCTTTTGAGCTTGTTCGAAGTCTACCGTCAAGGATCGGGGAATAGCTTATAAAATATCTGCGAAAGTCTTTCTCTTCTCTTATCTTAGCCCTTTTTCATAACGTTCTTTGGTGAGCTTTTTTTCCACTAATTTATGACCTTTGTCAGAAAACCTCTACTTTCCCCTTCTGGTGAGGAAGACAAGTGATCGCCCTCTCGGATGCGAGGGTCAAGAGATACAATTTATAACCCGACCCCGTTGTAGTACGTGGTGGGTGTCCAACACTCGGGAAGTCTACTCGATTGATGTGCCTAGATACTAGGAACCTCGGGAAGCACAATAGCCGGCTCGGGTACCCTCAACTCCGGATGCATGTATTGGCGTGCATTCCGGGGTAGAGCGTTGAGTTGAGCCTCGGCTCTCATCCGTTGCTCCCGTTCTCTTCTTGCCACCTCCTCTTGATTGTCCCTCTCAAGTTGCAATCTAGCCATATCGGCCCTAAGTCGAGCCAACTCCTCATCAACATGGAGAGCTTGATTCTCCATCCTTTTCCTTCTTCGGGCTTCCTTGAGAATACTTTCCGGATCACTCACAAACTCAAGCTCAAGTGTTCCTCGAGAGGAACGAGCTAGCATACACCTATGAAACAAAAACACAAACCAAAACAAATCAAAAACAAACAAAGGGTTTGGGCTATTCCCTCACCCAAATCACTACCAAAAACACAAGAAACTCACCAAATTGGCACTCAATGCACTTAGACTTCCCCGGCATCGGCGCCATCCTTTTGATCGCCCTATCGGATGCGAGGGTCAAGAGATACAATTTATAACCCGACCCCGTTGTAGTACGTGGTGGGTGTCGAACACTCGGGAAGTCTACTCGATCGATGTGCCTAGATACTAGGAAGCTAGAAAGGAGAGCATAAAACAAAGGAAAATAAAGAAAACAGTCGGGACCGACACTGAGGTCACGTCGGACCCGAGGTTGGCGACAAGAGGAAGTCGGGACCGACACTGGGTAAGTCGGGCCCGAGATAGCTGGGGATGTCGAACTCAAAGATTTTAAAAGTAGATCTTGGGCTTTTGGGTTCCTTCCCTAGTAGATCAAGGCTTTTCCACCCCAATTCAGGCAATGAGTGATGATCGGACTAGGATCGAGTTCTTTCGCCCTCGTTCCAACCACATCTACACCTCGATCCATGGGGAAATCCCCTTCGAAGCAAGGTCTTGAGATTTACACATGTTCACTTTCGCTACTTTGCCAATCTCAAGCCTTGATTCCCGACTTTCGCAAGGAATTGTAGCTCGATGTAGAGTGGGTTCCTTAGATCAAACACTCAAGGCTATGGAATTGGGGTTTCTAGCCTAAACCTAGCTAGGGTTTTCCCCCATAACCCAAGATCAAGGAGATCTACTCCATGTGACAAGCAAAGAAAGCAATCAAATCAAAAGAGAAAGCAATCATCATAATCAATCTCAAAACAAAGCAAGGGTTCATTCAAATCCAAAGCAATCCACAAATACAAATCAAGGGTTTTCAAATCCACAAGATCAAAGCAAATCAAAGCTAAACAATCAACAAAACCTATCAAGCCTTCCTCTCTCTTGGCCGATTCTCTCTCTCTTCCTCCTCTTCTCCTTCCTCCTTGCTCTCCAAGTATCCTCTTGGCTCCCTTGGAACCCCCCTTTTTGTGTGTGTGTGAGGGAACCCTTTCTTAGAAGACAAGAGGGCCTTTTATAGATTAGATGAGGGGCAAAAGTGGAAGTTCACAAATTCGTGCCTTGGAGCCCAAGTAGTCCGGTGACCGACTCGGACCGACACGGAGGAACCTCGGGCCCGAGGTACTGTGCAACTCGGTCCGAGGTTGGAAACTTCAAAGTCGGGTCCGACGTTGTCGCAACTCGGTCCTGACTTCGTTCCACCTTCTTCTTAGTTGGCTTCTCTTGTTCTTCTTCATGGCTTGCTTCTCTCTTTCCCGCTTTAGCTCGGCCTTTGCTCCATGTCTCGACCCTCCTTCAAATCGATCCTTGATTCATGCCAAATTACCTACAAAACACATAAAAGGTGCGTAGTCTCCGAATCTTATAGAAATACGGGAACTAAGCTAAAAAAGAACAAAACGCACAAGAAAAGGGGAAAAAGAAACATATTTACAAAGGAAATCACATATGAAAACACCAGCAAATAGAGAGACATCAAAATACCCCATACTTAAACTTGCTTGTCCTCAAGCAATAACAATCTAAGCAAGACCGAAACATAATCTTCAAGTAAAGCCTCGTATGAAAACACATTTTAAGCACAAGTGATCGATATTCAAGCAAGATTACATCATCACACGTGATTAAGTGTTCCAAGGAATAAAGTCAATGCAACTAAGCCTCACTTCAGGGATATGTGAATGTGTATCACTCATCATGTGTTTGGGTTTAGCAATGAACACTCAAGCTCAAAAATCATGCAAGTAAGGACTTTACTATTGAAGCTAATATCACCAATTCCTCCACCTAGAGATGCCTAATGCAAAGTACACAAAGAATTTCGAACTTGGCTCAATGGAGGTCCTCAAAGAGGTTCCATTCGGCCGGGTTGTAATGGGGCTTTTGGTATTTTTCAAGGTGGGAATTATTTGGTCTTGTGGTGCTTATAATGGGGATTGAACAACCTAAGCTCTCACCAATTTCACCAAATCCCACAATTACTTTCACACTCACCCAAAAGACTTAACATTTTCCTTTCAACCCAAAATTTCACTTAATATTCCACTTCATCTTTGCTCTTATGCTTTTTGTTGGATTTTCAACACTTTCTACATTTGGACCGACTTTCTTATGACATCGGGCCCGATGTTGCTTGTAACTCGGTCGGACCATTTTCTTCACTTAAGCTCTTTGCTTTATTCCACTTTATATTTCCAACATTTTCTTTCTTCCTTTTCTTTCTTTTTTTTTTTCAACAAAGATGCACTACCCACATGATTCATAACACCATTCCTTGCCCTTAAACCCAAGAGAATCTCAACTCTTCAAATACAATCCCAACCTCTCTTCTAAAGTCCAATCCCATAAGTGTCAAGTCATATAAGGCTAGGAATAATATTTTTGAGGAGTTTCAAACAAAGGCTTAGGCTAGAACGGGGCTACAATCAAAGGATTAACTTCATGGTAGGATATGGAACATTTATGTGACTAGAAGAATAAAGTTCAAAATCAATGTGACCATGCTAGGACAATTCTCATGACGGTCTTGGAAAATAGATAAACACCGCAATAGCAAGTTTTACTAAGCATGAATGAGCTAATTACACAAGAAACATGAGGGATATGCAAATATGATCAAGCATCCCTAAAATGGCCAAAAATCAATCTCACAAGGGTCACTCATACTTAGTTGCATAAGAACTCATCCTAGAACTCACATGCTCAATAAAACGAGCAAGGTATCATGATCATATCAAAAGCAACATCATTTTAAGAGGCTAAACTATCCAAAAATATGCAAAGGAATTTACATGCTCACATCATCATTAGCTTTTATTTTGGCAATCTAAGATGGGAATTTCTAGTCCAAAACCTACAAAACACAAAATCTTTTTGTTGTTTTTAACACAATTTTTCAATTTTTTTTTTATGGATTTTAACAAACATAAACAAGTGAAATCATGAACACACTTACCCCCACCCCATACTTAAAATTTTTGATGTCCCCATCAAACAAGGAAATCAAAACTTAAAAGCAAGAGAGAAGAGTATGAAAAGCTCACAATTTCTTATTCTTCAATGGCATGTATAGAATCACTCGAAGGGGTTGTCACGTCTACGTCCTCTTTGGAGCCTTGCTTGTCGCTCCCTCTCGTACACTTGCTCTTGGTAGAAGTCTTGTGGTGGTGGTTGAAGTTGAGGCTCCGGGCGTGTCCATTGGTCCTCACGGGAAGGGAAGTTCCCGCTCATCCACGTGTTGTAGCTATCTTGGACCCGCCACCTTTGATCTTCCACCTCTCTAAGCTCCTCCACCTCTCGCCTAGTGTAGCCGAGGGCTCGGTTCATCTCTTGTTGGGTAACTTGGAAAGAACTTTGTTGTTGAAGCATTTGTTGTTGTTGTTGGTACATTTGTTGTTGTTGGAGATTCACTTGATGGACCTCTTAGAGAGCATTTTCTTGTTGAAGTTGGAGGTGGGCCATTTGGTTGGCTAAGAAGGACATGTCCACCGGTTGTTGTTGCTCGGGAAACACCATTCCCGGACCGTACCATTGGGCATAGCCTTCATAACCGCCACCTTGGAATTGCTCTCGCCTTGCACCGCTCCCTTCTCCTCGTTCATAATGCCTCGGGACCTCACCACCATGGAATGAAGTGGACCGACGTTGAGGGAAGTCGGGCCCGACTTGGTGTGTACCTCGGTCCGCTAGTGTTGGAGCTTGGTGCGTGGCTCGGAGGTCGGCCATCAAGCCTTGGAGGCGCTCATCTTCTTCACTTTGCCCTTGATCGACATCCATGTCCTCCCCACGAGGCGCAAACACGAAGTTGTCTTGGTCGGAATCCGGTGTAGATGGAGGGGAAGTAAACCGAATGTGTTGAGATTGTTGTCGCCGCCCCTCTCTTGCACCTTCGGGGTCACCAAATGAGTGTGGCTTGCCGGCCCACACTTGGTACCAATTTTGATACCGAGAAAGATCATAGAGGTTGTGCACTAACCGGATCGACACACCATCATAGTTTGAGTGAGGGGCCAAGGAAATCATGTAGAGATTCTCTTTGATGATGTTGGCCTTCTTGAAATACTTCATGTTCATGAACTCAACACCATTCGGAGCCGGAGAATACTTGTCAAGGTCAACTCCTAGACGCATGGCGAGCCTTGCTATCATCCCGCCGAAGTAGATCCAAGAGGAACTTTGTAAGTCCCGCACCATCTTGACCCACTCCCATGCAAGGTTCATGGGCTTCTCGGTGTTGAAGAGCATCTCATGGAGCAACATGATCTCCTCCTTCATCGGCTTGCTCAACTCATGACGAGCATAGATTGCACACCCCAAGACTCGCACCATGACCCGAAAAAGAGGGCTAGCAATCTTGGTTGTGGAGGCGCCCTTTTCCATCTCACTCTTCCCGGCCACATGACGCCACACTTGGTTCACCTTCTCATTGTTGACGTCGGCCTCTTCTCTTGGGCATGGAAACCCGAAGTAGGTAGCCAAATCCCTAAGAGTGAGATTGTGGTCCTCGTTGCCCAATCGGAAAGTAATCGCCCCTTCCTCATCCTCCACATTATCATAAGTGCACTCGAATGTGGCCATAAATTCCGAGGTAAGGGCGGGGTAGTGAGTGTTGTTCCACCTTAGCATTCCATTAAGACCGATGTGGGAGTAGCATCTTGGAAGGGCTTGATCCATGTCCATCTTCCTCACGACTTCCCAATAAAGCCACCTCGTGTGGTGCTCAAGCGCCATATATCTTTCATAATTCTCCACTTGCTCATCATCCTCCAAATAGACATCATCCAACTTCGGCTCTTTCCTCGTCTTCTTGGACTTCTTCCTTGGCCTTTCCACATGAGAGGATGAAGCTCTTGTCTCCATTGTACCTACACACATCCAAACAAAAGGATCCAAGATAAACTCCATACAACCCAACAAAAGCACTCATCAACACACAACAACATTCCAACACAAAGGGGACCCCATACTTAGTCTCTAGACTCACATGCATCTCAATCCAACATAAATCATCATGGACATCTTCTAACAATAGCTAAGCAAATAGTCATTCTACATCATGATTAGGCTATAGCCAACAATTAAACACATGAATCCACATGATATCATAAGAAGAGTTCAAAAACAACAAGGATCGACTTCCAACCTATGTCGGGCCCGACGTACTCAACCTCGGTCCAACTTGTTGGACCGACTTCCACAACTCGGGCCTGACTCTCCTGGGCACGTCGATCTCGACCTAGTTCATGCTTCGACTCTAACCTCGAATCAACCCAAATCATTCTATCATGCACTTAAATTTCAAATTCAACCATCAAACATCCCTAATCGAAGTTCTAAATGGATCTAAGCATGCATAAACAACTTTAAAGCTCAATTTCACAAATCATGCAAATCCACCATTGATGCTAAAGCTCAAGCTCTCAATCAAACATGGCATTACTCAATCTACGCAATGAAAGCACAAAATTTTCAAAGAAATAAGTAGAGATCGAGTAACACATACCGGATTCGAAGAGTATTTGAACTTTTGAAAAAATAAGCAACTTAGAACTCAAATTTCCTAGATCTAGATCTAGATGGGGGACGAAGGACTATATTGAACTCGAGATTTCTACTTGGATTCGGGTTTGGGAGGCCTTTTTGTGGTTGGAACGAGATGAAGTGGGATGGATGGGGATCGAGTATGGTGAGGGTAGGGCGGCCAACTTTGAGAGTTTTTGAGGGAGAGGGGTTGTATTTTGGGAATGGTAGTTGATATGAAGATGATAGGTAGGTGGGGGTTGGTATTTAATGGGGGAAAGGGACAAATTAGGTCAAGGGCAAAATTGGCATTCCAACTAGTCGGATCAAGTTGGACCGACTTCATGGACCGACGTCCCTATGTCGGGCCCGACTTACCTGGGCTCGATGTGGGAGTATTCGGGTTGCCAATTTTACTCCATCCTCATGCAACTTCTTTCCCATATTTCCATTTAAATATTTCACCTCAAATCCTACACAACCTTGAAGGATGCACAACACCATAAATCCACAAAACACTAGATAGGGATTGGCTAGAGAAAAGCTAAGCTAAACTAAGAAAATCAAACTAAAATTACGAAAAGAAAGCTACTAGCTCGGGTTGCCTCCCGAGAAGCACTCGTTTAGAGTCACTAGCTTGACTTCCTAACCTCAACCTTATGGCGGGTGAAACACGGTGAATTGCTCGCCATTGTTATGCCCATTCCCATTGCCTTCATACCCATAAAACCACCAACGATGGTCTACATAGGCATGGCTCTCCGATCTCGGGCCTATCTCATCATACTCCTCCAACGGATGAGATTTCTCCTCCTTGCTTACTCCATCATGTTTTTCTTGTCCTACACCATAGTCATCCAAAGTATTCCTAGGAGATTCTACCAATTCACCTTTTAAATCACTAAGGCAAATATAGGAGTCTCCTAAGTCATCATTCAAATCACTCAAGCAAATGTAAGAATCAAAATTTTGGGAAGAATTGTGATCTTCACCAACATTAAAAGGATATGAGTAAGGATACTCTTCATCTCCTCTTGAGCTAGCATTGTTCCTTGACTCATCTTGATCCTTAAGTTGCTCCAACAACTCCCTCACTTGTATTTGTGCATTGAAGCTTTCATCACCCCTTAAAGCAACAACCTCCCTAGCAACTTCCACTTCTTCACATTCTCTCTTGGCACTCTCTTCAAGTTTAAGAATGGCCAAGGCGTCCGGCTCATTCAAAGCTTTGTTGAAGTGAAAATCAACCTTCTCTTCCCCAATCTCAAAGGACACCTTCCCGTTCTTGACATCAAACCTTGCCCCCGCCGTAGCTAAGAATGGTCTCCCTAAGATTATTGGAACCAAGGGATCCTCATGCATGTCCAAGATAATGAAATCATCGGGGATAAAGTATTTTCCAACCCTCACCGGGACGTCATCCAATATTCCTTTGGCCTTGATGATGGAACCGTTGGCCATGGTTAGGGACATATCGGCCGGCTCCATTTCACCCAAATTTTCTCTTCTCCAAATGCTAGCGGGCATCACCGAAACACTTGCCCCAAGGTCACATAAGGCTTGGAAATTTTGAGACCTCACACCAATGGTTATAGCAAAACGACCGGGATCTCCTAGCTTTTGTGGTAACTCCAAGGTCTTGACTTCATCTTGCATTTCCACTATGGACCTCTTCTTGCTCAAAATCTCCTTTAAAAACTTGGCATAAGATGGCATCTCACTCAATGCGTCGGTGAACGGGATGGAGATGTTCAAGCCTTGCAAGAGTTTGAGAAACCTCTTGAACTTGTTCTCAACAACATCTTTTGGCTTCTTCGAGGGATATGGGAGAATTGTTGCACCTTGAATCTTGCTTGGATCAACTTCTTTGGACTTCCCTGCTTCATTTGCAACACTTCCTGGTTGGACGGACTTGGGCACCATGTCGGGCCCGATGTTGCGAATCTCGGTCCTGGGCAGAGGGGTTAGATCGAGGTCTGTGTACGTCGGTCCCGAGTTGCTCTCAACCTCGGTCCGTGGTGAAGGAGTCAATCTTCTTGCTGGGTCGACTTCGGGGAACGTCGAACCCGACTTGTTGGGTAAGTTGGTCCGACTCTCTTCACTCTTCTTAGGCTCGTGTGGCTCAGGTAGGTTTCGGCCACTTCTCAATCCAATTGCCCGGACTTCATTTTGATTGTTTTGAGCTCGAGGATTCTCCTCGGGTTGGCCCGGAAGTCTCCCATTCTCTCTCGGGGCTTGAGTCGCAATTTGAGCAAATTGATTGTCGACTTGCCTCCTCCATGCACCAAACTCATTGAATTGGGTCCTCATCTCCTTGAACCCATCTCTCATCTCTTGAGCAAATGTTTGTAACTCATTGAATCCCGGTGGTCTATATGGTGGTGGCGGCGCCCTTGGCTCGTTTTGGTTGAAGTTGTTGTTGTATCTTTGAGCTTGACCGTTGTTCCACCGGCCATTGCCACCATTGTTGAAGTTGCCTCTTCCACCGAAATTTCCTCGAACATAGTTTGCCTCCTCAATTCGCTCGGCCAAGCGCACTTGGCTCTCATTCGGACAAACTTGTGTAGCATGTGCAAAGGATCCACACTCCTCACAAGCTCTAGCATTTTGCTTGTAGTAGTGGACTTGCCTCTTAAGCTTGCTCACTTCACCTTCAAGGAATTGGAGCTTCACATCCCTATCAATGTCTTCTCCCTTTGGATCATATAACTTCCTTGCACCTTCACCTTGAACTTTCACCTCCTTGCTAGCTTGACTCACCGCATACATGGCCTCATAATCGGATAGCTTGTCAAGTAGGTCCCAAGCTTGATCCGGTGTCAAGTCTATGAACCCACAATCGGTGTGGAGATTGAGCTTGTCCTTCGTTACCGGATTGATACCTTGGAAAAAGATGTCTTGAAGCACATATGGTTGTTGGCCATGAGTAGGACATTGGCGCAACATCTCCTTGAAACGGTCCCATGCTTTGAAGAGAGGCTCATTCGGACCTTGTTGAAAACTTGCAATCTTCCTTCTTAGCTCGGTTGTCTTTGAGGGCGGGAAGAACTTCATCAAGAAGGCATCATAGAGTGTCTTCCAAGTTGTGATTGACCTAGGAGCTTGGCTCTCGAGCCAATGTGTGGCCTTGCCCCCAAGTGACCATTTGAACGCCTTTAGAAGCACATACTCCAATGTCTCCTCGTCGGTAGAGATCGTCTCACACATGTCCACAAATCGTTTAACATGCTCTATGGGACACTCATGTGGACGACCCTCGAATTGATCACGCTTGATGAGGGAGATGAATTGCGTCTTGATCTCAAAATTCTTGGCAACCTCGGGAAGCACAATAGCCGGCTCGGGTACCCTCAACTCCGGATGCATGTATTGGCGTGCATTCCGGGGTAGAGCGTTGAGTTGAGCCTCGGCTCTCATCCGTTGCTCCCGTTCTCTTCTTGCCACCTCCTCTTGATTGTCCCTCTCAAGTTGCAATCTAGCCATTTCGGCCCTAAGTCGAGCCAACTCCTCATCAACATGGAGAGCTTGATTCTCCATCCTTTTCCTTCTTCGGGCTTCCTTGAGAATACTTTCCGGATCACTCACAAACTCAAGCTCAAGTGTTCCTCGGGAGGAACGAGCTAGCATACACCTATGAAACAAAAACACAAACCAAAATAAATCAAAAACAAACAAAGGGTTTGGGCTATTCCCTCACCCAAATCACTACCAAAAACACAAGAAACTCACCAAATTGGCACTCAATGCACTTAGACTTCCCCGGCATCGGCGCCATTCTTTTGATCGCCCTATCGGATGCGAGGGTCAAGAGATACAATTTATAACCCGACCCCGTTGTAGTACGTGGTGGGTGTCGAACACTCGGGAAGTCTACTCGATCGATGTGCCTAGATACTAGGAAGCTAGAAAGGAGAGCATAAAACAAAAGAAAATAAAGAAAACAGTCGGGACCGACACTGAGGTCACGTCGGGCCCGAGGTTGGCGACAAGAGGAAGTCGGGACCGACACTGGGTAAGTCGGGCCCGAGATAGCTGGGGATGTCGAACTCAAAGATTTTAAAAGTAGATCTTGGGCTTTTGGGTTCCTTCCCTAGTAGATCAAGGCTTTTCCACCCCAATTCAGGCAATGAGTGATGATCGGACTAGGATCGAGTGCTTTCGCCCTCGTTCCAACCACATCTACACCTCGATCCATGGGGAAATCCCCTTCGAAGCAAGGTCTTGAGATTGACACATGTTCACTTTCGCTACTTTGCCTATCTCAAGCCTTGATTCCCGACTTTCGCAAGGAATTGTAGCTCGATGTAGAGTGGGTTCCTTAGATCAAACACTCAAGGCTATGGAATTGGGGTTTCTAGCCTAAACCTAGCTAGGGTTTTCCCCCATAACCCAAGATCAAGGAGATCTACTCCATGTGACAAGCAAAGAAAGCAATCAAATCAAAAGAGAAAGCAATCATCATAATCAATCTCAAAACAAAGAAAGGGTTCATTCAAATCCAAAGCAATCCACAAATACAAATCAAGGGTTTTCAAATCCACAAGATCAAAGCAAATCAAAGCTAAACAATCAACAAAACCTATCAAGCCTTCCTCTCTCTTGGCCGATTCTCTCTCTCTTCCTCCTCTTCTCCTTCCTCCTTGCTCTCCAAGTATCCTCTTGGCTCCCTTGGAACCCCCCTTTTTGTGTGTGTGTGTGAGGGAACCCTTTCTTAGAAGACAAGAGGGCCTTTTATAGATTAGATGAGGGGCAAAAGTGGAAGTTCACAAATTCGTGCCTTGGAGCCCAAGTAGTCCGGTGACCGACTCGGACCGACACGGAGGAACCTCGGGCCCGAGGTACTGTGCAACTCGGTCCGAGGTTGGAAACTTCAATGTCGGGTCCGACGTTGTCGCAACTCGGTCCTGACTTCGTTCCACCTTCTTCTTAGTTGGCTTCTCTTGTTCTTCTTCATGGCTTGCTTCTCTCTTTCCCGCTTTAGCTCGGCCTTTCCTCCATGTCTCGACCCTCCTTCAAATCGATCCTTGATTCATGCCAAATTACCTACAAAACACATAAAAGGTGCGTAGTCTCCGAATCTTATAGAAATACGGGAACTAAGCTAAAAAGGAACAAAACGCACAAGAAAAGGGGAAAAAGAAACATATTTACAAAGGAAATCACATATGAAAACACCACCAAATAGAGAGACATCAACAAGGTTTTCATTCATGTTGACTTCCCCTGCTCAAATAACCAAAAAGAATGTAAAGCATTAAGGTCGGTCTGGAGTTGCTGACTGATCTTCGAGCATCAGCAGTTTTTTTTTCCGGTTTTAGGCGAGAGATGCTGAAAACATTCAATGAGATGGCACCGGCCTGGAAGGATCGTCTCAACCTTCATTCCGAAGATTAGCTTCCGGAGGTGATCGATAGGATAAAGACCTGGAACGGTCACATCTCTGGTCGGATGAATAGAGGACCGAACGACTTGGGTTTTCACGAGCGTTGGCGGGTCCTGGAGTGCCTGTCAAGGGCACTAGCGCAACTCTCCTTATCAAGAAACAACTCTCCTCTCGTCTCGCTCGCTAGGATCCAACAACGACTACTGTACTT
Source organism: Fallopia convolvulus (assembly GCA_964016875.1). NCBI lineage: Eukaryota > Viridiplantae > Streptophyta > Magnoliopsida > Caryophyllales > Polygonaceae > Fallopia > Fallopia convolvulus. The sequence goes on from OZ024732.1 coordinate 20,662,628, forward strand.
ACTAAAACCCGGTTACAGGGTGGTCGTAGATCACCTGAAAGCGAAATATTGGACTAGAAAAGTTGGAGTGATCAAGGCCGTTAGGTGAGAATAAAGAAAGTTTTTGGACAAGACAAGAAAAGAACTCGCCCTTTGACACCAAAGGATAAGAGTTGATTGCTGGCGATGACTTAGTGAATAAAATGAAAGAAATTTCTCGAATCGAGTTTCGACTAACGCAAAGCCAACGAGTTCGGTCAAACAACATAAGGAGTCTAAGGGTAGGCAATCGCTTAGATTGGAATAGACGAGCGTATGCTGCTGATCTTTAGTCCCCGAAATGTCTGATGCGTTCTCACCTGCTGGCAAGATGGGTCAGAAACATCCTCCTCAAATGGATCCTCGTCTGGATCAACAACCAATTGTTCAGTCTCAACATCAACGCGATCGAAAGGGTTCACAACGAGTTCAGTCTATAATGACGGAACGTTTACACCGGAGCGGTTTGTCTCCATGGAACGAGTATTCACTACCACTTATAGCGCGAAGTCAGCCCAGAAGAGAGCTTAGACAACGGTTACACCTGAGGAGTTTGTTTCCCCGACGAGGCGAAGACCCGGAAAAGGGGAGCCTAAAACTACCACTCAACCTATCATACATAAAAGTGCAGTGCGGTTTCTAGAAATTTAAAACCCGATTTCCTCCATAAATTCTCCGATCCAAATGGCAGAGAAGTTTTCATATTTATACCTTTTCTTGTTGGAGGGGAGACCGTCCGTAAACTACCAAAGAAAAAAGGGTAGACCACTGCGATGATAAGTCTTGCCCACTGCGTTTAACCGATGGATGGGACGCGAGTGATCGTAAGTCCCTCGCCTTCACTTCACTGCCACTGCTTCCACTCCAAGCAGGAATCGAATCTGCGCTAGCAGATCAAGTCACAAGGACCAACGAGGAGAGTGTTGGGACATACCTATGGCCGTGTACACCTATGATTGACACGCTCTATCTCACGCTATAGAAGGAAAAGTTTACCAAAGATACTCCCGAGCCCAAGACGGTGCCCCCTCAATCATCGTTTCTTCCTTCGTAGTCAAATCTGATAATACGCTTCGGCTTTTTTCACCCCATTTAGTTCCAGATTTATAAAGAATACGACAACGGGGACTTGCGTATTTGCAGGAAAAGTCATAAAGTAAACCTTCGAGGAGACACCCCTCAATTCACCTTTCGTTCCCATATGCGTCGGCTTATTCTAAATCGACATATACAGGTTCTCCCAACTCAACAGGTTCCCTTTATTTCGACGGTAGTAAGGTAAGCTGGGAAACTACCGGCTTTCGTTGCTCATACTGGGATTGCTGTGTTTAGTCGGTTACCTGCCTCCCACTGCCAATTGGCTCGGTCATTCGGTCAGCTACTATCTATCTATAAAGGAAGCGGTGCCTCCCCCTAGGATCGATACTACTTTGCCTGCTCTCGGGTTATCACCTTTTTTAATTAACAGCCTAGCCTGGTTGTGCTCTCTTTGGACGTCTACTTAGCGTAATCACAAACAACTTAGCTTTTCCTTCGAGGAAAGGACTTGACTTGATCTGGCTAGTATATAATTCTTACTGTTCGAGAAGGCTTTCTAAAACCAAGTCCCAGGGTCAAGGTCAATCAATCCGGTCTCCGTCTGGCAGTAGGTCGCCAAAGAAGTCAGTGAGAGCCCGGGGAAGAGGCATATTTTTTGAAAGAAAGAGCGGTTCGGTCAGAAGAATCTACCGCGCACTTCAATCCAATGACCAAGCTTTTTTCAAGACGAATCTCTTTCTATTTCTATACTCAATTACGTCCGGACGTGAAGGTCTCCCCTCATCCGGCTCTCTGTAGGAGAATCTCCACTCACTGCTATCTTTAGATCATGAGCCTAATGAGTCGACCAATTTCTCTACCCTACTGCCTATTTAAACCCTTCAATAGTCACCTTGTTGCTCACTTTTCTCAAATCATAAACTCCAAATTTAGAGAAAGAAGAGTTGAAGAGATGCTTGAGTCATTGTCATCAAGCTGGTAAAAAGTCTCGGGCGGCGAGCTAATCTCGACGACGATGTAGGAGAAAGAGCGAGTTTCTAGGTCCAAGGGAACTTAGGAGAAGGGACAGAAGAGAGAGTGTGAGAGAGAGAGAGGTTTGAGTTTCGCTTTGTCTTGATTGTGAGCGTTCACCGGGTTATGGTCGAGAGAGTGCATTAGTGTTGCCTAGGGAGAGAGTCCTAGAAGGAACAGAGAAGTTTGTAATCTGCCTTGTAACCTGAAGGGAACTAAGCAATAAAGAAAAGGTAACTCATTCGAAAATCCTCCAAGATAAAGGTAGAGGTTTACTCACGCGATTAGTTGATTACTGTGGGGTTCCTCTATAATGTAACTGTCTCTAGTATTTTTAATTACCCGCATACTTGTTTATTCCGCTGTGTGTGGGGATTTTTCGATACAGTTTCCATAATTGTGTTCGACTAACCTAAGATCCAACAATTGGTATCAGAGCAGGCGCTCTTGATCTTGGTTAGTCTTTGTAGGTACTTAGGAAAATGGCTCAGGAACTCACGAAGATCGGACATGGGAACAACAAGCCTCCCAGACTCATCGCTGGACGCATTGAAAACTGGCAGATCAAGATGAGAGACTGGATGAGGAGTCATGCTTATCAAGCATGGTGTGTCATGGAGCATGGGAACTTCGAGGCAATGGAAATATTTAGAACGACTTGTCCAAATGGGGTCCAACCGAATGACAATGGATGGAGGCCAACTACAAGGCCAAGTTGTACCTCAACAATGCGATGTGCAAGCAAGAGAGTGATAGAGTGGCTAATTTGGAGACAACCAAGTGTTGGGAGGGTTCTTGACAACAAATAAATTTATATCAAGACTCCGCTATGTATAGCAGATTCAGGTTCGTCCACAGGGAGAGAGTCAGTGCTAAGTTTTGTTACTTATCACGCAAGCAATCAACAAAAAGTAAGGGTTTTTATCAAAGGAAAGAGATTTCTAGGGTTAAGGTGTCACCACAACAACAATCACGCATGCAAACGCTAATGAAACATAAAGATCATGATTTTATAACATAAAGGTGTCAACTTTCGTCAACCTAAGCAAGTAAATCAATGAACTTTCGTTCAATCAGTAAACTTACTATCTAAATTCTTATACATCAACTAGGATAGATCCACTTTCACTTCAAAACCCTAAATTGACTATTCTGATTCAAGGTTTCCGCTTTCTCTTCAACTATGAATGAGAAATTACTTTCAACTTTCGTTCAAGGATTAAGAACAAGTGAATAGATTCATGCAATAAAAATAATCAAGACATGATCATAAACAAGCATGCACAACCATTGTTGGGTTTAACCCCAACCTTAGAGAGGAAGACTACTCACAAAGCATAATTAAAGAACAACTGAATTAAATAAAAGAGAAAGCTTACAACCGAATCCACAACGATAGTTCTTTCCCACAAAACGTGTCTCTTCTCCCTCTCACATGCCTCTCTTCTCTCCTTACTTGCCCTCCAAGGCAATTGATTGTGTAGAGAAAAACAAAGGGTAGACAAGAGTATTTATAGAGAAACTAAACTAGCTTAAATCTATCTATAAGGAAATAATATCTTCTAATAAGATATATCCCTTCTATCTATCTAATAAAATACAAGGAAATAGGATAAACTCTTTTAACTCACGCCGACTCGTTCTTCGCTGCGACATGGGTTATGATGCGTCCCTCGTTTGGGATGCTTAGGATCGATCGTTGGCTTGAGTAGTGGGTCTCAATTAGGCGTAGCGGAAGGCTTGATTGATTGAATTAATGGCACGAACAAGTGTAAGCAATGAGAACTCGAGAACTTTGAGAAATTAATGGTGGCGGCACAACACAAGAAGGGAAAATAAGGAGAAACATCTACTTTAATTAACCCTAATATGTGTGTTGAATTGAAAACATATGCCACGCTCCCTTATATAGATAGGCCCGTCTCCACCGTAAGGCCTCCGAGGACGTAGATCGTCTCGATCCCTGTCGCGCCGTCCATGCGTGTCGTGCGTGCGACCCGAGCCATAGACTCGATCGTACTCGGTGCGATGCTTGGCAAGGTGCGGCGGCGGGATCCAATCCGAAGGCCGGTTGTCATGTTCTTACGGATCCTGCACATTTGGATGCTCAAACGAAGATTCATTAGAATAATCCGAGAACTCATCGTACTCGTTTTCAAACTCCGAGAACGGACTACGAGCACTTTGATGCCCGAGGTCGTCCTCAACTCTATAGGCGTCGGCGTCGTAATACTTCGCCCCGTGTTTCCGCTTTGGGGTTTTGTACACATACGCCGGCGACTTGTTCTTTTTCTTTCTTTTGGGATCCCCACTCGTATGTCGATGTCTATACTCCTCGGAGTTGTACTCCTCATCGGAATATACGTCATACACTTGTGTGTCCCTATAATCTCGCGCCATTTGATAGCGATCTGCGGTCCGGGGACCACCATCGTGCCGATCATATTGGCGACTTTCTTTGATCGACTCCATGCGTTGCATGGTGCCGAATTGTGATGAAGGCTGGGCGTTCTTCTTCCCCTTTGCGTTGGCACGAGCCACGTCCTCCGCGGACACGCTTGGCACGCCATGGATCTCGGAAGCTAGGCCATGCGTCGGCGGCACGGTGTGCTTCGATTGGGTTTGTCTCGCTGCCAAAAGGCGTTCGAGCTCTTCTATGCGCGCCACGGCTTCGGGGTTCCACCCCTCTCGATTTTGGGTAGGGTTTTGGCCCTCGGTGGGGTTGTTGTTTCCACCGTCTCCCGACTCCGACATTGTACCTATGGTAACACCAGTCATCGAAGCAAGTAAGAAGTTCACAAGCAACTAAACAAGAGTTACAGTTTGCTTAAGTCAAGCCGACCCTTGTGTTCAAACCACACGTTGAAGGATTGGCAAGGCTAAAGGTCACTCAAACTCGATCAAAGAATTGGATCCGAAAATTACAATGCAAGCGAAGCAAGACAAGGCAAGTCCGAAACCAACAACGCAAGGCAAGCAATGATGTGAAAGAAAGTTGCGAGATTTGTAAGCAAAAGTGAAGGATCTTGCCTTATTTTGGCTTGTGATCTTCACGAGTTTTTTTTTTAATCCAATCGACTAGTTACCTTATTTTTGCTTTATAGTCGAAGAACAATTTTTTTTTTGTAACAAGCAAGTCGGACTAGGTTTTCTCCTCTAGAACCGATTTAAGCAATTAGATTATCAACACGCAATCAATCACACGAAGCACAAGAGAAATTGGCAAAACAAGTCCTAAGTTCATGCAACTAGCAAGACAAAGCAACAACTTCACCAAAATCAATAGATCGAATGAGTTAGGTTACGGTTGAGATTTTTTTTTTGAATGAATTACGAAGCAAAGAAAAAATTTTGGGACCCTAGATGGCGGATGTGCGAAGTGGAGGATGAATCTAGGGTTTAAATTGGCGGAAAGACGTGTGAGAATGAACTAGAAGGGTTGAACGAGACTTACTCAAACCTTGGCTCTAATGCCTGTTGATGCGTCCCTCGTTTGGGATGCTTAGGATCGATCGTTGGCTTGAGTAGTGGGTCTCAATTAGGCGTAGCGGAAGGCTTGATTGATTGAATTAATGGCACGAACAAGTGTAAGCAATGAGAACTCGAGAACTTTGAGAGATTAATGGTGGCGGCACAACACAAGAAGGGATAATAAGGAGAAACCTCTACTTTAATTAACCCTAATATGTGTGCTGAATTGAAAACATATGCCACGCTCCCTTATATAGAGAGGCGGCTGAAACAAATCCAAAGAAACCCTAAAAATAGTGGCGGCGCGCCTAGGGCAAGCATGCAAGCTTAGGCCCAACGGCGCGGTCCAAAAGTGGTCGGCGCAAGGCCCATAAATGTCCTTCTAAATGTGTAAAACTAACAATAGTAATGTTACATAATAGAAAGTATGAATAAAAGTACTAAAAATGGATAGGTCGTCCGTGACCGTGCCGGGAGTGTCACGACAAGGTTGTCGCGACACTGGCAAGGCTGGGACTCGGCGCTAGCGAAGTCACGGTGCGCGTCGGGGCGCTGGCGAGGTCGCTGGCACGACGCGGGACGCTGGTGACGGCGCTAGCGAGGTCTCGAGGACTTGAAGTTCGCCGATGCTTCCGAGAACCTCAAGTTGAGACTCGATCCCGAGGTCCGATGCGAGAACCTCAAATGTGGCTCCGAGGTCTTGGCGAAGGCTGGAGGCGACCTCGGCTTGCGATCCGATGCTCGAGGATGGCGCGCCTTGACAAGGTTGATCCGAGAGCTCGAAGCGAGGTTCCTCGGCGCCGATGGTGGTGATGGTGCCGAGCGAGGTAGCGGTGTAGGGCGCGTCGTGGCCTGCGGAGAGGCGCGCCACAAGAGACCTCGTTGCGTCTTGGATTGCTCGAGTCCTGGCACGAGTGATGGGGCCATCCGAGCGAAGTGTGAATGCGTCGTCCTCTTGGCTAGCATCCATGACGGGGGTCGCATCAGGTTACCTCGTTACCGAGTTGAGAGCCTCGTTACCGACCTTGTTCAGCACTTCGAACAGCTTTGAGTAAATATTGTGTACCGGGTTCGTTACAACTCCGTTTGACTCGATTCTTTTTCCTATGTCTTTGTAACGAATTTCTGTATCTCTTTCCAATCTCAAACTTGATCTTCAATGACTTTATTTGAGCACTTAATCTTCATCTTCACTTCATTCCTTGAGCTTTTCCTTAAGTGTTTCTCCTCGGTTTTGCTCTTTTCCTCAAAAGTTCTCCAAATAGCTTCTAAATACCTACAAAACACCACCAAAGCTTATGTAGACTCCATATCTTAAAGAAATACAAATACCTACACAAACGACTCAAAACAAAATACAAAACTAAAGAAAAAGACTCAAACTCACAAAAACACACCCCAAAAACACGACTAAAAAGGAGGACATCAAAATACCCCATACTTAAGCTTGCTTGTCCTCAAGCAACCAACTAGACATCAACCAAAATCAACAACACATATATCAAGTCAACTCCCTTATCAAAAAGCAACATCAAAGCACAAGTAGAAATAAATAGACAAGTGAATCTAATGTCATCACACATATATGCAACCTCAAGAAAAAGCAACCAAAAATCCAACCTCACAAGGGTAATGTGTTTCACTCAACTCTCAAGTGTTTGGGTTTATAATAACAACTCTCAACTCAATCCAATATGCAAAAATCAACATAGTCATTGTTACTTATATCACCAAACTCTCCACCAGAGATGTCATAAAACATAAAAGTCATTAAGAGAACTTAGGCTCAATGAAAAACTTCATAGAAGTTTCCATTCGACCGGGTTGTAATGGGGCTTGGTAATGACAATAAGGCCTGAAAATATTTTGGCTATGTGGTGCTAATAATATCTGGGAATCAAAGACTCCTAAAATCTCACACATAATCCAAAACTCTCAAGAGATAACAAAACTCTCTCAAACATTATGCACACTTATTTCTTTCAACCCCTTTTAATATCTCAACTAATCTTGCCTACAAACACTTAGGAAAATTTGGCTCATGCACAATGTTTTCACTTTTCAACTCCTTTTTTTCAGCTTTTTCTTCTTCCCTTTTGAATTTTCTTTGATTTTTTTCTGTTGGGAAGTTCAGTACCGAACCCTTCTAGGTCGGTAACGAGGTCTACTTCATGATTTTCCTTTACTTTCACTTTAGTTTCTACTTTTTTTGTAAGTGCATTCAGGGAACCAAACTCCTTTTTACATAACACTTGCTTTTTGTAAGATTTTCAAATACCCAACCCATATTACCCCACACTTGAATCAAACAATCTTACTTCTCAAAACCATCACAATAACCAACACTAAGTCCTAATCCCCGGATAGGGTCAAGCTTATATCGGCTAGGGAATATTTTTGTGGAGCTAAAAATAAAAGGCTTAAGGCTCAAATTGGCTATCAAAAAGAGGATAATGATAAGGGTGGATAAGGAATAATAGGGCTTATGAAAAACAAGTTCTCTATCATCTGGTGACTTCATATGTAATGAACTAATATCTCATGTTGGTCTCAAGAAATAGATAACCATATCAATGACAAGAGATAATATGCATAAGGAGAGTAAATCACACAAGAAAAGAAGAGGGATTTTTGTTGTTCTCCCTATAAGGCCAAAAATAACTCTCAAGGTAGAAATTTTTGTTGGATTTCAGTTACTTCTACCTAAGATCATATGTGCTCAATTTCATCACATGCTAAATATCCACATAAACATGATTTAGGCAAAGATATCCAAACATGCTATGTAATTACATGATCAAGCAAGTTAAAGCATATCATAGGACATCTAAATGGAATATTATCAATCCTAAAAACACAAACAAGAACACAAAAAACTGAGTTACCTTTTCCCATACCACATATTTAAACCAAATAGTGTCCTCACTATTTAAAACAAAGACATAAAAATAAAGAGGGAAAAGAAAAGGGAACTCATAAAATAATACTGAAGCTGTTTGAAACCATTGATCACTTGAGGAGTATTGCTGAATTTTTGTTCGGTTCGGTAGAGGTCGGTACCGACCCAAAGGGGGTCGTTGCCGAGCTTGTTGTATGCTTGTACCGATTCTTCTTGATTTTAGCACTTCTTAACATCTTGTACCTGAGTCACTTTAGAAAAACTTCTATCCTACTACACTAATCTAACCTAAAAACAAGTCAAAAGAAAGCTAGCAAAAAGATCTAAGAAAACAAAAACTAAAATCAAAAAATAAAAAGCGGGTTGCCTCCCGTAAATGCTATTTTTAACGTCGTTAGCCCGATGAACATACCTCTGTGGATCAGGGCGGCTTCCATCCAGCTATGTTGGGATCATAAGAAACCCCATACTTAGACGAAACAGCATCGAGGCTTCTTTCCAAAATATTTGGCCCTCTATCATCCTTTAGTGTGCTCAATAATCCCACAACAGGTTTAGTAAAATCCGAAAACCAAGGAGGTTTCGACTCCTTCACAGTACTCACAGTAGGATTTAATATAGAACAAGGATATAAGAAAGGATCATGACTAGAATTGATTGGATAAGAACAAGAAAACTCACCTGGGCCACTCGGAGTATGACTTGTTACCGAGGCTATGTTGGTCGTTAATGACCCTGTTGGATCTTGAAGTGGCTCGATGTCGTGCCTGGATCCTCCTCCCACCTCGTTTTCCTTCAGATAAGGGTCGTTACCGAACCATAGGGGGTAGGTAGGCTCCTCTATAGGTGTGTCTCCATTGAATTTTTCCGTTTTTGTACTCAGGGAGAGGTCGTTATCGAGCCATGGTGGGTCGGTAGGCTCTTTAGTACTACAACTAGCAACTTCACTTACGGGCGAATTGAAATGAAATTCGACCCTCTCTTCTCCAATATCAAACGTGAGAAGTCCTTTTCTGACACCTACACATGCTCCTGCAGTAGCTAAGAATGGTCTTCCAAGAATGATTGGCACCACAAGGTCCTTAGGCATATCTAGCACAATGAAGTTGTTGGGGACAAAGAATTTTCCAACTTGGATAGGGACATCGTCAACGACTCCAATTGCTTTTATAAAAGATCCATCCGCCATGTAGAGATTCATATCAACAAGCTCCAGTGGTCCCATGTTAGCCTTGGTCCAAATAGACAATGGTAATAAACTGGCACTGGCACCTAGATCACATAGAGCTTTAAAACGGTGAGTTCCAATACCAATTGAAATTGCAAACTTACCTAGATCACCGAGTTTTTTAAGGAGCTTTATGGAATGTACCTCATTATGCAGTTTTGAAATAGATCTTTTCTTGCTCAAAATCTCTTTCAAAAATTTAGCGTAGGCAGGCATTTCATTAGGGCATTAGTAAATATAATTGAAATATTTATCCCTTGAAGAATTTTAACAAACCGTCTAAAATTTCCTTCTGTAACATCATTAGACTTCTAAATCGGGAAAGGAAGAGTTTTTGACGGATTCGCGATAGAGAGAGACCCGGATCAAAGCCCTACCAAATCGACAAGAGGGTCGATCGGTGTTGTAGGAGGGTTGGTACCGACCCTAGGGGAATCGGTAACAAACTTAGAGCTTCGTTCAGAAGACTTACATGGCATGGATGGCGCATTATTGAGCTGGGGAGACTCGGTATCTAGTGATTGAGCCTCGATATTGACCCTAACCGGGGCATAATCTTCGTTGTCGTGCTTAGTGTCTTTGGGCTTGGCTCGATCTGGCAACTCCTTGCCACTTCTAAGGTGTATGGCTGCAATTTGTCGTCTAGGGTTCTCTTCGAGTCGGCTCGGAAGTTGCCCTTGAGGTCTTAGAATCCGTGTAGCTAGGTTACGCAGTTGAGAGTCAACGCTCTTTTTCCAGATCCCGAACTCTCGCTGTCTTTTCATCTGGTTGTTGAGGTTAGCTTGGACTCCATTGATTCCTTCTTGAAGTCCTTGCACCCATGATGGCGTCTCTTGATAGCCCGGAGGTCTATAAGGTGGAACCTTCTGATCTTGCTGAGGAGGTTGGCTCCCTTGGCTATAGTTGCCCTAGATGGGCTGATTGTTATTCCTCCCTGCATATGAATTATATACTTGGTTCCTATAGGGACCCCTCACATAGTTAGCTTCTTCATATGCCTCAGCAGCACGAACGTGTTGCATGTTAGTGCAGGCGGAAGTAGCATGGGCTGAAGTCCCGCATTCAAGACAAGACGGAGATGATTGAAGATAACTTACCTGCTTTTTCAGGCAGTTGACCTCGTCTTGCAAGAATTGGTGCTTCACTTCAGGGTCGACCTCATCCTTGTCTGGATTGTAGAGCCTTCGTTGGGGCTACTGGGCTTGTTGCACTCCATACATTGCATCGTAGTTGGTCAACTTGTCGAGCAACGCCCACACCTCACGTGATCCATCTCTAGCAAACCACAAGCAGTGTGCAGGTTGATGCGGTTCTTCGTCTCAGCATTGATCCCTTGGAAAAAGATTTCTTGGAGTACATATTGTGGTTTCCCATGAGTAGGGCATTGTCTGAGCATCTCCTTGAATCTTTCCCATTATGGGAACTTTCTTGTTCAGAGTTCCCTTGAGGGAAACTCTTCATCGTATAAACTGTGTTCTCTTGATCATTCCCGGGAGTTCCCATTTTATGGGAACTTTTCTCTTCAGAGTTCCCTTGATGGAAACTCTGCATTGTGAGTTTCTGTGGCTTTTGGTCATTCATGGGAGTTCTTGGCTGTACCTGCGTTCCTTAGAAATACTTGAACAAACCACATTAGTTCCTCGTGGTGTTTGTCATTATCAAAACTCGGAGAATGGCGTCGTTGATCCGTTGTTTATAACCAGAGGTCCCAACAACGTCCCAACATAGAAAGTGATGATTCATGCATTTTTTTATTCAGAAAAGCACAAAACACCAAAATCGACACTATCAACTTCAAACAACTCAAAATAATCACTAAAAACACACAATTGATCAAAACATTTAGAATGTATACACTCGACAAAACGAAAACCTTGATTCTCAACCGCTTCGGAAACCTAGGGTTTCAGTAAATTTAAAAGGAGAGATAAATACCTTGATTCTGTTGAGATGAACTTTGCTTCTCCATTTAGAAGTAGATTGAGGTTTCTAATGTCGTTAATGGTGAGAATCAGGCTCGAAATCGCTACGAAATACTTTAGATTCACACTTGAACTGCTTCAAACCGCTTCGGAAACTGTAAGAAACTAAAAAGTGAGTGAGAGAGAAATGACGAGAGAAGAGAAGACGAAGAAGTTTATAAAAAGCGCGTCTTCTAAACGCTCCATGTCGCGCGTTTCGTTTTTTTACAGTTTTTTTTAAAAAAAAAATAAGAAGCAATCTCAACTGAACGTGTGTTACGATCGAACGGCCAGGGGACTTTCGCATTTCTCACACACGCGGGCGTTCGCACGCGACTCTTTTTCTAATAATAATAATAATAATAATAATAATAATAATAATAATAATAATAATAATAATAATAATAATAATAATAATAATAATAATAACAACAACTGTTTTTTGAATTGACTCCGACTGAACAATTCACCTTCCAATCAAAAATCAAACTAGAGCTTGTCAAATGTGCCTGTAAAAATGGCAAGGAGGGCTTGGTGTTGTCCATTGTGACTATCTTCCCTTTTCTTGGAGCTCCGAGTACGATGAGGTTGGTTGAGACCAAATTAGTCAACAAAGACCTTTCAAAATGAAATATGCTTTCTTAAATAGATAATCTTAGTTTTTTTTATGCTATGGTATCATAATATAGGTCTTTTTTATTCTAAGTAACACTAGATAATATAACTTAGGGATATGTTGAACTTATGTGAATATGTGCATTGGTTGTGATGTGTAAAATTATAAAATAAATTAAATAATGCATGAGTAGTGGTAGGATAAGAGTGTTTGTGAGCAATTCCATCATAAATATTTCTTCATAACAACATTGATGGTTGCTACACCCTTGATGATAATATAGAAGTGGTAGGGTAGGATTATTTACGAGCACATTATCGTAATACTTCTTTATAACAATGTTAATGGTTACTACGCCATTAATGATATTATCAGGACCATGGCCCATGACTCATTCTCCACCGTAGGAGAAGGGTTATTCAGCACCTAGCTAGTGCAATGAGGTTCAAGCCGAGTGGCTTATCCTTGTTAAAGTTAATTAACTCTGAAATCCGAGATCAAATAAAAGTTACCCATGTGTGATATTCATAAAAGATAAGTGCACGCGACAGATTAAAATTGAATCTCTCGAATAAAGCACCCATCAAGGCTCATCATTCGAGTCTCTAGTTATTATGAGGATTGATGTTTTGTGTGTTAGTTTATGTGATGTTTTCTAGGAGAGATTCGATGTAAGGTAAAGTGCATTAGACATTTTAAAATGTACATTCACTATAACAATAATTTGATTTAATTATATACTTTGACCTAATAAACATTGGAATCAATTTAGCTGACCCCGTTGAGTGCTAACCACTTGTGGTACCAGGTATTAGCAAGCAACTAGTGTCAATCCAAGAGCACTCAAGTTGATGATAAATGGAGCTCATGATACTATACATGAAGGTTTTATAAGTAGTTTTGTTTCATTTCCATTTAAGAAGTTTAACTTTTATACAATAAAGTTCTAGTTAATATTCTGTTGAATTTGTCATATTGTTAAGAGAACTATTATTGGTAAAAAAAAGTTTGAATAAAAATGGAGTTTTCTATAAAAAGTCTTCCGCTAATTTGTTCATATGATTTTATACATATCTTTACAAAATTCAAACTGATGCAAATCCTTGGGTGGTGTCGGATATTAAAATTCGAGGTCACTGTCGTGTGACATTCCCGAGATAATTTCAGGGTTTTACATCTTCTTCATATCCACACAATAGTGGCAGGATCTCTTTCTAAAAAAGTGAAATGGAACAAACTAATCAAGCCCTAGAAAATCAACACTAAGCAATGGAAATTTCTTAAAGTCAGATCTACCAAGCATAGTAAACTAGAAACAGAAAATAAAGGTGCTTCTTGGTCTTAACCTTAGCCTAGGTTTTGTCAAAACGAGAGTTAAAGTAACATCGCTAAAATTGAAAGCAGATTATTCCGCCACTTAACCGTATTCAACAACAAAAATTAAGCAGAAATTAGATCATCTTGCCTTAGAAATTAAGGACTGCAAAGAACCACCAAATTCAAGGACTCTGATACACTCTATTTAGTATAGGTTAACTCTTGTATTTTAGGCATGATTTGAGTGTGTTTAGGTTAGTTTTGAGCATAATTGTAATATGAAGACCGAAGACACGATTTGAAAAATTGCAAGAGTTTTGAAGACAAGTGTTGATTTGGAGTTGTTTTGATGCCAATTTCTTGTGATGCATCGTTCGGGAGCTACGGTGATCTGATGAAGCTGAATTTAGTATCATTGGAAAGCTAACTCGAAGAGATACAAATCATGTTTGTACGGCGAGTTCAAATTCCAACTCTAAGTGGGTCAAAACCACCTCCGTAGTTGACACCAGAATGTTCTCGCAGGACCCGCGCCCGCGGGTCAGAACCGCGCTCGCGGTTTGTCGAGGTCCATGGCCGAGGAGAGGAAGATGAGCCGTGCTCGAGGTTTGGATCTGCGCTCACGGGTCGTTGTTTTCCAGCGCCGACTCGGAGTTTTATTCTATCTTATTTATCTATTATTATATATTTAGGTTTTGGTTATTTTTTGACTATTTAAGTTTAGTTTCGTGTTTCAGTAACACATTCCCAGAATTCAGAGCATACTTTTATATTTTAGGTTTTATTTCAGTTTTATTATGGAGAACTAATTTCCCTTGGAGTTTGTTTGATCAAGGAAACCTTTTTATGTAATTCGTGAGATTCTGATAACTTTTCTATCCCTTGGCTAATATCAAAACGTTTGTTTTTATTTATATAATCTATGTTTGATTTGATAAGCCTGATCAACTTGTTTGATTGACTAGATCTACTGTTTGGATTAGGTTTGATTGTTGTCTGTGCAATCTTATTTATCCTTGAAACAACTCTTTTCTAGGACCGTGGACTAGAATTGAGAAAGAGTGTTTGATTGTTATTTTATGCATGAGACTCGTAGCTTGATTGCATGATTTGATATCCTTCTATCCTTAATACTTTACATGATTTGAATTAAGCGTTCATGGTCATATCATAATTTCGCCTGGACCGTGGACAAGCGGAATTTTTTTTATAAGGATTGGAATTAACTTGGTAATTAATAGAAAAGTGGATGAATTGATGATCGAATGATTAAAAAGGTGGAATTGGTTGAATGAACTCAGCTTTCCTTCAATTGATTTAATCCTTAAAATTATTTCCGTGTTCGCTTGTTTGTCTAAAATTCCAAAAAACCCTGTTTTGTCTTTGCTGATTGTTCAAAATCCCGATTCTCTTGGGTACGATCCCTTACTTGCATGCTATACTAGTTTGTAGTTTAGGGTAATTTATTTTTGATCATGGCAACAACAACTTTAGACGAGTCAAATTTTGTCGCCGTTGTTGGGAAATCGGTTTTTAATTTTCTGATAAATCGGCGTTTCTGACGACCCGCGCTCGCGGTTTTGACCCGCTCCCTCGGTTTGAAACCGTGCCCACGGTTGACCCGCGCCCTTAGTTTGAAATCGCGCCCGCGGCTGACCCGCGCCCTCGGTTTGAAATCGCACTCGCGGTTTCTGTTCGTCCAAAAATCCCAAATCCTCTTGTATAGACCTATCTTACGGTCTACACTTGTATATATTAATGTTTGCGTTTAGGTTATGTCAGTTGCAGGATGAACCCTTTCATGAGTACTTCACTAGGTGCTAGAAACAATTGCATGAACTCTCTGTTTGGGGGTTACACGTAGGGTTTTATGATGTTTGCCAGCACATCTTTATTGGGATGACTCTTGAGTCCCAACTAAGGATGTACCGTGAGAGCGATGGACAATACGTCGTTTGGAAACCCATTGACCAATGGGATTTCTTTTATTATATCCGAGCCAAAGAGATCGAGATGCAGAAATTGGAGAACCAAATTGCTGAACAAAGAAAACTAGAGGAGGTGTTGGCCATAAAGACGGAAATTCTCGAAGATGTAGGTTTTGTGCAAGAACCATGCACGCAGGATGACAAATGCGCATGCGGTTCCATATCTCGAAGACAGACAGCCCGAGGAGAAATCCGAGGCCGCGGCTGGACCCGCACTCGCAGTCCTGAACCGCGCTCACGTGTCCCTCCTGGCAGAATTTCAGTTTTTGTCTTTCGATAAAAAAAATAAAAAAAATCAAAATGAAAGGTTTTCAGGTGAAACTCCTGAAATAAAAGGTTTTCGAGTGAAACCCTCGAAATTCTACCTTCTATTTTCCATCCTTCTATCTTTTCCATCTTCTTCTATCACCATTCTTTTTGGAGACTTTTATGGCTACCCATGGTCATCCTCAAGTATGGGGGAATTTCGTTTTCAAGGCTCGTACTCCATTAATGCTTAAGATGAGATTCAGAGTTCGTTTGTGAGTTCGTGTTCAGTTTTGTTGGTCGTGTTCTCTAACCATTTTTTCACGATCGGAGCACCACCCGCGCCCGCGGTTCTGGACCCGCGCCCGCGGTTCTGGACCCGCGCCCGCGGTTCTGGACCCGCGCCCGCGGTTCTGGACCCGCGCCCGCGGTTCTGGACCCGCGCCCGCGGTTCTGGACCCGCGCCCGCGGTTCTGGACCCGCGCCCGCGGTTCTGGACCCGCGCCCGCGGTTCTGGACCCGCGCCCGCGGTTCTGGCGCGCCCGCGGTTTTTCTTGACGACGGATCATCTGGAGATTTCTGACCTATTCATCCAAGCCTTTGAAGAGTTTTTTCATATCTTCTTTCGTATGTGAGTCTTCTGATTTTCCTCTTCTATGCTTAATTCCTTTTTCTTTACTTCATTGAGGACAATGAAGGATTTAAGTATGGGGGAGAAAGTACACACTAAGCTTATCATAGATAGTTGCATTTCAGTTTATTTTTCGTTATTTTTATGGGATTTTTGTTCCATGTTTTGTATAGAGAATATTTTAAGAAAATAAATAAAAAAAAATAAAAAAAATTTAAAAAAGCCATGAAAATATATAAAAAAGGCGTAAAAATCCTAGGATGAGTTGAAAACCCGAAAGGGCGGCTCAGGTAATAAGCAGGTAACCCGGACCAGCAATAGGCTGGGTAATATGAGGTTAATGAGAGATGTGAGTATTTGTGAGCACACCTAAGAAAAATAAAAAGAGTGATTAGGTTAAAACCCGAAAGGGCGCCTAAGTCGAATGAGTGGTAAAATCAGAGTGTTTAGGATCATATTCTACTTTGGGGTCTGGGGATTACACTTTAGATGTCGGGTAGATCCTAGGTTGCTTTACACTTTTTAGAGCTTGAGAGCTTATTGACTATATATCTATGTGAGGTGTGTGCTTGAGCTATCATGTTTTTGCTCTTTATTTCTCTATTTTGGGTTCGGGTTGGTGAGGTGAGTGTTTTTTGTCTTCCCTTGTACTATGTTGTAAACCTTGATAGGATTTCTTGTTATATTTATTTTGAGCTTACTCGAGGACGAGCAAGGTTTAAGTATGGGGGAATTTGATACACTCTATTTAGTATAGGTTAACTCTTGTATTTTAGGCATGATTTGAGTGTGTTTAGGTTAGTTTTGAGCATAATTGTAATATGAAGACCAAAGACACGATTTGAAAAATTGCAAGTGTTTTGAAGACAAGTGTTGATTTGGAGTTGTTTTGACTCCACTTTCTTGTGATGCATTGTTAGAAAGCTACGTTGATCGAATGAAGCTGAATTTGGTATTATTGGAAAGTTAACTCGAAGAGCTACAAATAATATTTGTACGGCGAGTTCAAATTCCAACTCTAAGTGGGTCAAACCACCTCCGAAGTTGACACCAGAATGTTGTCGCAGGACCCGCGCCCGCGGGTCAGAACCGCGCTCGCGGTTTGTCGAGGTTCTGCGGCCGAGGAGAGGAAGATGAGCCGTGCTCCAGGTTTGGATCCGCGCTCGCGGGTCGTTGTTTTCCAGCACCGACTCGGAGTTTTATGCTATCTTATTTATCTTTTATTATATATTTAAGTTTTGGTTGTTTTTCGACTATTTAAGTTTAGTTTCGTGTTTCAGTAATACATTCCTAGATTTCAGAGCATACTTTTATATTTTAGGTTTTATTTCAGTTTTATTATGGAGAACTAATTTCCCTTGGAGTTTGTTTGATCAAGGAAACCTTTTTATGTAATTCATGAGATTCTGGTAACTTTTCTATCCCTTGGTTAATATCAAAACTTTTGTTTTTATTTATATGATCTATGTTTGATTTGATAAGCCTGATCAACTTGTTAGATTGACTTAGATCTACTGTTTGGATTAGGTTTGATTGTTGTCTGCGCAATCTTATTTATCCTTGAAACAACTCTTTTCTAGGATCGTGGACTAGAATTGAGAAACAGTGTTTGGTTGTTATTTTATGCATGAGACTCGTAGCTTAATTGCATGATTTGATATCCTTCTATCCTTAATACTTTGCATGATTTGAATTAAGCGTTCTTGTTCATATCATAATTTCGCCTGGACCTTGGACAAGCGGAAATCTTTTATAAGGATTGGAATTAACATGGGAATTAATATAAAAGTGGATGAATTGATGATCGAATGATTAAAAAGGTGGAATTGGTTGAATGAACTCTGCTTTAATGCTTAATTTTATTTGCGTGTTTGCTGGTTTCTCTAAAATTCCAAGAAACCCTGTTTTGTCTTTGCTGATTGTTCAGAATCCCGATTCTCTTGGGTACGATCCCTTACTTGCATGCTATACTAGTTTGTAGTTTAGGGTAATTTATTTTTGATCTTGACAACATAGACTTTAGCCTAGTCATACTCCAAGAGGGAAAAAGCAAATTTACATCTACAACCTCAAGTTTTCTTTCCTCTTCCAAAGATCTAACCCATTTTTTAACAATATCTTCCAATACCTTTTCCTTCTATCAAATTTAGAACAAAAATTTGTAAACATCTCTCTTTTGTACTTATGTCCTCTCTATCGTGCTTCTCTTCTACATCTCTCGTAAAACCTAATTATTTGAGTTTAGAAGGAAAGAAAAAGTAGACCGAGAAGCCATGTGAAAATGATAAGTGGCACGGTGCACAAAATTTCGGATCCCTATTCAAATTTAGTATTGTGTTGGGCAATACTAATAATAAAACAGCTTCTATAAAGTATCTTACTTTTATTAAAATCACTTATATAGTATACATCGCCACCAGAAACCGTCAAAATACCCTAAACGCTACCAAAACTGCCACATATGTCCAATTGCCACAATAACCAGTCACAAAAGGCTCTAATTGTAGTAATGTCATATCTACATATCCATCGCACATCAAAAGGTAAAATTCCAATGATTTCACAATGAAACTGGTCAAGCTAGTTACCTAGGTATAAGAATAACGCTCATAAGAATGAAAATCTAAGCAGTTTGAGTTAAAGTTCCGAGGAAGGGACGTAAACCCACTATCCACTAGTTGTCCCAATATCAAGGTATATATATAACCTTGATTTAACCAAACTAAACTATCGCAATGAATCCCCAAATTGTTTTCAATTTAAAACACTCCGTTCTAGGTTCTAAATTAAAACTTAGCATATAAATAAGAATTTTACTAATATATATAAATTCACAGCGAAAACCCTAACACCTTAATTCTTACAAAAGGGAGGAACTAAACACATATTATAATTGGATCAATAGATAGCAACGCAAAATTCTCAAAACCAAACCCTAATACTAAGCCTAAGCTAGCCTAACCCTAATATCTCGAATCCAATTAAATTTAGGACAAGCCTATATATGGATAGAAATTGCTCACCGACGGCAACGATCGATGGCGATCAATCTAGGCTTCGACAAAGGAATTCGACCTCGCTAACGAAGCCTATAAAGAAAATTTTCGGTGGCTTAGTAGCAATGACGATGAACAATGTGGTTGAGGAGCAGTGAAGTACTAATTGTTAGATTATCGACCAAATACTACCACTTGGAGATCGATGCCAACAAGTTAAGTTAGTACCTTAGCCGTCATTCACTTACTAGTCTTTCATTAGACTAACCCGTCCATCCTCTCTTCTTTTTCCTTGCATGTTCGGACATTAGGATGCAAAGGCGCATTTCTCAAGCACTGAGGATTTGACAATAGACGCAATAAGGGACATATCAAGGAAGGATCAAATCCATAAGTTGAAGTATTCGAGAAGAGGTACGCATTCAAAGTAGTAATTTCAAATACTTCAAGATCAAGGTGAGACAAGCTTGAATGAAGGAAGAGTTTTCCGCTAAACAAGGCACCCAAAATTTGATGTTTCATCTCTTCTATTTGTAAATCAAGGGGCTCATCATCATATGAGTTCTCCTTGGAAATATCATATATTTTTAATAAGCCTTTTGAATAGCTCTTTTTTTTATGAGCATATTTTTCGTTGTTATATCTTATGTAAATGAAATACCATTGTAATGAACTACGGTTCTTTTTAATGAATAAGATTTCTGTTTTTAACTCATTTTCATTTATGTTATGTCTTTTAAAGCCTTGGGTGGTTCTGGATAGGTTAATCCGGGATCACTAGCGGTGACATCCCTTAGGATAAAATAGGAGTGTTACAACAAGCCACTCATATAAATCATATTTTTGTTTTAAATATAATTTTCCAATTGTCACCTTATTTCATCTGAATTTGATGATAGACACTCCTAAGATCTATTTTGAAAACAAAATAGAACCATGCAATTCATCAAGCATATCATCTAATCTAGAGGTATGTGACTGTATTTTACCGTAATCTGATTTATGGCGTGACAATCTACGGACATCCTCTAGGAGTCATCTTTCTTTGGACCAAAATCACAACCACATCACATGGACTAAAGCTCTCATGCACGAACCCCTTGTCCATAAAATCCTAGATTATTGTAGATCCTTGGTTTCTTCTAGGCTTGCCCTATATGAAGCATGATTGGGCAAGGAGGAACAAGACACCAACTCAATTCCTCTTATTGGAGGTAGACCACTTGGCAACTCTTTAGGAAGTACGTCTTTGAATTCTTGCAAAAGAGATTGGATAGAAAAGAATAGGGGAGATGTGATAAGTTCTATTCAGCCAAGAAAACATCTCTTCTTAAAAGTAAAAGGTAAGAACAACCTCCCTTGAATCCTAGAGAAACATCCGTTGGGTGGGTTGTGAGAGTGCGTGATAGCAACTAACTAAGGACGATTCAAGATGCATTCACTCGACCATTTCCAATCCAAGATGAGTCTAACTATGATGCCTTGAAGAAGACATCGCCAACATTGAACGTTGATCAAGTGTCCTTAGATGTCCACTAAATTCCACTCACCAGGTTAGAAGTGAAACTGGTGCATGATAGCGATCAAAGGACCATGAAGAATAAGGTTGAAAAGAAGGTGTCTAGGAGGCCAGGACCAAGACCTTTCCCAAGGTCTCGGGTGTTCAAGTTCAAAGAGGTTTTCATGGACTCGATATTATCTCTTACAAATATTCATCAATGGCGCCCAAGACCACCAAAGAAGAGGATCAAGTCAATGGGCCAAGTTTCACATAGATGGGGTGCCAACCATGTTTGTTTGGGCCTTGTCTTCCACTATTTCCTATTTTAGAAACATGAAATAACTTGTCATACTTTAGGGCTTAATTTAGTAAGTGACCGGGTAAGATAAGTTGTTACATGTGTTCTTTGTCAACTCTTTGACTTGACCAATCTAAGAGAGGAAAATATCTTTATTATTTTTATATATGGACGTTTTTTTATATGGAATAATAATAATAGGATTTCAGCCATAGGATCTTGTTAGTTGGTTAAATATTCTATCTCTAGTGTTATTTTGTTATCTTTAAGAGTTGTTAGGAGTTTGTTTGGAGTTTCCTTATTTAAATAAGCCAGATAAATCTTTATTTGATTTATTTAACATAAGGGAATTTAGATAGATGCTTTTACATTATAATAAGTTATCTTCGGAAGCAAGCTGATTGGACGAATTTACCCTCACTAGGGTCGACCAAGATGGCGATGGCGGCCGATCTAAGCTTCTTGGGCATGAAGATCTTCCGATTTTATCTTTAATAGTTTTTAATTATAACTTTCCTTTTTCGAATTGTTTTAGCTTTTAAGACCTTTTAGTGGGAGTTTTGTGTTAGACTTTTGACTATTCTATTCTCTCTTTTCCCTTGTTTTGAGAGAGAATTCTATGGAGAATTGAACCTTTTAATTCTATTCAAGTTGAAGCTTTTGGATTCAAGTTTATTGTGAGATTCTTTTATTCAAGTCTATTATTGAAAGGGATTTACTTAACAACAAATAAATTTGTAGTCAAGACCCCGCTGTGTATAGGGAGGTCAGGATCGTCCACGGGAAGCAAGGTTGTGTATAATTACCAAACTAGAAAGCAAAAGAATGCAAAACGGAAACAAAACAAGGAAGATCAACTAAATAACGGCTCAAACAGGTCGGTGTCGACCTTGTCATGGTCGGTATCGACGCTAGACTTAAACTGAAACGAAGCAAAACAACGCAGAGAAACATAGGTTCGGTACCGAGCCTATGACCTCGGTAACGACGCTGGACAGAACGTAGTTCGAAACTTCAAATAAGAGAAAAGCTCTAGGACAAGGGTTTACTACGACATAATCAAGCAATCAAGATGATGTGAATCGTAAATATCATGCCTTGAATATAAAGTCACCAACTTGCGTTGATTAGAACAAGTAAATCAATCTACTTTCATAAATTAACTCACTTTCTACTTATTTTTTATCCAAAGTTTGTAACTTTTGTCATCAAACAATATAAACATTCAAGTTCATAACTTTCTCTTTCGATTAAGAAACAAAATCGGATTATCTTGACTTTCATCAAAGTATAAACACAAAAACAAGCAAAGAATAGATAGAAGGCATTCAATCATTCATCACACATCATTCATGCACAAGCATGTCGGGTTTTCAACCCCGATCCTAGAAAAGAGAACTACTCACTCATGCTTAAGGAAAAACAAACAAAACACTTGAATAGAGACATCACTTTTAATCAAAACTAAACATACTTGAATTAATAATACTTCTTGTCTTAGAAAATTACCAGAAATCACCAACTTCTTCTCCCAATATCCTTAAGAACAACCGAAATCAGCCAAACCAAGAGAAAAGTGCGTGTTTTCAATTCCCTCTCACGTCTCTCTCTCAATTCGCCTAACAACCCCCTAAAACTATTAAAGACAAGACTATTAATTTATACTAGAAAAGCTATCTAAAAAGTTTCTATAAAGATAGAACTTTCTAAACTAAAAAGACTACAGAGTAAAAACATAAAAATCTCGAAGTCGTCTACACCTACCGACACAAGGCACCCTCGGTGTTGACCCTGTCATGGTCGGTACACTCCTGCTGAATTCTCGTCAATTCTTGTTTGTTGCAAACCTCGGTACCGAACCCACAGGGTGGGTAACGAGCCTGTTTTGACTTGTTTCGTTTTACTTTTTCACATCTTCTTTGGATTTTCCAGGATCCCTTCGAGTATCTTAAATTCCTCCTTAGCCAGCCATACTCCTCTGTCTCCTCGACGTCTCGGTGTCTCCAGAATGCTCCAATTTTGCTCCAAAAACCCACAGAAAACACAAAAACATAGTAGCTTCCATACTTTTCATAAAATATGTAAACTCATCCAAAAAGACACAAAACTAACACAAAAGCACAACTAAACTAAACAACCAAGAAAAACACTTAAAAACTAAACTAAAAATACGAACATCAAAATACCCCATACTTATACTTGCTTGTCCTCAAGCAATCACTAGACATAAACCAAAACCAATCAACACATTCATCAAGTAATAGCCTTTATCAAAAAGCAACTTCAAAGTATTAGTGAAAGTAGCAAGTGACTCTTAACGTCATCACACATATATGAGCAATAAATAGACATAAGAAATCACAATCAAACCTCCCCAAGGATATAGTGTTTCACTCAACTCTCATGTGTTTAGGTTATAAGTTCAACTATCAACTCAATCAAATATGCATAGTCATTGTTACTTATATCACCAAAGTCTCCACCGGAGAAGTCAAAACACATAAAATTCATCAAGAGAACTTAGGCTCAATGAAAAACTTCATAGAAGTTTCCATTCTGCCGGGTTGTAATGGGGCTTGGCATTAACAAATAGGCATGGAAATATTTTAGCTATGTGGTGCTAATAATATCCGGGAATAAAGACTCCAAAAAACTCACACATCTCCAAAAACTCTCATAAAGGAACATACCAAACTCACTCTTCTTTATGCATACTCTCTCTTTCACTCACCCATTAAAATCCTAGAAAGTCTCATAAACAAAATCACAAAGAAACTCTTGGCTTTGAACTTTAATACACTTGCACATATTCTTTTTCTTCTTTTTTCATTTTTTCACGCTTTCTGCATATTTTTCTTCTGAATTTTCTTTACTGGAAAGGATCGATACTGGGGACGGTACACGAGTGTTTATGCTATTCCTTTTCCTCTGTTGGGATAACCTCGGTGCCGACCCTTATAGGGTCGGTAACGAGTCTGAAATTTCATTCTTCTTCTTTTCTAACTCGTGCACTTCTTACCAAGAGATCTTTTTACAACTTTTAAATAAAGAGACTTTCAATCTACCCCAACCAAAAACAACTCTAACCAACTAAGTCCTAATCCACGAATAGGGTCAAGCTTATATCGGCTAGAGAATAATTTTGTGGAGATACAAATAAAAGGCTTCAGGCTCAAATTGGCTTCAAAGACAAGAGATAATCGAATGGTGGATATGGATTAATAATGCTCATGATCAATTAAGTTCTCTATCATATGATTTCACAAGTAATGAACTAAAAAACTTATAGAGGTTTTGTGAAATAGATAACCATCACAATTTCAAGAGATAATATACATATATAGTTAAATCACACATGAAAAATTAAGGCTAAATAAGCTCACAAGGTCATTTTGTTGGATTGCAATAAACTCATGTGAAAAGTCATATGTACTCAGTTTCATCACATGCTAATTCACACTTTTAAAAACATTTTATCATGAGATTCAGGCTATACTATCAAAAACATGCTAAGAGAAATTACATGGTCATAGAAGCAAAAGCAATCATAGAACCATAAAATCAAGTGTACTTACCCGTTCTAAAATCGTTTTTGAGATTTTTCAAAATTTTAAATTTTTGTTTTCATTTTTTTAATTTTTATGCAAAGGAAAGTAACTAAAGCAACTTAAAACCAACAAACAAGACATGATACTTTAAACAAAAAACACAACACAAAAGTTTTCTTTTCCCTCCCAACCTCATACTTAAGCAATACAGTGTCCCTACTGTAGAAACAAAGCAAGACAAAAGAAAGAGATAGTAAAGAGGAAAATAAAATCAGAAAATGACTGATGAAGCATATGGAAGCATCCTTTGACATCCTTGAGAAAGAGAGAAGATGCAGCGCTTTGGTGGGAAGTAGTGCTCAAAGTTATCCATGAACATAGCCATGGTCCGCCAACGTTCTTCACCCTCTTCCCAGCGCTGCTCACTTGTCCTCCAGCGAGACTTAGCCATCCGATGACAATCATCCTCAACTGCCACACGAGCTGTATGAGCCTCCTGCCATTGATTCATTTGATCATGTATGTGATACTAATGCATACACAGCTGCTGCATTTGGGAAGCCAAATCAGTCGCTCACTGTGGAGGTGGATCGGAGCTAGAGGCATCTGTATTGCGCTATTGTTGGTGCTTGTAGTGCTCGGTACCGGGCTGGTGTTGTTCGGTACCGAACTAATTCTGCTGAAAACGAGGGTCGATACCGACCTTGATGGGATCATTATCGGGGTCATATGTCACGATACCGTACTCCTCTAGCACAGTAACATTTCCATCAGCATCGGTCATCCCCTTGGTAACAATGTCATAAGCCTCAGTACCGACCTTCTCAGCAAAGGTCGGTGCATCCTCTTGCATGGTGTCCTCCTCCCTCTCGTACCGTGACTCGGATATCCTCAATGAAGGATCATCTTGGGGCTTTTTTGCTAGCGGAAATCGTGTGGAAGTCTAAGTCTTGTACCAATTGGGGAGGTACAAGAGCTCCATCATATCCGACGTGACGAGCACTTGGCGACCATAAATTGTAGTGGTGGTTCCCTCCTGGCATCTCTGAAAAATCCCGAAAGGTATCCAGTAGCTTGTGCCTAGATTTTGTGAATGGGGTGCACTGTAGCGTGTAAGATCGATCTTATAAGCCAAAGCTAGGAGGTTCACCATCCCGCCAAAATAGATACCTTGAAGTTGTGCCCCTTGTTGCTCCGATCCACAAATGTCACCCATTCATACTTCAAGTTCATAGGAGCGGGATCTTCAAAGAGCATGGTGCAAAGACATCCAATCTCCGTCCTTGTTGGCCAAGATAACTCCTTTTTGGGCCAAATAGTGGAGCCTAGGATCCGGAGCATGATGCGGATGATTGGATTGATTATGTGAGAACATGGGAGGGCGGATGTTGTGGGACTGATTTCCCCTGTGATGTAACTCCATGTTTCTGCAACCTTGAAGTCCTCTGGTGCTGTGTAATCATGGGAGGGGTTAGGAAAGTGGAGAAGAGTGTTGAACTCGGACACGGTGAGCTCGTAATCCTCACTCCTGAGCCTGAATCTAATCTTCCCTGGGAAGACGTCTTATTCTTAAATTGGGTTCGGAGGGTGGCCACAAATTCAGAAGTGAGGCCGGGTAGTGAGCGATTTCTTCCCACTTTAGGAGGTGAGGCACACCGAGGATGGAGAATGGGTGATTGATATCCTCATAGATTCCCAACTGCTTTCCATCAACCCTTGAAAACCACCAAGTGTGGTGAGGTTTGTTGAAGACAAGGTCGTAGATCTCTCGTTGCTTAGCGGTCTTCAATACCACGTGATCCATGTGTGGTGGAGATGGAGAGGGTGATGATGATGGAGAAGGAGATGGACTGGCCCTTTTTGTTCTCTTGCCCACCCTCTTGCTATCTTGGCTTGTACATGCCATTGAAAATCCTGTAAAAACACAAACAGACCAAGATAAGATCCACTCATGACAATAATCCACCCAAGAACCTCATACTTGAATTAAAACCAAGCTCATGCAAGTAGAATTCACCATTCTGCAGGGTCTGTACCGACCCTGAGGGTCTGTACCGACCCTGAGGGTCGGTATCGAGCCTGTCAAGCATCAAATTGTGCACTGGGTCAGAAAGAGTCAGTACCGACCTTGTAGGGGTCGGTACCGAGCCTGTGTTTCCTGAATTTGAAAACCCAAAGTCGAGGGCCAAGGCCTCGATTTCAAACTATTCAACACTTATAAAAGCCATTCATGCATGAATCCAAATAATACTACACAATTCAAGCAACCACAACCCCATACTTACTCAAAACCCTATCAAATCATGCCTAAAATTGCCAAAATATGGTGTAAATCATGTCAAATCAAAACAAGTAACCTCATGCTTTTATAATGTAAAGGAATTGCATTCCAAAAATAAGGAAACTAGATTCATCAAAACAAAACACCAACATCGAAGCAAAGAGGCACAAATTAAGCAATAAAAACCAATCTCGAACTAGATCTATGCATGAAAATCAATCCAAAATCACCATGAATACTCAAGCATAATTGAATTTAAGATTTAGGGTTGAGAAAACATACCAAAGATCTGAGAATGAAGAACAAAAAATAAGCGGTTTTGAGGGTAACGAGGGTATGTGAATGAGTAACGAACAAAAGTGGAGTTTGCTTGGTACAGGGAGGGGGGAGAGGGCAGGAGGGAGGGGGGAGGGGGACGGTTGTGGACTGATGTGCGCGTGGTTTCTGGTGGGTGTGCGACAGCAAGGGTTCGATGGTGCATGGTGTGAGGATCCGAGGTGTGAGTAATGGTAATGGCGATTTTGAGAGCAAGAGGGTGTGTTTAGGTTTTAAGAGCAATGGTGATTTTGAGAGCAGGAGGCGCGGTGAGGAAAAGAAAAGGAGTTTAGGTTTTAAGGCACTTACCTAAGTCGAAATGTGTTTCTGGATTTTCACGGTGTGGGGCGGTACCGGACTTGTGAGGTTCCGTACCGAGCCTGTCTGGGCAACGCTTCATTGCTTCGTTGTCGACTCGACTCCTATAGCACTTTCAGAAGAACATTCTATTCCGCAAACTTAACTCTACTCTAAAAAGAAGTCAAAGAAAGCTAACAAAAAGGACTAAGAAAAGAAAAACTAAACCGGGTTGCCTCCCGTAAGCGCTATTTTTAACGTCGTTAGCCCGATGAACTTACCTTGGCTAGTCCGATGATGTAAGAGCTCAAGTAGCTCTAATTTCTTCCTCCGGGTCGACCTGCTCAAAGAATTTCTTCAACCTATGCCCATTAACCTTGAAGATGGCTCCATTGTTGTTTACTAGATCTACTGCTCCATGGGGATAAATGTGGTGGACCACGAATGGCCCACTCCATCTTGACCTCAGCTTCCCTGGAAAAAGGCGGAGTCTAGAGTTAAAAAGGAGTACCTTGTCACTAACTTTATAAGTTTTGGGCAGCAATTTCTGATCATGCCATCGCTTTGTATGCTCTTTGTAAATCTCAACGTTCTCATATGCCTTTAGCCTCAACTCCTCTAGTGCATGCAAGTCCATGAATCGTTTTGCTTCGGCTATGTCGAGGTCCATATTGAGCTCTTTGAGAGCCCATAATGCCTTGTGCTCTAACTCGACTGGAAAATGGCACGCCTTGCCATACACTAGGTTGTAAGGAGTGGTGCGTAGAGGTGTTTTGTATGTTGTCCTGTAAGCCCATAAAGTGTCATCAAGCTTGGATGACCAATCCTTCCTAGAGCGGGAGACCGTCTTCTCCAAGATGCTCTTGATTTGCCTGTTTGAAACTTCAACCTGACCACTAGTTTGGGGATGGTATGGTGTTGCCACCCGATGTGATACCCCATACATAGCCAAGAGAGCTTCAAAGCTCCTCTCTATAAAATGTGACCCGCCATCACTAATAAGGACTCGTGGCACTCCAAACCTGGGGAAAATGTTAGTTTTAATAAATTTGGCCACGGTTTTGGCATCATTGGTCCTTGTAGCAACGGCTTCCACCCACTTAGAGACATAATCAACCGCGACAAGGATATACTTATAGGGGCCCGACGAGGGGAAGGGTCCCATAAAGTCTATGCTCCAAATGTCGAAAAGCTTGACCTTTAGGACACCTGTTAGCGGGTTCTCATGCCTCCAAGTGATGTTTCCAGAGCATTGGCATTCATCACATGAAGTCACATAATCCTGTACGTCCCTGAAAATGGTTGGCCAATAGAGACCACTTTGAAGAATATTCTTTGTGGGGAGAGTGTGACATTGACGAATCACACTCTCTATCTCTTCTTCTGTAATACATCGCCTGAAGAGGTGATAACTTCCTTGCTTGAACAAGTATGGATCATCCCAATAGTATTGTTTGACATCATGTAGAAACTTCAACTTCTTTTGTGGAGTCAAGCCCTCGGGAATCACGCCTCCTACAACGTAGTTAGCAAAATCCGCAAACCAAGGGGTACTTGACCCTCTAATAACATGAATAGAATGAAGAGAAGTAGAAGAAAGAGATGAGGAAGGATCTGAATTTGGAGGTATTGAAATAAGGTGGGAAAACGTACCTGGATGGGTCATTACCGGACCTGGACGGGTCGTTATCGACCCCCGACTTTAGTAATCTCCTCGATAATGACCTTTTTTGGCTCGGTATCGAGCTGGCCTACCACGGTATCGATGGTTTCTGGCTCGGTGTCGGTGTTCGCAGCGTCCTCCAACTTCAGTGATGGGTCGATACCGACCCATGTAGGGTCGGTAACAAGTCCCTTGCAGCTTTCGACCGCGTTCAGGATGAGGTGCTCATCCGGTCTGGAGTCATTGATTGGTACAGCGTTGTTGGAATCCGTGATGTGGTCAACTGGTAACCTAGATAGGTGATCCCCACCAAGTTTTCTGCTCCCTTCTTGTCTCGGATTTCATGATCAAATTCCTGCAATAAAAGCATCCAACGAAGTAGCCTAGGTTTGGCATCCTTCTTAGCCATTAAATATCTAACGGCTTCATGGTGAGTGTAAACAATCACTTTTTAACCAACAAGATAAGAGAGGAATTTTTCGTATGCAAATACCACGACAATGAATTCCTTCTCCGTCATGGTATACTTACTCTGCGCCTCATCAAGCGTCTAACTTGCATAATAAACGGTGTGGAGCTTTTATCCTTCCGCTGACCTAATACTGTACCGACAACATAGTCGCTCACATCACACATGATTTCAAATGGCAGGGTCCAATTCGGGGACTGTATAATAGGAGCAGAGACAAGTGCTTATCTTAACTTGTGAAAAGCCTCAAGACATTCTGTAGATAGCTCAAACACTACATCTTTCATTAGTAGGTTAGTCAAAGGTTTAGCTATCTTAGAAAAATCTTGAATGAAACGTCTATAGAAGCCAACATGCCTATAGAAGCCAGCATGCCCTAAAAAACTCCTAAGGTCTTTTACAAAAGAGGGAGGAGGTAGTTTTTCAATGAGCTCAATTTTAGCTTTGTCTACTTCAATCCCTCTCTTAGAGACGAGGTGTCCTAGCACTATCCCCTCTTGGACTATGAAATGTCATTTTTCCCAATTAAGCACAAGATTGGTTTCTTCACATCTTTTAAGCACCCTAGTCAAATTAACTAGACAAGAATCAAATGAAGTTTCATAAACAGAAAAGTCATCCATAAAAACCTCAACTATGTCCTCTATCATATCTGAGAAGATAGCCATCATGCACCTTTGGAAGGTCGCAGGGGCATTACAAATCCCGAATGGCATTCTTCTATAAGAAAAAGTCCCATAGGGACAAGTAAAAGTTGTTTTCTCCTGATCATCAGGATGAATGGGAATCTTCCAGAAACTGCTACAACCATCTAAGTAATAAAAGTGATCATGCTGGGCTAAGTGTTCTAAAACTTGATCAAAGAAAGGAAGTGGAAAATGATCTTTTCTTGTAGCACTATTTAGCTTCCTATATTCCATGCACATTCGCCAACTAGTTGTGGTCCTAGTGGGGATTAGTTCTCCTTTTTCATTCTCTATGTCGATCATTCCCCCTTTTTTAGGGACTACATGGACCGGACTAACCCATTGGTTGTCCGATATAGGAAAGATTATCCCAGTATCAAATAGTTTTAGAATTTCCTTTTTCACCACATCTTTCATGTTAGGATTCAACCTACATTGATGCTCTATTGTGGGTTTGTGATTATCCTCCATGTAGATCTTATGCATGCATAATGAAGGGGATATGCCAGTTATGTCATCCAAAGAATAGTCAATGGCTTTTCTATGGGTCCTAAGTACAAAAATTAGCTTCTCTACTTCCTCATCTTTTAATTGAGCATTGATGATGGGGAAGTTAGAGTTAGGGCTGAGAAATTCATACCTGAGGGAGTCTGGAAGGGTGATGTGATTCCATCTACCGAGTCATGGCCCCACGGTACCGTGCTAATCGGGGCGTCGTTGCACATGCTGATTTCCGACCTTGGCGCGCCTTGGCCTTTGATGG
The DNA here is from genome assembly GCA_964016875.1 of Fallopia convolvulus. Taxonomy (NCBI): domain Eukaryota; kingdom Viridiplantae; phylum Streptophyta; class Magnoliopsida; order Caryophyllales; family Polygonaceae; genus Fallopia; species Fallopia convolvulus. Next base: position 20,693,869 of record OZ024732.1, read on the forward strand.
ATGGTACCACTTCTTCGGGCACTTTTAAAGGCACTATGCTCCATAATTTGAGTGAAGATCTCATCCCTAATGACAAGTTCAATTTGCACGACATAGGAGGGTCTTCACTTGGATAAATATCCAAGGTTGGTGTATGAGGCGCTAAGAAGCCAAGTCAAGGTACTACGCCCTATTTTGGACGCATCACACCAGCCCGAACTAAAGCAATGCTTGACAAGATCAAGGGGGAGATCATGGCTCATAAGTTGGATTTTGGCTAACAATGGAGAAGTGATGTGATTCCATCTACCGAGTCATGACCCCATGATATGAGTGAAGATTCCATCCCTAAAGACAAGATTGATGCAAAACCATGCAAACCCTTGTCTCCTTGCTTTAGGAACGTTTTTCCCTTGTTATTTTCAATAAAATTTCAGTTTTAGATCCTTGGATTGTGAGTCATATCAATACAAATCCGAAGGTAGATCGTGGTGAGTCATATTCTCGATTGATCTTCATAGTTCAAGTTCGATTCAAGGTGAGTCATATCCTTGAGTTTTGCTTGTCCATATCAAATCCTCAATTCTCCATCACCATCCACCTTTCCATCACCTTTCATCCTCAAAATCTCCATCTCATCTTCCATCAAAATCGGATCCATAAACCCCATCAAAAACTCCATAACAACAAGTCGAAATTCAATCCCGGTGGACTCTGCAACGCCTCAGTAAAAGAGGCATAACTTTCGAACCACAAAAGATTTTGATCTAAAATTTTGAGGAATTAAATAAGACTCGTAGGTCTAACTCTGGTATTTAGAATCACCCAATTCCGAGTCTGGAGGAGGGAGATCTGCCCTCGTGAAGCCAGAATAGAAGTTACTCCATCAAGATTGCTCGGGTCTTCCTCGGATTGCCTTGCACCTCTTGCAACATCAAGATCCTTCATCAAGTGGTATCAGAGCCACGCGAAGGTATCACCATCCAAATCTTGTTCCGACCTTGAATTTCCACTTGTTGCAAGTTTTAGGTTCGAACTCCTTAGGGCTGCGTTGTTGTTGTTGTTGTGTTCGGCCTTGTCCGAATTGTTGTCTTGTTGTTGTGGTCATTTCTTGGTATTGAACTTGTTGTTGTCTTGGCCGAGTGGGTGCTCAGCCATGGCTGAAAAACCATGCTCAAAAACGTCCCCATAGAACACTAAAAGAGCATTCAAAGGTTGGTAGTTGAAAGGTTGCTTTTGATGCTTGATTAATGCCTTCCTTTAGTGCATGAATTGAAAGAGCCTTTGCTGATTTTTATTGAGTAAAAAAAACGTGGGATTGAAACTAAAAACCAGTCTTGATTTTGTGTTCGTTACATGCTTGTGAAAGAATCGGTGCTAGGATACGGGAACGACACCGAGAATTGCTTATCTTGCTTGGTTGTTTCTTTTCTTGTTGTTGTGTTTGAGTTTTTCTTGTTCCATTTTATTGGTCATCTCCTACTTGCAACTTGTCGGATTTTCATCTCGGACATGTCTTGCTGGCTAATTCAAGTGCACTCTTACCTTAATCTTTGCCGTGTTTTTAAGATGACAAGTGTAGGTGATGAAAAAGAAATACAAAAGTTTGATGAGGAGTTCTCCAACTCGGTGGCTGCCATGTTACAATCTTTTCAACAATCCTTGCAACAATCCGTGGAAGTTATGGAGACACGCATGGATGCCTTGGAGTGCCGAATCCTAGGGCTGGACGAGAGGACACAAGTGCCTCAAGTGGTGAAGATCAAGGAGATACGAGAAGAGGATCAAGGTTCGAGGACGACCCCTTGTAAAGGGGAGGAGACTTCCTTCCAACAAAGAGTGATGAGTGACACAAAACAACCAAAAAGAGAGACTCCTTTCCATGGATTGGAACAAGTGTCCAATAGAAATGATGCACATATTGCAAGAAGAGGAGGAAGTTGTTGAATTGTCTCCTAAAATCAAGCATCGTCCTACCATCACTCCTAGCTCCATGAACTCGTTGGCTACACCATGGATGGATGCATTTCTTATGATTCCTTCATGTTTGCCCTTCTTGCTCCATGAGGAGGACGAGGCTGTTTTAGTCACTCCAAGCGATGATTACATTCCTTTTCTTGTGGATGCCAAGAAAGATGTCTTTGTCATGGAGAATGCCACACCAAGGGAGCTAGAAGCCCTACCTTCATTGTTGAGCTCACATGGTGATACGAGTGCACCTCTCAGGGAAGTTTCTTGCACTCCTCTATTCTATATTTATGACTATGTGTTGGTTGTGTCACATGCATTTAATGAAATAATTTCACTTTATTTTCATGCATTTGTGACATCTAGGACTAAGTACTCTTGCTTCCATTTTAGTTCTCTTGCCCAATACATGTCATCTAGGAGGCATATAGGTCATAGAATTCCATTGATGCCTACTTACACTCACCAAGGGAGCTAGAAGCCCTACCTCCATTGTTGAGCTCACATGGTGATACGAGTGCACCTCTTAGGGAAGTTTCTTTCACTCCTCTATTCTACATTTATGACTATGTGTTGGTTGTGTCACATGCATTTGATCAAATAATTTCAATTTTCTTTCATGCATTTGTGACATCTAGGACTAAGTACTCTTGCTTTGATTTTAGTTCTCTTGCCCAATACATGTCATCTAGGATGCATATAGGTCATAAAATTCCATTGATGCCTACTTACGCTCATTCTCTTCATTACTTTATTATGAGATGTACCCGTAAGAATAGGAAGAGAAGTGGTGTAGCTAGTGCATACTTTCTAGCCTATCATATTGAGGTTGGAAATGTTATTCTTAACTTGACTTCTATAAATTGTACTTGCTTATGTTCCCTCGATGTGTCCTTTATTTTACAGGCTTGATAGATTCAAGGATGAATCCTTTTAAAGGGAAGGAGGAGGATGTGATTCCATCTAGCGATTCACGGCCCCACGGTACCGTGCCAATCGAGGCGCCGTTGCATACGCTGATTTCCGACCTTGGCGCGCCTTGGCCTTTGATGTATGGTACCACTTCTTCGGGCACTTTTGAAGGCACTATGATCCATGATTTGAGTGAAGATCTCAGCCCTAATGACAAGTTCAATTTGCACGACAAAGGAGGGTCTTCACTTGGACAAATATCCAAGGCTGGTGTTCGAGGCGCTAAGAAGCCAAGTCAAGGTACTACGCTCTATTTTGGACGCATCACGCGAGCCCCAAGATCAAGGAGGAGATCATGGCTCATAAGTTGGATTTTGGCTAACAATGAGGAAGGGTGGAGTATTATTGTGACTTTTGGTGAAACTAGTGCACAAACTTGACTTATGTTTCGTTAAGGGCTTTAAGTTAGTTTCTTTAAACTTTTGGGTTGTTTTATATAATAACGAGAGGATTTATGGCTGGAATGTGTGTGTGTGTGTGTGTGTGAGAGAGAGAGAGAGAGAGAGGAGAGAGAGAGAGAGAGAGAGAAGCGTGGCCTAGGGTATTAACTCTCATTTGTGGCCTCCTTTGACGTTAGGCTTGAACGAAAATTTGCCTTGTTTCCTTTACTTCTTTTCAATCCAAAGTTCTTGTTTGTTTTTCTTCGTTCAATCTCTTGTTAGAGCGTTGGTGAGTCATATTCGACGTTCTTGCAATCTAGTTTGTTCGTCTCTTCGTGAGTCATATCCAAGATTGAGCATCCATATCCCTCTTCACCTCCAGCAATCCACTTCCAATCGCTCCATCCATCGATCCATCTTCATCTCGGTGGAACTCTGCACCTCGTTAGTAAATTTGCCATAGATTCTAAATCACACATCATATAGATCTAAAATTTTGAAGGGTTAAACTAGACTCAAGGATCTAACTTTGAGCTTTATAATCACCCAATTCTGAGTCCGTACGAGGGAGATCTACCCTTTTAATCCTAGATGAAATTCAGCCACCGAGCTCCACCAACTTCGAACCAAGTGGCAATTTCCTACCATTCTTCGGCGATCTCTTTGCACTATCATCTACACCATCGATCCTCCCATCAAAGGGGCTTGAGCATTGGAGTGGGCTCAGCCAGGATAAGAATGGGTTCTTCATGCTCTGTCTTTAGAACTTCCTCGAGATACACAAATGGCAGAAGCTCTTCATCTTCTATCAAAGGGATCGGTATCGAGCTTGAGGGGGTCGCTACCGACTCAATTTTGCCTGCCAATAGCCTCGGTACCGAGGTAGTGGTATTCTGTATCGATGCTGCAAAACTTGCATGTTCACCTTTTCTTGCCAAGAGCGTTGGTAACGACCCATGTAGGATCAGTATCGATGTTGTAGAATCAATCTCAGCCCACCTTCTGCCCGAGAATGCATCAAAAGCCAACAGCCTCTCGATCGGGTCCCCACATTCAATATAGTCAGTGTGGATGTAGAGCATCTTGACCTCAGCTTCATTGGTCTCTTTCATGGTGGGGTTAAAACGGAATTCCACCACCTCATCCCCAATCTCAAAAGCTAGGAGTCCCCTCCTAACATCAATTATGGCTCCAACTATGGCGAGGAATGGTCTCCTTAAAATGATAGGCATCGCTGGATCTTCAGGCATCTCCATAACTATGAAATCATTTGGAACAAAGAACTTGCCCACTTGTACCGGAAAATTATCCACGACCCCTGTAGGCTTGACACAGGATTCGTCCGCCATGTATAACCACATATTTATAGGCTCCAATGGTCCCATGTTGGCCTTGGACCAAATTGATAATGATAGTAGACTTTGCACTGGCTCCTAAGTCACATAAAGCTTTAAACCGGTAAGCTCCAATACCAATAGTAATAGCAAATTTACCTGGTCGCCTAGTTTTTCTGGGAGCTCCAAAGATCGGACCTCGTCGATCAGCTCAGACAAAGACCTCTTCCTGCTAAGAATATCTTTCAAGAATTTTGTATTAGTCGGCATTTCGCTTAGGGCTTCAGCGAATGGAATGGATATATTTAAGCCTTGGAGAATTTTAACAAAATGCCTCAACTTCCCTTCGATTGAATCTTTGGACTTTTTAGAAGGGAAGGGAAGAGTCTTCACCGGTCTCGGAACCAAAACGGGCTCGAGAGGTGGCGCTACTGAATCGACAAAGGGGTCGATGGGTGTTGTAGAAGGGTCGGTATCGACCTTGGTGGGGTCGGTACCAAGCCTGGAACTAAGGGAGTGGTGTGGAGGCAAAGACTTACCTAGATTAGGGTCGTTAACGACCCGTGGAGCCTCGGTACCGAGTGTATGAGGTTCGGTATCGAACCTGTTGGGTCCGTTATCGATCCTATCTGGCACAGTTTCTTCGTTACCGGACTCTTTCTCCTTGGTTTCAGCACGGTTCGGTAGTTTTTTCGGTACCAATCTCTTTCTCCTTGACGTAGTTTCTTCTTTAGACGGTTGATCTGATCTTGCAAGAATTGATTTTTAACATCGAGATCAACCTCTTCTTTGTTTGGAACGTAGAGACGCTTTGGACGTTGGGGTGGTTGTTGGGTCCCATACATGGCATCGTAATTGGTCAACTTGTCCAGTAATGCCCATGCCTCATCAGGTTCCATCTCTATAAACCGCAAGCAGCGTGCATGTTGATGCGGTTCTTTGTTTCAGCGTTTATTCCCTGAAAAAATTTCTCTTGAAGAACGTATTGTAGTTGTCCATGGGTGAGGCATTGCCTCATCATCGCCTTGAATCACTCCCATGTTTCCACAAAGGTCTCATTAGGCAGTTGGTGGTAAGAGGTGATGTGTTTCTTTAACAAAAAATAAATTTGTAATCAAGACCCCGTTGTGTATAGGGAGGTCAGGATCGTCCACGGGACGCAAGGTTGTGTTTAATTACCAAACTAGAAAGCAAAAGAACGCAAAACGGAAACAAAACAAGGACGATCAACTAAATAACGGCTCAAACAGGTCGGTATCGACACTGGACTTACACTGAAATGAAACAAAACAATGCAGAGAAACACAAGTTCGGTACCGAGCCTATGACCTCGGTAACGACGCTGAACGGAACGTAGTTCGAAACTTCAAATAAGAGAAAAGCTCTAGGACAAGGGTTTACCACGACATAATCATGCAATCAAGATAATGTGAATCGTAAATATCATTCCTTGAATATAAAGTCACCAACTTTTGTTGATTAGAACAAGTAAATCAATCAAGCTACTTTCATAAATTAACTCATTTTCTGCTTATTTTTTATCCAAAGTTTGTAACTTTCATCATCAAACAATATCAACATTCAAGTTCATAACTTTCTCTTTCGATTAAGAAACAAACTTAAATTACCTTGACTTTCTTCAAAGTGTAAACACAAAACAAGTAGAGAATAGATAGAAGGCATTCAATCATTTATCACACATCATTCATGCACAATCATGTCGGGTTTTTGAGCCCCGATCCTAGAAAAGAGAACTACTCATTCATGCTTAATGAAAAACAAAAAAAAACACTTGAATAGAGACATCACTTTTAATCAAAACTAAACTTACTTGAATTAAAAATACTTCTTGTCTCAGAAAATAACCAGAAATCACAAACTTCTTCTCCAAGTATCCTTAAGAACAACCGAAATTAGCCAAACCAAGAGAAATGTGTGTGTTTTCAATTCCCTCTTGTTAGAAGATAGAGTTTTGATGGGTATAGAGTCAGTGAATCCGAGTTTGCAAGTCGAGTCGACGACTTGCCAAAGTCACTGGCATGACCAGCTGACAAAGTGATCTATTAAAGGAAGGAATGCACAACTTATGTGCATATATTTGGAGACAGCTGCGTCGTTCTATTTTAGGAGAAGATCATCACAAAAGAGTACTAAAATCAAGATAAAGACGATTTGATTCTCCTAGAATATTTTATTGTATACGTAATTACATATTTGGCAAGATTTGTAAAAGATTGAGTGTGTATTGTTTCCCTAACCGAATGGGAGATAATACACACGAGATCTCTCTTACCCTAGCTTAAATACCCTAGTGTTTAGGTTAATGGTGAGACTGTTGTGCATCATTTCAATATTGTGTGTAAGGAACAAAAAGCAAACTTGTGCATGAGATTTGTACAAGTGGTGTGTCGAGAGATCTTAGGCATAGCGTGATATTGAGAGTGTGAATGCAAAGGTAGAGTATGGTTCAAGGGTGTGGGATTCATTATTGTACACGGGAGAGCTCTGTAATCACTCAAGAAATCAATAGAGCAAGTCTAAGGACTCTTGAAATCCGACCAAGTGAGAAACTTGGAAGGGAGTGGTTTTTCTCCAAGTAAACTAGTTGGTTTACAAGGAGTTTCCACTATACATCGCTTGTCATTGACTGTTGGTAACGTTTGTTTTACTGTCTAATTATTCCACTGCTTTATTACTCAAAGTTGACGACTTCGCAGGAGTCGCCGACTCGTTTAAGTACTAATAATCCTATAATTAGTATCAGAGCCTAGGCTCTAGATTGTGTTTTTAGTACTTCTGTTGCAGGAAAATGACGCCCACCAACACTTATGTGAGTGACTCTTTCTGGAAACCTCCAATCCTCAAGGTTGGAGAGTACAACTGGTGGGTTGAACAGATGAAGACCCACATCTTCTCGCTTGATGGTCAGCTATGGAAAGTTATTGAACTGGGTCTAGAAACCTTTCTTGGAAAGGATGGAAAGACTAAAAAGACCACAGTTGAGTATGATGATGTGAATTTCAAGAAGCTTGAGAAGAATGCTAGAGCAAAGAAAGTGCTCAATCATGCGCTCACTAACGATGACCTCAATAAGGTGATCGGATACACGACAACAAAAGAAATCTGGGATGCCCTCAAAAGACTTCATCAAGGTAATGATGATGTAAAGAAGGACAAGATTATAAGTCTCGAAGTAGAGTACGACAATATCTTTAAAGAAAAAGGAGAATCTCTTTGTGATTATCATTCCAGATTCCAAACGATCGTGAATCAACTAGAGTTTCTTGGTGAGAAAATTCCTCAATGGAAACTAACCAACAAGCTGATCTCGGGATTGAACAAGAGTTGGGACAACATTGTTACGTCTCTTCTCACTCAAAAGGAAACCAAGTCGCTGACCTTGGAAGATCTTGTTGGACAACTTACCATGTATGGAGGCATTCAGCAAAGAAGAGTTGAGAGACTTGACTCAAAAAAGGTCAAGAATATTGCTCTTAAGGTTGAAAGAGCCTTTGACTTGGCTCAGGGAGATGACGACACTGAAGGAATAGATGAGGATGTTGCTCTCATCTCTAAGGCTATGAAGAGACTGTGGAATCGCAACAAAACTCCTATGAAGGCTCTTGGGTCAAACAAAGAAGGGAAGGATATGAAGGATGTCATCTGTTATCAATGTCAGGCTAGAGGACACTTTGCCAAGCAATGTCCAAAAAGAAAAAGTGGAGAGGCTGGTAAAGGAATGATGGCAACTTGGGATATGTCTGATGATGATGATGAAGTAGCTCCGGCGAGCGGAAATTGTTGCATGGCCATTGAATACAAATCATCCCACGAGGTAAATGACTTTGAACTCTCTTCTCTTTTAGCTAAAAAGTCTAGAGAACAGTTGGTTGCTATCATCGAAAAGCTTGGAACTCGGGTCACTGAGTTGAGAGAAAAATTAGAAAGAAACAATCTCCAATCTCTTCAATGATAACAAAAACTAGTCCTCTAAGGCTATTGAATTAGAAAAGATTTCGTCTCCTAAGTCAATGACTTGTGAGTCATGCCCAGATTCAAAGAACCAAGTCATCGACTTGCAAAAAACAAGTTAATGACTTGGAAAGACAAGTCACTAACCTAGAAGGTGAAGGACTTATGCTTAGACTCAGTCATGCTAAGCTATCTAAAGAACTAGAGGACCAAAGGATTAATGATGAGACTAAAAACAAAAAGTGGCTAGATGAGTTTGTTGCTGAAAAGGCTCAAGATGTCAGAAATGACTATAAAAAGAAGTTTGTAAAGGAGGTAGGCAGATCTAGAATTGGCTTTGTTCGTGCACCCAATACTCAAGGTCTCAAGGCTGCTCCCCTTGTGTCTAAAGGTAAAGCCCCTATGTGTAGTGACAATGCAAGTTGTTCTACACATGTGGTGGCTAAGCCTGACAAAGGGAAGCAACAGTGGTATCTTGATCAAAAGGTGCACAACATATGGCCAAAACAAGTCCAGAACTCGGCTCCTTCACAAATTGATTTTCAATCTCGCATCAACAACAAACCCATCTATCCGGGCTATAGCAAATATGTTGGCCTAAAATCTCACAGAACATGCTGGTATTGTGGCAAGCCTGGTCACTACCAGCATGATTGTCACAAAAAGGCAAGAGATGATGAAAATGTTAGGTCATAGACTCTGAACGACAGTTATGGCAAAATCACTGTCACTAACTGTTCTCCGAAATCTTTGTGTGCTAATTGTGACAAATGCTATTCTAGGAACCACTATGTTGCCAAACCCAGAGGATTTAAACAACTGTGGGTTCGTGAGAACTAATTCTTTTAATGTAGCTTGAAGTGGGTGACAAGGAGCCCTAGTTTAATGATAGTGCATTCTCAACTCATATGTCGGGAAACCCTAGGGATTTCGTCTCACTTCAAGAATACAAGGGAGGTAAGATTAACTTCGGCAACAATAGTAAAGGTGGTATTTTTGGTATTGGTACGGTAAGATTTTCATATAAGCTAACAATAGACAATGTGAATTTAGTTGACAATCTCAGTTTTAAGCTTCTAAGTGTTTCTCAAATATGTGTTAATGGAAAATATCAAGTTTTCTTTGATAGGAAAGGTTGTTAGGTACAAGAAATTAACTCAGGAAAGATTCTTCTGAAAGGGATGTGTGAAAACAATCTTTACAAGGTGGACCCCTGTTTCGAACCTGAAGAAAACCTGTGTCTTAGAACAGTTGTAGATGTTGCCGACCTTTGGAACAAAAGATTTGTTCATGCAAGTTTTCAACTCCTTGACAAACTTCACAAGCTACAGCTAGTTAGAGGGCTACCCAAAATAGATCCAAGCAAGCACGAAGTTTGTGAAACATGTATAAGAGGTAAGCAAGTGAAGTTATCCTTTCAATCCAAGAAGGAGGTAAGTACCACTAGACCCTTAGAGCTTATTCATATTGATTTATGTGGTCCCATGCGAGTCCGAAGTCATGGAAAAATAGCTACATTTTTGTCATTGTTGATGACTTTTCACGGTATACTTGGACATTTTTCTATCTTCTAAAGATCAAGTCTTTGAAGAATTTGAAGCATGGATGAAGGTTGTTGAGAAAAAGCTTGGAGTTAATCTTGTGTTTGTCAGATCAGATCATGGAATGGAATTTGAAAACTCTGAGTTTCTGGTTTCCTGCAAGAAGAATGGCATAAGTCACAACTTTTCAGCGCCAAGAACTCCTTAACAAAATGGCGTTGTTGAAAGAAAGAATCGAGCCTTGGAAACCATGTCACGGACCATGCTTATCTCAAGTGGTCTTCCAATAAATTTCTAGGGTGAAGCCATTAATGCATCTTGCTATGTGATGAATCGAGCCATGCTTCGTCCACTTCTTGGAAAAACTCCTTAGGAATTTCTTAGTGGAGTTAAGCCTAGTGTCGCCCACTTGCGCACCTTTGGATGCAAATGCTATGTTCACAATAATGGCAAGGACAGTTTGGGAAAATTTGATCCAAGGAGTGATGTTGGCACTTTTGTAGGATATTCCACTCACAAAAAAGCCTACAAAGTGTTCAACAAAAGGACGAGGAAAATTGAGGAAAGTGTACATGTTGTGTTCGATGAGAACACGATGGGAGGCTCGATGACTGAGGATCTTGATGATGGTGATCAAGGGTACAATCTGGTTGAAGATGACTCACTTCTAGTTGCCACAACACAAAAGGAATTGGCAGTCAGTGACAATGCTGGAGTCACCGACTCGGACAGAACAGGGGGAAGTGGTCAAAATCAAAGTTCAAGTGACAGTGAGTCAGATGATGAGAAAACACCTGAGAGAAGCTCAAGTCCGGAAAACTCTGAATAAGAATCAGAGAAAATGCCTCAGACACAAGTCGGTGACTTGAAAGATCTACAGGTCAGGAACTATCAACAGAAAAGTGCTCATCTTGTCACTAACATCCTCACTGATTTCTCAAAGGGTGTGCAAACCAGATCTTCTCTGAATAATTTCTTTGCTTTTCATCTCAATATTGGAGCCTAAAAATGTTGAACAAGCCTTGAAAGATTCGGAGTGGGTCAGTGCCATGCAAGAGAAACTTCATCAGTTTGAAAAAAATAAGGTTTGGCATTTGGTCCCAAGGCCAAAGGAAAGATCTGTGATTGGAACTCGATGGGTGTTCAGAAATAAGCTGGATGATGAAGGAAATGTGGTCAGAAACAAAGCAAGGCTTGTTGTTAAGGGATACAATCTGCAAGAAGGCATTGACTATGATGAGACGTTTGCTCCAGTGGCTCGTCTTGAAGCTATTAGATTGTTCATTGCCTATTCTGCTCATCACGGATTCAAGCTACAACAAATGGATGTTAAGACAGCATTCTTGAATGGATATCTCAAAGAAGAAGTGTATGTTGAACAAACTCCGGGTTTTGAGGATGTCGCCCACCCGGATCATGCCTACAAACTAGACAAAGCTCTTTATGGATTGAAGCAAGCACCGCGTGCTTGGTATGATCGTTTGTCACAATTCTTGATTCAAACTGGTTATGTTGGAGAAGAGGTTGACAAAACAATGTTCCTATTGAAGGAAGGAATTCATACACTGGTTGTTCATGTCTATGTCGATGACATTATCTTTGGTTCAACAGATATAAACTGGTGAAGAAGTTCGTTGGCCTTGTGTCTAGCGAGTTTGAAATGAGTATGGTCGATGAGCTCAAGTTCTGTTTAGGACTTTAAGTTATTCAAAGTGAAGATGGAACACGAGTTCATCAACAAAAGTATCTTAGAGAGTGTGTTAAAAAGTTTGGTCTTGAAAACGCCAAACCTTTTGATACTCCCATGTCACCGACTACCTCACTTGGAAAAGATGACAAGGATCCAGAAGTTAATGCTACTATGTATCGGGGTATGATTGGATCATTGCTCTATCTTACAACGAGTAGACCCGATATTGTGTTTAGAGTTTGCCTATGTGCTAGATTTCAGGCTTATCCAAGAGAGTCCCACTTGAAAGTTGTTAAGAGAATCATTCGATATCTTAAGGGGACTAACAATCTGTGTTTATGGTATCCAAGAGGATTTGATTTTGAACTTGTCGGCTACATAGATGTTGATTTTGCTCGAAATCGTGGTGATAGAAAAAGCACTTCAGGGATGGCTCAATTTCTTGGGCCTTGTCTTGTATCATGGGGTTTTAGAAAACAAAATTTTGTAACTCTATCAATAGCGGAAGCAGAGTACATTGCGGTTGCGGCGTGTTGCTCTCAACTATTATGGATCAAGCAACAAGTCAGTGACTATGGTGTAAAGTTTGGGTCAGTGCCCATACTATGTGACAACACTAGTGCAATCAACATCTCAAAGAATCCGGTGCAACATTCAAAGACAAAACATATCGAGATAAGGCATCACTTTCTTTGAGATTGTGTTGAAAAAGGCATGGTCACTATGGAATTCTGTAGAACATGTGATCAAAGAGCAGATATCTTCACAAAAGCCTTAAATCGTGAACCCTTTGAACAACTCCGCATGGAACTAGATATGATCTCTCTTCAATGATCTATTTCCCTACATGAATTCCCTCGATGATTGGCTAGAATTGATTGTTTTGCATATGTTTTCGAAATCATGCTTTTATAGTATAAATCTTTGCATTCTTGATGGACATCATGTTTAGGAAACCCCATGCATTTGACTTGTCGGTGACTCTTACTACATTCAGTATGTGTGCAACCTTTTTGAGCTCTTTGTTTAAGTCCAAAAGAATCAACCTCATTATCCTAACCCTCTTTACAAGCCCAAATGATGGTTGATTCTAATGCATGTCCTTGACCTATCATGTTTTGACAGTCTATGAGCCATATTTGATCTTTCTTTATAAAACGGAGACTTATCATCATGATCGACGATTCCTCAAAAATAAAGCTTTTTATTTGGTTTGCTTTGGCACTCCCTGTGCAACCCCAACGCCAAGTAAGTTCTTTAATAGAAAGTCATGTATTGTGTAAAATTCATGGACATATGAAGAAAGCAGTTCTGTGATGGATGTCGTCGACTTAGACAAGGTCAGTGACTGTGTATTTTGGCACGAGAAAAAGATCATGGCTTAAACAGTATCTTTTGAACTTGGATAGTTATTTTCAAAAAGGAGAAAAGAGAAGATATTGAGATTTGACAACTTCCTTAATGATGGAAGTGACCTTCTTTATTATGCCTCAACCGTCAAAACAAAAGGTACGCTTTTCTCAAATCTTCTTTTCTCTCTCGACTTCTACTCTCTCTCTCTCTCTCGAACTCAAACCCTCAAACCCTCAAACCCCTCCAATGGAGTCTCCACCCAACAACTCAAACCTTCCCACTTCCCCCAAAACCCAAACCGAAAGTCCAGAATCGGCAAAGAAGAAGATTCTCGCCCTTTTTGGTGATGATTTTCTTCAAGCCCTTATGTTTGGGCAATCGTCTTCCTCAATCGTTCACCCAACCGCAATTGAAACACCATCTTTGAACCCTACTTCTCCACAAAATCAAAATCCAAACCCCTCTCCTCTAAAATCAACTCCATCCCCACAAATTGAAACCGAAACCCTAACCCTTTCATGGGAATCTGGAATACCTTGCCAAACGGCACAACCGGTGGTTATTCCAAAAACCGGTGATTCCTCAACACCCAAACCCTCTGAACGAGAGAATTTAGAGGAAGAGAGAGTGAAGACTCCAAATTTGGAGTCGATGGATTTTGAGGAAACCGAAAAGGTTGTTGGGTCGTTCGAGGAAAAAGACGAAGAAGAGACCTTGGATGGCACACAAGAGCATGCCAAAACAGAGGGGAACCAACGACTATCTCCTCATGACCAAGCAAAGGCTGTCAATGACTCTCCAAAAGTCATTGACACAAACACTGGTATGGAGAATGTCAACAAGGTTTCTGAAAAGGAAGGAACCAACCGAAATTTCTGAAGAAGGTACACGCTCTGATCCCATCTTGGTCTCTATGAAATCTAAGTATGGTGAATCTGTCAAGAGAAATTTGGAAAAAGATCTGTTTGGAGATGATTCTGATTTGCTCAAAGAGGATGAAATTGAAATGCCTCCTCCTTTTCGCCCTAAAACCTGATCAACAAGTGCTAGAGCCATGGCTGTGGCTCTTAAAGCCAAAAAGGGCAAGGGGTTGGAAACCCTTGAGGCTGCCTCAAAGAGAGGTGATTCTTCTTTCTCTGAGAAGGTCACTAGGAAGAAAAGGGGGAGATCTCCAAAATTGTTGGAAACCCTTGAGGCTGCCTCAAAGGGAGGTGATTCTTCTTTCTCTGAGAAGGTCACTAGGAAGAAAAGGGGGAGATCTCCAAAATTTGTTGTTGGGTCTAGCAAAAAGACAAGGAGGTCTAGTGTGATTGTTGACATGTCTTCTAGAGAGTTTACTAAAGATTTGTTGTGGGAGGAAAATTTCTTAAAGGAGTTCAAACTAACTAAGGTTACTTACTGGCTAAAGAAGCAAAAATGGGATAGATTAGTGCAAGGGGAGCATGAGTACAATCCGCAGATGGTTAAGATGTTTTATGAGTCCCTAGTGATTGAGGATACAGGAAACATGACTATAGGGAGGTACATGGTAGATAAGAAGACGTACTCTTTCACTAGTAAGGATGTTAGTGACATCTTGGAGATTCCACATGAAGGTTTTGTCGAGTACTTCAAAGGAGCTTGGCCTGAAGGGGTCGTTGACCGTGAGATCATCAGAACTGTCACTAACAGTGATGATAATTTCACCAGTCCCTACCTGGTCAACTAGATGGGAATTGAGAAGAAGGTGATTCTCAATTACCTCATAAGCTACTTGTTCCCAAGAGAACTCAAAAGAAATGTTGCCTCTATTCAAGATCTGCTGGTCATGGACAAGATTATCAAGGGAAAGAAGGTGAACATGCCTCGTCTGATGATGCTTTACATGAAGCATGTGCTCAAAACTACTAAACATGCGCTTCCTTACGGCATGTTGATTGCTTTGATGATGGTTGAGCACAAGGTATATGTGGATGGTGGTGACATCCACAACACCAGGGTTCTCAACAAGGAAATGATCAGGAAGTTTGGTTGGAACTGCGTGTCAAAGACTTCTGAAGTTAGTGACAAGAATCACTAGGAACAGGAAATAAAATCTACTTCAGTGAACAATGAATTGAAAGATATCAGGGAGCAGAATATGATTCTGAAGGGGATGCTCGAAAAACTTCAGAGCATGGTCGGCAATGCGCTTTCAAAGCTTAGTGCAATAGAGGATCGACTTAATGACTTTGGAGCCTGAAGTCAGTGACTTTTGCACACTCATGGCTTTCTCTACCCCTCTCTTTCTACCCTTTCCACATTATTTCTCCAGTTTAAAAGATTTTTATTTTTAGTTTGATTTGGTTGTAATGCATTTCTGGATTGTTTGTTTTTGCATCGTACATTATCTCTTGCTATGGTGGATGACTATATATGCTTGTTTTGATATTATGTTTTAAGTTTCTATATTTGCTTATGATTCTCTTTACTTATTTTAGCAATCTTTTTGATGATGCCAAACGTGGGAATTAGCCAGGGGAATAGATTCTTTAGGGTGATCAACAATACTGAAATCATGCGGTTACTAAACTTAGGGGGAACTTTTTATGGTTTGCCTTTATTACTATGATTATGTTTTGTATGCTGCATAGTTATATCAGAACAGGTTGTTTGTCACCATCAAAAAGGGGGAATTTGTTAGAAGATAGAGTTTTGATGGTTCCAGAGTCAGTGACTCCGAGTTTGCAAGTCAAGTCGGCGACTTGCCAAAGTCACTGACATGACCAGCTGGCGAAGTGATCTATTTAAGGAAGGAACGCACAACTTATGTGCATAAATTTGGAGACAGCTGTGTCGTTCTGTTTTAGGAGAAGATCATCACAAAAGAGTGCTAAAATCAAGACAAAGACGATTTGATTCTCATAGAATATTTTATTGTATGCGTAATTATATATTTGGAAAGATTTGTAAAAGATTGAGTGTGTATTGTTTCCCTAACCAAATGGGAGATAATACACACGAGATCTCTCTTACCTTAGCTTGAATAACCTAGTGTTTAGGTTAATGGCAAGACTTTTGTGCATCATTTCAATATTGTGTGTAGGAAAGAAAAAGCAAACTTGTGCGTGAGATTCGTACAAGTGGTGTGTTGAGAGATCTTAGGCATAGCGTGAGATTGAGAGTGTGAGTGCAAAGGTAGAGTGTAGTTCAAGGGTGTGCGATTCATTCTTGTACAAGGGAGAGTTTTGTAATCACTCAAGAAATCAATAAAGCAAGTCTGAGGACTCTTGAAATCCGACCAAGTGAGAAACTTGGAAGGGAGTGGTTTTTCTCCAAGTAAACTAGTTGGTTTACAAGGAGTTTCCACTATACATCGCTTGTGATTGACTGTTGGTAACGTTTGTTTTACTGTCTGAAGATTCCGCTGCTTTATTACTCAAAGTCGACGACTTCGCAGGAGTCGCCGACTCGTTTAAGTACTAACGATCCTACACCTCTCACGTCTCTCTCTCAAGTCGCCTAACAACCCCCTAAAACTATTAAAGACAAGAGTATTTATACTAGAAAAACTATCTAAATTTTTTCCATAAAGATAGAACTTTCTAAACTAAAAAGATTACGGAATAAAAACATAAAAATCTCAAAGTCGGCTACGCCTACCGACACAAGGCACCCTCGATGTCGACCCTGTCAGGGTCGGTAGACTCTTGTTGAATTCTCGTCAATTCTTGTTTGCTGCAAGCCTCGGTACCGAACGCACAGGGTCGGTAACGAGCCTGTTTTGACTTTTTTCTTTGTACTTTTTCATAGCTTCTTTTGGATTTTCTGGGATCCCTTCGAGTGGCTTCAATTCCTCCTTAGCCAGCCATACTCCTCTGTCTCCTTGCCGTCTCGATGTCTCCAGAATGCCCCAATTTTTCTCCAAAAACCTACAGAAAAAACAAAAACAAAGTAGCTTCCATACTTTTCACAAAATATGCAAACTCACCCCAAAAGACACAAAACTAACACAAAAGCACAACTAAACTAAACTAAACAACCAAGAAAAACACTTAAAAATTAAACTAAAAATACGAACATCATCTATTCCTACCAGGTTATTTGAACTCTCTTGTGCTTAATTATATTGATTGTATTGATTTCTTCTTGATTGATCATTTTGTTGTAATTAATACAGTCTATTGCTAGGATCTAGGTTTTCTCGTAGTAAAACTTGATCTTTGTATCAACTCATTATTTTAGGACTCTTTGGAACTCAATTGCATGTATCCTACATATCCTTGTTCTTGTTGCTAATATCCATGTAATTCATGATCGTTTCATGTTTATTTGGATAGTAAGATTGCATGTCACGTTGTCATGTTTTACAACTGATCAAGATAGGAATAACTAAACAAAATAACTTGTTTGAGTCAATGATCAATAACTTGATGAATTAAGTGGATACATGGATAGGATTGCTTGTCCCTAATTGAATATAAATTCATATTTACTTGCTTTGTTTGCTTGAGTTCCCTAGAGTTAGAATCACAATACCCCCTTTTGTTACTAATATGAGTTGATAATAATAATTACTTGGAATACAAGTGTCTCTTGGGTACGACCTCGACTTAACAACTATACTAGTTGAGTAACTAAGGATTTATTTTTGATTTGACATCAATGATTTCAAGCCAGTCAGTGGGCCGATAATGCTCCAATCCCAACAAGCAAATTCTTGCTCCTCAATCCACGCAAAAATTCTATCTTTCGAGTAAGATAGAATCCTATATCATGACGAATTACAGTCATATTTTATTTTTAAATAATATAATTAAAAACAAGGATAATAAATAAAATTACCTTTATGGCGGATAATAGCGAAAATAATTATGACAATTAATTTTACCAACTCACAAATGACCTACTTAGGTGTTAGTTACATTAGAATGCAACTAAGACGTAAGTACTCTAGGACCTATTCGAAGTGGCCATGCAGATTAGTCGTCATGTTCCCTTTACGCGTGTTTTCGTATATTCTTACATCCATGAGCGAATATCATGGGATCCTTTGCTCTTCTACATACGCACATATGTAGAAGTCCGTAAGTGCGATGAACTAACATGGCGCTCTTTTTTTCATGCAAGACTCGAACTAATGTAAAAACTGACTTTTATTAAAAATAAACATGAATGACATGACCTTAAGGACAGAACATACTAATGAATGGAAAATAAAAACCTAAGGTGCTCATGAAACCCACGTGGGAAAAAGAGTGTTCTATTTACATGAATTTCCTAATCCTGAGATCCATAAGCTGTGGAATATGGGTAAACACGATCGTGCTCGCGCGGGCCGTGGTCGCAGCTCTTCTCCTGAGAAGGAGGGCTGCTTTCAGTGGCGAGTCCGTAGTTGCGGATGAAGGACCCATGGTCGCGGATCTCGCGATCGCAGTTTTGCCTCAAAGAAGGAGCAAAGCTCTCTGAATTAGTCCCATTGTTGCGGTTATCGAGCCCGCAATCGCGGTTATGCTCATGGTCCTCACTTTTTGGCTCGTCTTCAATCCTCTGCAGAAACTCTGTCTTAGGGCAATTTCCCTAAGAATACATGCATGCTTCCAACTGATTAGCCCAAACCCGAACTGTGGCGTCTTCGTCTCTAAATTGGATCATTGATGGAGAGTCGATGGTACTACTCCCATCCATGAATCTATGTCCTTCCCAAGATCAAGTTGTATGGGGCAGGAACGTCGACGATTATGAACTCAACTATCATCTCCTTCTTTGCCAAACAAACCTGGTCTTGTACATTCTAAGCGGGAACGTTGGATACCCCCCCCCCCCAAGTCCAGCGAGCTGCATCTTGATCGAAATCAAGTCTTCATTCTTCTTCCCTAGGAGTCTGAAGACATCATAATACATGATATCAACCGAACTCCCCAGGTCCACTAGTGCTCGATGCACCTTAAAGTCCTCAAGCTCGACTATTAGGACCAAGGTGTCGTTGTGCGAGATTTGGAATGACGCAAGGTCCTTGTCCCGAAAGACCAAACTGTCAACCGCGTGCGCGGGTGGCAACGACGATCACGGTTTAGCTTGTTGAACTCGCATCAATTCGAGCTCATGACACGATTTCTAGAAATTGCTACTAGCTTCAACATCTTCATTCTTGTATGTCCCCGAGATTGTTTGGTGATGTTCGCATTTTTAGTATAGTTTTTGATAGGTTTTCTTTGCTTATTAGGTTTAGTTTTGTCTAGTTTAGGATCAGTTTTAAGTGTTTTTAGTTAGTTTTGCATAAAAGTACGAAAAGAGTGGAATCTACGCTATTTTGTGTATTTTGCAGGTTTTAGCGAGGAAAGGAGCTAAATTAGAAGCAACACAGTGAAGGACAGGAAAGTGCAAGATTTAAGAAGTCAAAGCTCAAGAAAACAAGAGGAGGTGTTGAAGAAAACAAAACCCCAGGCTTGTTAACGAGGCTGTGAAGGGTCGTTAACGAGGCCACGAAGAGAAGATTTCGGAGTATTATTTTATTATTCACCGATCCTGAGCGGGAATTTATTTCCGTATCGGTTGAGTATATTTTTAGAATCTTTATGGGTTATTAGAATATGTATTTTAGGGTTTAATATCTTTCTAGATTTTATTTCTATCTTTTAGAGATTGTTTCTATCTTTTTAGGAAAGTTTTTATCTTTTAGCCTTTTTAGTTTTTTAGGATTTTCTAGTATAAATACCCTTCTATCTAGCATAGAAGAAGGGGGGCTTAATTTTTGAGTAGAATTTTAGAATAGTTTTGGAGGAGATTTGGAGGAAGGCCGAAGGAGAGAGAACCGGATCGGAAGTCGGTGACGAGGGTCGGTAACGACGGTTTCCGGGGTTCGTTGATCGAGTGAGTTCGGTGATTGTTTTGGTTTGGTTTTCTTCTGGATCTCTGTAAGACGATATTTTTGTTATTAATTTAAGTTTGAGTTTTGTTTCAATGTTTGTTTTTATTGAAGTATTTAGTTTCTTAATCATGAGTAGTGAGTAGTCTATTTTTCTAGGGTCGGGGTTAAGCCCGGCATAGTTGAGCATGTTTGATAAGTAAGATAGTGTGTTGAATGCCTTTTATTTTTATTGAGATTGTTTGTTGTGCTTAATACCAAAACGGGAGTTGAGGTAATTTGAGTTTTAACTTGATTGAAAGAGAAAGTTAGTAACTTGAAGGTTGATATTGTTTGAAAACGAAAGTTTCAAGCTTTAGATCCAAGACAAGCAATTGAGTGAGTTAGTTTATGAAAATAGATTAATTTACTTGTTAAGTCAATGAAAGTTGATGACTCTATCTATTTAAAGGCATGATCTTATCTTCTTACGAATTTTTATGCTTGGCTATGTTGTGGTGTCCCTTATCCTAGATTTTTGTTTTAATTGAATTATTTCTGATAAATCTTCGTTGCTGAATACTTGCTTCGGTACCGAGTATTAATTAGAATTTTATTAGGTCGTTAATTGATGTTTTTGTGTTCGGTGGTTTGGTAAAGATCCTGACAAGGTCGTTAACGAGGCATCTCGTGAGTAATTTTGTTTGATTTTATTTAATTTTTATTAGATTGATAGACAAACAACCTTGCTTCCTGTGGAACGATCCTGACTCTGCTATACTCAGCGGGGTCTTGACTTACAAATTTATTTGTTGGCCGAGGAACCGCATCAACAAATTGGCGTCGTTGCCGGGGAAGCAACGAGTTGTTAGTTTATCTTTGGGATCGGGACTAGCCCGACCCCGTTTTTGTTATTAATTTTTGTTTTCTTTGTTTGTTTTCTCAGTGTATGCCGGTAGGACGAAGAAGGCTTCAGTTTGATAGCTCCAGTTATTACTCAGAACCCGAACGTTCCCTGCACCGACGACTCTGAGAAAACCGAGCCATGGCCACAGCTGAAGAGATGGCTCGAGAGTTAGAGATCCTCCGGACCCAGATGGAGGCACTAAAAGCCGAGAAGGACGGCGCTGATGCAGACAAGGCTCGACTGCAAGAAAAGCTAAATGCCTATCCAAGGAATGCCAAGCAATACATGCATCCGGAACTGAGGGTGCCAGAATCTCCCATTGTGCTTCCTGCGATAGAGAAACCTTTTGAGATCAAGTCTCAATTTATATCCTTGATTAAACGAGCTCAGTTTGAAGGGAAACCTGCTGAGTGCCCTATGGAGCATATTAGAAATTTTCTTGATTTATGTGACACCATAGCTGTTGAAGGTGTCTCACTAGAATATGTTCTGTTAAAAGCCTTTAGATGGTCACTTACTAGAAAGGCCCTGAACTGGTTGGAGAGCCTACCTTCTAAGTCTATCAGGACTTGGAAAGCTTTATATGATCAATTTCTTACAAAGTTTTTCCCTCCTGCTAAGACAACGGAGTTAAGGAAACGTATCACCTCTTATCACCAGTTGCCTAATGAGACATTTGTTGAAACATGGGAAAGATTTAAAGAGATGCTTAGACAATGCCCTACTCATGGGCAACCTTTATATGTATTGCAAGAAATCTTTTTCCAGGGTATCAACGCGGAGACCAAGAACCGCATCAACACGCATACTGCGTGCGGTTTTATAGAGATGAACCCGACAGAGGCGTGGGAACTGTTGGACAAGCTGGCGAATTACGATGCTATGTACGGAACCCAGCAGGCTCCACAAACTCAAAAACGTCTCTATGTACCCAACCGAGATGAAGTTGACCCCGATGTTAAAAATCAATTCTTACAAGATGAGGTCAATCGTTTGAGGAAACAGGTAGGTTTTCTGAAATCCTCTCAATCATGTCAAGAATGTGGTTCTTCTGCGCATAGTAATTCTGCTTGCACTAACATTGAGCAGGTTAGAACCGCTGAGACGATAGCTGAGATGAATTACATGAGAGGACCCTACAGGAACCAGCCTAATTATAATGACAGGTCAAACAACTATCAACCATGGGGCAATCAGAATACAAATCATAATTACACAGGGCCCCCCGCAAGATAGACGACCTGCACCATATCGACCTCCAGGCCATCAGGAGACACCATCATGGGTTCAGGAGATTAAAGAGAGCATCAATGGAGTGAACAACAAGGTTGATGACGTCCAAGCCAAACTGAACCGGCAGGATAAAAGATGGGGAGAGTTCGATATTTGGAAGAGGAGTGTTGATTCCCAACTAGGAGACCTTGCTGCACGGATATCAAGACCACAAGGGCAACTCCCGGGTCGTCCCGAAGAGAACCCTAGAGGCCAAATAGCAGCGGTACACCTTAGAAGCGGGAAGACACTACCGGAGAGAGTTCAAGCTGAAGAGAAGGAGGAACAAGATCTCGCCAGCCAGCTCGTTAACGAGCCAGCGAGAGCTAGTACCGAGCCTACAAGCCAGGATGACGAGGCTCCGAGGATTCCTGACGAGCCCACCCCAGGTAAGTTCTCTAATCAGAGCCCTCCTCTCAATCCCAGGGTAGTTAACGACCCTATCAGGGTCGGTAACGACCCGCCGAGGACACCGAACGACCCCAGTGTCGACCCGGTACTCTCACCTCTCAAGCCTAACTTGGTTCCGAGGATGGTGAAATCTCTTCCATTTCCAACTAAGAAATCTATGGACTCTACTGAGAGTAAGTTCAAGCGTTTCGTTAAGATTCTTCAGGGCATTAATATTTCCATCCCATTCGTTGAGGCCCTAAGCGAAATGCCGGCTTACACAAAATTCTTGAAAGATATTCTTAGCAGGAAAAGATCTATTACAGAGCTGCAGGACGAGGTCAGATCAATAGCTCTTCCAGAAAAGCTTGGAGATCCTAGGAGGTTTGCAATCACAATCGGCATAGGCAACCACAAGTTCAAAGCTTTATGCGATCTTGGTGCCAGTGCTAGTCTTGTTCCGCTCTCAATATGGTCTAAAGCCAATATGGGACCACTGGAACCAGTAGACATGAATCTGTACATGGCAGATGGGTCAAGTGTCAAGGCCACAGGAGTAGTGGACGATTACCCCATTCAAGTCGGGAAATTCTTTATACCGAATGATTTTATTGTCCTTGACATGCCTGAAGACCCTCATGTCCCCATAATTCTCGGGCGACCATTCTTAGCCACAGCAGGAGCAAGAGTTGATGTGCGAAAGGGACTCATCAATTTTGATATAGGAGAGGAACGGGTGGAATTCAATTTAGATCAAAAGGCCAACGACCCAATTAGAGTGGCACAACTAGAGTTGACTCAACCCGAACTCGACACCACAGTCCCTACCGAGCCACATCTGCCGATCACTGATTCTCCCATGCACAAAGGCCCTACTACAGAGGTTACAGAAAAGTCCAAACCACCTTGGCTTTCGGACTACACTAACAATCCAGGGATATCAAGCTTGCTGATAGAAGAAGAAGGTCCTAATTTAGCAATTCAAGTGCACAGAGGCAGTAAGGCTACAAGCAAGGTATCTCAAGACCCTAACATGGCCAGACATGAACCACCATGAGATTAGCAAGAGAACTCGTCGGGCTAACGACGTTAAACATAGCGCTTACGGGAGGCAACCCGCTTTTTAGAATAGGTTTAGTTTATTTTATTTTATTTTTTATTTTTCTTTTTAGATTATTTCTTAGCTTTATTTTATTTTTCTTTTTAGTTTTAAATAGGATAGAAATAAGATTTTTGAGCTAACAAGATTTCAGGAAAAAAGGGGTCGAAAATTCACTCAAGAAGGCTACGGTGGCTCGTTAACGACCCACCCAGGGTCGTTAACGACCCGGTTCGGACGACCCGATTCGTCAAAATACGGCGCAGGTAAGTAAATTTAACCTAGTCAATTTTTTCTAACCCTAGCCGACACCCCCTCTATCCTTACCCCTCCTATAAAAACCCTTCTACCCCTCCCAAAATTCTACCACAATCTCTCTCACATTCACTCTCAAACCCAAAACTCTCTCAATCCCTTTCCCTTCTCTCCCACCGAGTCGGAAATCCCACGCTAACGACCACCGGAGACGCCATCGTTACCGGAGTTCGAAAGCCATTCACCGTCGACGACGAGCTCGTTAACCACCCCGATTCCGACCCTTGTCCTTTTAATTCTCGGTTCTCCGGTATGATTTCTAAACCCTTGCTTGAAATTGCATGATTGATTATCTATAGGGTTAAATTTCATATCTTGAATCATGATTTTTAGGGAGATCGATGAGCATGCTTAAATTCCGTTCTAAAAATTCTTGATTGTGCTTAGTTGTTCATGTTTTAGGTAAGATTATTCATGTTAGATTAGCTATTGTAACCCTTTAGTTAAGAAAGCATGAATTTTTCTTGTTCTAGATCTAAAAGTTCGAACTTTGCATGTCAAAATTCCGGGAAATTTTTAGCATGTTAGGGATGGGTAATTAAGTAAGTATGGGGTGCTTTTACCCAATGAGGGAATTGTGGAGAATAATAGAAGATTGCATGCTTGATTTGTGCTGAATTAGAGGTAGATTTAATTTCGGAAATTTCTGGTTTTGCTCTCGGCGGGTCGTTAACGACCCACCCAGGCTCGTTAACGACCCTGCACTTCATAGATGATCGATCCGAGCCCAGACTCGTGAACAACCCAATTGGGTAGTTTATGAGTAATTCCGAGGTTAATTTTGAGACCATGTATGGGGTCTCATACCTATTATTTTTGAGTGGATCTTATCTTGGAAAATTTTCGATTATTTTGTAGGATCCATGGCTAGTTCAAGCAGACCCGCTACCCGAGCCCAGAAGAAGAGGAGGAACCACAGGTCTCCATCTCCACCCCGGGTGGACGATGTGATTTTGAGCAGTCAGAGCCAAGTACGGCGCTACCGGGATTTTATGGAGAAGGACCATTACACCCGATGGTTCTCAAAATCTAGCGCCGTCTCTACAGGCATCTACATGGATGTCAAGGACGCCTTCATCATCCTTGGGGCCGCACACCTATTGAAGCAAGAGAGCTTGCCACATTATCCGGCCCTCACATCCGAGTTCTTGGCCACCTTGGAGACCAACTTCTCGTCAAAGATCTCGGCGGGACACATTCGGTTCCAGCTCGGTAACGAGGACCGTGACTTCACCATGGCGGAGTTCAATGCAATCTTGGAGCTCCCAAACCCGTCTAGAGACTATAGCTTGAAGGACTACCGAGTGACCCGCACTTGGAGCTACATCACCGGAGAGGTTCAATCCTCCACCGCGGCGCTATCCGGGGCAACCATAGTCAACCCCATCTTCCGGATTATCTTGAGAGTCCTCGCCGCAACATTTTGGCCGAAGAAGGAGTTGAACCGGTCTACAAGGACGGAGGTCGCTTGCTTCCGCACCATCCTCTTCGAGGAGCCCGGCCCCTTGAATTTGGGGTACGACTGGCTCTACTATGTCGAGAAGTCCCACAAGTCCAAGGAGGTGTCGTGTGGCAATTTGGTTAGCCTCTTGGATAAAAATCTTGGAGTGGATCTCACCCGTTACACACCGGCCCACGCTCAACTCCTCAACAAGAACTATTGGTATAGTGCCGGGATTTTCGTGCAAGCCGAGGGAGGCTACAAAGTGAAGGTTCGAGATCAAGTCATCATACCTTCCCTCGACATGTACGAGCTACTCTACGTACCGAATTGGTACGAAGTGTGGACGGGCCAGCCTTACCCATTGGAGCCAAAATCGGAGGATGAGCTCTCGCTTCGGTCATGTCACACCCGATTTGAGCGGGACGATGTGGACGAATATGAAGAAGAAGATGAGCAAGAGGATACCGAGGTCGTAGGCAATGACACCGAGGAAGCCGACACCGAGGGCGGCACTGAGGAGCTCAACTTTACAGAAGAAGACATGGAGACGGAGGAATTAGGAGGCAACATCTTCGTCGACGAGCCAACCAGGGTCGTTAACGACCATTTCCAGCCACCACCCAACACTGTTAACGAGGCAACCAGCTTCGTTAACGAGGTGCCGCAAGCTCCTGTCGACCCTCCACCAGCTCCTGTCGACCCTCATGCATATGGCTTAATGCCTTACAACCCGGTGATGTATCAAGACCATTTCCAGCCTCACTACCCACCACCTCCTCAGCCCGAGTACGCAGGATCGAGCATACCACCACCATGGGCCGAGGATCTTTCTGCACGGATGCAGCAGCTTCACCTCCAGACCGATCACATTCATCGGAGGATGGATAGATGGTAAACCGTCTACTCCGCTCGCATGTCGATGGAGGACGAGCGGCAACGTCAGAGAGAGGCGGAGGATGCTGAGCGTTGGAGGACGATGTATGACTTCATGGGGCACTTTAAGCACTATTTTCCTCCACCGAACCGTTGATCAAGCTCAAGATGAAGTTTCCTTTCCTTGTTTCCACTTTTGTAAGTTTTATGTCTTTCTTTTTCTTTTTAATTTTTTGTTTTCTTTTCTATTTCTTTTCCCTCTTCTTCTTATTTTTCTTACAGTGGGGACACTGTAATTTTAAGTATGGGGTGGGAGAAAGTAGAAAAATTATGTCCTAGGTGTCTTTGTGTAATTGTTATTTCTTTTAAATTGAAAAAAAAATCGAAAAAAACCAAAAAAATTGAAAATTTTGAAAAATCCAAAAAGAGTTTAGAATTGATAGATATCCCTTCTTAAAAGTTCTATGATAGCAATCATTAGTTTAACCATATAATTCCTTGGAAATATGTCTTTGAAAGTATAGTCGGATTCTTAAAAATTGAAATTATTGTTTTTTTTAGAAGAGAATAGCATTAGATGAAATTGAGCACATATACTTTATAGCATAGATGATGCAATCCAACAAAAATCTACCTTGTGAGAAATTTTTGGCCTTATAGGGAGAACATTTATAAATCCCTCTTCTTTTTTGTGTGATTTACTCTCCTTATGCATATTATCTCTTGGAATTGTGATGGTTATCTATTTCTTGAGACCCTCATAAGATTTTTAGTTCATTACTTGTGAAGATCATATGATAGAGAACTTATTTTTATGAGCCCTATTATCCCCTATTTACCTTTACATTATTCCTTCTTTTGATAACCAATTTTGGCCTGAAACCTTTTATTTTTTAAGCTCCACAAAAATTGTTCCCTAGCCAAGATAAGCTTGACCCTATCCGGGAACTAGGACTTAGATTGGAGAGGTAAAGTCTTGTGTTTTGTTGAAAAGAAAAGAGTTTCTATTTGCTTGAATTAAAGGGTCTTTGGGAAGGGTAGATTTGGAGGTCTCTTGTTATTACATGTAAGAAAGGTCTCTTGATAAAAAGATGCACAATTAAGTTTTAAAGGGAAGAAATATATACGGTGGATCGTTAACGACCCGGATGTGGGTTCGTTAACGAGGCAGCGAAAAAAAAAGAGAGAGAAAGAAAGAGGAAAAGTTGAAGTGCATTTGTGTTTAAAGATAATATCGAGAGATTCTTTTATTTTGGTTATGAGACTTTCTAGGATGATAAAGGGGTGAGTAAAAATAAAGTATGCATAATATGAGAGTGAGTTTGGTTATCTTATATGAGAGTTTTGATGTTATGTGTGAGTTTTTAGGAGTCTTTGATTCCCGGATATTATTAGAACCACATGACCAAAATATTTTCCATGCCCTATTGTCTTTACCAAGCCCCATTACAACCCGGCCGAATGGAAGCTTCTTTGAAGTTTTTCATTGAGCCTAAGTTCTCTTGATGATTCTTTGCTTGTTTTGACAAATCTTGGGTGGAGAGTATTGGTGATATAAGTTCCAATTTCTATGAGTTTTTGTATATAGGATGAGTTGAGAGATTGAAATTATAAGCCCAAACACATGAGAGTTGAGCGAAACACATTATATCCCTTGAGAGGTTGGATTGTATTATTTTATGTCTATTTAAGTGCACATATGTGTGAGGATGTTAATAGTCTTTTGCTATAATTTTTCTTACGTATAGATGTTGCTTTTTGAAGATGGCTATGTCTTGATAAGCATGATTTGTTTTGGTTTTGGTTAGTATCTTGATTATTGCTTGAGGACAAGCAAGTCTAAGTATGGGGTATTTTGATGTTCGCATTTTTAGTATAGTTTTTGATAGGTTTTCTTTGCTTATTAGGTTTAGTTTTGTCTAGTTTAGGATTAGTTTTAAGTGTTTTTAGTTAGTTTTGCATAAAAGTACGAAAAGAGTGGAATCTACGCTATTTTGTGTATTTTGCAGGTTTTAGCGAGGAAAGGAGCTAAATTTGAAGCATCACAGTGAAGGACGGGAAAGTGCAAGATTTAAGAAGTCAAAGCTCAAGAAAACAAGAGGAGGTGTTGAAGAAAACAAAACCCCAGGCTCGTTAACGAGGCTGTGAAGGGTCGTTAACGAGGCCACGAAGAGAAGATTTCGGAGTATTATTTTATTATTCACCGATCCTGAGCGGGAATTTATTTCCGTATCGGTTGAGTATCTTTTTAGAATCTTTATGGGTTATTAGAATATGTATTTTAGGGTTTAATATCTTTCTAGATTTTATTTCTATCTTTTAGAGATTGTTTCTATCTTTTTAGGAAAGTTTTTATCTTTTAGCCTTTTTAGTTTTTTAGGATTTTCTAGTATAAATACCCTTCTATCTAGCATAGAAGAAGGGGGGCTTAATTTTTGAGTAGAATTTTAGAATAGTTTTGGAGGAGATTTGGAGGAAGGCCGAAGGAGAGAGAACCGGATCGGAAGTCGGTGACGAGGGTCGGTAACGACGGTTTCCGGGGTTCGTTGATCGAGTGAGTTCGGTGATTGTTTTGTTTTGGTTTTCTTCTGGATCTCTGTAAGACGATATTTTTGTTATTAATTTAAGTTTGAGTTTTGTTTCAATGTTTGTTTTTATTGAAGTATTTAGTTTCTTAATCATGAGTAGTGAGTAGTCTATTTTTCTAGGGTCGGGGTTAAGCCCGGCATAGTTGAGCATGTTTGATAAGTAAGATAGTGTGTTGAATGCCTTTTATTTTTATTGAGATTGTTTGTTGTGCTTAATACCAAAACGGGAGTTGAGGTAATTTGAGTTTTAACTTGATTGAAAGAGAAAGTTAGTAACTTGAAGGTTGATATTGTTTGAAAACGAAAGTTTCAAGCTTTAGATCCAAGACAAGCAATTGAGTGAGTTAGTTTATGAAAATAGATTAATTTACTTGTTAAGTCAATGAAAGTTGATGACTCTATCTATTTAAAGGCATGATCTTATCTTCTTACGAATTCTTATGCTTGGCTATGTTGTGGTGTCCCTTATCCTAGATTTTTGTTTTAATTGAATTATTTCTGATAAATCTTCGTTGCTGAATACTTGCTTCGGTACCGAGTATTAATTAGAATTTTATTAGGTCGTTAATTGATGTTTTTGTGTTCGGTGGTTCGGTAACGATCCTGACAAGGTCGTTAACGAGGCATCTCGTGAGTAATTTTGTTTGATTTTATTTAATTTTTATTAGATTGATAGACAAACAACCTTGCTTCCTGTGGAACGATCCTGACTCTGCTATACTCAGCGGGGTCTTGACTTACAAATTTATTTGTTGGCCGAGAAACCCTATCAACATTTGGATGACCTCAATTTGCTTCTTTCTCGTCTCCCCTTGTATTTTGGTTAATTTTCCTCAATGTACTCGCACAAGTACCCTTTCTAAACCAAGCCTCAAGGAACTTCTTAAAGGGCTCACGCTCCTCGGTCATGTTCACCCATACCCTATGGTACATGCAATATTTTCGGCTTCGGAGATCTCCTTTGGGACACTCATCACGTGAGAGATTGGGATGTTGAATGTTGTGTAGACCGCTCTGGCTTGCTCTCCTGACGAGGGAGTATTTCGCCTAAAGTTCCCGTTTGAAGGACATTGTGGCTTTTGAGGCTTAGGGCAATTTCCCTTTCGTTTTTTAGTTAGTCTCTTCCAAGCGCACGTATTGGTGGATGCACTCTTGAAGTTCAGCAATGGTGAAAGGAAGACAAAGTGTCAAGTCTTCCCTTAGCTTGCTCTCAAATGGGATTGCCCTCTTAAAGGTGGTAATAGCGGTTTTCTCATCACACACATTGATCTCGGCATAGCACTCCATGAAATGATTGGCGGGGCAAGCTTTCGCCTTTCTCTTTTTTAAGGCTGAAAAGTGTGTCTAAAGACATTGCATCCCGACTGTTGGCTATGTATTGTCTCACAAATTCAGTGGCTAGTTGATCCCATGACTGGATTGATCCTGGTTTCAAACTTTGGAACCACTTTAATGAACCCTTGTCAAGGCTACCCAGGAACATCTTGCACGTTGTAGCATCCTCGGAAACCCATAATGCCATCTTGTGAGAGGAGGCGACTATGTGGTTCACGGGGTCCGAGTGCCCATCATAGAGAGTGAATGATGGTGGAGAGAACTTTGCAGGAGGCTTAGTGCGTTGTACGCTTCTATGGAATGACGTCGATCTCACCATAACTAGCTTGTGCTCGACTTGACGTGGTCATGGTCATCGGAACTTTCCAAGTCGCCTGAGGTCGAGTCGCTGGATTGAGAGTGGTCCGCGGCTCGGGACCTCTTACGTGGGGGGCGACTAGTGTTGCTTGCCCTTCTGTCGGATTCTAGGTGCTCTACGATCGCTTTCCAACTCACATCTTTTCAAACTCGTCGCACTTACCGACTCAGGAACACGACGGTTATTAGTGAATTCGATAACACTAGCAAGTCGTCGACTGGTCCTTTCGATCTTCGATTCGCTGACGAGGCGCTTACCCAGAACTTTATCCAAGGTGTGGTTCAATCTAGCATTCTCTTACATAACTTGGTCCAAGTGGGACTTTGCTTGGGCACGCTTGCTCTGAATCTTTTCGTTCTCTCTCAAGAGGGAGGCTAAGACATGCGTAATCTCATCTTCCACCTCATTTTTGGCGGTGGTTGATGTCCCATTCCCGCCGTTTAGGCCAGACGCCAGAGATATGCGAGTGTCACCATGTACGAGATTGGACCTGACGTGGCTTGATTGACCATGCTCGTAGCGTGGGCTGATGAAACTAGGGTTCCATTCTCGATTTTGGGCCGTCGTAGGCTCTGAGATATGCATTTTCGCTCGACCACAATCGCGGCTTACTGGTCCGCGATCACGGATTTCCAAGCCACGATCAAGGTTATGATCCGTGGCAGCGGTTGCTTGTCCTGGTTCGTGCGATGGCCCATGACGCTGTAAACTTCGATTGCTCTCGAATTCAACAACACACTTTGCTGAGTCCCATAGTTGGAGAAACCATAAGGTTTGGACCATGTAGTGTTACAACTTTCGATTCCGTCGCTCAACTCGGACCCTTGACGACTGGCGTGATGAGTGATCGTGCTTGCGAGAGGGGCCAAGTCACGGTTCAAGTCATCTTCAAGCAAGGCGCTTTGCTCGGTGCGCACTAAGGTTCGATCCTCTGAGCAAATATCGGAGTTCACACAATCACCCTGGGTACCGTGGTCGCGGTTTCCTTCGCTGAGGGCATTGTGCTCGATTTCGCTTTGCATGATTGCCCCAGGACTTCAAAAAATCACTTCTTTCTATTCTAGGATCGATTCCAATTAACACCATAATTGTGTGGATCTATTGCTTGTTTCCCACAGACGGCGCCAACTGTTAGTGCATACAAATTCGTCTTCAATACACTGGTCGAATGCTCCTCTTTACTCCCTTCACCTTCCGTTCCAAGCTCCTCTTCAACCTAGAACCTACAAAACAATGGACACAAGGGATGGGAACCCCCTAATCTACCTCTGATGGCTAAGTTAGTTTGTCGATTGAATGTCGAGGTAAAGTACAAGACTTGCTAGCGAGCTCAGCGAATATGAGGTGATCATCATACATGGCGAAGACATGTATTTATAATGGAGGAGAGGGAGAGAGAAGGTCGAAATCTTTATCTTTAAGGGTGGGTCGATAATGCTCCAGGCCCAACAAGCGATTTCTTGCTCCCCAATCTACACGGAAATTCTATTTTCGACTAAGATAGAATCATTCATCATAACTAATAACTGTCATATTTAGGCTCCGTTCGGTAAATCGGTACTTATCGGTGTTGATGCTGATGTTGATGTTGATGCTGATACTTATGGTTGTTGATGTTGATTGTGGATGTTGATATGAGATACTTATATAAGTTGTTTATTTTCCAAATAATCTAGAATGTGTTCGGTAAACTAAATTGCTGATATTTAAGCAAGATGTGTAAAATTGCTAAAAATAGATTAATGAATGGTAAAAAAATAAAAAATAAAATTTAATTGGAAATCATGTGGGTCCCGCTTACTTATATTTTGGTAGGTAAGTTAGTTTATTTGACATAAGGTTAGGGGTGCTGATTATTTTTTCAGCAGATAAGTATCGGATATAAATAACTTATTTCAAATAAGCA
This sequence comes from Fallopia convolvulus, assembly GCA_964016875.1. NCBI lineage: Eukaryota > Viridiplantae > Streptophyta > Magnoliopsida > Caryophyllales > Polygonaceae > Fallopia > Fallopia convolvulus. Next base: position 20,726,350 of record OZ024732.1, read on the forward strand.
AATTTTACCGAACACATAAAACGAAGCTTACTTTTTCCATATAAGTAACTGGGTACTTATAAGTATCCATATAAGTGTTGGCGAACGGAGACTTAATTTTATAATAAAATATATAATTAAAAACAAGAATAATAAATAAAAGTACCTTTATGGCTGATAATAGCGAAATAATTATCAATTTATTTTACCCGCTAACAACATGCATACTATACAAGCCCTTGAGTTACTCCTCATAGTGCCAAAAGCGAAAATACTCATTTACCTTGAATTGGGCTTAGCGAGTTGCTACCCACCCCCGTTATCTGCCTTACTTAACCTATCGAGTGTCGGTTGCCCTTCCTAATTGCACCTTAACCTACCGATGTTCAAGTGTCAACTACTTTTCCCCATTGCACTTGAGGCGGCGTGTTGAAAAAAAAAAACCTATCACTTATCTAAAATAAGAATATAAACTGTCTAGTATATAAGTACATAGATTACTCTTCCTATTATCAATTGGTTTAAGGCTCTCTCATAGACTTATGCACTAGATCTACTCCTTCTATTATCAATTGGTTTAAGGTTCTCATAGACTTATGCACTAGATCTCATACGAATATATAACCATACCATACTGACACGTCTCTAATTTATCTACTTACCGGACCCACATAAGTAGGGATGAGCAACGGGTCGGGTCGCCCGCGACCCGCACTGACCCGACCCGCAAATTGCGGGTTGCGGGTCGGGTCGCGGGTCGAATTTTTTTATTTTGCGGGTCGTGGGACGGGTCGGGTCAAACCCGTGCGGGTCGACCCGCGACCCGCAATATTTTTAAAAATATATACATTTTTTATAATTTTATTAATGTATAAACTATTTATTTATAAAAAATCGATGGATTTACGGGTCGACCCGCAAACCCGACGGTTTTTTGAAAAAAATACATGTTATTATGTTAAAAATTAATTTTTTTTAAGTTAAAAATTAATATTTTTAGGTAAAAAATTAGTTTTGACCCGATTGACTTAGTTAAACGGGTCAAGCGGGTCGACCCGCGATCCGACCCGTTGCTCATCCCTACACATAAGTTCTTGAAAGTCAAACACACTCTATGGATTGGTTTTATATATCTAATATTCCGTTTCCTGGGCCATTTTTCTAAGCAAACCAAATGGATGCTACAATAGTACGTGGATTTAAATAGTGTGGAAATAAAATATAAAGAATGTTTATTTAACAAATACTCTATCCGTTTCAAAATACTTGTTCTTAAAGCTTGTTTTTTGTTTCAAAATAGATGTTCATGTAAATTTATTTTTTCATTTATACCCTTGTGTATATCCCATATTACACATATTTCAATTTTTTTTTTGGTTGAATATTTCAAGGTAATTTGACAAAAAAAAGAGTATTTAATAGGAGTAATTTGTGAAGAAAAAAAAATATGTGTAAAATTTTATCTAAGATAAGTATTGTGAAAGGGAGGGAGTATAGTTTTTGCTGCAAACTGCCCCACTAAAAAAGAGCGGTCACCAGAACCCAAACTTGGCGGGAAAAATTGTAAAGTAAAATTCTGCCCGCGTTTGACATTCTCAATTTCCCGCCATTTTCTCCGTGCTTATAGAGCTATAGTCGTCTTCTATATCCTCCCGTCTCTTATTTTCAATGTGTATAGGGAGATATGGGCATCAAGGATCTTCTGCGTTTCCTGAAACCCTACACCGAAGCCATCCACATTGAGAAATACGGTGGCAACGAGTAATAATCTACATACAATTCTCACAATTTAATCCTCAGAATTGTTTTTTCGGTCTTCTTCCTTTTTCTAGATCTCTCATATAAAAAAAATGTCTATATTTGGTTGCTGATTAAACATCTGTATCGCTCTCGCTCGAACATATTTTCAGGTGGGAATCGATGCGTATTCATGGCTTCACAAAGGAGGTAAACTCTTTGTTTTTCCTCTCCGAATTGGCTTTATCCCTAAAATTTCAGCTTGGCTTGGGCGTATTGAAAGCGTTTGGAACTGAAACTGCATTCATAGTAAGCACACGCCAATTGATTGATTTTATGGTTTTTATTTTGTCAGCTTACTCGTGTAGCATGGAAATATGCTTGGACTCTGACAGTGATGCCAAGTTTAAGTACATTAGATACTTTATGCATAGGATTAATATGCTTCGACACTACAATGTTGTTCCCGTGGTGGTCTTTGATGGCGGTAGTGTCGCTTGCAAGGCCGCAACTGAGGATGAACGCTACAGGCATGATACTTGCAATCATTGTAGATTTTTTAAATAAATGTGATAAGTTTTGTTGCTGCAAGTTCTCCTTCTTGATCTGTTGGTAATGTGTTGATTAATTAGGAGGAGACAAGCCAACCGGGACATGGCCATGGAGAAGCTTAAAGAAGGAAATGTTGGTGCTGCCACGGAGCTTTTTCAGGTATGTTTTCTTGACTCTGAATTTGAATTCATTGTTCAGAAGAAATACAACACATTATCCACTAAGGAATTCATATTTAGTTGTTATATTTATATATTAGTAACTTTCTTGGCTCAAACTGGCAGCTCGGAGTTGGTCAAGGACTTAATTGCAATTCTCCAGCACAAAACGTTTGAACTTGTTAAGGAAATGGATTGCCTTTTGAATACAGCATAAATCAGGAATCAAAACAATTCAATCCGGCCAAAATTTAGGCTATGTAACTTACAACTTCAAGGGTTATAACCCTTTATGCAAACTACCCCCAACCTAAAGTGATTGCTAGTGAGCTAACGATCCCCTCATCATTGACAGTAATCCTAACACCCCTCCCTCACAGCCTAACAGCTTGGCCTTCATCACCAGGTTCCCAAATGAACTAGAGACCTTCTACCAGCTTGAGCTTGCAAACTATTTATTTTTCTGTTGTTAGCCACAGTTTCTTTTTTGTTTAGAGCGTGGATAGTCCAATGATAAAATTGAGGATTAGTCGTTAACATGGAAATGACTAGTTTAACTAAATTTCTGTAGTATTTCCAAGCCGGCACAAGTCTTGATACTGTGAAATGGGCTTCAATATGTAATCATTAACCTTTTTGTTTGATTTTTCCTATGTGTACAATCATGTATTCATTCCTTTTCTGTGTACACAATGAGTTAATGCTTGCATTTCTACTCTGAGCCACATTGTGCTGTTGTTTAATGCATGGATAGTCCATTGGTAAAATTACAAAGGGGTGATTAGCCTAGAAGTCATACTGCTCTGTCAACTAGGTCAATAGTACAAAATCTGTTCATGTATGGTTTTTCTTACCTTTTAATGAAGCTAAGAACTCAGTGCTAGCTACCCAGATATTTGCTGTGTTTTTTCTCTGCAGAGAGCAATCAGTATCACAACATCAATGGCACATCAGTTGATACAGGTGCACCATTAATCTTCTTGTAGTAAGCTATTAGATGTTTTTGCTTCTCAATACCTTTGTAATTCAAATATTTGACTAGTGAATAATGATAATCTTAGACATTGAGAGGGGAAAATGTTGAATTTATGGTTGCTCCCTACGAGGCTGATGCACAATTGGCCTACTTAGCAATACTGGGTGAGGAAAAGGGGGGTATTGAAGCTGTTATCACTGAAGATAGTGATCTCCTGGCTTATGGTTGTTCATCTGTAAGGTCATCTTCCACACTTTCTAATCCCATACCATTATGGTCTTCTTCTTGCCTGACAATATATTTTCTGTTTTGATTTGAACGAATCATGACCAGGTCATATTCAAGATGGACAGATATGGTAATGGCGAGGAGATCCTTCTAGAAAAAGTTTTCAACTCCACAAACTATAAACCTTCTTTCCAGAATTTCAATAGAGACTTGTTCACAGGTTATTTTCACTTAGCTTTAAATATTCAGGTTGTATGTAATAGGATATGAATAAACTGTAGATATATTCTACAATCTAAACCTTGTAATTATAGATGCACTCTTCTAAACCATTCACCAAGTAATTGCTTTGATTTGTCTTCTTGCTTCTCTAATTGTATATTATAATGCTGGGTCTACACACTGGAACTAAATCTCTGCTTTCGATTTCATTTTGATCACAGGAATGTGTGTCTTAGCTGGTTGTGACTTTCTTCCTTCAATCCCTGGAATAGGCATAGGGAAAGCTCATTCCTTGGTTTCAAAGTATTATAACATTGATAGAGTAAGATTTAAGCCCCTACACGTCTTCTTCATCTATACACATTCGCTAGAGAACTATGGCTATGAAATTTTTGTTGTTGCTTCATTAATCAAGTGGACTAGAAGTTGATGATATATAAGAGTTGGTTGGGTATATATGCAGGTTCTCTCAATTCTAAAATTTGGGAAAGGCAATCAAATGCCAGAAAATTACTTGAGATCCTTCAAGCAAGCAGTTGCAGTGTTTCAACATGCTAGAGTGTATGTAAATACATTTCCTATGAAGCTCTTTTTTTTGTTACCTTTAATAAAAGGAATTGGTATTTAATTTGTTAGCGCATTGTACAGATATGATAAAATCACCAAAAGAATTCAGCACATTAAACCACTTGGTGAAGAGCTCTTACATGCACTAGATGGAGAACTTGATTTTTTGGGCAGGTAGCCAGCCATCTATTTCTCCTAAAAATCCCCTTCTTGATCTTCATCTGGTATATGCGTTTGATTTGTCTTGACCAATCATTTGATGGTACAATCAGCAACCTCCCTCCTTCGATAGCTACTGCAATCAGTGAAGGAATCATGGATCCTATTACAATGGAAGCCTATAACTGCTCTCTAAACACTAGGATACACCAACCAAATCCCCATTTCGAGAAAAACACGGAGCCCACCATGGCCGCTACAGCAGGGAGCTGCTTTGCGGTGTATTCTTCTAGAAAGAAAGATGTGACTAAAATCTCCAGTAAGCTCATCTCTGGAACTGATAAGGGTAAGCTTTAACATCTCAATTTGAAAGAAAAGGTTGTATGTCCCTGTGCTTTATATGTTGACTTCATCTTTTGTGTGCAGCAGAAGTGCCAATGCAAAGACAAGTTCTGAAGGAGCGTAACTGCTCAAATGAGGCTGCCCAGCTTGCAATGATAGCTGAAGGAAAAGAATTTCTAAACAACTCGTGCAAGAAAAGTAAGCAGGATTTCCTTTTCAAAGAAAACACATCTGGGAACTCAGTGATCTGCACTCCAAATAATAACCCTTTCAAAAGGTGTAATAAGGACGCCTCAGAAATGCCAATGGTTTCTGATAAAACTGTGATGAAGACTCCGTTCAAAACAGGTGATCAGGTCACTTCATCCATGACCATGTCAATGCTTTGTGATGAAATTGCATTTAAGACGCCAGATAGCAACCCCTTCAAGAGAAGGTGTGATCAGATCACTTCAGCAGATCTGCTGCAAGAGGGTGATGCATTAGCAGAATCGTGCACAACTGAGGCCGTAGTAACCGATTCTAATATGGGATTTTCTTCGGTTTTGGATTCCCAGGGAAGTGTGAATTCAAAGGTGAGCAAAATGCAAGATAGCAGGACAGGCAATAAATGTCGAACAAGATTGAAAAGAAGTGATTGTAAGAGCTCAGGTGGTAGTACTAGGACTAGGAGGAGCACTATATTAGACTTCTTTTCTTATTCATAGAACCTTAAATTAGTGCAAAATACAAGGTTGCCATCAAATTCAATTTTGTGAAAATAGAGCTGCTGAAGTCTAGGTTGAACATGTTAGAGCTGATGAACCTAGACCGAGAAGCTCTAAAAGTTCGACCCCAACACTCTTCTCCCAATTCGACCCCCACACTTTCCTAAAAATTTGTGGTTCCAAACTATAAATGAAGTTTGGAATAGAATTTCTACCTAGATTATTCAAGAGAAAAGAGAATCAAGAGAATAAATAATTGATAATTAGATTTAATAGATATTAACTACCTAAACATATTCTTCTCATATTTATTCATTCATACTTATATTGCATTTATACATTAGTTTTAATTAGCATTGTAGTTCTAGAAGGTCATTTAACACCATCAAAAAAAAACTTTACTAGTTTGGTTAGTTAGGAATTATAACTCTAAAAAAAAAAACTCATTTTCGACCAAAAAAAAACCTCATTAAGAGGATGGTTTGGCAAAAGTGGCTTGTATAGAAAGGTAGACTCATCAAAAACAGTGTGAGCCAAGATGTATGTTCGACTAGTTGGAACATGAAGACATAGGTATCCTTTGTATTTGGAGGTGTACCCAATGAAGATGCAAGGAAGAGACCGGTAGAACATTTTTGTGGAGGCATATGGTTGAAGGTAAGGGTAGCAGAGATAGCCAAATACCCGAAGACTATTGTAGTTTGGGGTCTTTTGATAGAGAAGTTGATATGGTGACTTTTTGTTTAAGATGGGGGAGATTGTGTGGTTTGACAAGTAAACGACTATGTAGAAAGCATTTTCCCAAAATTGAAAGGGGAGAGAAGATTGGGGAAGCAAAGCTAGGCCTTTTTCTTGTACAATATGATGGCTTTATTCGATTTGACACAGGGTATGTGGACAGGAAATGCAGTGGAGGATACCCTCTTGATTAAGGTACTTAACGACAACAATGAATCCGTGACCACCATCGGTTTGGAGGTATTTTATGGACTTGTTGAAATGGGTTTGGATCATTTTGTGGAAGAGAATAAAGGTTGGAAGAACATGAGATTTTTGAGATAAAATAAATCTAACAATATTTTAAATGATCATCCACAAACTTAAGAAAGTACTTATTTCCTTAAATAGAGGGGGTAGATGAGGCTCCCCAAACATAAGCATACACAATGTCAAAACATGATTGACTAGGTTTATGAACTAGATTAACGGGAAGAAGACGGCTTTTAACTAATTGACATGGTTTACACACTTGAGACAAACTCTTATTGGAAACAGGTAAACGAAACAATGACACTAAAACTTTCGTTTCTCTATAAGGAGGTGTTTCTCAAGATCCTAGATCTCTCTCTCTCTCTATATATAATATAATATATATATATATATAATATATATATAATAGTGCTCTAATGAATCACCCTCTTAGAGTAAATCATATGATTAAATTATAACCATCGGATTTGGATAAATGGAGAGTGAGGATTGAATAAAAATAGGGTGCAAATGGGTGTGATGGGGTCTGATACACCATATCAAAATTAAACCTGATTAATTTTTTTTCTTCAGATTTTTAAATTGCTTCAGTTGCATAAAATTTCACTTTCCCATTTATTATTTCCTCAAATATTCAATGTTCTCTCTCCTCTCTCATTTTACAGTTCCTTTCTCGTTCTCTCTAGTGACGATTGAAGACCTTTGAAGGACGTCGGTGAAAATCACAACAAGCATCGTTTGTTCCACTAAATTGGTAAGTGAACTTTCAATTTCAAGTAGATTTATCGATAAAACTAAGGAGAATCGAGCATGTTTGCATTATTAGGTTAAGAATGAAGAAATTTAAAGTTAGGTTTTAGAAGGTGATAGTTGGTATGAATTCGTTATATTACAAAAAATTGGAATCGAAATTATAAATATTGATACTTGAATTTGCGTTTTTTATTAAACAATGAGGTGTTGGATAAATCTGGCTTGTTAAGTACAAAATAGTAGAAACCTATAGATTTATGGTTGGACAGAGTTTGTGTTAGTTTGAGTTGGCAAAACAAGCCAACTTCAATTTCCTACCATATCCATCAAACTTGATTGAACCAATTATTTTGCTTGGAAAAATGTTGTCTTTTCTACTCTAGAAGCCTTTAATGCTGACTCTTATGTCTTGACAAAGCCGTGTGACATCCCAAAAGAGAATGTTGATGTCTTCGTTCTTCAAGTATACAATTCATGGAAGAAGATGGATCGCCTTGTTCACGTCTGGATTCTTTCTTGCCACCCTTTCTGGTCGCTTGGATGCTTTTGTGGCTCAAGCATCAACGTCGTATGATCTCTGATCTACACATTGTGCTCCATATTTCAGCCCATGATGGACTATATTGAAAAGAAAAGGTCTTTTATTGATTCCCTTGTTGAATAAAGTTATATGGTTCAAGATGAAGATGTTATTGTGTGTATACTCCAAGGCTTAAATGCAAGTTATATACCTTTTCGAACATCTCTCAATAGTATAGTCGAATCGGTTTCACTTGATGAATTAACCATCATGCTTCTTTAAGTGGAAGATAAGTTAGAGGCGGAGTCCAAACCGGCTAAACAAGGGTTCCCTAGTGAGCGTGACTGTGGTCGTCATTTGGCAGAGGACGAGATTCCAACAATTATGAGCAACAGTCCAATAACAACAACGACGACGACGACGATTATAAGAATGGTTAATACAATTCCTATTCCAATAGACTTGTGTGCCAAATCTGTTATCGTATTGGTCATTTGACAAAAAATTGCTACAACAGATTTGATGCCTCTACGTATCCACCAAACTATCCACCTCAAAAACAAGAAAATCAAGTGTCCCCTTCCTTTATCGTTGATCTGGCATGGTTCGTTGATTCTAGCACGACCAATCATGTCACAAATGACATGAGAAATCTCTCAATTCACTCAGAGTTTGACGGTAAAGATCGTAAACCGATTCCTACTAGTCATATTGGTTTGAGGGTGATAGTGATACCGATCAAAAGAGGATCCAAATCAATGATTCTTTGAAGATGATTCAAAGGCCTAGATCAAGACCTTTCCTAAGGTCCCGAGCATTCAAGTTCAAGAAGGTTTTCGTGGATTCCATATTGTCCTTTAATTATGTTCATCAATGACGTCCAAGGCCACCAAAGAAGAGGGTGAAGTCATGAAAGTTCGGAAAATTAAGAAGCCCGTCAAATTAAAAACAATGCTCAGTAAAATGGTCCTAACTTGGGCTAGAAAATTGATCTTCAGTCCGTTCAAATTGCGTTCGATAGATAAATAAAAGATCTACAACTTTGTAGTTTAAGTCAAATCCAGAATCCAACAACAAAGAGGCGAAAATTGCGATTTACTGAGAGCTATTCAAATCTTACGGGAATCTTATCTTTAGTTTTAATTTTATCTATTTCTAGATATTATATTTATGATAATTTCGGCCATAGGAATTTGTTAGGGCTGAAATATATCTTGCTTTATTATTATTTATATCTTCTTGAGTTTTAGGATTAGCTTTTTAGTTTTTTTATCTAAATAGGTCAGATAATTATTTATTTGATTCATTTATGGTAACGAGACTTAGAATTAGATAAACTCTTATTGGTTTATCTAGTTTATGGGCCATTAAAGCAACTATTGTTCAAGCATTCAATCTCTACGATCATCACCACCAATTCGTTTTCTTTCAATTAAGATTTGGTTTGTTAATTTGATTAATTAAGTTAGTTCTAGTTTGACTGTTAAAGATCAAAACTAGTTCATCAATTGAATTTAGCATTAGAATCAATTCATAATAAGAGTAGTTGGATTTAATTTTTTTGATGATCCAGATTTATCCAAATTAAGTGGATTATTAGATTTTAATGTTTTTCTCTCTCCATATCTTTTACACTAAATCATATTTCTCTCTTCCATATTAATTATTTCCAAATAAAAACACACCCAAATTGTTAATTTTTTTAATAAGACAACCGAATTTACAATGAGTAACGATGAACATGTGCAATCGAATTTACATGTAGTAAAATCGAATTTACCATCGAAATAAATTTTAACACAAAATACACCCCCTAAAAATGCCCACTGAAATTCAAAAAATGTTAAAACATATTCAAACATATAAATGACAAACTTAGATATTTATGCAATTGAATATTGAAGCAGTACAATCGATTTTACAATAAGTAGCTGTAAAATTTCATTCGATGATAAATTCAAGAATGTTGAAACATATTCAAACATACACATGGAAAATTCAGATATTTATGCAATCGAATATTGAAACTATACAATCGAATTTACAATAAGTAACGATGAACATGTGCAATCGAATTTACAAGAAGTACAATCGAATTTACCATCGAATTGAATTTTACGACTTCCTTATAAGGAAGTCATGAAATTTGATTCAATTGTAAATTCAAAAAAATGAAAACCTATTCAAACATACACGTGACAAATTCGGATATTTATGCACTCGAATATTGAAGCAGTACAATCGAATTTACAATGAGTAACGATAAACATGTGTAATCGAATTTACAAGCAGTACAATCGAATTTACCATCGAATCGAGTTTTACGACTTCTTTATATTGAAACAGTACAATCGAATATACAATGAGTAACGATGAACATGTGCAATCGAATTTACAAGCAGTACAATCGAATTTACCATCGAATTAAATTTCAGGACGTCCTTATAAGGAAGTCGTGAAAGTTAATTCGATGGTAAATTCAAAAATTTTCAAAACATATTCAAACATATACATGACAAATTCGGATATTTATGCACTCGAATATTGAAGTAGTACAATCGAATTTACAATGAGTAACGATGAACATGTGCAATCGAATTTACAAGCATTACAATCGACTTTACCATCGAATCGAATTTTACGACTTCCTTATAAGGAACTCGTGAAATTTAATTTGATGATAAATTCAAAAAATGTCACAACATATTCAAACATACACATGAAAAATTTGGATATTTATGCACTCGAATATTGAAGCAATTCAATCGAATTTACAACGAGTAACGATGAATATGTGCAATCGAATTTACAAGCGGTACAATCGAATTTACCATTGAATCGAATTTTATGACTTCCTTATAAGGAAGTCGTGAAATTTGATTCGATGGTAAATTCAAAAAATATTAAAAAATATTAAAACATACACATGACAAATTGGGATAGTTATGCACTCGAATATTGAAGCAGAACAATCGAATTTACAATGATTAACGATGAACATGTGCAATCGAATTTACAAGGAGTAGAATCGAATTTACCATTGATCAAATTTTACGATTTCCTTATAAGGATGTCGTGAAATTTAATTAGACGGTAAATTCAAAAAATGTTAAAACATACTCAATCATACACATGACAAATTCGGATATTTATGCACTCGAATATTGAAGCAGTACAATTGAACTTACAATGAGTAACGATGCACATGTGCAATCGAATTTACAAGCAGTACAATCATATTTACCATCGAATCAAATTTAAAAAAAACGCCCCCTGAAATTTAGCCTAGGATTTAGGAACTTCCATTTTAGTAAATATATTCCGTTTCTCTACAATTTCCGTTTCTCTTGAACCCTCCCCTATATATATATATATAGGGGAGGTTCCGGTAGAAAACTTTTTATAGTAGAAAGTGAGGGTAAATTTGAGGCGTTGGATGAGGAAAATTAATGGTTAGATCTGATGGAGCATGTGAGTGTATATTTTAGAGTATAGCATCAGATTATGTTTGCAAAATTAGTTTCCTAAAATTTAAAAGGTAGTTTTCAATAATAAAAAAATATTTTTTTGTTAAATATGTGAAAAATTAGATCTGATGGAGCCAACATGTGAGCGTATATTTTAGAAAGCTTTATAGTTTTTTTATTTATTATCAAAAATAATTTTTTTTCATGTCATTAATCACGTAAAAAATGTATGTATTTCTCATTATATCCACCAAATGAATATCATTGTTATAAACATTGAATGTTAAATCGTGGCATATTGAATATTACAAAATTGAGGTTATTATATATTTTTGTTAAATATGATAAAAGTCTAGACGAATACATCCATGTAATGAAATGAATATCACCACTCGATTATATGAATATCATTAAATTCTAAAAAATATGGAAGTTCTTATACATAACGTTAGACCAAGTAGTGAATATCACCACTCAATCATATGAATATCACCAGTTATCATGGTGAATATGGCCACCCAGTTACATAAATATCACTAACTAATAGACCAACAATATGAATATCAGCATCTAATATGGTGAATATTACCACCTAATAACATGAATATCACTACTTAATATGACGACTATTCATAAAACATAATTGTAATTTTCCTTAGCTTCCTTCGACGTTTTTTCCTCTTCTCCACTGTCCATGTACTATATTCTTCGTTTGCTTTCCTTATTAAATGTGACACACTTGTCTTTTCCTCAAAATCCACCTGGAGATTAATAATTGTAGAATACATATTCAACATTAAACAATAGCATATTCGTACATTATAGAAATCATATTCATATACATTTAATACGAATTTATACAAAATAAACTATTGAATATTAGCACTTCAAATATTGAATATCAGCACTTTAAATGTTGAATATCATGACATTTAAATATTAACGCAATCAAAGAATATTATCGTCAAAAGTGAATATCAGAGAAACATGTATGTACAATGTAGAATATCCACTTTGACATCATTCAATATCAAAAACATTTATAATGAATACCAAATATTTTTTCCTAATTCACAAAATTAAACTGAAGAGATCAAATACAATTTCTGTGAATATAATCACTGAATTCAATGAATATCATTAACTTAGAAACTGAACATCATCAATTTAATGAAACCCAAATCAAACCCTTCCCACCTCAACCAGAGTAGAGATAATAAAGAAGGCAAGAGCAATAGAAGCAATCAGTATAGTTCCAAAAAGAAAAATCTTATGAGAAATCCATAAGGAGACTGCCACCAAAACGAAAAAGTCATCAGATTACTATGAGAAAATATAGTCTTTTACAAAAGTACGATCAACATAGATAGTTTATTAGTACCTTATCCATTTTAAACAAGGGATCTAGTTTCATCTTGATAGACTTTGTTGCAAGCTTCAAACGATAATCTTTTCAAAACACATACAAAACATCACCTTCATTTGAAACCTGTTAATGAAACTTAACACACAACACTTAACATATAATTGATGGCTTTTCATGAATTTCCACCTAAAACCCAAATCAAACCCTAAAAAAAAATAAAACCCAAATCAAACCCTTCTTCTTGAAATCGAAGTGTAGAAATATAATTCCAACAAGATCACCGAAAGGACTGATTCCGAAATAATGACGAACAAAAATTCCAATCACGTAAAAGTTGATCCCGAAATAATTCTGAACAAAAAATTCAATCACGTAAAAATCCAATCATGTAAAAATCTAAAAAAAAAAATATCAAATCAATAAACCACCACTAAGATCGCTAATTAATTCCGAAATAAAAATCCAATCACGTAGCAATCTTATAATAATCAATCAAACCAATCAAGATTGCAAAAAAGTGACGTATATATGCAATGCTCAATGGAGAGAATTGTAAAGCTGAACCTAAGATCGGACTGTGATCTTCAATGGAGAGAGAATCGTTCAATTGGTGCGGCTGAATCGCCGAACATGGGTTTTCGAAGGAGAGATATGAAACTGCGGTGAATAATACGGAAAGAGAGTAGTAGAAAGTGAATTAGAAAATCCCGTGAAATTTTCCTAATGGGTATAATAGAATGATACACATACACACTCTAACAGTACATCTATTTCAGGCTGATCTAGTACGTTAAAAAATCCACATCCATTGGTTTATAATCACCCTCACTTTCTACTCTAATAGTACTTTCTACCAGACTCTTATACTATATATATATATATATATATATATAATAGCTCTAGTTAAAACTCATATTAGGGTGCAAGCATGTGGTTAATCTACATCCGTCGGATTTACATTAATAAAGGGTGAAGATTAAAACCAAAATCGGTGCAAATAGCTTATATGGACGTGATACACCAGATTAAAGAAAATCTCACTATAATTATTTTCTCAATTTCTGATTTGGTTCAAATCCCTTAATTTTAGGAACAATTAATTATTTCCATTTTGAATTTCATTCCTTCTCCTACATAACAAAATCGTCGTGCCGATTGAAATCTCTCTCTCTCTCTCTCTCTCTCTCTCTCTCTCTTTCGCTCTCTTCTTTTTCTTCGTATCTATTTCGTTTCTCTTCACTTTCATTCCACCATTGCAGACCCATGAGGACGAGCGGATGGAACGTTTGGGATTCACTCTGGCATGATGTAGCGGTGCCAAGAACTCAGCCATGGTATGGATCCGGTGCGCAACAACAAACAACGATGGCACAAGTATGGCCGACCCAGGGTTCGGCTAGGGATCCGAGTGTGGATCGATATGTGGTTCAAACTAGGGTTCATGTCTTTGGGTTGGGAAAAAGAACGAAGAAAGAAGGTAGGCGTGAGTCAATTTCAAGAGAAAGAGTAATATATGATTTGTTATTCATGAATGCATACATTGTTTTCCATACATGTGTGGCTGGTTTTTGATATAATCATGCCTTCCTATTCATCTATACGTGTTTTGTTTTTCGTATATACATGCCTTGTTATCCTCCTATGCATTATTTTTTTTCGTATATACATGCTTTTACTTTAAAATAGCATTATTATTCAAAAGAATGTATTCATTGTAATGAGTTATTCTATTGTTTTCACAGGCTGATGCATAACAATATAGAAGAATTCAAACATTTTTCAGAGTATTTATCATTGTTATTCATAAACAGTGTAATGATTATTCATCGCGTAACTTAATACACCGAATCACGACTTTTTTACAATATTAAATACTGTTTTTCATAAGCATTGCAATTGTTATTCAATAGTATACATTATGTCCATGGTAATAATACTAGTGAAAACCATTGAATAAGTTTAGTTATTCAGGATAAACAATGTTGTTTTTCAACTACTTTGATTTAGTTATTCATGTTGATATTATTGTATCCATATATGAATTGTAATTGTCTCAAATACGTTTTGTGTTATCATTTGTGTTTAATTGAGTTAACAAATGGAACATGTGGTAATGATTAACAGTTGGTCATTGGAGAAAATTCAAAGCGCACCAAGGTCCAATTTAAAAGACTTCGCACCAGGGAACATGTTCCAAATGATGATAATGTTAATGTATTTGATCTCGGTCCAAAAAAAATTGTAATTCATAATCATTGTAATTGTTATTCATAAGCAGTGTAATGATTATTGATAGCATAACTTAATACAAAAATCACATATTTTTCACAATATTAAAGATTGTTTTTCAGAAGTATTGTAATTGTTATTCAATAGTATATTATTTATGTCAATACATTCTAATAATACTAGTGAAAACCGCTGAATAAGTTTAGTTATTCAGGAGGAACAATGTTGTTTTTCAACTACTTCCATTTAGTTATTCATATTGATATTATTGTTATGAAATTTAATTGTATCAAATAAGTTTTGTGTTATCACATATTGATATATACAGTGGATCGACGCTTGCTCGACGTGGTGGTTCGTGGTGGCCGAAATTCTCCAGCGAGCAGTTCCGACGTTCAGCAAGTAGCGTGCAGTTGCAACAGACAATTCCGACGTGGTGGTTCGTTGGTGGCCGGTTTCAACGTGCGACGGCGCTTCCGACGGCGCTTGGTGGTTCGACGTGGTGGTTCGAGCAGTCCCGACGGCACTTCCAGCGCAATGGAGGATGTTGGACTCCAGCGATGGCGCAATGAAGGTCTCCAGTGACGGTGGGTCTCCAGCGAGCGTTGCGGGTCTTCCACGACAGCGCTTCCAGTTCCGACGTTGCGGTGTGAATGGAGGTTTGAGAAATTCGACGGTGCATCCACAAAATTAGGTTTGAGAAAGGGGAAGTAAAAAAATTGTAAAATAAGGTAAAAATCAAAATTAATTAACACTTGCTATAATTAGGGGATTGAGTTGAAATTTGAAATTGGGTCAATTTTGGATATGTAATCTCAACCATCCAATAGAATATCATCCAAAGGCCTACAGTTGCTCTCTTGTTCTCTCATATTTAATTGTTCTCTATTGAACCTCAATATATATATATATATATATATATTTGGTGTTGGACACTGTTCGTAGGAGTCGAAATCGAAACCTCATGATATATACTAGCTACTATGAAATGTTAACCGATTGACTAGAAGTCCAAGGTAAACAAAAACTTTATTGATACAGGATGCCTGACATATTGATGTTGCCGATAGACTTAGTAATTTAAGTAGATTTTCCAAATATTAGAGCATATATTTAACAAAACTATTTTATTTAATTTTTAACAATAAGAGGAGAAGATTCCCTTGCTCATGACTATTAAAACATCAAAATTCATAACCAAACTACATCAATTTAAATTTTTAAATAATTTTGTAAACAACCCAAATTGTTTAAAAATTCAAATTGATGTAGTTTGGTTATGAATTTAAGTGTTTTAAGAGTTGAATCCTACTAATTTAAGGGTGATGAACATAATGGTAAGCTTGAAATTGGCTAATTTCAACCGGAGAGGGGCATCAACGGGAAAAACCAAAACCTTAGGGGTACCAAGTGGAATATGTTTTTTCTTGGGCACCAAAAGGAAAAGAAAAAACTTAGGGGCACCAAAAGGAATTTCCTTTTAATTTTTAACAATAAGAGGAGAATATTCCCTTGCTCTTGTACGTCCAACAATGTATAGCTTGATCGATCGACTCGACTTTAATTAATCTGACCTATGCTTGAGATAGCTTAAGCTTAAAGGGTTCGAGGGAGTTGGCAATTTTTCCCTTCTGCTCAGAATGCTTGTGAGAGACAATATCCTTAATTGTGACAACTCGATAAATAGGCGGATTGTTTTCAAACAACAACTCTTTGATGGGTTCGTACACTCTTCTTGTATTTTTTGGATAGTGATGAGTTCTGAATAGGGAAGCAATTGAAACTCTTTGATGGGATCGTACACTCGGTGATACATGCTTATTAGCTTGTCATTGGTCATCAACTACAATGATAAAAAGAATTAATCTGTAAGCAAAATATATTATACTGAAACTAAACTTAAATTAGTTAGAGTACGCAATTTCAAATTAATGCTATTTTACAAAAATTATTAGACTTAAATAAATACAAATTAATAAAATATTGTCTTAGTTATAGAATATATATATATATATATATATATATATATATATATTATTGCCTGGAGAAGTATCCCGATGTTGACAACAAGAGCCCCGCCCGGATGGGTTCGACGTTGACCCAACGGTCGTGGTGGTTGACCTGAAGGCCGCCAGAGTGATCTTGGAGGAGGATGGTTATGAAACCCGAGTCTACGTGGGGAGCCGCCCCCAGAGTCAGGTCTGATGTGGGCAGGGGCGTAGGAACAAATCATGGTTACTATGATCGTACATGTTCTTCCTCGATCCGAAATTGCGAGAGTAGTACGCCTCCTTCACCTCCATGCCGGCCTCATGGAAGTCACGTACACCTTGAATGGCGCCGTCAAGAAGCATGGTCAGGATGCCGTGATTCACCAACTGAAAGAGGCCGTACTCCTCGCAAGCCGCTCGTACCAAGCGGCTTGCGAGGAGTACGGCCTCTTTCAGGTGGTGAATCACGACATCCCGACCATGTCAGCGATCTTCTCCCTCGGGCCGCCTTTCAAGTCTATGACCGGGATGAGCTTGGCTTCAGAGGGAAAGGCAGTTGGCACGTGATCGGCCGCTTGGATGAACATGCTTGGGACATGGGTCACCACTCCCGCGTCCACTAGACCATTCACTCCGGCCTTTGACTCGTCGAAGCCACGCAACTCTCCCTCTCGGTCGTACATGGAAATCTCTTGGCCTTGATTTCCCAACACTAATTCCATTGTGATTTGATTGATACTTGTTTTCACACTCCCGATCACTTACAATTACCTCTCTATTTGAGCTACTACCGTCCAATCATATGTAACACACATACACATCGCCTATATATAGACACTTCCCGTATTTAAGAAAACCAAATATTAGTAGAGTTCAAACTTACAACTATCCCTTACTCAATTGTTTGTTATATTTAATAATTATTTATAGTCATTCTTTTCCACCACTAAATTAGTTTTATTAACTGTAAATCCAGTGGATTTCTCCCTTGTTTGTTATATTCATATAATGTTACTTTTTTTTTATTTGAAATCTCTATACAATTTTTAATGCAATTAATCTTTTTCTAAATTTCAATGTAATTCTATGAAATGCTATTAAACTTCTAAAAGATAAATTTAGTAGATGATCGCTTGATTAATCACCTATCTTAGCCAAAATAATATTTTAACTAGTTTAAAATAATAGGATTTTGTTATTTATCCCCGTTGCAATAATAATACTCTTAAAATAGAAGTCTGTAAATTTTGTATATTTAAGATTTGTAGTTATGATCCTCAATCTTCTCGGTGACAAATAATACAAAGCATTATATTTTTACTAGCCAAACTACTCACAAAAATTAAAATGTTGAGTTTGGTTTAAAATGAAACCAACTCTTATCCTGAAACGAATGTACTTTTCCTAATTCGTAGTGCATTTTTCCTATTTCGCATTGCATTTTTCGGATTTGCACTTTTTATACTTTGCGGTATACTTTTCGTACTTTTTTGTAGTGCACTTTTTCTGATTGCACTTTTTATATTTTGCAATGCACTTTTATACGAAAAGTGGAATACGAACGAGGAAAAAAGTTTGTTTCAGTGGATGCTACGATCTAATTTGAGTATAGAATGTAAATGTTTTGTTTGAATTTAACCAAATAATTTTTAATACATTTAATTAATTTTATTATATCGTGTATGTGTGTAGTTAATTTATATTGTTGGAATTTCTCACACTTGCAAATTCTTACTTGATTTAGTAAATGTTATACATTCTGAAATATTTATTATGATGAATTATGTGATATTTGCACTCATAAACTATTAACTTTATATTATAATGTTAGAATTAGAATGGAAAAAGAGATGCACAAATAAATATCATCATGTAAAAACAAATAACTTAGTAATTTAAAAAGATATGTGCTAAATTTTAGAAGATACCCCCTTTCATAGTAGAAACGCTCCCAAGCGCTCTTAGGGTTTCTCCTTCGCCACCTCTTGATTTCTCCCATCTCCCCTAGTGCCTCACCATGTAAATCCGCCTAGTGTCTCCGGTTGGAGGCTTGTTCAAGCCCTCTTGCTCGCCTCCTTCCCCTTTTTGCTTCTTTACCTCTCGATTTCATTCTTTCTCCCTTTGTTTATCCTTCAATTGACCCTTTAAGGGTTTGGCTGATGCGAGATATGGTTGTTGTTAGATCTTGTCGCCTCCCTTCCCCAATTGAAACTTCCATCTTTGGCTTGCTACTTGATGTTCTCTTTGTTGGTTACTGGTCTTGCATCCTTGTTTGGGATTTCTCTTTATTTGAGAAATCTTGGGCTGGGATTCTTGCTTCTTCGAGTAAGAGCTTCCTCTATTCTCTTTTCTACTTGGAGATTGTTCTCCTTGTTGATTGGATCTTTTTTGAGCTTTTGTGGGAGGGTGAGATGGTATATGGCCTTTTCTGCTGTTCTTGGATTTCTGCTATGTGTTTGCTTCTCTTTTGCTTGTCTTCTTTTATTGTTGTCGTTTTATTTTTATTTATGCTTCTATCAAACTTTTCTCTTGTTTGCTCTTTTGTGGTCTCCGTCTCTCTTATCAGACTATTCCTTGGTCTTTAAAGATTGAGATCTTGCTACGTGTTGCATTTAGAGAATGAACCTTCTTCTTATGAAACGTTAATACCAATTTGTATCCATAATTGTTTGACAAGGTGATGGAAAGCTTGGAATTCTTAATTCCACATCAGTTTTCTTTATGGTTTTATTTCCTTGTTTGACTGGTTTTGACCGGTTCAGTCTGTAATAAACTAGACACTAGTTCTGTGTGTAATTGGGTTCTTTTAGTAGCTCTTTCTAGATATTTTCTTTCTTGCGGATTAGGACAACTCTCCATAGGGCTATGCTAGCCTTCTATGGCGATGAGAGTGTGAATCTGTAATTTACCACTTTGCTCTTCAATCTATCGTGTTCTTGTGTGATTTCTGTATTTCTCTCCAAAACAACAAAATCCTAGACCTAATGTTTACCTTGCATTATCAAAAAAAAAAAAAAAAGTTCAAGTGGTTTTATGTGCTTCCCACAAATAAAATTAAAAATAAATAAATTCTAAATATATATATTTTACAACCTTTTTTGTTTTTATTTTTTATTATTCTTTTTTTTATGCGGATGGTTATTCTGATCATTTTTGGATTAAATTTACAAGTTGAATTAGTTATTTGGAGCTTAAATACAAAAATATTCTTTAAAGAAATACAAAAAAACATACAAATATAAATACCGGGATATCCGATAAGAGATATAGGATTAGATATCCGGGCATATGCAGATCAGATACGGATATGGGTTTGGTAAAAAAAATTCCGAATATCTGATCCATAAGCCTAATCGGATCGAATATCTGGTTATAAACACCCCTAACTCCGAGACTCAAATCTTGGATGAAAATTGAAACGGAAATAGGATAATTTCATTTCTGGAATTTCCATACAAGTTATTAACTTTTACAGCAAAAGAGCAAGACCTGCTTTCCGTTGGAATTAGTACCTGATGGATCTTGGATTAAAAAGATGCAAATTTTGTTACTTGCATGGCCCATAAATATGAAACAAATACAACCATACGCTTTAAAGCTGCATTAGAAAACTGAAATGATGTGCCGGATAAAAACTACAGATTCCAGTTTCCATCCTTAGTCCTTACTAATTAGTAGTAATCTCCAGATTCCATCCTCTGCACATAACGAGAAATATTAAGGTAAGCCCTGAAACAAAAGATGGAACAAAAACATAAGTGTGAGCTATATGGAAATGATAAGCCACCTCTCTGCAGCTTCCGTTTTCAGTTCTGCGAGACGACCTTCTATCTTAGCACAGGCTTCTTGAATTTTCATGTTTTTTAGACAGAGCTCTCTCCATTGCGTGGATAATGCATGCAACTCGTAAGCTGTATTTTGCTGATGATCAAGCAAAATGATAATTAGCACCATACAAGCAAGGAAGCAACCACCAAGAGATGGGAGTTAAGGAAAAGACATACCTGATGATATTTTCTTTCCCGATTCACAGTTTCTATTTTTTCATTCTGCTCCTGAGCCATTGCTTGCAACCTTAACACAAAGCACAATGAGCACGACAAACTGATGGGATCATAATAACCATGACAGTGTACATGTAATTTCAGTGTCTTCAACAAAACAAATCAGCATTTTCATATATTTACCAGGACAGCAGAAATATCAACTACGATCTTTGATATTGCATGCCATTCATCAAAATGAATAATATACAGGACTTTGTTCGACCATAGAAATAAGAGTGATAACACAAATCGTGTTCAGCATTCCATCTTTATCAAGTAAAACTAAGCAAGTCTATGTTAGGTGTGAAGCTGTTCGCGGTTGGACATGACATAACAATCTCCCCTATCTCTCTTGAGTTAAAATAGAGCCATGGATGGACGCCTTTACTTTATGTCATTGCTTTAATATACATGCAGACTAACCTGGATAAGAAAGCTTCCAGCCGTTGATTGACCTGTTTCCAGGCATCAGGACCATACTTTAACATCAACTCCAGATTTTCCAGCCTGCACAAAGCTTAGACATAGTAAGATCTCATGATATAAAACAATCTGGGTTCTTTTCACTTTCTCTTATAGAATTAATAAGTAGGAAGTCCATAAATAGAAGATCAAATGGGAGACTTTGGAACCGGCATCAAAGGGTTGTGTATCCATATCAATTCAAAGACACCTTGATTTGTAAGAGTTTCACTTAAGCAAGTATAGATACTTATCAATGAAATCTGAACAACCTATACAGCACATACACAGGGAAGCAGCACTCCCACAAACAAAGTACATGGGCACTGCAGTATGAATTATATGTTACTTGAACATCGTGTAAAGAGGACTTAATAAAAAATTATTCGTTTGGTATAGATATAACCCACTGTCATGGCTAAGATTTAAAAAATAATTTGTAGTTAATTCCATGGACATACAACAATTCTATATTTTCAACTGGACCATACCAAACTTCAGTTAACTTTTAGAAAAATCTTATAGTACTACTGCAACATTTGAGTACTTTTGGGGTATTACTGATACTTGATTACACTTACATGACACAATACTTCAATCTAAGAAACTGAAAATTTTTCCTATTTATTTTGATTTTTCCTGAATTCCAAATGTCATCTGTGGATGCAATTTCTTTTAACTTTGTCTACCATGTTTCAGAGGCACATAGAGAATAAAGTCAAGCAATAATCTTACCTAATCGGTCCAATGACAACTAATTCAGTGAAAAGATTCTTACTTGAACTAGAACTGCAGAATAACTGATACTTTTGCAGGTTAAAATTACCTCATAACTTGATGCTGTAGCAAACGTTGAGCCTTATTGAGAGCCTGCTTCCAAGCTGTTTCATCATTCTGCTTATTCACAGGTGGTGGTTCAAGTACATAGCGCGACATATCCAATGTCACTGGAGGCTTTGAAGCTCTGACACGTTCATACTCTCTAGCAAGCATTGGGTGATCCTGAGACAAATTTTTAAAGTTGCACTTGCCCATCATTCTCCAAAGAATGGTTGGAGTACTTAAATAGCTCATGGAGACAGAATTTTTGTTTCTTTATAACCAGCTAAAATTAAAGGGCTAAGTAGCACACAGGATACAAGTTGTACGTTATCCCACAATAGCTCAAGTATTTCCACTGCAAACATAAGTTTTAAAGAGGCATGGCAAGAAACTAACACATCAAAGCATACTCAATAACAAACTCAGCAAGCAGGAACACATAAAAAAAAATACAAGAGTATCTCCAGCTACCGACCAATATAGCAACGAATACAGATGAAATATAACCAGACCCAATTGAATATCTAGATCCTTCCCCTTCTTCAATTGCCACACAAGAAATAGTTTCTTGATTAATATAGGTTAATAGCAATAGGATTTCACAAATGAACGGGCCAAAACCAATCAATAGAACCTAGTTAAGATTAGTGCTTCAAGAAGGTAATTTAAAACTTTATGCCTTATCAAAATAAGCACACCAAACTACAAATTAGACTAAAGCTCCTAGCACTGCAAGGACGTACGGAGAGCTAAAATATTGTGACAACATACGCAGTTCAACCGGGTCTGAAATCAAGCAGAGCCTAGAAACCCTAGATTTCACATAAGTTTAGCAAGGGGAGGGGGAGAGTTTAAAGAACCTCGAAATTGAACTTGGGAACAGGAGGGAGATCTTTGAGGAAATCAGAGGGCTTCTTCGAGCTCCGGCGCATCTCCTCTTCGACCAAGCGGTCGACCTCTTCTTTAATGGCGGGGTCAGCATAGTCGCCATCGATGTAGGGCAAGGCGTCGACGATTTCAGCGTTCGAAGCAGCCGCCCACGACCGGTGGGCCTCTGGTGAAGCTTCCAGCATCAGCACGTCACCATTGTTGAGGGCCATAGTTAAGCCCTTCGTTCCCTGACTGAGTGTGGTTTTGCTTCGTGAAGAGTCGCAGGGAAGGCAGTCACCATTTAAAATCGGAGTATGGGCCTGGCCGAAACATGGGCTGAGCTTTTTCTTTCTTTTTTTAATGACCCATCTATCTATTACTCCCCCGTTTCCGACCAAAAAAAAAATCTATTACTCCCCCGTTCATTAAAATATAATATTTTAGTGGTTTTTTTCTTTTTCAATAAAATATGATGTTTTAGTTATTTATGTAAATATTTTTTCATTTTTACCCTTCTAAAAAAAAGGAAAAAAAAACATACAAATCAAATCAAATCAATTTACGAACATTAATTTAGGAAGTTGTATGTTAAATTGGATGAATATTAGGAAGGAGTAAATCTAAACCAAATCAGAAAATATTCCATAATTTAAATTTAAGTAAAAGTAAAAAATTAATAACAAGGGTAATTGAGTCAAATTAATAAGAAGGGTAATTAGCTTTTTATTTATTTTTTTATATTTACTTTATAATATCATATTTATAATATATCTAAAATTGATGAGTTGTACTCGCGCGGCATGTACAACTAATATATCCTAAAAATAATTGAGGGAATTGGCTGAAATATCCCATTTTGGGATCATAAATCTCGCGTTAGTTAATGGATAGGTTTTTATTATCCGCATAACCTTGTGTCTTCCTCAACTCCTCAAGTTTTCAGATTTGGCTTTTTCCCTCTACCTCGGCGACCATCCGTCGCAAGCCACCGCCCTCTTTAACTCTTCTCTTTTGCTTCTTTCTGACATTCGACCAAATTGGGGGATTCGGACCTGGTGCTCTTCCTCCTCCGATTCCTAGAACTTTGTTACACTTGTTGTTCCTGAATCTTTGTCTTGTCTCTTTCAAACTGTTTCGACAGAGCCTTCCATTGCCTCTACTCTGTCTAGCGGAGGATTCTGACCAGAATAGCACCAAATTGCTAGCTTTTCACTGAAAATTATCCATTGTAGAAGGAAGAGCTCGTAGTTCTGGGCCTTTGTCACCGATTTGAGGAGCTGAATAAAAGTTTCACATTGTAGAAGGTTTCGATTAAGAGGAGGTAAGGTCCGACTTCCTTTTTCTCTACCTAAATCTGCTTTGAAAATTTGTTCAATCTTGCTAACGTGGTGTCCTAAACTCTTCAATTCCATTTGCAAGAAGATTGAAATTAGTTTGGTGTTGGCCTAAGTTTCAGGGATTAAGATATGCTCGGATTCAATCGAAGGAATGGAGATTGAGTACATCAAAATTGCCCCATTGCCGATGTTGAACACAAATCTGGAGGCAGGTGGCCGGTTTCTGCCGGTTGTTGAAGCTTTCACGATGGAGCAACTGATGAGAGCGTCGGCGGAGATGCTCGGGACACTATTTGACTGGTAATTTCATATATGCATTAAACTGGTAAATTCTATCGGTTTGTAAGTTTAACCTAGCTCTCTTGGTCTGTAATTATTTGGCTATTCGGTCTGTTGTTCTGTTGATTTTGTTCGATCTGTTTTTTTTTTTGTTTATTTAAAGCTTTGTCAATGGTGGATGCATTTTATTTTGGGATTATTGAAGAAGGTTTAATGCAGTAAGCCTTAGGATAACATTTGTTGACAACAACTTGTTGACAATAGTTATTGTCAACAAGGAATTTTTTGTCAACTTGTTGACAATTTCATTATGATTTTTAGATTACTAGTTTAGGGTGGCTAATTGACGAGTACTCATTGTTGAGATGCTAGTTGAGTGTTGAAGGTGTCTAATTGACGAGTACTCCAATTAGTTGCTAAGCTGCTAGTTGAAGAAGGCTTAAAACTCATATCTTCTGATTTTCTATACTTGAAGAAGTTTCTTTTGATTTTCTTCTGATTCCAAGCCATCAAGCATATGGCCACTTTCATGGTTCTCAATGTGTCAACAAGTCCTTATCCAAGTTCAATGTCTTGAAATAATGATGTGGGCTAATAACAACTTAGCTCAAATGATTCAGCTGAAACACAATGGCCACTTTCTCTACTACAAAATAAAGGTTTGTAGGTCATCCAACCTGTAGTAACTGCCCCATCAGTGGCTTCATCAAGTTTGCCTAAGTGTTTAAGTTGGTCTTGTGCGTTTCTTGCAATAGGATTCCTTGTAGTTTCAAGTGCTGGAACAGTTAAATGTCTTCAAGGTAAAATATGAAATTTTATAGACTTCATTGGTTTGTTCATTCCTTAAAAGCTCTCTTGTCCACATTAGTTCCACTTGTATCCTTTTGTTGAGAAAGAGTTACCAATTTTTGATATCTTATCCTACAATTATTGAACTTACAATTGAGATCTGTCATCAACAGAGAAGTAATGTGGACATATTGTTTATTTATCAACTTGGCATCTCTAATCGTGGACATACCGTTCAGTTGCTACTGAAATGATGCTTTTCTTTAGTTGTAGGATTGAAGAAAGCATCGACTCCAATAGGATGTCATGCCATTTAGTATATTAATTGATGTAGTGACTGTATGATAAGGCCATGTTGTTGACGAGTGTTCACAATAGGTTGTTGACAACAACTAGTTGACAATAGGTCATTGACAATAAGTTGTAGACAATAGGTTGTTGACAACATTTTTCATTGACAATAGGTTGTTGACATATTTTTTTTCCCAAAGGCTTATTGTGTTATACTGTCATTACTAATAGACTTCAGAAGTAGAAGCAACTCACCCTTCAATTTCTATCATTTGATTATTGTTCCGTTGACAGCTAATGACCCGGAAAGATATTTTATTGGAATATGTCAAAAATGTGCAGCCAGAGTTCATGGAATTGTTTGTGAAAAGGGCACCTCAACAGGTTTGTGACCTCTTAGGTTCTTTGGCTTACATAAAGTGCTTCATTAATTAGTTTTCAGAGTGACCTTTCATCCTTTTGTATGGGTTGATAGGTGGTTGATGCAATGCGCCAAACAATTACTAATATGATTTGTACTTTACCTTCACAGTTTTTTTTGCTGTAACAATCACTACTATAAGTTTATTTTTCCATGTTTATTTTCTTTTTTTCCTATATGAACTTGCTTAATTGTGTGGCGTCTAATAGAGGTTTTCCATAGTGAGGTTTAAAAATGAGGTTTAAAAATGTGGTTACTATTGCTAGTTATGAAGCCATAGTTAATAATATGTGCTTGATGACAATTTTTTGTCAACAAGATCCTTTTGTTGATAATTTTTTGTCGAAAAAAGGATTGTGTTGACAGTTGTTGAAAATAGTTGTTGACGTGAAGTATCCAATGGTTGTTGACAATCAGTATGCATCTATGACAATAGTTATTGACAATTGTTGGTGAATAATGAAAAAAGATAAATTTAGCAGTGATATTTTGATAAATCTACTTGGAACAAAATATACTTGGATACTGTATTGTTTTGGAAACTGAAAATTATACATACTAACGCACAACTAAAGATTTTCAAAAAAAAGGTCGTCTAATGGTAATGCGTGGTTGACTTTCTATACGTGTGTAGCAGCCTAATAAGTCTTTATACTTGTCTTGGGTCATGCTCTGATGCTTTTTCCAAGTTTAAATGGTCTTGTTGCTCTTGTTGCTTGCCTCATTGTTCTAGGCCATCGCTTCATGCAGAGTGCTTCTGTCAACAAGATTGGCGGTAGGGCTGTCCAACGGGTGGATTGACCCGTAACCCGACCCGACCCACCCGTAATTTTACGGGTTACAAGTCAGTTTTTTTCATATTACGAGTTACGAGTCGGGTTACGGGTTAGGATCTTTTAGATTACGGGTTACGGGTTGACTCGTAATATTTATAAAAAATATATTATTACATTATGAGTTTATAACTTGGGCCAAAAGCCTAAAACTAATGCCAAAGAGAAAGTACGTACTAACCCTAATTTTATTCTTTGTACAACTCCAATCTCATTCTCCGCCTCTTGAGTCTTGCCCCCTCCCTTTTTGCGCCCTTTCCCAGCCAAAGAGATCTCGTCTTTGACGAGAGTCTCCCAGCGGCCAGCGTGCTCAGAGAGTTTCCCGACTGAAATTTTCCACGACGGAGGTTGCAACCTTTACAAGGGTCGAATTGCACCCAAACGCTATTAGAGTTGATCCAGTTATCTTGTAATTAATGTTGCTTTCTTAATTGATCGATACCTTGTTGTTATGTTCTATATCCCTTTAATTACTAATTGTGTCCTTGAAGATTTGTTATTAGATGCGTAAAATAGGTTTATCCATTACTGTTCAATGATCTTATTTCTCTCTCCCATTCTCTTACTGGTAAAGCTTTGGAGAAAATTTCAAACGGGTCATTAAAGGGTCAAATTGACCCGTTTGACCCAATCAAACGGGTTGACCCTTGACTCGACCCGTAAACCCGTAACCCGTTTTACGGGTTGCGGGTCGGGTCACGGGTCAATATTATTTTTTTACGGGTCGGGTCGACCCGTTGGACAACCCTAATTGGCGGAGAGCAATTGTCAAATCTATCCAAGAAGCATCGAGTTGCATTATTAGGGTTCTCCATGCAAGTATTGGAACAACTATGGATTTTATGTGTTTGACATGGGTGTTGCTGATCCGGCATTATGGGTAGACAAGGTTGGCAACAATTGGAAATAATTCATCAATGCATTGAGTGAAAAGTTGAAGTACCCAATTCCAGGATAGTAATAATTGAAGGCATCTATGCATTGAGTGAAAAGTTGTGTCCTTTGCTGGATCTTCGTGTATTTGTTATTGGTGGAATACACTTTGACTTAGTAAAGCGTTTTTTGAGAGACATTCAGCGAGCTGGTCAAGAGCCTGAAGAAATAATTCATCAAATCTCTAAAACGGTGTGTTCTTTTTCTGGTCTCTATTATGATGGGCTTTTTCGTGACTGAACTACTCTTACCTTTTTCTAGTCTTGCAGGTATATCCCATGTATAAAGCATTTATCGAACCAAACCTTCAAACAACACATATTAAGATCTGTAACAAGTTTAATCCATTCACAAGGTTCCAGAACCCAACTTATATTTTGAAGACTGACCTCTAATTTGGTGCAACTAAGTTAAAAAATTTTAATTCACTGAATTGTCTTATATATGTGTCTTGCCTCTAACACTGAGAGGATTCTGTTATTGTAGTCAACAAAGACTGTGACAGAAGATCAAATCAAGGTTGTGGTTTCTAATGAGCATAAAGAAAGTACATAAGAAACATATTATATATACCTTCTACCGCCTGGAGAAGATCTTGAAGCATGTCAGTCGTATTTGAGGATGAGGAACAAAGATGGGAAGTACAATCTCATGTTCGAGGTTGAGTTCATTTTTCTCAATTATTGACAATTATAAATGGGAATCAGGGAGCTTATACATTCTTATATGTTTGAATCTTTTGTTTAGTTGGAAAAAGGGTCAAAGTTAGACTATAGAACACTTCCTTATAAGGGAAGGAAACTTTTGACAATTGTCATATCACTATCCCTGATTTCATCAACAATGTTACGGTTGTTGAAAATAATTGTTGACGTTGATAACAATTCTTATC
The DNA here is from genome assembly GCA_964016875.1 of Fallopia convolvulus. Taxonomy (NCBI): domain Eukaryota; kingdom Viridiplantae; phylum Streptophyta; class Magnoliopsida; order Caryophyllales; family Polygonaceae; genus Fallopia; species Fallopia convolvulus. The sequence goes on from OZ024732.1 coordinate 20,755,268, forward strand.
AACAATTATTGACGGTTGTTGACAATAATTGTTTGTTGAAGTTGACAATAATTGGTTGTCAACAGTTGTTGACGGTTGTTGACAATAATTGTTAGTTGACATTGAAAATAATTGTTTGTTGATGTTGACAACAATTGTTGACGGTTGTTGACAATAATTGTTTATTGGCATTGATAATAATTATTGTCAACTATTGTTGATGGTTGTTGTCAATAATTGTTTGTTAACGTTGATAATAATTGTTAGTTTACGTTGAAAATAATTGTTTGGTGACGTTTACATATTATCAACAAGATTCTTTTGTTGACAAATTTTCAACAAGATTCTTTTGTTGACAAATTGAAAACAAAAAATCTTTTGTTGACAGTTTTTTTTGGCAATAAAGATCTTTTTGTTGACAAACTAGTCAAAAAAAAAAAATTGTTAACTAGATTTTTTTGACAAAAATTTTGTCAACAAAATTATTTTTTTGTTAACAAAATTATTTTTTCTGTTGACGGTCAACGAACGAGTCAACTCAGTTGATCGAACCAACTCACAATGGGTAGAAGGTGGGGGGGGGGGGGGGGGAGTGGGGTTACCCCATGCAATTAAAGCATATCACTCAACTTATATGTAATTAACCCCCCTTTTAAGGCTATTTCTAAAATCCCCCAAAATAATATTTATTCGGGTGTAAGTTGATCAGATGGTTTTAATTGCACGTGTTAGCCCTGCCTCTTTTCTACCCACTCGACTTCCCTATTCCAACTCTTGTCTTCCGCTCTCGGCTTCCCTTTCCTTGTTTATTTCGCCATCTCCGGCCAAATTTCGATGCATCTTTCCGACGAAGGCTCCGGAAAAGGTTCCTTTCAAGTTGTTTCTCCATCCATGACTATGAAGCGATTCAAGAGAGGTCGATTCCATCGATTAGGGTTTGATTTGAGGTTCAATAGCCTTCTTGGTGCCATTTTGGACAAAGAGTTGGATTTGACGAAGTCCATTCTCAGCAGAGAACCTTAGGATTGTAGTTGTTATTAATAAGAAGGTAATTCAACTCCTTATGATTATAGTTATTGTCAACAAAATGTGAAGAATCCTCCCTGTGCAAAATTTGCAGATGATAAATCAAGAAAAATGGCAAATGCCATTTGTCTTGCCTTCCAAATACTTCGCTGAGTTACCAATGCCAAGCAATTCATCTGTGAGGATCACTGAAATACGAAAGAAAATAGTTGATGTTGTTGCCTGTTCAGGTAACTCTTCACTTTTATTATCAATTTTTAAGGTATTACACTTGCACTACTTTAATACGTATACATTAAGGTTTTTACTGGTTTTATGATGGATAGTGCACAGTGGTGGTAGATAACATTGACGTCAAACTTGCTCGTAAGTTCTTGCAAACACAAGCTCTACTGGTTTCTAATTTTATTTATGATTTTGTTATTCTCTCAATTGAAAAAAAATTTGTGATGTGAATGACATGGAATAGAAGGTGACAATGATATGTAAATACCCCAAAATCATAGCACTTGAAATGAAAACCATTGTTGGTAGTTTTTTGTTGATGATACATTACCATTGTAATTATATGAAGGCAAAAGTGAATAACATGATTAACCTCTTCTCTTTTAATTCTTGTGCTAGCCTAATAGTGTATGTCTTTGGAGTTGTAAACATTTAAAGTAAGTAAAGACAACCCTTATAGTTTTATTAATCTATGTTTTTCTACATTAACCAAATCTTTGAACCTTCAATTGTTGTATATAGTGATGGAAACCCTGTTTTCCAATACAAGTTTACCTTCAATCTCGTTGAAGGATTAAAGGGGGTGGTCGTTTCTATTACAACAACAATACATCACATCCACATGATTTCATAGGCAAAGGAAGGTACTAAAACTCATTTGTACTTGTGCATTATTTTATTTTTTTTGTAATTAGGTATGTTTTTTTACAGAAGAATTACATTGCATAATTGCTAGGTGCTTGGTCGTTGTAGCAGCTAAAGTAGAGTCAGATAATGCAAAAGCTAGTTGAAAAAGAACTTGAGTCTTTAGTGAGCACATTAGGTATAGAACACAACAACTGGTGTAGAGAAGAAGCTGCAAGTTGAAAGTCCATGGCTAATGTAACATAAGAATTATTGTCAACAAATGTGGAATTATTGCCAACAAGGTATAGAATACTTTGTTCTTTTTTCTAACTGTAAATGTAATTTTGATAAACTAATTGTAGGAGTTGAGTAATCATTATAAACCTACCATAACTTTCATCTGTGTTATTCTTTTCTTTACATTTGAATTTGTGAGTAACCATGATGAGCTAATGCCCAACTTTTTTGCACAGCCTGATGCTCTTGCATACGGGAAAGGGAGCAAATGGCACACATTTCATAAATTCACAGAACACAACATTATGAGTTGAAATTTGTTAAATGATTTATGAAAAGTCAAGTCTTGTGTGTTGAATTCGTGAATTGATGAGTGAATGAACCTATTACTGCTCTACTAGTTGTGAAATTGATATGATGCGATTTCGATGACAATTGTTGGTAGTTGTTGACAACAATTGTTGACAGTTATTGACAATTGTTGACGTTGACAATAATTGTTGTCGACAATTATTGGCAATTGTTGACAATAAATGTATCTAGTTAGGTTGAAATTAAACATAAACCATCATATTAAGGCTTCCTAATATGAAATGCAAGTTTTATGATTCACATTTAATTAATGATATGCATGTATTTATCTAGACTTTTCTCGCGCAAAATAACGAGTTTACTTTGCAATCGAAAGCATTCTGCATTTTTTTATTCAAAAGGCATGCGAAAGAGTATTATGTCCAGATGCTCAAGAATCATGTGCAATGATGATGGTCTCATCTTTCCATTAACTATTGATCAAAGAGAAAATATTTTTCATACTAGGTGTACAGTTAGAAATCAGGTGTTTTGCATGATTATTGATAGTGGTAATTATTGTGAAATTATAAATGCTAAGGTAGTTGATCACTTACAACTAAAAAAACACCTAGAGCTACAAGTTATGGACTTAATGGTATTAATGATTCAGATGATTCTAACTTAGTAACTCACCAATGCCTAGCCCGTGTTTCCATTGGAATTTATATTGTTGAAATTTTATGAGATGTGGTTATCATGGAATGCACTCATATATAGATTGGTAGACCATGGTTATTTTACAATAAAAGTATACATGCTGGTTTGCTTAATACATATTCTTTTTACCATGATGGGAGGAGAATTATGATGCAGTGAAGCCAGCCATGTCTCCTACCGGCGTCGATGAGTTGATTCGAGTGCCATTTGATGGACCAATCACTAGAAGTCAGGCTAAGAAGATTGTTCAACGCACAACAACGATCTTAGTTCGATTAGTAGCCATTGTTGAAGGGTCCAGCAAGACGAGATGGGTCACTTGCATTCGACATCAACTAAGCCCAAATTCAATGGATTAATTCATATGGGTGTGTTTCACATCCTATTTCCTTATTTAGAAACATGAAATAGCTTGTCTCACTTTAGGGCTGAATTTAGTAAGTCACCGGGTGAGATGAGTTATTATATGGGTCAAAGTCAATCCTTTGACTTGACCAATCTAAATATTGGAAAATATCAGTTTAATTATTTTATTATGTTGGATGATTTTTATTTCAATAATGTAGAGAAATTCGACCCTATGCTGATGTTAGTTGGTTGAATATTCTCTCTCCTGAGTTTTATTTTATCTTCTAGACATTTTAAGTTTTTTAGGATATTTTCCTTAAATAAATAAACCAGCCATGATTTATTTTATTTAAGGGATATCTAGTTTGTTATAGCTTAGATATTTTATTATTCTCTTGTGAAGCAAGTAAAACCCAAAAATACCCTTTAGGGCCGGCTGGGTTACATTGCTTGCTCTCCAAGGAAGACAATTTGTATTCACTATTTATACTTTGCAATTTCATTAATAAAAATCAGCTTGAGAGAGATTAAACCAAATTGGTTTAATTTATCTCTTAGGCCAAAAAAAAATACACGTGTGTTTGCAATTATTGGAGAAGCTTCATTCGTTCATCATCATCAACCGATCTCTCTCTCTTTGTTTTCAAATCTGAGCTATTATTTGATCAATTAGATTGTTCTAAGTTGATTATTAAAGATCAAACTTAGTTAATCATTCAGATTTAGCGTTAGAGCCAATCCGTATGAACTATCGAGTTGAATATCTCCATAATTCAGATCAACTTCGTATGAACTATCGAGTTGAATACCGCCACACCTATGGTGGAGCAATTGAGAAGAATTTTTTTAAAGGTCGTGGTTGCGATAAAATGCCACCTCGGAGAAGTCAAATAGTCAAACTGGGACCGCGGTTCCTACTATCGCAACTGCGGTTCTGCCGGATCACATCCGTGAGAAGACTTTCCGAGTTTATCTTATTTGATTCATTTTTCTTATATTTTAGTTTCAAGCTTGTTTAGTTAAAAAGACTTTTTAGGTTTTATTTTCATCATATTCTATTATTATTCATTATTATTGTTCCAAGTTTGGAGAATCCTAGAGAGTTTTACTTTACTATGGAGAACTAAACCTTTGTTTCACTCACTAGTTGAAGCTTTTGGACAAGTAAGTTGTGAGATTTTATTTCGAGTATTGTTCCTTAGATTATATCAATTTCTTTTGTTCTTAATTGTTATTGAATGTTATTAGTTTCTCTTAGCCTGGTCAACTATTTGAGATTGATTGTGTTCTATTGCTAGGATTGAGATTTTCTCATTGAAAAGCTCAACCTTTGGTAGCAAACTCATTGTTTTAGGAATTATTGGACTAAACAATTGAGGAAGAGAATTGATTGCATGCTAATGTTTAACTCGTTGTGAATTATTTGCATGTACCTTGAATTGTCCTTGTTCTTAATGTTAATGTCAAATTGATTTATGATCATTTCATGATTGTTTGATATTAAGTATTTGCATGACCCTTTGGCTTGTTAATTCTATAAGACCGGGATAAGAATAATATTAGGAAAGTAAATACTTGTTGAAAGAATCAATTATCAATGAACATGAGACAAAATTGGTGTGGGACTAGTATCCGATGACGTTCAGTGCGGTAGTCAACAAGGCTTGTTTCAGCAAGACTGGTTTGGACAAAACTTCTTTCTTGGATTCACAAGGGCGGTTCTCACTATTCTAGACTTCGATATGAATGATTCCAACTTAAATAGTTAGATCTATGAGTCTACTTGAAGGCCTCAAAATTTGCGAGTTAGATGATAAGTGGATTGAAAGTTATATCGATTCTACTGAGATGTCGCAAAATCTATCGAGAAGTGATTTCGTTGGACCAATTTGGATCCAATGATCATCGTTCATTCAACGACCTTTGAGGAAGTTTTTGATGGCTTAAAGGGGATGGAATTAAGTAAATGGATGTTATGGAAAAGGTGGATTAAGGGCTGGATATGGACGTGCCTTGAAGGATGTGACGTACCTTTCGAATCACGAACTAGAAGGACCAACCTAGGATGTAACTCACCTAGAGCAAACCTTTGGATTTGGATTGATTTGACTCGGAATCCAAGGAACGAAATCTGATTTTTTATTCAAAAACAAAGCTGAAAAACGTTTTCAAAGGGAGAGACAAAGAGTTGGATTTTTTCATCAATCTTTTTTAAGCACGAAAAGGGACGCCCCCTAGCCTTATAACCTTGCATGGATGCCTAACTCCCAACCTCTCGATGTTTCTGAATTTAATAAAATTACCCTTAGAAAATGGCATTAATATCACAATGTCGGTGTGGCCGGATCAGAGACCACCAAAAGACATCGCGCTTTACTTGAACTCTCTCTTGGTGCTCCATGGGTCAAATTGCCAGCTTTGAGGTCTTCTTGTAAGGTACGAGCTTTGGCTTGGGTGATTCGACCCAAATATGGAAAAGCGTCGGACTTGGCCCTTGGCACCGTTGTGGTATCATCCATAAGAGACTCTCGGCGCCATGTCAGCTCCAAACTCTTCTTATGAGACTTCTTGCGTTCATACTTCCTCATTTGGTGGGTAGAAGGCCCTCCCAAAAGATAGTTTGATGGAACTTGGGAAGTGCCCGACGGAAATGGCACTACCTCGCTCGGCACCGGCACACCTGGCTGGAATTCATTCTCATGATGGATCGGAAACACGTTATCCTTCCTTCCTTGAAAGGGATTCGTCCTCAAATCCATCAAGCCTGCAAAATATAGGACACATCAAGGGAAGCACAAGCTATGAAAGTCAAGTTAAGAACAACATTTCCAAGTTCAATATAATAGGCCAGAAAGCATGCACTAGCTACACCACTTCTCTTCCTATTCTTACGGGTACATCTCATGATAAAAGAATCAAGATATTAAGCATAAGTAGGCAGCAATGTAACATTATGACCTATATGCATTCTAGATGACATTTATTGGGAAAGAGAACTAAAATTGAAGAACTAGTACTTAGTCCTAGATGTCACAAATACATGAAAGACAAATGAAATTCTTTGATCAAATGCATGTGACACAACCAACAAATAGTCGTAAATATGGAATAAAGGAGTGCAAGAAACTTCCTTGAGAGGTGCACTCGTATCACCCTGTGAGCTGAAAAATGTAGGTAGTGCTTGTGAATCCCTTGGTGTGACATTTTCCATGACAAAGGCATCCTTCTTGGCCTCCACTAGCAAAGGACATTAATCACCGCTTGGAGTAAACATAACAACCTCATCCTCCTCAAAGAGCAAGAAGGGCAAACATGAAGGAACCATAGGAAAGGCATCTAGCCATGGTGTAGCCAAAGAGTTCATTGAGCTATGAGTGATGGTAGGGCAAAGCTCGATTTTAGTAGATGATTCCACATAGACCTGGGCCCGGTTCTGGAACCGGCGGTTCCGGTTCCTCGGAACCATGGAACCGAGACCGGAACCGGCCTTGGTCCGGTTCCCCGGTTCCGGTCCCAGTTCCGGTTTCCGCCGGTTCTGTGGCCCGGTTCCACCCGGTTCCGGTTCGGAACCGGGCATTAAAAAAAATTAAAAAAATTTACAGAAAACCGAGTCAAGCCGGCCGCGATCGCGGAAAATACAAACCGCGATCGCGCGTGAAGGACCGCGATCGCGAGCCCAAAAAACAGAAACTCTGTTTTTTGGCCAAAGTCCAAACCGCGATGGATCTCAGGCAGCGGTCGCGTAATGATCAAATGCGATCGCGGTTTTGGACTTTGGCCCAAACCGGGCTTGGAAATTGGACTAAGGCGAATCCTCGATTAAATGATTAATGCTTGTTCTTCAAAACAAAAAAAAAGTTGGATAATTAAAGGGCTTGGACTTAAAATTAAGTTGCCTACGTATCCTCTCGGGGTTATAGAGGAATCAAAGCCCACGTAGTTCTCTTACCTTTCGATATGGAACCCCGATTTGCTTACCATCTACGTCGATGCATCGGAAGCGCTTTGGGATTGGGACCCATCGTCTTGGCCGTCTGAGTCGGAAGTTTCGAATACCTCCGTCTTTTGTTGATGAATTTCCGCCCTCTTCCAATCACATACGCACACTTGGGCTTCCAAGACATCGGGCTTCAAACTAGATCATTTTGCGTCAAGGATGTGTCCTCCTTCGCTAATTGTTTGCTCTACCGATACGGTCGAGGCGGGAACAACAAGCACTTGAGTCGCGATCTTGACCAAGGCTGGGAAAGTCTTCTTGTGGGTCTTCCACCAATGTAAAATATCAAATTCTCCTTCACCAAACTCAAAGTGGGTTGTTAGATATGTTTCAAACTTCGGATTCGAGCTCGAATGTCTCGGTTTCTTGGTAAGGGTATGCAAAAGATTAGCCCCCCACCTTTTAGTAGCACCGAGGGCACTCGAACTCGAAGAGGAGGATGAATGTGGAGGTAATGGATAAGAACTAACACTAGATGAATATTCGGTAATCAATTCCTCAATTGATCTTCTAACTTTACTAAGTATATCCCCAACACTAGCAATATCATCATTAACATCCAACTCTAATGCATCATAATAACCATTCAAACATGCTTCTAAACCACCCATCTTAAACCTAGGATCAAACACACAAGCAACAAGATAGATATCGGGGATAACTTTATAATAGTGCAACCATTTCACTTTCATAGCATCAATAGCACCACAAAGTTCGGGGAATTTACGCCCCTCACAAAAACCGCCCGCCACATTCAATGCTTCAAAACAAAACAAATGAGCACAAGGTTTATAAACATGACTAAAAGATAATGTTGCATCATGAAATATTTTCAAAACTTCTAAGATTCTATAGCAATAATCCCATACTTGAGAAATAATGGGATTGTCGGGAAAATATATGGACGCAAAAGAAGTCAAAAGATCTTTGTAAGGCATGCATGCATGAAGTAGTTTATAAGTGGAGTTCCAACGGTGGCAAACATCTTTTGGAAATGCTCGGGTGGAACACCTTTTGGACTACAAAACGCCCTCCAATCTTGGGCGGTTCGGGGGCTAGCCCACATATGACTAACAACATATCTGATAGGAGCAATTAAACCCGACATAACATTTAAACCATCTTTGACACAAAGGTTTAAAATATGGCAAACACATCTTACATGAAAATACTTTGCTCCAAGAATTGGTTGACAATGCGGAACCAAATCTTGGATTGAAGCGGTGTTGTTAGATGCATTGTCAAACGAGATAGAAAAAACTCGATGAAGTAGTCTATACTCTTCCAAAATAGTACGAATAATGTTACTAATCATTAAAGCGGTATGAGAAAAATCAAATACTCTATAAGCCAAAACACGTTTTTGCACATTGAAATGATCATCAAGAAAATGACATGTTAAGCCCATGCATGAATGATTTTGCCAATGATCACTCCAAATATCACTACAAATTGAAACTTTAATATCATTTTGAGCAAAAAAACTCACCAATGCCATTTTGCGAGTTTTATATGCTTTCATCACATTCTTTTTTACCGACTTCCTAGTAGTCGGTTTATAAGCGAGTTGTACATGATTAGTCATCCAATTGTTAAATCCTAACTTTTCGCAAAACTAAATGAGAAGTGATCAACACAAATAGACTCGGAGAAGGCATACATGCTATCATTATGGTTATAAGTAAATAAATGAGGGTTATGATGAGGATTAAGGGAAGAAGAAGTTGCAAACCCAGAAAGTTGGGATTGTCCTCGCATTATGCCTAACTTGTCGGGGTGTGCTCTCTTCACGTGCTTTGACAATGTTCCGTAGCCCGATCCCAACACCCATGTGTAATGCTTAGGACAATAGTTGCAATGAACTTGAAATTTCTTGGTAGATGCCTCATAAGCTTCCTTACGAAATGTTTTGTAAATATGTCGGATTTAAGGATTGGAGCCTCACCCTCGGTCGCCTCGGATCCATGATCCACTCCCTCATTTTCATTGGGAGTGGACGATCCCGGTTGTACCACATTGGGATTGGGAATCGAAAATTCCGCCAAGTTAATAGGGGGTTCAAATTCTACATTTGAAGTACTCTCTTGTGAGCCAAAAATTTGATCAATGTTAAGAAATCCTTCTATTTGAGAGATTGAGAGATTGAGAGATTGAGAGATTGAGAGATTGAGAGATTGAGAATTGAGAATTGAGAATTGAGAATTGAGAATTGAGAATTGAGAATTGAGAATTGAGATTTGAGAAAGCTTTGTAAACTTGAGAGATTGAGAGAGATTGAGAGAGAGAGAGAGAGAAAAAGATTGGTAGTGTGGGTGGGAATGACATCATGTAGTGGTTATTTATAGAAGAAATTTATCAACTAGCCGTTGGAATTATGAAATAGACGTTGGAAACTAGCTGTTAAAAACTAGCCGTTGGCTTTTAAAGCAAAACTGCGACCGCGGGCCGCGATCGCGGATTACCATACCGCGACCTGAGACCCGCGGTCGGGTTATGGATTTTGGCCAAAACAGAACCATTCTGTTGAAATAACCGCAACCGCGGGTCTCAGGCCGCGGTCGCGGTTTTGCTAAACGGTCAAAAAAATATAGCCGTTAGAAGGAACCGGCGGTTCCGGAACCGGAACCTTACTGGGAACCGAACCCGCCGGTTCCGGAACCGGATTCGCCGGTTTCCCGCCGATTTCGGAGCCGGGTCCACGTCTAATTCCACAACTTCCTCCTATTCTTGCAATATGTGCATCATTTCTATAAGACGTTTGATGGTTGTTGGATCGAAGGTTAGTTCAAATGGTTATGGGAACTGTACTGGACAGTTCCCACACGCAGTGGAAATATTAAAGAAGCAGGTAAATGAAAGCAAAAGATACAATTCCTTATAGGGGAACCCCACAACGATCAACTAATTATGTAAGTAAACCTCTACCTCCTCTTGGAGGATTTTGAATGCGTTCCCTTTTCTTTTATTGCTTAGTTCCCTTTAGTGTTTACAAGGCAAAATACAAACTTCTCTGTTCCTACAAGGACTCTCTCCATAGGCAACACTATTGTACCCTCTCAACCCTAACACTAGTGAACGCTCACAATCAAAAGCAAAAGTAAACTTAAACCTTACAACCTCTGTCTCTGCGACCTAGTTCCCTTGGCTCTGGGAACTTTCTTCTTTCTCCTTTCACTGTGGTCGAGATTAGCTTGCCGTCGGGGACTTTTCACCACTTGAGTGATCTTTTCATATTTGCTCTCCAGCTCTCTCTTTGAGTGTTTGGCAATTTCAGTATTGTGGAAAGTAAGTAGCAAGGTCACTGTTGAAGTGTGTATATAGGAGTGAAATGCAACCCTAATCCACTTGAGGCATTTGTCCTAAATGCCCTTTTTGCCTTGCTCTCTAAACTTGATCCTTAAGGTTGACATGTGACTTTGTTTGAATTTGAATCTTGTCAACTCTTGGATCACATCGGACCGTTGGACGGTTGTCTTCAACCTGCTGCATAGTCTTCAGCCAAATGAAACACTGAGAAGCTCTTTTGTCGTGTTAGACAGGATCCCTTGATTTGCGCTGAGATGTCGCTTTCACGCATGCGCTAGTTCCCATTCAAGGGGAACTCTCGTCTTCTAAGTTCCCTTGTCTTGGGAACTCGCTTTACTTGAGGGAATCATGTTCTCCTTAGCTAGTTCCCATTTCGTGGGAACTCTGGTTCACTTAGTTCCCTACTACTTGGGAACACTGGTTCATTTCTGAGGTTGGTCGCATCCTAATTGAGTTCCCTTGTCATGGGAACTTTCTTTGCCTCAGTTCCCATACCTTGGGAATTTGTTTCTCTGTGTCATTGCTCAACAACGCACAACTTGTATACTTAGAAATACATGGCAAAGAGCGTTAGTTCCTATGGAGTTTGTCATTATCAAAATTGAGGACGTTGTTCCATTGTTAATGAACGTGAGGTCCTAACTCCGACTCAACAATGGTGATGAGTTATTCCAAATCATGGAAGGAAATCATTCTTTTCAGTAATTCTGTGTCACCTATCACGGGTTGAAACCTTTCCTCCAACCTTTTCTTATGTTGTGATTGTTGTTACTTTTGTTTCATAGCCTAACCTTTTTGCTTTGTCGAGACCTAGCTCCTTGGAACTTGTTTGGTTCATTTCTAGGTCTTGTTAGGTGAATGACGTGGTTGGCGATACTTGCTCTTTTGTGGGATTTGATCTTGTTTGTCTAGTGTGTGCAACGATGTCCGGAACATGTAACAATGAGGACGACCAGCTAAACACTCCAACGACAACTACACTGCCTTCGATGGAGGCCATTTTATAACCCCTTCAACAATCAATTTAGTCCATGAACTCTCGATTTAAGGTATTGGAAGGTAGAATACAAAGGTTGGAGGAAAGGTTTCAACCTGTGATAGGTGATGCAAAATTACAGAAAAGAATGATTTCCTTCCATGATTTGGAACAACTCATCACCATTGTTGAGTCGGAGTTAGGACCTCACGTTCATTATGTAATATCCGTGATTTTTTTCGGATAAATTTGGATTTTTTTTCTAGACATTCTGAAATAAATAAATTATAATATTATTATGAAATATTTATTCGAGTAAATGAATTTATTAGAAACGGAACTTAATAAATTCATAGTTAACGGAAAATTCTTTTCTTAAAACCCGATCGTTCCGACGCGCATCACAAACCATACCTCGGTCCGTTTGCAAACGCGTCGGACCAATCATTACAATGAGATGTGGAGATTTTGGAAGATATGCACTAGATTGCTTCATTTATGAAACAATCTCTACAAAATCCACTAAGAAGTTTAAGCTATTATCTTATTGTTATGTTAGTCAAAAACCATCACTAGGAGAATATCCTCTCTTATTCTCAAATCTCTACACAATCTCTCATTATCTTTTTCTCTATTTAAAGAGAGACATGACATGAGAGAGAGGCTTAAGAAGCTCTCATCCTCCTCTCTTCTAGCTCTCTCTCTTCCTCCATAAAACTCCACTAGTGCCTTCCACCACACCATCACCACCACACCACCACCACTGTCGGCCACCACCAGGCGCTACCACCAGCCCGGAGCTGCCGCCGTGCCGACGCCCATCTCTTCCCCTCTAGTGGTGTGTTCTTGCTCCAAAAATCCCACAAATTAAGGGTATAAAAATCTAACTCTTTTTACACCATTTTAAGTTGTTTTTAGCATGATTAACATTGATTTAAAATCTGATTTTTCCTCTCAAAAATCAGAATATAAAATGTTATAAAAAGGGCTTGATTTTCCTTTGATTCTTACATGCATGCATACCTTGTTAGAAAGAATGGTGTCTTCTACAAATCATGTGAACTTCTACTAAAATCCTACATATTTTAAGGGTGATTCTCACCTTATAAATTCTGTTTTTTATTTATTTAAATGATTCAAAGAAGCCCCTCTTCTTGTTGAAAATCTATAAGTTATACTAGTATTTTCAATGGTAAAAACTTAAGACATTTGGATCTTGCCTAAAACCTACATGCATGTCACTTTGAGTACTTAAAAGAGACTTTTCTAATATTTGTAAATTTTAAGATCTAATAAACTTAAGCTAGAAAGATTTTTAATGGAAATTGTTCTTGCATGTTTTAATAAAGGAGTTTTTATGAAGAAAATTAACATACATGTTTCACTTGAGTAAGAAATGGACTATTGATGATGTTTGAGGAATAACTTAGTCTTATGGATTTGTAATATGCTTTGATGATCTTATAAGTTCTTGCATGCTACTTTAAATAAATTTTATTAAGAAAAACCACCTTGTATGTAATTTCCTAGCAATTTTAACACTTAAATGGATTTTTTATTTTTTATTATTAAAACCGGTTATATATATATAATTGCTAGACTTTTAAATAATTTCTATAAACTTTGCATGTAGAAGTTATGGAGTTTCTAGAATAAATATTGTTGTTGAATGTACTCTAAGTTTACTAAGATGGAATTTTTACCATATCCTTTAAATAAAAAGAAGTATAACCTTTAACATAAGCTTTGTTAAAATCTTTCAAAAATATGATTGTGAGATTAAATAGTTTTTCTAGAAGTCATTTATACACATGCATGACCATGCTAGAATTAATTTTCCTTTGAATAAATAATGATTTATATGAAAGTTTTAATAAATACAAACTTCATTAAAAGAAGTCTTCTTAAGAAAATGATGCATGCAAATCATTTTATAAACCATTTTAAATACATATAAACACTTGTGTGTAAGTTAAAAAGAGTTTACCTTAGGCTAAGTAAAGCCTTATATTCATATTATTAACTAAGTAATTTTTTTAAGTTGCAAAACCCTTAATAAGTGTCACCTAGAAAATAATAATAAAAAGAGTTATTATTATTTTACCCTTCTTCCTAACTAAATTATTTAACCAAATAATTTAGTTTAACTCACTTTCTCTTAGAAGAGGAAACTAAGAGAAAGGTTGTCTTTAAATTAAAATAAGGATTTTTAACAAGTGTTCATTACCATTCTTGCGATTAAATAGGTTGAGGTTCTCAAACGGCACTAAACCGTCTTATTTCCGAGTTAGTACCATCTCCGAAGGATATTCAAGTCAAGTGGACATTCTACTTGAACCTTTTCGATGAATTCGATTTCCGTTAACTTGTTCAATGTTGGGAACACCTTGCTTGCTAAATAAAAACGAACTAGGAAATATCGATTTTTAGAAATAATGATCATTGTTAGCATTATTACTATTACTATCGTTAATAGGAATTATTGCTAGACTTGTTATGTGGTTTGCTTGTTTAAAATCTCTTTTCGAGATTCGTAATTAAATTCGTAAGTAGTGTAGTAAGGGGTGCGGGCCCAACCTGATACCTCTATATAACATATTAAGTCGTATCGTGAAATACCAACTTTCCTACGACTGTACGGATCATGATCTATGTCTGCTCCTACTCGGAGGAGGGATGTGCGCACCCTAGCTAGGTGCCGGAACTCAGTTCCCGTAATTGGTACGTCGGACCATTCATGGCCCCCCACACTCTTAAAAACCATTAACTAATGTGAAAGTTTTGATCACGAAAGAAAGTAAGTGCTAAAGCACATTAAAAGAAACCAAAACCGGACCGGTCTCAAATGATCGATCCGGCTCTCGGTCCGCAAGGGCACGAGAGGTTTTTCGAAAGCTTATGTGTAATTAACGTTCCCAACATTCATTCTATTTTAAGACGTTCTACAATCTAGTAGTTCGTTCATTTGGTTTAAGAGTTATCTCGTCTCGAGCTTCACTCATTTTCGTTCCTAATAGGCTCCACTTAAAGGTTACACCTCTCGAAACACATCTCGAATACTTCGTAAATAATAATGTCAATACTTACCATTTACCAAACTATCTTAAGGATGTCCGTTCTCGCTTGCTTAGTCTCTTTAGACTAATTCTGTTTTTCCGCATCTTTGCCTGGCATTTCTCGCCTTTCGCGCCAAATGCCAAACGCTAGGAAACCTCCACCGAAGGCATAAAAGACGAAGACTACTCAAGTGAAGGAAGGAAGGTCGGGTATTTTCAAGAATTGCATTTTGTGTATGCATGGGTTTTCTCCACGTTGGTTTTTAACGATGTTAATTTTATATTCCGCTGCGTAAATAACTCTTAAGCTTTATGATTTGTCAAGTCAAGTACAAACTATGTAATGAATACTTTTAAAGTCTCACATGTGAGCAACTCTCTTTTCTATGTAATGACTTTTTAATTCCGCATGTTTTATGTAATTTAATACCTTATAAAGCCTAGGGTGACTTTGGGTGGTAAAACCCGAGGTCACTGGCGGTAACACCTATCGTTGCAAAATAGGGGCGTTACAATTATGGTATCAGAGCCGAACGTTTTGTTTTCAAAACCGAAAACTTTCGAAACCAAAAATTTTCAAAACTAAAGTCTTGGTTTTCAAACCAATGTTTTTTTTACTAATTAAATTTTCCTTCAAAACTCCCAAAACCTAAAATAATAAGTTTTGAATTTTAATAGCTTAATTACTTTTATTGAAAGCTTTCTAAGTTTAAACCTATTCTTTAAAAGAAAGTGATAAGTTAGAAATTCTTTTTAGAATTCAAATTTTGAGAAAAAATTAGGAATTTGAAACTTTTATAATTTCTCTCATGTAAAAGGATAACTATTTTAAACCATTATCCATGTTTGAATAATTGTTTAAAACCTCATAAACTTCCTTTGATATCTTCTTCTTATAGAATCTACGGATATTCTATAATTAAATCCTTCTTCCCTTTTTCTCTAAAAGTTGTGTCTAAGTGCTTACCCTATGCAAATGTTAATTAATTAAAGGAAAACATTCGTGTATCGTTATTTCAGATGGTGGACACAAGAGGAACTAGTCACCGAAACCAAACTCAAGTTAGAGACGAGAATGAGGAAAGTCAATCCGAAGTTAGAGGATTACCTCGAGTCAATCGTACTCCTGTAACTAACCCTCTTGTAGTGCTCAACGAAGGCACTATGGAAACCTTTCGGGCCATGTTTCGGGAAATAGTACGAGAAGCGATTCCGCCAGTCGTTCCCAATCCAGTTAATGAGGAGAATCAAGAAGAAGGACAAGGAGCAGTTGATGCTCGTGGGAAAGAAGTGGAGACAAGCTTTGCAAGCGGCCTTAAGGTCTTCAACGCTATGAAACAGGAATCATATGACGGAAGTGGAGATCCTGCCGGAGTTCAATATTGGTTCTCCCATGTAGAAAGGTTGCTAAGGAACGTGCACTGCTCTGAAGCTAACAAGGTGCACATGGCTGCCCTAAGACTTAAGGGCGAAGCTGGAGAGTGGTGGGAGAGCTCAAGCTTGGCTAACCATCCCAAACTAACTTGGAATATGTTCAAAGATAAAATGATGAATCGTTTCTTCACTGCTACCATGAAAGACGAGAAACTGGACGAGCTGCTTTCGCCAAAGGTCCACGGGCTCAGTGTTCTGGAAAGAACAAAGAAGTTCAACCATTTGCTGCAATACGCCGAAGAGGAAATAACTACTGAGCGGCAAAAGATCGACATTTCCATAATTGGATGAGCGACTCCATCAAACCTTGGATGGTAAACCGCCACTTCGCAACACTCGAGGAGTATGTAGATGCAGCCTACCGAATGGAGACCACTCTAGGTGAACCTGAATGCAGAAAGAATGGTGGTGGAAAGCCTCATTACTCAAATCAAAGTGGGTTTAAGAGACCAGCATCTCCACAAGGTTCAGGATGGTCAAACGAGAATAAGAGGAGACCTGAGTCAACTAAGGAAAGGTCCTTCCAAGGATCTGAATCTATGAAGGTTTCGATAGTTTGCCACAATTGTGGAGAACATGGACACATCAACATGAATTGCTCTAAGGACCGCAGAACTTGCTACAATTGTGGAAAAGAAGGACATATGCGCCTTTACTGTAGGCAAACAGGAAGCAAATCAGGTCAAGCACGCTCCAACTCGGTATCCCAATACCCTCAGACCTCAAATAGGACTGTCGGAACTACTTCAGTACAATCAACCGCTCATAATACGAAAAAAGGGCCAATGACACCTCGGAGTCAAGGTCAACAACTCCATGAGATGTACCATAGTGACGAACCTTTTGCGTCAGATGTTCCAGAGGAATAGATGAATACTCCTTCCTACCTAATAAGTTTAATACTCATAATCACGTTAGTCTTGCCTTTAAGGCGCTTTTGTATCCCCAAAATAGTTGGAAATCTCGAACCATGTCTGTGATACTCTTACTCGTAAGAGTGTCTCATTTTGAATTCTATAATATGATTTGGGTTATCATATAATATCCTTGCGTGTTAAACCATAAATAGTTGTCCATCGTTATCTTAATATAGAAAAAGTTTTGAGCCATTACATGTTTTAACTTTATGACGTATTCATCGTATTACGAAGTTCACCTCAAGATTTTACATTTATATCGGAATACAGTTGTAGTTTTACAAATAAAAAAAAATTCAATATAGATTCATGGTGGTGAATAAGAATGGACTTTTACCTCCCATCTTGACCACATGGTTGAGGTAGAAATCCAGGTCTTGTTCCTGTGAAGATATACACATTAAGCGACTATGTTGGAAATAGTTCCCCGATACTGATCACATTGGTGGAATGAAACCACTTAGTCCTTCGGATTCAGACTTGTCTTTGAAAAAAAAATACTACTTTCTTATAGGAGTTTCAAAGTATAATATAGAGGGACACTCAACCCACTTCTCGATAGTTAATATGTTCGGATGCAATATCATAAGATGGTTACCTTATCTTGTGACATAACCACCGCTCGTTCCAATAGTAACTTGTTTAGAAGTTCAAAATCGAAATTCTTTTTCCAAGGCTTGGGTCTCACTTTTCAAACATTGATTCCATCTCGGGAATTTAATTAACTTCCATCTTAAAAGAATCCATCCGCTTTGATTCTATTATGGAAATATAGAATGGATTGGTCTTTTTCCTACTCGTCCTAAAGACAGTCAAGTGCTCGCTTTAATTAAGACGCCTATTCAATAGGCAATCCAACCTTTTTATTTACGGGAATGATAAACCAGATGCCCCACCGGGTAACCCAAGCTAATGGATGATACCGCTTGATCAATTGCCTACATCACTAGCAAGACCAATTAGTTTTTCAATCCTTTTCTTTGGATTCGTTTAAACTACATAAGTACACATAGGTGAATCGTTTCAGGAAATACTAAAGTAATGACTCCCTAAGTAAAAGGACACAATAGTAATTCGCTATCCATTTCGTTCATCTTTTCCAAACCCTAGTTAAAGTAAAGGGTGCTTGCTCCACTAATAACTCCAAAAAGATAAGACTCTTCTAAATTTTAAGTAAGTCATGAAGACCTTGCACTAACCCAATGGAAGGTTGTTGAGTGCTTAGATACGACAAGATCAAGGAAACTCAAGTGAAGAGGCTATGTCATAAAGAAGTGCCTAGCTCGAGTACTCTAGCAAAGAATGATGATGAAGGTACGGCTTGGGAACATGGGAGGATGAGCAAATGATGATTAGAAGTCTTCCCGAGTTATTCCATCTTAGTTGAAATCTTTTTAAGGGGGTACTACGAGCTTCATTTATTCCGCTCGTAGTTTTGTGGATGTGGATTCCACATCTTTCTTCATAATCCTTGTTCTCCCTAGTTTCGGGGACGAAACTATTTTTAAGGGGGTACTATTGTAATATCTGTGATTTTTTTCGGATAAATTTGGATTTTTTTTCTCGACATTCTGAAATAAATAAATTATAATATTATTATGAAATATTTATTGGAGTAAATGAATTTATTAGAAACGGAACTTAATAAATTCATAGTTAACGGAAAATTCTTTTCTTAAAACCCGATCGTTCCGACGCACGTCACAAACCATCCCTCGGTCCGTTTGCAAACGCGTCGGACCAATCATTACAATGAGATGTGGAGATTTTGGAAGATATGCACTAGATTGCTTCATTTATGAAACAATCTCTACAAAATCCACTAAGAAGTTTAAGCTATTATCTTATTGTTATGTTAGTCAAAAACCATCAATAGGAGAATATCCTCTCTTATTCTCAAATCTCTACACAATCTCTCATCATCTTTTTCTCTATTTAAAGAGAGACATGACATGAGAGAGAGGCTTAAGAAGCTCTCATCCTCCTCTCTTCTAGCTCTCTCTCTTCCTCCATAAAACTCCACTAGTGCCTTCCACCACACCATCACCACCACACCACCACCACTGCCGGCCACCACCAGGCGCTGCCACCTGCCCGGAGCCGCCGCCGTGCCGATGCCCATCTCTTCCCCTCTAGTGGTGTGTTCTTGCTCCAAAAATCCCACAAATTAAGGGTATAAAAATCTAACTCTTTTTACACCATTTTAAGTTGTTTTTAGCATGATTAACATTGATTTAAAATCTGATTTTTCCTCTCAAAAATCAGAATATAAAATGTTACAAAAAGGGCTTGATTTTCCTTTGATTCTTACATGCATGCATACCTTGTTAGAAAGAATGGTGTCTTCTACAAATCATGTGAACTTGTACTAAAATCTTACATATTTTAAGGGTGATTCTCACCTTATAAATTCTGTTTTTTTTTTTAATTTATATTTAAATGATTCAAAGAAGCCCCTCTTCTTGTTGGAAATCTATAAGTTATACTAGTATTTTCAATGGTAAAAACTTAAGACATTTGGATCTTGCCTAAAACCCACATGCATGTCACTTTGAGTACTTAAAAGAGACTTTTCTAATATTTGTAAATTTTAAGATCTAATAAACTTAAGCTAGAAAGATTTTTAATGGAAATTGTTCTTGCATGTTTTAATAAAGGAGTTTTTATGAAGAAAATCAACATACATGTTTCACTTGAGTAAGAAATGGACTATTGATGATGTTTGAGGAATAACTTAGTCTTATGGATTTGTAATATGCTTTGATGATCTTATAAGTTCTTGCATGCTACTTTAAATAAATTCTATTAAGAAAAACCACCTTTTATGTAATTTCCTAGCAATATATAATTGCTAGACTTTTAAATAATTTCTATAAACTTTGTATGTAGAAGTTATGGATTTTCTAGAATAAATATTGTTGTTGAATGTACTCTAAGTTTACTAAGATGGAATTTTTACCATATCCTTTAAATAAAAAGAAGTATAACCTTTAACATAAGCTTTGTTAAAATCTTTCAAAAATATGATTTTGAGATTAAATAGCTTTTCTAGAAGTCATTTAGACACATGCATGACCATGCTAGAATTAATTTTCCTTTGAATAAATAATGATTTATATGAAAGTTTTAATAAATACAAACTTCATTAAAAGAAGTCTTCTTAAGAAAATGATGCATGCAAATCATTTTATAAACCATTTTAAATACATATAAACACTTGTGTGTAAGTTAAAAAGAGTTTTCCTTAGGCTAAGTAAAGTCTTATATTCATATTATTAACTAAGTAATTTTTTTAAGTTGCAAAACCCTTAATAAGTGTCACCTAGAAAATAATAATAAAAAGAGTTATTATTATTTTACCCTTCTTCCTAACTAAATTATTAAACCAAATAATTTAGTTTAACTCACTTTCTCTTAGAAGAGGAACTAAGAGAAAGGTAGTCTTTAAATTAAAATAAGGATTTTTAACAAGTGTTCATTACCATTCTTGCGATTAAATAGGTCGAGGTTCTCAAACGGCACTAAACCGTCTTATTTCCGAGTTAGTACCATCTCCGAAGGATATTCAAGGCAAGTGGACATTCTACTTGAACCTTTTCGATGAATTCGATTTCCGTTAACTTGTTCAATGTTGGGAACACCTTGCTTCCTAAATAAAAACGAACTAGGAAATATCGATTGTTAGAAATAATGATCATTTTTAGCATTATTACTATTACTATCGTTAATAGGAATTATTGCTAGACTTGTTGTGTGGTTTGCTTGTTTAAAATCTCTTTTCGAGATTCGTAATTAAATTCGTAAGTAGTGTATTAAGGGGTGCGGGCCTAACCCGACACCTCTATATAACATATTAAGTCGTATCGTGAAATACCAACTTTCCTACGACTGTACGGATCATGATCTATGTCTGCTCCTACTCGGAGGAGGGATGTGCGCACCCTAGCTAGGTGCCGGAACTCAGTTCCCGTAAGTGGTACGTCGGCCCATTCATGGCCCCCCACACTCTTAAAAACCATTAACTAATGTGAAAGTTTTGATCACGAAAGAAAGTAAGTGCTAAAGCACATTAAAAGAAACCAAAATCGGACCGGTCTCAAATGATCGATCCGGCTCTCGGTCCACAAGGGCGCGAGAGGTTTTTCGAAAGCTTATGTGTAATTAACGTTCCCAACAATTATTATATTTTAAGACGTTCTACAATCTAGTAGTTCGTTCTTTCGGTTTAAGAGTTATCTCGTCTCGAGCTTCACTCATTTCCGTTCCTAATAGGCTCCACTTAAAGGTTACACCTCTCGAAACACATCTCGAATACTTCGTAAATAATAATGTCAATACTTACCATTTACCAAACTATCTTAAGGATGTCCGTTCTCGCTTGCTTAGTCTCTTTAGACTAATTCTGTTTTTCCGCATCTTTGCCTGGCATTTCTCGCCTTTCGCGCCAAATGCCAAACGCTAGGGAACCTCCACCGAAGGCATAAAAGACGAAGACTACTCAAGTGAAGGAAGGAAGGTCGGGTATTTTCAAGAATTGCATTTTGTGTATGCATGGGTTTTCTCCACGTTGGTTTTTAACGATGTTAATTTTATATTCCGCTGCGTAAATAACTCTTAAGCTTTATGATTTGTCAAGTCAAGTACAAACTATGTAATGAATACTTTTAAAGTCTCACATGTGAGCAACTCTCTTTTCTATGTAATGACTTTTTAATTCCGCATGTTTTATGTAATTTAATACCTTATAAAGCCTAGGGTGACTTTGGGTGGTAAAACCCGAGGTCACTGGCGGTAACACCTATCGTTGCAAAATAGGGGTGTTACACATTAACACTGGAATAACGTCCTCAATTTTGATAATGACAAACTCCATAGGAACTAATGCTCTTTGCCATGTATTTCTAAGTATACAAGTTGTGCGTTGCTGAGCAAAGACACAGAGAAACAAATTCCCAAGGTATGGGAACTGAGGCAAAGAAAGTTCCCATGACAAGGGAACTCAATTAGGATGCGACCAACCTCATAAATGAACCAGTGTTCCCAATGAGTAGGGAACTAAGTGAACCAGAGTTCCCACGAAATGGGAACTAGCTAAGGAGAACGTGATTCCCTCAAGTAAAGCGAGTTCCCAAGACAAGGGAACTTAGAAGACGAGAGTTCCCCTTGAATGGGAACTGGCGCATGCGTGAAAGCGACATCTCAACGCAAATCAAGGGATCCTGTCTAACACGATAAAAGTGCTTCTCAGTGTTTCATTCGGCTGATGACTATGCAGCAGGTTGAAGACAACCGTCCAACGGTCCGATGTGATCCAAGAGTTGACAAGATTCAAATTCAAACAAAGTCACATGTCAACCTTAAGGATCAAGTTTAGAGAGAAAGGCAAAAAGGGTATTTAGGTCAAAATCCTCCAAGAGGAGGTAGAGGTTTACTTACATAATTAGTTGATCGTTGTGGGGTTCCCCTATAAGGAATTGTATCTTTTGCTTTCATTTACCTGCTTCTTTAACATTTCCGCTGCGTGTGGGAACTGTCCAGTACAGTTCCCATAACCGTTTGAACTAACCTTCGATCCAACAACCATCAAACGTCCTATAGAAATGATGCAGATATTGCAAGAATAGGACTTAGACGAAGTAAGAAGCTACTAAGTACCAACTACAAATTACATGAAGTGGCCTTCATCAAGCCGAGTATCACGACGTCGGCGCGGCCGAATCAGTGACCACCAAAAGGCATCACACTTCACTTAAACTCTCTCTTGGCGCTCCATGTGTCAAAAGGCCATCTTTGAGGTCTTCTTGTAAGGCACATGCTTTGGTCCGGGTGATTCGACCCAAATTTGAAAGCGCATCGGACTTAGCCCTTGGCGCCACTGCGGTATCATCAATAAGAGACTCTCGACGCTTGGTTGGCTCCGCAATCTTTTTTATGGGAGTTTTTGGGTTCATAACTCTTTATTTGGTGTGTAGAAGGCCCACCCAAAAGATAGCCCGACGGAACATGAGAAGTGCCCGACGGAAATGGCCCTACCTCGTTCGGCACCAGCACACCCGGCTGGTTTTCTTGCTCATGATTGATCAGAATTACATCAAAAGTGGATGCTTGTGAATGAAATTATCTACGTACATGATTAAACCCAACTCTTTTACTTGTGTGTTTTTTGCTTTGTTTTCTTAGAATTAGATATCCAATCACAATCCCACATGTTTACATCTTTAGTTGATAAAAGTATTAATTTGGGAATACAAGATTCATTTGGGTTCAACCCTGACTTACTAACTATACTCAGTTTAGTAATAGGAATTTATTGTTGATAAGGCATGACGACTTTCAACATGTCACACCATCACCAATCACTAATCTAAATTGAAAAGCTTCAAACATAACGCATAGAATATTCCTATAAAAACCCTAATGCTTGAAATCAACATCCATTTGTGCACATAAATAAGATTTCAATAAGGAACTTACCTGAAATGGACTTGTGGTACCAAAAGATTACCCGAAATCGAATTGTGGTCCCAAAAGATTACCTAAAGTGAACTTGTAATGCTAGAAGCTAATCCCTTTTCCCTTAAAATTCCACTTCAAAGTTGAAAAACACTAATGCATTCTTCTTTGCTAATAACCCTAACGCATTCGTCTTTGCCAAAAACCATAACGACTTCGTCTTCTCCACTTGTTGTTATGTGGAATCCATTTCACTTCAATGGAGTTAGGGTTTCAAAGTCGAAAGGAATAGGTCGCCTCAGATCAATTGAAATCTAACACCTTTGTCGATGAAAAACACTAAAACCAAAATTTTCGAAGTTGAGCGGATTGATTTCAAAGTCGAGCAATAAGCCACTATTTTTTGCCTGCCAAATAAAATGTTGTTTGCATGAAGCCGTCTCGACCTAATTTAGTACATGTAATTTTCTTCTTTTTGTCAAATTTTGGTTTTCATATTATGCAAATTCTTATATGTTAAAAAAAAACAGTAATGATATATCTTTGTAAGAACTTATACCACATATTATTAGTCGGTTTAGTTCCACTGGAGTTATGAAAAAAATACATGGGTAGAGTTGAACAAATTTTAAATATTAAATAAAAATTTAACGGTTAAGATTATTTTTCCTCTCTCCATATCAACTTATTATTTTGTCTTTATAACTTTTTTTTCCCAACAAGTTTAATAATTTCTTATAGGATTTTAGAATTTTATAAACTCCATAGAAACAAGAGTGGTTATTAGTCGAGGAATATCTACATTATTTAGCAACTAATCTACAACACTACAAGCTTATTGTCAAATACCCACAAATTCATAAATTTTAATCAATTAACTCCGACAACGGTTGAATCCCTTAAATAATTTGTTTTCTCTCTTTTCATTTTAATATATTATTTTAGTTCAAGAGCTCATATGTAAAAAAAACATTTGCCGACCATAAAATGTACTTATAAAACATACAACAAGCTTTATTTCGTATAAAACATAGGCAAATTATAATATTTGTAACTTAACCCATGCACGGCAACACAAACACTACACTAGTTTTATTAATTAAAAAGAAGGGAAGGGCTCTCTTCATCCGAGTCGTTCAATCCGAAAATTGTACCTTAGTTTTACATGAATTGGTCAACCAATCGTTGTAGATGCTCTAGGGTTAGTTGCTTATAATATAAAGGGTGAATTTCACAAAACCACCTATAAAATAGGTATTTGTGCATAAAACCACCCATAAAATTTTAAATTGTGTCAAACCACCCTTAAAATAAGTTTGTTAACATAAAACCACCCCTCAATCTCAACCCATTAGACTTCCGTTAAATATTAGCAAAATTATTATAAAAAAAACCTTCATCTACATATTTCTAATTTAAACTAGAACCCAAATCAACAAATCCCAACCCTAACCCCCACTTTTCTACTACAAATACCCCATTTGGAATTCCACCCACCAGTCAAAAAAATTAACTAAATAAAGCTGCTATGGCGGATGTTGTCGGGGGCGGCGAGTAGAGCGGTCTTCTAGGGTTCTAGTATGGAGAAGTGTGATCTGCGTAAAGGCATAGGATGGGAACGTTGGGAGAGATTGGAGGGAGACCAAAGTAATCAATGCTTTAGGAGGCCTCATCGACGGCTTTGATAGTTGAATGGGCATCGACATTGGGTCTGTTCGTTTACAATCACATTACAAATTATAATAGCTTTTTTTAAAAAAGAGATTTTACTATTTATATGTCAGAGTGTCTAGTACAGAGAGAGAGTAAGTTGGACAAACCAAATGCAGCTTTTCAAAAATAATATATTATAATGCCTTATAATATATTATTTGAAATAATATGTAGTGAGCCAAACATAGCCATTGTCTGCCATGGGAGGAGTTTAGATGGAGGAAGATGAACCAGATCTATTTCGAGAGTTGAATTGGGATTTTTTTTGTTTTTATTTTATTTTATTTGGTGCTAGGGGCTAAATAGAAAATGGGTAAATAAAGGGGCATTTTTGTAAGTGTGCTGATTTATAGAGGGGTGTTTTTGTAAGTTTGTAGATTTTTAAAGGATTGAAATTGAGGGGTGGTACTATGTTATCAGATTTATTTTAAGGGTGGTTTAACACAATTGTGAATTTTACGGGTGATTTTATGTACAAACTCCTATTTCGCGGGTGGTTTTATAAAATTTACCCTAATATAAATGAAGTGATGCGGTAAAAAAAAAAAGTATGGAGGATCTATTGATATGTAAAGACCCAGAAAGTTGTGCAAACGGACGATTCCTCGACTCATCCCTGGGTGACTTACAACAATTAACAGATGTACAAATTCTTGGATTTACATGGGTATGATCAAAATTAATATGCAAAAGTCGTACATCCGCTTCAAGCGTGAATCCCCCTACGAGTATGACAACGAGAAACATTGTCAGGATTTTTCCTTGTTTATTACCTACCTGGTATTGAGGGGGTCTGAGTCTAGGGTGGTTCCATCTCCAAAGACCTCTTGAATCATGCTACAAGTAGGCAAGAAATCAACTTCATCCTTGGGACAGGTTGCATACCCCCCATCCCATATCTTGGTGGCATCACACGGCTCCAGGATGAAGTCTTGCCACATTCTCCCTCCGCCCGGAGGAGCCCCCGAGTCCGAGGAAGTGTAAGAAGACCCCTCATGAACGTTATTCTCCATCACATCACCGTTGCTGCGTCTTTGCTCCATCATTGAATTGGCTTCTTCGTCCCCGTCAACAACAGGATCCTCCTCCTCCTCCTCCTCCTCGCTCAGCTGCCATTCGTCGTTATCGCTGTCAATGTTCATCGGATCATGCCTGTTCTGCTCTGCTCGCTTCTCAAGCATGAAGACGTTGAAGTAATAGCTCACTATTTCCATCTTGGTACGAGACGGAAATACAGCTGAGAGAACATTCCAAAAGTTTTTACCCAACGAGACCGGGTTGCAGTGCACAACCTTGTGAAACAAATGCTGTTCGTCCTTGCTCCATTTGCCAGACACTACTTCACCTATCCCACAAAGACCGAGCTCTACGAAAGCTTCTTGACCAAGGCTTGTGATTAGCTTCTCCCTGGCTTCCATGATGTGTTGCCTCACACATCTAACCGAACCCATGTCTGCACACTCACAATCACTCCTGCCACTTCCAACAGGGGCAAGTTCCAAATCATTCCTGGGAATGACGCTGTTCCCAGCCTGTTCATCATTCAACAAACTACTCTTTGACTTTGACAGTTGTGGGATATCAGCTTGATGATCAGGTCCAATTGGAACAGATTTTCGAGGTGGGTTTTCCAACCATGAATACAAGTCATCAGCACGCAAAGGACAAGTTACAGCACGATCGAAGCTGAAATACTCTGTTGCAGTAAAGGGCAATGGGGCTACAAGGTCAAGTGTGTAATCCTCTTCACTAGTGCTGCTAGCAGCCCATGGTGACAGAGAAAGAGACCTAGGCACTCCACCGTCGTTATCCACCTCGTTATCATTTGCACATATGCCATGTGCTTCGAAGCCATTCACCTCACCTTCACCACATTAAGAATTGGGTCAATGATATAAGCAACTTAGCCTTACACAAATTGATTCAGATGGAATCACATCGTACATCACGCAAGAACGTAAATGGATCAATTTGCAATATCACTTAACCTTTGGAGCACATATGGCAGACCAAAACATTTAGACTCCGGAAAAGAGAATTAAAAATTTTACAAGTTTATACCATTCATCAAGCAGTGATTTTTTACCTGAAAGGTAATGCTTTCCGGAGACCTCTTTACAAGAAAACATATCCACATGTGACACATTAAGATTGCTTTCTCGCATTTGCCTGGGGTGCTTTGAAGAAACTTCATTTGGAAGTTGATCCTCACAAGCTCGCTTCTGTGCCATATTTAGCTGCAAAATAATATCAAGCAATAAGGGGTGAAGGAACTACATATTTTTTCAATTTAAAAAAAAAAACCATTGTGGAAGTCATAGATATGCTCATTGCAATTGAATACCAGATTGGGAACAAAATGCATCTAGCTAGTTAAAACCACAAAGATACGCTTCAAGCATAAACATTACATGAAATAACCATATTATAGTGTAAAAAGAAAATACATTCAATCACTGAGAAGACGAATAATACGTATCTTGATGTGGCAAATCTACTTTGTGTCCTAGCAGCAGACATATCAAATAATAAACAACATGAAAAGAGCCAGCATTCCATATCCACCTACTTGTTCAATGTTACATGGAATGAGTGTACCTTGTGCAATATCATCAGGAACTAAAACGAAGCTTCTTTCCATGCAGCCATTTTCTAGCCTTCAATATTAATATGGTAACTTGATACGCAATGTCATTATCATGATATCATGGTGGGATAGCAGCATAAAATTAAGAGGATTGCCGAGGACCTACCAACTCAATGAGAAGTAACTTATCAGTAACAGACTTGTACCCTAGGATGGATGTTAATTTGTGACTAATACCCAAATTAAGAATATGGACTTATCAGACATATTTTTTTAATAATTTCCATTATTTTCAAATTAAAAATTTATAAAAAAACACACAAATATAAGTACAATTACCACTCTACAACATGAAATCCAAATTCATGCAAGACTAGATCGATTGAAATTACAGTAATAGAAAAGAATTTTAATCAACAAAACATTGGATACCTTATAAATTGAATTCGCCCACTGAATATGTGAAAGCTCAAAGCCTATACACACCCAAATTTGAGCTTAATCAACGGTCAAAAGGGTTATGTCGGGACGATATGTGGTGTTCCCCCAATTTAATTGCAAGAAAACAACAAAAGCCCCAAATCTTAACGAAACCCTAACCCTAGATATTCGAATTCCGGCAAAGTCAGCTGTATACACAAATTTTTTTTATAGAAAAGATGAATTGCAAATAAAAATCAGAAAAGGCAACAAATTTATGTGTCCGAACAAACACCGAACGAGATCAGAGAATCTCGATCCCTCGAACCGAACAAAATAACAAAATAATGATAAATTTGACCTCCGCAGGGAGATCGAAGCGTAACCCCTAACACAAAATCAATGAATCTGCGGAAAAAAAAGAGAGATCGATAGATATAAACGGATCTAGAAAGTTGTCATCAAACCCTAACCCTAGAAGTCAATTGGAAGAACGGCGAAGATCGAGACTAGGATCGAACGATAGATCGGAACGAGAACAGAAAGGATCTGGTAACAATTTTAAGATTCAGGAAAGAAATTGAGGGCGAACTCGATCAAAAGAGAAACCAGGAGGAAGGAGGAGAGAGAAAAGTCAATATTAAATTTCGAAGCGACGGAAAAGGGGTACAGCAAGCAATTATTTTTGAGGACAGTCGGCGGTTTATTAATTATGACCAGGTCAACAGGTATAAAACCGTAGTTGTAAGAAGGGCCTCGAAAATTTATAGATTTACAAAAATGCCACGCATGACGAACAAAGCGTATCTCCAAGACATTATTGCTACACTTTCTTTTTAAACGAAATCAATTTTTTCCGTTTTAATTTTTTCTCAAATTTTTTATATTTTTTGATGCGGAAAGGAATTAGGGGGACTCGCTTATTGATTGACGGGTCACCCTAGCATATCCTGACAGATGAGACCACGGAGGTCTGGATTAGATGTCGGGTGGGGGTCGTCGAGTAGAACACGTGTTTTGCTAGGTGGTCCGCCACTTTATTGACTTCACGAAAGACATAGGAGATTTGCCAACTCTACAGCTTGTGAAGTTCGAGCACGATATCGGTGAGAATGATCTCAATCTCCCTTGGGCAACTCCAAACGCCTCGGACGGCGTTCACAAGGCTCAGATTGTCACCTTCAATCTCCAAATGAGTGATATTGCATCGGGGAGCTTCTTGAATGCCATTCTTGAGTGTCGAAGCTTCCGCCATCAAGATTGATTGTCTTCTTGTGATCTCGTTTATTATTGCAACCAGTTTGGCTTCGTTGTCCTGAATGATGAATCCAAATGATGTGATCCCTCTGTCATTTTTTCCTACATTGAAGTTGAGTTTGTGGAATCCTTGTTGTGGTTTGCCGTTTTATTTTTGTCCTTTTCCTTCCGGTGTGTCCAGTTCTTTGGTGTTGTGTGAGTGTTTTGTCATCGTCATTTTTGGCTTTTGTCCATTCTTCTATCTTCTTTAGGATAAAAGCTTTAATATCTCTTATGTTGTTGTTGTCGCCTCCTCTAAACACTTTTTGGTTCCTTTGGTACCGGATGCTCCACCATCATATGGCTAGTGTTTCCATCTCATTTCTGGTGATTTTGTCTCTGATTTAGTTAAGGATTTGTATTGGTTTATCCACATGTGTGTTAATGCTAGTTGTTTTGTGAAGAATATTGGTGTTAATGCCAGTAATTTTTTGTTTGGTGTGAGGGCATTTCCAAATGATGTGTATCGTGTCTTCCCCGAGGTGGTTACAGAACCCAGATTGCAGAGGAACAACAACATGTTGATCGTATAGGCGCATCCCTATTGGAAGACCGTTCCTTGCCTGATGTGAGCCCCACCAGGACGGCTAGCCAAGACGAGGATGACATGTCCGTGCGCTCCGATGGACCGATCACACGAGCAAGGACTCGGGCCATAACCCGAGCCACTTCGTCCATCATCGCACGCGCCGTCGCAAGCCATGTCACAACCACTGGCGCGCCCCTCTCCACGTGCCTTGTCACCATCGGCGCGCCGAGTCTCCAGCCCGACGCCTCGCACCGCAGCGCCGAGAACCCCATTCTCGGCACCGTACCAGTCGCGAGCCACATGCCACGCCGGGCCACCCCCGCGTGGGAACTTGAGGTTCCAGCGTGCCTCGGCCTCGACACTCGAGGTCCGAGTGCGCACCAGCCTCGGCGCCGCCGACGCCGTGTCGCGCGCTTGACAGCATCGCGACACGCCCTTGGCGTGCCACAACCTTGTCACGGCCTTGTCGCGACACTCGCGACTAGGCCACCGTGACCTATATTTATTTCTTGCCATTTTTAGAACTATTTCTATTCCGAAACCTTGCTACTTATGTCTTTACTATTTTTATGAGTTTTGGGCTTGGGCCAAGTGGTTGGGCCGCATGTTTGCCTCCCCCTTCACTCGTCCATGCCGCTAGGGTTTCACTAGGGTTCGGCGCGCCTCCTCTCCTATAAAAGGAGCACGCCTCTCATTGTTTTCTTTACTCTTTGTTTGATTAATGTTATGATGTCGAGATTTCTCCAGAACTCTTCATAAAGGCGTCAATCCCAAATTCTTATCTCATCCCATATTCCTCAGTTCTCCCTCAAAAGAGAGCACCTTCTCATCCTTTCACTTCTTTTCTCATCAAAGTCTAGTCGTTCATCGACTCAAAACCTATCCAAATCCGCAAGAGAAGACCATTTACGAGTCCAAGATCGATCCTCTCGTGAATCTCCCAACGGGGTTCACATCAACTGGCATCAGAGCCTCGGATTGCGTAAGTCTTTCTCTCGCTTTTACTCGTTTTTTGCACGAAATTTTTTTTACCACCATTTTCATTAGCTTCCACCATATCTACCATCATTCACCTAGTTTCCATTGTTATTTGCTTCGAAAAAATCAGAAAAATCCACAAAAAAATTGCCAAAACCCACCGATTTGCACATTCATTTGGTTCATTGCATCGAGTTTCGAATTTTGCTTGCATCTTACTTGCTTTGTTCGAATTGAGTTGCTTGTGTGTGTCGTGTAAATTGGTTACTTGGTGCGAGATTTGGTCCGATTTGACCTTATCTATCTTCTTAGTTGTTGCAAGTATCTTGGGAAATATATCCCATATCTTTTGTTAGTTGCCGAAAATAAAAAAACAAACAAATATATTGGATAAGGAAAGCCAAAATAAGGCAATCTTATCCTTTCATAAATTAAAAAAAAAAGATTGTTTGTTTCTATCTTGATTCATACAATCTCGCCTCCTTCCCTTAAGGCCGAGATCTCAAATCTTCTTCTTTCCTCTCTCGTGCCAAGGCTTCCCTAAAGACGACGCCACATCACTTCTCTTCTTACTTGCTTGTTCTTACTCTCTTTGTTCCATAATTGTGCAACGTCGAGATCCTAGCCTCCCATACCCTTCGAGTACTTTTCGTGCAAACTAAGAGTACTTGCGTGGTGAGTCTTACAATATCTTGGCGCTTCTATTGCTTGTTGTTTGAGAATTTTTTTAACCCCTTTCTTTTCATGTCTATGGTCGAGATTGGAGACGTTAGTATGGAAAGGGATGAGCTTTCAAATCAACAACCACCAAACCCACCACCGGCGCCAACGAGCCTTCTCGGCGCGCCAAATGCATCGGCGCAAGGGCTCGCACCCGCTGCGGGTCTCGCGGCGCTTGAGGCGCGCTTTGCAAACCTCGAAGGCTTGATGACGAGGTTCTTAAACCAGCAAGCGGCGCCACCAGCCGTGACCATTCATACGCAGCACGCGAATCCGATCGTAACGCCACACGGCGTCTCGGTTCCGTGGGCTTCGGCGCAAGAGAAAGGCAAGGGTCCTTTGATGGAATCGTCTAACCCGAATGGAATCCAACGATTGGAATCTATGAAGGAAAGTCGACCCACTAATCAGGCTCAACAGGTGGACGACGTTGTTGACGTTCATTCTGATGAGGAGTATGACTCCGAGGAGTGGCGGCGTCAACAATCAAAAAAGAAGAAAAAGGAGGTCACCCCGACGCCTAGATGACTTCGATGTCGACGACTATCGAGGCCATCAAAGCCCCACAACTCCATATTCGGAATCTGAGGACTCTATGACGGAGTACGAGGAGGATTCCGATGAGGATTTTGACCACCCTCCGGTCCATTATTCGGAGGAGTGGATAGATCGGGATCGGGATTGGATTCCGAGACCCAAGTTGCCCGTGAACCTCGCGGAATATGATCGGCTCGAGGGTCGTGACAACCGCGAACGGTCTCGGCGCGACGGGGATCGGCGTCGCCAAGACCGAAACCGCGAGGATCCGCGGCGCCCTCGACGCGATGAGGACGACGAGCCGAGCGATGACAGCCAAGGGCCGAACCGAGGCAATGGTCGAGGCCCTCGGCGCAGGCGCACTCCACCTTCGCGTGCCAATCGGCGCGCCGCAAATGAACGTCCGGCGGATGTATCACGCCGCGACGTAAAGGTAAAATTTGAAGATTTTTTTGGTAATTACAACCCTGATGACTTTATTTCTTGGTTGCAGGGAACCGAACACGTGCTCAAGCATTGTCACTACGAGGAGCACGAGAAGGTTGAGGTGGTGACCCTTCATTTCAGGGGTGCCGCTCGGATGTGGTGGAACCGATTCGAATCGGATCGGGCCCGAAAGGGTAAAGCCCCCATAACCGAATGGCATCAACTTGTATTCATTATGAAGAGGAAGTTTATTCCACCCGACTACAAGGAAAAAGTTCGGATCTTGATTCAAGATGTTCGACAAGGTTCCATGACTCCGGAGGAGTTCTTTGCATACCTTGAAGATTTATTCTTCAAGGCCGGCATTAGCGCTTCCCCGGGGGCGTTGCGGTCTCGTTTTGTGGCGGGACTCCACCAATGGATCCGGGATCGGTTGGTTGTCTTGCCAATCAAAGACTTGGTACGTTTGATACACACGGCCATGGAGCTCTACACACAATTCAAGAGGCCGAAGTCGTCCCCATATCAAAGGTATAGTTCTAACCCTAGTCCTTCCGTTTTGGGTACTAACAAGTTTGTTCCTCCTTCTTCTTCCAAATCCAAGGTAGGTACCCTCGGGACGGACTCCAAGGGCCCTTCCGTTGGCCAAAACCGATACAAGGCAGCCCCTACCCCACAACGTACTCGAGACATCGAGTGCTATCAATATGGTGGCCGAGGGCACTTGAAACGGGATTGTCCCAACACGAAGCGCGTCTTGTTTTCGGCTCAATCCGCGGCCTACGAGAGCGTAGATGAGGCTGAGTCGGAAGAGGACAACGAGGTGCTGAGCGATGAAGGCGCGTTTTACACGCCCTCGGATATTGGTGCCGGTGTTGACAAACTCTTGCTCGTGACGCGCCGAGCACTTAGCATGAGGGAAGCTGTGCCCACCGATCAACGGGAAAACATTTTTCGTACTCGCTGTTTGGTACAAAATATTTCCCTAAGTGTGATTATAGATTCAGGATCATGCATAAACTTCTTGTCAAGGAAAGTGGTCGATCATTTCAAGTTGCCACAAACGGATCATCCGCGGCCGTACAAGCTTGCATGGATTTCCAACGATGGCTACCATTGGATCAAAAAATAGGTTAATCTTTCCTTTTCCATTGGTTTATATTCCGATTCTATTCTTTTTGATGTCACTGACATGGACGCCACCCATCTTCTTCTTGGCCGTCCATGGCAATTTGACCGTCACGTGATTTACGATGGCCGGTTGAACATATACATGTTCAATTACCATGGTAAACGCGTGACTATCTTACCTATGTCTCCGAGTGAAGCGTTACAGGATGAAGCCGAAAGGCAACAAGCAAACGCTCGGGACAAGTCCTCGGCCGCGCCTATGCAGAATTCAAGCCCGAACGGCGCTTCTGGCCCTGAGACGAATTTCGCTGGCGCTTCTGGTGTCCAAACACACCATTCTGGTGTTAATGAAGATCCAGACCAGAAACGCCGACAGAAGGTTAAAAAAGAGCCCCGGACGCCGCTGTCGTCCTCGGCTGCGCGTCGCGACGTGCCAGCGCCCATGCCCAGTGGCGCTGGCTCGAACCAGCGACCTCCCAGCGGCGCGCCCAGTGCCGATCCTCATCTTTGGCCAGGAACTGGTGGCCAGCAGGTTGGTGCACAGGGAGCACCTCGGATTCACGAGGACGTCGAGCCCCCTCTCCTTGGATCGGTGCAAGACCGGCTCTTCCTATCCCATCGGCGCGATGTGGTCAAACACATCGAGGGGAGTACTCCTTGTTTTCTTTTGTGTCCATTACTTAATATATCTATAGATAAGACACATGTATTACCCCCTTCTATTTCTGACTTGCTGCAGGAGTATTCGGATATTATGCCTGCCGAGCTCCCCGACGAGTTGCCACCTATTCGGGGGATCGAGCATCGCATAGACCTCATTCCTGGCGCTTCATTGCCAAACCGGGCTGTGTATAGGGCGTCACCTAAGGAGACTCAAGAGCTTCAACGCCAAGTCCAATCTCTTTTGGATAAAGGCTATGTTCGAGAGTCCCTTAGCCCGTGTGCGGTCTCGGTTATTTTGGTGCCGAAGAAGGATGGCTCTTGGAGGATGTGCGTGGATTGCCGTGCCATCAACCAGATTACAATCAAGTACCGTCACCCGATTCCCCGCTTGGACGACATGTTGGACGAATTGCATGGAGCCGTGCTGTTTTCGAAAATTGATTTGAGGAGCGGTTACCATCAAATTCGGATGCAAGAAGGGGACGAGTGGAAGACGGCTTTCAAGACCAAACATGGTCTTTACGAGTGGTTGGTGATGCCCTTCGGTCTCACTAACGCTCCTTCTACATTTATGCGTCTTATGAACTTTGTTTTGCATAAATTTTTAGGACTTTTCGTCGTTGTGTATTTTGACGACATTTTGGTTTATAGTAGAACTTTGGACTCTCACGTGGGGAACCTTAGGCAGGTGTTAGATTGCCTCCGCGAACTTTTTTATATGTAAATTTGGACAAGTGTGTGTTTTGCTCGGATACGACGAATTTTCTTGGCTTCGTCGTATCCAAGGATGGCCTACGAGTGGATTCTGACAAAATCCGGGCCATCCGTGAGTGGCCAACCCCAACGACCCCGACAATGGTTCGTTCTTTTTTGGGGCTAGCTGGATTCTATAGGCGATTCGTCAAGGACTTTAGTTCTATCGCCGGGCCACTCCATTCTTTGACCAAGAAGACAGCCACAATAAAGTGGATGCCGCATCACGAGGCCGCCTTCGAGGCCTTGAAAGATGCTTTATGCCGAGCCCCGATCCTGCAATTGCCGGACTTTACAAAGCGCTTCGAGATCGAGTGCGACGCTTCCGACTATGGTATTGGCGGCGTACTCCTTCAAGAACAAAGGCCTATCGCTTACTTTAGCGAAAAGCTAGCTGGGGCTACACTCAATTATCCGACCTATGATAAAGAGCTTTACGCTCTTATTCGGGTCCTAAAGACGTGGCAACATTATCTATGGCCAAGCGAGTTCGTAATTCATACGGATCACGCGACCTTGGCTTATCTTAAGAGTCAAACGACTCTGAATAGGCGCCACGCACGTTGGGTTGAGTTTATGGAGACGTTCCCTTACGTCATTGCTCATAAGAAAGGAAAAGAGAACGTCGTCGTCGACGCTCTCTCTCGAAGGTACATTTTGCTCACCCAATTGCATTCTAAAATGCTCGGTTTTGCTATGATCAAGGAGTTGTACGCCTCAGATCCGTATTTCTCCTCAATCATAAAAGAACTTGAGCATTCGCGGATTCATGAGTCCTTCTTCTTGGACAATGGTTTTCTTTACCGAGTTGGGAAGCTTTGCATTCCGGCCTCTTCGGTGAGACAATTATTGCTCCAAGAGGCTCATGATAGCCGAGGCCACTTTGGCATAGCCAAAACCTTGGCAGCACTTCGTGAACATTTCTTTTGGCCTCATATGGCTCGGGATGTTAACAAGTATTGTCAAAGTTGTGTGCCGTGTCATACTGCCAAGTCTCGGTCCCAACTGCATGGACTTTACACGCCACTTCCAATTCCGGATGCCCCGTGGGAAGATCTTTCAATGGATTTTATTACGGGACTTCCGACGTCAAGGCGTGGAAAGGACTCAATATTTTTAGTCGTGGACCGGTTTTCTAAAATGGCCCACTTTATTGCATGTAAGGGGACAAACAACGCGGTGGAAATCGCTAATTTGTTCTTCGAACAGGTGGTGAAGTTACATGGTATTCCTAGAACTATTGTTAGTGATAGGGATACCAAATTTTGCAGCCACTTTTGGAGAACACTTTGGGGGAAGTTAGGGACACGACTCCTGTTTTCCACAGCTTATCACCCCCAGACCGATGGTCAGACTGAGGTGACCAATCGGACCTTGGGCACTCTTCTTCGGACGATGCTCAAGGCAAACCCACGTCGGTGGGAGGACTTACTTTGCCATGTTGAGTTTTCATATAACAGGTCCTTTCACTCTACGACGAAGATGACCCCTTTCAAGGTGGTCTACGGGCGTAATCCTCACACGCCTATGGATTTGGTGCCCTTGCCCTTCAAGCCCGAGGAGCATGTCAACGCGGCCAACCACGCCGACCACATCCGACGCTTACATGAGCGCATCAAGGCACAACTGCTGCGACGCTCGGATCAATACGCGGCCCAACGCAACAAGGGGCGCCGCACTTTGATTTTCGAGCCCGGAGATTTAGTGTGGCTCCATCTTCAGAAAGAACATTTTCCCGCTGCTAGGAAGACGAAGCTTCACCCACGGGGGGACGGTCCATTCAAGGTCCTCCGGTGCATCAACAACGCTTATATACTCGACCTCCCGGGTAAATACAACGTTTCCGCCTCCTTTAATGTCTCGGATCTATCTTCTTATGTGGATTCCGAGTATCATGACGAGGAAACGGGGACGTTTCCCACCCAAGGGGGGGAGGGTGATGTGAGCCCCACCAGGACGGCTAGCCAAGACGAGGATGACATGTCCGTGCGCTCCGATGGACCGATCACACGAGCTAGGACTCGGGCCATAACCCGAGCCACTTCGTCCATCATCGCGCGCGCCGTCGCAAGCCATGGCACAACCATTGGTGCGCCCCTCTCCACGTGCCTCGTCACCATCGGCGCGCCGAGTCTCCAGCCCGATGCCTCGCACCGCAGCGCCGAGAACCCCATTCTCGGCACTGTACCAGTCGCAAGCGCGAGCCACATGCCACGCCGGGCCACCCCGGCGTGGGAACTTGAGGTTCCAGCGCGCCTCGGCCTCGACACTCGAGGTCCGAGTGCGCACCAGCCTCGGCGCCGCCGATGCCGTGTCGCGCGTTTGACAGCGTCGCGACACGCCCTTGGCGCGCCACAGCCTTGTCACGGCCTTGTCGCGACACTCGCGACTAGGCCACCGTGACCTATATTTATTTCTTGCCATTTTTAGAACCATTTCTACTCCGAAACCTTGCTACTTATGTCTTTACTATTTTTATGAGTTTTGGGCTTGGGCCAAGTGGTTAGGCTGCATGTTTGCCTCCCCCTTCACTCGTCCATGCCGCTAGGGTTTCAATAGGGTTCGGCGCGCCTCCTCTCCTATAAAAGGAGCACGCCTCTCATTGTTTTCTTTACGCTTTGTTTTATTAATGTTATGCTGTCGAGATTTCTCCAGAACTCTTCATAAAGGCGTCAATCCCAATTTCTTATCTCATCCCATATTCCTCAGTTCTCCCTCAAAAGAGAGCACCTTCTCATCCTTTCACTTCTTTTCTCATCAAAGTCTAGTCGTTCATCGACTCAAAACCTATCCAAATCCGCAAGAGAAGACCATTTATGAGTCCAAGATCGATCCTCTCGTGAATCTCCCAACGGGGTTCACATCATTGCCATCTTCCAAAGGAAATTTTTTATTTTTGGTGGGATGTCGAATTTCCAAATCCATTGAAGGTTATTTCCCATGTCTATCTTGGTGGTCCTGTGAAAATGGCAAGTCATGGAGGAAAAAGGTACATGTTTGTTCTTATTGACGACTTTTCTAGATTTACTTGGGTTATTTTCCTTGTGTCCGAAGCAGATATTTTTAAGGAGTTTGAGCCATTCATTAAGAGAGTTGAAGTAAGCATGGGACTCAAGCTTATTGCGCTAAGATCTGATCATGGAACTGAGTTCAAGAACTCAAAGTTCCTACAATACTATGACAAGAATAACATCTCACACAACTTTTCATCTCCACGCACTCCAAAACAAAATGGTGTTGTAGAAAGGAAGAATCGAACTTTGGAGGCAATGGCTAGAACTATGATGATTGAGAGTGGATTTTCCCAGAGCTTTTTGGCAGAAGCAATCTCGGTTGGATCGTAGGTTACTCTAAATCAGTTATAGGAACTGTATCGAACAGTTCCCACACGCAGTAAAATAAACAAGTAAGCAGGTAAACTAAGTAATAGAGACAATCCCTTTACAGAGGAACCCCACAACAATCAACTAATCGCGTGAGTAAACCTCTATCTCCCCTTGGAGGATTTTCAAATGAGTTTCCTTTTCTTTATTGCTTAGTTCCCTTCAGGTTGCAAGGCCAGATAC
Source organism: Fallopia convolvulus (assembly GCA_964016875.1). Classification (NCBI taxonomy): domain Eukaryota; kingdom Viridiplantae; phylum Streptophyta; class Magnoliopsida; order Caryophyllales; family Polygonaceae; genus Fallopia; species Fallopia convolvulus. Next base: position 20,794,179 of record OZ024732.1, read on the forward strand.
AAACTTCTCTGTTCTTACAAGGACTCCCTCCCTAGGCAACACTAATGTATTCTCTCAACCTTAACATAGTGATCGCTCACAATCAAAGACAAAACAAAACTCAAACCTCTACAACTCTTCTATCTCTTCTCTAGAGTTCCCCTAGACCTACGAACTCTTTTTCTCTTCCCCATCGTCGAGATTAGCTCGGCGTCGGGGACTTTTCACCAACTTTACGATCTTCACTTGAGTGGCTCTTTCATCTCTTTTCTCTTAATGTTTGGATTTGATGAATATGAAAAGTGAGCAACAAGGTGACTGTTCAATGGTTTAAATAGACATGATGAGAAACCCTTATCCACTAGAGGTATTTGTCCTAAATACTCTTTTTGCCTTGCTCTCCAAGTATGATTCCTTGAGTTCACATGTGACTCTAATTTGAATTTGAAATGTCAACTCTTGAATCAATCCGGACCGTTGGATGGTCGTCTTCTTCCTACTGTGACTCTGAAGCTCTCAGACGCCCTTTTGTCTAGAATAAACAAGATCCCTAAAAACGCGCTGAGATGTCGCTTTCATGCATGCGCCCGTTCCCATCCAAAGGAAACTCTCACCTTCTAGGTTCCCTTCTCTTGGGAAACCTTCTTGACTTATGAGGGATTCCTGTTCTTCTCATTCAGTTCCCATCATGTGGAAACTCTATTCTCATCTAAGGTTGATCGCCTTCTTTTTCGTTGTTGCATTAGTACCCATGATGTAGGAACTTTTTCTGTGTTTTGCTTTGCGACGCACAACCCGTTTTCATCTAAGGTCAAACGCTTTCTTTTTGTCATTGCATTAGTTCCCAGGATGTGGGAACTTGTTATTCTGTGATTTGCGACTCGCAACATGTTATGCTGAAATACTTGACAATTGGCGTTAGTTCCCATAGTGTTTTTCATTATCAAAATTGACGGCGTTGTTCCGTTGTTAATGAACGTGAGTTCCTAACACCGACTCAACAATTTCCCCCTTTTTGTTGATGACAAACCCATAATAAAATGACAAGTATTTCATTCAACTTTATGCTCATGCAAGTTCCCCCTTAGCGTGACAACGTATCACAAGAAGTTCCACTATATGGTTATGCAGTTCGTACTTAGCAGATTTTGTGAGATTATTCCCCCTTAGCAAAGTCCATGATATGATAGCTTAAAACAACACATCTTAAACATTTTATCCTTCCCCCTTTTGACATCATAGAAAAGACAAAGACATAAATTGAGAATGCAAGGGAAGCACAATCATTACTTGAAAATAATACTCAATGCATTCATAGAAACATTTCATACAAGCAAGGAGGAACAAACAATCTTAAGGCGGATCAACTAGGGAGCATTTTGTAAGGAGCTTGTTCATGGGTTGGAGGAGGAGGAGGAGGAAGGTAAATTTTGTTCGATTTCTAGAAGAACATCAAGGATTCGCTCATTGACCCATAGACGATTGAGAGCTTGAAGAACAAAGGTGTTATCTCCTTGTTCGAGGAACACTGGTTGTTCCCTGAAGATATAACGAACAATTGGATTTTCTTGATAGCCTTCACTTGGTACTTGAAGAATTTTCTTGATAGCAGCATAAGTGAAGGTGAATTCATCATCCCCGAAGATGCAGCGAAGCACTGGATTAAGATCAGTTATCTGTGTTAGTTCAAAGTTGGAGTAGAAAAGCTTGCCTTGTACAAGATCCACTTTTACTGGTTACGAGCAAAGAGTATCCCATTGTTGAAAGTGGATCAGCTCTTGTAGTTCCTTGAAATCGTTTTCTTGAAGGAACTCTGAGGTGACTACTAGTGGAACAACCAACTTCAAGTCCCCAAAAGCAGTAGTTCCCTTCTTTTTCTTTTCCTTTGTAGCTTTTGTTTTCTGCTTCTTGCTCCCCTATTTCTTAGATCCTTGAGTGGATGGATGTCCTAAGTGTGGTTTTGTGAGTCCAATCTAGAGAAGAGGTCCCTTGTTTTCCTCTATCTCATCCTCATCTTCATCCACGTTGATTATACCCTTTTTGTAATTGAGCGCGTGGAGTTGTTCAGAAGAAAGAGGGGCGAGTTCCTCTTCAGGCTCTTCTTCCTCATCTCCAATGAGCATGTGCTTTCTTTTTCTAGTTCTTTGGGAGATTGAGATTAAGCGGTTGTGTGGTTTCGATCATTGGAGTTGGAGGAATCTAGGATATGTCATTTAGGGTTGAGACTAGGGCTGGGATATTTCGGTTTTTTTTTTTAGCCTACCCACAGGGTGATTTTTTTTATGGTTCGGTTCCTAGATTTTTTTAGTGAAGAACCGTAATAACCGAACCCGAACATTGATCGGTTCGGTTCCTATGGTTATTTCGGTTAATCGAAATACAAAAATGGCCCATAAATTTCGGTTCTTCGGTTCTTCGATTACCCGAAATATGGTTCGGTTCCTATGTTTAATTCGGTTACTCTTAAAAAATCAGTATTTTTTATATATTTTTCGGCTCTTCGGTTAAAAAATCGGTTTTCTTATATATTTTTCGATTCTTCGTTTACTCGAAATTATATATTTTTATTTATTATTAATATATAACGGTTATTCGTTTTTTTTTTTGTTTTTTTTTGTAAAACCGAACCAAACCCGAAGTTTTTTACAAGAACCGAATTGAAAAATTTAATCAAACAAATTATCATTAATCGAACCGAACCGAACCGAAATGAGCGATTCAGTTCGGTTTTTTCGGTTCCACGGGTATAAAGTCCCAGCCCTAGTTGAGACTATCAAAGATTTGAGTGTGTTGTTTCGGAGAGGAAATGGGAGCATCTTTGAGAAGAAGAGTAGATGGATCCGTTTCTGTGATAATGATTAGAACACCGTCAATGTTTACGGTGAGGGTTGAGGATCCATCTAGTCTTGTGGTGAGAACTGGGATATTGGATCATGGAGTTGTAGGAGGTGAGTTTAGAGGAGTCAGACCTGGTAGACCATCCCTCTTTCTCAAGAGTGAGTAGAGGCGCGCTCCTTGACATCGAAGATGTATTCTAGAGTATGTGTTTCAAGATCGCGGCTTTCGAGGAAGGCTTCTTTTAGATACTTAGGATCCTTTTTTAGGAGATGCTCGATGAGAGGGTTTGGATGGAGAGAGGAGTAGGGGATTCTGTTAATAGGTTGTCCCTAGTTTGCCATTGTTGTGGAATCGAGAGAGGAAAGGGAAGGTTAGGGTTAGGGTTTGTAGAGAGAGAGAGAGAGAGAAAGAGAGGTGGAGAGAGAGAGTGAGAAAGTTTAGAGAAGACGAAGGAAGAGGAAAAAGGAAACGATTAAAAGGAGTGAAAGAAGGTGAAAGGGCCAGGGATTAGGTGAACTAGAGTTTCCTTGAAAGAAGGGCCCAATTTCTTTAGAATCTAACTGGACAGATTGTCTTCCATCACAAATTTAATTCTTTCCAAATTAAAAGTCTCCACGTGTCACAGATCTGTCTTGTCAACTACCCGGTTTCCAATGTTGCTTCTCTTTCCAATAATGCAGATTTGAGTTGTCTAAGCTAGGCTATCCTTGTTGTTCCCTTGAAATATGAAGAAGTTCCCTTCTTCTCCAACCTCACTTCCATGAACAAGTGACAAAGAGCCAGGTTTGGATGCATATTGGGCTTTTAAAAAGACGCGAGACATAGAGGTATTCAAACAAGAATGGGAAGGTCAAAAGAATTTAACATTTAGGTAATTGAATCCCGTTCAAAGGGTTTTTAAACAATTAATGGGCTCATAGGAAACGTTTACTTGGATTTGGTTTTAGGGACACGTTACATGATCAACCATCATTTCGGCTAATTATGAGGGATAACAAAGATTAGGTTGTTCATTTTGGGCCAAAAGAAATTTTAAAGCTTAAGAGGTAGTTTCCATGCAAGATAACAAACATGCTTAATGCAGAGTAATTATTAAAATGAAGATTGTTAAACCATGGAATTCCCTAGTCATGCTAAACTCAAACTAGTCAATCATAAGGGGAATAATAAACAAGGACTTGTTTGATTTAAAGCTATCGTATCTAAGAACATTTGAGGTGCTTGAAGAGATGTCTATCCCATGCATAGAGAAGTGTCTATAATCTACTTTTCAGTCCCACATAGTTTCACAAGATTTCCATCAAGGGAACTATGGAATTTTCATTTCAAGAAAACTTTAAGAAGAGGAGTTGATTGTCATACCTTAGTTGTGACCTTTTGTTTCCAAGGGTCACTATTTTGTTTTCCTCATGTCTCTTCTTGATTGATCCTGGGTGATTCAGTGAGAAATTCTTTCAGAGGCTTCTTGATTCTCTAGTGTGTCGCAGAAGTTGATTTCCTTTTCATCTAAGGTACCAAAATTGACAAAGGTTGTGAGGCATTGTTCCCTTGTTCTTTTAGTCGAGGAATGGGTTATCTCCATCGACTTTCTGTGTGTAGTGAGGTGGGGTTCTTCTTCTTCTTCTTGGTCACGTGGTTGGGAACAATTACTGGCAATGACCCACTTGATATTCCCTTTCACTACAACCTGCAAAATCAGTTAGATTTGGGGACCCAAGCAAGATCTCCTTTGCCTGGATCAAAGCAAGTTTCCATATTAGTATTGTCTAGCATTTCTATTAGGTCCTAGATAAGAGTAGGGTTCCTATGGCTAGGCAAGGAGTTCCTACTGTTAGGGTCTTTCCATTGTTCCTTAGTGACCCCCCTTTTTCGAGTGTGAGACTGATGGGTTTGTCTTTTGAAAGTGCAGTTCCTATGAATTCTGCAATTCCAGTAGGCTTTGTGGACTTTAGACCCATTTTCCTTGTCTAACTTAAGACCTCTTTCGTAACTATCCTTCATGGTGTGGTACTCATTATTCCCGTTCTCTCTCCTTTCAAGCACACTGACCCTTTCCTCTAAATGAGCGATGTTAAACTTTTGGCTTTGAAGCTCATGATCCCTACACTCATTTTTTCTCTTTCTCTGAGAGAGAGGAGTTCACATCTTTTTATGATCCCTCTTCATACTCTACTTTATGACCAGAGGGAACATATTTGATTTTAGGAAGGGTTTCTTGAGATTTGGTTAACCATTCTATGGGTTTGATCTTGTCACAGAGAATGCAGACACCTAGGTTTCTCTCATCTATCTTAGACTTGATCTCTTCACTAAGCAACAATTCTTGGTTGAAGATCTCTTCCCTAAGGCTCTCATTCTCTTTCAGGATCTTAGCTTGGGGAACAGATTTATCTAGGCATTCTTGATTTTCACACAAGGTTTTAAACAACTTGTCTCTTTCACTTTTGACATAGCTGAGTTCCCTTTTAAGAAGATTAACATGATTAACAGAGGAGTTCAACTTAACAAAAATCTCATCGTACTTTAAACCAGTTTCAAATTTTTTTGAGAGCAAAAATTCTGATATTTCAAGTTGATTTCTTATTTTAATGTTGTCATCTAGCATCGTGGTTAACAATTTTAGCAATTTAGGTCTTTCATATTGAGATAAGGAGTTGAGAAGAGCTTCAGGATTTACCTCACTGGGTTGTTCCCCAGTGGTCTCCTATGTGACCATCGCACAAGTTTTTGTTGTCATCCATAGTTCGGTTTCTTCATCATCATCAGAATCGCTCCAAGTTGCGATGTATGCCCACCTTTTGCCATCTTCAGGTCTCCGCTCCTTAGTTCCTTGAGGGCAGTCTTTGGCGAAGTGTCCTTTCTTAAGGCACCTGTAGCACACAACATCATTATTACTCAGTCGTGATTGCTTGCCTCATAGTTCCTTCCTTCTCTGTTAGAGTTCCCTTTGAACTTTCTTTTCTTGTAGAAGTTCCTTAGAGCCTTTGTTACTAGCACTAGGTCCTCATTTTCACCATCCTCTGATTCTTCATGTTGTTCCTGGATAGATTTGAGAGCTTTCTCCAGCTTGAGGGCTATTCCTTTTGTTTCCATCTCTTGTTGCTTATCTTCTTGCTTTCTCTTCTCATGACCAAAGAGCTTACCAAACACTTGGTAAAGCATCAAGTTTCTATTCTCAAGATTTTCCTTGAACATGGTTCGTTCATTTGCCCACTCAGCTATCAGGCCATTGAACAGATGTTGTACCTTCATTTTATTAAAGATCTCTTGCTTGGTGATTCCAAGGGCAACTAGCTTTGAGCAGAGGGACTCGAAACACGATTGATAGCTATCAATCAACTCACCCATCATCATTTTGAATTTGAAGAACTCCCTTCTAGTGTTCATTTGGTGATCTTCCCCCAAATCTGAACTTCCAACGTGCATTTGTTGAATGGCTTCCCACATTTCCTTTGCTGTTTCCAGGTTAGCCACTCTATCACTATCTTGCACGCACATCGCGTTGTTGAGGTACATCTTGGCCTTGTAGTTGGGCTCCATGCTTTTCCTTTCAGTGGGACCCCATTTGGACAGGTCGTTTTGAATATTTGCGTTGACCTTGAAGGTCCCATGCTCTACGACACACCAGGCTTAGTAGTCATGACTCCTCATCCAGTCTCTTATCTTGAGTTGCTAGTTCTCGAAGTGTCCAACGATGAGTTTGGGTGGTTTGTTGTTCCCATGTCTGATCTTTGTGAGTTCCTGAGACATCTTTCCTATTACCTGCAAAGACTAACCAAGATCTAGATCACCTACTCTGATACCAATTGTTGGATCGTAGGTTAGTCTAAATCAGTTATGGGAACTATATCGAACAGTTCCCACACGCAGCGGAATAAACAAGTAAGCAGGTAAACTAAGTAATAGAGACAGTTCCCTTATAAAGGAACCCCACAACGATCAACTAATCGCGTGAGTAAACCTCTACCTCCCCTTGGAGGATTTTCGAATGAGTTTCCTTTTTCTTTATTGCTTAGTTCCATTCAAGTTACAAGGCTGAATACAAACTTCTCTGTTCCTACAAGGACTCTCTCCCTAGGCAACACCAATGTGTTCTCTCTACCCTAACCCGGTGAACGCTCATAATCAAAGACAAAGCAAAACTCAAAACTCTACAACTCTTCTGTCTCTTATCTAGAGTTCCCCTAGACCTAGGAACTCTTTCTCTCTTCACCGTCATCGAGATTAGCTCGGCGTCGGGGACTTTTCACCAACTTCACGATCTTCACTTGAGTGGCTCTTTCAACTCTTCTCTTTTAGTGTTTGGATTTGATGAATGTGAAAAGTGAGCAACAAGGTGACTGTTGAAGGGTTGAAATAGGCATGATGAGAAACCCTCATCCACTAGAGATATTTGTCCTAAATACCCTTTTTGCCTTGCTCTCCAAGTATGATTCCTTAAGTTGACATGTGACTCTTATTTGAATTTAAAAAGTCAACTCTTGAATCAATCTGGATCGTTGGGTGGTCGTCTTCTTCCTGCTGTGACTACGCTCTGAGACGCCCTTTTGTCTGGAACAAACAGGATCCCTAAAAACTCACTGAGATGTCGCTTTCACGCATGCGCTAGTTCCCATCCAAAGGGAACTCTCGTCTTCTCGGTTCCCTTCTCTTGGGAACTCTTCTTGACTTCTAAGGGATTCCTGTTCTTCTCATTCAGTTCCCATCATGTGGGAACTCTATTCTTATTTGACATTGGTCGCCTTCTTTTTCTTTGTTGCATTAGTTCCCATGATGTAGGAACTTGATTGTGTTTTGCTTTGCGATGCGTAACCTGTTTTCTTCTATGGTCGGTCACTTTCTTTTCGTAGTTACATTAGTTCCCATTATGTGGGAACTTGTTGTTCTGTGCTTTGCGATGCGCAACCTGTTATGCTGAAATACTTGACAATTGGCGTTAATTCCCATGGTTTTTGTCATAATCAAAACTGAGGGCGTTGTTCCGATGTTAATGACGGTGAGTTCCTAACACTGACTCACAAATCTCCACGACAACTTACATTCTCAACAAAGCCATTGTCCGTCCTATGATGAAGAAGACTGCCTACGAGTTGATCAAAGGAAGGAAGCCCAATATTTCCGATCTAAGGACCTTTGGATGCAAGTGCTTTGTGCACAACATGGGAAAGAGTATAAAGCTCGAGGTTAATGAAAATTCGTACATCCTTATAAAAAATAAAATAAAATAAATTGAATACTATTATTTTTCTAGAATAATAGCGGGATTCTACAACAGTACTTCTTTAAAGATAGTTTCGTCCCCGAAACTAGGAAGAGCTAAGGTTTACATGGTCTGATGAAGCACACCCATCACTAACTACAAGCGGAAAGCATAAGCTTGTAGTACCCCCTTAATAAGGTATCACCATATCCTTTGATGATATTGCCTCCTTTCCCAAAATGGACTTGCATTTCGAGGGAGATACCCGGATGGAAACTTTTCACTACTGGGGAACTTGATATCTTTTTTCCCTTAGGGAAACATACGGCTTTTGTCGATCCTGCATAGTCGATACTTTTTCATCGGGATAGAGTGAGATCCTCGTGACTAACTCGGGTCCGAGGAGAATATTATCACTCTAGATTCATTAACTGAATAAGCATCCTTTGTTTAAAAAGTTCTTACATTAGTATTTCTTAGAAAGGTTTTCTCTTTCAGCACGTATGTGGTTTAGAAGAACCATGACGAAAGGATTTCAACCTTCTCTTTCTAGAGAATTAGGTGGTTGGTATGATACCAAGTAGTAATACAATTTCTTTTCTTTAGAAGAAGAAAACATTCATGCAAGGTGTTCTCTTTCTTGCCTCTCGCGAAATAAAGGGTCCATGATGAGATATTTCTATCTTTTGACGGTTTCACATGAAACCACTTCATGATTGAAAAGTGCAACTAGCTTCTCGGCTCCCCTTTTTTGATAGATATAAAGTGGGCACTCTTGGTGAGTAGATCAACAATGGCCCAGATAGCATCTTTCTGACCTCGAGTCTTTGGAAGTCCGGTGATAAAATCCATGGCAATGCCCTCCCATTTCCATTCTGGCACTGGCAAAGATTGCACCATTCCTCCTGGCCTCTTATGCTTGATCTTTATCTTCTGAAATACGAAACATCTTGAAATGAATTTTGCCACTTCTTGCTTCACATATTGCAACCGAAAAATCCTGCGCAAATTCTTATGCATCTTACTTACTCCAAGATGAACTGAAAATGCAGAAGAGTGTGTTTCTTTATTGGATGATCGTTCGAACCCCATCCTCAACGGGCAAACAAATTTGATTTTGGTACCAAAGGGAATCATCATCTTGGATGATGAATCCAGGTGCTTTGCCCTACCGCACCTCCTTACTGATCTTAATAAGGATGACATCTTCAACTTGTTTCTCTTTAATCTGGTCCCACAGGTCGGAGTGGATTTCGAAGGTGTTCACACTACCTTGTTGTCTTCCAAATCAAACCTTTATCCCTTCTCGGGTCAATTCCTGTTGCAAATTTCATTGGACCGTGAGCACAACGATCAAGTTCTCTTGATGTGTCTTTCGGCTCAAAGCATCAACTATGACATCGGCCTTTCGTGGGGGATAGAGCAATTCAATGTCGTAGTTCATGCTCCATTCCAACTGTCTTTTCTGTCTCAAATTTAGTTCCTACCTTTTTATTTGAGGAATTGGCACCCCTTTTGCTTTGAACTGGCAAAATACGTGGTTGACTGGGAACAATCGATATACTATAGTGGTTTTAAGTGTAATGCATCCATACATTACTCATTGACTTCGTTGAAAGTTGTCTCGATAGCAAGGAAATGACACTTTCTCCATGGAATGTTCGAGGGAAGTCATCTCACTCATTTAACGCTGAGTGTGGGCTATAGCTAAACGCTATCACTCACACACTAAGGTCTTGGCTGGTCAAGTGGTCTTACCCACCCATTGGGGTTAGGCCTGCGAGAATTCTAGGCCATCCTTTCGAAACATCCTAGTTGAATTGCCTATAGAATAAGCTTCTTATTTGAAATGAGCGTCAAGTTTTACGGAAGAGAGAATAGAAAAATGAATATTATGTTCTATATTTCAAGAACAAATTCATTGTAGTAGAATTCTCTTAAGACGAATCTACATTTTAAAATTGGGATGAGATTGACGTTCTAATGATATCGACGTCGTATCTTGAAAAGGAGGGTTCTGGTTTCGAACATCAAATGAAGTTACCATTGGAATAAGTGATGTTTATATGGTAGAAGAAGGCATAAGCATATTCGAGAGATTTTACCCTAACCTATTAACCAATGAAAAGCGGTTCGCGTATATATTTTCGTAGCCAATGTTGTTATTCTTATAAGAAAATAGTTTTCATAGTAAAGCTTGATTCTAAGGAACTAAGGGCCCATTTGTTTCTATACCGGGAATCGGATTAGAATTGGGAATGAGGTTGGAATAGGTATCACTCATACCCTAGTTTTAAGTTGGTATGAACTCAAGTGTAATTTTCTGGTATGGGAATCGCTCATTCACATCCCCTTAGTGAAAACAAACACTTGTATGGGTTTGACTCATTCCTATACCCATTCCCTATACCAAAGGTATAGAAACAAACAAGCCCTAAATAGTTTCATTTCACCAATGTGATCAGCCTCGACAAAACTACCTCCAACATAGTGTTGGTGATTTGTGAAAAGTCATCAAATCCCGTTAAGAGCATGTTGAGGTTATTAAGTCACAAGGATAATGTTGATTGAGAAATTGACTTATGTGACTTGCCATGATATAATAAAGAGATTTTGTCATGTATAGAAAAGATCCAAACTAAAGGCACACCAACGCCGAGGAATGAAACCTCATGTGTCACGACATTAGCTAAGGGCGCGCCTTGGAGGCGTTGTCGCTCGGTTATGGCACGATGCATCGGTGCTCGGTGGGACTCTCCTATACGCATGGCGTGCGCTCGTGTGGCAAGGGCATGGCGCACCAGGTGCTCGATCTTGGGGTTCAAGTCTCGACAGTTGGGGCGCACCTTTGACATTGCGATGGCACGGCCATGGCTGCACGATGCTAGCGACATACCAAGGTGGTGTGCGATGAGCTTGCGGCGCGCCTAGGGCTAAGGTACAAGGCGTCGAGTGGTTGCGATTGAGCTAAGGTATGGTTTTGAGCTTGTTATACAAGTCTTATAGCTTTGTGCATCATCTAATGAAGTTAGGAAGCATAAGTTAAGCTTGGTGAATGCTTTAAGCAAGAACCAAAGCTTGAGTTTAGCTTGGCACATAGCTATGTATGCTAGAAAGAAGTTTTGAAGCTTCAAACTAGCTTAGAGTTAGCTCTAGAAGCTTGAACAAGCTCTTGACTCAAAGTATAAGCTTAGTAAGAAGCTCATGTAGCTAGGGATTAGCTCATGGAAGCTCAAACTAGCTCAAGTTAGCTCAAGTAGCTCAAAAGTCAGCTCAACAAGCTAAAACGTAGCTCAAGCCAGCTCAACTAGCCGGATGCTAGCTCAACTAGCTAAGGGCCAGCTACACTAGGTAAGTGACCTAGATAGGTACCTAGATATGCTATCTAGGTGTGGGCCTTGGTGGGCCGGCCCATGGGGTGCGCGTGTATGCTGGATGGGCCACAAGCATGGACGCTTGGCATGGGCCGCATGCCTTGCCTTTTGGGCCGTGGCTTTGAACTTTTGGATTGGATATCTAGATGGATTTTTGGGCTTTCTTTTGGTCCATTCTAGGCTGGAAATAGACGCCCTTTTGGACTCCATTGATTGGGCTTGTTGGCCTCCTATGATGACAATGAAAGAGAAGAAGGAAGTTGCAACCAACTCTCCTAAATTCACTCTCGTCCATCCCTTTGTATAACCGATTGTGTAACCGCCTCTTGGGCAGTTTTTGGACAGTTTTTACACGCCTATTTAAAGGGTGTTGGTGTCCATTTTGGACACAAGAGAGACGACACAAGTCCACACAAATTCGGTGAGAAGAAAACACTTATAGTCGAGAAAGACTAGGCATTATTTGAGTCATTTTTCACAAGTGAAACAAACACAAGTGTGATTATCATGGATCGATCTTCACAAGTTCGAGTGGAGAAGGAACCTCAAGTGGCGTTGCATGAGGAGTTCGTCCAAGTGATGGAAGAACCACGCTCTTCATGGGAAGAAGACTTCGTTCAAGTGAAGAATGAAGAGGAGTCATTGAATTCGAACAAGGTACGCTCATTCTTAATAGACGTGTCATGCCAACATGTCTATTGTGTCTTTTGGTACGTTTTATCCCACAATGATATTGAGGAAACCCTTGGCATGGAATAGGGGCAATATACATTGCAGGAAAACGGGATCTCATCCCGTGACTAGTAGCCTATATCTGGGTTAACTTAAAACATGTTAAGTGGGTCGATGGTGATTGCCTTAGGGCATACACCCAACGTGACTACCCTTTGGAGTCTACTCACGAGATTACCTTTCGAGGTCTACTCAAATCGCATTGTGTATACGAGGGTCGGCTTTCACTTCAACTTTTTAATGCAACATATCTATTCTGTTTTCATACCCTAAAAACCAACACATAGTCCTTTAATATACAAATTCACAGGAATAAGACATGTAATTCTATCTCAACCACGTAATCAAGATGGGAGATAAAACACAGTCTGATTCACCACCATGAATCTATATTGAGAAAATCTTAGTTCGTAAAATCTTATAAATTTACTTCGACATTAGGAAAAACTTTTGGTCTTAAATTCGCAATAACTACCATTTTGTATAGCTAAGTCACGAGTTGGCTTGAACTGCTCTTTTAGAATAGAACAAAGTCCAAATCGGTTTATGGGCCGTGCAAGTGGGCTAGGTCACTTGGGCCACTCCTAACTCCAAATCGGTTGGCTTTTACCCGCTCGATTGGCTGGCTTTTAAAAATCGGTTGGCTTTTAAAAATCGAGTGGGTTGAATTTGATTTGACCCGCTCGATTTTACTTTTACCAAAATTCGTCATAGTAGAATTTTTAAAGTCATTTGTAATGTAACTTATTTGTAATTCTCTATTTATTTATTTTTCAAAAACAGAACTCAAAATTAGATTTAATAAAAATTAGTGATCTTAATAGGATGACATCTTCAGCTTGTTTCTCTATAATCCGGTTCCACGGATCGGAGTGAATTTCCAAGGTGTTCACACTACCTTGTTGTCTTCCAAATCAAACCTCTATCCCTTCTCGGGTCAATTCCTATTGCAAAATTGGTTGGACCGTGAGCACAACAATCAAATTCTCTTGAGGTTTCTTTCGGATTAAAGCATCAACTAAGACATCGGCCTTTCCTAGGTGATAAAGCAATTCGATGTCGTAGTTCGTGCTCCATTCAACTGTCTTCTCTGTCTCCTTCATTTCCTACTTTTATTTGAGGACTTGGCACCCCTTTTGCTTTGTACTAGCAAAATTCGTGGTTGACTCGGAACAATCGATATACTATAGTGGTTTTAAGGGTAATACATCCATACATTACTCATTGACTTTGCTAAAAGTTGTATCGATAGTTGGGAAATGACACTTTCTCCATGGAATGTTCTAGGGAAGTCATCTAACTCATTGAACGTTGAGTGTGGGCTATAGCTAAACCCTATCACTCACACACTGAGGTCTTGGCTAGTCAAGTGGTCTTACCCACCCATTCGGGTTAGTCTTGCGAGAATTTTGGGCCATACTTTCCAAAGATCTAGGTTGAATTGCCTATTGAATAAGCATCTTAGTTGAAATAAGCGTCAAGTTTTACGATAGAGAGACTGGAAAAATGACTATTATGTTCTACATTTCAAGAACAAAGTCATTGCAGTAGAATTCTCTTAGGACGAATCCACATTTTAAATTCGAGATTGGATTGACGTTCTAGTGATATGGGCGTCGTATCTTGAAAAGGAGGATTTCAATTTCGAACATCAGATGAAGTTACCAACGAAATAAGTGATGTTTATATGGTAGAAGAAGGCATAAGCATATTCGAGAGATTTTACCCTAACCTATTAACCAACGAAAAGCGGTTCGCGTATATATTTTCGTAGCCAATGTTGCTATTGTTATAAGAAAATAGTTTCATAGAAAAGCTTGAGTCTAAGGAACTAAGGACCCGTTTGTTTCTATACCGGCAATGGGGTTAGAATCGGGAAGGGGGTTGGAATAGGTATCACTCATACCCTAGTTTTAAGTTGGTATGAACTCAAGTGTAATTTTCTGGTATGGAAATCACTCATTCCCATCCCTTTAGTGAAAACAAACACTTGTATGGGTTCGACTCATTCCTATACCCATTCCTTACACCAAAGGTATAGAAACAAATAGGCCCTAAGTGGTTTCATTTCACCAATACGATCAACATCGACAAAACTACCTCGAATATAGTCCTTTAATATATTAATTCACAGGAATAAGATCTGTAATTCTATCTCAACCACGTGATCAATATGGGAGATAAAACACAGTCTCATTCACCACCATGAATCTATATTGAGAAGACCTTAGTTCGTAAAATCTTATAAATTCACTTCGACATTTAAAAAGACATTTGGTCTTAAATTCGCAATAACTACCATTTTTTATAGCTAAGTCACGAGTTGGCTTGAACTACTGTCTTAGAATGGAACAAAGTCCAAATCGGTTTATGTGCCGTGCGAGTGGGCTAGGTCAGTTGGGCCATTCCTAAGTCCATATCGGTTTGCTCGAGCATTTAAAAATCGAGTGGGTTGAATTTGATTTGACCCGCTCGATTTTATTTTTACCAAAATTTGTCATAGTAGAATTTGTTAAATCATTGTTATAGTAATTTATTTGTAATTCTCTATTTATTTATTTGTAAAAAACGGAACTCAAAATTATATTTAATTAAAATTAGTACATCCTTATAAAAAATAAAATAGAATAAAATCACTAATGTTTTTTTCTTGAATAAAAGCGGGATATTGCAAAGATAACTCGGACAAGTTCGATGCTAGAAGCGATGAAGGGATCTTCTTAGGTTACTCAACACACAACATTGCCTCCAGAGTGTATAACAGGAGGACCAAGAAGATAGAAGAAAGCATTCACGTGGTGTTTAAGGAAGAATCAATTAAGATGGGAACTGAAGTGCAAAAGATATGAACTCTTTTTGAGCTTGTTAGGAGTGAAGAAGATGATGACGATGACGATGAGCCAAGGAAAGGAATAAGTCATTATCTTCAAGGGAACAACGACTCTCGAACCAGAGATTCTTAAGAGTCTGCTAAGTTCCCATCGATTGACAAGTCTCATGATACTTCACAAGCTCGTTCCCTTTTTCCTCAACAAGAAGATATTCTTGAGTCGAGCTCACATGGGGAACACAGAGGGAACATACTAATGTTAAGAATGAAGAAATTGGAAACGATAAAATTGTTGAAGAGTTCCATGAAGATAGGGATCTACATGAAGCGTGAAATGACAATGAGGAACCAGAGGAGGGCACGGATCTCACCAACATCAATCCAAGGAACATCATATCCTCTCTTGACCAAGGCGTGCCAACTCGTTCCTCTCTTCAAAACTTCAGTGCATTCAACATTTTTGTTTCCATGGTTGAACCAAAGAACATCGAGGAAGCACTCAAGGATCTAGACTGGATTGTAGCGATGTAAGAGGAACTCCACCAGTTCGAAAGGAATTAAGTATGGAAGCTTCTTCCTCATCCCAAAGGAAAGAATGTGATAGGAACTCGGTGGATGTTTTGCAACAAGTTGGATGACACTGGGGCAGTCTTGAGGAACAAAGCAAGGCTAGATGCCCAAGGATACAATCAGGAAGAAAGAATAGATTATGATGAGACCTTCGCTCTTGTGGCAAGGATCGAAGCAATCGGACTTTTGATAGCCTTCGCAACACATAAGGGATTTGAACTCTATCAAATGAATGTGAAGACTGCCTTCCTCAATGGGCACTTGAAAGAAGAAGTGTACGTGGCTCAACCATCAGGTTTTGAGGATGGGAACTTGCCAGATCATGTCTACTTCCTACAATGTTCCTTGTATGGACTCAAGCAAGCCCCAAGAGTTTGGTACGACATGTTTGCACAATTCCTCTTGTTACATGCTTACCTTCGTGGTTCCATTGACAAGAGTCTTTTTCTTAAGAAGATTGCGCTTCTCTTGTTGAAAAGTTCAAAAATCTTATAAGTTCGGAGTTTGAGATGAGCATGATTGGGGAACTCACATTCTTTTTGGGGCTCCAAATCACTCAAACCAAGGAGGGAACTAAGATACATCAACAAAAGTACATAAGGGAAATGCTAGCTAAATATGGGATGGAGAACTCAACGCCCATTAATACGCCAATCTCTACCAACACAAGGCTAAATGTGGATGAAAAAGGTATGGATGTGGACCAAACGGAACTACAGAGGTATGATCGATTCCCTTCTTTACCTTACAACTAGTAGGTCAGATATTATGTTTGTCGTGTGCCTATGCACACGTTTTTAGGCTAATCCCAAAGACTCACTTGTGTCTTTAGTATCCACAAAGCAGTTTCCTTAAGCTTGTTGCCTACTCGGATGCGGATTTTACCAAACACTTAGTGGATAGGAAGAGCACATCAAGGATGGATCAGTTCCTAGGAGAGTGTCTTATCTCATGGGGATCCAAGAAACAAAATTCTGTGGCACTCTCAACGACATATGCAGAGTATGTGGTCGCTGCATCATGTTGTTCCCAAGTCTTGTGGCTCATGTACCAACTCGATGATTATGGTATGTCCTATGGCTCTGTTCCCATTAACTGCGAAAATACTAGTGTCATAAACATATCCAAGAATCCCATTCATCACTCACGTACTAAGCAGATTAACATTCGTCGTCACTTTCTACGTGACAATGTTGAGCATAGGAACATTATAATGGAACATTGTAGGACTGAATAACAGATAGCTGATATTCTTACTAAGGCATTGGATGGACGTCCCTTCGAGCATCTTCGCATGCTCTTAGGGATGATAACTTTAAATTGAACAAGTCCCTGTTTATTCATCTTGTTGAGTCGATGCTAAGAACTAGCCTTCATTAACATTGGAAGAACGTCCTCAGTTTTGATAATGACAACACCACTGCAATTAACGCTAATTGCCAAGTATTTTAGTAGAACAGGTTGCGCATGCAAAGCAAATCATAGAACAACAAGTTCCCAACACATGGGAACCAATGCAACGACGAAAAGAAAGCGATCAACCTTAGAAAAGAGAAGAGTTCCCATGAGATGGGAACTCAAAGAACCTGAGTTCCATAAAGATGTGAACTGGTTAAGAAGAACATGAATCTCGAGAAGTCAAGAAGAGTTCCCAAAACAAGGGAATCGAGAAGACGAGAGTTTCCCTTTGGATGGGAACTGGCACATGCGTGAAAGCGACATCTCAGCACTTTTAGGGATCCTGTTTGTTCCGGAAAAAAGGGTGTCTCAGACTTTCAGAGCTTCAGAGCAAGGAAGACGACCATTCAACGGTCCAGAATGATTCAAGAGTTGACAATTCAAATTCAAATTAAAGTCACATGTCAACCCTAAGAATCATACTTAGAGAGCAAGGCAAAACGGGTATTTAGGACAAATACCTCTAGTGGATAAGGGTTTCTCATCACGCCTATTTAAACCCTTCAATAGTAAGCTTGCTTCTCAATTTTCCCAAATCACAAACTCAAAACACAAAGAAAGAAGAGCCAAAGAGCTGCTCGAGTAAGAACCATCAAGTTGGTGAAAAGTCCCCGACGGCGAGCTAATCTCGATGACAGTGTAGGAGAAAGAACGAGTTCCTAGGTCTAGAGGAATTCAAGAGAAGAGACTGAAGAAGAAGAGAGAGAGGTTTGAGTTTCACTTTGTCTTTGATTGTGAGCGTTCATCGGGTTAGGGTCGAGAGAATACATTAGTGTTGCTTAGGAAGAGAATCCTAGTAGGAACAGAGAAGTTTGTATTCTACCTTGTAATATAAAAGGACTAAGCAATAAAGAAAACGAAACTAATTCAAAAATCCTGATGTGTTTGGGAACTGTTCGGTACAATTCCCATAACTGATTTCAACTAACCTACGATCCAAAAATTGGTATCAGAGCAGGTGCTCTAGATCTTGGTTAGTCTTTGCAGGTACTAGGAAAAATGTCTCAGGAACTCACAAAGATTGGACATGGGAACAACAAACCTCCTAGACTCATCAATAGACACTTCAAGAACTGGAAACTCAAGATGAGAGACTGGATGAGGAGTCATGACTACCAGGCGTGGTGTATCATAGAGCATGGGAACTTCGAGGTCAACGCAAACATTCAAAACGACCTGTCCAAATGGGGTCCCACCGAATGACAGTGCATGGAAGCCAACTACAAGGCTAAAATGTACCTCAACAATGTCATGCACGAGCAAGACAGTGATCAAGTGACTAACTTGGAAACATCCATGGAAATGTGGGAGGCCATTCAACAGATGCACGTTGGGAGTTCCGATCTAAGAGAAGATCACCAAATGAACACCAGAATGGAGTTCTTCAACTTCAAAATGAACATGGGTGAATCGATTGCTAGCTATCAATCGCGTTTCGAGTCCCTCTGCTCAAAGTTGGCGGCCCTAGGAATCAACAAGCAAGAGATCTCTGAAAAATGAAAGTGCAACAACTATTTAATGGACTGACGTCCGAGTGGGCAAACAATCGAACCAAGTTCAAGAAGAATCCTGAGAATAGGACCTTGATGCTTCACCAAGTGTTTGTGATAGGATCGTCCTTAGTTGATTCACAGTGCGAGAGATTGGCTCCAAGAAACCGACAACCTCGATGAGATGGATTGAATTCAACTCGAACAACAAGGTCGGTACCGAGTATGTGAGCTCGGTACCAAGGGCATTCAAAGGGTTTTTGGGTGGAAAGATGGACGATTTTGGATGGAGTTAGGGGGGATATGAATTCTCAAAGTCGGATATAACTCATCGACGTTGAGAGAACTAGAATACTTAGATACGACTCACTAAGCGTTCTTGATCGATCGATATCACACACAATCAAATCAAGAAGAGACCTTCAAAGAGATAGCGGTTGCATTCAGCAAAACGAGAGTTTTCTTATTAGATTCAAAGGTAAAAAATGAGACAACACAAGGGAGGCCTTTTAACACCCTAATGTTGTTCCCCTTCTAAGACATTAAAACATAAATTAACTCAAGCATTCAAGACTTAAATTAAAGATGTCTATCCCACAACACACAAATCTTGGTATTCAGACACATGGTCGGTACCGAGGCCTACAGCTCGGTACCGGGGAAACTGAAGAGGAGATACCAGCACTGGCATAGTAACGAATTCCAAAAGCTCGGTACCAAGGCCGACAACTTGGCACCGAACCCTAAGGGTCGATACCAAGGTTTATTAACTCGGTAACGAGAGCCTTTTGAACATGACGGTGAAGTGTCTTCGCCATTGAACGAGTAATACGCATCACCGACTCCTCTTGCTCTTGTTTCTCGTCCTCGGTGTCCTCCTTGGCGTCCCAGCTTAGCTCAGTGAGATCTTGATGGGAAGGATTCATATCATCCTCCCCCTTCGGAAGGTTTCAACCTCGAATATGGCACGTCGTACTCTACATCGGAATTGCCCACCAAGTATGGCCGAAGGTCAGCCACATTAAACACATCATGGACACCCATCTCCGGTGGAAGCTCCAAACGGTAAGCATTGTTGTTGATCTTCTCAAGTAATTGAAATGGCCCATCTGCCCGTGGTTTCAACTTGGAGTCTCTACGTGAGGGAAACCATTCCTTGCGGAGGTGCACCCACACCAAGTTACCGGGCTCTAAAATCAACTCCTTGCGTCCCTTGTTGTGTTGTCGCTCATATTGCGCCTTGCGCTTCTCAAGATACCTCCTTGTGTCCTCGTGCAACCACTTCATATAATCCGCTAACTCCTTTCCCTCTTGGCTAAAACCATCAACAATGGGGTGAGCAATAAGGTCTAAAGGAGTGAGAGGATTCTTACCATAAGTGACTTCAAATGGTGTCTTCTTAGTCGCCGAATGGGTAGTGCGGTTATATGAAAACTCAATGTAAGGAAGACAATCTTCCCACTTGCTTTCAAAATAACACGGAGCAAGGTGCCAAGTGACCAATTCACTACTTCGGTTTGACCATCTGTTTGCGGATGACAAGTAGTGGAATAAAGTACCTTGGTGCCTAACTTAGCCCACAAGGTCCTCCAAAAATGGCTAAGGAATTTTACATTCCTATCCGACACTATATGATTGAAAAAAAGGATGCCACGTTCATAGCATCGTCGGTTTTGTGACATGCAATGAAGTGTGCCATCATACTAAACCGATCGATGACTACAAGAATGGAATCCCTTCCCCATTTAGTCCTAGGAAGACCTAAGACAAAATCCATAGATAAGTCTTCCATGGTTGTTGGGGAATGGGTAAAGGAGCATACAACCCTTGGGGGCTAGTTCTAGATTTAGCTTGTGCACAAGTGGCACAAGAGGCACACAATTTTTCCACGTCCCTAAGCATTTGCGACCAATAGAAGTTTTCCTTTAAGGCTTGCAAAGTCTTAGCAACGCCGAAATGACCCATTAGGCCACCACCATGTGCTTCTTTCACTAAAAGGCGTCGGATTGAACCCCCAGGGATGATAGCTTGGCACCCTTCATAAGATTTCCGTCATGAAGGAAAAATTGATCTTTACTTCCCAGGGTACTACATTCCCCATAGATATCCTTGAAATCAAGGTGCACGGAATATAGTTCCTTAATGAAAGCAAAGTGATACACTCTATTTAGTATAGGTTAACTCTTGTATTTTAGGTATGATTTGAGTGTGTTTAGGTTAGTTTTGAGCATAATTGTCATATGAAGACCGAAGACACGATTTGAAGAATTGTAAGAGTTTTGAAGACAAGTGTTGATTTGGAGTTGTTTCGACACCAATTTCTTGTAACGCTTATTCCGGGGGATACGGTGATCGGATGAAGCTGAATTTGGTAGCATTGGAAAGCTAACTCGAAGAGCTGCAATTCGTTTTTTTACAACGAGTTCAAATTCCAACTCTAAGTGGGTCAAAACTACCTCCGAAGTTGACACCAGAATGCTGAAACGCAAGATCCGCGCCCGCAGAAATATTCCGCGCTCGCGGATGGAGAAGTATCCGCGGCCTCGAACATCAAACAGATCCGCGCCCGCGGAAATATTCCGCGCTCGCGGATTTTGGCTTTTCAGCGCCGCCTTCATTTCTTTTATTCTATCTTTTTAGTATTTTTATATCTTAGGGTTTCAGATTATTTTCTACTATTTTAAGCTTTGTTTTGAGTTACACAAGAGAGACACAATTCTAGCATACTTTTACTTTTAGGTTTTTATTTCAGTATTATGGAGAACTAATTTCCTTCAGAGTTTGTTTGATCAAGGAAACCTTTTTATGTATTTTGTGAGATTCTGGTAACTTTTCTATCCCTTGGTTAATATCAAAACTCTTGTGCTTAATTTATGATTATCAATTGATTTCTCTTGGTGCGCAACTTGTTGAATTTGATTGATATTCTACTGTTTGAATTAGTTTGATTGTTGTCTGTGCAATCTTATTTATCCTTGAAACAACTCTTTTCTAGGACCGTGGACTAGAATTGAGAAGAGTATTTGATTGTTATTTTATGCATGAGACTCGTAGCTTGATTACATGATTTAATATCCTTCTATCCTTAATACTTTGCATGATTTCAATTAAGCGTTCTTGTTCATATCATCCTTTCGCTTGGACCGTGGACAAGCGGAAATCTTTTATAAGGATTGGAATTAACTAGGGAATTAATAGAAAAGTGGATGAATTAATGATCGAATGAGTAAAAAGGTTGATTTGATTGAATGAACTCTACTTTCTTCCAATTGATTAAATCCCCAATAATATTTGTTTGTTTTGTTTGTTTGCCTGAACTCCTGAAACCCCTGTCTTGCTCTTTGCTGATTAATCAGAAAACCGTTTCTCTTAGGTTCGACCCCTTGCTTGCTTGCTATACTAGTTAGTAGTTTAGGGTTATTTATCTTTGATCTTGGCAACAACGATTTTAGCCGAGTCACAAAGCCCAACATCCTAGCATCCAAAGTGGAGATGAGGGCGTATCTTCGTGACAAAGCATCCGCCACAATATTATCCTTTCCCTTTTTGTGTTTAATCACATAAGAGAAAGTCTCAATAAATTCGACCCACTTAGCATGATGTTTATTCAACTTACTCTAACCTTTGAGGAATCTAAGCGCCTCATGGTCGGAGTGAATGACAGATTCTCTGGGGAGGAGATAGTGAGACCAAACCTTAAGCACCCTTACCAAAGCGAGAAGTTTCTTGTCATAAGTTGGGTACTTGAGCTCGGCATCATTCATCTTCTCACTATAATAGGCAATAGGCCTCCCTCCTTGCATAAGCACGCCTCCAAGTCCTACTCCCGAACGTCTTGACAAAAACCTGGTAGAACTAGAAGAGGGGAGTGGGTGAGCTTGTCCTTGAGGTCTGTGAAAGCTTGCTCTTATTTTGGACCCCATTGTAAGACCACCTTCTTCTTAGTAATCTCGGTGAGAGGAGTAGGAATGGAGCTGAAATCCTTGACAAAATGGCGATAGAAACCAGCCAAGCCTAGGAAACTCCTCACTTGCGTCATGGTGGTAGGCACGGGCCACTCTTCAATTGCTCTCACCTTCTCCTTATCCACTTGAAGCCCTTCTTTGCTCACAACAAAACCAAGAAACACCACATTATCCGAACAAAAATGACATTTCTTAAAGTTAGCAAAGAGCTTCTCCTTCCTCAAAACTTCTAACACCAAGAAACATCATGCAAGCTATGGCTATAAATTAATATGTCATCAAAATAAACTGCCACAAACTTGCCTAAAAATGCTCGTAGGACATGGTTCATTAACCTCATGAATGTACTTGGTGCGTTCGTGAGGCCAAACGACATAACCAACCATTCATAAAGACCGTACTTGGTCTTGAATGCGGTTTTCCATTCATCACCTTCCTTCATTCGAATTTGGTGATAGCCACTTTTGAGGTCCACATTGGAAAATATGCATGAACCATAGAGCTCATCCAACATATCATCAAGTCTAGGAATAGGATGCCTATACGTGACGGTAATATTGTTTGTGGCCCTACAATCCACACACATTCTCCAAGTCCCATCTTTATTAGGAAATAAGATGACGGGAACCGAGCATGGACTCAAACTTTCACGCACATAACCTTTAGAAAGAAGTTCAACAACCTATTTTTGAAGTTCCTCTGCCTCCGTTGGATTGGCTCGGTAGGCCGGCTTGTTAGGAATGGAGGCGCCAAGCACAAAGTCTATTTGGTGCTCTATTCCTCGGATTGGAGGCAAACCCTCCGACATCTCCTCGGGAAACACATCATCAAACTCCTTCAAAAACAAAGCAACGGAAGAAGGTAAGTCATGTACATCTCTCATTAAGCAATACATCTTTAAACAAGAAAAGAATGCAAGTATTACTCCCTTTCACAGCTTTTCTAGCCTCTTGGGTCTTGGCTAGTAGAAGATGGCTAGTCGTTGCCGTCGATAACGAGCTGCTGGACCTCGATACCGAGCAGTCTGCCTTCGGTACCGACCTCTTAGCCGCGGTAGTAGCTTTACACCGTTGCTCATTGGCAATGTGGTCAGCCATGATTTCATGTGGCGCCATTAGCATCAAAGTGATCCTCTTACTGTTGAGGTGGAAAGAGTACTTGTTCGTGATGCCTTGGTGAATAACGCCGTGATCATATTGCCACAACTGTCCGAGTAGAATAGGGCATGCCGTCATAGGAAGCACATCGCTAATCACCTCATCAACATATGCCCCTATAGAAAACTTGACACAAGCTTGCTCTATCACCTTAAGAGGTGTGTTAGAATTCAGCCAACATAAAACTTGACACAAGTCTCTTAATTTCCCTGTTGGACACCTCTGCTTGGCCATTCGTCTAAGGGTGGTATGCTGTAGAGACCTTGTGTGTGACATGATACTTTTTTAATAATGCACTCACCATCCTATTACAGAAGTGGGATCCCTTGTCACTAACTAAAGCTCTAGGGACTCCAAATCTAGTAAAAATGTTGGTCTTCAAGAAATCTGTCACCACTTTAGAATCGTTAGTCCTGGTGGCCTTTGCTTCCACCCATTTGGAAATGTAGTCCACCGCAAGCAAGATATAAGAATTCCCAAAAGAATTAGGAAATGCACCCATAAAGTCAATACCCCAAACATCAAAAACTTCACAAAAAATCATAGGAGAATGAGGCATCTCATTCCTTTAGGACATATTCCCCAACCCATTGACATCGGTCACAGGATTTACAAAAACCATGGGCATCCCTAAAAATGCTAGGCCAGTAAAATCCTGCATCCAATACCTTCCTAGCTGTTTTGTTGGATTACCTGATCAGCGTCAGATTACCTGATCAACGCAGTGCTTCCACAAATATGGATCATCCCAGATGTAGTACCTTGCTTCACTTCTTAACTTGTCCTTTTGAGCTTTTGTGAACGTTGGTGGAAACTCACCCATAACCAGGAAATTGACCAAGTGCGCATACCAAGGTTTTACAACCTTAATAACAAACAAGTTATCGTCAGGAAATTCCTCCTGAATGGGTGAACTCTTTGGGCTACTTTCTTCTTCCATCACAAAACGACTCTAATGATCAGCAACCACATTTTCAGCCCCCTTTTTGTCCTTGATCTCAATGTTGAACTCAGTCAACAATAAGATCCACCTGATTAACTTGGGCTCGACCTCCTTCTTTGTCAGCAGATAGCGGAGTGCTACATGGTTTGTGTAAACAATCACTTTTGTTCCCAACAGGTAAGAGCGAAATTTCTCCAATGCAAACACAACAACCAAGAGCTCCTTTTCCATGGTGTAGTAGTTCCTTTGAGCCTCATTCAATGTCATAGATGCATAGTGAATCACATGAGATGCCCTGCCCTTCATTTGTCCTAAAACAGCCCCCACTGCATAGTCACTAGCATCACACATGATCTCAAAGGGGAGACCAATATGGGGCTTCAATAATGGGAGCTGTGGTGAGGCGGAGTTTTAGCTCATCAAACGCCGTCTTGCAAGCCTCAACAAACTCAAAATCGGCTTCTTTCTTCAACAACTCACATAAGGGGGAGGCAATTTTTGAGAAGTCTCTAATAAACCTGTGGTAAAACCCTGCATGGCCTAAGAAAGAACGCACTTCACGCACATTTGTAGGATAAGTCAAAGATTGAATCACTTCAACCTTAGCCTTATCGACCTCAATACCCCTAGAAGACACAACATGGCCTAATACTATACCTTCTTCTACCATAAAATGACATTTTTCAGAATTAAGAACAAGATTAGTATCTTCACATCGTTTAAGCACAAGTGTCAAGTGAGTTAAGCATGAATCAAAATCATTCTCATGGAATGTGAAATCATCCATAAAAACCTCAATAAATTTCTCTATGTACTTAGAAAAGATACTAACCATACACCGTTGGAATGTAGCTGGGGCGTTTGACAGTCCAAAAGGCATCCTTCGGTAAGCAAAGGTGCCAAAAGGACAAGTGAACGTTGTCTTCTTCTGATCGTATGGTGTTATGGCTACCTGAAAATATCCAAAATACCCATCCAAGAAATAATAGAATGAACGACTGGCAAGTCGTTCCAGCATTTGGTCAATGAAAGGTAATGGGAAATGGTCTTTCCGGGTTACTGCATTAAGCTTACGATAATCAATAAAAACTCGCCACCCGTTTGAACTCTAGTGGGAATGAGATCACCCTTGTGATTCTCAACCACTGTGATGCCACCCTTTTTAGGGACAACCTGAGTTGGGCTAATCCACTTACTATCATAGATTGGAAAGATCATACTCGACTGAAGGAGCTTCAACACCTCCTTCTTTACCACCTCCATCATTGGGGGATTTAACCTTCTTTGGGGTTGTCTAGAGGGTGTAGCTTCATCTTCCATTAGAATCCAATGCATACATGTTGAGGGACTAATCCCTTTAATGTTTGCAATGGTCCATCCTATGGTCGTCTTATGCTCCCTCAAAACTGCCACCAATCTTCCTTCTTTCTCCTCGGTGAGCTTGTTGGATATAATTACCGATAAAGTGTCCCCATCACCTAAGAAGGCATACTTAAGGTGGTCTAGAAGTTGCTTCAATTATACCACAGGTGCATGCACAATAGATGGTAAAAGCTTCTCGCTTGGCAAGGTTAGTGCCATGGGCTTTGAGCCCGATGGCATAAGTGGACGCTCAAAATGAGCATTCAACTCAGCCACCATTTCCTGCAGGTCAGTTCTTAAACCTAAATCTGAAGTATCAATCATAATAGCATTCTCCAAGGTGGATTTCAAAACTTCAGATTCATGCATATTGAAGAATTCTTGAGCAAGTGGTTCTATAACATCTATAAAGCACAAAGATGAATCTTCGGGAGGGTATTTCATTGCATCATAGATATTGTACTCTACCCTTTCCCCGTCGAATTCCTTGGTCAAAGAATCACTACACACATCAATTTTTGTCTTAGTTGTTTTCAGAAAAGGTCTACCTAGCAAAATAGGTGCAGCATGCTTATCATGGTCCATACCTAAAACATAGAAATCAGTAGGAATTATCAGAGTATCAACCGTAACAAGCACATCTTCAACTATCCCTCCAGGGTAAACATTAGATCTATCAGCTAGTTGTATTACACCGCTAGTTTCTTGCAGAGGACCCAATTCAAGCATTTTATACACCGAGTGATGTGATTCCATCTACCGAGTCATGGCCCCACTATACCGTCCCAATCAGGGCGCCGTTGCACACGTTGATTTCCGACCTAGGCGCGCCTTGGCCTTTGATGGATGGTACCACTTCTTTGGGCAAGGATCTCTGCACCACTTTAGTATAATCGATTGAAAGATATGTCAATCCTTGCAACAATCCATGCAATCCATGGAGACACGCATGGAGGCACGTTTTGATGCTTTGGAGAGCCTAATCCTAGGGTTGGACGAGAGGACAAAAGTACCTCAAGAGGGGAAGCTCAAGAAGACACGAGAGGATGGAGGGTGCTTGGTGGTCCCACGAACACTCTTCATGACGGAGAATACCACTAGGCCTAGTCAATGGGAAGTTATCTTTCACATTCGATGTAAGATCGTGGATAAGGTATGTAGTGTGATCATTGATAGCGGTTCATGTTGCAATATTATTAGTCAAGAGGTGGTGGATAGGTTTTCTTTGAGTACTACTCCTCAACCTTTACCTTACCCTTTGTGTTGGTTGAACTCTAACACCCCTATCCAAGTCAAGGAGAGGGCTCGTGTTTCTTTTTATATAGGGCCATACAAGGATGAGGTGGAGTGTGACATTGTCCCGATGACCGCTTGTCATCTACTATTGGGACGCCCTTGGCAATTTGACAAGAAAGCGATCAATGATGGAATATCCAACAAATACAACTTCCAAATGGAGGGAAAGAAGGTGATTTTGCACCCGATGTATTCCCATGAGATAATGTTGGGTTACTCATCCAAGGAGAAAAGGAAGAAGCTTGCTCATCAAGAGGAAAAGAAGGACAAAAAGCTTTCCATAGGCGGCCCCTCTACGCCTCTATTTTTGGCCAACCCGAAAGAGGAAAGTGAAACTTCCTTCTCGGATAAATCTGCACCACCTTGGAAAAAATGGTATAATTTACAACTCAGTGGTCGAATGATTCTCAAATTTGGAGAAAATGAAGCAGACTCCTTTAGCTCAATCTGGAACTTTGAATCGCTCAATTTGGAGTTCGGAACTAAGAGAACGACCTTGAACAGGTTGGAGCTGAAAACTGTCCCAAGCTACAATTTGCATGCCATTCGAGGAAGTAACACTTCTTCCTTACTTTTATCTCAAAAGTTGACATCTTGGCTGAATTATTCTCATATTTTGGATAGCTTTGTCATGTACCATACCAATAGGATTGCAAAGAAAACTGGCATAGCTTGTGTTTATATTTTATCATATCATATGGAGATTGGAAATGTTATTCTTAACTTGACTTCTATAGATTGTACTTGCTTGTGGTTCCCTCGATGTGTCCTTTGTTTTACAGGCTTGATAGATTCGAGGACGAATCCTTTTAAAGGGGAGGATGATGATGTGATTCCATCTACCGAGTCATGGGCCCACGGTACCGTGCCAATCGGGCCGCCGTTGCACACGCTGATTTCCGACCTTGGCGCGCCTTGGCCTTTGATGGATGGTACCACTTCTTTGGGCACTTTTAAAGGCACTATGCTCCATGATTTGAGTGAAGATCTCAGCCCTAATGACAAGTTCAATTTGCACGACAAAGGAGGGTCTTCACTTGGACAAATATCCAAGGCCGGTGTCCGAGGCGCTAAGAAGCCAAGTCAAGTTACTACACCCTATTTTGGACGCATCACGCAAGCCCGAGCTAAAGCAATGCTTGACAAGATCAAGGAGGAGATCATGTCTCATAAGTTGGATTTTGTCTAACAATGGAGAAGGGTGGAGTATTATTGTGACTTTTGGTGAAACTAGTGCATAAACTTGACTTATGTTTCGTTAAGGGCTTTAAGTTAGTTTCTTTAAACTTTTGGGTTGTTTTATGTAATAATGAGAGGAGTTATGGCTGAAATGAGAGAGAGAGAGAGAGAGAGGCGTAGCCTAGGGTATTAAGTCTCATTTGTGGCCTCCTTTGAGGTAAGACTTGAACGATGAAAATGCTCTCTTTTCACTTTTTTTCATTCTAAAGTTCCTTTGTTTGTTTTTCGTTCAATCTCTTGTTAGAAAGTTGGTGAGTCATATCCAACGCTCTTGCAATCTAGTTTGTTGTTCTTGGTGAGTCATATCCAAGGGAAACATCCATATCCATCACTGCGCCATTCCATTTGCAATCGCTCCATTTCCATCTCGCTGGTTTCTGCACCACTTTAGTATAATCGACATATTTTTCAATCTAAACTTCATCTACCTCTCACAATTTTCAGGGTTAAACTAGACTCAAATATCTAACTATAGGATTTGGAATCACTCAATTCCGAGTTCGGAAGAGGGAGATCTGCTCTTTTAATCCCATGCGAAATTCAGCCACCGAGCTCCATCATTCCACGAACCAAGTGAACGGTTTTCCGGGTTCTCTTGGCGATCCTTTTGCATCATCATCTACACCATCGATCCTCCCATCAAGTGGTATCAGAGCCACGTAAAGGTATCACCATTTAAATCTTGTTCCGACCTTGAATTTCCACTCGTTGCAGGTAGCCTCTTGGCCCTCATGTGTTTATGCGTGTGATTCGTTGTTGTTGCCTTGAGTTGTGTGAGTTTTGTTTTGTTCTTGAATTGTGATCTACTAAGGTCGACTTTGTTTGCATCCATGGCTGAATTTTGATCGAAAATAATTAAGGAGAAGAACACCCAAGGGTGTCGTTGGTGCAAGTAGTTGAAGGGTTGTTTTTCTTTCTTGTTTAATGCCTTCATTAAGGAGCATGAATTGATTGAGCCTTTGCTGAATTTTTTTGGCTGAAAAAAAACGTGGGGTGATCGCTCGGTTATGCGAGGGTCTAGAGATGCAATTTATAACCCGACCCCGTTGTAGCACGTGGTGGGTGTCGAACACTCGGGAAGTCTACTCGATTGATGTGCCTAGACACTACAAAGCTAGAAAGGAGAGCTTAAAACAAAGGAAAACAAAGAGAACAGTCGGGACCGACACTGAGGTCACGTCGGGCCCGATGTTGGCGACAAGAGGAAGTCGGGACCGACACAGGGTAAGTCGGGCCCGAGGTATCTGGGTTTGTCGAACTCAAAGATTTAAAGTAGATCTTGGGCTTTTGGGTTCCTTCTCTAGTAGATTAAGACTTTTCCACCCCAGTTCAAGCAATGAGTGATGATCGCACTAGGATCGAGTGCTTTCGCCCTCGTTCCAACCACTTCTACACCTCGATCCTTGGGGAAATCCCCTTCGAAGCAAGGTCTTGAGATTGACACATGTTCACTTTCGCTACTTTGCCAATCACAAGCCTTGATTCCCAACTTTCGCAAGGAATTGTAGCTCTATGTAGAGTGGGTTCCTTAGATCAAACACTCAAGGGTATGGAATTGGGGTTCTAGCCCAAACATAGCTAGGGTTTTCCCCCATAACCCAAGATCAAGGAGATCTACTCCATATGGCAAACAAAGAAAGAAAACAAATCAAAAGGGAAAGCAATCAACATCATCAATCTCAAAATAAAGCAAAGTTTCATTCAAATCAAAAGCAATCCACAAATTCCAATCAAGGGTTTCCAAATCCACAAGATCAAAACAAAGCAAAGCTAATCTATCAACAAAACCTTCTTCTCCCTTGGCCGATTCTCTCTCTTCTCCTTCTCCTCTCCTTCCTCCTTGCTCTCCAAGTATCCTCTTGAGGGTTGTTGTGTGTGAGAGAGCCCCTAAATTAGAAGACAAGAGGGCCTTTTATAGATTAGATGAGGGGCAAAAGTGGAAGTCCACAATTCCGTGCCTTGGAGCCCAAGTAGTCCGGTGACCGACTCGGACCGACACGGAGGACCTCGGGCC
This sequence comes from Fallopia convolvulus, assembly GCA_964016875.1. Lineage (NCBI taxonomy): Eukaryota > Viridiplantae > Streptophyta > Magnoliopsida > Caryophyllales > Polygonaceae > Fallopia > Fallopia convolvulus. Next base: position 20,824,626 of record OZ024732.1, read on the forward strand.
CGAGGTACTATGCATGTCGGTCCGAGGTTGAAAGCTCCCAAGTCGGGCCCGACGTTGTTGCAACTCGGTCCGAACCTCGTTCCACCTTCTTCTTGTTGGCTTCTCTTGTTCTTCTTCATAGCTTGCTCCTCTCTTTCCCGCTTTAGCTCGGGCCTTGCTCCATGTCTCGACTCTCCTTCAAATCGATCCTCGATTCATGCCAAATTACCTACAAAACACATAAAATGCGCATAGTCTCCGAATCTCATAGAAATACGGGAACTAAGCTAAAAAGGAACAAAACACACAAGAAAAGGGGAAAAAGAAACATATTTACAAAGGAAATCACATATGAAAACACCACCAAATAAAGAGACATCAAAATACCCCATAGTTAAACTTGCTTGTCCTCAAGCAATAACAATGTAAGCAAGACCGAAACATAATCTTCAAGTAAAGCCTCGTATGAAAACACATTTTAAGCACAAGTGATTGATATTCAAGCAAGATTACATCATCACACATGATTAAGTGTTCCAAGGAATAGAGTCAATGCAACTAAGCCTCACTTTAGGGATATGTGAATGTGTATCACTCATCATGTGTTTGGGTTTAGCAATGAACACTCAAGCTCAAAATTCATGCAAGTAAGGACTTTACTATTGAAGCTAATATCACCAATTCCTCCACCTATAGATGCTTGGCTCAATGGAGGTCCTCAAAGAGGTTCCATTCGGCTGGGTTGTAATGGGGCTTTTGGTATTTCTCAAGGTGGGAATTATTTGGTCTTGTGGTGCTTACAATGGGGATTGAACAACCTAAACTCTCACCAACTTCACCAAATTTCCACAATTAATTTCACACTCACCCAAAAGACTTAACCTTTTTTTCTTTCAACCCAAAATTTCACTTAACATTCCACTTCATCTTCGCTCTTAGGCTTTTTGTTGGATTTTCCACACTTTCTACATTTGGACCGACTTTCTTATGACATCGGCCCCGATGTGGCTTGTAACTCGGTCGGACCATTTTTCTTCACTTAGGCCCTTTGCCTTCATTCCACTTTACATTTCCAACATTTTCTATCTTTCTTTTCTTTCTTTTTCATTTTTGCACAATAAAGATGCACTACTCACATGATTCATAACACCATTCTTTGCCCTTAAACCCAAGAGAATCTCAACTCTTCAAATACAATCCAAACCTCTCTTCTAAAGTCCAATCCCATAAGGGTCAAGTCATATAAGGCTAGGAATAATATTTTTGAGGAGTTTCAAACAAAGGCTTAGGCTAGAACGGGGCTACAAACAAAGGATTAACTTCATGGTAGGATATGGAACATTTATGTGACTAGAAGAATAAAGTTCAAAATCAATGTGACAATGCTAGGACAAATCTCATGACGGTCTTGGAAAATAGATAAACACCGCAATAGCAAGTTTTACTAAGCATGAATGAGCTAATCACACAAGAAACATGAGGGATATGCAAATATGAACAAGCATCCCTAAAATGGCCAAAAATCAATCTCACAAGGGTCACTCATACTTAGTTGCATAAGAACTCATCCTAGAACTTACATGTTCAATAGAACAAGCAAGATATCATGATCACATCAAAAGCAACATCCTTTTTAGAGGCTAAACCATCCGAAAATATGCAAAGGAATTTACATGCTCACATCATCATTAGCTCTTATTTTGGCAATCTAAGATGGGAATTTCTAGTCCAAAACCTACAAAACACAAAATCTTTTTGTTGTTTTCAACACAATTTTTCAATTTTTTATGGATTTTTTTTTTTTGCAAAAATTTCTCTATACCAAAAACAAAGACTCATCCATTCAAAACCAAATTAATCATCCATGTCTTTCATCAAACCACAAACCAAGAAGCAAACATCCCAAACACAAACTAAAAATAAATATCCTCAAAATAACAAACAAACATAAGCAAGTGAAATCATGAACACACTTACCCCCACCCCATACTTAAAATTTTGATGTCCCCATCAAACAAGGAAACCAAAACTTTAAAAGCAAGAGAGAAGAGTATGAAAAGCTCACAATTTCTTTATTCTTCAGTGGCATGTCTAGGATCATTCGAAGGGGTTGTCACGTCTACGTCCTCTTTGGAGCCTTGCTTGCCGCTCCCTCTCATACACTTGCTCTTGGTAGAAGTCTTGTGGTGGTGGTTGGAGTTGAGGATCCGGGCGCGTCCATTGGTCCTCACGGGAAGGGAAGTTCCCGCTCATCCATGTGTTGAAGCTATCTTGAACCCGCCACCTTTGGTCTTCCACCTCCCTAAGCTCATCCACCTCTCGTCTAGTGTAGCCGAGGGCTTGATTCATCTCTTGTTGGCTAGCTTGGAAAGCACTTTGTTGTTGAAGCAATTGTTGTTGTTGTTGGTACATTTGTTGTTGTTGGAGATTCACTTGATGGACCTCTTGGAGAACATTCTCTTGTTGAAGTTGGAGATGGGCCATTTGGTTGGCCAAGAAGGACATGTCCACCGTTTGTGGTTGCTCGGGAAACACCATTCTCGGACTGTACCATTGGGCGTAGCCTTCATAACCGCCACCTTGAGCTTGTTCTCGCCTTGCACCGCTCCCTTCTACACGCTCATAATGCCTCGGGACCTCCTCACCATAGAATGAACTAGACCGACGTTGAGGGAAGTCGGGCCCGACGTGGTATGTACCTCGGTCCGCCAGTGTTGGAGCTTGGTGCGTGGCTCGGAGGTTGGCCATCAAGCCTTGGAAGCGCTCATCTTCTTCATTTTGCTCTTGATCGACTTCCATGTCCTCCCCACGAGGTGCAAACACAAAGTTGTCTTGGTCGGAATCCGGTGAAGATGGAGGGGAGGTAAACCGAATGTGTTGAGGTTGTTGTCGCCGCCCCTCTCTTGCACCTTCGGTGTCACCAAATGAGTGTGGCTTGCCGGCCCACACTTGGTACCAATTTTGATACCGAGAAGATCATAGAGGTTGTGCACCAACCGGATCGACACACCATCATAGTTTGAGTGAGGGGCCAAGGAAATCATGTAGAGCTTCTCCTTGATGATGTTGGCCTTCTTGAAATACTTCATGTTCATGTACTCAACACCAATCGGAGCCGGAGAATACTTGTTGAGATCAACTCCTAGACGCATGGAGAGCCTTGCTATCATCCCGCCGAAGTAGATCCAAGAGGAGCTTTGGAAGTCTCGCACCATCTTGACCCACTCCCATGCAAGGTTCATGGGTTTCTCGGTGTTGAAGAGCATCTCATGTAGCAACATAATATCTTCCTTCATCGGCTTGCTCAACTCATGACAAGCATAGATTGCACATCCCAAAACTCGCACCATGACCCGAAAAAGAGGGCTAGCAATCTCGGTTGTGGAGGCGCCCTTTCTCATCTCGCTCTTCCCGGCCACATGACGCCACACTTGGTTCACCTTCTCATTGTTGACGCCGGTCTCTTCTCTTGGGCATGGAAACCCGAAGTAGGTAGCCAAATCCCTAAGAGTGAGATTGTGGTCCTCATTGCCCAATTGGAAAGTGATCGCCCCTTCCTCATCCTCCACATTATCATAAGTGCATTCGAACGTGGCCATGAATTCCGAGGTGAGGGCGGGGTAGTGGGTGTTGTCCCACCTTAGCATCCCATTGAGACCGATGTGGGAGTAGCACCGTGGAAGAGCTTGATCCATGTCCATCTTCCTCACGGCTTCCCAATCAAGCCACCTTGTGTGATGCTCAAGCGCCATATATCTTGCATAACTCTCCACTTGCTCATCATCCTCCAAATAGACATCATCCAACTTTGGCTCTTTCTTTGACTTCTTGGACTTCTTCCTCGGCCTTTCCGCATGAGATGATGAAGCTCTAGTCTCCATGGTACCTACACACATCCAACCAAACAAAAGGGTCCAAGATAAACTCCATACAACTCAACAAAAGCACTCATCAACACACAACAACACTTCAACACAAAGGAACCCCATACTTAGTCTCTAAACACACATGCATCACAATCCAACATAAATCATCATGGAGATCTTCTAACAATGGCTAAGCAAATGATCAGACTACATCATGATTAGGCTATAGCCAACAATGAAACACATGAATCCACATGATATCACAAGAAGAGAGCAAAAACAACATGGATCGACTTCCAACCTATGTCGGGCCCGACTTACTCAAGCTCGATCCGACTTGTTGGACCGACTTCCACAACTCGGGCCCGACACTCCTGGGCATGTCGATCTCGACCTAGTTCATGCTTCGACTCTAACCTCAAATCAACCCAAATCACTCTATCATGCACTTAAATTTCAAATTCGACCATCAAACATCCCTAATCGAAGTTCTAAATGGATCTAAGCATGCATAAACAACTTTAAAGCTCAATTTCACAAATCATGCAAATCCACCATTGATGCTCAAGCTCAAGCTCTCAATCAAACATGGCATTACTCAATCTATGCAATGAAAGCACAAAATTTTCAAAGAAATAGGTAGAGATCGAGTAACACATACCGAATTTGAAGAGCATTGAACTTTTAAGCAAATAATCAACTTAGCACTCAAATTTTCTCAATCTAGATCGAGATGGGGGATGAAGGACTATATTGAACTCGAAATTTCTACTTGGAATTGGGTTAGGGAGGTCTTTTTGTGGTTGGATCGAGATGAAGAAGGGAGGTGTGTGGATCGAGTATGGTGAGGAAGAGGGCGGCCGACTTTGAGAGTGTTTGAGGGAGATGGGTTGTATTTTGGGAATGGTGGTTGATATGAGAATGATAGGTAGGTGGGGGTTGGTATTTAATGGGGGAAGGGGACAAATTAGGTCAAGGGCAAAATTGGCATTCCAACTAGTCAAATCGGATTGGACCGACTTCATGGACCGACGTCCCTATGTCGGGCCCGACTTACCTGGGATCGATGTGGGAGTATTCGGGTCACCAATTTTACTCCATCCTCTTGCAACTTCGGGTCACCCGACCCCGTTGTAGCACGTGGTGGGTGTCGAACACTCGGGAAGTCTACTCGATTGATGTGCCTAGACACTACAAAGCTAGAAAGGAGAGCTTAAAACAAAGGAAAACAAAGAGAACAGTCGGGACCGACACTGAGGTCACGTCGGGCCCGATGTTGGCGACAAGAGGAAGTCGGGACCGACACAGGGTAAGTCGGGCCCGAGGTATCTGGGTTTGTCGAACTCAAAGATTTAAAGTAGATCTTGGGCTTTTGGGTTCCCTCTCTAGTAGATTAAGACTTTTCCACCCCAGTTCAAGCAATGAGTGATGATCGGACTAGGATCGAGTGCTTTCGCCCTCGTTCCAACCACTTCTACACCTCGATCCTTGGGGAAATCCCCTTCGAAGCAAGGTCTTGAGATTGACACATGTTCACTTTCGCTACTTTGCCAATCACAAGCCTTGATTCCCAACTTTCGCAAGGAATTGTAGCTCTATGTAGAGTGGGTTCCTTAGATCAAACACTCAAGGCTATGGAATTGGGGTTTCTAGCCCAAACCTAGCTAGGGTTTTCCCCCATAACCCAAGATCAAGGAGATCTACTCCATATGGCAAACAAAGAAAGAAAACAAATCAAAAGGGAAAGCAATCAACATCATCAATCTCAAAATAAAGCAAAGTTTCATTCAAATCAAAAGCAATCCACAAATTCCAATCAAGGGTTTCCAAATCCACAAGATCAAAACAAAGCAAAGCTAATCTATCAACAAAACCTTCTTCTCCCTTGGCCGATTCTCTCTCTTCTCCTTCTCCTCTCCTTCCTCCTTGCTCTCCAAGTATCCTCTTAAGGGTTGTTGTGTGTGAGAGAGCCCCTAAATTAGAAGACAAGAGGGCCTTTTATAGATTAGATGAGGGGCAAAAGTGGAAGTCCACAATTCCGTGCCTTGGAGCCCAAGTAGTCCGGTGACCGACTCGGACCGACACGGAGGACCTCGGGCCCGAGGTACTATGCATGTCGGTCCGAGGTTGAAAGCTCCCAAGTCGGGCCCGGCGTTGTTGCAACTCGGTCCGAACCTCGTTCCACCTTCTTCTTGTTGGCTTCTCTTGTTCTTCTTCATAGCTTACTCCTCTCTTTCCCGCTTTAGCTCGGGCCTTGCTCCATGTCTCGACTCTCCTTCAAATCGATCCTCGATTCATGCCAAATTACCTACAAAACACATAAAATGCGCATAGTCTCCGAATCTCATAGAAATACGGGAACTAAGCTAAAAAGGAACAAAACACACAATAAAAGGGGAAAAAACATATTTACAAAGGAAATCACATATGAAAACACCACCAAATAAAGAGACATCATGGGGTTGTGTGTCCAAACCATCCTTATTCCGTTTCATTACATGCTTGTTGAAAGGTTCGGTGCTAGGATACGTGAACGACACCAAGACGGAACATCTTGTGTTGTTGTTTAAGTGACATTGAAATCTTTTGTTGAAAATCAGAAAAACCTTGTCGGCGGCGTAAAGCTAATAAGGGGCCAGGCATAGAAAAAAAAATTAAGACTAGAAAAACCTTGCTCGGCGGCGTAATGCTAATAAGGGGCTGGACACGGAAAGAATAGTCAACCAGTAGAGCCTAGCAAAGGCCTATTCGAACAAAAAAATTAATTAATTAATTATACTTGATGCTTGTTGTCTTGGTGGTTTAGTAGCTTCCTAGCATTGTTATCTTAGACAAGTGTGTGGTGAATCTTTTCTTTGTTTTATCCTCTGTTGTCCTTTGTATACTTGCAACTTGTCGGATTTTTATCTCGGGCAAGTCTTGGTGGTTATTTCAAGTGGACTCTATACCTTGATTTTTATCGTGGTTGTAAGATGAAAAGTGTAGGTGACGAGAAGGATAAGCAACATGTTGAAGAGATGTCCACTAGTTCAGTGGCTGCTATGATGCAATCATGCAACAATTCTTACAACAATCTTTGGAAGCTATGGAGACTCGATTTGCTAATCGTTTTGCTGATTTGGAGAGTCAAGTACAAGACCGAGATGATAGAGCACGGGTGCCTCAAACGGGCGCTCCACCAAGTGTGTTACAAAGTGCTAATCAGGTGGAGTTGTTGCACGAAAAGGCCTCGACATCTTACTTTCCAAACACGAAGGCTCAAGCATCACTCGGTGTGAGTACTTCCATGGGAGCTATTCCTCCTTTTGTTCCTCATACGAGCTTCCACAATCCAAACTTTGTGGCCAATTCCGGGGTAAGACCTTCATATGCTACATTTCCGAATAATATTCCTATTGGTTTTACTAATGTTTCAGGATATGGAGCTCCAAGCTATCAAGAGGCCAATCCTACCATGGCCATTCATCCCCCACCAACCGTGCACCTTCCAAGGCGTGGCCAACCTCCACGAGGACCGGCCTATGGAGCCGTTGGGCAGCCTTGGCAAGGCGCGCAGATGCATCACGAGGAGCGGCCTCGGGATCCCCATCAAGGCATAAAGCTGAATGTGCCAACCTTTGCGGGAACATTCGACGCCGATGCATGCCTTGATTGGCTTGCCAAGGTGGAGTCCATCTTTGATTTCTACGGATATGACGATGCTCGGCGCGTGGCCATGGCTGCCATCCACTTCACCGATTTTGCTTATCAATGGTGGCTCGAGGACAAGACCTTGTGGAGAACACATCAGATGCCACAAATCAATAATTGGCAAGGTCTAAGAGAGGCTTTAGAGAAGCGGTTCGTGCTTCAAGACTACGCGGAACGCATCCATGTAAAGTTGGAACAAGTGCGCCAAGGAAACCGGTCTCCTGACAAGTTCTACAACGAGCTGCGTATGCTCGTCTTTTGTTCCGGAATGCAATTTCCCGATGGGTATGTGATTTCTAAATTTGTCAATGGGTTAAATTAGGAACTAAAAAATATTGTGAGTATGCACCATTTCAGTAGTGGAACCGATGTTGAGCAAGTGCTTCACTACACCAACCATATCTACAAGCATCTTGCTCAATGGCGCTCAAGTTCTACCACTCCCCGGGCATGGAAACCGTCCTCCACGGCTCCTAGGGTTCCACCGAATCAGTTCAAGAAGACACGAGAAGAGGTTGTTCACACTTCAAGGGACGTGGCGACCATGAGGTATTTAGCATTTCTAACCTTGTTCCTTCTTTTTCTAATGATTATGTTGAGGTTGTTCAAGATCAAGGTTCGAGGATGAACCCTTTTGAAGGGGAGAAGACTTCCTTCCAACAAGGACTGATGAGTGACATAGAACAACAAAAAAGAGAGACTCTTTTCCATGAATTCGAACAACTCATCACCATCAAGTGTCCAATACAACTGATGCACATATTGCAAGAAGAGGAGGAAGTTGTGGAATCATCTCCTAAAAGCAAGAGTCGTCCTACCATCACTCCTAGCTCCATGAACGCGTTGGCTACACCATGGATGGATGCATTTCCTATGATTCCTTCAAGTATGCCCTTCTTGCTCCATGAGGATGAGGCTGTTTTAGTCACTCCAAGTGGTGATTACATTCCTTTTCTTGTGGAGGCCAAGAAAGATGTCTTTGTCATGGAGAATGCCACACCAAGGGAGCTAGAAGCCCTACCTCCATTGTTGAGCTCATAGGGTGATATGAGTGCACCTTTCAGGGAAGTTTCTTGCAATCCTCTATTTTATATTTATGACTATGTGTTGGTTGTGTCACATGCATTTGATCAAATAATTTCACTATTCTTTCATGCATTTGTGACATCTAGGACTAAGTACTCTTGCTTCCATTTTAGTTCTCTTGCCCAATACATGTAATCTAGGATGCATATAGGTCATAAAATTCCATTGATGCCTACTTACAATCAATCTCTTCATTTATTTATTATGAGATGTACCCGTAAGAATAGGAAGAGAAGTGGTGTAGCTAGTGCATACTTTCTGGCCTATCATATTGAGATTGGAAATATTATTCTTAACTTGACTTCTATAGATTGTACTTGCTTGTGCTTCCCTCGATGTGTCCTTTGTTTTACAGGCTTGATAGATTCGAGGACGAATCCTTTTAAAGGGGAGGAGGATGATGTGATTCCATCTACCGAGTCATGGCCCCATGGTACCATGCCAATCGGGGCGCCGTTGCACACGTTGATTTCCGACCTTGGCGCGCCTTGCCCTTTGATGGATGGTACCACTTCTTCGGGCACTTTTAAAAGCACTATGCTCCATGATTTGAGTGAAGATCTCAACCCTAATGAAAAGTTCAATTTGCACGACAAAGGAGGGTCTTCACTTGGAAAAATATTCAAGGCCGGTGTCCGAGGCGCTAAGAAGCCAAGTCAAGGTACAACAACCTATTTTGGACGCATCACGCGAGCCCAAGCTAAAGCAATGCTTGACAAGATCAAGGAGGAGATCATGGCTCATAAGTTGGATTTTGGCTAAAAATGGAGAAGGGTGGAGTATTATTGTGACTTTTGGAGAAACTAGTGCACAAACTTGAGTTATGTTTTGTTAAGGGTTGTTAGTTGAATTTCTTGAAACTTAAGGGTGGTTTATGTAACTAGAGCTGAAATGAGAGAGAGAGAGAGAGAGAGAGAGAGGCGTGGTCTAGAATATTTAGTCTCATTTGTGGCCTCCTTTGAGGTAAGACTTGAACGAATTTGTGTTGCTTACTTTTCCTTGTTTTCAATCAAATTTCATACTTGTTTTACCGTTCAATCTCGTTGTTGGATCATTGGTGGGTAATATCCGACGATCATGCATCCTAGTTTGCTCAATTCTTGGTGAGTCATATCCAAGGTTTGAGCATCCATATCCCACGTTTTCTCCACCTCCATTCGAACAATCTCCATCACCACTCGTCCAAAAGAGGATCTTGTTCTGCAGACTTGTTAGTGCAAGATCCATAACTCTCGAACCACTTATCATCTGGATCTGAAATTTTTAGGGGTTAAACTAGATTCAAAGATATAACTGGGGGATTTGGAATTATCCAATTCCGAGTCCGGACGAGGGAGATCTATCCTTTTTATCCCATACGAAAGTCATCCACCGAGCTCCACCAAGTTCGATCCCAGAGACGATTTCCTACCATGCTTCGGCGATCTCTTTGTACCATCATCTCCTCCATCGATCCGGCCATCACTGAGTAAGGCAAAACATTTATTGAAGCACCTAGATCTAGCATAGCTTTGTCAATTTTTGTTTCACCAATTATGCATGGAATAGTGAACATACCAGGGTCACCACATTTCTGAGGCATGCGCCTTTGAAACACAGCAGACACATGTTCACCGACAGAGATTTTCTGTTTCCCTTTAAGCTTTTGGGTTCTTTTTATGGTGCATAATTCTTTCAAAAACTTAGCATATCTAGGAATGGTTTTAATCAAGTTAAGTAAAGGAATGTTCACCTCACATTTGCTGAACGTCTCAAACAATTCCTTGTCATTCTCCAGCTTCCGGGTCTCTTTTAATGCTTCTGGAAAGCGTAGAACATGTACATAGGCCTTCAGAGGTGTTTCAGAAGAATCTTCATCATCGCCCAGATTGCTCGGGTTGTCCCCCAATTGCGCGGTCGCGCTTTTAGCAAGCAACCCGCGCAATCTCAACTGAGGCTGAATGCACGGGTTGGGATCGGATTGCTCGGCCGCGCTTTTAGCAGGCAAGCCACACAATTCGTCACTAGACGAATTACATGGGATGGCATATGAAAGTTCGGTTTTCTCCTCAGTTTCGTCCTTAGCTTCTTCTTCCACTCCTCTCCCGGCTAATACGTGCTCGTCCCTGCGCTCTACTTGAAGCTCTCGCCCGCTCCTTAAAGTGATAGTATTAACATTCTGCTTTGGGTTAAGCTCAGTATGAGAAGGTAGCTTAATTGAATCTCTAGCTTCCAGCTTGCCTACAGCGTTGGCAATTTGACTGACTTGAGTCTCTAAAATGTGGATGCTAGACTTGGTCTCTTGTTGAAATTGGCTCATTGAGCCTTGCACTGTAGTCACAGTTTGTGCAAGAGTCCGAATCATATCTTCAATAGACATAGCATTCTGATTGGCTCCCTGAGGACGGGGTTGGAAAGGTGGCCTATAAAGAGCTTGACCACCTTGCTGATTTAGCTGTTGATTATTCGTATTCCCGTACCTCATATTAGGATGATCCCTCCAACCAGGATTGCAGGTGTTGGAGAAGGGGTCATACCTTGGCCTAGGTGGTCCATAGCCTCCAAATGAATTCACCTCAGCATTTGGATTTTGAAGTGTAGGGCAAGCATCAGTGAGGTGCATGTTGTCAAAGCATATTTCACAGGATTTCACCTGTTGTCTTCCACCTTGTTGTAAAAGTTGCTTCATCATTGTTTTCAGCTCAGTGACTTCGTCTTGGATTCTTGAAGTAGCCACCACAAAATTTGCAGCTTTCGAGCTAGTCTCTTTTATGAACTGTCTTGTGCCCTCAGACAGTTGGGTGAATAGTTCAAATGCAGTAGCAGGAGTTTTGTTGAAAATATTGCCTTGGAAAGCTGCATTCACCATTCTTCTCTCATCATCCAAGAGGCCATTAAATAAGTATAAAATCGTCTTGATTAGTGTAGCCATGGAAAGGACAGTTGGCTATCAACCTCTTGAATCTCTCATAATACTCATACAAGGTCTCATTAGCTTCTTGTTTGATGTTGCTAATCTTCTTTTTTAGATCATTGAGCCTTGTAGCAGGGATGTACTTCTCTAAAAACGCTTGCTTCATCTTTGCCCATGTATCAATACTTCCCGGAGCCAAGTAGTAAAACCAATCTTTAGCCTGATCCTTGAGAGAAAAAGGAAAGGCTCTCAGCGTAATTTGGTCACGAGTTACATCAGCGGGTTTCATGCTTGAGCACACAGCATGAAATTTAGAAAGATGCTTGTTGGGATCTTCACCACTAAGCCCATGGAATAAAGGAAAGATGTGAATCAACCCAGATTTCAGCTCAAACTTGACTCCCTCAGCAAGAGTAGGAAATTGCACCGCCAATGGTTGTTATGCCAAATTTGGTGCAGTCAACTATCTCAACGTCTGGTCACCCATCTCAGCAAATTCAAATTCAGTCTCTGATTCAGATTCAGATTTAGATTCTTCAAGAAAGAACGGTAGAGCTCGAAAGTCATCCCGGATTTCCTTCATTAGTTTGAAGAGTGTCTTGTCAATATCTGGATCAAAAAGAAATGGAGATGAGTTGGTAGCACGGGTATGAAGCATATAACAGGTTCACACCCAAAACAGCACAAAAGTAAAAATACAAATATCGACGAATCCCCGACAACGGCGCCAAATTTGATGAGGTATTTTCGGTGGTCGTTATACCTATCAAAGAAACCTAACTTAACCAAACTTAGTAGAATGGTAAGTAAAGGTTGATCCCACAGAGATTCGTGTATTTGTGTTGTTACTTAGATGCCAAGTAACTAAAAGGGGGGTTTAGAATGATTTCGTAATCTAATATGCAATATTGAAAAGTAAATATGAATGCAAAGTTTGATTGTAAATATATGAGAGAAATATGTTCAACTAGTTACATCCATCATAGAGTTGCTTATTCATCATCGATTCTCTTGATTCTCAGTTCTCTTAAATAATCTACCGTAGATTATTATCCAAAACTTTATATTTAGTTGAAAGAGCTAACAGTCTGAACAACCCTAATCATCTAACAACCTAGAACGACGTCTAGATTCAATTAAACGACAAGTTTAAGTTAAAGTATCGATAGAAACAAATACTCAACGCAAACAGCTAATCAAGTTATCTGTGGCATATTCCCTTCTACAATTGAATAGCCTGAACGGGTCTAAACAATTATAGTTGCTACTTTATCTATTCAATCCCGAATGGGACTTGATCAAATTAATTGTAAATTAACCTAGAAATTCTATTAGGTGATCAAGCTAACAAAACCCTAGAATAATTCTGATTCAATCAAGCATAGGGAATAAAACCTGTTCAAATTGTTGAGAATCAATTGAACCTCACAATAACATGCAATCTATGATTTCAATAACTAGTCAAACACAGAGAAATTAGCAATGCGTAATTTAATTGAAAGCAAACTTACAAGAGGTTCAAAGGTAGCCCTTTCGAGAAAACTCTCTCCAAAACAAACCTAGCCTCTAAAAGTCTGATTAATTTTATGATAAAAGATAAACTAACAAGAGCTTAAATATGTCTCCCAAAATTATCCTCCAAACCCTACAATTAAACACAATTTCATACAAATAAACAATCAAGCCCAAATATCCAAGCCCAAATGCCGTCCGCCCATGTTCGCGTGAAAAGCCAATTGCGTGGGTTACCCTTCTTATTGCGCTGCCGCGGTTTCTTCTTCCAACCTGCGCAATTCACTTCAGTCAGGATTACTCGGGTTGCATTGCGTAGTTGCAAGTAGGCAATTTCTCTACTTGTTAGTCTTCACTTCAACTCTTCAAGCTCCTTTGTACCACCTCCTAGCTTCCTTCTACTCTTCAACCACCGCCATGATCAACTAAAACTCGTCCAACTTTTGCTCATAAACCTAAAAACCTGCAAAACCGAGCAAATAAGCGCAATGTACCCGATAATACCAAATCCTAGAAACTAAACAAAAACCAACCTAAAACTAGCTAAAACTTATATAAAACATGCATCTAAACTACTCCTATATGCAAGCTATCATGACCATACCTCCGATGTAATTCTCCTCTGATCTTGCTCTGATGGCCACCACATGCTTGAGCCATTCGTGCCCCAAATTCATAGATGGGGATCCTTGAACAACATGGTACAAAGGCACCCCACCTCTTTTCTTGTTGGCCTTGAAAGCTCCGTCTTATCCCAGATTGTACATCCTAAAATCCACAAGATGATATGAAATATAGGGTTGACGATGTCCTTGACCAGAAGTGCACGGACGTAGCCAAGAGCTTGACCCGTGATATACCTCCAAGTCTCCTACTCTCCTCCACCTTAAACTCATCGGGAGCCTTGTAACCATGGTACGTGCTAGGGAAATCAAGGAGACAATTGAATTCTGATAGGGTGAGGTTGTAGGGCTCGTTCCCAAGCCTGAATGTGATTTTGCTCGGTGACTATGGGTTGTCTGCCTTAGCTTGAGAGTGGAAATGAACTCATCAGTAAGGACGGGGTAGTGTGGTCATCGACGGTGAGAAGATTGGAAGCGCTAATGTGGGCAAAAGCTTGCCTCACGTCCCTATAGATGCCAAGTTGTTGAGCATGAGGCTTGGAAAACCACCTTGTCTTGTGAGGTTTGCCTATCACAGTGTTGAACAAATTCTCCTCACTATCATCGTAGAGCTCAACATCAACCGGTGGTGGAGGACTAGGCTTCCTGGCCCTCTTGTTGGATTTCTTGTTGGCTCTGCTTGAATTGGCCATTTGGTCCTGCATATTCAAAAATTCACAAGATAATTCTCCACACAAAACAAAAGAACCAAATAACCCCATACTTGAATTGAAAACATATGCGAAAATCATTCAAAACCTTATAATTACATGCTACATAAGTAGGAGAACAAAGCTATCATATATAATCAATCAAAATTGAATAAATCAAGCATGAATGAACCAACTTACATCCTAGAAATTCATCTAAATGCAAGAAAAAAAATAAGTATCAAGTATTCTGCAAGGGTCGGTACCGAACCCTGGGGGTCGGTATCGAGGCCATGTCTTGTTTGATTTTTCTGGGCAAGGAACAAGGGTCGGTACTGACCCTGTGGGGGTCGATATCGATCCTGCAACATCCCAAAAAATAGGTCTGAGTCGAGGTTTTTGACTTTGAACCATCAAACATTCAACAATTGCATAATTCTCACAAGTTTCCAACAACAATTCAAGGTAAATCAAGCACCACAAACCCCGTACTTAATCAAAAATCATCCCAAAATATGCCAAAACAGCCAAAACATGGTGTAGATCTAGAAAACTCAAGAACAAGCAAATTGATGCTCATAAATTGAAATTAATTCAATCCTAAACATGAAAAGACATTGTTCATCAATATACAACACCACATTTGAAGCAAAGAGGCAAGAATTTTATGCACAAAAATTTTCAACCTAGATCTAGATCTAGATATGCAAATCAACCAAAAATCACCATATAAGCTCTAGAAATTCAAAATAAAGGATTAAGGTTGAGAAAACATACCGGATCCGAGATATAGAAAGAAAATAAGAGAAATTGGGATTGGTAACGAGAGTGTTTGGTTCGGTATCGAACAAGGAAATTTTGCTCGGTACCGGGGTGTGGGATCTCTATTTTTCTAGTTTGTGGACTAGTGCGGCGACAACGACTTCAGTAGGTGCAACAACGGTGACAGATAGGCGGTGCGTCAGTGGTGGAGCAAGAGATGAGCGGTGCACCGACGAGAGAAGGTAAGGGAAAAGTGAAGGCTCGGTCGAAGGGAGAGAGTTGTGATGAATGAAGGTTTGGAATAAAAGAAAGAAGGGTATTAGGAGAACATACCTGGGTCGGTTTTAGATTTTTGGCCTTTGTTGAAGGGGTCGGTATCGACCTTGTGGGGGTCGGTATCGACCCACCTACAACTTTCAACGAATCTTTGTTTTTTCTCAATTTTGGCCCCTTTTTTCCTGTATCACTTATTCAAGCATTCCATTCCGAAAATCTAAAACGTAATCTAGAAACAAGTCAAAAGAAAGCTAGCAAAAAGATTTAATAAAAACAAACTAAAATCGGGCTGCCTCCCATAAGCACTATTTTTAACGTCGTAAGCTTGACGAACATACCTTGGCTAATTGGAGGAGGTTAGGGCCCAAGTGGCTCTGATTTCCTCATCCGGGTCAGCTTGCTCATAGTATTTCTTCAATCGGTGCCCATTGACCTTGAAGATGGCTCCATTGTTGTCTACTAGATCCACCACTCCATGGGGATATATGTGATGGACCACAAATGGCCCACTCCATCATTATCTCAGTTTCCCTAGAAACAAACACAGTCTAGCGTTAAAGAGGAGTACCTTGTCGCCGACTTCATAGGTTTTTAGTACTAAGTTCTTGTCATGCCACTTCTTGGTACGCTCCTTGTAGATTTCAACGTTCTTATACACCCGTGGCCTCAATTTGATAGCTCGCATATAGGAGTAGTTTAGATGCATGTTTTATATATGTTTTGGTTAGGTTTTGGTTAGTTTTTAGGTAGTTTTTAGGTTTTTGTGTTGTCGGGTGTTATGCGCTGGTTTGCTCGGTTTTACAGGTTTTTAGGTTCAGGAGCAATAACGGGGCGAGTGGAGATGGAACATGGTGGTGATGGACGAGATGGACGAGGCTAAGGAAGCTAGGATGCACTAGGATGAAGAGCCAAGGCAAGGAAGATCAAGACAAGAAGTCAAGAAATTGCTCGGGATCCTCCCCGCGCAATCTGCCCGAGCAATGCCATCTGAGAAGCAATTGCGCAGGGAGGAGATTGCGCGGCCGCGCAATCTCCTCCCTGCGCAATTGCTTCTCAGATGGCATTGCTCGGGCAGATTGCGCGGTGAGGATCCCGAGCAATTTCTTGACTTCTTGGCTTGATCTTCCTTGCCTTGGCTCTTCATCCTAGTGCATCCTAGCTTCCTTAGCCTCGTCCATCTCGTCCATCACCACCATGTTCCATCTGCACTCGCCCCGCTGTTGCTCCTGAACCTAAAAACCTGTAAAACCGAGCAAACCAGCGCATAACACCCGACAACACAAAAACCTAAAAACTACCTAAAAACTAACCAAAACCTAACCAAAACATATATAAAACATGCATCTAAACTACTCCTATATGCGAGCTATCAAATTCCCCCATGCTTAACCCTTGCTTGTCCTCAAGCAAGACATAAATCCAATCACACCATAGAAATGCAATCTTACATCCATCTCAAGTCAAATAAACATTTCTCATGTAATTAAAAACTCAACCAAGACTTCTCAGCATGCATTATGACTAGCAAAAAGTAAAGACCATTCATTCATTCTAGACCTCACCAAGGAAATTGTGTTTTGCACTCAACACTCAAGTGTATAAAGGGTATGTGTTTCACTCAAAATCAACCATGAAAACTAGACTACCATATGCTTGCATCAGAGTTCTAAATCTCCACCGCTGGGGATCAAATACATAACAAAAATCATGAGGTCTTTTTCCGGCTTGTAATGGGGCCAAGGTAAAGAGAAATTTGGAAGGGATAACATTTGGCCTGTGGTGCTAAATCCGGGATAAAGAACTAATCCTATACCCAATTCAACACTTTCTTCTCAACTTCCTCCAAACTTCTTTCTACCAACTTCATTACATTTACATTAAAGCACTTTGCTTCTCTTTTTTTTTCTGTTTGTTTTTGCCTCTTTCCAACTCTTTCTTGCTTTGCTAATGAAGACTAATAACATTTAAGCACTTTGCTTTTGCTTATTTTGCAACAAACTTCATCTTCATTTTTCAACTTTGAACACAAGAGTTTATTTCCTCTTTTTCTACCTTTTTCATTCAAATTCCCCCATACTTATACACAACTCACACAATACAACCAAAACCTAAAGTCCTAAATCCCGGATTATGGGTCAAGCTTATTCGGCTATCGATCATTTTGTGGAGCTAATAAAAATAGGCTTTAAGCTCAAAAGAAAGGGGTGTCAAAAACATGGATCTTGTACGGTAGGAAGGGAAATAATAGGCTTATGAGAAACATTGCCTCAATCACTTTAATGTCATGCATTCAATCATAAAAATCAGCCTCAAAATAGAGTATTAACGCAAGTTCTAGAGCTAGATAATCATTGTGATACACTCAAACATGTAGAGAACAATATATCATGAAAGGCCAAAAATCAAATCTCACAAGGCTAATTGTTTTGTCTAGAACTTCAGAATGAATCTAAAACTCAAGCTAAATACATGCTCCATCCTATAATCAAGTCATTTAATCAATGATCATGCTTATATCATATCAACTTCAGTAAATCATGCAAATCATGGGTTAGAACTTATACTTAACTTAGAAACACAAGAGGTATCAAACAATGGGGAAATAAGAACCTAAATGCAATATTTTTGTATTTTTTTGACTTTTTCTAATTTTTTTTTTCATTTTTAGAATTTTAATCAATGCATGCAAAAATTTTAAATATGACCTAATCTAATGCAAACTATATGCAATGCAAACAAGTAATTCCCTTCCCCCATGCTTAAAACATACTTTGTCCCCAAAGTATAGTAAGAAGAAAAGGAAAGAGAAAAACTCACAGAACCTAGTTGTCCGGGTAATAAGGCGGAAAATCCTGTGGTGGTGGTGGCTGGTACTCCGGATGAACCTCTGACTGCGGTGAATAGTATGGTGGAATCTGCTGAGTTGGTGGTGGCTGATATGGTGGGAACCGAGGATACAGCGGATCTGGAAAAGCGTACTGCGGATAAGACTGATGAGGAGGATAGCCCGCTGAACTCCAGCCATCCAATCTAGTGTTGAGCAGTCTGAACTGCTCATCATGGCGGGCCTGAAAAGCAGCAAGTTGCTGATCCTGATGAGTCTGATATGATGTGAACCTCTGATCCACATAACCACGCATGTCCTGAAAACCCTGATCGATGTGAGATGTCATACTGTTGTAGCGCTGCGTGTTCTCCAACTGCATCTGTCTCATCATCTCCAGCATCTGATTGTACTGTGTATCACCTCCAACTGGTATAGATGGGTCAAAGTGTTGCTGTTGGGTATCCTCCTCAAACTCATCCTCCTCCTCTGTGTCTTCAGCCTCAGCGGACTCTTCCTCTTCCTCTTCTTCTTCTTCTTCCTCCTCAGCCATAGTGAAATCCTCATCCATTTCCTCTTCTTCGGACTCCTCAACAATAATTGGGGCCTTATTTTTACCCCTAACTGGGCCCCTGACGTCGGTAACACTCAAATCCCCATCCCGAACATCAATGAACCAGTTAGCTGGGTTGTCTCCAATCCTCACTCGGCTCTCATCGGAAAGCTTCATTACTCGCCCAGAATCCCCAATCGCCTAGTAATAAGAGTTCTTGTGAATGAAGAGTGCTCCCATCTTCTTCAGCATCGTAAAATCAATAGGTACAGGTGGAATGTCAACCTGTAACCTACTCACATCAACTCCAAAGTGTTTAGCCAGATGGGTCACAATCCCACCAATACAGATAGCTCCTCCACCCTTGTTTCCCACATGGTACATGTGGTTCATAAGCATAGATCCCATGTTCATCTTCTTCTTTTTCAGACAGGCTGCCAGTATAGCTACATCTTTCTTAGGACAGTTGTTTCCCCCATCACCTCGCGCATTCATGGTGCTACCAATGAATCTCTGGAATACTTTAATGCCGGGGTGATGCTTTTTCTATAGAAGGCTCATATTTAGCTTTCCCTGTAATTTGCCTCCAGAAATGATGATCAGCCCATGTTGCCCCTGTCTCAGTAAACACCATATCCTTAGTAGAAGGGAAATTGAAGAAACCGAACACTCTGTTGACTTCTTTCAAAGTAAGCTTCCTACTAACTCCTCCTAACCAGAATTTAATCTTCCCCTCTCCCCTGAAATCAATAGACAGGGTACTCAAAAACTCCAAAGTTAACCCCTTGAATGTGGGTTCACACAGCTTCAAGAATTCTCCCATGTACAAGTATGCTCCAATATCATTCAGCAAATGAGCTATCCCGATCGCATTCATCAACTCCCAGTATATGAACCTGGTTGCTTTCCATTCTCTATCTTTCAAGAGCTCAAACCGGATCACATGTTCATTCTTCGCCAGACTGATCCCAAAAGTTTCTTGGGTATTTTCTCCCACCACAGCAGGGGGAGCATAAGCGGCTCAGGATGATGATGCAGTATCTCTTCTACTTCTTTTCGGAGCCATTTATACCAAAAGTTTACAGAAACCTGCACAACACCACAAACGGAGCAAGCAAACACAATTTTTGTTGTCCCGGCAAGGACAACCACAACAATATTTCACAAATAATCGCTCAAACGCTCACTTCCCCCACTACCTAGAACAATTTAATCAAATTTTAATCAAATTATGGGTGGATTTCGGATTTATGCAAAAAGCTTAAATAAAACACGAACCTATGCTAGAATCATGCAATAAACAAACTTTTGTGAAGAACTTAAGCCTAAATCCGAGCCTAAAGGGGTCAAAATCGGGTTTTTCTAGTGAAACCTAGATCTAGATTTAACTAAGTAAAAACCGAAATTGAATGGGGATTTGAGACACTTACTTGAATCCTTGTTGATGTTGATGTTGTTGGCTTGATTTTTGGTTGAAATCCCGCTTGGAATGGCTTGAGAAAAGCTTGAAACCTTGCCTTCAATGGAGGAGGGGGAGAGGTTGAAGAAGGAGAGGCGTATGAATGGGTATGGAAAGAAAGAGGGCTCGATTTTAATAAAAATTGGGTTCCGAAAAAATTGCCAATTGCGCGGGTTGGCACACAATTGCGCGGCCGCGCAATGACGAAGCCGCGCAATTGCCTCCCAGTTGGGATTGCGCGGCTTTGGGCCTCAGGATTGCGCGGCCGCGCTTTTAGCAGACCAAGCCGCGCAATCTCGACTGAGACTGCATTGCTCGGCTTGGCTACAGATTGCTTGGCCATGCAATTTCTGTCCCTCTTCCAAGTATTTCTGTACTTCATGGCTTACCAAGTTTTCCTAAAATTTGAGGATTATTTCTACCTAAACTAACTAATAAAAACAAAAGTTGTAAAACAGAAAGCAAAAATCAAAACAAAACTATCCTAAAACATGGGTTGCCTCCCAAGAAGCGCTTGTTTAACGTCTTTAGCTTGACGTAAAAAGGATATTAAGGATCTTTTTCCGGCTCTTGTAGAGCCATTTCTTCTATGATGGCGTTGTTGAATCCTTCAAAGTATGGTTTCAGTCTTTGACCATTAACTTTAGACAAGTAGTACTGTCATAAATGTCCACGACACCGTGTGGATAGACACGAGCGACCACATAAGGACCCATCCATCGGGATCTCAGCTTTCCCGGGAATAGCTTCAGGCGGGAATGAAATAAGAGGACTTTGTCACCCACTTTGAAACTTTTTCTCCAAACATGCTTGTCATGCCAGGCTTTTGTCTTTTCTTTATAGATTGATGCATTATCATAAGACTCAAGCCTAATCTCTTCCAATTCTTGGAGTTGAAGTTTTCTGAATTCGCCCACCTCATTTGACTGCATGTTACACTTCTTTACCGCCCAATATGCCTTGTGTTGAATTTCCACTGGTAGGTGACATGCTTTCCCAAACACCAAACGGAATGGTGACATCCCAATTGGCGTTTATAAGCAGTCCTGTACGCCCATAGTGCATCATCCAACCTAACACTCCAGTCCTTTCTGTTGGGTGCCACAGTTTTCTCTAGAATAGACTTGATTTCTCTGTTGGACCCCTCGGCTTGGCCGTTCGTCTGAGGATGCTATGCTGTAGAAACCCTGTGTGTAAAATGATATTTTTTTAACAATGCACTCACCATCTTGTTACAGAAGTGGGATCCCTTGTCACTAATTAAAGCTCTAGGGACTCCAAATCTGTTAAAGATGTTGGTCTTCATGAAATCTGTCACCACTTTAGAGTCGTCAGTCATGGTGGCCTTCGCTTCCACCCATTTGGAAACGTAGTCCACTGCAAGTAAGATATAATAGTTCCCAAAAGAGTTGGGAAATGGACCCATAAAGTCAATGCCCCAAACATCAAAAATTTCACAGAAAATCATAGGAGTTTGAGGCATCTCATTCTTTTGGGACATATTCCCAACCCTTTGACATCGGTCACAGGATTTACAAAAACCATGAGCATCCCTAAAAATGCTTGGCCAGTAAAATCCTGCATCCAATACCTTCCTAGCAGTTTTGTTAGAACTAAAGTGGCCCCCACATGCATAATTATGACAGAAAGTTAAGATAGAAGTTACCTCATTATCCGGGATACATCGTCGGATTACTTGATCAGCGCAGTGTTTCCACAAATATGGATCATCCCAGATGTAGTATCTTGCTTCACTTCTTAACTTATCCTTCTGAGCTTTTGTAAAAGTTGGTGGGAATTCACCTGTAACCAGAAAATTAACCAAGTGTGCATACCAAGGTTTTACAACCTTAATAGCAAATAAAGTATCGTCTGGAAATTCCTCCTGAATGGGTGAACTCGCTGGCCTCCTCTGTTCTTCCATCACTAGACGACTCAAATGATCAGCAACCACATTCTCAGCCCCCTTTTTGTCTTTTATCTCAATGTTGAACTCAATCAACAATAAGATCCACCTGATTAACCTTGGCTTGGCCTCCTTTTTTGTTAACAGATAGCGGAGCGCTGCATGATTTGTATAAACAATCACTCTTGTTCCCAGCAAGTAAGAGCGAAATTTCTCCAAAGCAAACACAACTGCTAGGAGTTCCTTTTCTGTGGTGTAGTAGTTCCTTTGAGCCTCATTTAATGTCATAGAGGCGTAGTGAATCACATGAGATGCCCTGCTCTTTTTCTGTCCCAAAATAGCCCCCACTGCATAATCACTGGCATCACACATGATCTCAAAAGGGAGAGACCAATCTGGGGCTTGAATAATGGGAGTTGTAGTGAGGCGGAGTCTTAGCTCATCAAACGCTGTCTTACATGCATCACCAAACTCAAATTCTGCTTCCTTCTTCAACAACTCACATAAGGGGGAGGCAATTTTGGAGAAGTCTTTGATAAACCTGCGGTAAAATCCTGCATGGCCTAAAAAAGAACGAACTTCACGCACATTAGTAGGATAAGGCAAAGATTGAATTACTTCAACCTTAGCCTTATCGACCTCAATTCCCCTAGAAGACACTACATGGCCTAATACTATACCCTGTTCTACCATAAAATGACATTTTTCAGAGTTGAGAACAAGATTAGTATCTTCACATCTTTTAAGCACTAGTGTCAAATGAGTTAAGCATGAATCAAAATCATCCCCATGGACTGTAAAATCATCCATAAATACCTCAATAAATTTTTCTATGTACTCAGAAAAGATACTAACCATACACCGTTGGAATGTAGCTGGGGCATTGCACAGTCCAAAAGGCATCCTTCGGTATGCAAAGGTGCCAAAAGGACAAGTGAATGTTGTCTTTTCCTGATCCTCTGGTGCTATGGCTACCTGAAAATATCCAGAATATCCATCCAAGAAACAATAGAATGAACGACCAGCAAGTCGTTCCAACATCTGGTCAATAAAAGGTAATGGGAAATGATCCTTCCGGGTTACCGCATTCAGCTTGCGATAATCAATACACACCCGCCACCTGGTCTGGACTCTGGTGGGAATGAGATCACCCTTGTGATTCTCAACCACTGTGATACCACCCTTTTTAGGGACAACCTGAGTTGGGCTGACCCATTTGCTATCAGAAATAGGAAAGATCATACCTGCTTGAAGGAGCTTCAACACCTCCTTCTTTACCACCTCCATCATCGGGGGATTCAGTCTTCTTTGGGGCTGTCTAGACGGTGTAGCTTCATCTTCTAATAAAATCCGATGCATACATGTGGAGGGACTGATCCCTTTAATGTCTGCAATGGTCCATCCTATGGCCGTCTTGTGCTCCCTCAGAATTGCCACTAATCTTCCTTCTTGCTCAATGCTAAGCTTGTTGGATATAATTACTGGCAAAGTGTCCCCTTCACCCAAGAAAGCATACTTGAGATGATCTGGAAGTTTCTTCAATTCTACCACTGGTGCCTACACAATAGATGGCAAAAGCTTCTCGCTTGGCGAGGTTAGTGGTACGGGCTTTGAGCCCGGTGGCATAAGCGGACGCTCAAAGTGAGCATTCAACTCTGCCACCACTTCCTGCAGGTCAGTCTTTAAATCCAAGTCCGAAGTTTCATTCATAATAGCATTTTCCAAGGTGGATTTTAAAGCTTCTGATTCATGTATATTGAAGAATTCTTGAGTAAGTGGCTCTACTACATCAACTAAGCATAGTGAGGAATCTTCAGGAGGGTATTTCATTGCATCATAAATATTATACTCTACCCTTTCCCCATCGAATTCCTAGTAAGAGAACCACTACAGACATCAATCTTAGTTTTAGCTATTTTCAGAAAAGGTCTACCTAACAAAATAGGTGCAACATGCTTATCATGGTCCATATCTAAGACATAGAAATCAGCAGGAAATATCAGATTATCAACCATTACAAGCACATCTTCAACTATTCCTTTAGGATAAGCATTTGACCTATCAGCTAACTGTATCACAACACCAGTTTCTTGTAGAGGACCCAATTCAAGCATTTTGTACACAGAGTAAGGTAAAACATTAATTGAAGCACCTAGATCTAGCATGGCTTTATCAATTTTTGTCTCACCAATAATGCAGGGAATAGTGAACATGCTAGGGTCACCACATTTCTAAGGCATACGCCTTTGAAACACAGCAGACACATGTTTACTTACAGAGATTTTCTGTTTCCCTTTTAGCTTTTGAGTTCTTTTTATGGTGCACAATTATTTCAAAAACTTAGCATATCTAGGAATGCTTTTAATCAGTTTAAGTAAAGGAATGTTTACCTCACACTTGCTGAACGTCTCGAACAATTCCTTGTCGTTCTCCAGCTTTCGGGTCTCTTTTAATGCCTCTGGGAAGGGTGGAACTGGTGCATAAGACTTCAGAGGGGTTTCTGACGAATCAACATTGACGTCCAGATTGCTCGGGATCGCCTCAGATTGCGCGGCCGTGCTTTCTGCAGCCAAACCGCGCAATCTTGATTGAGACTGCATTGCGCGGCTTGGCGATTGCGCGGCCGCGCTTTCAACCGCCTCGTCCCCGCGCAATTCCAACTGGGAATCAATTGCGTGGGGTGTCAATTGCTCGGCCGCGCTTTCAGCAGCCTGGCCGAGCACTTCACCCCCGAACGAGTTACTTGGAATCTCATCCGTCAGCTTGATATTTTCTTCTGTTATACCCCTTCTGATTGGTATGTGGCCGTCCCTGGGCTCTACTTGAAGTTCTCGTCCACTCCTCAGAGTAATAGCATTGACATTCTGTTTCGGATTGAGCTCAGTCTGAGATGGCAACTTACTTGAATCTCTAGCTTCCAGTTTGCCTACAACATTGGCAATTTGACTAACTTGAGTCTCTAGATTGTGGATGCTAGACTTGGTCTCCTGTTGGAATTGGCTCATTGAGCCTTGCATTGTAGTCACAGTCTGTGCAAGAGTCCGAATCATATCTTCAGTAGACATAGCATTCTGATTGCCCCCTGAGGACGGGGTTGAAAAGGTGGCTTATATGGAGCTTGGCCACCTTGCTGATTGAATTGCTGATTGTTTGAATTTTCGTACCTCAGATTAGGATGATCCCTCCATCCTGGATTATTGTGTTGGAGAAGGGATCATACCTCGGCCTAGGTTGTCCATATCCTCCCACTGCATTCACCTCAGCGTTTTGATCTTGAAGTGTAGGGCAAGCGTCAGAAGGATGCATGTTATCAAAGCAGATTTCACAAGATTTCACCTGTTGTCGACCACCTTGCTGCAACAGTTGCTTCATCATCATTTTCAATTCAGTGACTTCATCTTGAATTTTTGTATTACCCACCACTGAATTTGCAGCTCTCGAGTTAGTCTCTTTTCTGAACTGTGTTGTGCCCTCAGACAGTTGTGTAAACAGGTCAAACGCAGCAGAAGGAGTTTTATTGAGAATGTGACCATGGCAAGCTGCATTGACCATTTTTCTCTCATCATCCAAGAGGCCATTAAAAAGATATAGAATCAGGTCTTGATCAGTGTAGCCATGGAAAGGACAGCTGGCTACCAACCTCTTGAACCTCTCATAATACTCGTACAAGGACTCCTCTAGCTCTTGCAAGTCCATGAACCTTTTTGCTAAGGCCTTGTCGAGATCCATGTTGAGCTCCTTGAGAGCCCATTATGCTTTATGCTCTAACTTGACTGGCAAATGGCACGCCTTGTCATAAACTAGGTTGTAACGAGTAGTGCGTAGGGGTTTCTTGTACGCTGTAATGTATGCCCATAAAGCGTCATCAAGCTTGGATGACCAATCCTTCCTAGAGCGGGAGACCTTCTTCTCCAAGATGCTCTTAATATGCCGATTTGAATTCTCCACTTGGCGTCTAGTTTGGGGATGGTAGGGTGTTTCCACCCTATGTGACACCCCATACTTGACCAAAAGAGCTTCAAAGCTCCTCTCTATGAAATGGAATCCACCATCCGTAATGAGAACTCATGGCACTCCAAACCTGGAAAAGATGTTAGTTTTCAAATAAATTTTGCCACAGTCTTAGCATCATTATTCCTTGTAACGATGACTTCCACCCACTTAGAGACATAGTCGACTGCCGTTAGGATGTACTTGTAGGGACCCAATGAGGGGAATAGTCCCATGAAGTCTATGCCCCAAACGTCGAAAAGCTTGACGTCTAGGATCCAAGTGAGCAGGTTCTCATGTCTCCAAGTGATGTTCATGGAGCGTTGGCATTCATCACAAGACGTCATGAATTCCTATACGTCTTTGAAAACTGTTGTCCAATTGAGACCACTTTGAAGAATCTTCGTTGTATTCTTCAACCCTTTTGCATGGCCACCTGTAGGGAGTGTGTGACAATGACGGATCACACTCTCTCTCTCCTCCTCTGGTACACAATGTCAAAAAAAATGATCACTCCCTTGCTTGAACAAGTAAGGATCATCCCAGTAGTATTGCTTGACGTCATGAAAGAACTTCCTCTTCTTTTGTGGGGTTAAGCCCTTGGGAATCACGCCTCCTACCATGTAGTTAGCAAAATCCGCAAACCAAGGGTTTTTTTGACCCTCTAATATCATAGATAGAATAGAAAGAAGAAAAAGAAGAAGATAAGGAAAGATGTGAATTGGAAGAAATTGAATTCTGTTGAGAAAACATACCTGAATGGGTCGTTACCGGACCGGGTAGGGTCGTTATCGACCCTGTTGATTTAGTGATCACCTCAGTAACGATCTCCTCTGCCTCGATAACAGTCTCCTCTACCATGGCAACGGGCTGGACTGCCTTAGTATTGGGCTCTTCTACTTCGGTACCGGTGTTTCCAACGAGCTTCAGTCTCAGAAAGGGTCGATAACGACCCATGTAGGGTCGGTAGGTCCCTCGATAATGCATTGTGCTCCCACGTTCAACATGAGGTGCTCGTCTGGCCTAGAGTCATTGATTGGAACGGCGTTGCTGGACTCCATGATGTTTTCTACTGGCAATCTGGATAAGTGATCGGCTACTAAGTTTTCGGCTGCCTTCTTGTTTCTGATTTCATGGTCGAATTCCTGTAACAGGAGCATCCAATGAAGTAGCCTAGGTTTGGCATCCTTCTTAGCCATTAAGTACCTAATGGCCTCATGGTCAGCATAAATAATCACTTTAGAACCATCCAGATAGGAACAGAATTTTTCAAAGGCAAATACCACAACAAGGAATACCTTTTCTGTTGTGATATACTTACTATGCGCCTCATCAAGTGTCTTACTTGCATAATAGATGGCATGGAGCTTTTTATCCTTTGTTTGCCCTAATTTTGTGCCAACAACATAGTCGTTGGCATCACACATGATCTCGACGAGAAGTGTCCAATCTGGGGACTGCATCATAGGAGCGGAAACAAGGGCTTCTCTTAACCTGTGAAAAGCTTCAAGACATTCTGGAGACAGCTCAAACACTACATCTTTCATTAGTAGGTTAGTCAATGGTTTAGCTATCTTAGAAAAATCTTGAATAAAACGTCTGTAGAAGCCAGCATGTCCTTGCAAACTCCTAACGTCTTTTATAGTACAAGGGGGAGGTAGTTTTTCAATAAGCTCAATCTTGGCTTTGTCTACCTCTATCCCTCTCTTAGAGACGAGGATGTCCTAGTACAATCCCTTCATGGACCATAAAATGGCACTTTTCCCAGTTTAAAACAAGATTGGTTTCTTCACATCTTTTAAGAACACGTGTCAGATTAGAAAGACATGCATCAAATGAAGAACCATAAATAGAGAAATCATCCATAAAAACCTCTACTATATCCTCTATCATGTCATAGAAGATAGCCATCATGCATCGTTGAAAAGTTGCAGAAAGTCCCATAGGGACAAGTAAAGGTTGTTTTTTTTTGATCATCAAGATGAATGGGAATCTGCCAGAAACCGCTATAGCCATCTAAATAACAAAAATAATCATGTTGGGCTAAGCGTTCTAAAACTTGATCAATAAAAGGAAGTGGAAAATGATCTTTTCGAGTAGCACTGTTCAATCTTCCTATAATTAATACACATCCTCCAACTAGTTGTGGTCTTAGTGGGGATCAATTCACCCTTTTCATTTTCAATAATTGTCATACCCCCCCTTTTAAGGACCACATGGACCGGACTCACTCATTGGTTGTCCGATATAGGAAAAATAATACCTGCATCCAGTAGTTTTAAAATTTTCTTTTTGACCACATCTTTCATGTTAGGATTCAATCTACATTGATGATCTATGGTGGGTTTATGATTATCCTCCATGTAAATTCTATGTAGGCACAAGGAGGGGGATATGCCAGTTTTATCATCAAGAGAATAGCCAATGGCTTTTCTATGGGTCCTAAGCACATTAATCAATTTCTCTACTTCTTCATCATGTAATTGAGCACTGATGAAAACAGGCAAAGAAGTGTTAGGACCAAGAAATTCATACCTGAAGGAGTCTGGAAGTGGCTTGAGCATTGGAGTAGGCTCAGCCGAGATAAGAATAGGCTTTTCATGTTATGTCTTCAAGACCTCCTCAAGGTAATCACACGCTAGAAGCTCTTCGTCATCTGCCAGAAGGGTCAGTACCGACCTAGAGGGGGTTGGTAATGAACCTGCAGAGTTCGATATCGGTTCAGCAAACACCATATGTTCCTCGGTTCCTGCCTTAAGGTTTGGTACCGAACCATGGGGGGTCAGTAATGATGCAACATGATCACATTCCACCCATATTCTGCTCGGAAATGCCTCAAAAGCCAACAATATCTCGATCGGGTCCCCACATTTAATGTAGTCGGTGTGGCTGTAAAGCATTTTGACCTAAGTTGTGTTGGTCTCCTTCATGGTGGGGTTAAAGAGGAACTCCACCACCTCATCCCCGATCTCAAAAGATAGGAGGCCCTTCCTAACATTGATTATGGCTCTTATTGTGGCTTAGAATGTCCTACCAAGAATGATATACACCACCAGATCTTCGGGCATTTCCATCACGATAAAATCATTTGGAAGAAAAAACTTCCCTACTTGCACTAGGAAATCATCAACCACCCCTGTAGGCTTGACATAGGATCCATCTGCCATGTATAGCTTCATGTTGACAAGCTCCAACGGTCCCATATTGGTTGTGGACCAAATAGAGAGTGGTAGAAGGCTTGTGCTGGCACCTAAGTCACACAAAGCTTTGAAACAATAAGCTCCAATTCCCATTGTAATAGCGAACTTACCTTGGTCGCCTAGATTTTTGGGGAGGTCTAAGGATTGGACCTCATCTGTCAGCTCGGATATAGACATCTTCCTGCTCAAGATTTCTTTCAAGAATTTTGTGTAAGCCGGCATTTTGCTTAGGGCCTCAGCAAATGGAATGGAAATATTTAAGCCCTGAAGAACCTTAACAAAACGCCTAAACTTCCCTTTTATAGAGTCCTTGGACTTCTTAGAGGGGAAGGGAAGAGTCTTTGTCGAACTCGGAACTAACATGGGCTCGAGTTGTGGCATTACCGAATCGACAATGGGGTCGGTCGGTGCAGGAGAAAGGTTGCAACCGACCCTAGGGGTCGTACTGACCTCGTTATTGAGAGAAGGGGTCGGTTTCGAAGACTTTCCCGGGTTGGTAGGGTCATTATCGACCCTAGGGGGGTCGATAATAATGTCAAGTAGGGCTTCGTCTTCACCGTTGTGCTCGTTTTCCTTTGCCTCAGCATGATCCGACAACTTCTTTCCGCTCCTAAGGTTTATGGCTGTAATTTTTCCTCTAGGGTTTTCTTCGGGACGGCCTGGAAGTTGCCCTTGAGGTCGGGGAATTTGTGCAGCAAGTTGGCCCAATTGGGAATTAACACTCTTCTTCCATGTCTCTAGCTCTCTCAATTGTGCATGTATACCTTTCATCTGATTATTGAGGTCGGCATGCAATCTATTGATTCCGTTGTGGATGCATTACACTCAAGATGAAGGCTCTTGATAACCTGGAGGCCTATAAGGTGCAGGTTTTCTCTCTTGTGGCGGAGGTGCATGGCCTTGACCTTGATTGTAACTTCCTCAAGCGGGATAGTTGTTGTTCCTGTCATAGTTGTTAGGCGGATTTCTGTATTGACCTCTCATGTAATTAGCATCAGCATAGGTCTCAGCAGCTCTAACCTGCTCAATGTTAGTGTAAGCAGATGTACTATGGGAATGAGAGCCACACTTTAGACAATGTTGAGAAGTTTTTAGAAAACTTACCAGTTTCTTCAGTGTATTGATCTCGGCTTGCATAAACTAGGCTTTGACATCTGGATCAACATCAGTGTCTGGATCGTAGAGCCTCTTTTGAGGTTCGGGCGTCTATTGTGTCCCATACATGGCAACATAATTGGTGAGTTTGTCCAGCAGCTCCCATGCCTCATCGGGATCATCTCAATGAAGTCGCAAGCAGTATGTAGATTGATGTGGTTTTACGTTTCACCATTGATCCCTTGGAAGAAGATCTATGGAGCACATATTGTGGTTGCCCATGAGTAGGGCATTGTCGAAGCATCTCCTTGAATCTCTCCTAAGTCTCCACAAAGGTCTTATTAGGCAACTGGTGGTAGGAGGTGATGCGTTTCCTTAGCTCTGTAGTTTTGGCAGGTGGGAAGAACTTTGTCATGAATAAGTCATGCAAAGCCCACCACGAACTAACGACCTAGAAGGTATGCTCTCTAACCAACTCAAGGCCTTTCTTGTAAGGGACCACTTGAAAGCTTTCAATTGAACATATTCTAAAGAGACACAGTCATCATCAATAATGTCACATAAATCAGTAAAATTTCTAATATGTTCCATTGGGTGCACAATGGGTTTCGCTTCAAACTGAGTCCTTTTAATCAAGGATATAAATTGAGATTTGATCTCAAAGGCTTTCTCTATTTTTGGGAGAACAATTGTTGTTTCTGGCACGCTCAGTTCCGTGTGCATGTACTGTTTGGCATTCTTGGGAATGACATTCAAATGTTCCTGTAATAGAGTACGTTGTTCCCGTTCATGATCTCTAGCAGCTTTAGGGTTGTCCAACGGGTCGACCGGACCCGACCCGTAACCTGTTTTACGGGTTACGGGTTGACTCATAAAAAAAATAAAGTCGACCCGTGACCCGATCTGTAACCCATAAAATGGGTTACGGGTTTACGGGTGATGTTCGCATTTCTAGTATAGTTTTTAGTAGGTTTTCTTTGCTTATTAGGTTTAGTTTTGTTAAGTTTAGGTTTAGTTTTGTTAAGTTTAGGTTTAGTTTTGCGTGTTTTTAAATAGTTTTTGCATATTTCTATGAAAAGAGTGGAAGCTACGCTATTTTGTGTATTTTGTAGGTTTTAGCAAGGAAAAGAGCTATATGGAGCTGAATTTGGAGCATTACAGTGAAAGACGGAGGAATACAAGATTTAAGAAGTCAGAGCTCAAGATTACGAGAGGAAGTGTGGAAGAAAACAAAGCCCAGGCTCGTTAACGAGGCTGTGAGGGCTCGTTAACGAGGCCACGAAGGAGAAGATTTGAAGGTTGATTTTATGATTCACCGATCCTGAGCGGGAATTTATTTCCGTGTCGGTTGAGTATCTTTTTAGAATCTTTTAGGGTTATTAGAGTATGTATTTTAGGTCTTATTATCTTCTTAGATTTTGTTTCTATCTTTTAGAGTTTTATTTCTATCTTTTTAGGAAAGTTTATATCTTTTAGCCTTTTTAGTTTTTAGCTTTTTAGTATAAATACCCTTCTATCTAGCATGGAAAGGGGGGACCTTGCTTGGAGAAGTCGAATTAGAGAGGCGAAGAAGAGGAAGAACCGAGGGCGAGTCGAGTACGAGGGTCGGTGGACGAGAGTTACCGAGTTCGTTGATCGAGTTTTGGTTCGGTGTTTTGTTCTTTTTCGATTTTCTTCTTAACTTCTGTAAGACAGATTATTCTATCTTAATTTAGTAGTGATTTGTTTTTCAATGTTTTCTCATATGGAGTTTATTTGTTTAGTAATTATGATTAGTGAGTAGTCTTCTTTTCTAGCATCGGGGTTAAGCCCGACATAGTTGAGCATGTTTGATAGGTAAGATTGTGTGTTGAATGCCTTTTATCTTTTATTGAGATTGTTTGTTGTGCTTATACCGAAACGAAAGTTGAGGTAAATTGAGTTTTTAACTTGATTGAAAGAGAAAGTTAGTAACTTGAAGGTTGATATTGTTTGAATACGAAAGTTTCAAGCTTTAGATCCAAAACAAGCAATTAAGTGAATTAGGATGCGATAGTTGGTTAATTTACTTGATAGTCAACGGAAGTTGATGACTCTATCTGTTTAAAGGCATGATCTTATCTTCTTACGAGTTTATATGCTTGGCTATGTTGTGGTGTCCCTAGTCCTAGATCTTTGTTTTATTTAAATTATTTTAAGTGAATTTTCGTTGCTGAATTACTTGGCTCGGTACCGAATTTATTTAGGTCGTTATTTGAGTATTTTTATTTTCGGTGGTTCGTTAACGACCCTGACAACGTCGTTAACGAGGCTACTTGTGAGTGTTTTTGTTTGCTTTTTAATAGATTGATAAACGAACAACCTTGCTTCTTGTGGAACGATCCTGACTTCGCTGTACTCAGCGGGGTTTTGACTATAAATTTATTTGTTGTCAAGAAACCCTCTCAACAAATTGGCGTCGTTACCGGGGAAGCAACGAGTTTGTTAGTTTATCTTTGGGTTCGGGAATAGCCCAACCCCGTTTTTGTTTTTAATTTTTGTTTTCTTTGTCTATTTTTCTCAGTGTATGCCGGTAGGACGACGAAGGCTTCAGTTTGATAACACTAGTTAATACTCAGAACCCGAACGTTCCCTGCACCGTCGACTCCGAGAAAACCGAGCCATGGCCACGACAGAAGAGATGGCTCAACAGTTGGAGATCCTCCGGACTCAGATGGAGGCACTTAAAGCCGAGAAGGACGGCGCAGACGTCGAAGCTGAGCGTCAACGAGCTGACAAGGCTCGTTTACAAGAAGAACTTGATGCCTATCCAATGAATTCCAAACAATACATGCATCCGGAACTGAGGGTGCCAAAATCTCCTATTGTGCTTCCAGCGATAGAGAAACCTTTTGAGATCAAATCTTAATTTATATCCTTAATCAAACGGGCTCAGTTTGAAGGGAAACCTGCTGAGTGCCCTATGGAGCATATTAGAAACTTTCTTGATTTATATGACACCATAGCTGCTGAAGGTGTCTCACTAGAATATGTTCTGTTAAAAGCTTTTAGATGGTCTCTTACTGGAAAGGCCCTGAACTGGAGAGCCTACCTTCTAAGTCTATCAGGACTTGGAAAGCTTTGTACGATCAATTTCTTACAAAGTTCTTCCCTCCTGCTAAGACGACGGAGTTGAGGAAACGCATCACCTCCTATCACCAGTTGCCTAATGAAACATTCGTTGAAACATGGGAAAGATTCAAGGAGATGCTTAGACAGTGTCCTACTCATGGGCAAGCTTTATATGTTTTGCAAGAAATCTTTTTCTAGTGTATTAACGCAGAGACCAAGAATCGCATCAACACGCATACTGCGTGCGGTTTTATAGAGATGAACCCGATGGAGGCGTGGGAATTGTTGGATAAGCTGGCTAATTACGATGCTATGTACGGAACCCAACAAGCTGCACAAACTCAAAAACGTCTCTAAATACCTAACCGAGAAGAAGTTGACCCAGATGTTAAAAATCAATTCTTACAAGACGAGGTCAACCGTCTGAAGAAACATGTAAGTTTTCTAAAATCCTCTCAATCATGTCAAGAATGTGGTTCTTCTGCACATAGTACTTCTGCTTGCACTAACATAGAGCAAGTTAGAGCCGCTGAGACAATAGCTGAGATGAATTATATGAGAGGACCATACAGGAACCAGCCTAGTTAACATGACAGGTCGAACAACTATCAACCATGGGGCAATCAAAATACAAGTCAAAACTATGCAGTGCCCCCACCAGATAGACGACCTGCACCATATCGACCTCCAGGCCATCAGGAAACGCCATCATGGGTTCAGGAAATAAAAGAAAGCATTAACGGAGTGAACAACAAAGTTGATGAAGTTCAAGCCAAACTGAACCGACAAGATAAAAGATGGGGAGAGTTCGATATTTGGAAGAGGAGTGTTGATTCCCAACTAGGGGACCTAGCTGCACGGATTCCAAGACCACAAGGACAACTCCCGGGCCGCCCCGAGGAGAACCCGAGAGGCCAAATAGCAGCGGTACACCTCAGAAGCGGGAAGACATTACCAGAGAGAGTTCAAGATGAAGACAAGGAGGAAAAAGACGTCATCAAACGGCTCGTTAACGAGCCAGCGAGGGCAAATAACGAGCCCATATACCAGGGTGACGAGGCTCTGAGGGTGTCTAACGACCCTAACCCAGGTAAGTCTACTAATCCGAGCCTTCCTCTCAACCCCAAGGTAGTTAACGACCCCACCAGGGTCGGTAACGACCCGCCGAGGACAATAAACAACCCTAGTGTCGACCCGGTACTCTCACCTCTCGAAGCCTAACTTGGTTCCGAGAATGGTTAAATCTCTTCCATTTCCAACTACGAAATCTATGGACACTACTGAGAGTAAGTTCAAGCGTTTCGTAAAAATTCTTCAGGGCATTAATATTTCCATCCCATTCGCTGAGGCCCTAAGCGAAATGCCGGCTTACACAAAGTTTTTGAAAGATATTCTTAGCAGGAAAAGATCCATTACGGAGCTACAAGATGAAGTCAGATCAATAGCTCTACCGGAAAAGCTAGGAGATCCAGAAAGATTTGTTATAACGATCGGCATAGGCAACCACAAGTTCAAAGCTTTATGCGATCTGGGTGCCAATGCTAGTCTCGTTCCTCTCTCAATCTGGTCTAAAGCCAATATGGGACCACTAGATCCGGTAGACATGAATTTGGACATGGCAGATGGGTCATGTGCCAAGGCCACAGGAGTGGTGGACGACTATCCTATTTAAGTCGGAATATTCTTCATACCAAATGATTTTATCATCCTTGATATGCTTGAGGACCCTCATGTCCCTATAATTCTCGGTCGACCATTTTTAGCCACAGCAGGTGCAAGAGTTGATGTGCGGAGAGGACTCCTCACTTTTGATATCTGAGAAGAACGGGTGGAATTCAACTTGGATCAAAAAGCCAACAACCCAGTTGGAGTCGCACAAATCGAGTTGACTCAACCAGAACTCGACACAACCGTCACTACCGAGTCTCATTGGCCAATCACCAAGTCCCACGTGCAAGAGTGCAACCAAGGTAAGTACTCAAATTATGAATCGGCTAAAAAGGAGCAGGATTGTTCCTTATCTTTTGTTCCTACACCACGCCCTATTATATGTACTACAGAAAAGTACAAACCACCTTGGTTCCCGGACTTCACTTACCATCATGTAGGAATATCGGGTGTGCTGATGGAAGAAAAAGGTTCGAATTTAGCAACTCAAGCACACAGAGGCTGCAAGGCTAAGTATGGGGTACCTCAAGACCCCAACATGGCTACACATGAACCACCGTGAGCAAAAAAAGAGCTCGTCGGGCTAACGACGTTAAAAATAGCGCTTACGGGAGGCAACCCGCTTTTAGAATAGATTTAGTTTTTCTTTTTCTTTTTAGATTATTTTTCTTAGCTTTTTTTTTCTTTTTAAGTATTAGTTAAGATAGAAATTAGTATTTTTGAGCTAACAAGATTTCAGGAGAAGGGATCGAAAAAAAATCACTCCAAGAGGCTACGGCAGCTCGTTAACGACCCACCCAGGGTCGTTAACGACCCGGTTCGACGAACCGACTCGTCAAAAACGGGGCAGGTAAGTTTTTTTTAACCTAATCTATCTTTAACTACCCTAGCCGCCACCCTCTATCCCTCCCTATCCCTTCCCTCTCCTATAAAAACCCTTTTACCCCTTCCAAAAATCTACCACCACACTCTCTCAATTCCAAGCTTCTCAAAAACCCAACCAAAAAGCTCGAAATCCCCCTCCCACCGTTCGGAATCTCACACCAACTACCACCGAAAGACCATCGTTACCGAAGCCCGGAAACCTTACCCTCCACCGACGAGGATCCAAGCTTCGATAACCTTCACCGAGCTCGTCACCCACCCAATTTCCAATCCCTTATTCTTCAAATTTCTCGGTTTTCCGGTATGATTTCTAAACCCTAACTCGAAATTGCATGATTTATGGTTTTTAGGGTAGAAATTTCATGTCTAGAATTGAGTTCATATAAAGGATCGATGTTCATGATTGGATTTTGCCCTTGAAAGTTTGATTTTGCTTTATACTTCTAGGTCTAGAGAAGGATATTCATTTTAGAAGATCCATTATGATTGATTGTGAAAAAGCATGAATATTTCTTGTTGTACTCTCAAGCTTTAGACTTTGCATGTCAAAATCTCGGGTAATTCTAGCATGATCGGGATGGGTAATCGAGCAAGTATGGGGTGCTTATATCCGATCGTGGGATTGGTGGAGAAATATAGAAGATTGCATGCTTGCTTTAAGCCTTAATTAAAGGTAGATTAAAATCGGAAATTCTGCGATTTGGCTCTCGGCGGCTCGTTAACGACCCACCCAGGTTCGTTAACGACCCTGCAATGCTTCAAAGATCAATACCGAGTCCAGAATCGTAAACGACCCAATTGGGTAGTTAACGAATAATTCCGAGGTTAATTCAAAAACCAAGTATGGGGTCTCTTGCCTACCTATTTTGAGTAGATTTTATCTTGGAAAAGTTTTGATTATTTTGTAGGATTCCATGGCAAGTTCAAACAAACCAGCTACCCGAGCTCAGAAGAAGCGGAGGAACCATAGGTCCCCATCTCCACCTTGTGTGGATGACGTGATTTTGAGCACTCAGGGTCAAGTGCGTCGTTACCGTGACATTCTGGAGAAGGACCACTACACCCGCTGGTTCTCAAAGTCCAGTGCTGTCAACACGGGGATCTACACGGACGTCAAGGAGGCCTTTGTTATCCTTGGTGCCGCTCATCTTTTGAAGCATGAGAATTTACCACACTATCCGGCCCTCACATTCGAGTTTTTGGCCACCTTGGAGAATAGCTTCTCGTCGAAAACCTCGGCGGGACGAATCCGGTTTCGGCTCGGTAATGAGAGTCGTGAGTTCACAATGGCGGAGTTCAACGCAATCTTAGAGCTCCCAAACCCGTCTAGAGACTACAACTTGAAGGACTACAGAGTGACTCGCACTTGGAGCTACATCACCGGGGAGGTTCAATCCTCCACCGCGGCATTATCCGGGGCAAACATCATCAACCCCATCTTCAGGATTATTCTCAGAGTCCTAGCCGCGACGTTTTGGCCGAAGAGAGAGTTGAACAGGCCTACAAGGACGGAAGTTGCTTGTTTCCGCACCATCCTTTTCGAGGAACCCGGCCCCTTAAATTTGGGGTACGAGTGGCTTTACTACATCGGGAAATCAACCAAGTCCAAGGAGGTTTGGTGTGGAAACTTGGTTAGCCTCTTGGCTAAAAATCTTGGAGTCGATCTCACTCACTACACACCGGCTCACGCCCAACTCCTCAACAAGAATTATTGGTATAGCTCCGGTGTCTTCATTCAAGCCGAGGGAGGATTCAAGGTGAAATTCAAGATCCCATCGTTACACCGACCCTCGACAAGTTTGAGCTTCTCTACGTACCAAATTGGTACGAGGCGTGGACGGGACATGCTTACCCATTGGAACCTAAGCCGGAGGATGAGCTTTCGCTTAGGCCATGTGAATCCCGGTTTGAGCGAGAAGCTATGGATGAAGATGAAGATGAAGAAGAGGATACCGAGGTAGTAGGCAACGACACTGAAGAGGCCGACACCGAGGGCGGAACTGAGGAGCTAAATTTCGAGGAAGAAGACATCGACACGGAAGTCTTAGGAAGCAATGTCCTCGTTGACGAGCCCACCAGGCTCGTTAACGACCATTTCCAGCCCCCTCCCAACATTGTTAACGAGGCACCCAGCTTCGTTAACAAGGTGCCGAGAGCTTCTGTCGACCCACCACCAGCCCCTGTCGACCCTCATTCCTATGGACTCATGCCTTACAACCCGATGATGTATCAAGATCATTTCCAGCCTCACTACCCACCACCTCCTCAGCCCGAGTACACAGGATCGAGTATACCACCACCATGGGCCGAGGATCTTTCTGCACGGATGCAGCAGCTTCACCTCCAGCAGGATCATATTCATAGGAGGATGGATAGATGGGAGTCTGTCTATTCTGCTCGCATGTCGATGGAGGATGAGAGGCATCGTCAGAGAGAGGCGGATGACGCTAAACGTTGGAGGATGATGTACGACTTCATGGGGAACTTTGAGCACTACTTTCCTCCACCAAACCATTGATTCAGCCCGAGGATGAAGTTTTTCCTTGTTTCCCACTTTTGAAACTTTGTAAGTTTTTATGTCTTTCTTTTTCTTTTTAATCTTTTGTTGATTTCTTTTCTATTTCTTTTCCTTCTTATTTTTCTTACAGTGGGGACACTGTAATTTTAAGTATGGGGTGGGAGAAAATAGAAAACTTGTGTCCTAGGTGTTTATGTAGTTTTTATTTCTTTATGTTGCAAATTGAAAAAAAAAGAAGAAATTTTTTGAAAGATCTAAAAAAAAGAGTTTTAGAATTGATAGATATCCTTTTCTTAGGTTCTATGATAGCAGTCCCTAACTTAATCATATAATTCCTTGCAAGCATGTCTTTAATAGTATAGCCGGATTCTCAACTTGAAATTATTTGTTTTAGAAGAAGATAGCATTTGATGAAATTGAGCACATATACTTTATAGCATAAATGATGCAATCCAACAAAATCTACCTTGTGAGTTATTTTTAGCCTTATAGGGAGAACATCATAAATCCCTCTTCTTTTCTTGTGTGATTTACTCTTTATATGAATATTATCTCTTGGAATTGTGATGGTTATCTATTTCTTGAGACCCGTATGAGATTTTTAGTTCAGTACTTGTGAAAATCATACGATGGAGAACTTATTTTTATAAGCCCTATTATTCCCTATCCACCTTTACATGATCCTTCTTTTTGATAACCAATTCTAGCCTGAAGCCTTTTATTCTTAGCTCCACACAAGTATACCCTAGCCGAGATAAGCTTGACCCTATCCGGAAATTAGGACTTAGATTGGAGAGGTAAGTTTTGTTGTGTGTTAAAGTCGCTTATATTTTGAGAGAAGGGGTCGGTTTCGAAGACTTACCCGGGTTGGTAGGGTCATTATCGACCCTAGGGGGGTCGATAATAATGTCAAGTAGGGCTTCGTCTTCACCGTTGTGCTCGTTTTCCTTTGCCTCAGCATGATCCGACAACTTCTTTCCGCTCCTAAGGTTTATGGCTGCAATTTTTCCTCTAGGGTTTTCTTCGGGACGGCTTGGAAGTTGCCCTTGAGGTCGGGAAATTTGTGCAACAAGTTGGCCCAATTGGGAATTAACACTCTTCTTCCATGTCTCTAGCTCTCTCAACTGTGCATGTATACCTTTCATCTGATTATTGACGTCGGCACACAATCTATTGATTCCGTTGTGGATGCATTACACTCAAGATGAAGGCTCTTGATAACCCGGAGGCCTATAAGGTGCAGGTTTTCTCTCTTGTGGCGGAGGTGCATGGCCTTGACCTTGATTGTAACTTCCTCAAGCGGGATAGTTGTTGTTCTTGTCATAGTTGTTAGGCGGATTTCTGTATTGACCTCTCATGTAATTAGCATCAACATAGGTCTCAGCGGCTCTAACCTGCTCAATATTAGTGTAAGCAGATGTACTATGGGCATGAGAGCCACACTTTAGACAATGTTGAGAAGTTTTTAGAAAACTTACCAGTTTCTTAAGTGTATTGATCTCGACTTGCATAAACTAGGCTTTGACATCTGGATCAACATCAGTGTCTGGATCGTAGAGCCTCTTTTGAGGTTCGGGCGTCTATTGTGTCCCATACATGGCAACATAATTGGTGAGTTTGTCCAGCAGCTCCCATGCCTCATCGGGATCATCTCAATGAAGGCGCAAGCAGTATGTAGATTGATGTGGTTTTACGTTTCACCATTGATCCCTTGGAAGAAGATCTATGGAGCACATATTGTGGTTGCCCATGAGTAGGGCATTGTCGAAGCATCTCCTTGAATCTCTCCCAAGTCTCCACAAAGGTCTTATTAGGCAACTGGTGGTAGGAGGTGATGCGTTTCCTTAGCTCCGTAGTTTTGGCAGGTGGGAAGAACTTTGTTATGAATAAGTAATGCAAAGCCCACCACGACCTACCGACCTAGAAGGTATGCTCTCTAACCGACTCAGGGCCTTTCTTGTAAGGGACCACTTGAAAGCTTTCAATTGAACATATTCTAAAGAGACACAGTCAACATCAATAATGTCACATAAATCAGTAAAATTTCTAATATGTTCCATTGGGTGCACAATGGGTTTCCCTTCAAACTGAGTCCTTTTAATCAAGGATATAAATTGAGATTTGATCTCAAAGGCTTTCTCTATTTTTGGGAGAACAATTGTTGTTTCTGGCACGCTCAGTTCCGGGTGCATGTACTGTTTGGCATTCTTGGGAATGACATTCAAATGTTCCTGTAATAGAGTACGTTGTTCCCGTTCATGATCTCTAGCAGCTTTAGGGTTGTCCAACGGGTCGACCGGACCCGACCCATAACCTGTTTTACGGGTTACGGGTTGACCCGTAAAAAAAATAAAGTCGACCCGTGACCCGACCCGTAACCCATAAAATGGGTTACGGGTTTACGGGTGATGTTCGCATTTCTAGTATAGTTTTTAGTAGGTTTTCTTTGCTTATTAGGTTTAGTTTTGTTACGTTTTGGTTTAGTTTTGTTAAGTTTAGATTTAGTTTTGAGTGTTTTTAGATAGTTTTTGCATATTTCTATGAAAAGAGTGGAAGCAACGCTATTTTGTGTATTTTGTAGGTTTTAGCAAGGAAAAGAGCTATATGGAGCTGAATTTGGAGCATTACAGTGAAAGACGGAGGAATACAAGATTTAAGAAGTCAGAGCTCAAGATTACGAGAGGAAGTGTGGAAGAAAACAAAGCCCAGGCTCGTTAACGAGGTTGTGAGGGCTTGTTAACGAGGCCACGAAGGAGAAGATTTGAAGGTTGATTTTATGATTCACCGATCCTGAGCGGGAATTTGTTTCCGTGTCGGTTGAGTATCTTTTTAGAATCTTTTAGGGTTATTAGAGTATGTATTTTAGGTCTTATTATCTTCTTAGATTTTGTTTCTATCTTTTAGAGTTTTATTTCTATCTTTTTAGGAAAGTTTATATCTTTTAGCCTTTTTAGTTTTTTAGCTTTTTAGTATAAATACCCTTCTATCTAGCATAGAAAGGGGGGGAATTTGCTTGGAGAAGTCGAATTAGAGAGGCGAAGAAGAGGAAGAACCGAGGGCGAGTCGAGTACGAGGGTCGGTGGACGAGAGTTACCGAGTTCGTTGATCGAGTTTTGGTTCGGTGTTTTGTTCTTTTTCGATTTTCTTCTTAACTTCTGTAAGACAGATTTTTCTATCTTAATTTAGTAGTGATTTGTTTTTGAATGTTTTCTCATATGGAGTTTATTTGTTTAGTAATTATGATTAGTGAGTAGTCTTCTTTTGTAGGATCGGGGTTAAGCCCGACATAGTTGAGCATGTTTGATAGGTAAGATTGTGTGTTGAATGCCTTTTATCTTTTATTGAGATTGTTTGTTGTGCTTATACCGAAACGAAAGTTGAGGTAAATTGAGTTTTTAACTTGATTGAAAGAGAAAATTAGTAACTTGAAGGTTGATATTGTTTGAATACGAAAGTTTCAAGCTTTAGATCCAAAACAAGCAATTAAGTGAATTAGGATGCGAAAGTTGGTTAATTTACTTGATAGTGAACGGAAGTTGATGACTCTATCTGTTTAAAGGCATGATCTTATCTTCTTACGAGTTTATATGCTTGACTATGTTGTGGTGTCCCTAGTCCTAGATCTTTGTTTTATTTAAATTATTTTAAGTGAATTTTCGTTGCTGAGTTACTTGCCTCGGTACCGAATTTATTTAGGTCGTTATTTGAGTATTTTTGTTTTCGATGGTTCGTTAACGACCCTGACAACGTCGTTAACGAGGCTACTTGTGAGTGTTTTTGTTTGTTTTTGTTTGCTTTTTAATAGATTCATAAACGAACAACCTTGCTTCCTGTGGAACGATCCTAACTTCGCTGTACTCAGTGGGGTTTTGACTATAAATTAATTGTTGTCAAGAAACCCTCTCAACAACGGGTCAGGTTATGGGTTGACCCGTTTGAGCCGTTTGACTAGGTTAAACGGGTCAAATGGGTCGAAATGGGGCAAACAGGTCAATATTTGACCCGTTTGACCCTTTTCGACCCGTAAAGTTGACCCTTTTCGACCCTTTTTAACCCATTTAACCTGTAAACTTTTATTTATTTATTTAACTTACTATAAAAATATATTTTTATTTTTATTTTTTTAATATTACGGGTCAATCCGTAACCCTACGGGTCGACCCGTAACCCAGCCGTAACCCGTAAACTAAAAATATCCCGACCCGTAACCCGACCGTAACCCATAAATTAAAAAAAAAAATTGACCCGTAACCCGCAAAATTACGGGTGGGTCGGGTCGGGTTACGGGTCAACCCACCCGTTGGACAACCCTAATCAGCTTGGAGCTGCACCATCTGAGCTCGGAGATCGGCCATCTGTTGGGATATTTCTTCAGGGGTTGCAGCCATGGCACGATTTTCTCATCTTTTGCAATGAAGAGTACACTCAGGCTCAGAATAGTATGAAGGAATTTCAAAATCAAGCATGCGACTTCCTGGTTGCATAAAACTGAAAACACAAAAAAGTAAACGAATTAAAAACAAAGACAAGGTCGGGCTATTCTAAAACCCACTAAGCAACTAAACAAAGCGTTATCGCTTCCCCGACAACAGCGCCAATTTGTTGAGAGGGATTTACATGACAACAAATAAATTTATAGTCAAGACCCCGCTCAGTACAGAGGAGTCAGTTTTGTCCACGTGAAGTGATGTTTATGTTTAGTTACTAATCTAAAAACGGAAAAGAAATAACAAACAGAAGCAAAACAAGGCAAACAAAACGCAATCAAAAGGATCGATACTGACCTTGTCAAGGTCGGTAACGAGGTGAAAACGAAGACGAAAAACTAGGTAAACAATGAATCAAACAATCTCGGTACCGAGGTGTGTCAGGTCGGTAACGAGGTATTTGGGTTTTAAAGTTCGTTCACAAGCGAGAGAAAATCAAGGATTAAGGGTCTACCACAACATAGTCATGCAATCTAAACAATATGAATCTTAAAAATCATGCCTTTAAATATAAATAATGAACTTTCACTGAACAAGCAAGCAAATCAATCAACCTTCATAAATCAATTCACTTTATCGACTTATTTTGATCTAAAGATCTCAACTTCCATCTCAAACTTTATCTCTATTCAAGTTCACAACTTTATCTTTCAATCAAGTGATAAATATGAATTACTTCAACTTTCGTTAAAGTATATGCACAAACAAGTAGAAGGATAGATAAAAGGCAATCAAATCATCCAATCATATCATTATTCATGCACAACTATGTTGGGTTTTAACCCCAACCCTAGAATAAGAGACTACTCACTCATGTTAGAGAAAGAACAAACAATGAGATTGAAAGAAAACATGACTTGAATTAAACTAAAAGCTTACTTGAATTCAAAACACAATCTTGTCTTCAACACCTACTTAGAACACAAGAAATCTTAAATAATTATCTTCCTTTCAAGCAACAACCTTGTCTTAAATCCTAGAACTTGCGTATGTAAAAACTATAAAGAGAGAGAGAGCCTCTAAACTTGTCTAAATATGGGTATCATAACTATAACCTAAAGCGGAGGTTAA
Source organism: Fallopia convolvulus (assembly GCA_964016875.1). Lineage (NCBI taxonomy): Eukaryota > Viridiplantae > Streptophyta > Magnoliopsida > Caryophyllales > Polygonaceae > Fallopia > Fallopia convolvulus. Next base: position 20,868,748 of record OZ024732.1, read on the forward strand.
AAAATTATTAAACGACATATGTCACTTTTAGATTGGACCACACCACCCTTTTTTTAAAAATAATCTTTTATTTTTGGATATGATAAATTCTTATCCATGTTTTTAAAATATAGGATAGAAAATCCCATTATTAACCAATCCCATATAGTTAGCAATGTATTTAATAGGTTCAAGAAATACTTTTAAAACTCTCAAACCATCTTGAAAACATAATTTTAAAATATGACAAGCACATTGTACATGAAAATATTTGTTTTCAAAAACCGGTTGACAAACTTGAATCAATTCGCTAATATAAGTGGTGTCATTAGATGCATTATCAAATGAAATAGTAAAAACTCTATGAAGTAGTCTATACTCCTCTAAAATAGTACGTATAATGTTACAAATATTTGTAACTATATGTGCCTCAAAAAATTCCCAAAAAGGAAAAACTCATTTTTGCATGTGAAATTGATCATCAACAAAATGACATGTAATTCCCATGTATGAATGAGTTTGAAAGTGATCACCCCAAATATCACTACAAATAGAAACACGAATATTGTTTCGAGCAAAAAACCGAAACAAAATGTTTTTATTAATCTTGTATGCTTTAACCACATTTTTCCTAGTTAATTTTCTAGTAGTTCGTTTTATAAGCGTGTTGCAAATGGTTAATGACCCAATCATTAGACCTACAATTTCCGCAAATGAAAATGACAAATGATCAACACATATAGCTTCGGACAAAGTATACACACTGATGTGAATCTGTCCCATCAAGATCTCACCGAGTCAAACCGAGACGCCAAGGAGGACATTCTGGATGAGATGCAAGAGCAAGAGGAGTCGGTGATGCGAATTACTCGTTCTATGGCGAAGACCCTGCACCGTCAAATCAAGGCTACTCTCGCTACCGATCCGACGAGCCTCGTTAACAACCCTTAGGGTTCGGTAACGAGGTGGCGAACCTCGTTACTATGCCAGAGCCGGTTTCCCTCTTCAGTTCCCTTGGTAATGACCTTGAACTGCTCGTTACCGACCTGCGTTTGAATGCCAAAGGTTGTTGGTGAAAGTGAATAGACATCTTGAATGCACGTGTTAGTGCTTCGTTATTAATGCTTTCTTCAAGTGGATCGGCCTAAGGGTTTTAAAAGGCATTTGGTGTATCGTTTTTACTTACCTTTGAATTAATAAAAACTCTCTTTTGCTGAATGCAAAGATTCGTCTCTTTGAAGGTCTTGTTCTTGATCGGATTGTGGGTAATATCGATCTCTCAAGAGCACTTAGTGTGTAATATCCAAGCCCCCAGTTCTCTCAAACATCGGTGAGTCATATCCATCATTGAGAGTCCATATCTCCTTCAATCTCCCACACAAACCGTTCATTTTCCCATTCAATTCTCTTCTAGCTCCCTCGGTATCGACCCGGAGCTGCTCGATACCGACCCTGTGCTGATTGCTCGAGTTGCAAGACCATCGACCCCCTTTCAAGGTTGTTAGTTTCTGGAGTCGATCGCTCGCACCGTCAAACAATCAAGGACGATCGTATCATGTGGTATCAGAGCGACGTGAGCTTTGACTCCTAAATTCGATTGTTAAGCACATAGAAGTTGGTTTCCGTTCTACTTTGTTTGCCTGCGTTGTGTGCTCAAAAATCTGAATCGACTTGTGTCTTTTCCAATCCCAACTCTTGAGTTCTTAGCCTTTGTTTCAATTTGTAAGTACGCTTGGCACACGAAAGGTTGTGTGTAATTCAAGAAAAGGCTTAAAGGATTAAGGGAACGAGAAAATTAAAAAAAAAAGTAAAGTTCTTGTTCGAACATTAGGGTGTAGTAGGAGAAGATTTGGTTCGCCCATCCTTTTTCAAAGTGTCAAGACGCTAGGAGGGAGATCTTGGTGTTGAACCCAACACCTCCTGGCTCAACCCTTGCGAAAAAAAGTGGTTGTTCTTAGAAAAATCCGATCACCGGTAAAACAAGAGGAGTGACCGAGAAAACGTAAGGCAACACAAGGGTGGCACCTACGTCGTTAATATCTTGTTGTTAAAAAAAATTCAAGTACCTTTCCTTTTACCTTTTAGTGTTACACTTCTTGGAGTGTTTCGAGTTTGCTTATTTGTTTACTTTCTTGATTCATTTCTTGTTTCACCTTAAAACCTCGTAAGAAGCCTTTACCGACCCGTATCATAACCAATTTTTATTGCTTAAGGATCGGTTTAAGGACCCTTGCGTGTGTGGAATCCATTGACACATTTTCCTAGTTGTGTGTATGCGTTGAGATTTGTGCTCTAGGAACAATATGGACGACCCTAACAACAAAAACAAGGGACTTGTCGAGGGAGAGGTGACTCCTACTGCTATTACCATGGAATATTTGTTTAGAGCGATTCAAGGGGTCAAAACCGAGAATGAGGAAAGATTGCAACAACAACAATGGGAGATGGAAGCCTTTAAGGTTTCAATGGAGGCTAGGATGGGAGCAATGCAATTGGGAAGCCTTGGTGGAGTTCAAGCAAGCTACGAAGAAGGAGCGAATTCGGGCCAAGTGACGTGCGGCCCCTCGTTACCGAGTCTGAACCCCTCGGTACCGAGCTTGCATTCCTCATTACTAAGTCTGCATGCCTCGGTAACGACCCTGTCGATGGCTTCAACAACTTTCTACCATGCTCTCCCAAGTACCAATCGAGAAGAATCAGGTATACATTCTTTCCATTCTTTTCCTTATTCTACCTACCCTACTATGACTTTGCCTTCGGGCCCCGCTAACATTACAGGTCAAGAGTATGTTGTGGATTTCCTACCAAGAGCACCAATGGCCCCATGGCAACTAAGGCGTCCCGTTGGAGGACGAGGCGCGGGGCGCATAAATCATCAAGCGGTTAGGCAACTTCCACAACCCGTGCGGGGATACCAAGGTCAAGATTTGGATCAAGGTTATGGAAGAGGGCCTAATGTGAAGCTGGAAGTGCAACCTTTTGGAGGTTCTACCGATAACGAAGCTTACATGGAGTGGGAACATAAGACGGAGCAAGTCTTTGACTTCTACCAATATTCGGACGCCCAAAAGGTAGCCATTGCCACCATTAAGTTTATTGATTTTTCCTACCATTGGTGGATTGAGGACAGTGAAGAAAGAGAATACAATGGCTATCCGGCTATCGATACATGGGAGGAGTTAAAGGCTGCGCTAAGGCATCGTTTTGTACCCGAGAACTTCATCGCTCGATTGCATGCTAGGCTAGAGCAACTGAAACAAGGAACTAAGATGCCGAATGAGTACTAAAAAGAGCTCAAGATCCTAGTCTATAGATCCGCCCTACGATTTCATAAGGGGTATTTTATCTCTAAGTTCATTAACGGTTTAAATGTTGACCTTAAATCTATTGTGAGTATGCAGCATTTCGTTAGGGGCACTACGATTGAGGTGGTTTTACACTACACCAATCACATTTATCAAAATCTGCCTCAAAGGAGGAGTTATCCATCTTCTACCAAGCCGTTGAATGCTCAAGGTGGGGGCTCTTCTAGCCAACAAACCCGGCATCCCGAAAACAAGAAAGATGTCGGTAACGTGCCTATGCGGCGTGAGCCATCTCGGACTCAACAAGGAGGAAGGCGTGAAGGAGAGCAACGAACGAGTGAGATCAAGTGTTTCAAGTGCTTAGGGCGTGGACACATAGCTCAGGATTGCCCTTCGAAGCGCCAAGTTCTACCATTGGGGAGTAAAAGTCGGATGAAGAGGCCGAGATTGAAGAGCCACAAGATGGTGATGGAGAGGTGGTGGAGTTGCAAGTTGTGGCCGAGATAAATGGGGAGTGCTTCGTGGTCAAGCGCTCACTTTTCGCCAATGAAGCTCCGGTTCCATCTAACCAAAGGGAGACCATTTTTCATACAAGATGCCTCATCCAAGGTAAGCTTTGCAATCATATAATTGATGGAGGATCTTGTTGCAACATCATAGACCAAGAGGTGGTAAAAAGGTTTGCCCTTAAAACTACTCCTCATGTATTACCCTACACTTTATGTTGGATAAATTCTAACACACCTCTTGAGGTGAATGGGCAAGCTTGTGTCAAGTTTTCTATATGGGATACGCTTTTGATGAGGTGGTATGTGATGTGGTCCCTATGACGGCGTGTTGTATTCTACTTGGACGGCCGTGGCAATATGACCGTGGCGTTATTCACCAAGGCGTCTCAAACGAGTATTCTTTTCACCTTAACGGTAAGAGAATCACTTTGATGCCCATGGCGCCACACGAGATCATGGCTGATCACATTGCAAGGAAACAACAGTGAGACGCTGCTAACGAGGCCAAGCGGTCCACCTCGTTACCGAAGGCAAACACCTCGGTACCGAGGCCCAGTGGGTCGACACCGACCGCACCACCGAGCCATCTTCTTCTAGCTAAGGCACGAGAGACTCGAAAGGTTGTGAAAGGGAGTACTACTTGCATTCTTTATTTAAGGATGTAATGCTTAATGTCCAAGATATAGAACACTTACCTTCTCCCATTTCTTTGTTGTTGAAGGAGTTCGATGATGTGTTCCCCGAAGAGATGCCGGAAGGATTGCCTCCAATCCGGGGAATCGAGCACCAAATCGACTTCGTGCCAGGCGCTTCCATACCCAACAAGCCGGCCTACCGAGCCAATCCAACGGAAGTGGAGGAGCTTCAAAAACAGGTTGTAGAGCTTCTTTCTAAGGGTTATGTGCGTGAAACTTGGAGTCCATGTTCCGTTCTCTTCATCTTAGTTCCTGAGAAAGATGGAACGCGAATGTGTGTGGATTGTCGAGCTATCAACAACCTTACCATCAAGTATAGGCATCCTATCCCTAGACTTGACGATATGTTAGATGAGCTCCACGGGTCATGCATATTTTCCAAAGTGGATCTCAAAAGTGGTTATCACCAAATTCACATGAAGGAAGGTGATGAATGGAAAACCGCATTCAAGACCATGTACGGTCTCTATGAATGGTTGGTTATGCCATTTGGCCTTACTAATGCGCCTAGTATATTCATGAGATTAATGAACCATGTTTTAAGAGCATTTTTAGGCAAGTTTGTGGTAGTGTATTTTGATGATATATTGATCTATAGCCATAGCCTGCAAGAGCATACTAGACATGTTCGCATGGTTCTAGAAGTTATGAGGAAAGAGAAGCTTTATGCTAACTTTAAGAAATGCCATTTTTTTCAGATAATGTGGTGTCTCTTGGTTTTGTAGTGAGCAATGAAGGGCTTCAAGTGGACAAGGAGAAAGTGAAGGCAATTTAGGAATGGCCCGTATCGACCACCATGACGCAAGTGAGGAGCTTTCTAGGCTTGATAGGTTTCTACCGACACTTCGTCAAAGATTTCAGCTCGATAGCCACACCTCTCACCGTGCTTACCAAGAAGAAGGTGGTTTTCCAATGGGGTCCAAAGCAAGAACAAGCTTTCACTACTCTCAAGGACAAGCTCACGCATGCACCTCTTCTAGTTCTTCCCGATTTTTCCAAGACTTTCGAGATGAATGTGATGCTTCGGGAGTAGGACTTGGGGGCGTGCGCATGAAAGGGGAGAGACCGATCGCATATTATAGTGAGAAGCTGAATGATGCCGAGCTCAAGTACCCAACTTATGACAAGGAGCTACTCGCTTTGGTAAGGGTGCTTAAGGTATGGTCTCACTATCTCCTCCCTAGGGAATTTGTTATTCATTCCGACCATGAGGCATTTAGGTTCCTCAAAGGTCAAAATAAATTGAATACACGACATGCTAATTATAAGTGGGTTGAATTTATTGAGACTTTCCCTTATGTGATCAAACACAAAAAGGGAAAGGACAATATTGTGGCAGATGCTTTGTCACGAAGATACGCCCTAATTTCCACTATGGATGCTAGATGTTAGGCTTTGCTTTCATTAAGGAACTATATTCCGTAGACCTTGATTTCAAGGATATCTATGAGGAATGTAGTACCGTGGGAAGTAAAGATCAATTCTTCTTGCATGACGATTATCTTATGAAGGGTACAAAGTTATGCATCCCTGGGGGGTCAATTAGGCGCCTATTAGTGCAAGAAGCCCACGATGGTGGCCTTGTGGGTCATTTCGGCGTTGCTAAGACTTTGCAAGCCTTAAAGGAACACTTCTATTGGCCGCGAATGCTTAGGGACGTCGAGAAATTGTGTGCCTCGTGTGCTACTTGTGCGCGAGCTAAATCTAAAACTAGCCCCCAAGGATTGTATACTCCTTTGCCCATTCCCCAACAGCCTTTGGAAGGATTATCCATGGATTTTGTGTTAGGTCTTCCTAGGACTAAAGGGGGTAGGGATTCCATTCTCGTAGTCGTCGATCGTTTTAGTAAGATGGCACACTTCATTGCGTGTCATAGAACCGACGATGCTACGAACGTGGCGTCCTTGTTTTTCAACCATGTTGTGCGTCTCCATGGTCTTCCCAAAACTGTAGTGTCGGGATGTCAAATTCCTTACCCATTTTTGGAGGACCTTCTAGGCCAAGTTAGGCATCAAGCTACTTTATTCCACTAGTTGTCATCCGCAAACGGATGGGCAAACCGAAGTAGTGAATAGGTCGCTTGGCACCTTGCTTCGTGTTGTTTTGAGAGCTAACCTCCGCAGGTGGGAAGATTGTCTCCCATACATAGAGTTCGCTATAACCGCACTACCCACTCGACGACCAAGAAGACACCATTCGAAGTCGCTTATGGTAAGAATCCTCTCACTCAGCTAGACCTTATTTCTCACCCTATTGTTGATGGTTTTAGCCAGGAAGGAAAGGACTTAGCGGATTATGTGAAGCGGTTGCACGAGGACACGAGGCGGCAACTTGAGAAGCGCACGGCCAATATGCCACCAGCATAACAAGGGACGCAAGGAATTAATTTTAGAGCCCGGGGACTTGGTGTGGGTGCACCTCCGCAAGGAATGGTTTCCCTCACGTAGAAACTCCAAGTTGAAGCCACGGGCGGAGGGACCATTTCAAGTACTTGAGAAGATCAACGATAATGGTTATCGGTTGGAGCTTCCATCGGAGATGGGTGTCCATGATGTGTTTAACGTAGCTGATCTTTGGCCTTACTTGGTGGGAGATTCCGGTGATGAGGACTACATGCCAGATTCTAGGTCGAATCCTTTCAAAGGGGGGGGGGGAGGATGATGTGAATCCGTCCTATCAAGATCTCACCGAGTCAAACCGAGATGCCAAGGAGGACATTGTGGATGAGAAGCAAGAGCAAGAGGAGCCGGTGATGCGAATTACTCGTTCCATGGCGAAGACCCTGCTACGTCAAATCAAGGCTGCTCTCGCTACCGATCCGACGAGCCTCGTTAACGACCCTTAGGGTTCGGTAACGAGGTGGCGAACCTCGTTACTATGCTAGAGCTGGTTTCCCTCTTCAGTTCCTTCGGCAACAACCCTAAACTTCTCGTTACCGACCTGCGTTTGAATGTCAAAGGTTGTTGGCGAATGTGAATAGACATCTTTAATGCACGCGTTAGTGCTTCGTTTTTAATGCTTTGTTTAATGTCTTCAAGTGGACCGGCCTAGGGGTTTTAAAAGGCCTTTGGTGTATCGTTTTTACTTACCTTTGATTTGATAAAAAAAACTCTCTTTTGCTGAATGCAAAGATTCGTCTCTTTGAAGGTCTTGTTATTGATCGGATTGTGAGTAATATCGATCTCTCAAGAGCACTTGGTGTGTAATATCCAAGCCCCCTAGTTCTCTCAAACGTCAATGAGTCATATCCGTCATTGAGAGTCCATATCCCCTTCAATCTCCCACACGCGTTTATTTTCCCATTCACGTCTCTTTTAGCTCCCTCGGTACCGACCCAGAGCTGCTCGTTACCGACCCTTTGTTGATTGCTCGAGTTGCAAGACCATCGACCTCCTTTCAAGGTTGTCGGTTTCTGGAGTCGATCGCTCGCACCGTGAAACAATCAAGGACGATCGTATCACACACTACAATCATGATTGTAACTAAAAACATGAGGAGTTTGAGGGGAAGAAGTTGCAAACCCGAAAAGTTGTTCTTGTCCTTGCATCATGCTCAAATTCTCTTTGTGCTTTACCGCCAAATGCTTGTTCAATGTGTCATAACCTCCATTGTGTCTCCAATTGTAATTCGCAGTACAATAGTTGAAATTGACGACATATCGGTCTTGTGCATCCAATATATTGCCTTTCGTGAAGTGTTTTATGAAAACATTGGTAGTGAGTTCCTTTGAGCTTTAAGTGGACTTTGTAGATGCCCCCTCCTCATTGGCCTCAAATCCTTGGCTAGGAATAGGAGTGGAAGTGGGAAATGGTGTCGGCATAAGCATAGGAGGATAAGGAGTCCTTGGTTGATTGGGATGAACTTGACGTTCTTGTGAACCACCAACACTAAAGTGTTGCTCGGCCAACTCATCGACAATTTCGTGGTGTTCCATTTTTTTTGAAGAAGTTAAGGAAGGAGATTAATAAGAAATTTAAGAAGAGATTCACATCTTGGAAGCTTATAGAGAATGATGAGATTATGAATGAGAGTAGTAGAGAGAGATAAGAGAGTATGAGATTGATGAAAATAAAATTTAAGGTGTGATATGGTATTTTTAGGGGTAAAAAAAGGTGGAAAAAAACTAGCCCTTTTTGTATTGTGACAATTGAAAACCAGTTAAAATGAACGGTCTCAATAGTTAAAATTTATTTTTATTTGGTGAAACTGACGGTTCAACCAATTCCAACAAACAGTTCCAAACTACATATCCTGGAAGCGGAACCGGGACCAACTACGGTACCGAACCATCACAATGAATCTACAACTATATATGGAACTATGGAAGTATGGATGGATATAGATACTGAAATAAAAAGAAAAAAGAAAAATAAAAAAAAAATCTCTTTTGAGGACAAAATCAAGCATAGAAATTCATCGTTGGCAAATTGCCCACAAAACCCCACCCGGTCCCAGCTTTGGCTAGTGCTAGTGTGCTACTTGTACTAGCTGAGTAGCTGAGGCTCTGCTCTCTCCTTGTAGGCTTCTAACTAAATCCCCACCCCACCCACCACAAAAGAGAAAAGACGAGAAGTCGTTTCCAATCCCAGATGGCTTCTTCCCGAGCGCTGCAGCTGGTGTTGGCTTCAGTGTTGGTCTGGGTGGCCATGGCGTCTAACAGCGCCCTTCCGCCTTGTATGGAATCTCCATTTCTCCTCTATATTAGCTTGTTGTGAATTTCTTGGTTTCTTTCTTATAGATCTTAATTTCCACTATTGATTGAGTATGGCTGTCCATTTTGGTTAATTTTTTTTTTTGGTTGAAAGTGGTGTGTAAATGTGATGAAATTAGTTAGTTATAGATCTACTATGTACAATGATGTAGCCAAATTGTATATTATTTACTGGCCGGAGTAGATGAAACGAGATGTGGGTTTGGAATTGCAGGTGCAATATGGTGCGTGTGCAAGCAAGGGCCAGAAGCAGTGCTGCAGAAGACGCTAGACTATGCGTGTGGAAACGGTGCGGATTGCAACCCTATAAAGCCGAATGGGGCCTGCTACAATCCGGACAGTGTGAGAGCGCATTGCTCTTATGCTGTCAACAGTTACTTCCACAAGATGAACAAAGCCGGTGCCACCTGTGACTTCTCCACCACTGCTACCCTCACCGCCTCTGACCCCAGTAATTAATATCTCCTACATTTTCATTCTCTCTCTAGTCGGTCTTCCCAAAGCTTATTATATTATACACACAAGTAGTAATTGATGATGACTGATGGCCCTGTTGTGCATTTCATTCACAAACCTGCAGGTTCTTCTGGCTGTTCTTATCCTGCAATTTCAAGGTATGATACTATGATATCTGCTTTCTGTGCCATTAATTTGCTGATTTTTATGAATATCCAGAAAGGGTATTTTTGTTAAGTATGTTTATATTACAATCTTGTGTTACTAGAAATAGGATTACCAAACAAGACTCGACCCCAACTCAGAGTTGCCTCATCTCATTCCGACTCTTTATGCTAACCCTCTGCTACCTTTTGTCTAAAGCCCCTTTTGCTTTTTTGTGACTCTTTTTTCCCACTCTCTTGTTTTATTGAACTAAACCCTAATATTCCCCCATATAAGAAGATCTCAAAAGGATTATCTCACTTTTCACAAGTAATCAAGGAATCCCCATGGACCTTTTTCTGTCAAAATAGTGAAAATACTATTTGGCCGTCCTTTTGATATCAGGTGTAAACTCCACTTCTTTTCTCTTCATGGTGAAAACCAGTTACAATTGATCATGGTGATAAAAAAAACTATGCAAAAAAAATAAAGCTGGATAGGGGTTTTGTTACCTTGTGTTCTTAGGGGGGGGGGCATCAATCAATAATAATAATGGTCTTTTTTGTATTTGATCTATAATAGAGAGAGAGTACTTGTCAGTTTTCTTGGACGCTTTCCCTATATTGGGTAGTATTCAGCAAAAATACTTCACTGACACGTGACGACAATGGAGGCGTTTTATATTTGGTACATTGCAAAGCAAAAAGAGCACGTAACTAAACATCTTTGTGGTTTTGTTTGTTCACAACCCTTTCAATGAATAGTTCGTTTAACAAAATGGAAAGATTTTATGGGAGAATCTTTGAAATGTCAAAGTTGGATAGTCTTGATTATTTTTTCTTCATATATGAGTGGCTTTGTTATATAGATTTGAGAAGAATTGCTTTACTTTATTTTATTTTATTTTTGGTGGAAATTGCATTACTTTATTAATGATAAGGTAGCAAGTATTTATACATGAAATAATAGAGTAATAAGGTAAAGATAACCCTAGAATATATGGAATATATTGTTAACCTAAATACAAGATGCTAGCTTAGAATAGAACATATTATGTGATCTCAATATCCCCCGCAAGTTGGACGGTCGAGCAACGAGGTCAAGCTTGTGAAGTAAAGCCATGAATTGAGGTCGAAGTAGCAGTTTTGTAAGAATATCAGTCAGCTGGTCCTTAGTAAAGATATGAGCAACCCGAAGAACTCGAGCTTGCACTTGCTCACGAACAAAATGGTGGGCCAACACAATGTGCTTCATACGCGAGTGAAACACGGGATTGCAGTTAAGGAAAGTTGCCCTTACATTGTCACAATAAATGACTGGCTTATGAGAGAGATGAACACCCATTTCAGCGAGCAAAAAAATGACCCATAGAAGCTCATAACATGCATCAACAAGAGCCTTGTATTCTGATTCAGTCGAAAAGCGAGAGACAAACGTTTGTTTACGAGAGCTCCAAGAAATAGGTGTTGAACCAAAGTAAAGGAGATAACTTGTAGTGGAGATATAAACATCTTTGTCTCCTGCCCAATCCGCATCGAAAAAACCATATAAAGCAGGCGACGAGGCAACTGAAATGTGAATCCCAAGATTAGTTATGCCACTGAGATATCGAAGAAGGCGTTTTAGTGCTTCCGAATGTGTAGTAGTAGGAGACTGCACATATTGGGAAAGCTTATTAACAGCAAATGCAACATCAGGTCTCGTGAGACCAAGATACTATAAGCAACCAACAACCATTCAATAATTAGAAGGGCAAGGCAACGGTGTTCTTGAGTGCCGAGACAGAGTGAGATTGCAATCAAGAGTCGTGGATGTCGGTTTGGCATTCTCCATGCTTGTCTTGAGTAGCACATCCTGAATGTACTTCCTTTGAGAGAGAAATAGACTCGATGAGGAACGAACCAATTCAACTCCAAGAAAATAAAAGAGTTGAGAGAACTTGTGAGAAAGTGTGGTGAGGAGCCGATTCGCTGGAGACTCATCACTTCCGGTGACAATAATGTCATCGACATAAACAAGAAGGTACACCATGAGACCATTCCGACAATAAATAAAGACAGAGGCATTAGATAAGGATAAAACGAAACCCAAGCCATATAAGAAAGGCCTTGAGTTCGTTATACCAGGCTCGAGGGGCATGCTTGAGACCGTAAATAGCTTTTTGAAGCTTGCACATGAGTAGGCTTTGTTCGATATGTAAACCCAGGAGGTTGACTCTTGAATACATTCTCATGAAGGGTGCCCATTATTGACATCGAGTTGACGTAGAGACCAACTTTTTGAGACAGCCAAAGTGAGTACAATCCGAACTGTAACTGGCTTCACAACGGGGCTAAACGTTTACGAATAATCCCATCCCAGACGTTGATGAAACCCTTTAGCAACGAGACGAGCCTTGTACTTGTCAATAGAGCCATCCAGTTTGTACTTAATGCGGAACACCCACTTGCAGCCCACGAGATTTTGAGAAGTATCCGAGGGAACAAGCGCCCAAGTATGATTGGTTTGAAGGGCATCAAATTCCGATTGCATGGCAGCCCTTCAAAGAGGGTCTTTGAGAGATTGGGTAATGGTTTTGGGTTCGATTGGGTGGGAGACGTGGGTGTGAAGGTTGAGTTTTTTGTATAGGCTTAAATATGTTTTTAGAATAAGTAATCATGCCACATTCAGAAGAGTGGGGTGGAATATTAGGTTGTAAGTTAGGATTTTGTGGAGGAGAATTGGAAATAGAAATAGGGTTAGGGTTTGGAACGGGGGAGAGGGCGAGTGCAGGCGTGTGGGGACTGGGGTTGGTTGTACAACCGTGTTTTGTGGAGAGAGTGGGCCCAAATAGTGGTTGAGATATTTGGTGAAACAGAATCAGATGAGAGGGAAAAGAAAGGTGTGGGAGATCTCGAATTATTGTTAGAGGGGAAAGAATTTTGCTCTCCTAAATTAGAATGAGAGAGATAGAGAGAAAAGGAGGAGACTTAGGAGGTGAGTTGGACGTGGTTGGTGGCTGCATGGGGAGAAAGAAATCAGTCCATTCTTCGCGCATTAGGGTTTGAGGTGTGGCTTGAGGAGGAAGTTTGGTATAGAGTATTCGGTTTCAACAAATTGGACATGACGAGAAGTGTAGATTCTTCGGGTAAGTGGATTAAGGCACTGATACGCACTCTGAGAAGATGAATAGCCAATAAACACACAAGGAATGGAACGGGGTTCGAGCTTATGGGACGTGCAAGGCCGAATCCATGGAAAACAAAGGCAATCGAAGCACTTGAGCTTGCCATAGTTTGGCTCGAGACCAATGAGCATTTGATATGGTGACACGAGTGATACGTGATCGCCTCGGATTACTCCTTGGTGACCAAGTATTTAACCACACAGGATCCCGATCTTGCCAGTAGTTCGATTTCCAACCTAATGTGGTTAAACAAGTTAATTCCTTAATGAACAAGAAACTCGTAATATGAACAAGGAATGAATCTGATTTAAAGAGTTAAGATAATCAAAAGGATTGTTCAATTGAATTGGCTCCAACGCTAAATTCAATTGATAAACTAGTTGATCTTTAACAATCAAACTAGAACTAACAAGTTGATCAAATTAACAATCCAAATCTGAATTGAAAGAAAACAAATTAGTGATGATGATCCTAGAGATTGAATGCTTGAATAATAGTTGCTTTAATGGCCCATAAAATAGATAAACCAATAGGGGTTTATCTAATTCAGGCTGATTTTTATTGAATAATAACTGCAAGGTATTTAAAGGGAATACAAAAGAGTCTCCTTGGAGACCAAGTAACAAGGTGGCCAACCCTAGAGGGGTATGATGGACCTTTTGCTTGCCTCACAAGATAACCTAGTATGTTCTTAAAACTCCTATCTAAGTTCTATCAAAAAAATAATTATATGACTTATTTCGATAAGAAAACTAAAAAGCTAATCCTAAAACTCAAAAAGATATAAATAATAATAAAGCAAGATATATTTCAGCCCTAATAAACTTCTATGCCCGAAATTATCATAAATATGATATTTTAAAATAGATAGAATTAAAACTAAAGATAAGATTCTCGTAAGACTTGAACATCTCTCAGTAAATTGCAATTTTCGCCTCTTTTATGTTGTATTCTGGATTCGACTTAAACTACGAAGTTGTAGATCTTTTAATTATCTATCCAATGCAATTTGAACGGACTGAAGATCAATTTTCTATCCCAAGTTATGATCTTTTTACTGAGCATTATTTTTAATTTGACGGGCTTCTTAACTTTCCGAACTTTCATGACTTCATCCTCTTTCTTGGTGGCCTTGGACGCCATTGATGAACATAATCAAAGGACAATATGGAATTCATGAAAACCTTCTTGAACTTGAATGTTCGGGACCTTAGGAAAGGTCTTGGTCTAGGCCTTTGAATCATCTTCAAAGAATCATTGACTTGGATCCTCTTTTGATCGGTATCAACGAGCTTGAGTGGTTGTGTATGGAGACGATTGATAAGATAAACGTCCATGATCAAAGCATGAGACCAATGGTCAAGAGGAAGACCCGGAAAGGTTGGAAGGGAGAGGTCGAATTCAACAATATGTCGATGATGACGTTTTGAAATATCGTTATGTTCAGGAGTGTGAGGAGGAGAGGTGAGGTGGCTAATCTCGTTCATAATTTGAAAGGTGCGAACAGCAAGGTACCCACCACCATTATCCGAGTACATGATTTTGATTTTGATTGTGTTATGAAAGAAATTTTCAACAAGAGACTGAAATTTGATAAACACTTATTGAGTGTTGCACTTTTGTTTTAGAGGATAAAGCAAAATGTTCTTCGAAAAATGATCCACAAAAATGACATAGTACTTGAATCTGTCATAAGAGAGGACCGGAGAGGTCTATACATCTGAGTAAATGACTTCAAGCGGATAAGAAGAACAAATTGTGGAAGAATGAAAAGGAAGTTTATGACTTTTATTGATTTGACAAGAACTACAATCAGATTGCGTAAAATAAATTACTGCCTAAATTGAAATTCTTATGAAGAAACTGAAAAATTGTTGTAGACGGGTGTCCTAATTTGTGATGCCAAGAAGCATCATGAAGTCAACGTTTGGCAGAAAACGACATTGGAGGTGAGGTAGGCCAAACATAAACACCATAAATGCAAGGAACACTAAGAATTGTTGAATTAGTTTGGATATCCTTCACAAGAAAATAATTATGTAAGAAAAATATAGCATAACGGGTTTTAGAATTGAATTTGGAAGCATAAAGAATGTTTTTAGAGATGGAAGAAACACATAAGACATTTGAAAGATGAAACTTTTGAGATGGAGAGGAAAGAGTGGAGGAACCAGAGTGCGTAATATTCAAACCTTGACCATTTCCGACAAACACTTCATCAGGACGAGAGTAGCGTTGATGAAGGGCTAAGTTGGCAAGGTCGTTGGTTACGTGATGAGAGGATCTAGAATCGACGAGCCTGTTGGTATTGGCCGAAGAAGTCGTGGCTAGGTTAAGTTGAGGTTGAGTTTGAGGGAAGCGATTTGAAGGCGAGAATTGAACTTGTGGGTATTGTTGCCGAAATTAATGGGAGATGACATGGCCAACTTCCTTGCAAATTGGCACCGGTCGAGGAAGGGTTTAGACGTGGTGGGTGAATTGGGTAGGAGTGGATTGTAGTTGGAAGAGGGTTGCGGGTTTCTTAGGGGACGAAAGGAATAGGCAGGATTAGGGTTTGGTGTGTGAGTTTGTGGTGGGAAAGGAATCCAGTTTTGTGGAGGTTGAGGTGGAGGGTTTGATGGCTGCCAAGGCAAGGGAGTATTGTTGCTTTTGTTACGATTCTTGTTTTGTTTCCGAGCATTGACGTCGTCACTGGGGCAAGATCCGAGGACTCTTGCTTCAGTTAAATCTCTTTGAGAAGGAGATTTTCGTGAAGTTCTTCAAAGGAGATACAAGTCTCGCTCATGTTGACTTCATTGATAACGGACTGAAAGTTAGAGTCCAACCCTTTTAAGAGATAGTCAATAAAATCTTCTTGAGAGAGCGAAGACTCCAACCCAATCAAGAGATCAGCAGCGAACTTCATAGCTTGCATGTAGTCGGACACCGAGGATGAGCCTTTCTTGATGGACCAAAGCTTTTGTTTGACTTGTTTCTTATGACCACGCGAGGCGGTGCCATAGGTTTGTTTGAGAGCATCCCAGTCCGCCTTGCGGGTTTTGGTTTGAGTAACAAGCATGGCGACCAAGGAAGATAGTATCCCAATGAGAACCCCATAGAGGAGGCGATCTTGACGTTTCTACGTTAAGTAGGCTGGATTTGTGATGGTTGCATTTTCTCGAGTGACCGTTTCCTCAGCAGGCAATGGATGAAAACCATCCAAAAGCTTGAAGAGCTCATAGCCTTCTAGGGTTTCTTGAATTTGTGTCTTCCAAGTAATGTAGTTGGAAGGGGTGAGCTTTATGATGTTGGTGAAGTGAACAATGGTAAAGGGTTTTGTATGTTCATGAGGATTCGCAAGAGAGGTGGCAAAGAAGTGTGCCATGGCTATGATTTTGTGTGGTGTGTCGTGGAAGAAGAAAAGAAGAGCCAAGGATTGTAATAGCCATCTAATACCATATAGATTGAGAAGAATTGCATTACTTTATTAATGATAGGTAGCAAATATTTATACATGAATTAATAGAGTAATAAGGTAAAGATAACCCTAGAATATCATGGAATATATTGTTAACCTAAATACAAGATACTAGCTTAGAATAGAAGATATCATGTGATCTCAATATGTTATACACCTAGCTCCTAATTTGTGGTTGATAATATAGTGCAATTTATGCTATCATAAATAAATCAGCTTGTAAAACGTTATGAAATTTCAAGCTTGGTTTGAAGGATTTTTTCTTTATTTAATATCTTTTGCTTTATGATTCAGACGTTTTGATAGGTCTGACTATTATAGGGACGGTAAGATATGTCATGTGTACTTGACTAGTTCAAGTTAGGAATAGGGGCAGGGCGAGCCGACAAGGACCACTATACCCGCCTTGTTTTGTCATTGCACGACGATGGGTTTTTTTTCATGGTAGGGGATTTCAGCGGGTAATGGGAATTACTAGTCCCATTTTTATCCTTAGATCGTATGTTTTTTCAAACTAAGATTTTAAAACACTTTTGGTATTCATATATCCTTTCTTGCATGTCTCAATTCAGCTCGTACGGCTCGGCGACACCAGTTCCAGCGGTTCCCACAACTACCCCAACAACGCCACGCGCACCCCCCATCTACGGGAACACTCCGAAAACTTCATCTCCTTACACAAACACTTCGACCCCATCCACAGGTATCCTAGGCGGCGGGATGGGACCCCCCGAGATGGGGATGTATGATGATAACAAAGCTATCATGTTAACACTCCCAAGCACAAGCATAGCCTTGTGCTCGCTCATTACTGCGCTCACGGTTCATTTGTGAAGATGAATAATACGCTTTAGTTGGCTTTTTATGGCCTGGCCTCCTTTTGTTTGGTTATTTGGTTAGATCTTTTTCTGTGAGGATTGTGCTTTGTTGCATTGTCATTTGTCATGCCCAACTGCGGTTCTAGCTTGTGCTTTCATGTTGAACTTGCGTCGGCTGCTTTTTATTTTTCTAAATGTATATATATTATGGTGATTGGGCACATCCTCATGCTCAATGGCTTTTATTCACCGCCTTTTAGATGGATTTAGTCACTATATCAATTTTGGTGCATTCTAACTAAATTCAGTTATTATTGGCACATAGTTGAATTTTAGTTTTTCTTGGGTCTATCGGGCGTACGCCCTTTCCCATTGGCAGGGGTACCCTTAGATTCCGTTGTAGTGGAGCCTCACTGGGTCAATGATGATGATGATGATGATGTATATTATGGTGGATTTAGGGAGTTATTATGATATATAATTTTGGTGAGAATTGGAGGAGACATTCCATATTTCTTCAATAATGCAAGTCTACCCTATTTGAAGCCTATTATTGTTAGTGGATTATAGCTAAAATCATTTGTAATTCTAACTGAAATTGTACCTACTTGTCCTTTCTTGGGGAACTATGTAATCATTTATGGGTCTCAATTAGGCAAGAACGATTGCAGGAGAGAAAACTGAGAGCAAGTTCACGTTGTCATATCTCAAGAAATTATGTAAAAATTTCTTGTTGACACTAGTTTATAAGATTTTCTATACTCGATAAGAAAAAGATGTATATGCAGTTATAAAACTATACCCTTAATTATAAAATCTCACACACTCATATATATCTTGAATACTCAATAAGAAACATAATTGTACATTTTGTAACATTGCGCATACTAAGACTCTGTTCGGTAAAACGAGGAGGTGGAGGTTTTATTTTACCAAAAAGAATATTAGTTAAAATCATTAATAAAAATGTTGTGTTAAATTTTTTTCACAAACCTCTTAAAACCTATCTATACCAAAATTTCAAGTTTGTGTATTCAAAACTCATTAAAAACCTCCTCAAACCTCCACCTATTTAAAAACCTTTTGTGCCAAACACTTATTTTAAGGAGGTTTTGAATTGTTAAAACCTTAGAAAACCTCTACATACCTACGCCGAAGAGGGCCTAAGTTATAAAATTGTGTACACTCACTAAGACCACTCATAACCCACATCTCCATTTCATTCTTTAAATCACCCTTTTTTTGTTTTTTCTTACTTCTTCACCTCATTTTAAAAACACACTTCTACTTTATACTCACATTCTCAATCCAATTTTTAAATTCACTTTTTCACTTTTAAAAAATACATTTAGTTTGCTCTCTCTCGTCACCCGTAAATGAAGAAGAGGTGTAACTCTGAATTCCTCAAGGCTTTGGTTAATAAAATTGACTTGTGTATTTCTGCCAAGCCTAAAACCTGAACATGAATTGATTTCATCAAATTAAGAAATTCATTTGATTACAAATGGCAACAAAATGTATTGAGAAACCATTTCTTTTTTAAAAAAAAGTCTTTTTTTTTTTCAACTCTAACAACACACCTCCAATTTTCAACAAAATACAACTTGTGGTACCAACAAAATAGGAGAGTTTTCGAGGAAATAGAAAAGAAAAATGATCGACCTAACCACATTCATCAAACAACAAATCAACTATTGGAATGATTGTAAACATGAATCAAATAATGGCCATGATCGACCAAGACCAATAACTACACAAACAAGAAGGAAACGAAGAAACCTGATATGGACTAAATCATCGACTAGAGTGACAAAATGTAATTTTGAAGGTTCCACATTCGAATCAGGGAAATGATCATTTGGCTTCATTCTAAGGAATAGTGCATGTAATATGACTAGCATGGGCTTGTCCAGATGCGACGACCAACCACCTCTTGTGAAGGAAGCGTTGGGTTTAAAAGCTGGCATCTTTGAAGCTCTCAAGACTAGTGTTTAGGACATCATATTAAAGGTAACGACCTCTGTCCAGTCAAAATTATTAATGGTAATTAGAGCTGTCCACTGGAGATCATGATGATATGAGCAACATTTTACCAATGCTCACTTGCTTAGGATCTTGGAGCATATCCTACGTTTTTAGGAAGATTAATAGAAAGGTGGATTCACTAGTGAAGGCGGACCATCCTTCGAACCACCTGGGCTCCCATCTCCTCTTGCATGGATCCCTTAAAACGACATGTGTTGATAGCTTGCATATAGCTAGTGTTTAGGATGCATGTTTCCATTTTTGTTGCGTTGTTTTTAGATAGTTTTAGTTAGTTTCTTTAGTGTCTTAGAATGTCTAGGAGTTTTGGGTTTTTTCACTTGTTCTTTGTTGTTTTAAAGGTCTTAAAGTGAACAAGAGTGAAATGAATGAAAAACCGGGGGAAGAACGCTTGAATTCGGGTCATCCATTGGAGTTGCTAGTTCGACACCTCTATCTTGTAAGGGTTTGTTCGGGAGCTACAGTGGTTCGACGAAGTTGATTTTGGTATCATTGGAAAGCTAATTCAAAGAGCTACAATTCATGTTTTTACTCCAAGTCCAAATTCCAACTCGAAGAGGGTCAAAACAGCCCCCGAAGTGTGACCTGAATGTTGATCCGAGAAGTGTTGACTGTTGTTGGCGGCACACGCCGCCCCTAACAGCGCGAGATCACTTGTTCACCACGTGTTCTATTCTGATTGGTCTTAGTTATATCAGCTTTATTCTGACTTATGTATTTTTGGATATACTTTTGGAAACCTAGTTGGTTATATTAGGGTTATGAGAGTTGCACCTCTCATCTATCTATTGTTCATTCTACTTTTCAGACTTTTAGAGTTTTCATATTTTCTATGGAGAACTAAGACCCTTTGCTTAGTCATACAATTGAAGCATCGTTTTGAATAAAAGTTGTGAGATTTCAGTTGTGTGTTTGGTCCACATCAACAATTGAAATGGTCGTGCAATTTGATAGTGGTGAAATGACCTCAAGATTTTTGTTGTGTGTTTGGTCCACATCGGTGGAGAATTAGGACGCTGATGCAAGCATATGGTAGTCTAGTTTTTCATTGTTGATTTGAGTGAAACACATACCTTTAAACACTTGAGTGAGAGTGCAAACACATTACCTTGGTGAGGTCTAGGATGGATGAATTTTTTATGTCATTTTCTTTAGTCAATTGCATGTTATGATGTCTTGATCAAGTTATAGTTATATGTTGACTTGCTTTGTGGATTATGAGATGAATGCATGGATTTCTATGTTGTGGTGTGACTTTGATATACTTCTTGTTTAAGGACAAGCAAGGTTTAAGCATGGGGGAATTTGATAGCTTGCATATAGGTAGTGTTTAGGATGCATGTTTCCGTTTCTTTTGTGTTGTTTTTAGGTAGTTTTAGTTAGTTTCTTTAGTGTATTAGAGTGTCTAGGAGTTTTGGGTTTTTTCACTTGTTCTATGTTGTTTTAAAGGTCTTAAAGTGAACAAGTGTGATGTGAATGGAAACCGGGGGAAGAATGCTTCCATTCGGGCCATCTATTGGAGGAGTTGGTTCGACAACTCTGTCTTGTAAGGGTTTGTTTGGGGGCTATAGTGGTTCGAAGAATTTGATTTGGTGTCATTGGAAAGATAATTCAAAGAGATACAATTCATGTTTGTACCCCAAGTCCAAATTCCAACTCGAAGAGGGTCAAAACAGCCCCCGAAGTGTGACCTGAATGCTTATCCGAGAAGTGTTGACTGTTGTTGGCGGCACCCGCCGCCCCTGACAGCGCGAGATCACTTGTTCGCCACGTGTACTACTCTGACTGGTCTGAGTTATATCAGCTTTATCCCACTTATGTTTTTTGTATATACTTTTGGAAACCTAGTTGGTTATATTAGAGTTATGAGAGTTGCACCTCTTATCTATCTATTATTCATTCTACTTTTCAGACTTTTAGAGTTTTCATATTTTCTATGGAGAACTAAGCTCCTTTGCTTAGTCAGACAATTGAAGCATCGTTTTGAATAAAAGTTGTGAAATTACTAATTCCTTATCTATTTCTTGGATTTAATCTTCTCATTTGCTTGAATTTCAATGATTTATTTCAACTATTTCTAGCCCGATCAACTAGGATTTGTTGTTATTGAATCTATTGCTAGATCTAGAGTGTTATTGGTTGAGCATCTTTAGTTCAAAGTAGCAACTGCATCGTACTAGTATCTGGTTGTGCTAGTCTTATGCAGAAGAGATTTGATTTACATTCTAGGATAAAAGCTGGTTGTTTTATGCTAGAATAGTATCCTATTATATTCCTATTCTTAATGCTGCCATTAAACTGAATCATTGATGGTTTAATGGTTGTTTAATTAGTTAGAACTAATAGTATCTGGTTGTGTTGTTAGTTAGAATTGAAAAGGAATTGGAAAATCAATTCCATGTGATATTGAGGTGAAATCAATGATCAACTTGTCATACGATTGTGGATATTTCTTTGCCTAAGCTACATTCTTAATTATTGTTTTTCATAATCTTTTATTGTTTTGTTAGTTTTGCATTCTTAGATTTAGTTACAAATTCAAAAAAACCTTAGTTACTTGTTTGACACAAAACTCATACAAAACGATAAATATGTCTCCCTGTGGATTCGACCCGGACTTCCTAAAGACTACGATTCTTAGTTAGTTTGGATTCCTTTGCATAGCCGTGATTTGCACGACCATTTCACCACTAGCATGTGTCTCGTTGACTAAGTCCCCCGCTTAGGATCTTGGAGCATATCCTACATTTTTAGGAAGATTAGCAGAGTGGTGGATTCACTAGTGAAGGCGGGCCATCCTTCGAACTACCTAGGTTCCCATCTCCTCCTGCATGGATGGCTTAACACGACATGTGTCTCGTTGACTAAGTCCCCTAATTGTAATATCTGCTCTTTTAATAAAGATATATTACTTTAGTGCTTTCGAGTTAATATTAAGTGAAGAGTTACACTTATTTAATTTCTCTATAAATGAATAACTTTGAAAAAAATAAATTTTATTTTATATAAATAAATTTGGCAAGTTTAAATCTTATTGAAGAGGGAGAGATTAAATTCTTAAGTGTAAAAATAAGGGACTTCTTTTCTATTTGGTTTGGGAAAAAGAAAGAAGTTTGACTAAAAAGAATTGAATGTCTTTCATGAGACTCAAACCCTTGACCTATAGCATGGTACAAAGCACCCTTGCTCCCGTTCCAGCTTGATTCTTCTATAATAAATGGAATGCATTTTATTATAAGCTATAGCTAGACTTTGTCTTCTTCACAAGATCAAGCAGCTCTGGCCTCGATGGATGCACCGCCTCTCATCACGCCTCCCTCACTATGACGTCGTTCCGCCACCTAGCCAAGCTAGGGTATATCTTTGATGTATCATGCCACCACTACTGTCCACCTTTGTCTTTCTTTCTTTCTTGTCTTTATGTGGTGTTGGCAAAGAGTCAAGACAAGTGGCTCTGTCCCAAGTCGAATTGTGACAGGAATTCATGATAGATGACAATCCTAACCAGAGATTTCGAGAAATATGAAGCTAGGGTCCCAAAATCTGTAGATTGAGCTCGAAAAGAGAAGGCACAATCTGGAGAGGTTTTGGTGACTTGAGGAAAATTGAGAGAGATTTGGATAGAAATTGTATTTGATTTGATAAACAACTACAAAGAGCTTCCCATTACATATATCGTGATTTTTACACAAAACAGAAAGCATCAAAAGGAGCCTATACCAGCCGTTACAACTGAACCAAAAGCATAAAGGAATTATTTAGCTAAACTGATATCTAACTGGGTTTTCATTTGATATAAAAGCATAACAAAGCATAACTCATGTGACAATACTTCCCGGATCAAAAGATCCTTGTCCTCAAGGATCACAGTAAGGGAACTTGGCCATGAGATCTTGAAAGTATTCCCAGGTAGCCTGTTCTATTGGATACCCATCCATTTAACAAGGACTTTAGTGGCTGCTCCTGTTCCTCTCTTGACCATTTTGCGATCCAAGATTGCCTCTGGTTCTTTGGTGTGGCCTTGATCAATTATGTACTGAGGTAAACCAGATGAGGTTGTCGCTGGGTTGACACATTTCTTTAACTTGCTAACGTGGAACACATCATGTATGGCTGCATTTGCTGGTCGTTGCAGCTTGTAAGCCACTGCACCAATTTTATCTAGGATCAAGTAGGGGCCATAAAAACAAGGTGACAGTTTGTGTGGTAGCTTAGACTTGAGTGTGTTCTATCTATATGGTTGTAGTTTGAGGTAGACAAAGTCTCCTATATTGAACTCTCTGTCAGATCATTTGTTATTAGCATACTGACTCATGCGGTTCTGTGCTCTCAAAAGGTGGAATTTGAGCATATTGATGACCTCTCATTTTTCTAAAGTCTCCTATCCAAAACTTGAGATTTGCTCTCCCTTGGAAGATAAGGAAGATGAATGGGAGGTTGTTGGCCGTAGAGAATCTCACAAGGGGAGGCCTTGATGGAGCTATGAAAGGAAGTGTTTTACCACCATTCAACAAGTGGTAACCGTTTGCTCCATGTGTGTGGGGCATCAGAACTCATACACCGCAGATAAGTTTGAAGTGTCTTGTTGGTAGCTTCTGTTTGGCCGTCAATATGTGTATGGTATGATGTGGACATGTCCAGGATGACCCCATGCACTCTGAACAATTCTTGCCACACTTCACTGATGAACATTGGGTCTCTATCACTTATGATGGATTGTGGCATGCCATGGAGCTTGAACACATTATCCAAAAACACTTGAGCAACATCCAATGTTGTATATGGATGGGAGAGTTCTAGGAAATATGCACTCTTGCTTAGCATGTCTACCACAACTAGGATAGTGTGCTTGTGAAAGGAAGGGGGTAGTCCCTCAATAAAGTCCATGCTTATGGACTGCCATACTCCCTCAGGTATGGGTAAGGGTTGGAGACTAGGTTTAGCTGACATATTGTTTTTGTTCTTCTGACAGATGCCATAATTTTTCACATAATTATGCACTTCTTTGCTCATCCCCTTCCAATAGGATAGACTCTTTATCCTAGCCAAGGTAGAGCCTTTGCCTGAGTGCCCTCCCAAGGAGGAATCATGCAACCATTGAAAAATGTGCAGCTTTACTGTGGAATCATTACCTATAACAAGCTTCCCTCTCCTCCTAAGTTCATTTACTTAGGGTGTGGGTGTTTTCCAATTATCAAATCTGTGATGATCCTTTGGAGCTCTTGATCTGTATCCCATAGATCCTTAATGGACTCATAAAAACCTTGATGAGCATGAGTCAATGTGATGTGTAAAAGCTAGGCACCAGTCACTCTAGATATAGCATCTACCACAGTGTTGTCTTTGCCTTGTTTATATTGGATCTCATAAGAATACCCTATGAGTTTTGAGAGCCACATTTGTTGAAAAGGTGTGGTCACTCTTTGCTCTAGTAGGTATTTTAGACTCTTCTGGTCTGTCTTGATGATGAAATGCTTGATTAGAACTCCAGCTCTACACATCATAAACAACAACCATGAGTTCCTTTTCATACATAGAAAGCTTTTGATGTCGTGGCCCAAGTGCTCTACTTATGAAACAAATTGGGTTATTATCCTGCATGAGGACTCAACCACAAAAGGTCTGTCAAAAGAAGGTAAAGCTAGCATTGGTGTTGAAGACAAGGCTGATTTAAAGCTCTGGAAAGCTTCTGTGGCCTCCTAATTCCACTGGAATCCTTATTTCTTGAGCAAAGTAGTAAGTGGTATTGATATGAGGATGTACCCCTTGATGAATCTCTTCTAATAATTGGCCAATCCAAGGAAACTTCTAAGTTGCTTCTGATTTGTAGGAATAGGCCACTCGGTAACAACCTTGATCTTGCTTTTATCTGTGTTCACTCCTTCCTCTGATATAACATGTCCCAAGTACTCAATTATTGTGGCGCCAAAGGTACATTTGGACAGTTTGAGGTAGAGCTTATGTTCTCTCAAAATAGAAAAAAACCATGTGTAAATGAAGCAAGTAGTCATCCCATGTAGCACTGTAGACTAGGATGTCATCGAAGAATAATGTTGAGAGGGTTTCTTGACAACAAATAAATTTATAATCAAGACCCCGCTGAGTGCAGGGGAGTCAGGTTCGTCCACGGGAGAAAGTCATGTATCAAGTTTTGTTACTTATAGCGCAAGTAATCAATCAAAAGCAAGGGTTTTTATCAACAGAAAGAGATTTATAACGTTAAAGGTGTCACCACAACAATAATCATGCATACAAACGCTTATGAAACATAAAGATCATGCCTTTATCACATAAAGTTGTCAACTTTCGTCAACTAAGCAAGTAAATTAATCAACTTTCGCTAAATTAATAAACTTACTATCTATCTCTTCTACTTCAATTAGGATTGATCCGCTTCGTTTCAAAACCCTAATTGGCTATTCTGTTTCAAGGTTTCTGCTTTCGCTTCAACTATGAATGAGAAATTCCTATCCACTTTCGTTTCAAGGATTAAGAACAAGAGAGAAGATTTATGCAATAAAAACAATCAAAACATAATCAAGAGAAAGCATGCACAACCATTGATGGGTTTAACCCCAACCTTAGAGAGAGAGAGAGACTACTCACAATTCATAATTAAAACCAAAGCAACTATATTAATGAAAGGAAAACTTACAAACTAAATTCAAAACCTCCACAAACATGTCCTCTCTGTCTCCCTCTCGCCTCCACACGCCTCTCTCTTCTCTCCTCTTCTTCCTCTAACGTGCCCCCAAGGCAATTGATCGTGTGTCTTTTTTCAAAACAAAGGCTAGGACAAGAGTATTTATAGAGAAACTAATCGTTCTAAAGCTATCTATAAGGAAATAAATCTCTAAAAGATATATCCCTTAAAACTATCTAATAATAAGGATAAAAGATCATTAAATGCGCCGACTCTATCTTCGCTACCGACACACACTAAAAGAAAATCCCTATTTGCCCACATTTAATATTGTGAAAAATACTTACAGTTCTCTAAAAAGTGTTAGTAAGATCCTTAAATATGTTAGTCGTGACTGTGGTTATATTGGGTGCGGGAAATTGTAAAACACTAAAGTGTGGAAAAATCCCACATCCATAGCTATTGACAAATCTCACTATTTATACTGTTGCAAATGATGTGGGTAAATTAAACTTTAAAATATATTAAAATATATAATTAGTTATTACAATTATTAGATTGATTTATCTATATTGATAATATAATGTACGGAATGAATTATTAAAAAAACTCAAAACAATTGTAGTATTATAAATTAAGTTCGTATGTATTTTTCATCATCATTTCTCAGTATAAACAAACACTAAAGAGCAAATTTATCAAATCATACTTAATAAAATTTTACATTATTATAAACAATTATGCTATAATTACATTGAGATTTCCATTTCAACAAAAAATTTGCATTGAGATTTACACTAAAAAAATTAAAATTAGCTAGTCTTGTTTGTGACCTTGATTGTTTACGATCTCTTTTCGAGATCGGTTTGGATGAAATAGTGAGGGGTGCGGGCTTAATCCGACACTTCTATATAACCAATCATAAAAGTCGTATTGCCACCTTGCCTAAATTACGACTTGCCGATCATGATCCATGTCCGCTCCTACGC
Organism: Fallopia convolvulus; assembly: GCA_964016875.1. NCBI lineage: Eukaryota > Viridiplantae > Streptophyta > Magnoliopsida > Caryophyllales > Polygonaceae > Fallopia > Fallopia convolvulus. Next base: position 20,895,663 of record OZ024732.1, read on the forward strand.
CTCGGAGGGATGTATGCACCCTAGCTAGGTGCCGGAACTTCGTTCCTGTCAGTGGTTCAGGCTGGTACATGGCCCCCACGCTCTTAAAATACGTCAACCTAAGTGAAAGTTTTCATCACTATACAAGATAAGTGCCGATTGCACAATCAAAAGATACCAAAATAGGACCGATCTCAAATGATCGATCCGGCTCTCGGTTCGCAAGGGCGCGAGAGGTTTTCGAAAAAAACTTGTATGAATTAATAACGTTCCCAACATACTTCCTACTCTAAAAAGAAGTCTACAATCTTGTAGTTCTTCTCTCGATTTACGAGCTATCTCCTCTCAAGATACACTCTTCTCTGTTCCGATAAACCCCACATAAAGTCCTATACCTCAAAACACATCCCAATAATATCTCTCAAATATTATAAATTACCGAAATACCCTTGAGAATTTCCATTCTCACTTTCTTAGTCTCCTTAGACTAATTCCCCTATTTCCGCATTTTTGCCTGGTATTTCTCGCCCTTCGCGAAGAATGCCAGACTGTAGGAATGTACACCGAAGTGTTGAAGATGAAGTCTAGAAGGTTCGAGAAGCATTAGGTGAGAATCGAAGGTCAAGGCAAGACGACGTGGAAGGAAGGAAGAAATTCTCATAAGAGCGAGGCATTCTAAAGATAGTGCACCAACTCTTTTTTTTTTAAACCAAGCAAATCATCACCACATGAGTTGTCTTGGGAAAACATACTTGTATTTTTAATTACGTCTTTTCAACCCTTTCTAAATGGGCTTTACTTTCCGCTGCTACATCATTTGTAAAACGAATATCAGTGTAATGAACGAAAAGTTCTTATCAATAAATAAAATTCCGCTTTTAGTCAATTTCATCTTCAATTAAAGAACCAAGTCTCATTCATGAGCATCCGTTTATTTATATAACGTTTATGTAAATTTCCGCACTTCTATAAGTTTTAACATCATTATAAAGCCTAGGGTGACTTTGGACGGTAAAATCCAAGCTCACTGGCGGTAATACCCAATGTTGCAAAATAGGGGTGTTACAAAATATTTCCACAATGCACCCACATTTTAACCATTGAATAGGCTTCCAACAACATAAAGTGTGAAAAAATTACGTTATAGTTTTAATTGTGGCAAATCATTGTGTGGGTAAATCAAACTATTCTTGTAGTGACGGGACCCTCGGTACCGACCCTCACAGGGTCGTTAGGACTCTACTGAATTCCTTTACTTCTCTTCTTTTCCTGAGAGCCTCGTTACCGACCTTTGCACCTCGGTAACTACCCTCCTGGCGTGTAAACTGGCTCGATATCATACATCTTGCTTCGGTAGAGGGATCGTTAACCTTCTTTTTGCCTTGATTCTTTTTCCTTAAGCTCTGTAACGAGTTTCTCTACTTCTTTCTTAGCTCAAACTTGATTCTTCATCTCTTTATGGACTTCATTCCTTGAGCTTTTCCTTGGCTTTGCTCCTTTCCTCAAAAGTTGCTCCAAACAGCTCTAAAACCTATAAAAACACCACCAAAGCTTATGTAGACTCCATATCTTAAGGAAATACGAAAACCTACATAAACGACTCAGAAAATAGTTGATCTTGGAGGATTTTTGACTTTTTTGATTTTCTGTAACGGTCGGTACCGACCCTGTGGGGCTCGGTAACGAACCAACTTTGTCTGCACCGATTTCTTCGTTGTGCTTGCTTTTGTACCGAGTGCCTTCAATTGTTTTCTTCTCCTTTGTTGTAGAACTTCTTCCACATCTTTTTATACCTGAGTTACTTTAGAAAAACTTCTATCCCTACTGCACTAATCTAACTTAAAAACAAGTCAAAAGAAAGCTAGCAAAAATATCTAAGAAAGCAAAAACTAAAAAGTGAGTTGTCTCCCGTAAGCGCTATTTTTAACGTCGTTTGCCCGACAAACTTACCTTGCCTCTAAGGTGGCTTCTCTTCGGCTTTGTAGGGATCATGTGAAACCCCCTACTTAGCCGAAACAACATTAAAGCTTCTTTCCAAAAGATATAGTCCTCTATCATGCACAAGTATGCTTGGTAATCCTACAACAGGGTTAGTATAGTCCGAAAACCAAGGAGGTTTCGACTCTTTCACAAGACTAACAATAGTATTTAATATAGAACAAGGATAAGAGAAGGGATCATGACCAAAATTAATAGGAGTAGATCTAGAAGACTCACCTGGATTGCGCAGAGAAGGACTCGTTACCGAGGGTATGTGGGTCGCTACAGACCTATCCGGGTCAGGAAGTGCCTCGATGTCGTGCAAGTCAGACTCGGTTGCGATGCTGCATTCGGTACCCACCCATGGTAGGTCGATAGGCCCTTCGGTATGGGTCTTTTCCTTGCATTTGCGTGTTTCTGTACTCAGAGAAGGGTCGATACCGAGCCATGGTGGATCGGTATGCTCTTCTGTACTCCAACTAGCAACCTCGTTCACGACCGGATTGAAATGAAATTCGACCTTCTCTTCTCATATATCAAACGTGAGAAGTCCTTTCCTGACATCTATACGTGCCCCTGCGGTGGCTAAGAATGGTCTACCTAGAATGATTAGCACCATAGGGTCTTCTGGCATGTCAAGAACAATGAAGTCGTTGGGAACAAAAAAAATTCCAACTTGGATAGGAACGTCGTCCACGACTCCAGTTGCTTTTACACAAGATCCGTCCACCATGTAGAGATTCATATCGACAAGCTCCAGTGGTCCCCATGTTAGCCTTGGTCTAGATAGACAATGTTAATAAACCGGCACTGGCACCTAGATCACAAAGAGCTTTAAAACGGTGAGTTCCAATACCTAATGAAATTGCAAACTTACCTGGATCACTGAGTTTTTCAGGGTGCTTTATAGATCGGACTTTCACTTGACATCTCTGAAATAGATCTATTCCTGCTCAAAATCTCTTTTAAAATTTGGCGTAGGCAGGCATTTCATTAAGGCTTCAGTAAAAGGTATAGAAATGTTCAAGCCTTGGAGAATTTTAACAAACCGTCTAAACTTTCCTTCCGTGACATCATTAGCTTTCTTAATCGGGAAAGGAAGAATTTTTGATGGATTCGGGAAAGAAAGAGACTTGGATCGAGGTTCTACCGAATCGACAAGAGGGTCGATCGGTGTAGATAAAGGATCGGTACCGACCCTGGGGTCGGTAACGAGATCAGAGTTTGGTTCAAAAGACTTACCTGGACTGGAGGGCTCGGTATCGACCTTGGGGCGGTCGGTAACAACTTATTGAGCCTCGATATCGACCTTGTTGGGGTCGGTGACGGGCTTAGCTTGGGCATTATCTTCATCACTTTGTTCTTTTTCTTTCGGCTTGGTTCGATCTGGCAACTCTTTTCCACTTCTGAGGTGTATTGCTGCAATTTGTCCTCTCGGGTTCTCCTTGGGACGACCCGGGAGTTGACCTTGATGTCTTGGAATCTGGGTAGCTAGTTGGCCGAGTTGGGATTTTAAAGTCTTCCTCCATGTTTCGATCTCTCCCAATTGTACTTGTACACCTTTTATGTTCGAACGGACTCCATCAATCTTGTTGTGGACTCCATTAATACCCTCTTGTAGCCCTTGGACCCATGAAGGTGGCTCTCGATACCCGGAGATCTGTAAGGAGGAACCCTTTGTTCTTGTTGAGGAGGTTGGCCCCCTTGGTCATAGTTGCCCCAAGTGGATTGGTTGTTATTCCTCCCTGCATAAGAGTTATGTACTTGGTTCCTATATGGACCCCTCATGTAGTTAGCTTCTTCTTATGCCTCAGCAGCACGGACTTGTTGCAAGTTAGTGCAGGCAAAAGTAGCATGGGATTGAGACCCACATTCTTGACAAGATGGAGATGATTTAAGATGATTTAAGATAACTTACCTGCTTTTTTAGGCGGTTGATCTCGTCTTGCAAGAATTGGTGCTTCACTTTGGGGTCTACCTCATCTTTGTTTGGTTTACAGAGTCGCCTTTGAGGTTGTTGGACTTGTTGTGTGCCATACATAGCATCATAATTGGTCAATTTGTCAAGCAAAGCTCACACCTCATCGGGATCCATCTCTATGAAACCGCAAGCAGTGTGCAGATTAATGTGGTTTTTCGTCTCAGCATTGATCCCTTGGAAGAAGATCTCTTGGAGCACATATTGTGGTTTCCCATGAGTAGGGAACTGTCTAAGCATCTCCTTTAATCTCTCCCATGTCTCCACAAAGGTCTCATTAGGCAGCTGGTGGTAGGAGGTGATGCGTTTCCTTAACTCCGTAGTCTTGGCAGGTGGGAAGAACTTTGTCAAAAATAAGTCTTGCAAAGCTTTCCATGTCATAACCGACCTAGGAGGTAGGCTCTCTAACCAGCTCAGGGCCTTTCCTACAAGAGACCACTTAAAAGCTTTCAACAAAACATACTCAAGAGAGGCACCGTCAGCAGCAATGGTGTCACACAAATCAACAAAATTCCGAATATGCTCCATTGGGCAGTCAATGGGTCCCTCAAACTGGGCCCTCTTTATCAAGGATATGAATTGAGATTTGATCTCAAAGGCCTTCTCTATATCTTGAACCACGATTGTTGATTCTGGCACCCTCAATTTCGGGTGCATGTATTGCTTGGCATTCATCGGGATAGTATTCAACTGCTCTTGTAATTGATCTCTATCAGCCTGGAGCCGCTCCATCTGTTGTCGGAGGTCGGCCATCTATTGTGCCATTTCTTCGGCGGTGGAAGGATTAGTGACAACACGACGTCCTTCAGCTGGCATACACTGTAAGCAAAACCAAAAACAAAAACGAAATCAAAAGCAAAACGAGTTTTCAAAGGAGGGTCGGTACCGAGGCCCAGAGGGTCGGTAACGAGCCTACAATGATCCCGTAAAACCAAAACTGAAAAGAAACTATATATTAAAGCTATACCTTTTCAAGCCATCAGAATTATTTTGGTCCCACCTCATATTTACAAAATTAATTTTTATTTCTAATGTTTTAACTTTTTCCAATTAAATTCTTCCTGAACTATTTAAATTAATCTATCTTTACCATCAAACAAAAATATATTAGTATAACAATATCTTTTGAAAACTTCCTTATACAAATATTTAAAATTAAAGATAACACATTTAAAATTTATTAAAGTAATTATAAATATCTTTTAGCATGATATCTTTTCACGAATTTATGGGGGTCGTTACCGACTCGACAGGGTCCTGAAAAACGCAAATAGAAAAAAACTTGGCACTATTGAAATATCCCCGGCAATGGCGCCAATTTGTTGAGAGGGTTTCTTGACAACAAATAAATTTATAATCAAGACCCCGCTGAGTACAGGGGAGTCAGGTTCGTCCATGGGAGAAAGTCATGCATCAAGTTTTGTTACTTATAGCGCAAGTAATCAATCAAAAGCAAGGGTTTTTATCAAAGGAAACGGATTTCTAAGGTTAAAGGTGTCACCACAACAATAATCATGTATACAAACGCTTATGAAACATAAAGATCATGCCTTTATCACATAAAGTTGTCAACTTTCGTCAACTAAGCAAGTAAATTAATCAACTTTCGCTAAATTAATAAACTTACTATCTATCTCTTCTACTTCAATTAGGATTGATCCGCTTCGTTTCAAAACCCTAATTGGCTATTCTGTTTCAAGGTTTCTGCTTTCGCTTCAACTATGAATGAGAAATTCCTATCCACTTTCGTTTCAAGGATTAAGAACAAGAGAGAAGATTTATGCAATAAAAACAATCAAAACATAATCAAGAGAAAGCATGCACAACCATTGATGGGTTTAACCCCAACCTTAGAGAGAGAGAGAGACTACTCACAATTCATAATTAAAACCAAAACAACTATATTAATGAAAGGAAAACTTACAAACTTAATTCAAAACCTCCACAAACACGTCCTCTCTATCTCCCTCTCGCCTCAACACACCTCTCTATTCTCTCCTCTTCTTCCTCTAACGTGCCCTCAAGGCAATTGATCTTGTGTCTTTTTTCAAAACAAAGGCTAGGACAAGAGTATTTATAGAGATACTAATCTATCTAAAGCTATCTATAAGGAAATAAATCTCTAAAAGATATATCCCTTAAAACTATCTAATAATAGGGATAAAAGATCATTAAATGCGCCAACTCTGTCTTCGCTACCAACACGGGACCCTCGGTACCAACCCTCACAAGGTCGTTAGGACTCTACTGAATTTCTTCACTTCTCTTCTTTTCCTGAGAGCCTTGTTACCGTCCCTTTCCACCTCGATAACGACCCTCCTGGCGTGTAAACTGACTTGATATCGTACATCTTGCTTCGGTAGAGGGATCGTTAACCTTCTTTTCGCCTTGATTCTTTTTCCTTAGGCTCTGTAACGAGTTTCTCTACTTCTTTCTTAGCTCGAACTTGATTCTTCATCTCTTTATGGACTTCATTCCTTGAGCTTTTCCTTGGCTTTGCTCCTTTCCTCAAAAGTTGCTCTAAACAGCTCCAAAACCTATAAAAACACCGCCAAACTTATGTAGACTCCATATCTTAAGGAAATATGAAAACCTACATAAACGACTCAAAACAAAACACAAAACTAGAGAAAAAGACTCAAAGACACAAAAAACACACCCTAAAAACACAACTAAAAGGGCGAATATCAAATACCAAGACAAATTTTATGGCAACTTCTCGAAACACATGGTTCATTAAACTCTAAAGTGTGCAGGGAGCATTACTAAGGCCAAAAGGCATGACGTACTAAATACTCCTAATGGTCTGCATGTGTTTAAAAGTTTTCTTATAGATATCTTGAGGTTCCATCCTCAATTGGTGAAAGCTAGACCTCAGGTCAAGCTTAGAAAAGTACTTAGATCCTCCTAGCTCATCTAAAAAAGATCATCAACAATGGAGGAAATAAGAACCTAAATGCATTTATTTTTGTATTTTTCTGAATTTTTTGATATTTTTTCATTTTTTCAAGATTTTAATGAATGCATGCAAAAATTAAATATGCTTAATCTAATGCAAATTCCCTTCCCCATGCTTAAAACTTACTTAGTCCCCAAAGTAAAGTAAAAAAGAAAAGAGAAGAGAAATACTCACAAACTCTAGTTATCTTGGTAATCAGCGTGAAATCCGACGGTGGTGGTGGTGGGTAATCTGACGGTGGTGATATTAACCTCTGGTCTTGGGATATCTACTATTCCAAAAAAACTACCTAGAAAAGCAAAAGATGATTGACATAAAAAAACTACTCTAATCCTTGTGTTTCCTCCCAATAAGCGCTTGTTTAATGTCATTAGCTTGACCCTTAGCATGAATTGACAAGATTAGACATTTGCAATGCCCTTAACAACCTACCAAACCCCTGTGCACACATCTAAGAAAAACACAAGTATCACAATGATAAAGTAAAGATGCATAATATAACTTTCAAAGACCATTTTAATTTATCAAACATATGCGCCCAATTGGCATGAAATGACATATACTCAAATGAATTCAACACAAGTGGTAGAGTTATAAAATACTACAATATGAATCAAAGCACTTGGCAGCATTACCACTTTTATCCAAGATGAACTCCATTTATTTCTGATCTTCTACCTCATGTTGTAAACTTTGTTCCTCATCTTGCAACTCCATAATCTCTTGATATGAGAAGGTGGGGAAGCTAAAGCATTGGATTTCAAGGCCTATTGGGCGCATATTTATCCCTCATGTTGATTTTATCCCTCATGGTTGATTTTATCCCATGACAGCGGGAGCCTTGAAAAATGTATCATGTTGATTTTATCCCCCATGGTTGTCTACTTCATCAGCAAAGAAGTCATCACGATCGGTAAAATAATCTTCTTCCTAAACCACAGAACCCTCAAACTTATGACTCCACATGGATGAAAATGACTCAGACTCCCTAGGCTCTGTAAGTATCTTTATGCCAACACAAACATCATTTGGCTTTGTGATAATCTGCTCAGGGCGCCTTATAGGTGTGAATTCATATTGGGCGTCAAATTCATCTTCATAACCCACATCAAGTGCAGTAGATTGCTCCTCAACTTGCATTTGGGTGTTTAACTCATGATTGTTTGATTCCAATGTGATTCCACCATTCAACTCAAAAGGGTATGAGATTGTGGAATGAAAACTTGAAGAACATGACTCACAATGCTCCATGATTCTAATATATGCCCCTATGGAGAGATCCCTGATCATATCCTTAGAGACGTATCAACCGGTTGGGGTGATTGGGAAGATAACTCAACTAGAAAGCTTTGATGGCTCATGAAGCATAAAAAAATCCCAACATTCCTCAAGTCCCATAAATAAAATCCTCTCATTGCTCATGTAGTCGGCCAATCCCCTTGTCTCAAGATTCATACCATGGATAACTCCCATGTTTACCTCTCCATCATTGTATCATAATCCCTAAGTACCAAGTTCGAACACATGGTCTTGAAATCTAGAAAAATAGTCATGGATGTTTTCATCATGCAGTTGTCTCCATTCAAATAAAGCCATGATTAGTAGCACGGGTATTATGAACCGTAAGGTAGGTTCACAACACCAAAAATAGCACACAAATAGCGACGAGTCCCCGACAACGACGCCAAATTTGATGAGGTATTTTTCAATCATTTACCTATCAAAGAGCCTAACTTAACCAAACTGAGTAGAATGATAAGCAAGTGTCGATCCCAGAGAGACTCGTGTATAAGTGTTTTGCTTGCGTTCCAAGTAACCGAAGATGTGGGTTTTTTATGATTGATTATCTATTCTAGTATGCAAATAAAATCTAAATATGAATACAAGGATGTTTATAACAATATGAGACAAGCGTGTTCAACTAGTTAAATCCATCATGATATTGCTTTGTTGATCATTGATTCTCTTGATTCCCTTTACACCTTAACTAATCTATTGTGGATTTGTAATCCGAACTTCAGCTTTAGTACATAGTATGATCGGATCTAAGAACCCTAATCACTAAGTAACCTAGGAGACCTCCTAGATTCAACTTGACAACAACTTTACGATTCAATTATCAATAGAAACAACTGTCTAAAGCAACCAGTCATCTAGTGCAATTGTGATTTAAATCTCCTCTTTAACCAACTAGTCCAACCACTCTTAAGTTGATTAAAGTTCGACTCTTGATCAAATTAACACCGACCAGTTATTAACAAGATTCATTTATAACTAGAAATTCAATTAGGTAGATAATCTAACAAAACCCTAGTTTAGATTCAATTAAGCATTCTTTTCCACATCCTCTTGGACCTTAAATCTAGTCTTGACTTGCACCACTCTAAGCTTCATCTTAGTCATCAAACTCCACCATAATCATCTAATATTCGTCCCATCCATTCTTGTTTACCTAAAGATCTGCAAAACCGAACAAAACAAGCACAAAACCCAAATTTCTTAGAAAAACCTAAGAACCTAAAAACTAAACTAAGCTAAAACCATGCAATATAAACATAAATATGCATCCTAAACACTAACTAAATGCAAGCTATCAATATGGAATCCATAAAAACCTTCTTAAACTTAAATACTCGGGACCTTGGGAAAAGTCTTGGTCTTGGCCTTCGAGACGCCTTCTTTGCAACCTTATCTTTCATGGTCCTTTAATTGCTATCATTCTCCTCCACTTGGCCTCAAATCGTCCTCAATTCGACAGTGTATGTAGATGCAACGGGAGATTCATCAACTAGCAGCTTCAAATCACAAAAAGATGGACATGTGGAAGTACGAGCTAGGTATTGCAACAGCTTGCATGACTGAGTTTGATGCGGTGTCGATGGCCAATGGTTCTTCATCAAGTGTATGATAGAGATTTTAGTCAAGTCTTAAAACCCTAACTTGCAAGTGTACAAGACCAAGTAGATAGTGATAAATATTAGGTTGTCGTATCCGCAGGGAACCGTATCCGCAGGGAACAATAGATTAATCCTAAATCAAGAGTCTACGAAACAGAATTGAATATAAGATGAGAATTGGATTTTTGTAACTAAACTAAAACTAATAAATTGACAAGTGTAGACAATCAAGAATAAAGAATTCTAGGGTAGTCGAATCCACCACTATTAATATAATTAATAATCTAGTTTGAGTGAGAATTATGGGTTTATTATGAGAATCCTAAACTACAAGTCAGGATTACTCCAAGGATAAAATATTATTGTTATTAATATAGTGACATAAACCATCTAACTAAAGCATGGCATATTCAATAAACAACCACAAATTCATGAAAGCACCATTGAACAACACCAAACCTTGAACTACAAGAACAAAGTTTGTAAATTTAATACCAACCGAAATCAATAATTGTTCTACAAGATTTATTATCAATCCAAATTGGCAATTAATTATAAATCCAACAATCTCAATAGTCATGCAATCATAAACCCGAATTAATTCTCAAACAAAACAGAATTATAAAATCATACTAATAGAGTTTTATCTAAACCCTAGAATGAAGAATCTAGCTACTCATAATTGGAGAAGAGATCATCAAATTAATTAGAGCCATGGAAAATCTGGAACGGAGGAGAATTCTGGAACGAGTTGCCCTTCAGCTTGTGCGGCGCTAACAGCGTAACTTTCCAAACTTTTTGAATTTGATTCTCTTTCTTCGTGCCTTGGACGCCATTGATGGACATATTAAAAATATTATATGGAATCCATGAAAACCTTCTTAAACTTAAATGCTCGGGACTTTGGAAAGGTCTTGGTCTATAAATAGAGACCAATATTATTATTTATTTCACAAACTCATTTATTACTCTCTCCTTCACTACTCCATTCTATGGATCATCAAAAAAAATGTTTAATTTATTTATGTTTAATGTTATGCTTATTTTGTATTGTTTTATACCTTATAGTATTGATTGAAGTTATCTTAATGTTAATTAAGTTTATCTTTTTTTATTAGTAATCTATTTATATTATCTTAAATCATTTACAATTTTATTAATTGAACCAAATTATTTAAGTAAATAAATATTATCATTAATTTATTTGATCAATTAAAAATATTGAATAATATAAAATATAGAGTCACGCTCGGGTGGATTTATTTGATAGGGTGAAAATTGCGAGCAATTTTGGACCGTTAGATTACACGCATGGACGGACGAGATTAAAATAAACCAATTCAGCAAAAAATAGAAAAACTGGACGCGTGTCAGTTTTGATGGCACGGAGCGTAATAATTTTAAAATTTGCTTGGCAAGACAAAATTACCCCTCACCTAAAAAGCCAAAGATCTCGCTCATACTCAACCTACCTTTTCTCTGAGTGAAACGCCGCAAACCTCGGCCTCATCGAGCGACCAAACAAATTTGTGGGGGAAATCTACCAAGAACTTGAGAGATCTTTTGCACTCTAATTCAATCAAAAGTGTCGATTTCGGTTCATCAAAAGCATGAAGAAGGAAGCAAAGAAAGGCATGCATGAATTAATTTTTCTAGGGTTTTTTTATGGGTTCAAGTAGAAATTTGCTCATAATCTAAAAGTTCTTATTGTTTATGATAACAAGTTTGTTTAATTTTCTAGTTTAAAATTCTAAGTTGCAAAGAAACAACTGAATCATATAATTTTTTTTTTACTAAATCGATTACCCCCAAATTCCCAATTTTTAGCCATTTGTTTTTGGTAAGTAGAAAAAGTATTCACTGATTTTCACGTGTATTGGTCAATGAAAAATAGATTTCACTTCACTGCTGAAGTTGTCTACTAAGTACTCCTAGGAGAAATCTCAATGTATGTTTGTATGGATCTTGGTGAGAAATGAGAAATGTGCATTAAACACTTGGGAAATTATATTTTTGGTAGCCTATTGGTTCAAATGGTAGAGCAATGTGCATGAACACATTGATGTGGGTTCAAATTCCATATAGGCTAATTCGTGATATGCTCACGTTTTTTTAATCGGTTGTTGTTTTGGTTCATGAATTTTTAAAGTAAGGTTCATAATATTTCTTCTTATGGTTCATAAATTTTGATTAATGCTTTTTTGTTTATAACAATTGTTCTTGTGGTTCATGTTTGAGTAACCTTAGGTTCATCAAAGTTGATTTTATGGTTCATGTCTTTTAGTTCATGCTAGTTATTATTTTCTTTCGTGAATTTTGGTTCATGGTATTTGTTCTTTCGATTCATGTTTTTGTAAGCTAGGTTCATAATAATTCTTATGACTCATGACTTTTAATTCTTAGTAGTTTATCTTATAGTCCATGTCATTTGGTAGCCTATTAGCTCAAATGGTAGAGCAATGTGCTTGTGCACATAGATGTGGGTTCAAATCCCACATAGGCTAACTCTTCGTACTATTTATGTCTTTTGGTTCATGATAGTTTTTTTTTATGTTTATATTTATATATGCTTAGGTTCATGATAGTTTATCTTACAACTGTGTCTTTTAAGTCTTATCCTAGTTATTATTTTGATCGATTCACATCTTTTGGTTCATGATATTTGTTCATTTGGTTCATGTTTTTATAAGCACATGTTCATAATATTTCATCTCACGGTACATGACTTTTAATTCATAAGAGTTGGTGTATTGGTTCATGTCCTTACATGGTTAGGTTCATACCAATTGTCAATAAGGTTCATTGAATTTAATTCACAATACTTGTTATTTTGTGTCATGTATTCATAAGTGATATTCTATTGGTTCATGTCTTTACATGGCTAAGTTCATAACAATTTTTCAATAAAGTTCATTAAATTTCATTCATAATATTTGTTAATTTTGTCACGTAATCTAGTACATAAACTTATTGTGTGGGTTCACGTCTTTATAAAATTAGGTTCATAACAATTATCAATAAGGTTCAGGAAATATAATTCACAAATACAGGTTACTTGTGTCATGTATTCTAGTTCATAAATGGTATAAGTTAATAATTTTGGTATACTAGGTTCATAATTTATGAACAATTGGTAAAAAAAATTATCTAAGCTCTAAGTTGAACATTTGGGCATTACTCTTCCTTTTTGGTTAATAGGCTTTAGAAATTATTTCTCACAATCATCACACAATGATTAACATCTAACTCCACACAAAGAGTACGACATTATAATTATATATGGGTTCATTAATACACAATTACAATTTTATAAGTCATGACATCCATATGAACACAATTCATCTTCATTTCAACCCATAATTAAGCAACATTTTATATTCTTCTTCATCACCAAAACTCTTATCATAGAAGTGTATATAGTTCATAAATTTCATTTACTATAGTTAATAAACATACAAGTATGAGTTCATCAATACACAATTACAAGTTCATAAAATAGAAACATGGATATCATTTGCAATGACTTCTTTGTGTAGTACTTATGCGAATCCACACATATCAAACTTGTTTGCAATACTAAAATCATTTTATCAAAGAGACACTATTAAATTTGGAGCAAATTTAGGAAAATTAGATACGGAAAAAACACTAAGTTGTTTATTTGGGCATTTTATCAAACACATGGTGGGTGGTTTGATAAACATTCACAATTAACCTATATTTTCGATCAAAAACATCATTGCAATGTAAATATACACAACCTTCATAGATTTGAGGAAAAACAGTTAAAAAAAAAATTGACCAAAATACATGAAAATCGAACTGTCAAACTCCAAATTTGAAAAACCCCCCAAATACGAAATTGAAGCCTTAGGAAAGCAAATTATATCAAAATCAATGAAGATAGAACATCAAAGGAGGGCAAAATAAACACAAAATCAAGCTAAAATGGAAGGAGCAAGTGGCAATGGTTATGGAGGAGTACCGATCGAAATCTCAAATAAAGCTTTTGCATTATAGTGGATGAAGATATCGTACTGTAATAATGTTCTAATTTGGTGGGGGAAAGGACAAAAATACCCGTCCGTGTCATCCTTTTATAAAAATCACTTGAACGCGTGGAGCAATCTTGACCATTTAAACTAGAGACCGAACGGCTGATAGATGCCCGCATATAGCAATGTAGCAAAAACTTGCTACCTGGTCGTAATTCATAAAATATATATTAAATATGTGTTAAAGTATGAAAGAGGAAATGAAAGAAGTTGCCCTTGGTAGATGAAACAGAAAATGATATGTCAAGAAATAACTGAAAGATGATTCAACTTCCCTTCCATTGCACATGCTCTTGCAACAATTACCAGTTAGAATGTCTCCATATGTTTAATCGGCTCTCTTATTCAATTCTCTCTAAATTCCATCAGCAAAAAAAAAAAAAAAAACTTAGCCAAAGGACGAATTCGATATTGGCAAACATTAAATCAAAGAACCAAAACGCTTTCCCATCGTTAACAGATCTCGAAGTGACACACCGATTGAACGTAAAGATAGCAAGCAGTCCACAGAAGATAGTTGCACGAGTAACATGGGAATTTGAAAAGTAATACTCCAATATGTACATATTTGCAGGAATGGCAGCTATCAGAAACTCTGTTTCTGCATTTTCCAGCAAATATGCTCCCTTTATTTCATCATCTCACGCCCTCTTTGCAAAGTCATCATTCTCATTCTCATCCTCATCTCGGTCCAGCTGTTCATTTGGCTCAAATTCACCGGCTTTATCTTCCAGGCCACTTGTAGCACTGACACCAAATTCATCACTGCCACCTTTGTATTCGAAACCCGATGCCTGTTCAACTACACCTGTAGCAAAGCTTGTGTCAGCAGTGACATTGCCACCAGCACCACCATCATAAGTAGGTGCATCACTGCCACCGGCATTGTAGCCACCAGGGCTGAAGCTCCCACCTGCATAACCACCACCATAATTTGCACCTTGATTGCCATATCCAGAACCGCCATAGCCTCCAGAACCAGAAGCGCCATAGCCTCCATAGTTTCCTCCTTGGTTTCCACCAGCTCCGCCATAGCTACCCCCACCGTAACCACCACCGCCACCATAAGGCCGAGCTCTGTCTGTAGCATAAGCTACCCGAACCCTACGACCATGCAGGTCCTGCAGTTTAGTGCAAACCATATTCAATTATTTATTCAGCAGGCAACAAGTTTTCTGGTATTGTAAAGTATTCGTATAGGCAGTAGCAGAAAGTTTGTTCATAAGGAAAAAGAGGCACGTGAAATGTGTTATATGAAGGATTTTGAAAGGCGTTACTGGATTTGTGGGAAAAGTATCACTATCAAGGGAAAAACTGTAAACGTAAGAATAAGCCTGGATCATATTAGATTCTTTTGTCAATACTAAAGCATATTTTTTAGTTTGAAGGTTGAAGAACCATAACTTTTCCAGAAAATATAAGAAATCCAACAATCTACAAAAGAAGTTTGTTGTTAAAACATATTTCAAAATAGGGCTGACAATTACCCATGGGTGGCCGATCCGACAAATAACCCAACCTGAACAAAATTGGGTGACGAGTCAGGTAAGGGTGAGAGCTGGCCACCCAGATAAATCGATCCTCACCCACTTACCCGAACCACCAATTCCATCCAACTTTTTCCAACCCTAGTATGAATACACATTTTAGATATTTTGTTGGCATTTAAAATTTCAAATGTATTTTTGTATTTTTGACATGGATATTACTTTATGGATTTGTATTTTTATTCATGTGTATGACATGGATATTACATTATGGATTTGTATCTTTATATGTATTTTGTGCTTTTTCTATTGAATTATTTGCATTAAATATTCCCTTATAAACAAAAAAAAGAAAGAAAATATAGCAGTTTTGCATGTGAATGGGACACCCAAATACCCACATGTGATGGGTGGTTCGGGTAAGGGTGGAGCGTTTCACGAGTGATGGAATGGCTCAACTCACTCATAACCCGACCCATAGACACAATGGATATTACATTATGGATTTGTATCTTTATATGTATTTTGTGCTTTTTCTATTGAATTATTTGCATTAAATATTCCCTTATAAACAAAAAAAAGAAAGAAAATATAGCAGTTTTGCATGTGAATGGGACACCCAAATACCCACATGTGATGGGTGGTTCGGGTAAGGGTGGAGCGTTTCACAAGTGATGGAATGGCTCAACTCACTCATAACCCGACCCATAGAAACAATGGTCTTTCTCTCCTTTTCTCACTCATGGAAGTAAAAGAGATAAGAACCTCTTGTTGTGCTGATACATTTTCCTCTTAAATTTAAATATGCTATTTAGCTTTACAATTTTGTGACGTTTTCCTACTCTAGCATGGAGAGGCCCACGCTTGGCGCCTCTAAAGCAAGTCTAGGAGCTAGGCAAGGCCATTGCCTAGGTGCGCTTGGTACTTTATGAAACGTTGCACCAAAAGACTATTACAAAAAACATCTAACGCAGAGGATTGTACTTCCCTACAATACAAACACTATAAGAAGCATCATCATCATCCGAAAACAATGAGGTGAGCTAGAATAATGAGACGGGGACTAAAAATTATAAGGCACGAGGAATCCTAGTACCCCATTACCAAAAACACACGCCACACATCAGTATAATTCTTAACTGTCTATCACCAATGATCCAACACCAATTGTTTTCAGATCTTGTTACATGAAGATTGAAATCCAATACAAATTATAATGAATCCAATATAGCATGCATATTCAAAATACAGAATCATCAGAAAAATCTAAGAAAGGAATTAATGAACTATCACATTTAAGCACTGCCCAAGATTTCGGTAAACAACCTTTAATATTTAACACTCCACATGTCATCTAACTCAATGAGCAATTACTACATATAGGTGAAGAAGAAAGCATACGATAAAAAGTGAGAGGATATAGTAAATCTGAAACAAGCATACAAGAAGACAGTTCAGTAAGGAAAAATGCAATGAATGTGAATAGTAGCTAAAAAGTATACATTCATATATCCAACATGCTCCAATATAACCCGACAGCAAACACTTTCCATCAGATAAGAAAGATTTGCACAAAATTACCTGGCCATCCAGAGCTTGGATAGCGCTATTAGCTTCCTCACTCGATGTATATGAAACAAATCCAAATCCTCTAGATCTTCCTGACTCGCGGTCCAAAATAACTCTTGCTGCAAAGACAAGTTTTTGTTAGTAAAACTGGCTAGCATAAGTGAATTTCTCAGCCAAATCATAGACAAATATTATAGCATAGGGGCAGCAGACAGAGAAATAAAAGAGGTCAGTCTATCTCACAACAAGGCAGTTGCAGTTGCAGAACCATGAGTCTAGTCAAACAATAACACAGCATGGTGTAAACAGATCAGCATAAAACCAAGCAACTGAGGGCTCATACCATCAACAACATTCCCGTACTGGGAAAAAGCATCCCGCAAGCCGGTGTCGTCAGTGCTGTAAGAGAGACCTGCACTTTTCAGATAAAAAAAATCTTTAAACTGAACCCCCATCAGCCGCATGTAGAACTCATCCAAGCATCAGAGCAAGAGAAAACTGAACCTCCAATGAAGACTTTCGAAGATGACATCCATCTTAGAGCTTGAAAAATACAAGGATTAGCTGGAGATGAGCGCAAATCGATCTGCTTACCAACAGCCTGTTTTAAAATTCCTCCAACTTTACTGAAAAAGGCCATTGCTATAACCTATAACAAGGAAATAAAAAGAAAATTAATCAGATTTTGTAATCAAAACCTGGCATAAACGAGCGCAACGACCAAAAATCAAACAAAGGAAACAGTAACAACAATAGCCACAGGACATTCTAATCTCTATGGTCCAATTACCCTTCTGTTCCACGGCAATCGGTGAAAAACGCTATAAACAGTGATTGACGAGCTAGCGACACAACGTTCGGGCAAGCTATACAGATTGAAGTCTACGGAATTTGAACAAAAAACACCAAGTGAAGTCTATCCAAAACAATTCAATCAAAACCATTTAAATCGAACATCTACAAAGCATGAGCGTATCTTTTAGAGCGATAATTAAAAGCCTTCATGTGAAAATCGGGAAGAGAGAAAACCTCGCGATTCGGTGTAGGTGTGCAACTGGCAGCAACGAGAGGGAACTGGATACTGAAACTAAAAAAACCCTAGAGGCTCGAAATCTGACATTGATTGTAGGATAGGGTGTTGGAAGCCGGCGGATTAATAAACACGTGAACGCCTTGTGTGTATAATGCAAATAACCTTAGTTAATAATCATATTAGAGCATCCGCTGCACCCACTACAGTATACACCCTTACTTTTTCTATTTTTCTATTTCTCTCTCTTTCACATCGTCTATATACCCAATATAAGTTATTCCTACATCCATGCACTCCATGAACCTCTATTTTTCCCATTTTTAACATTTTTTCTATCTCCATATAAAATTACATACATACTCATTTATCCAATAAAAATCACATAAAACTAAAAAAATAACTTAAACAACTTAAAAATATACAATTAAATTAAATATTATCATATATATATAATATTGGTGGTGCTTATGAAAATATTAAAAATTGATATAATTTATTGCAAAAAAAAAAAGATTTCTTTACTGGACTGTGTGTTTGATTCGGCAATTTGTCAAATATATGGAGCGTTCTTTTAATTTATTTTTTGCCAAAACACTGCGTTTGATTTGAATAAGGGGTAAAATGATGTGTTTTGGTGGACGGTACGTGTGCGCACGCGAATGCACCGTTCCATGAATTTGTTGCCTTCGGTTCATCCCATGCACCATTATTTATTGGGACAAGCAAAATTTTGATTATTTAATATTAAATCTGACTCCATGCGTCGGGTCATATGACCATTGTAGATGCTCTTAAACATCATAATCATATCATATCAACATATCATCATAACTATAATCTAAAGTTGAGGTTAAAAAAATTATTAAACAACACATGTCGATTTTAGATTGGACCACACCATCCTTTTTTTTAAACTAATTTTTGACAAAATAGGCATTAATTTTAAAAAATCATCAATCAATATACTATAACTAAAGTCGAATCACTTAATCTTATGGGTCAATCATTTAACTATGCCACCTACGTAAATTAATTTTTACATTTACTAATTTGCTCATCTAAATCTTCAAATATTACTTAATTCTACCACATTATAATTTTTAAATACTATTTAATTAGATCACTTTACTTATTGGTGATTTGTCATATTATACTTACCTTCTCTAATTGTAGTATCTACAAAAATACTTTTTTTATAAAAGGTATTAAAATATTAAATAATTGGCTTACATCTATGTAACTTTTTAAGATCAATCAATATTAAATAATTGCATTTTAAAATAAATTAGTAAATAATTATATAAAAGGAATAAATTTATTGTATTCTCTTCTATGCATATATCCCTAAAATTTCATGGTTATTTTTTCTTTTTATTCACTAATTATATTTTCTTAATGAGTAGTTAAATGTGTATTTTTAAATGATTATTTAGATCAATTTTCTGAAGTAATTACTAAATAATTGTATTTTTAATATCAATTTATATGAAATAATTTCATAAAACAATATATAACATGTGCGTAACTTTGTAAGATCAAAATATATTAAATAATTGTATTTTAGGATCAATTTATATTAAATAATTACATAAAAAATAATTGTTGTTTTTTTTTTATAATATAAATTATTCAAGCAGTACAGATTACAACAAGATTTTAAAAGATTTAATAACATATTTTATGTAGAATATCATAGCATAGTATATAGATTTAACATTGTATTATGAAGTTTGCTTAATCTTCATTTTCTCAAATGCGTAGAAATTCAACAAGATTTATCATATAGAATTTTTTTCAATAATGTTATCATGTAGAAATTTTTTATATAAAAACATTCCGTTAAATTTTTTATAATACAAATTGTGCAAATATTTTCTTATCAGTTAATATCAATATACAATAATTAAAGTCGAATCTATCTATCCTATTTGTCATCACCTTAACTAGTCCACAAACCACATTTGAGCCTGAACTATACTACAATGTATCGTCGAATGAACCCCTTACTCCTTCTAAGTGTTCATATGAAAGCTCATCCTATATGATGATAATGGAGACAAACTTTCAACTTTTCACTTCTAGTTCTAAAAAACATTGATGCACGAAGAGGAAAATTGAGTTGTTTACATATCCAGTGCAAGTCATTGTAATATTACAATATGAATTTTCTTTCTCAAAGATTATTTCGAACATATTTTTCTTATTTTAGTCTTACGTTATTTCAAACATATTTTATATTGGTTATTCTATTTAATATTTGGAGGTTAAATTATATGAAGTTATTAACATTAAGTTATATTTGATTTATTTGAAAATAATTATTAATATTCACTTAAAATAAGTACTTATTTACAATAAGTATATCAAACAACTATTAAAAATCCCGTGCAGGGCACGGGTACATCAACTAGTAATCTTTTATTTCTGGATAGGATAAATTCTTATCCATATTTTTAGAATATAGAATAGAAAATCTCATTATTAAAGAATCTTTTATTTTTGGATATGATAGATAAGAAGATCATTAGGGTATTTTTTATGCTATCATACAAAGATATCTTAATTGAATAGCTATCTTTGTAATCGTATATTACTAGAAATCTTCTTGCCAATTTGGTTATTATTATAATCCAATCATTTTTTACCTTATATGAAAAGATCTTGATCAGTTATATGATAATTGTCTTATCTTTTTGCGTAAATCATAACAAAAATCTATAACTATATATTAAAGCTATAACTTTTTGAGCCACCAGAACGATTCTGGCCCCACCTCATATTTAAAAAATTAATTTTATTTCAAATATTTTAACATTTCTATTAAATTTTTCTTTAACTATTTAAATCTATCTTTAACATCAAACAAATATCTATTCAGTATAACAATATCTTTTTAAAACTTCTTTATACAAATATTTAAAATTAAATATAACAAATTATAAATATTTTAAAATAAGTATAAATATATTTTATATTTTAACATGATATCTTTTCATGAATTTATTTATAAATATATATATATATTCTTTTATAATAATAAAATTATTGATAAATAATTATAATATTTAAAAATAATAAAAATAGGTGATATAATATTTAATAGATATATTAAAATATTTGATAATCTCTACATTAAGGTACATAGAAACTACTAAAAAAATATAACATTTCATCTTATTTAATCTTTACTTTATCGAGCCCCAAAACGAGTTTGGCCCCACCTAAAATGAAAATAAATTATTTTTATCTTTATCTTTCATATTTTATTATATCTTATTAATTAATTTAATTATTATTTTATTTAAATCTTATCTCTTCCATATTCTAATATATAAATATATTTTTTATTCATATGTTATGTTATCTTTTAATGTAATATCCGCAATATTCCAAGGTTTTCAAACCAAATATAATATAATATTTATTTTTATAATTCTCTTCTCTATGTAAAAGAGAATTTTTAATATATTATAATAACCCTATTTTCTCTTTAAAAAGAGATTACTAAGTAAATTAAATAAAATAAAATTCAAGAATTTGATTATAAGGGTTATGAAGAGTTGAAAGCATTTAAATAAAAATAATGCTTTATTATTTCGAATTTATTTAAATAAAAAGATGTACAACAAGCTAGTAAAAATACAATGAAAATTCAATAAAAAGGATGCAAGAGCCGGGACTTGAACCCGAGACCTCTTGCAATCCCGTCTCACTCGCCCTTCCCTCAAATCTGTTAGACTAATGTGACTTTCTACCCATCTATGCCACCCTTTTAATTTTATATCAATTTTTGGGTCTTCTTCTCCAAACAAGTCAACTTATTTGACACTTCACCATTCCACGGCGCCGCCTTGTTTTCCAAGATAGATCTCCGGAGCGGATACCACCAAATCCGGATGCATGAAGGCGACGAGT
The DNA here is from genome assembly GCA_964016875.1 of Fallopia convolvulus. Classification (NCBI taxonomy): domain Eukaryota; kingdom Viridiplantae; phylum Streptophyta; class Magnoliopsida; order Caryophyllales; family Polygonaceae; genus Fallopia; species Fallopia convolvulus. The sequence continues at coordinate 20,917,515 of OZ024732.1, forward strand.
GGAAGACCGCATTTAAAACCAAGCATGGTTTGTACGAATGGCTTGTCATGCCTTCTGGCTTGACAAACGCCCCTAGTACTTTTATGCGGTTGATGAATTTCGTTTTCCGTAAATTTTAGGACGTTTTGTTGTTGTCTATTTTGACGACATTTTAGTTTTTTCTAAGGACTTAGACTCTCACGCGAGGCACCTTAGGTTGGTGTTAGAATGCCTTCGCGAACATTCTTTGTTTGTAAATTTGGACAAGTGTTCGTTTTGCACGGACACGACGAATTTTCTTGGGTTCGTCGTGTCCAAGGATGGATTGAAAGTGGATGACGACAAGATCCGCGCCATCCGAGAGTGGCCCACCCCTACGACCCCAACGATGGTTCGATCCTTCTTAGGGCTCGCAGGGTTCTATTGGCGTTTCGTTAAGGACTTTAGTTCCATCGTCGGGCCACTCCACAATCTTACCAAGAAGGCAACCACAATCAAGTGGATGCCGATCCATGAGGCCGCCTTTTAGGCCTTAAAAGATGCATTATGTTGCGCTCCTGTCTTGCAATTGCCAGACTTTACTAAGCGCTTTGAGATCGAGTGCGACGCCTCCGACTATGGCGTAGGCGGCGTACTCCTTCAAGAGAGACGCCCCATTGCATATTTTAGCGAAAAATTGACGGGGGCAACTCTATATTACCCGACGTATGACAAGCAGTTGTACGCGCTGATTCGGGTTCTTAAGACATGGCAGCACTATTTGTGGCCAAGTGAGTTCGTTATACACACGGACCATGCGGCCCTTGCTTATCTTCGGAGTCAAACGACTCTAAACAGGCACCATGCTCGGTGGGTGGAGTTTATGGAAACTTTTCCGTATATCATCGCCCACAAGAAAGGAAAGGAGAATATCGTGGCAGATGCCCTGTCACGCAAGTATGTCCTCTTAACACAACTCCAGGCCAATTTGCTCGGGTTCTCCTTGATTAAGGAGTTATATGTGCATGATCCATTTTTTAAACCGATCATGGAGAACCTTGAGCAAAGTCGAATCCTTGAGTCATTCTTTTTGGACAATGGATACCTCTACCGAGCCGGGAATCTTTGCATTCCGGCCTCGTCTGTGAGGCATCTATTGCTCAAAGAAGCTCATGATGGCCGAGGCCACTTTGGCATAGCCAAAACCTTGGCGGCACTTCGTGAGCACTTCTTTTGGCCACACATGGCTTCGGATGTTCACAAGTATCGCCGAGGTTGTGTGCCGTGCCAAACCGCTAAATCGAGGTCCCAACCTCATGGCCTTTACACACCCTTGCCAATACCGGACACTCTCTGGGAAGATCTCTCTATGGATTTTATCACGGGTCTTGATGTGATTCCATCTACCGAGTCATGGCCCCATGAGTTGAGTGAAGATTCCATCCCTAAAGACAAGCCCAATGTGCACGATAAAGGGGAGCCAATACTTGGACAAGCAACCAAAGACGATGTTCGAGGCGCTAAGAAGCCAAGTCAAGGTACCACGCCCTATCTTCGGCGCATCACTCGAGCACATGCTAGGGAAATGCTTGACAAGATCAAGAAGGAGCTCATGGCTCATAAGTTGGACTTTGGTTAGCAAAGGTGAAAGTTGGAGTCTTATGATACATCATGGTTCGATAAGTGACAACTTAACGGTTAAGGACAATTAATGTGCTCTCGGTTTTTATGGGTTGTTTTTGTAATTTTCTTTAAATGAGGGGGCTGATTTTGTGAGGCTTGTTATCTAGGTTATATGGTCGTCCATCCCCCTCCTCCCTTGGGAGACTTGGACGAAATTTGCTTCTCTTTTCCTTGCATTTTCAATTCGAAGTTCTTGTTTTGTTTCGTTCAATTCTCGTTGTTCAATTGTTGGTGAGTCATATCCGACAATTTCGAGCATCCTAGTTTGTTTGAGGGCTTGGTGAGTCATATCCAAGTTATCAAGCATCCATATCCCCTTGTTCTCTCCATTTCGAACCATCATCCATCTCGGAAGTTTCTGCACCATCTCAGTAAATTCGACATAACTTTCAATCCGCTCATCATCTCGGTCTCATATTTTGAGGACTTCAACTAGACTCATAGATCTAAATTCTCGAATTGGAATCACTCAATTACGAGTTCGGACTAGGAAGATTCAGCCAGTTGAAGACGGGTCAGTTGCGTGGTGTTTGTTGTCGGAATTCCTTGGATTCTCGTGGCGATCTCTTTGCACCATCATCCCCTCCATCGATCCTTTCATCAGGTCTTCTGATGACTAGGCGCGGTAAGGATTCGATCTTCGTAATCGTGGACCGTTTCTCCAAGATGGCTCACTTCGTACCATGCAAAGGGAACAACAATGCGACTGAAATCGCAAACTTGTTCTTTGAGCATGTCGTGAAATTACATGGTGTGCCTCGCAGTATTGTTAGTGATCGAGACACGAAATTTTGTAGCCATTTTTTGAGGACGCTTTAGGGAAAGCTAGGTACACAATTACTATTTTCCACTTCATATCATCCCCAAACCGATGGTCAGACTGAGGTGACCAATCGGACCCTGGGCACCCTTCTTCGGACGGTGCTAAAAAATAACCCACGCCGGTGGGAGGATCTAATCCCTTTTGTTGAGTTTGCTTACAACAGGTCCAAACATTCGGCAACTAAGATGACACCGTTCGAGATTGTCTACGGCCTCAACCCCCACTCTCCCATGGATCTTACCCCTCGGCCCTTGAGGAACGGCGAGCACATCGACGCCTCGAACCGCGCCGACGCCATCCACAAGTTACACGAGCGGACACGAGATCAATTGAAGCGTCGGGCCACTCAGTACGAGGCGCAGCACAACAAGGGTCGGAAGCGCATGGTTTCAACCCCGGGGATCTCGTGTGGCTACATCTTCGCAAGGACAGGTTCCCAGATTCGAGGAAGACTAAGCTTCACCAACGCGGCGATGGACCTTTCCACGTCTTAGAGCGAATCGGAGACAACGCCTACAAGCTCGACCTCGAAGGCAAGCATTCGGTGCACTCCACTTTTAATGTTGCTGAGCTTTCCCCCTACGTTGCACCCGCTTATGAGGAAACGGGGACATTTCCCAACCAAGTGGGGGAGGGTGATGCGACCCCCGTCATGGATGCTAGCCAAGAGGACGACGCATTCACACTTCGCTCGGATGGCCCCATCACTCGTGCCAGGACTCGAGCAATCCAAGCCGCAACGAGGTCTCTCGTGGCGCGCTTCTCCGCAGGCCACGACGCACCTTACATTGCTACCTCGCTCGACACCATCACTACCATCGGCGCCAAGGAACCTCGCTACGAGCTCTCGGATCAGCCGAGTCAAAGCGCGACATCCTCGAGCATCGGATCGCAGACCGAGGTCGCATGCAGCCATCGCCAAGACCTTGGAGCGTCATTTGAGGTTCTCGCATCGGACCTCGGGATCGAGTCTCAACTTGAGGTTCTCGGAGGCATTGGAGAACCTCAAGTCCTCGAGACCTCACTAGCGCCGTCACCAGCGTCCCGCGTCGTGCCAGCGACCTCGCCAGCGCACAGACTCGCGCCGTGACCTCGCCAGCGCCGCGTCCCAGCCTTGCCAGCGTCGCGACAGCCATGTCATGACACTCCCGGCACGGTCACGGACGACATATCCATTTAAGTAGTTTTTAGCATTCTTTCCATTCTAGAACATTGCTATTACTAGTTTACGCATTTATAAACTTATTTATGGGCCTTGCGCCGAACACTTTTGGACCGCGCCGTTGGGCCTCTAGCATGCACGCTAGCCCTAGGAGCACCGCCACCTTTTAGGGTTTTCTCTAGGTTTTGCTTGTGCCGCCTCCCTATATAAGGGGGATTAGGCTTATGTTTTTATTCAGCGCACACTTAAGGATTAATTTAGTTGAGGGTTTTCTCCTAGTTTCTCCTTAGTGCTATTCCGCCGCCACCTTCAAACATTTTCAAAGCTCTCGTGTTTGCCATTGTTTGCCATTGTTCGTGCCAAATTCCGTCAAATCAAAGCCTTCCGCTACGCTACGTTGATACCCAATACTCAAGCCACCGATCGATCCGAGGCATCCCATACGAGGGACGCATCAAATTCCGAACAACCATGTGTTTGAAGGCTATGTAAGATGTTTTGTAGAAACAAAGTCTCCTTCGGGAGCACCTTTTCTCTTTTATGAATTATGTTTATTTCCACATTATTATTGTTCTATATCATTCTAAAAGCCTTGGGTGACTTTGGACGGTAAAATCCGAGGTCACTGGCGGTAATACCAAATGTTGCAAAATAGGGGTGTTACATTTAATTAATTAAATATATATATGAAATGTCATCAAGAAAAATGAGAAATGTACATTATTTTACCATAATAATCTTTTTTATTCTCAACATTAAACTTAATGATTATATTTAATTTGTTTTATTTGATTCCAAAAAATAAAAAATTTGTACATTGTACAAGCAATAAACTACTTACATTAATTTTTATATTATATTTTTTATTTAATATCTAAAAAATACCGAACCATAGTCGTGCATGGCACGACGAGTATATCTCTAATATCAAACAAATATCTATTTAGTATAACAATACCTTTTGAAGGCTTACTTATATAAGTAGTTAAAATTAAAGATAAAATATTTAAATATTTTAAAATAAATATAAATCTTTTAGCTTATATCTTTTGATGAATTTATTTATAGATATATATTGATTTTCTTTTATAAAAAACTAATGATAAATATTTATAATTTTATAATCAATAAAAAATAGATAATAAAATATTTAATAGATATATTGAAATATTTGATAATCTCTAAATTTATGTACGTGGAAAGTAATAAAATATGAATAATATAATATTTAATTAAAAAATTATACATTCTACGAGCAATAAATTACTTATATTAAAGTTTATATTATATTTTTATTTATTAATATCCTATTTATAATGTATATAAAATATTGAATCGTAGTCGTACATGGTATGACGAGTACACCTAGTATGTATTCATGTACCTTGTACGAGTTTTTCTTAAATAAAATATTAATAATAAAATATTTTCAAATATATTTTTTATCCGAGAAAAATAATCATATATATGCTTAAATATAAAATTTGAATAAATATTTAATGAGATTTACAATAACAAATATATATTCTATTTTTTTTCGAATTTGTATGATAGCAAAAAAAATATCCTAATGATCTAAGTTTGTTTAATAATGGAATTTTCAATAACAAATATATATTTCAATTTTTTTTCCCGGTAAACTACGTCCATAATCATGAACACATTCCTAAAGAGATAATTAGCTCTAATTTTTTTTAACCTTGGAAATAAAATTATTGACGTACATAAAAACATTAAAACATGCAAGATGGCATATATATAGATGGATGGCGGTCAAGTCAATGAATTCACAATTACGAACAAAATTAAATATATTTATAGATATATGAAGAGAGATATGAAGTCATATCTTAAATGAATAATTATATTTATGGTCAAAATATAAAAGATTGTATAATAATAAGATTTTTTGTCTGATCATAACTTAAATAAAATAAATATTTTAGAATTTGTATGATAGTATATCACAATATACACCAAGTAACTTTTAAGATAAAACTTATAAGCACGAACTCTGTTAGATGCTTCATGCTCTGTATCATATATATAGTTGGCAAAACTTTGGAGGTGAACCTTGTTCTAGCATCAAGCTTCCTATCAAGTGACAATTTTGACCATGTAATCGAAACATATACGGTCCTCGTCCTGTTCTAACATTTGAAAACTTTCCTCCTAATGATGTGAATGAGAACATCATGTTATAAGAACGGATATTTTCGACAAAGTGTTTGCTTTTTTCATCTTTGGATGTAAATAGATTATAAAGCAAGAATGGAGGTTGTTTCAAAAGAGGCAACCCAATTTTTTCTTTATGACAGAACAATGAAAATTCAGCAATTTTACTTCGTTTGATTGCTCTTTCCTCATACCACATTATTGCTCCACAATACTTACATTCATGGGACGGATCACCAATATCCCAATATTCTTGAAAAGAATAAAAACAATTGCAAACAATTATTAATATATATAGTGTTTTAGTAAGAAAGTTGCAGACCCTAATAGTGTTTATGTTATGTTAAAAAGAGTTGAACATGATACGATACTTAATTTACCATTAGTAGTATTAGTTGCAATACATGGAAATATTTATCTGATGATATTCTCGCTTCTAGAAGAAGAATACTTCAAATTGATGGTATGTTTTTGTTAACTTCTCTAATATGAAATAAATATCTATAGATTGGATACGTTTATAAATTAATAAAATTTATATGCATTTTTTCAGACTTATGACTTGATGAGGATCAATTACAAAATCAAACACTTGCAGAAATTGAAAAGTTGCTACAACGAAATGGTGATACTTTGAAAAATTATCCGTCAATGCCATTCCCTAATGACAATATAATTCTTGATGGTCTGAATAAACTAATCCAAGATGAGCTCAGATATGATAGACAAGCATTAACGATTGAGTATCAGAAACTCTATTCTCAATTCAAAGATGAGCAAAAAGGCGTTTATGATGAAATAATGTCTGTTGTCAATTCAAATAACGGGGGTGTTTTCTTTTTGTATGGATACGGTGGAACAGGAAAAACATTTATATGGAGATCTCTTTCAGCTGCTATTCGATCTAAAAGAGATATTGTTCTCAATGTTGTTTCAAGCAGAATTGCATCCCTATTACTTCCTGGTGGTAGAACAACACATTCAAGATTTGCAATACCGATTCACCTTCATGAAGAATCAACATGTCATATAATGCCAGGTACGCAACATAGTAATATCAACCTAGAAAAAAAATCAGCTTCAAAAATCTAGATTCTTATGCATACAAAAATCGTTAGTTAAAAAATACAAAAATCGTTAAGTTAACAAATATAGAAAAACTAATTTATTTTATAAATGTTAAAAATAGTGTAAAAAATAAATATAGACTTTTCATGTCAAATTTCTTATATTGGATAGCAATGGAAGCATGTGAATTTACATAATTACATTTTTTAAAAATAAAGTTACAAAAACTAATACAAAAGGCATTTAATACCAATCATAAAGATATAGTCGAACACAAACCTCATCATTATATTATTATTAATATCTTTTGATGCAATATCTCTACTTTATTAATACTTATAGTGGAGCTACTTATTTTTAATAATATCAACATGCAGTCTAAGCTACTGCATATTTTCAGCTTTAGTCCATACTTACCATTAATATGGAAAGAGAAAGTTCAAGTTGCCGTGAATAGTATGCACATTTTTATCAACAATCAACGTCAAAATTTTGTCGACAAACACATTGATGTGATTCCATCGATGTCCGAGCCAACTATGGAGCACACTTCGGAACACTTGGAGGAGCAACACTTGGAGGAGCACACGTCGGAACACTTGGAGGAGCCTCGGCATACCCTAGACGCGCCAACAAGCTTGGATGGTGGCGCGCCCTTGCCTTCCGGTTTTGATGGTGCCAAAGCTCAAGGAACTACACCACCTTATCTAGGTCGTATTACGCGATCCCGAGCTAAGGCCATTCTATGTCAAGTGCAAGAAGAGCTCATGGGGTGTAGCTTTCCGAAAGAGTGCAATGAAGATGGTTGGAGTTTTATTCTACTTCATGGTTCTAAGTGACAATTCGACGGAAAGGACAATTATTAAGTTTTCGGGTTTTTGGGTTAATTTTTGTAATTTCCTTAAGTGAAGGGGCTAACATTGCGAGGTTGCTTTCTAGGTTATATGGTCGGCCCCCTCACCCTTTGTTGGTGGAGATTGGACGAAAACTTGTTGCTCTCTTTCCCTTGCATTTTCAATTCAAGTTTCTTGTTTTTGCTTCGTTCAATTCTCGTTGTTGTTGGTGAGTAATATCCGACAATCTCGGGCATCCTAGTTTGTTTGAGAGCTTGGTGAGTCATATCCAAGTTATCAAGCATCCATATCCCCTTGTTCTCTCCATTACGAACCATCATCCATCTCGGAGGTTTCTGCACCATCTCAGTAAAATCGAGATAACTTTCAATCCACTCATCATCTTGCTCTCATATTTTGAGGACTTCAAATAGACTCATATATCAAACTTCTCGAATTGGAATCACTCAATTCCGAGTTCGGAAGAGGAAGATCCAGCCAGTTGAAGACGGGTCAGTTGCGTGGTGTTTGTTGTCGGAATTCCTTGGATTCTCATGGCGATCTCTTTGCACCATCATCCCCTCCATCGACCCTTTCATCAAGTGGTATCAGAGCCACGTGAATTTATCTCCATCTAAACCTTGTTCCGACCTTGAATTTCCACTTGTTGCAAGGTTTTAGGTTCGAACTCTTTATTGGCTGCTTTGTGTTGTTGTGTGCGACCATAGTGTCCTTGTTGTGTGTTGTTGTGGTCGTTGCTTTGTCTTGATCTTGTGGTTGTCTTGGCCGAGTGTGTGTTCATCCATGGCTGCAAACCATGCTCAAAAAACGTTCCAATAGAACACCCAAAGGAGTTATCAAAAGTTGGTAGTTGAAAGGGTGCATTTGTTGCTTGATTAAAGTCTTCCTTTAGTGCTTGAAATGAATTGATCTTTTCTGAATTTTGCTGAGAAAAAAACGTGTGAAGGAGGTCCCAAACCAGCCTTGTTTGTTTTCATTACATGCTTGTTGTTGGTTGCGGTGCTAGGATACGGGAACGACACCGAGACGAGACATCTTGTGTTGTGTTTAAGTGTCTTGAAATCTTTTGTTGAATAATCAGAAAAACCTTGCCGGAGGCGTAAAGCTAATAAGGGGCCAGGCACAGAAAGAAAGATTAAAGACTAGAAAAACCTTGTCCGGCGGCGTAAAGCTAATAAGGGGTCGGGCACGGAAGAGTAGTCATCTTGTAGTGCCTAGCAAAGGCCTACAAAAGTCGTCTTCTAGTAGTGCCTAGGCCTACCCAAAACAAAAAAAAATTAATTAATTAATTTCGTAATACTTGGTGTTGAGTCTTGGTGGTTTAGTAGCTTCCTAGCATTGTTTTCCTAAGCAAGTGTGTGGTGAATTCTCTCTTTGTTGCCTTTGTTGTTTTTGCCTACTTGCAACTTGTCGGATTTTCATCTCGGGCAAGTCTTGGTGCTTATTTCGTGTGACCTCTATACCTTGATCTTTGCCTTGTTTTTACGATGACAAATGTAGGTGATGACAAGAATAAGGAACAAGTTGAGGAGACGTCCACTAGTTCGGTGGCTGCCATGTTGCAAACCATGCAACAATCCTTGCAACAATCCATTGAGGCTTTGGGAACTAGGTTGACTGATTTGGAGAGCCAAGTGCGCGGCCAAGATGATAGAGCACGGGTGTCTCAAATGGGGGCTCTACCAAGTGTGCTACAAAGCGCTAACCAAGTGGAGTCGTTACACGAGGAGGCCTCTACTTCTTACTTGCCAAACTCGGAGGCGCAAGCATCCATCGGTGTGAGCACCTCCATGGGGATTATGCCTCCTTACATTCCTCCGACGAGCTTCCACAATCCACACTTTGTGCCCAATTCCGGGGTAAGGCCTTCATTCGCTACATTTCCTAATAATATTCCTATTAGTGCTACTAACTTTTCAGGATATGGAGCGCCGAGCTATCAAGAGGCCAATCCTACAACGGCTACTCAACTCCCACCTCTCTTGCATCTACCAAGGCGCGGCCAACCTCCTAGAGGGCCGGCCAATGTTGGTGTCGGGCAGCCTTGGCATGGCGCGCCGGTGCAACAAGAAGAGCGGCCGCGGGATCCCCATAACGACATCAAGCTGAACGTGCCGACGTTTTCGGAAACATCCGACGCCGATGCCTGTCTTGATTGGCTTGCCAAGGTGGAGTCAATCTTTGACTTCTATGGCTATGATGATGCGAGGCGGGTGGCCATGGCGGCCATAAACTTCACCGACTTTGCTTACCAATGGTGGATCGAGGACAAGGATTTGAGGAGAGCACGTCGGATGCCTCAACTTAACACATGGCAAGATCTAAGAGAGGCCTTAGAAGAGAGGTTCGTGCCTCAAGATTACACGGAGCGCATCCATGCCAAGTTGGAACAAGTGCGTCAAGGAAACCGGACTCCTGATGAGTTCTACAACGAGCTGCGTATGCTCATCTTCCGTTCCCGAGTACAATTTCCCGACGGGTATGTCATCTCTAAATTTGTCAATGGGTTAAATTTGGAACTAAAAAATGTGGTGAGTATGCAGCATTTTAGTAGGGGTACCGATATTGAGCAAGTGCTTCATTATACCAACCATATCTACAAGCAACTTGCTCAACGACGTTCGAGTTCAACCACTTCTCGAACGTGGCAGCCTTCATCCACGGCTCCTAAAGCACCACCAACTCAGTTTAGGAAGCCGGAAATCAGGAAGGACTCGATTCCTCAACCGAGGAAAGAGTTTCCCCCACGTCCTCGGCAAGAAGGCGGTGTGAAGGCGAGCGACGTGAAGTGTTTCAAGTGCCTTGGCCATGGGCATTGTGCTCGGGATTGTCTCAACGAACAGAAGGTTCTTCTTAACTCCCAAGGGAAGTACGAGTATGAGGAAGAAGGGGCTGCGGAAGAGGAAGAAGAGAGCCCCGAGGTTGAGGAAGACGGCCTCCATGTCACCGCCGAGGAGGGTGAGTGCTTCGTGGTACAACGGACGCTTTTCATGACGGAGAACACCACCACACCTAGCCAACGAGAGGTTATCTTTCACACTCGATGCAAAATTATGGATAAGGTATGTAGTGTTATTATCGATAGCGGGTCTTGTTGTAATATTATTAGTCAAGAGGTGGTGGATCGCTTTTCCTTGAAAACTACTTGCCATCCTTTACCTTATCCTCTATGTTGGTTGAATTCTAATGCCCTGATCCAAGTCAAGGAAAGGGCTCGTATTTGCTTTTCTATAGGGCCTTACAAGGATGAGGTGGAGTGTGATGTGGTGCCGATGACCGCTTGTCATCTTCTTTTGGGGCGCCCTTGGCAATATGACAAGGGAGCTATTCATGATGGCGTCTCCAACGAGTATCACTTTCAAATGGAGGGAAAGAAGGTGACGTTGCACCCGATGACCCCCCATGAAATCATGTTGGACCACGCAGCGAAGGAGCAAAGGAAGAAGCATGCGCTTCGAGAGGGAAAGAAGGACAAGAAGCTAGCTCTAGGCGGCCCTTCTACGCCCTTGCTTTTGGCCAAACCGAAGGAGATTCTTCATACTTTCAAGGGAAGTGGCGTTTGCGTTTTACTTGTTTTTCAAGAATCTTATTTATCTTCCCAAGAATTAGTTGATCTTCCTCCTTCCATATCTGCTCTTTTGCAGGACTTTGAGGAGCTTTTCCAAGAAGAGGTGCCACCAGGACTACCACCGCTTAGGGGAATCGAGCATCAAATTGACTTTGTCCCCAGTGCTACTCTACCGAACCGTCCAGCCTATCGAGCCAATCCGGAGGAAACTAAGGAGCTTCAACGGCAAGTTCAAGAGCTCCTTGATAAGGGATATGTGCGTGAGAGCCTCAGCCCGTGTGCCGTGCCCGTCATTCTTGTGCCTAAGAAGGACGGCACATGGAGGATGTGCGTTGATTGTCGAGCGATCAACAATATTACTATCAAGTATTGTCACCCGATTCCGAGGCTTGAGGATATGCTTGACGAGCTGCATGGGGCGAGTCTCTTCTCCAAAATTGATCTCAAGAGCGGATATCATCAAATAAGGATGAAGGAGGGAGATGAATGGAAGACAACGTTCAAAACCAAGCAAGGCCTATACGAGTGGTTGGTTATGCCCTTCGGATTAACCAACGCTCCGAGCACTTTCATGCGCTTGATGAACCACGTCCTCCGCCCTTTTATTGGTAAGTTTGTGGTTGTATACTTTGATGATATTTTGATTTATAGCCACGATTTATCATCCCATGTCGAGCACCTTAGGCAAGTGCTTGAAGCTTTGAAACGGGAACGCCTATTTGCTAACTTCAAGAAGTGCCACTTTTGTTCGGATCACGTGGTATTTCTTGGTTTTGTTGTGAGTAGGAAAGGACTTCCCGTGGATGAAGAGAAGGTGAAGGCGATTCAAGAATGGCCAACACCGACAACTATGACACAAGTCCGGAGCTTCCTTGGACTAGCCGGTTTCTACCGCCGGTTTGTTCGTGATTTTAGTACGTTGGCTGCGCCTTTGACCTTCCTCACCAAGAATAATGTTCCATTTATGTGGGGAGAGGCGCAAGAAGAGGCCTTTGCAGCCCTTAAGGCTAAGTTGACACAAGTGCCGTTGTTAGCTCTTCCCGACTTTGGCAAGATGTTCGAGATTGAGTGTGATGCGTCGGGAATCGCGCTCGGTGGTGTGCTTATGCAAGAGGGACTTCCCATAGCCTATTATAGTGAGAAGCTTGGAGGTGCCGAGCTCAAGTACCCCACGTACGACAAGGAGCTACTTGCTCTTGTTCGAGTGCTACGAGCGTGGGAGCACTATCTCTTGCCTCGGGAGTTTGTTATCCATTCCGATCACGAGGCATTGAAGTACTTGAGAGGGCAAGCCAAACTGAATTGGAGGCATGCCAAATGGGTTGAGTTCATTGAATCCTTTCCCTATTTCATCAAGCATAAGAAAGGCAAGGACAACGTCGTTGCTGACGCGTTGTCCCGGAGGTACGCTCTTTTATCCTTACTAGATGCACGATTGCTTGGATTTTCTTTCATGAAAGAGTTGTATGCTCATGATGCTGAATTTAGTGACACTTTTCATGCTTGTTTGAAGGGGGGAAGTCGGGATCAATTTTATTTGCATGATGGGTTTCTTTTTAAGGGAACTCGCTTATGTGTGCCTAGTGGTTCGGTTAGGCGTTTGCTTGTCCAAGAGGCCCATGGTGGCGGCCTCATGGGACATTTTGGTGTCATGAAAACGTTGCATATGCTTAGGGAACATTTCTATTGGCCTCACATGCTTACGTCGGTAGAGAGCTTTTGTGCTTCATGTGCTACATGTGTGCGTGCAAAGTCTAAAGTGCACCCTCACGGTTTGTATACCCCTTTGCCTATTCCTAGTGCCCCATGGGAAGATATTTCTATGGACTTTGTTTTGGGTTTGCCTAGGACAAAAAGGGGTAGGGACTCTATTTTTGTGGTGGTAGATAGATTTTCTAAGATGGCACATTTTATTGCTTGCCACAAAACCGATGATCCTGTTAATGTTGCCACTTTGTTCTTTGATAATGTAGTTCGGTTGCATGGGGTCCCTAAATCTATTGTTTTTGACCTTGATGTTAAATTTCTAAGTTTCTTTTGGAAGACTCTTTGGCACAAGCTTGGAACCAAGCTCTTATTCTCTACTACTTGCCACCCGCAAACGGATGGGCAAACCGAGGTCGTTAATCGTACCCTTGGTGCCTTGTTGCGTTCTATTTTGAAAACTAATTTGCGCAGGTGGGAAGAGTATCTTCCTTTCATTGAGTTTGCTTACAATAGGTCCGTTCATTCCGCTACAAAGAAGACGCCTTTTGAGGTGGTGTATGGGCGCAATCCCGTTACACCACTTGATTTAGCACCTTATGCTATGTCCGATCGAGAGAGTCGTGAAGGACGGGACCGGGCTGAGTATATTAAGCAGATTCATGAGGATACTCGTCTTCAATTGGAGAGGCGAACATTACAATACAAGCGCCAAGCTGATAAAGGGCGCAAGGAGCTGATTTTTGAACCCGGCGACCTTGTTTGGGTTCATTTTAGGAAGGAGAGGTTTCCTACTCTTCGAAATTCTAAGCTTAAGCCACGTGGAGATGGACCATTCCAAGTGTTAGAGCGCATCAACGACAATGCTTACAAGCTTGATCTTCCTCCGAATTATAGTGTCCATGAGGTATTCAACGTCTCCGATCTTGTTCCTTATTTTTCTAACGATGATGCTGAGTTTGAGTAGGATCTAGGTTCGAGGACGAACCCTTTTCAAGGGGAGGAGGATGATGTGATTCCATCCATGTCCGAGCCAACTATGGATCACACTTCGGAACACTTGGAGGAGCAACACTTGGAGGAGCACACGTCGGAACACTTGGAGGAGCCTCGGCATACCCTAGACGCGCCAACAAGCTTGGATGGTGGCGCGCCCTTGCCTTCCGATTTTGATGGTGCCAAAGCTCAAGGAACTACACCACCTTATCTAGGTCGTATTACGCGATCCCGAGCTAAGGCCATTCTATGTCAAGTGCAAGAAGAGCTCATGGGGTGTAGCTTTCCGAAAGAGTGCAATGAAGATGGTTGGAGTTTTATTCTACTTCATGGTTCTAAGTGACAATTCTACGGAAAGGATAATTATTAAGTTTTCGGATTTTCGGGTTAATTTTTTTAATTTCCTTAAGTGAAGGGGCTAACATTGCGAGGTTGCTTTCTAGGTTATATGGTCGGCCCCCTCACCCTTTGTTGGTGGAGATTGGACGAAAACTTGTTGCTCTCTTTCCCTTGCATTTTCAATTCAAGTTTCTTGTTTTTGCTTCGTTCAATTCTCGTTGCTCAAGTTGTTAGTGAGTAATATCCGACAATCTCGGGCATCCTAGTTTGTTTGAGAGCTTGGTGAGTCATATCCAAGTTATCAAGCATCCATATCCCCTTGTTCTCTCCATTACGAACCATCATCCATCTCGGAGGTTTCTGCACCATCTCAGTAAAATCGAGATAACGTTCAATCCACTCATCATCTTGCTCTCATATTTTGAGGACTTCAAATAGACTCATATATCGAACTTCTCGAATTGGAATCACTCAATTCCTAGTTCGGAAGAGGAAGATCCATCCAGTTGAAGACGGGTCAGTTGTGTGGTGTTTGTTGTCGGAATTCCTTGGATTCTCGTGGCGATCTCTTTGCACCATCATCCCCTCCATCGACCCTTTCATCACACATATTCTCATATTTTTGTCTGTCGTTTCACATGACATGTATATTTTCTATTCTTTTTATTTGTCAATAATTTCAGTAATTTTCTTCAACTTTGAGTAGTTTATTCATATTTTTATCTAAATGTATTATGTCAGGTACGAAACTTGCTGATTAATATCTAAGGCAAAACTTATTATTTGGGATGAAGCTCCGATGGTTAATAAATTTGCATTCGAAGCATTAGATAGGACTTTGAGGGATATTGTGCGTTCTTCAAGTATTGACAACTCTCAACTTCCATTTGGAGGAAAAGTAGTCGTATTTGGTGGAGACTTCAGACATATTTTGCCAGTAGTTCCTAACGAAACTAGAGAAGATATAGTAAGTTCCACATTGATTTTCTCATATTTGTGGAATCATTGTAAGGTTCTAAGGCTCACAAGGAACATGAGATTACAACATGGATGTACACCAATAACAATTGAAGAAGTAAGACAATTTTCTGAATGGATATGAAAAGTTGGAGATGGTAATGAAGATGATCCTGATTGTGGAGAAACAATCATAGAATTTCCTTCAGATGTTCTCAGAACTAAAACAACTAATCTTGTTCAGACGATTGTGGAAGCAACATATCCTTCTCTGCTTGATATTGAAAAACCTACTGAGTACTTCCATTAGAGAGCAATCCTTGCACGAACCCATCAAGTTGTTGACCAGGTAAACGATCACATTTTGTCTCTACTTCAAAGAGAGGAAAAGGTCTTATCTCAACTACGACAATCTTTGTAAAACCGAGGAAAACTATGCTAATGATGTGAATGTTTACTCAATGGACTACCTCAATACTATCCAATGCTCTGGCGTTCCAAATCATGTTTTGAAGTTGAAGATTGGTGTTCTTGTAATGTTACTTAGAAATATTGATCAGTCTTTGAGACAATGCAATGGAACAAGATTGTTAGTGTGTCGCCTGGGTGATCATGTCATTGAAGCTCAAATTATTTCAGACAACAACATAGGCGAAAGGGTATTTATTCCCCGCAAGTTACTTACACCATCCGTCACTAGATACCCTTTCAAATTCCAAAGGAGGCAATTCCCGTTGATGGTATGTTTTGCTATGACTATTAACAAAAGTCAAGGACAATCACTTTCTCAAGTTGGTCTATTCCTTCCAAGGCCCGTTTTTACTCATGGTCAACTATATATTGCGTTATCTCGAGTTACAAGTAAGAAAGGGTTGAAGGTTCTAATATGTGATCTTGAAAATCACCCACAAAATACTACTATAAATGTTGTCTACAAGGAGGTCTTTTCAAAACTTGACATGACAGGTATGACTACTAATTTCATGTACATTATTAGTACTACACTAATTCATTTATCATTCGAAATAATCACAATTATTACTATTTCTAACCAATAAAACTAACCACTTAAATTTGCAGATTAAAGCTCGAGCAATGGAGAAAACAAGATTCCTTCCTCACAAAACATGTTCTCTTATATACCTTTCCTACTAGGATTGACATCTACTACATCAATATACTTATTTCATAATATGTGCTTATATTTTTAAACTTTGAATAATTTTTATCTTTGTTATGATGTTACTACTTCTACCATTTTCAATGTCTAATAGGTATTTATTAAAAAGAATAGTATCATTTAATTATATTTTGGTGATTTTAATTTATTCACAACATTTATTACATTGTGTTTCCTAAAAAAACAATAATAATTTAATAAACAAAGTCGTGCCTTCAAGGCACGGGTCCCATTCATGCAATAGACAAGACTATGAAAATATTCAGTTGAAGCCTACATGGTTAGAAAATGAGTACTTGGTGAAGTTTAAGAAACAACCTAACTGGGAAGCCAAGAATTTAGCCTCATATGTGATGGAAAAATATGGTGTAGCATTGAGCAAATTTCAATGCTATAGAGTCAGGAAAGAAGCTCACAGATTGTTACCTGGCTCATTAGAAGATCATTACATGAGATTAGGTTCATACATGTAAGAGTTAAAGAGGGTTGATCAAAAAACAAGTGTCATACTTCTTACTGAGAAGGCTGAAATTCCAAGGAATCCAGATGTGTTTAAGAGGTTGTACATTAGCTTCCCCGGGCTGAGAGAAGGATTTAGGAGTGGATGTAGACCAATATTGTGCTTTGATGGATGTTTCTTAAATACATTTCTTGGTGGTATGCTATAATGTGCAGTAGGAAGAGATGGTTATAACCAAATGTACCCTATTTCATGGGTTGTCGGTTGTAAGGATTCATTATGCATCGATCTCGCAAATATTCCATTGCAATTACAAAAATAAAAAGGAGACAAAGGATCTCCCTATCGGATTCCACAAGAAGGAGAGAATTCATCACCCGACTCATTATTAACTAGAACCGAAGAGGATGAAGTAGAAATACAGGTCATAACTAAGTTAACCCAATGCGTAGTATAACCAAATTTAATAAGAATTTGTCTAATAAAATCCCATCAAGTTTATCATAAGCTTTTTCCATGTCTATCTTTAATGCCATCCAAAGGTTTTAGATTTATTTTTATGAAAAGAATGAAAAATTTCGTGAGCTATAACGATATTGTCTTGAATTAATCTTCCTTTAACAAAAGCTCCTTGCAAAGGATGAATGATTCTTTGCAAAATATGAGATATTCGATTAGCAAGGATTTTTGTTATTACTTTATAGACTGTATTACAAAGACTTAAGGGACGAAAATGACCAATTTTCTAAGGATTTGTAATTTTTGGAATTAAAGTAATAAAAGATTTGTTTATTGATATTAACATATGTCCTGAGTGGAAGAAGGCGTTAACGCTAAAATGATAGAGGATCCAACAAAGGACCAATAATGTTGGAAAAACTCAACCGTATAATCATCTAGTCCTGGAGATTTATCCGCAGGCATATCAAAATTAGCGTTTTTAATATCTAATTGGGTCAGGGATTTAAAAAGTGCTAGATTTTCACAGTCAGTTACTAGTTCCGGAATGCAATCCAAATCCTAAGCTCTAATAGCATGACTTTTCTGAAAACGGGATTCCATTTCTTCAGAAATTTGATTGGAAATTAACTCATGATCATAAATAATCGTTCTAGAATTTGTTTCGAAGCTTAAAATACGTTGTTTGAAAGAGCAAATTTTGGAGACCGACGGAATTATTTTGTATTTTTATCTATGTTGTGTAAGTGTTTTACTTTAGCTCTTTGTTTCCAAAAATCATTTTGAAATTGTAGAAGCATATTATATTTATTCAAATGTCTTTGTAATTTTCCTAAAATGACATTATTGGAAGGATCAAATAAAAGATCATCCTGCAAAGATTTTAACTGATGTTCTGCTATTTATTAATATGATGCTTAGCCCACACTTTCGAATACTTTTTAAAAAGTTGGAGTTTAATGGAGAGCCGAAACAAGGCAAAACCATCAAGACTGTAATGCCAAACTTTTTGTACTAACTTTACATAATAAGGATTTTCAATCCAAGCATTTTCAAATCTTAAAGGAAATTTATGAAATGATCTCTCTTTAGAAAGACTAAAAGTTATAAGAACATGGTCCGAAGTTCTAAAGGGATGGTGTTGAACTTTTAAGTTAGGAAAACCTAGCAATAAGATTGATGAATAAGAATTCTATCAAGTTTCTCAAAGGTATCCTCAGAAGCACTTGAGCTTTTACGCCAAGTAAACGGGAATCCCGTGGAAAAAACATCAAATAAATCAAATTGATTTTTAAACTCTAAGGGTCTTGAAAATCTAAGTTGGGATGACACAAAGCCACCTAATTTCTCTGAAATTTGACATATTTCATTTAAATCTCCGACTAAAATAAAAGGCAAACTGGAATTTTCTATAATTTGAGACAAAGAATTCCAAAGCAATTTTTAAATTCTTCCCAAGATGGAGCATAAATAAAGATAATTAAGAAAACAAGGTTATTTTTTGTAACACCCCTATTTTGCAATGATAGGTGTTACCGCCGGTGACCTCGGATTTTACCATCTAAAGTCACCCAAGGCTTTATAAGGTATTAAGTTAAATAGAAACATGCGGAAATATAAAGTTATTACAATTAAAAGGGTTAATCATATATGAGACTTTAGAAATACTATTACATACCATGATTAGTTTAGCAAAACTCAAAACCTTAAGTATTGATAGGCAACGGAAATTTAAAACAACATTGTTTTCGCTTAAGCATAGAATGACCCGAAAGTGAGCAATATACCATACTTGATTTAAAATCGATTTCCTTCCTTCTCTTGATTGATCTTCTTCCTTCACGCCTTTGATGGAGGTTTCCTGGATTCTGGCATTTGGCGCGAAAGACGGAAATGCCAGGCAGAAATGCGGAAAAACAGAATTAGTCTAAAGAGACTAAGCAAGCGAGAACGGAAAATCTTAAGGTAGTTTGGTAAAATATCGAACTTACTACGAGGTACTCGAGATGTGTTTCGAGAAGTGTATAATTTTAAGTGGAGCTGTTAAGGACGGAAAGAGTAAATCTCGAGATGAGATAACTCGTAAACCGAAAGAACGAAGTACTAGATTGTAGAACGTCTTAGAGTAGAATAAATGTTGGGAATGTTAATTACACACAAATTTCTAGAAAAACTCTCACGCCCTTGCGAACCGAGCCGGATCGATCATTTGAGACCGGTCTGGTTTTGGTTTCTTTTAATGTGCTTTAGCACTTACTTTCTTTCGTGATCAAAACTTTCACATTAGTTAACGATTTTTAAGAGTGTGGGGGCCATGAATGGGCCGATGTACCACTTACGGGAACTGAGTTCCGACACCTAGCTAAGGTGCACATGTCCCTCTTCCGGGTAGGAGCAGACATAGATCATGATCCGTACAATCAAGGGAAGAGAGGGCATGGTGCCATACCACTCGACATATTATATAGAGATGTTCGGGCCGAGCCCGCACCCCTTATTAATCTAACTACGAATTTCATAACGAATCTCGAAAAGAGATTTTAAACAAGCAAACCACACAACAAGTCTAGCACTAATTCCTATTAACGATAGTAATAGTAATAATATTAACAATGGTCATTATTTCTAACAATCGGTATTTCCTAGGTTCATTTTTATTTAGCAAGCAAAGTGTTCCCAACATAGAACAAGTTAACGGAAATTGAATTATCAAAAGGTTCAAGTAGAAAGTCCACTTGCCTTGGATTTCTTTCGGAATATTCGTAACTCGGAATTATAAACTCCTAGAGACGTCGAACACTTCGACCTATTTGACCGAAAGGAAAGGCGAACGAAAATGTATTAAAATTCTTGTTTTAATATTAATTACACTTTTCTCTTATTTTTCTCTTCTAAGAGAGAGAGTTAAATCTAAATTATTTTAGTTAACAGTTTAGATATGGAATAGAAAATAATAATACTTATTATTATTTTAAAAACAATATTCTTTTTGATTTTAAAATATTTATTTTTAAGACATATGTAAAATCTTATTTAAATAAAAAGGAAATTCCTTTTAAACCATATGTAATAATTGAAATATACTTAAAATCTTTATTTTAATGTACTTTATTAATTCTCAAGTCAAACTTTATTTTATTTCCAAAAGTTTATTTGAAAAAGCTAATTTTGACATGCAAGCATATTTTATTTATGAATAAACCCTTTTTATAACTATCAAAAATTTTATACAAACTACTTAGTAAAAATTATTATTATGATACACATTAATATTAAATATCGTGAATGATATATTATAAAAATATAATAAAGTCTCTAATTGACATGCATGTATATATTACCTTATAAAAATACTTTACTTCCCACATGCAAGATATAATATACAATTAAATAGGGTATGATTATGAAAATTCTTTTTTTTTCTTTTATTAAGAGGAGTATATACATATTTATTTCTTTACCTAGTGAATATAACTAGGTTGCATGCAAGAAAAGATTTTTCCCTAAAAAACTTATAAAAACCCATGCACCACTATTTTAATTTTCTTAAGTGGATAAATACCTTATAAGTTTATTTTAACCTCTAGATGGTTTAAAGATATTTTATCAATATTTGTTTTAGCTAGAATTGACATGCAAAGAGTTTTAAGCTATAAAACTCTTTTAAAAATACATGCAAGACACTTTTAATTTATAAAAACTCCTTTAAAAGTACATGAAAAAATACTTTTAAATTAATTGGTCAAACTTGTCTTTATTAGACTTATTTATTTTTAAAATTCATTTAAAATCAACCAAGTGCTTATATAAGACATGCATGAAGTTTTAATTCATCAAAACTTCTTTAACAAGACATGCAAAGATATTTTTATTTTAATTGATCAAAACTTGTCCTTTTGACATTTATTCAAACTAGGGAAATAAAAAGTCATATAAAATTCCACCAAGTGCTTATATAGACATGCATGAAGATTTCATGCATTCAAACTTTAATTTATACAATTATCAAAACTTTATCAAAACCAATAATCTTGGTATAAAAAGGGAGAGAAGTCTAGGTTCTTTTAAAATAATTAAAAATAAGATTTTCCAAGTTACAAACTATTTTTATAAGTTAGGAATTTATTAGAATGTACCTTCTAACTTGTAAAAATAATTCTTATTTAAAAATCCTTGCATGCATGTATAAATTTCATAAGAAATAAGTACTATCAGTTTCATAATCTCATAATCTGATTTTTAAAAAAAAAATATGATTAGTTAAATGGGCCTAAGATAAATACCCAACAATTAACATCAACCCAAAAAGATAAAATTCAAAGCCTAGAATTTTACCTTCACCTATCCTGTACTTTTTTTTGTACGCAGGGTTGAACAGAGGGAGTATAGGACGGAACAACGGTGGACTGTGTAATGCTCACGTTCCCGAAAATTGGTAACTAAATTCCGTTCCAATCCCTTGCTACCTTATTTTTCTAAACCCACCCTTTCTCTTTTGTTTTGGGCCCAAAAAACTACCAATTTTTTTTTGTGATCTGGGCCGAAAAGCCCATAAGCCATTTCGACCCTGACCTAATGAGGAAAGCTTTGGAGAGATCCTCATTCTCCTCTTCCCTCTTGAGAGGCGCCGCACATCAGGAGGAAACCGATCTTGAGAGGCGCCGCACATCAGGAGGAAACCGAGTCGTCTCTTGACCTTTTGTTACATGGTTGATTTTGTTAGAATGCAAGCTTTGGGACCTAATGTTATAATTTGTGAACTTGGACTTCAATCTTAGTTTGCCTTGGCTTTCTATTCCTTGAAACGCTATAGACCTAGATAAGAGATACTACTTTGAAGAGGAAAGTTGATGTGGTTCATGAGTCATCGCAAATAAATTTTATTCAAACTTGAATAATCAAGTCAAGTTAAGCCGTTGTTGTTGGATACCGTGAAGTATAGTGGTTCGTGCTTCGAAACCACTATAGTTGTGCTTGCCTAGAATCGAAAGATGCTCATCGCGGTTAGTCGATTAACCGTGAAGGTTATGATTCGTAGGTCTTTAGTTTTGACGCGTTTCTTACTTCATTCAAGGATCGCCCTCCAGGTATGTCGTTCTCGACTTGCTCGACTCTATTCTAGTCTTGTTAGATGTCATGCCGTGATTGTGAGATTGGTTTTGGGAGTTAGTCCCGAATGTAGGTTTACCATGTGAAATGTTTTCATGCATGATGTGATGTGCTTTTCATTGCAAACGTTTTCTCGTAAAAGAAATAGTATCGCTTTCTCTATGCTGGCAGCGTAATCGGCACGATCATGTGCGACGATTGTCGGTGGCGAAGAGGCGTCTAGCCATGGTCGTGTGTCGGCCGGGCCCTTTTAAAAATAAAAATTGATTGTTTGTTTTTGGCAAGTGCTCCAGTGGAGGCTTGACAAGGGGTTGGAAGGATGACGTATACGGAAAGTGGGAGGGCCCGCCTCTGCACTCGGGTGTAGGTGAGTTAGCGCCGTAAATGGGAATGCGGTGGTGGAAGGAAGAATGGCATTTCCCAATAGGATTGTGATTTTGTTGTGTGCGTGTGTGTGATTACTTAGTTGGTTTTTCGACCTTGTGAATTCTTGCTACGCTTAATGAATTGCTTATCCATTGTATCTCCCTTTAATTGTTGAATGTTGAAGTGTTGGTTACTTTCATAAATGCTTTACTCTTGTGCTTGTTAGTTTGATTATGGTATGTCTCATTGCATTTCCTTTCACATATTCATTAGGTTGTGAAAATGTGTGTTGACCTAATCTGTTCTGTTCAATTCACTTGTTAAAATTCATGTTGTTGAATAATTATTATTTTTCAAACGTCTTACAATTGCCGTGTGTTATCTAGCTTGCCTAGGGTAGTAGCTGACCCCTCGGGGACTTTATTTTTCAGTTCCAGGTACTCACACAGGTCCCGTGTTGGAGCCTAGGCCAGATGCTGCAGCGGATCGTTGACGTGTGTCACTAGGTCACTGAAAGGGGTTGGGAGTTCGGTTTAGTCTTGCTAGCTGTTTTGGATATTTTAATATGTTGTTGACTTTAGTAGATTTCTGGTGTTGAATATGATTTGGCTAGACATTTGGGATTCATGCATGACATTATTAAAAATGTGGTGTGTTGAATGATAGTTGGATGTTTTAAAATAGTTTTCTTGTCGTGCCTGAGTTGCAAGGTCCATGTATTCTAGTTGTCAACCAGTTCAGGTAGGACCCGTTAGGGTCAAACTACCTAGTAATGTCCCGACGTTAAGTCGGGGTGTTACAGATTGGTATCAGAGCGAGGTTGGCAACAGGGCACATGGAATCGAGCAATACGTGTACACGAGGTCCAACTAAAACTAAAAACCGGCTGGTGTTTTCCAAAAAGTTTTAAATGGGGAGTCATGCTGCATATAGGGGGTAGATGACACGACGTGACTCCGCTGCCATCCGCCGAAGGACCTCACGTAGATTAGTAATTAAATCCTTCACTTTTAGTCATGTTTAAAGTTTGACCGTGGAACCTTCTGAAAAGATGATCCCACAAACTAGAGACAGAATTGGTGTTGCTAGTAGGACAGGTCGTGGGAGAGGTCGTGGTTCTGGTAGGAGTAGAGGAGAGACTCCTTTGGTCGTTGAGCTAGAAGAAAATCAAAATGTTTACCCTTAGGAAGGATTTGTTGAGAATGGAGTTTGGTTGTAGGCGACGTCAGGATGCTATCATGGCTGTCGTTGGAGGAGGACCCCTAGCTAATGGGGCCTAGTTTGAGCCAATGCACCACTAGTTGGGTATCACTAGAGTTTTGCATGATCAGAATGCTAATATTGGGTTTCGAAGGACAAAGATGAATGCATCAGACTAGAGTATTGTTAGAGCTGCTCAGCTAGGAGGGCCTCTAGAAGTACAGAGACCAGAAGTAGTTGACTGTGTGTTAGAGCTAATAAGATAGTGTCGCAAGCCTAGTCTGACTTGTGGCTCACGGAGTTTAGAAATCAGGGTGCCAAGTTTCTCTAGGGCCCTCGGTACTAGTGTGGAGGAATGGCCGAGTAAAATGGCGTCGATGTTGAAATACTATTTAGGCGCTGGAGGAGAGAAAGATATATCTGGTGTATAGTTCGTTACAAGAAGATGCTTTTGATTGGTAGAATTTGAGCCAAGGCGGTCAGACAAATGGTATGTTCGAAAAGGGATAATCAACTAGATTCGTTTTAGCGGAACCGATCTGATTCTCAGTCATAGGATCGTCAGGATGAATTTCAGCAGGGCCACTCTACTAGGGGTCAGAAAGAGTGCTTCAATTGTGGAGAGACTAATCACATTAAGAGCCGGGGACGGGAGCCAGTTCGAAACTACTTCATTTCAGGGAAGACCGACCTTATACGACAGTAATGTAGGGTCGGTTCATCCTCTCAAGGATATGAACCAAAGATGGTGAACTAGGGAACATCAGGCCCGAATAAAGGACGGGGTTACGGGAGCAAGTGCTCATGGCCAAACGGTTGAGCCTTTTGGCAATGTGCAAGAAGTCTTAGGTTCGAGCATTACAGTGGTGGTTGGACTTGAAGGCACAATTGGGATAGTTGTTGAAGAAGGGGTATGTACGTTCGAGTGTGTCACCTTATGGAGCTCTAGTTTGGTTTGTAAAGAAGAAGGATGGTTCCCTCACTTGTGTATCGATTATCGAGAGTTGAACCGAGTCACCATCCAGAACTCACTACCTATTCTTGAAAATTTGTTGGATCAGCTCAAGGGGGCTACGGTGTATTCGAAGGTGGATTTGATGATTCGGGAGGGGGATATTCGAAGACGGCTTTCCGAGTAAGATATGAGCATTATGAGTTTGTTGTAATGCCGATCGGATAGAACAATATACCCGAAGTGTTCATGGAGTTGGTAAACCGGATGTTTATAGTTCCTTGGACAGATTTGTGGTGGTTTACTTCGATGACATCCTGTTTTACTCCAGGGATGAGGAGGAGCACGCTGATCATCTCAAGTTGTTGATAGGAGTGTTAAGGTAACATCGACTGTTTACTAAGTTGTCAAATGCTAGTTCACGCTGCCAGAAGTCACTTTTCTAGGACATTTGGTGTCCGCTAAGGGAATCATGAGGAACCTTGTGAAGAGGGAGGTCGTGTTCAAGCTCGAACTCGAACCCTTCAGAACAAACAAGAAGGGGCTTTACCACTACACTACTTTGTTCTCTACTTTGTGAAGATGGAGGTCGTGAAGGCTTGGGAAACCCCACGGAATGTGAGGGAGGTGCAGCGCTTCCTAGGTTTAGCAGGGTACTGTTGGAGGTTCGTGAAAGGTTTCCCCCGTATAGCCCAACCAATTACCAACCCGTTTAAGAAGACCACTCGTTTTAAGTTGAATGAGGCCTGCAAGAGAAGCTTCGATGAGCTGAAGAGGAGGTTGACTTAGGCTCCTAAACTTGTTTTTTTTCAAGGGAATGAGGACTTTGTGATCTATAGTAATGCCTCCAAGGTGGGCCTAAGATGTGTGCTGATGCAGAGGGATAGGGTGATTGCTTATGCCTCGAGGCAATTGAAGTTGAAGGAGCATAATTACCTTACTCATGTTTTGGAATTGGCAGCGGTGGTATATGCCTTGAAATTTTGGCGTCCTTACTTCTACGTGAGTACATGCAAGTGTGACAGATAATAAAAGTTCCAAGTACATCTTCACTCAGAGAGAATTAAAGAAGAGACTACGAAGATGACTCAAGTTGCTAAAGGACTATGTTTTCGAGATCCTTTACCACCCATGAAAGGTGAATGTAGTCATTGATGCCCTTAGTAGGAAGACGTCTTAGGAACGTATGTTGGCTGTTTTGACTACTCAACCAGAGTTGTAGAGAGAGTTGATGAGGTATGAAATTGAGGTATCGATTCAGCGTTACCGGGGTAGATTGAGTATCTTGGAGTGTCAATCGACTTTGCTTGTAGAAGTGAGGCTGAGACAGTAAGTATGTCCCATGATTTAAGATCCGAAGTAGAAGTTTTTCCGTGGAGAAGCACCTGATTTTCTAGATAGCAGACGGTATCTTGAGTTTGTGCGGCCGAATTAGTATGCCTCGAGATGCAGAGTGAGACAGAAGATTTTTGCAAGAGGCCTACGCTAAACCTTACATGAGTCACCTTGGAGCGAGTAAGAAGTACAAAGATTTATGAAAATATCAATGGTGGGGTAGCATGAAGCTAGAAGTAGCGAGATTGGTGGTTAAGTAGCATGTTTGTCAGCAAGGGAAGATTGAGCACCAAAGGTCGGGAGGGATGCTTCAATCTCTTCCTATTCTTGAGTGGAAGTGGGAGGACGTTTCTATGGATTTTGTCTCTGGGTTGCGGATGAGTAGAGGTATGATGCCATTTGGGTTGTAGTGGATGGGTTGACAAAGACCGCTCGCTTCTTGCCTTTTAAGGAGACTTGGCTATTGAACAAGACGGTAGAGGTATTCGTAAATTAAATAGTTAGACTGCATGGTGTGCCCAATACGATTGTGTCAAATCGTGATGGGTGTTTTACTTAAAGATTTTAGAAACAAGTGCATGAGGCACTTGAGACGAGCTTGTACTTCACGACTGCTTACAACCCGCAGTCAAATGATCAATCCGAGAGGACACTCCAGACTCTAAAAGACATGTTAAGGTACTGTATTCTTGCTTGGAGAGGTCATTGGTAGGATCACCTAACATTGGTGGAGTTTGCTTATAACAACAATTGACACTCTTCGATTCAAATGGCACCTTATGAGGCTTTGTAAGGATGGAGGTACAGGACCCAGTGGTATTGGGATGACTCATCAAGATGTTGTAGGAGAGGGGCCTGAAGTAATTGAGGAGACGATTGAGAAGGTGGCCTTAATATGAGAGCATATGCTAACTGTGCAGAGTCGTTAAAAATCCTACGCCATTAAGCGATGTCGACCACTAGAGTTTGAGATAGGGGCACATGTCTAGTTGGGGGTGTCGCCTACTCGTGGAGTTAGAAGATTGACGGCGAAGGGAAAGTTGAGTCCCCGCTACTCTAGGGCGTTTGAGATTCTAGAGAAAGTGGACAAGCGTATGAAGAAGCTGCTGAACAAGGAGTTTTAGTTGGTGTTGTTTCAATGGTATTGACGAGGAGTCAAGGAGGTCACTTGGGAGACGAGGATAGGATGAGAGAGAACTACTCGGATTTGTACTCGGGTTTGTTAGAGGTCTTTGAGATCAGAGTCTAGTGGTTGTTCAAGGATGGGTTTGACGTTTGCTAGACTGGTGTTAGGTGTGACTGTTGCTTACCTAATCCTGTTTGACATGTGATCAGATGGGTTGCCTTTCTTCTTGGGTATAGCAATTATGTATGTATTTTGCTTGTCACATGTTAAGTTATGTTGTCAACAGTCTGGGTTCGAGGACGACCCTCTTAAGGGGGAAAAGTTGTGAAAACCTCGAACTTCATTATAGGATTTGTGCTTAGCTATAGAAGTTTCGGGACGAAACTTTCTTAAGGGTGGTAGTATGTAATGCTCACGTTCCCGAAAATTGGTAATTAAGTTCCGTTCCAATCCCTTGCTACCTTATTTTTCTAAACCCACCCTTTCTCTTTTGTTTTGGGCCCAAAAACCTCCCAATTTTTTTTTATGATCTGGGCCGAAAAGCCCAAAAGCCATTTCGACCCTGACCTAATGTGGAAAGCTTTGGAGAGATCCTCATTCTCCTCTTCCCTCTTGAGAGGCGCCGCACATCAGGAGGAAACCGAGTCGTCTCTTCCCTTGACGACTAGGCGTGAGATCTGTACTCGAGCACCAGGGCCTTGACGCTCCGCAGGTAGCGTCTCCGACGTGTTATTCGAGCTCCGCTCGTCTAGGTCATCATTGTTGCTGTGAGCGAATCTAGAGAAGCCGTTTTCGACCAATGGCGCTCCTCTCTGGTAGGGGCGAACCGAAGCTTCACCGATCTCGTCGCGAACCTGTCGTTCCATCCTTGCCTTACGCACGCTCGCGTCGCTGACTTCATCTGCCAAGCTCGTCGATCTGTCCTCGATCATTGGTTGGCGTTGCCACCGCGAGATCCGATCTTCCCTCTGTCAGAGACGCTCGCCGGCTCGCCGTCAAGGACTTGGTCTCGACACCGGCCAAGTAACTTTCAATTTTCAACCTTCTTTTCTGCCTCTTTGAACCTTCTTCTAGTACTGATTATCGGGGCGGTTACAGGTCTGACTCAAACCAACTAAAGGGTCTCAGATCACGCTTGTGTGACTCGCCTCGCACACTCTTCCGAGCCATCATAATGAGTTCAAGTCGTTCGAAGAAGGCGCTTTTGATTATGGCTTGTACCAATCGGAAGTCGAAGCAGCATACCAAGTCGTGAGGTCGTCTTCGTCTGAGGAGTATCCGATTCGGAAGCTCAAAAGGTCGGACAACTTGCCTCTTTGAACGAACCTTAGAACCGAGCCATGGGTTACTTGTTTTTTTTTAAAAAAAATGCACCTTTTAATAGTAGAATGAGTGGTTTGGTTCGAGTCCCGATCCGATTAATCAAGATGGACTCCTATAGCACTTTGCTTGCATATATATATATATATATATATATATTATGGTGATCTGCACTTGTTTTGATTTAATCACTCATTAAATTATTAGATTAGATTGGTGTGGATCTACAGTGTAAAGTTTGGTTTGAGTCTTGTATGGCCATATTAGAATAAGCTTGCTTGAATGAGTTTGGATGGTTGTATTGGAATTTTATTCGAATGGTGAGACATGAACTAAAGTTGGAATGTGACATGAGAATGAGTTGAGTAACTCTCAATTGAGTTTTTGATATTTGTGTGGTTGCGATCGTCACTTGATCTTGTGTGGTTTGATCCTTCCTAGATTACGAGAAGTATTACGAGAAGTATTAGGGTTTTCAAATAAGATGTATGTTAGTCTTGACCTTTTGTTACATGGTTGATTTTGTTAGAATGCAAGCTTTGGGACCTAATGTTATAATTTGTGAACTTGGACTTCAATCTTAGTTTGCCTTGGCTTTCTATTCCTTGAAACGCTATAGACCTAGATAAGAGATACTACTTTGAAGAGGAAAGTTGATGTGGTTCATGAGTCATCGCAAATAAATTTTATTCAAACTTGAATAATCAAGTCAAGTTAAGCCGTTGTTGTTGGATACCGTGAAGTATAGTGGTTCGTGCTTCGAAACCACTATAGTTGTGCTTGCCTAGAATCGAAAGATGCTCATCGCGGTTAGTCGATTAACCGTGAAGGTTATGATTCGTAGGTCTTTAGTTTTGACGCGTTTCTTACTTCATTCAAGGATCGCCCTCCAGGTATGTCGTTCTCGACTTGCTCGGCTCTATGATACACATTAATATTAAATATCGTGAATGATATATTATAAAAATATAATAAAGTCTCTAATTGACATGCATGTATATATTACCTTATAAAAATACTTTACTTCCCACATGCAAGATATAATATACAATTAAATAGGGTATGATTATGAAAATTCTTTTTTTTTCTTTTATTAAGAGGAGTATATACATATTTATTTCTTTACCTAGTGAATATAACTAGGTTGCATGCAAGAAAAGATTTTTCCCTAAAAAACTTATAAAAACCCATGCACCACTATTTTAATTTTCTTAAGTGGATAAATACCTTATAAGTTTATTTTAACCTCTAGATGGTTTAAAGATATTTTATCAATATTTGTTTTAGCTAGAATTGACATGCAAAGAGTTTTAAGCTATAAAACTCTTTTAAAAATACATGCAAGACACTTTTAATTTATAAAAACTCCTTTAAAAGTACATGAAAAAATACTTTTAAATTAATTGGTCAAACTTGTCTTTATTAGACTTATTTATTTTTAAAATTCATTTAAAATCAACCAAGTGCTTATATAAGACATGCATGAAGTTTTAATTCATCAAAACTTCTTTAACAAGACATGCAAAGATATTTTTATTTTAATTGATCAAAACTTGTCCTTTTGACATTTATTCAAACTAGGGAAATAAAAAGTCATATAAAATTCCACCAAGTGCTTATATAGACATGCATGAAGATTTCATGCATTCAAACTTTAATTTATACAATTATCAAAACTTTATCAAAACCAATAATCTTGGTATAAAAAGGGAGAGAAGTCTAGGTTCTTTTAAAATAATTAAAAATAAGATTTTCCAAGTTACAAACTATTTTTATAAGTTAGGAATTTATTAGAATGTACCTTCTAACTTGTAAAAATAATTCTTATTTAAAAATCCTTGCATGCATGTATAAATTTCATAAGAAATAAGTACTATCAGTTTCATAATCTCATAATCTGATTTTTAAAAAAAAAATATGATTAGTTAAATGGTCCTAAGATAAATACCCAACAATTAACATCAACCCAAAAAGATAAAATTCAAAGCCTAGAATTTTACCTTCACCTATCCTGTACTTTTTTTTGTACGCAGGGTTGAACAGAGGGAGTATAGGACGGAACAACGGTGGACTGTGTAATGCTCACGTTCCCGAAAATTGGTAACTAAATTCCGTTCCAATCCCTTGCTACCTTATTTTTCTAAACCCACCCTTTCTCTTTTGTTTTGGGCCCAAAAAACTACCAATTTTTTTTTGTGATCTGGGCCGAAAAGCCCATAAGCCATTTCGACCCTGACCTAATGAGGAAAGCTTTGGAGAGATCCTCATTCTCCTCTTCCCTCTTGAGAGGCGCCGCACATCAGGAGGAAACCGATCTTGAGAGGCGCCGCACATCAGGAGTAAACCGAGTCGTCTCTTGACCTTTTGTTACATGGTTGATTTTGTTAGAATGCAAGCTTTGGGACCTAATGTTATAATTTGTGAACTTGGACTTCAATCTTAGTTTGCCTTGGCTTTCTATTCCTTGAAACGCTATAGACCTAGATAAGAGATACTACTTTGAAGAGGAAAGTTGATGTGGTTCATGAGTCATCGCAAATAAATTTTATTCAAACTTGAATAATCAAGTCAAGTTAAGCCGTTGTTGTTGGATACCGTGAAGTATAGTGGTTCGTGCTTCGAAACCACTATAGTTGTGCTTGCCTAGAATCGAAAGATGCTCATCGCGGTTAGTCGATTAACCGTGAAGGTTATGATTCGTAGGTCTTTAGTTTTGACGCGTTTCTTACTTCATTCAAGGATCGCCCTCCAGGTATGTCGTTCTCGACTTGCTCGGCTCTATTCTAGTCTTGTTAGATGTCATGCCGTGATTGTGAGATTGGTTTTGGGAGTTAGTCCCGAATGTAGGTTTACCATGTGAAATGTTTTCATGCATGATGTGATGTGCTTTTCATTGCAAACGTTTTCTCGTAAAAGAAATAGTATCGCTTTCTCTATGCTGGCAGCGTAATCGGCACGATCATGTGCGACGATTGTCGGTGGCGAAGAGGCGTCTAGCCATGGTCGTGTGTCGGTCGGGCCCTTTTAAAAATAAAAATTGATTGTTTGTTTTTGGCAAGTGCTCCAGTGGAGGCTTGACAAGGGGTTGGAAGGATGACGTATATGGAAAGTGGGAGGGCCCGCCTCTGCACTCGGGTGCAGGTGAGTTAGCGCCGTAAATGGGAATGCGGTGGTGGAAGGAAGAATGGCATTTTCCAATAGGATTGTGATTTTGTTGTGTGCGTGTGTGTGATTACTTAGTTGGTTTTTCGACCTTGTGAATTCTCGCTACACTTAATGAATTGCTTATCCATTGTATCTCCCTTTAATTGTTGAATGTTGAAGTGTTGGTTACTTTCATAAATGCTTTACTCTTGTGCTTGTTAGTTTGATTATGGTATGTCTCATTGCATTTCCTTTCACATATTCATTAGGTTGTGAAAATGTGTGTTGACCTAATCTGTTCTGTTCAATTCACTTGTTAAAATTCATGTTGTTGAATAATTATTATTTTTCAAACGTCTTACAATTGCCGTGTGTTATCTAGCTTGCCTAGGGTAGTAGCTGACCCCTCGGGGACTTTATTTTTCAGTTCCAAGTACTCACACAGGTCCCGTGTTGGAGCCTAGGCCAGATGCTGCAGCGGATCGTTGACGTGTGTCACTAGGTCACTGAAAGGGGTTGGGAGTTCGGTTTAGTCTTGCTAGCTGTTTTGGATATTTTAATATGTTGTTGACTTTAGTAGATTTCTGGTGTTGAATGTGATTTGGCTAGACATTTGGGATTCATGCATGACATTATTAAAAATGTGGTGTGTTGAATGACAGTTGGATGTTTTAAAATAGTTTTCTTGTCGTGCCTGAGTTGCAAGGTCCATGTATTCTAGTTGTCAACCAGTTCAGGTAGGACCCGTTAGGGTCAAACTACCTTGTAATGTCCCGACGTTAAGTCGGGGTGTTACAGACTGGGGGCGCAACACCAGGGGAGGGCAGCTCCGGTGGACGCGCGCGGCCGGACGCGTGTGGCGCAGCCCAGGCTGGTGGACGGAGGTGGTTCTGGCTGGGTATTCTTGTGTGGAAAATTCAGCACATGAAAAAATAAAGCTTGGCTGAATTTTGCTGAAAGGGAGTGAAAATCAGGAGATAGAAAGGAGTTGTTGGTGAGAGTCCTCTCCTTCAAGAGTTAGGAGTCTTTATATAGCCATGGATGATGGAATGGTGGAGGGAATAATTGTGATGATGAACAATTATCATCAAAAAATAGGATTGGGGAGGAAAGATTACAAAATCAAGTAGTGGATTTGTGTAAGGAAAAATCATGCATATAAATCTCCCAAATCTCACCATCATTATACCCAATCAGATTTATGAAGCTCAAAATTGGCGTTTTTACAAATACTACTAGAAAGAACGGGTTTATATACAAATGGGTGTCTTATAATATCAGAAAAGTTAACTAGCATAATTGGTTGATGAGTGGGAGAGTGGGTAGGAGGTCAAGTGTTCAAATCTCACCTTGTCTCCATTTTTTTATAAAAACCCTTTAGATGATATATGGGCTTTTTAAATGGGACGGGCTAAGGCCCATTGCTTTCTTTTTAAGAAAGAAAGGTTGTAAGATTCAAGAGAACGGATTTCCGTTAGGAGATGAATTTATTAAATTCCGGCTTTAATAAATTCCTTTATTCAAATAATTTTTTTTATGAGATTATTTCCTTAATAAAATAATCAAATATTAAGAAATAAAATTTATTTACTTAACAAAAATTGCGGATATTACAACAGTACCCCCCTAAATTAGTTTCGTCCCCGAAACTAGGAAAACATGGGGTGGTACAAGGTTACGTACGAGATTGGCTATACAAGCTCACTTAATGTGAGGGAACAACAAAAGTACTAGTACCCCCTTAAAAAAACGTTTCCTTATTTAGTTATGACGCCAGCAACTTAGGAAAACGTTTCTGCATGTCTTGCTCAGTCTCCCAAGTTTCCCATGTTGTACATTCTTTGCCGTCCTTTTACCACAGTACTCGGACTAGATGTACCTCTTTGTTGCGTAACTGCTTAACCCGTCGCTCTACTATCTTCAGAGGTGTCTCTTCATATGTACCATCTGACTGGATTTCCACGTCATCATAATTGATTATGTGGGACTCGTCAGGCACATACTGCCTCAGGAGTGACACGTCAAAGACGTTGTGAACTGGGTGTGCTGATGGCGGTAGAGTGATGCGATAGGCCAGCTTGCCTACTCTCTCCAAAATTTCGAAGGGTCCCACATATCAAGGATTGAGCTTTCCTCTTTTCCCAAAGCGGAAACACCCTTTGACGGAGATACTTTGACGAAAACTTTACTTCCTACCTCGAACTCAACATCTCTTCTCTTAAGATCCGCATATGACTTTTGTCGACTTTGAGCAGTCAACATCCTTTGACGAATTAACGCAACGTCTGCGGTGGTTCTTTCAACCAATTCTGGTCCGAGAAGGATCTTGTCAGCATTATCATCCCAACAGATTAGGTATCGACATTTCCGGCCATACAAAGCCTCAAAAGGAGCCATCTTTATGTTTGAGTGCCAGCTGTTGTTGTAGGTGAACTCTATCAAACTTAGGCTGACATCCCAACTTGTTGTACGATCCAAGACGCAGGCTCGAAGCATATCCTCAAGAGTCTGAATGGTCCGCTCTGATTGACCATCGGCTTGAGGGTGAAAAGTTGTGCTAAACTTCAGTTCAGTACCCATGGCCTTATGCAACTCTTGCCAAAAGTTAGCCATGTAACGCCCATCCCTATCGGAAATGATTGTCTTCGGGGTACCATGGAGGCGGACGATATCCTGAATGAAAATTTCTGCTAGCTGTTGGAATCCCCACTTTTTCTTGATTGAAAGAAAGTGGGCGCTCTTGGTAAGTCGGTCTACGATAACCCATATTACGTCTTTCTGCTTTTGAGTCCTACGTAAACCGGTAACGAAGTCCATTGCTATATCTTCCCATTTCCATTCTGGCATTGGAAGTGATTGTAGCATTCCTCCCGGTCTTTTATGCTCAATTTTCACCTTCTGGCAAACCAAACATCTTGAAATGAATTCTGCCACTTCTTGCTTCATGTTCGGCCACCAGAAATTCCTTCGCAAGTCTTTGTACATCTTACTTGCTCTGGGATGAACGGAACATGCAGAAGAGTGAGATTCTTTCAAAATTATCTTACCAAGCTCATCTATGGTAGGCACACAAATCCTGTTTTGAAACCAAAGGGAACCATCATCTTGGATAATGAACCCAGGTGCCTTGCCTTCCTGCACTTCTCCACTGATCTTGATCAACATGATGTCGTCGTCTTGTTTCTCTCTAATGTCATCTAGAAGGTCGGAATGGATTTCCAAGGTGGTTAGACAACCTTGTTGTCTTCCAAACCAAACTTCAATGCCTTCTCGAATCAACTCTTGTTGTAACTTTGGTTGAACTATCAACATTGCAACTATGCCCACTTGCTGTGTCTTCCGACTTAAAGCGTCGGCTACAACATTAGCTTTGCCCGGATGATAAAGCAATTCAATGTCGTAGTCCTTAAGCAGTTCTAACCATCTTCTTTGCCTCATGTTCAACTCTTTCTGAGTGAACACATACTTCAAGCTTTTGTGGTCGGTGTAAATCTGACACTTCACCTCATACAAGTAGTGTCGCCAAATCTTTAAGGCAAACACCACAGCTTCCAACTCGAGGTCGTGTGTCGGGTAGTTAACTGCATAGGGCTTGAGTTGACGAGATGCGTAAGCTATCACTTTCCCATTTTGCATGAGTACACATCCCAGACCTTGCTTGGAGGCATCACTGTACACCACGTATCCTTCATGTCCATCTGGCAGAGTCAGAATGGGTGCAGTTGTTAGACGTTTCTTCAACTCTTGAAAGCTTTCTTCACATTTCTCATCCCACACAAACTTCTTGTGGGTCTTTCGGAGTAGCTTGGTCATTGGCAAAGCGATTTTGGAGAATCCTTCTACCAACCTTCGGTAGTACCCATCAAGTCCTAGGAAGCTACAATTTCTTTCACATTTCGAGGTTGCTTCCATTCTGAGACCGCTTTAATCTTCTGTGGGTCCACCATTACTCCATCCTGGTTGATAACATGTCCTAAAAAGGTGACTTCTTTTAGCCATAGGTCATATTTTGACAACTTGGCATACAACCATTATCTCTTAAAATTTGTAGCACTATCCTGAGATGCTACTTGTGATCAGCCTGACTTCCTAAGTAGATCAAAATGTCATCGATGAAGATGATCACGAACTTATCGAGATACTCATGGAAACATCGATGCATGAGATCCATAAACACTGCAGGTGCATTGGTCAAACCGAATGGCATCACCACAAACTCGTAGTGGCCATATCGAGTTCGGAATGCTGTCTTTGAAATATCTTCGTCGCGAATTCTCAGCTGATGATATCCGGATCTTAAGTCGATATTGGAGAATACTTTGGCACCTCGAAGTTGAGCTAGGAGGTCATCTATCCTTGGTAGAGGATACTTGTTCTTGATGGTGACTTTGT
The DNA here is from genome assembly GCA_964016875.1 of Fallopia convolvulus. Lineage (NCBI taxonomy): Eukaryota > Viridiplantae > Streptophyta > Magnoliopsida > Caryophyllales > Polygonaceae > Fallopia > Fallopia convolvulus. Next base: position 20,953,845 of record OZ024732.1, read on the forward strand.
TCAGTTCCCGGTAATCAATGCATAAGCGAAAAGTCCCATCCTTCTTCTTCACAAAAAGCACAGACGCTCCCCAAGGCGAGGCGCTTGGTCTGATGAAGCCCTTCTCTAGCAACTCCTCCAGCTGACTTTTGAGTTCCTTCATCTCTATTGGAGCCATCCTATACGGTGCCTTGGAGATCAGTGCAGTTCCTGTTTCTAAGCTAATTGAAAACTCGACTTCCCGTTAAGGAAGTAGTCCCAGAAGCTCTTCGGGAAAAACATCGGGAAATTCTCTAGCTATAGGAATCTTTCGGATATCCACGACTTTCTTCTCCGTTGGTTCTAGATAGAACAGGTATCCAATGCAACCTTGTCAGAGTAGTTTCCCGGCCTTCATGGCATTGATCAACTTTCCATTTTCTTCTTCTCGCTTCCCTTTGAACTTGCAAATGTGCTTTCCTCCAGAGTTCATGGTTACCGTTCGAGTGTGGAAATCGATTACGGCTCCATGGAGTGATAACCAATCTCTTCCGAGAATGATGTTGTAAGGGGCCATCGGAATGCATATCAAGTTGGATTTGAAGCTTCCTCCTTGAATCTTGAGCGGAAAGTTACTTAATTGTCTTGTTCCTATTATTCTCTCTCCGTTAGGAAGGTTCACAAAAAAGGGTTCGCAGGATTCATGACATTCTAGCCCTAGAAGCTCTACACAACTTTTGGATATAAAGGAATGCGATGCACCAGAGTCAAACAATAGGAAAACTGCTTTTGAGTGGACGAATAAGGTACCTTGACAAATGGGAGCTTCTGGCTTGTCACTGGTGCGCATCTCATACAGACGTTGTCCTTGATTATGAGACTTCATCGGTCCTTTCCCCTTGTTCTGAGAAGTTGACTGAACCGAAGCAGTTCCGGCAGTCCTGTTTGAGGTCTGAGGGTATTGGGAAACCGAGTTGGATCGTGCTTGACCTGACTTACTTCCAGTTTACCTACAGTAAAGGCGAAGGTGTCCCACTTTTCCACAATTATAGCAAGTTCTGTGTTCCTTAGGGCAATTCCGGTTGATATGTCCTTGCTCTCCACAGTTGTGGCAAACAATCAAACCTTTCTTAAATTCTAATCCTTGAAACGACCTTGCTCCAGATGATGCAAGCCTATTCTTGTTCTTCTTTGACCATTTGAAACCTTGTGGTGATGCTGGCCTCTTGAACCCGCTTTGATTTGAATGATGAGGCTTCCCACCACCGTGCTTTCTGCGTTCAGGTTTGCCTAGGGTGACCTCCATACGGTAGGCTGCGTCCACATACTCCTCAAGAGTTGCGAAGTGGTGGTTCACCATCCAAGGTTTGATGGTGTCGCTCATCCAATTGTGGAAACATTGGATCTTTTGTCGTTCAGTGGTTATTTCCTCATCGACATATTGCAACAAATGATTAAACTTCTTTGCTCTTTCTAGCACGCTGAGCCCGTGGACCTTCGGTGAAAGCAACTCATCAAGTTTCTCGTCTTTCATAGCAGTGGTGAAGAAACGATTCATCATCTTATCTTTGAACATATTCCAGGTTAGGTTGGGATGGGTAGCCAAGCTTGAGTTCTCCCACCATTCTCCGGCTTCGCCCTTAAGCCTTAGGGCAGCCATGTGCACCTTGTTAGCCTCAGAGCAGTGCACGTTCCTCAGCAATCTTTCTACGTGGGAGAACCAATGCTGAATTCCGGCAGGATCTCCACTTCCATCGTATGATTCAGGTTTCATAGTGTTGAAGACCTTCAGGCCGCTTGCAAAGCTTGTCTCCACTTCTTTCCCACGAGCTTCAACTGCTCCTTGTTCCACTTCTTGATTCTCCACAGCAACTGGATCCGACACAACTGGAGGAATCGACTCTCGTACTATTTCTCGAAACATGGCCCGAAAGGTTTCCATAGTGCCTTCATTGAGCACTAGAGGAGGGTTTGGTCCAGGAGGACGATTGACACGAGGCAATCCTCTAACTTCCAATTGGCTTTCCTCGTTCTCATCTCTAACTTGAGTTCGATTTCAAGAGCTAGTATCTCTTGTATCCACCATCCGAATAACGACACACAAATGTTTCCTTTGATTAATTAACATTTTCATACGGTAAATACTTAGACACAATTTTAGAGAAAAACATGGTTCTTATATACATTAGAAATTTTTTAGAAAGGATTTACACAAGGCTTTCAAGCATAGCCTTTACAATACTTAAACGGAAATATAAAACTACTGCCGGCTTGACTATTGAAGAAAAATTAATAGTCAAGCGGAGTGATCGACTATACTCCTAATGTTACGAGAATACAAACTATAATACTAGGAATAAAGTCTTGACACGAACTAATGGTTACAAAAGAAATCTAAGAAACCATCATCGAACCAACTCTCATCCAAGGTCTCCCCCTCATGACACAACAACACATAAGCCTGTCGAATCTTCCTTTCTGCCACATCCTGGCACTTCGAAGGGATTCCGCACACATCTCGTGCTGATGAAGCTTGTTTTGGGCGACCGAGATTTCTTCCAACCATGTATCCTTGTATTGAGCAACCAACAAGTTAGATAGGTGTTACCGCCAGTGACCTCGGGTTTTACCATCCAAAGTCACCCAAGGCTTTATAAGGTATTAAGTTAAATAGAAACATGTGGAAATATAAAGTTATTACAATTAAAAGGGTTGCTCATATATGAGACTTTAGAAATACTATTACGTGCCATGATTAGTTTAGCAAAACCCAAAACCTTAAGTATTGTTAGGCAGCGGAAATTTAAAACAACATTGTTTTCGCATAAGCATAGAATGACCCGAAAGTGAGCAAAATACCATACTTGATTTAAAATCGATTTCCTTCCTTCTCTTGATTGATCTTCTTCCTTCACGCCTTTGATGGAGGTAACCTGGATTCTGGCATTTGGCGCGAAAGGCGGAAAATGCTAGGCAAAAATGCGGAAAAACAGAATTAGTCTAAAGAGACTAAGCAAGCGAGAACGGAGAATCTTAAGGTAGTTTGGTAAAATATCGAACTTACTACGAGGTACTCGAGATGTGTTTCGAGAAGTGTATAATTTTAAGTGGAGCTGTTAAGGACGGAAAGAGTAAATCTCGAGATGAGATAACTCGTAAACCGAAAGAACGAACAACTAGATTGTAGAACGTCTTAGAGTAGAATAAATGTTGGGAATGTTAATTACACACAAATTTCTAGAAAAACTCTCGCGCCCTTGCGAACCGAGAGCCGGATCGATCATTTGAGACCGGTCCGGTTTTGGTTTCTTTTAATGTGCTTTAGCACTTACTTTCTTTCGTGATCAAAACTTTCACATTAGTTAATGATTTTTACGAGTGTGGGGGGCCATGAATGGGCCGACGTACCACTTACAGGAACTGAGTTCCGACACCTAGCTAGGGTGCACACGTCCCTCCTCCGAGTAGGAGCAGACATAGATCATGATCCGTATAATAGAGGGGAGAGGGCATGGTGCCATACCACTCGACATATTATATAGAGATGTTCAGGCCGAGCCCGCACCCCTTATTAATCTAACTACGAATTTCATAACGAATCTCGAAAAGAGATTTTAAACAAGCAAACCACACAACAAGTCTAGCAATAATTCCTATTAACGATAGTAATAGTAATTATGCTAACAATGGTCATTATTTCTAACAATCGGTATTTCCTAGGTTCATTTTTATTTAGCAAGCAAAGTGTTTCCAACATAGAACAAGTTAATGGAAATTGAATTATCGAAAGGTTCAAGTAGAAAGTCCACTTTCCTTGGATTTCTTTCGGAATATTCGTAACTCAGAATTATAAACTCCTAGAGAGGTCGAGCACTTTGACCTATTTGACCGAAAGGAAAGACGAACGAAAATGTATTAAAATCCTTATTTTAATACTAATTACACTTTTCTTTTATTTTTCTCTTCTAAGAGAGAGAGTTAAATCTAAATTATTTTAGTTAACAATTTAAATATGGAATAGAAAATAATAATCCTTATTATTATTTTCAAATTACTCTTTATGATTTTAAAATATTTATTTTAAAGATATATGTAAAATCTTATTTAAATAAAAAGGAAATTCCTTTTAAACCATATGTAATAATTGAAATATACTTAAAATATTTATTTTAATGTACTTTATTAATTCTCAAGTCAAACTTTATTTTATTTTCAAAAGTTTATTTGACAAAGTTAATTTTGACATGCAAGCATATTTTATTTATGAATAAACCCTTTTTACAACTATCAATTTTTTTTATACAAACAACTTAGTAAAAATTATTATTATGATCAACATTAATATTAAATATCGTGAATGATATATTATAAAAATATAATAAAGTCTGTAATTGACATGCATGTATATATTACCTTATAAAAATACTTTACTTCCCACATGCAAGATAATATACAATTAAATAGGGTATGATTGTGAATTTTTTTTCTTTTCTTAAGTGGAGTATATACATATTTATTTCTTTACCTAGTGAATATAACTAGGTTGCATGCAAGAAAAGATTTTTCCTAAATATTTTTATAAAAACCCATGCACCACTATTTTAATTTTCTTAAGTGGATAAATACCTTATAAGTTTATTTTAACCTCTAGATGGTTTAAAGATATTTTATCAATATTTGCTTTAGCTAGAATTGACATGCACAAAGTTTTGAGCTAAAAAACTCTTTTAAAAATACGTGCAAGACACTTTTAATTTATAAAAACTCCTTTAAAAGTAAATGCAAATATACTTTTAAATTAATTGGTCAAACTTGTCTTTATTAGACTTATTTATTTTTAAAATTCATTTAAAATCAACCAAGTGCTTATATAAGACATGCATGAAGTTTTAATTCATCAAAACTTCTTTAACAAGACATGCAAATATATTTTTATTTTAATTGATCAAAACTTGTCCTTTTGACATTTATTCAAACTAGGGAAATAAAAAGTCATATAAAAATCCACCAAGTGCTTATATAGACATGCATGAAGATTTCATGCATGGAAACTTTAATTTATACAATTATCAAAACTTTATCTTTATAAAACCAATAATTTTTGTATAAAAAGGGTGAGAAGTCTAGGCTCTTTTAAAATAATTAAAAATCAGATTTTCCAAGTTACAAACTATTTTTATAAGTTTGGAATTTATTAGAATGTACCTTCTAACTTGTAAAAATAATTCTTATTTAAAAATCCTTGCATGCATGTATAAATTTCATAAGAAATAAGTACTACTAGTTTCATAATCTCATAATCTGATTTTTTTAAAATATGATTAGTTAAATGGGCCTAAGATAAATACCCAACAATTAAAATCAACCCAAAAAGATAAAATTAAAAGCCTAAAATTTTACCTTCACCTATCCTGTAATTTTGTTTTGTACGCAGGGATGAACAGAGGGAGTACAGGACGGAACGACGGTGGACTGGGGGCGCAACACCAGGGGGCGGCTCCGGTGGACTCGCGCGGCCGGACGGGGGTGGCGCTGCCTAGGCTGGTGGCCAGAGGTGGTTCTGGCTGGTGGAAGGCATAAGACAAGGGTTTGGTGTTCTTGTGTGGAAAATTCAGCACATGAAAAAATAAAGCTTGGCTGAATTTTGTTGAAAGAGAGTGAAAAATCAGGAGATTGAAAGGAGTTGTTGGTGAGAGTCATCTCCTTCAAGAGTTAGGAGCCTTTATACAACCATGGAATGGTGGAGGAAATAATTGTGATGATGAACAATTATCATCTAAAAAAAAGGATTGGGGAGGAAAGATTACAAAATCAAGTAGTGGATTTGTGTAAGGAAAAATCCTACATATAAATCTCCCAAATCTCACCATCATTATACCCCAATCGGATTTATGAAGCTAAAAAATGGCGTTTTTACAAATACCACTAGAAAGAACGGGTTTAAATACAAATGGGTGTCTTATAATATCAGAAAAGTTAACTAGCATAATTGTTTGAGGAGTGGGAGATTGGATTAGAGGTCAAGGGTTCAAATCTCAACTTTGTCTCCCTTTTTTTTTTTTATAAAAACCCTTTAGATGATATATGGGCTTTATAAATGGGCCGGGCTAAGGCCCATTGCTTTCTTTTTAAGAAAGTAAGGTTGTAAGATTCAAGAGAACAAATTTCCGTTAGGATATGAATTTATTAAATTTCTTCATTAATAAATTCCTTTATTCAAATTAAAAATATTTATGAGATTATTTCCTTAATAAAATCATCAAATATTAAGAAATAAAATATATTTACTTAACGAAAATTGCGGATATTACATTTTTTGGAATTTTTTGGAATTTTTTAGAATAATAACATTAGTTAGTTTTAAAAATAATTCACATGAGTTTGTAAACGCATTTTGGCAAATAAGTAACAAAAGGTCACCTTTTTTTACCTATACTTAGACAACAAATAATATCTTGAAAGCCAAATTTGCTTAGCATACCTAAAGAAGGTTCTAGTATGTATTCTCGTACCTTATACAGGTTTTTCTTAAATAAAATATTAATAATAAAATATAGGTTAAAAAATTATTAAACGACCCATGTCGTTTTAGATTGGACCACACCACCCTTTTTTTTAAAACTAATCTTTGACAAATTAGCCATTAATTTTAAAAAATAATCTTTTATTTCTACATAGGATAAATTTTAACCCATGTTTTTAGAATGTACGATAGAAAATCTCATTATTAAACAATCTTTTATTTTTGGATATGATAGATAAGAAGATCATTAGGATATTTTTTTATGCTATCATACAAAATCTAGAATATTTATTTTATTTTCTTCCTATTAAAGTTGTCAAAAGCTGACCCGACCCGCAAACCCGACCCGAACCGCCCGAAAATTTTAGGGTCAAGACCCGAAAATTTGAACCGGAAACCCGAATTAAACCGATAGACCCGAAACCCGTTGGGTTGAAACCCGAAACCCGTTGGGTTGACCGATTATGTGTATTTACAAAATGTATAAAATTTATTTTAAAAAATATAATATATTTTATTATTAAAATACATAAAAAGTAATATATTATAATTAAATATTATTATTTAATTAAAAATCTATTTTAATAATCGTAAACAATTCTATGTTTTTGACCCGGTTGAAAACCCGCATCAACCCGACCCTGTTTAACACGTGACCCGTAACGACCCGAACCTGACTCAACCCGAACCCGAAATGACCAAACCCGAACCCGTCCGACTAGACCCGATTGACAGGCCTACTTTCCATGTACGTGCCCTTACACTAGTTCTACCAAAAAAAATCTGCAAGGTACGTGCCCTTACACTAATTCTACCAAAAAAATAAATAATCAGATTGAACATGTTAATATGTGAGAACTAGTATGTATTTCCGTACCTTATACAGGTTTTTCTTAAATAAAATATTAATAGTAAAATACAGTAGAACCTCTTTAAATTAATACTCGATAAATTAATAAACCCTCTAAATTAATATTTTCCTCCGGTCCCGACTTGGGCCAATGCAAAATTTAACAAATTTCGATAAGATAATAAGATAATATATTTTCAAAAAACCACTATATAAATATAAGGTTCCATTAATATCATAAATTAATAATTATATAAAAAGTTACATAGTCATAAGTCATAACTAATAAAATCTAATGAAATATGATTGTAGTGTTGTTGTTTTTTTCTTAATTCTATTTGGAGTTAATCTTTAACTTTTCTTATTGAATCCAACATTTCTAGCGTTGTTTTGAAAACAAAAATTGGCAACTATAATAATTCCTTGAGACTTCATCTCATGAACGAATTTTGCAATGTCTAAAAAAATTTGCTATCGCCTCTTGCTCAACATTAACTATTCAAGCCGAGACTACAAAATTGATAGTAGCTAAAACATTAATCTTACATGGATAAGATTGTCCCAACTCATAGCCTTCTAAAATCCTACAATAAATCTTATATGATAGTGCATTTTCAAAGCTCTTATTATAAAAATCTCTGTAAATTAATAAATATTAATTTATCGGTTAATTAATATCTCTATAAAATAATAAAATATCATGGTCCCAACGCTATTAATTTATAGAGGTTTTACTGTATTTTCAAATATATTTATTATCCGAGAAAAATAATCATGTAAATGCTTAAATATAAATTTTGAATAAATATTTAAAATCAATAAACTATAAAAGTTGTTTATTTGAAACAATAATATTTTATTAGTATTACGAACTAAATTAATATCCAAAACATGATTTATTTAATAATGAAAATAGATAAGTATAAGATAAAAACTTATCAATTTATTATATACATTGGATCGGACAAAATAAACTTAATTATAGTGATATAAGATTGTACGTACATTAACTATCTTTATATTAAATATAATTATCTAAACCTATCATATGTTTCAATTAAGATATCTTAGTTAAAAAAAATTATATCTAAAAATAAAATAAATATTCTAGAATTTGTATGATAGCATAAAACATATCCTATTGATCTTCCTATCTATCATATCCAAAAATAAATTTAATAATGAGATTTTCTATTTTATATTCTAAAAACATGGATAAGAGTTTATCATGTCCAAAAATGAAATATTATTTAAAAAAAAAAGAGAGGTGGTATGGTTCAATCTAAAAGTGACATGTGTCGTTTAATAATTTTTTTAACCTTCACTTTAGGTTATAGTTATGATGGATGATCATGTCAGAAATAAGAATAAATTTTGGTCGTCCTATCTAAAAAATTAATGTCCTTGATTAGACATTCTTTCCTGATTAGACGTTCATTAAAAAGGATAAAAATTAGCCCGATGATTTTTTTCCGTATGATTCGCGTAATTTTAGATAAGAAATGGCATGGGCGAACTTTTCGCGTATTATTCACGTATTTTTTGAAAAATTTGTTTCTAAGAGATGCTCGCAGTTTATTCACCAATATTAGCCAATTGTGCATCAGTATTGACCAATTATGCATCAATACACACTAATTGTGCATCGAGTTTTTAATAATATTGTTCATCGATTTTAATTTTTAATTTTATTTTTTAACCTTATTTATGTGTATAAATACAATAATATTATCTAGTTTTTGATGCACATAATATTAATTTTGATATACCCTAATTGTTCATTGGTATACCTCTATTTGTTGATTGGTATAACTTTGTTTGTTCATTAATATACCCTTATTTGTTCATTGGTATACTACTGCTTGTTCCTTTGATATACCTTTTTTTGTTCATTAGTATACCATTGTTTGTTCATTGATATACCCATATTTGTTCATTGATACACCTCTATTTGTTCATTGATACACCTAGGGGTGTTCAAAAATATCCGATCCGGTCAATCCGTTCTAGTGACCCGACGATCCGATCCGCGAAAATCCGAATCTGTTGGAAAATTATCCGAATCCGATCCGATCCGAGAAAATTAGCCGAATCACCGGATCGGATACGGATCGGGTCGTCAAACCCCCCAGATATCCGAGGGTATAATACTATACATATATATTATGTGCAATAACAAAAAAATTAATAGTCCAATTAGTTTTATGTGCTTTGACTTCCTAGTACTACCCCTTTTTTGTTTTTTGTTTTAATTATTTTTAATATAATTCACGCACAAATAAAATTAACGTTAAATAAAAGCTAAATCTATATTTAACACCCCATTTTGATTTTATTTTAAATTATTTTTCTCTTTCTTTTATGCGGATGATTATTTGGATGATGATTTTTGGGTGAAATTTACCGACTGAATAAATTATTTGGAACTTAAATACAAAAAAAATAAAAAAATGTGAATATTCGGATATTCGGATATCCGCCACAAATATCCGATCCGATCCGAGCTATACGGATTGGATATCCGGGTATACCCGAATCGGATACGGATATGGTTGCCGGATCGGATATCCGATTATGAACACCCCTAGATGCACCTCTATTTGTTCATTTGATATACCCTTGTTTGTTCATTGATATACCCTTGTTTGTTCTTTAATACTATCTGTATGTGCATAACTACCAACACTTTGTGCATCAAAAAATTAACTTTTTATATGTATCAATAAATATGAAGTTTGTGCATTTCTATCATCATTTAGTGTATTACTACAACACTTTGTTTATCACTAATAGTATCATGTTCATTAATATATCCTTTTGTTTGTTAATTGAAATAAACTTTTGTTTGTGTGTCAATACCATCCATTTGTACAATTGTCAAGTCTACCTATATTAGCACAACAAAAGGAAATAAATGAAGTGCCCAATAAACGTATATCATCTAAAATAGTACCTAAATTAGATAAGTTTGATGTAGAAGCTTGAATGAAAAGGATAATAGATAAAGAATCTGACTTTGCAATAATATGATGTGCGCTAAGAGAACGAGCCAACTGTAAACCGAATAAGAGCGCTTGTGCCTTAGCTATGTTCGGAGCCCAAAATGCAGCCACACAGTACCAACAATGACGAATCCAAACGAGTCACTGAAGACAATACCAAGATTGACATCAAAATCAAACAATTAGTTTTGTCACACATACGGCTAATTATGATGCAGAAACATATATTAATGCATACAATTTTGATATACATTCGACTAATTTTTATGCACAAACAATAGGTTTTTGATCCATAAATACAATTTTGATGAACAAAATCATAGTTTTGATGAACAAAATCACAATTTTATGAACAAAATCACAATTTTGATGAATAATATGAGCGCACGCCCTATATCTGCTTTTTTCAAAAATACGTGAATAATTCGCCAAAAATTCGCTCTTACGGTTTTCCCATTTTAAGTGAAACGATCAATGCCCTTGATTTTTCTCCATCCAACAACTCTTGTTCTTTCTTATTTCACGCATGCGCGCCCATTCTCACCTGATCCAAACTCCAATGAAAAAGACGAAAAAAAGATGAAAATATTGTGATTTGGAAATATGTACTCTTAGGTGAGAGTGATACAAGTCGATTTAGTGAGCACGAATGAAGACTACAAATGTATTGTAAGATTGACACAAAAATCTTGATCGAGTGAGTGGATTGTAATGAGCTTGAGTGTAATACGATGTTATCTGATGACCCCCTTTTCCATTTCCCTATCCTTTTATAATCCTTCACGTAAGAGATGTTACTCCCTTAGTTACACTATCTCGAAGATTTTGCTAACAATTTAATGATGGAGCCATTGAGGGAGCCTTTCCGGCACGTAGTTAATGATCGTCCAGATTGCATTTCTGGAGTGGGCTTTTATCCGCATCTTGTTGGTGTAACACCCCTATTTTACAACATTGGGTATTACCGCCAGTGGCCTCGGACTTTACCGTCCAAAGTCACCCAAGGCTTTTAGAATGATATTGAACTCATAAAATGTGGAATAAACATAATTTATAAAATAAAAAGGGTGCTCTCGAAAGAGACTTTGTTTGTACAAACCTTCATTACAATACCTTAACAAAATGAAGCTTGATAACGAAAAGCATAAAACTTGTTCTTGCGACATAAATAGAAATAAACCAAAAAGTACGGAAAATACATCTTCACGAGTTTTGCCCTTCCTTCGTCTTCACTTACGCCTTGCTCGGGTTCCTAGGTTCTGACATAATTCGCGAGGGGCGAGAATATGCCAGGCAAACATGCGGAAAAGAAGAATTAGTCTAAGAGACTAAGCAAGTGGGAATGGAACTTCCCAAGGATAATTTGGTAATTTTTAATATTCGAGGGAGATACTATCGGATGTGTTTTGAGGTATAGAACATTATGTGGGGCTTAACCGAACGAAGCAGAGCGTATCTCGAGCGGAGATAGCTCGTTAATCGAGAGAAGAGCTACGAGATTGTAGACTTCTTTAGAGTAGAATGTATGTTGGGAACGTTATTATTCATACAAGTTTTGAAAATCTCTCGCGCCCTTGCGAACTGAGAGCCGGATCGATCATTTGAGATCGGTCTGGTTTTGATGTCTTTTAAATGTGCATTGGCACTTATCTTAAATCATGACGAAAATGTCGATTACGTTAATGATTTTTAAAGAGTGTGGGGGGCTTGCATGACCCGGACCACTTAAGGGAATCTCAGTTCCGACACTTAGTTACGGTGCCACTCATCCCTCCATTGCACTCGGAGCGGACATGGATCATGATCCTGAAGGTCATACTTTAAGCGCAGAGGCATACGACTTAGTAGATTATATAGAGGCGTCGGGTTATTCCCGCGCCCGTCACTAATTCATTCGAACCGATCTCTTAACAAGATCGTAAACAATCAAGGTCACAAACAAGACTAGCATAATAGTCCTATCAAATATTAAATAGCGGAATAACAATAATAGAGGGGTCATTATTTCTAACAATCGATATTCCTAGGTTCCTTTATTATTAGCAAACAAGTTGTTCCCAACATCGAGAAATTTCACGAAACGAATTTACTAAGTTTACAAGGAGAAATTCCACTTGCCTTTGCTTTTATGATAGTGGATTAGCGAAAGAGCGGAAAACGTTGTGCAAAACTTGGAACGGAAATTCGACCTATCGACACGAAATTTTATGAACGAGCTTTAATAAGAATTTTCTTTAAATTCTTTTAAGTTTTGCAAATCTCTTATATCCTTATTACAAGAATATAATTTTCTAAAATAATTTAGGTGGAGATAAATAAAATAATAATATTCCTTTATTATTATTTTAACTTTGTAATATCCTTTTTATCCTTATAAAATCCTTATATTAATATTATTTATCAACATTCTTGAAAAACCAAGTAGTAGGTTTATTTAAAATATTCCTTTTATAATCTTAGCTTGTTATTTTATTAATATAAGCAAGGAATGTCTTTATAAAATCTTATAATATAGTTTTCAACATTATAGGAAATATAGTTATAAATAAAGTCCTCCTAAGATTTGTAAAAAGTCTAAAACGCCCTTATTATTTACTATCTCATATTAGAGTTGGGATCATATGAGGATTAGGCTTAACCTAAAAAATAAGGACTAATATAATCCATTGGATTTAGCTAATTAACGGTGAAGATCACACTCCTTTTTTTAAATGACTAGGGGTAGCTTCGTACTTTTGTTGATGTTTTTTATTTTTCCATTTTATTTTTCCCTTTTATTTCAAACTCGTTCATTCTCATAGCTCGTGATATTACCTGTGAGAAATCTGAGGAAAGCAAGTCGCGATCTTGAGCATCGGAGGCGAAGGAGGAGTGATCGACGCTAGCGGAAGCGGAGGAGAAGTGGCTGAAGTTGGGCTCGTGAGTGTAGATGAAGGAGTCAGGGCTGTTATTTCGAACTCCTCGCATAGCTCCACGTAATATTACAGCTTTCGAATCCTTAAATGATAGCTCCGCTCCTCCGCCATTGTTGAAGCTTGTTCTCACTCTGATACGATCATCATCATCCAGAATGTAGAGAGAAAAGCGGATTCGCTGATGTACGATGTGCGGCTTCGCTGATGGCTTGGTCCAGGGTGGCCTAATTGGCTCCGCCGACGAGTTGCTTGAAAGGTATATGCTGACTAGTGTTGCCGGAACTGCTGCTTCAGGTGTATGAATTGTAGTCAACTTCTGTGAGCTTAGATTACTAACTCAATTTGTTTGATTTGGTTTCATCTAAAATGAGAATTTGATTCTAATCTGATTGTGGTTGCTGATAAAAGTCCAAATTAGGTCTAAATTTAGGGTTTTTGCCCTTCAAATCACCCCAATTTCAATTAAACCATCAGTTGTTGATGGTAGTCTTTTATCTAATGCTTTGTTAATAACCTGAATTGGACTTTCAGTTGACTTCAGATATGGTCTAAATTTAGGTGTTTGAACATGGATCTTAGTCTAATTTAGGTGTTTACAGATTGATATTGGTCTAAATTTAGGGGTTTTGCACTTCAAATCATCCCAATTTCAAATAAACCATCACTTGTTGTTGGTAGTCTTTTATCTAATGCTCTATTAATGACCTGGATTAGACTTTCAATTGACTTCCAATATGTTTTCTGATGCATTTTGATTACTAGTTTGATGAAAAATGTGTTCTGACTATACTTGTAATGTGGATTTGAGTCAAATAAATGTGCTATTTGATGTTATTTGCTTGATGAGCCCCATTTGGTGAAGTTAATCGTCCCAACCTCTTCATATACTACAATGAGCCTATTAGCTCAAATGGCAGAGCATTGTGCTTGTTCACAAAGATGTAGGTTTGACTCCTACATAGGCTAACTTAAAATGCACTTTACTAATCGCTGAGTCACTCAATTTGGCATGCACTTTTACTTATTTTCAATGCACTTTTACTAATTTGGAATGCACTTTTAGAGACATGGAATGCACTTTAACTATAGAATGCAATTTCACTACTTTGAAATCCACTCTTTCTATCTTTTTAGGAATGCACTTTTTCTACTATTTAAGGCACTTTTACTACTTTAAAATGCACTTTAGAGTTGAATTTTACTAGTTTATAATGCATTTTTTTAACCTGTCTAGAATGCACTTTAGCTAATTTATAATGCACTTTAACCACTTTAGAATGCACTTTTTCTACTATGTAATGCACTTTTACTACTTTAAAGTGCACTTTAGAGTTGAATTTTACTAGTCTATAATGCATTTTTTAACCTATCTAGAATGCACTTTAGCTAATTTATAATGCACTTTAACCACTTTAAAATGCACATTGAATTAAATTTCACTAATCTCAAATGTACTTATTCTATCTATTTGGAATGCACTTTTTCAACTATATAATGCACTTTTGCTACTTCAGAAAGCACCTTTTCTACTTCAAAATGCACTCTAGAATCCAACGACACAACAAAATATTCATGAATTTCTTCCACGTGTTTACACTATATACAATTTAGGAATGCATATTTTCACTGTTATAATGCAATTTTACTACTTTTAAATTGCATTTTAGGGTTCGATTTTACTACTCTAGAATGAACTATTTTCTCTCTACTTGGAATGAACTTTTGCTAATTTAGAATGGACTTTTTTTGAATGTTTTTTTACTGACAATTCATGTGCTTCTAAAACAAATTAGCCCATGTGGGATTCGAACCCACATCCTTGTTCGTATGCACATTGCTCTTCCATTTGAGCTAATAGGCTTTCCTTATATTAATAACTTGCTAGCTTAATCAAATTATTTTTCAATGTAAAATAATCTCATGCTTATGGGTATACAAGAAAATGACATTGCTCAAGTTGTAAAGTAAAAGAAAGACAATTTAAGTACAAATAGCAGGTTCTGTTGATTATCAACTTAATTTGGCTTCAGTCTAAAATATAAAAAAACATGCTATATAATGCACTTTTACAACATAAGAGTGCACTTTGTGTGCTTAATTTTGCACTTTATGTGATTAATGAGCTCGAACCTTACCTAGGGCTTCGATTCAACTCAAAAGAATAAATCCGTAGACTTAAATCATCCATAAGCACACACAATAAAGGGAAAAAGTGCAATTCTAAGTATACACACAATAACTAGATCTATAACTCTTGTAATGCTTCGATTTTGGTTTCGATTTGGCCTTTTGATTTCGTTGTTTCTTCAGATTCAGATGAGAGAGCGAGAGAGGATTTTGGGAGCTCGAGTGAAGCGACGAGCGTGAATGAATCGAGTCGGGGTTGGGCTCCTGGGATGAGAGGCCCGATTTTGATCAGGGGCATATTATTCAGCATAATTACAAAATTGCCACCGTGCCACTTTTTTCCATTTTTTTTATCTATACCCATCTTTTAATCTCGTCCTTTGATCATCTCAATCCAACGGCTCTAATATGTCCTTATTTTTCACTATAACACCTATCTCCACCAGAATTTCACTCTCTCATATTAATATCATTATTATAATATTACCTTTTATCAACAATATCTATAACATGACCTTATTATAATATTTCTCATTAAATTCTTATTTAAAATATAAGTAATATTAAATAGAGATAAAAATTATTAGTGGATACCCTTTTTTTAGTACTTTCCATAAATAGGACTTTCTAGATAACTTTATAATATAAGCTTTCCATGAGTCACGCTCGGGTACAATTTGCTGCTATAGTAAAAAATGCGAGCAATTTTGGAGCGTTCGATTAATATCACGAACGACCCAGATTATAACAAAAATATATAACAAAAAGGGAAAAAATGGGGCTTATTTGTTTGAATGGCACGAAAGGTAATTAAATTAAAATTTGACACGCATGACAAAAATACCCTCAACTCCAAAAAATCAATCAAACACATCTTTTACTCTTCTCCTTTCCGTGACTCTTCTCCCCCGCCGAAGAACGATGTACAGAGACCTAGATTCACATACATCCCTACGCAAATCGTTGCCACCATCCCCTAACTCATTCAAATCATCGATTGTTCTAATTCTATGGAGAAACAAACACAAGAAGGTATGCATAAACTTATAGGATTTTCTAATGTTTGATTTTGATTTTCTAGGGTTCTAGGATTTGATTTCCAGTAATGGAAGTGTTTATGGTGTTTTTTTGGGCGATTTTTGATGGTTTTGGTTGGTGAACTATTATTGTTCACTTTGTGTTTATTTTTCTAGAAAAATTGTTGCTTATTGATGTATTGTGATGCTTTGATCTTGTGGTTCATAAGTTATCAGAAAAATGGTTAATTTAGAAGTGGAATTGATCCTTTCATGACATGCTTTTGGTATAGAAGGCATGATTGATGATATATTGCCACTGTTGAAGTTGTCTACTAAGTCTTCCTATGAGAAATCTCAATGTAAGTTTGTCTAGATCTAGTTGTATTAGTGAGAAATAATAAATGTGCATTTGACCCTTGAGAAATAGTATATTTTGCAGCATATTAGCTCAAATGGTAGAGCAATGTGCATGTGCACATAGATGTGGGCTCAAATCCCACATAGGCTAATTCTTGATACGGTCATGTCTTTTTTGTTCGTATCGGTTATTCTTTTGGTTCATGACTTTTTAAGTTAAGGTTCATAATATTTTTTTTCTTATGGTTCATAAATTTTGTTACATGCTTTTTTGTTTATAACAATTGTTCTTTTGGTTCATGTTTGAATAACCTTAGGTTCATCAAAGTTCATCTTATTGTTCATGTTTGAATAACCTTAGGTTCATCAAAGTTCATCTTATGGTTCATGTCTTTTAGTTCATGCTAGTTATTATTTTCTTTCATGATTTTTGGTTCATGGTACTTTTTCTTTCGGTTCATGTTTTTGCAAGGTAGGTTCATAATAATTCTTATGGTTCATGTCTTTTAATCCTTATTGTTTCCTACCTTTTTGTTTATAACTAGTTGTTCTTTTGGTTCATGTTTATCTAACTTTAGGTTCATCAAAAGTTCATCTAATGGTTCATGTCTTTTAGTTCATGATAGTTATTATTTTATTTCGTGGCTTTTGGTTCATGATAATTGTTCTTTCCTTTCATGTTTTTTGTAAGTTAGGTTCATAATAATTCTTATGGTTCATGACTTTTAAATCTTAATAGTTTATCTTATAGCTCATTTTGTTAAGTCATACTAGTTATTTTGGTTCATGACTTTTGTTCTTTTTGTTCATATTTTTATAAGCATAAGTTTACAATATTTCATCTTACGATTTTTAGTTTATAAAAGTTGGACTAATGGTTCATGACTTTAGATAGTCAAGTTCATAACAATTGTCAATAAGGTTCATTAAATTTAATTCACAATACTTGTTATTTGTGCCATATTTTCATAAATGATATTATGTTGGTTCAAGTCATTATGTGGTAAAGTTCATAACAATTGTCATTAAGGTTCATGAAATTTAATTCATAATACTTGTTATTTTTGACATATAATCTAGTACATAAATCATATTTTGTGGGTTCATGTCTTTATATGATTATGTTCATAACAATTATCAATATGGTTCATGAAAATTAATTCACAAAACTTGTTACTTGTGTCATGCGTTCTAGCTAATAAATGGTATGAGTTAGAGATTTAGTATGCTAGGTTCATAATTTATGAACAATTGGTAAAAAAAGTGCTCTAAACACTAAGTTGACCATTTGGGCATTGTGTCGAACACATGGTGGGCGGTTAGATGAGCATTGGACATTAGCCTTTGTTTTCAATCAAAAACTTGAAAATGTAAAACAAAACATACACAATCTTCAAAGGTTTGATTATAATCAACAAAAATCGGTCCAAAATACACAAAAACGTGCAACCGAAGTACCAAACTCCAAACTTTGAAAAAAAACCCAATTGTGAACTTGGAACCATAGAAAATAGATCTATAACAAAATCTATGAAGAGAGAATATAAATTGGGGTCGGAATCAACAAAAAAAGCCAAACAAATCAGAAGAAGCAAGATGCAATAAGCATGGAGAATAATCGATCGAAATAGAGAATGAAAACCACGATGCACAGGTTGAAGAAGACCCCCCTGCAACATGTGTTCTAATTTAATGGGGAAAGGACGAGAATACCCCTCCGTGTCTTGCTTTTACCAAAAATCACTTAAACACGTGGAGGCAATCTTGGCCATTAAACAAGGGATCGAACGGCTGATAAATGCTCGCATAAAGCACTGTAGTAAACACCCCCACCTGATTGCAATTCAAATTATGATATGCTAATAAAATAATCTTATTATCTTATTTAAATAGGTTCTACTATATCTTTAGGTCATAATTAATAGAATCATGTCTTAAAATATTATTTCATAATCAAAACCATATAATTTATTTTAATGATAACTTAGATCAAGATATATTATCTTTTCTAATTTAAATATCTTTTTATGCAAGACAACTTTTAACAACTTAGCATATTAATATCTTATTATATATCAAAATTATTATCATATCTACCATTGTTGTTAAATAAATCTTATGTCTTTAAATTCTCTACACTTAGAGATATATCATATTATAATATCCTTTTATATTCTTCTAACAAGGTATTCTTCAATAATAAAAAAGCTACATACTTTAAAATAATAAAAATTTATATAAGATGCTTCTATATGAGTTCTTATTTTTATTTAAATAAAACCATGTCTTGCAATCTATTATATGAATTAAAATATCATGTAAAATAAGAGTTTATCTAGTATACTTTACTTATTTGATTATATCTTGTTCAAATAACAAGATCTCAAAGCTATTATTTTTATTAGATTTAATTTTGTAAGGCTAACAATATTATGGAGAGGCTATTTATTTTATTAAAATGGATTACAACAATTTAATTAAAATTGGGTAGAAATATGGACCTTCTTATATAGAATTGTACGTACAGTACACAGGGGAGAACCAGAGGAAGGGGCGGCTCAGCAAGCGGGCACCAGGAGGACGGCGGCGGCTCGACGGTGGCCTGGGCGGCGCTCGGCGGGGCTCCGGCGTGCAGGTGGCGGCCGACGGTGGTCCAAGGGAGGAGAGAAGGTGGTTTGGTGGAGTTTTTGAAGGACTTCAATGGTGTTTTTGAATGTGAATTTTAGAAATTTGAGGCTCTCTAAGGAGGATTTGGACTAGAAGAATTGATAGAAGAGAAGAGAGTGAATGAATGTGTGAATTTGAAGAAGAAATAGAGCCCTTTATATAGGCAAGGGAGGGGAGCTTGGTGATCCATGTCAATGGAGATTCACAAATGGAGATGAGGAAGATGGACATCCATTTGGCACTAGTGTGCTTGTTTGAAGGTGAGGTAAGGAAGGATTCATTAGGCCATTCTTGCAAGCAAAGGAGGAGAAGGAGGAGAAGCTTTGAGCATGCAATGGTGAACGTCTCATCAATCAAACAAGCGTCTAATTTATTTTGGGAGGAGAAGAAGACTTAAAATAGTATAAGAATATAATGTTGGGTGTACAGAATAGAAACTTACAATGGTCTAGCGGATTATGTATGTGGGCGTGTGGGAGGAGATGCAAGAGGTCTCGGGTTCGAGTCCGGGCTCTTGCCACCTTTTTATTAAATTTTCAATATATTATTATTAGCTTGTTGTACCCTTTTTATTTAATAAAATTCGAAAATTATAAAGTATTATTTTTATTTAAATACTTTTATTCCTTCATAACCCTTATAATGCATTCTTGACTTTATTTATTTAATTTATTTAAAAATCTCTTTTTAAAGAGAATAAGGGTTATAATATTATATTATGAATTCTCTTTAATATGGAGAAAAGGATTAAAAAATTATATTATATTGGTTTTAAAAACCTTGGAATATTGCGGATATTACAATAGTACCCCCTTAAAATTAGTTTCGTCCCCGAAACTAGGAAAACGTAGAGCGGTACCGAGATGGAAGAGAAAGATAGCTACAAAACTAACATTGTGAGGACACTACGAGGGGTCTAGTACACCCTTAAAGGATATTACTAACTGGGCTTACGCTGACATTAATTGGGGAAAATGTCTATGCATATCTTGCTCGGTTTCCCAGGTTTCCCATGTTGTACCTTCATTGTCATCTTTGGACCAAAGTACCCCTACTAGAGGTACTTCTTTGTTGTGTAGCTACTTAACTCGGTGCTCTACTATTTTAAGTGGTCTCTCCACATAGGTGCCGTCCGAATGGTTTTCCACGTCATCGAAGTTGACCACATGGGACTCGTCGGGCACGTATTTCCTTAGGAGTGACACGTGGAAGACATTGTGAACGGGGTGAGCTGAAGGTGGTAAGGCAACTCGATAAGCTAGGTTGCCGACTCTTTCTAGGATCTCAAAGGGTCCTACGTATCGAGGGTTAAGCTTGCCTCGGTTTCCGAAGCGGAAAACGCCCTTCGAGGGAGAAACCTTGACGAAAACCTTGTCTCCTACTATGAACTCGATGTCTCGCCTCTTCAGGTCTGCATAGGATTTCTGTCGACTTTGAGCAGTCAACATTCTTTGACGGATGAGAGCAACCTCTAAGGCAGTCCTTTCCACTAGCTCCGGTACAAGAAGTATCTTGTTGGCATTGTCCTCCCAACAGATCGAAGAACGACATTTCCGGTCGTACAAGGCCTCGAAGGGAGCCATTTTGATGGTGGAGTGCCAGCTGTTGTTGTAGTTGAATTCTACGAGGCTCAAGTTGTCATCCCAACTTGCTGTGCGGTCTAGCACACATGCTCGAAGCATGTCTTCAAGAGTTTGGATGGTCCTTTCAGATTGACCATCGGTTGGGGAATGGAACGCAATGCTAAACTTCAGTTCGGTTCCCATGGCCTTACCTAATTCTTTCCAGAAAGAGGCCATGAATCGGCCGTCTCGATCTGAGATGATCGTCTTTGGGGTTCCGTGGAGGCGAACTATTTCCTTAATGAAGACCGCTGCTAACTTTGGAGCTTTCCACGTCTTTTGGATGGCGATGAAGTGAGCGCTCTTGGTGAGCCGATCCACGATAACCCAAATATAATCCTTTTGCTTTTGAGTCTTGGGCAAGTCGGTCACGAAGTCCATTGCGATATCCTCCCATTTCTATTCCGACACGGGTAGGGATTGCAATTTTCCTCCAGGTCTTCTGTGCTCAATTTTCACTTTCTGACAAACTAAGCACTTGGACATGAACTCTGCGACTTCTTGTTTCATGTTTGGCCACCAGAAATTTCTTCGTACATTCTTGTACATCTTACTTGCTCCTGGGTGTACGGAATAGGCAGATGCGTGGGCTTCTTTCAAGATGATCTTTTGAAACTCGTCCGCGGCTGGCACACAAATCCGGTTTCAGAACCAAAGGGAACCGTCATCCTGAATGACGAATCCAGGTGCCTTGCCTTCTTGTACTTCGCCACTGATCCTAATCAGCATGATGTCATTAGTTTGCTTCTCTCTGATTTCAGCTAACAAGTCGGACTGGATTTCCAAGGTGTTTAGGCAACCTTGTTGTCTTCCAAACCAGACCTCGATGCCTTCTCTTATCAGTTCTTGTTGAAGCTTTGGTTGAACTGTTAGCATTGCGATTAAGCCCTCTTGTTGTGTCTTACGACTAAGAGCATTGGCCACGACGTTAGCTTTGCCCGGGTGATAGAGCAGCTCGATGTCGTAGTCTTTTAGTAGTTCAAGCCATCTTCTTTGTCTCATGTTCAAATCCTTCTGAGTGAACACGTACTTTAGACACTTGTG
Organism: Fallopia convolvulus; assembly: GCA_964016875.1. Lineage (NCBI taxonomy): Eukaryota > Viridiplantae > Streptophyta > Magnoliopsida > Caryophyllales > Polygonaceae > Fallopia > Fallopia convolvulus. The sequence continues at coordinate 20,975,929 of OZ024732.1, forward strand.
GTCGGTGAAAATTTGACACTTTACCCCGTACAAGTAGTGTCGCCAAATTTTTAAGGCAAACACCACTACCGCTAGTTCGAGGTCGTGCGTCAGGTAGTTCACTTCATAGACCTTGAGTTGTCGGGATGCGTAAGCGATTACTTTCCTGTTCTTCCTTACCCATCCCAAGCCTTGCTTGGAGGCATCATTGTACACCACATAACCTTCTTGTCCATCTGGCAGAGTTAGGACTGGTGCACTTGTGAGACGCTTCTTGAGTTCTTGGAAGCTTTCATCACATTTCTCATCCCACACAAACTTCTTGTGGGTCTTCCTGAGAAGTTTTGTCATGGGTAGGGCGATCTTGGAGAATCCTTCGACGAACCTTCGGTAGTATCCTACGAGTCCTAGGAAGCTGCGAATTTCTTTTACATTTCGCGGTTGCTTCCATTCTGAGACCGCTTTGATCTTCTTCGGGTCTACCATTACTCCGTCTTGGTTGATGACGTGACCGAGGAAAGCGACTTCTTTAAGCCATAGGTCACACTTTGATAACTTAGCATAAAGCTGGTTGTGTCTTAGGATTTGTAGCACGGTCCTGAGATGCTCCTCGTGATCTGCTTGATTTCCGGAGTAGATTAGGATGTTGTCGATGAAGACGATCACGAACTTGTTGAGATATTCATGGAATCATCTGTGCATCAAGTCCATGAATGCCGCATGTGCATTGGTCAACCCAAACGGCATCACTACAAACTTGTAGTGGCCATAGCGAGTGCGGAACACCGTCTTTGGTATGTCCTCCTCGCAGATCCGAAGTTGATGATATCCGGATCTCAGGTCGATCTTTGAGAACACCTTGGCACCTCGAAGCTGGTCTAAGAGGTCGTCTGTCCTAGGCAGAGGATATTTGGTTTTGATGGTGACTTTGTTCAACTCTCTATAGTCGATGCATAAGCGGAAAGTCCCATCTTTCTTCTTCACGAACAGTACAGGTGCTCCCTAGGGCGAGGTGCTTGGTCGGATGAAACCCTTCTCAAGCATCTCTTCGAGCTAATTCTTGAGTTCTTTCATGTCTATCGAAGCCATCTTGTAGGGTGCCTTGGAGATCGGCGCGGTTCCTGGCTCAAGGCTTACTGAAAATTCGACTTCTCGTCGAGGAGGTAATCCGGGGAGCTCTGCTGGGAAGACGTCAGATAATTCTCTGGCTACATGAATCTCTTGAATATCCACAACCTTTTTCTCCGTTGGCTCGAGGTAGCAAAGGTACCCAACACACCCTTGTCGGAGCAGCTTCCCGACCTTCATGGCGTTGATCACCTTGCCATTTTCTTCTTCTCGTTTTTCTTTGAATTTGCAAACGTGTTTTCCTCCTGAGTTGATGGTTACGGTTCGGGTGTAGAAATCGATTATCACCCCATGACGGGACAACCAATTTCTTCCGAGAATAATGTCATAGGGTTCCATTAGAATGCATATCAAGTTGGAGTTGAAGCTTCCTCCTTGAACGCTTAAAGGGAAGCTACCTAATTGTTTCGCCCCTATTATTCTTTCTCCGTTTGGAAGATTCACTACGAACGGTTCACACTCTTCTAGGTTATCTATTTCTAGGAGTTCTACGCATTTTTCAGATATGAAAGAATGCGAAGCACCGAAATTGAAGAGTATGAAAACATCTTTAGAGCGGATAAGGAGTGTACCTTGACAGATAGGCTCCTCCAGTTTTTCGGTGGTGTGCATCTCGTATAATCGTTGTCCTTGACCCTGGGGATGCATTGGTCCTTTTCCCTTGTTGTGAGCTGTAGATTGGACCGATGCAGTTTTCGTTGTTCTGTTAGATGCTTGAGGATGTTGTGAGACTGTATTTGAACGTGTCTGACCCGACTTGTTTGCTGGTTGCCTACAAAATTGTCGGAGATGTCCATCCTTCCCACAATTGAAGCATTTCTTAGGATACTTAGGACAATTTCGGTTGAGATGACCCGGTTCTGCACGATTGTGGTAGACTATCGGACTTCTTCTGGATTCCGAGCTCTGGAAGGATTTTGGCCCTGCTGAAATGACCTTGTTCTTGCTTTTCTTGGACCATTGAGATCCTTGTGGGGAAACCGGCCTCTTGAATCCACTCTAACTGGAGTGGTGAGGCTTCCCTCCACCATTCTTTTTGCGCTCGAGGCCTTTGAGAGTCATTTCCATCCTATATGCAACATCAACATACTTCTCTAAGGTCTTGAAGGAGCGATTCACCATCAATGGTTTGATGGTGTCGCTCATCCAGCGGTGAAAGTGCTTGATCTTTTGTTGTTCAGTGGTAATCTCTTCCTCGACGTACTGGAGAAGATGATTGAACTTTTTGGTGTGTTTGAGCACACTCAACCCATGGACCTTCGGGGAGTGGAGTTCGTCCAGCTTTTCATCCTTCATAGATTCAGAGAAGAACCGGTGCATCATTTTATCTTTGAACATAACCCAGCTTAGATCGGGGCGAGTGGACAGACTAGAACTTTCCCACCATTCACCTGCTTCATCCTTAAGCTTCAAAGTATCCATGTGCACTTTATTTGCTTCCAAGCAGTGCACGTTCCTTAGAAGTCTCTCCACGTGGGAGAACCAGTACTGAATACCTGATGAGTCGCCTGTCCCGTCGTATGAATCGGGCTTTATAGCGTTGAAGGTTTTGATTCCCTTAGCGAAGCTGACTTCCTTATATTTATCGGGAATGACCTCGGCTTCTTGAGCTCCCTCTTGCACTTCCTCTGGTGCTTCGATGTCTGCTGGGTTAGGTACCGCAGCAGGGATGGCCTCTGGTACTAGTTGTTGTAAGAGAGTGTGTAAGGCGGCTGTTGTAGCCTTGTTGAGTACAATTGGAGCCACTGGTGCAAGGGGAGGGTTAACTCGAGGCCCACCTCTGACCTCGGATTGGCTTTCATCATGACCTTCCCCAACGGCACTAGGATTGACTCGGAGCCTGTTTCCTCTTGTGTTGGCCATCTGAAGGTTTTAAGTTGGTTTCATTTGTTAATTCAATAACATAAGTAAGAATTAACGCGCAAGTTTTTCAGAGAAGAAGGGAAATTTTATTAGAACTTTTTCTTAAAGAAGATTACAAAGGGTTTATACGCAAGCTGTTACACTATGGGCGGAAAACGGAAAGCTAAGCCGACTCGACTTTCTAGAGACAAAAAGAAGTCGAGAGAAGTGGTCTAAGCTCACTTCTTTGGACGGGGAAAAGTACAAACTAAGGTAATCTAAATGCGGTCGGTGTACTTGTCGAGGAAGCCTTCCTCGAAGAGTGTCATGTCAATGATCTCGCTATCGTTGTTGAGGAGGAGGTTGGCTTGTTCGATTTTCCTGTTGTGTCAGTTTTCGCGAGCCTGGAGCTCGGCGATACAGATCCGATGCTGGATCCTCTCCTCCTGCTCCCTTGTTGACTCGTTGACCCATTCTTCATTATGCCTTTGCAGTAGGTCAAAGTTCACCCTGCGGGTCCCGGAGGGCACGACACCTGCAAGCGGTGGGGTGTTCACCAGAGGTTGGCGAGCCCGACGGTTAGAGGATTCTCCTATCATCCAATTGGAGAGCCCCTCCATTTGGCATTCTAAGGGAGCTTGGCTCACCCTCTCATACAGTGTCGGCCTGCCTGTGGGTCCCCAAGGCCGGGTTCCAGGGAACCTCTCCTCTGAGCGGTCATGATTGATAGGTCCGAGGAGGAGTCATTGAAGAAGTTCCTCGTCTTCACGACCCCAGAAATTGATCAAGGGCATGGGCCCCTCTGGCTCGGGCACTCGTGGAGGTGAGCCAACCTTTACTCTCGGAATTAGAGGTGGTGGTGGTGCTATTGGGTCGATGACTTCTCCGTCGGAGTTATCTTCCTCGGACTCGTCGAACTCCTCAAACTCTGGGTTCTCGTGATGCCAGGCATCCCATTCTGCTTGAGCGTCCCACTCTAGCTCGAAGTCATCTCTTTCCTCTTCCCCTTCCTCAAAGTTGAGGTCGGGAAGAATCCCTCCTTCCTCTTCGAGTTGGTACTCAGGTACCATCTCCACACCCTCATTAGCCGGCAACTCTTCGGGCTTATATATCGGGGCCATTTCTTCGTCTCCGGATGGATAATCCTCGGGTTTGTAAACCGGAGATGGGGGAAATGCTAAAGGTTTTGGTACTCCTGGTTGTGCCTCATTGTGGAAATCAGGGTCTTCTTCGGGATCCTCCTCAGGGTCCTCCTCCACTTCTTCCATCGGAATTGTCTCTTCAGGCTCGTGAAAAGGATTGTCTTGTGCTTTTTCATAGGGCCAAAATGAGTTCTGGGCCTCTAGTGCTTGAAGGGTCTCTTGGATTTGGTTCCTAAGGCGCGTGGTTTGTCGTGTCTCAACCATGATCTGAGGGAAAGGAAGGAAAGGAAGCATTAATATAGAACATCCTTAGATTCTATAAAGTGAAGACGTATTGAAGGAAGTTAAGACATTATTTATAAAGATTAAATATAAAATATTTATTTTAAGACTTTTCATTTTCTTGGTCCTATTAAGGAGTTTAGGATTTCTTTTCGAATATAATTATAGGAAGGAATTTCCTAATTTTTGCAAAGACTTTCTAAGGTGAAAAAAAAGTTTAAGAAAAGTTTGAACTTAAAATAATTAAGTTTAAGAGTTGAACTAATTTATGTTACTTAAGTTTTTAGAAGGTAAAAAGGAAAATTTCTAAAGATAGAAGTTCTAGAACTTAATTAAAGTTTTTAAATCTTTTAAGAAAAATTCTCAACTAAGAAGTTTAAGTTAGAAAGTTGACAATTTTAAGTTTCTTTTAAAGGATAAAAAAGGAAACTTTCTATAAATGGAAATTTCGGGTTGCGAAAGAAAACTTAGGTTTTATAAGTTCTCAGTGTTTTAAAATTTTCGGTTTTAAAAGTTTTCGATTTTGAAAACAAAAAGTTCGGATCTGATACCATAATTGTAACACCCCTATTTTACAACATTAAGTATTACCGCCAGTGGCCTCGGACTTTACCGTCCAAAGTCACCCAAGGCTTTTAGAATGATATTGAACTCATAAAAAGCGGAATAAACATAATTTATAAAATAAAAAGGGTGCTCTCGAAAGAGACTTTGTTCGTACAAACCTTCATTACAATACCTTAACAAAATGAAGCTTGATAACGGAAAGCATAAAACTTGTTCTTGCGACATAAATAGAAATAAACCAAAAAGTACGGAAAATACATCTTCACGAGTTTTGCCCTTCCTTCGTCTTCACTTACGCCTTGCTCGGGTTCCTAGGTTCTGACATAATTCGCGAGGGGCGAGAATATGCCAGGCAAACATGCGGAAAAGAAGAATTAGTCTAAGAGACTAAGCAAGTGGGAATGGAACTTCCCAAGGATAATTTGGTAATTTTTAATATTCGAGGGAGATACTATCGGATGTGTTTTGAGGTATAGAACATTATGTGGGGCTTAACCGAACGAAGCAGAGCGTATCTCGAGCGGAGATAGCTCGTTAATCGAGAGAAGAGCTACGAGATTGTAGACTTCTTTAGAGTAGAATGTATGTTGGGAACGTTATTATTCATACAAGTTTTGAAAATCTCTCGCGCCCTTGCGAACTGAGAGCCAGATCGATCATTTGAGATCGGTCCAGTTTTGATGTCTTTTAAATGTGCATTGGCACTTATCTTAAATCGTGACGAAAATATCGATTACGTTAATGATTTTTAAAGAGTGTGGGGGGCTTGCATGACCCAGACCACTTAAAGGAATCTCAGTTCCGACACTTAGCTACGGTGCCACTCATCCCTCCATTGCACTCGGAGCGGACATGGATCATGATCCTGAAAGTCGTACTTTAAGCGCAGAGGCATACGACTTAGTAGATTATATAGAGGCATCGGTTTTTCCCGCGCCCGTCACTAATTCGTTCGAACCGATCTCTTAACGAGATCGTAAACAATCGAGGTCACAAACAAGACTAGCATGATAGTCCTATCAAATATTAAATAGCAGAATAACGATAACAAAGGGGTCATTATTTCTAACAATCGATATTCCTAGGTTCGTTTATTATTTAGCAAACAAGTTGTTCCCAACATCGAGAAATTTCACGAAACGAATTTATTAAGGCTACAAGGAGAAATTCCACTTGCCTTTGCTTTTACGATAGCGGATTAGCGAAAGAGCGGAAAACGTTGTTCATGACTTGGAACGGAAATTCGACCTATCGACACGGAATTTTATGAACGAGCTTTAATAAGAATTTTCTTTAAATTATTTTAAAGTTTTGCAAATCTCTTATATCCTTATTACAAGAGAATAATTTTCTAAAATAATTTAGGTGGAGATAAATAAAATAATAATATTCATTTATTATTATTTTAACTTTGTAATATCCTTTTTATCCTTATAAAATCCTTATATTAACATTATTTATCAACATTCTTGAAAACCAAGTAGTAGGTTTATTTAAAATATTCCTTTTATAATCTTAGCTTGTTATTTTATTAATATAAGCAAGAAATGTCTTTATAAAATCTTATAATATAGTTTTCAACCTCATGGGAAATATAGTTATAAATAAAGTCCTCTTAGAATTTGTAAAAAGTCTAAAACACCCTTATTATTTACTATCTCATATTAATATCATTATTATAATATTACCTTTTATCAACAATATCTATAACATGACCTTATTATAATATTTCTCATTAAATTCTTATTTAAAATATAAGTAATATTAAATAGAGATAAAAATTATTAGTGGATACCCTTTTTTTTAGTACTTTCCATAAATAGGACTTTCTAGATAACATTATAATATAAGCTTTCCATAAATTATGATATGCTAATAAAATAATCTTATTATTTTATTTAAATAGGTTCTCCCATATCTTTAGGTCATAATTAATAGAATCATGTCTTAAAACATTATTTCATAATAAAAAGCATATAATTTATTTTAATGATAACTTAGATCAAGATATATTATCTTTTCTAATTTAAATATCTTTTTATGCAAGACAACTTTTAACAACTTAGCATATTAATATCTTATTATATATCAAAATTATTATCATATCTACCATTGTTGTTAAATAAATCTTATGTCTTTAAATTCTCTACACTTAGAGATATATCATATTATAATATCCTTTTATATTCTTCTAACAAGGTATTCTTCAATAATAAAAAAGCTACATACTTTAAAATAATAAAAATTTATATAAGATGCTTCTATATGAGTTCTTATTTTTATTTAAATAAAACCATGTCTTGCAATCTATTATATGAATTAAAATATCATGTAAAATAAGAGTTTATCTAGTATACTTTACTTATTTGATTATATCTTGTTCAAATAACAAGATCTCAAAGCTATTATTTTTATTAGATTTAATTTTGTAAGGCTAACAATATTATGGAGAGGCTATTTATTTTATTAAAATGGATTACAACAATTTAATTAAAATTGGGTAGAAATATGGACCTTCTTATATAGAATTGTACGTACAGTACACAGGGGAGAACCAGAGGAAGGGGCGGCTCAGCAAGCGGGCACCAGGAGGACGGCGGCGGCTCGACGGTGGCCTGGGCGGCGCTCGGCGGGGCTCCGGCGTGCAGGTGGCGGCCGACGGTGGTCCAAGGGAGGAGAGAAGGTGGTTTGGTGGAGTTTTTGAAGGACTTCAATGGTGTTTTTGAATGTGAATTTTAGAAATTTGAGGCTCTCTAAGGAGGATTTGGACTAGAAGAATTGATAGAAGAGAAGAGAGTGAATGAATGTGTGAATTTGAAGAAGAAATAGAGCCCTTTATATAGGCAAGGGAGGGGAGCTTGGTGATCCATGTCAATGGAGATTCACAAATGGAGATGAGGAAGATGGACATCCATTTGGCACTAGTGTGCTTGTTTGAAGGTGAGGTAAGGAAGGATTCATTAGGCCATTCTTGCAAGCAAAGGAGGAGAAGGAGGAGAAGCTTTGAGCATGCAATGGTGAACGTCTCATCAATCAAACAAGCGTCTAATTTATTTTGGGAGGAGAAGAAGACTTAAAATAGTATAAGAATATAATGTTGGGTGTACAGAATAGAAACTTACAATGGTCTAGCGGATTATGTATGTGGGCGTGTGGGAGGAGATGCAAGAGGTCTCGGGTTCGAGTCCGGGCTCTTGCCACCTTTTTATTAAATTTTCAATATATTATTATTAGCTTGTTGTACCCTTTTTATTTAATAAAATTCGAAAATTATAAAGTATTATTTTTATTTAAATACTTTTGTTCCTTCATAACCCTTATCATGCATTCTTGACTTTTTTTATTTAATTTATTTAAAAATCTCTTTTTAAAGAGAATAAGGGTTATAATATTATATTATGAAGTCTCTTTTATATGGAGAAAAGGATTATAAAAATCATATTATATTGGTTTTAAAAACCTTGGAATATTGCAGATATTATAGTTGACCCAACATTACCCACCAAAAACTCACCGAAAACGCCCTCCGATTTTTTCAAGGGTTTTTGAATCTCTATCTTGGGAAGTCGCGAGGCATCAAACGTCCCATCTCTCTTCTATTTAATGAATTCGGATTTATCATCATCTTTATTCTGACTCTCTTTCTCCAAGATACGTCTTCTCTTGCCTTTTCCTCTTCTTGTAGCTCTGAGTGAACCCCATCTTCCAAATCTGCTCGAGTCCTTTCTCCTTCTCAGTTCTCATCGTAAAAATAGTTTTGCTTGCGATTGTGCCTCTTTTGCTTGGTCGGTTGGCTTTCCGGCTCAGCCAAGATATATGCTCGTCGTTGGGGTGAATGCGCTGACTCTTTTAGCGAAGACTGTGTATGTATGTATGGATACCTGTTTCGTACTCACCACTTTCCTCTCTCCCTCTCATGGTACAGTTTTGGAAACCCTAGACGTGTCTCCAGGCCAGTTCCTTCCTTAAGCGTGGAGTATTATTCTATATGTCGATCTTTTATACTTTTTTCACAATATTCCCTTCAAAGCGGCATATTTCTTTCATAATTACGACCTTTCGAAAGGAGGATCTCGTCGTTGTAACACCCCACCTTTATACCGGGGCACTACTCGACAATAGACCACACATGGGTCCACATGAGCTAACCTGACAACGAGTTCACGCGGATCATACAACTTCAACACGAAGAGAAAATATGAAGAAAACATCTAACCTATATTTATAAAATCAATGTATGGAAAATATGCATGAATTCCCAACCGACTCCTATCAATATAAATTTTATATTAATAAAAATATCCACCAAACAACTCAAGGAGTGTGAACGACAGCATTAACTCGACCGTTTATCCAAACCACTAGGTGAACAACGGCATAAACTCTACCGATCATCGTATCACATGTCACCCATAATATTCCTTCTTACCCTAGGTCAAGCCCCCATTGGAGCACTCTCGAAATCATTTTATTATTATTTTGAAGGTGCCCTCCTTGACATACAACTAAGTCAGGGATGTCTCCACCTTTCCGACTAGGCTTGATCATAGCCGTATCGGCTAGGTGCAAATGCTTAGAAATCCAAATAAAATACAAAATAGTATTCATCTATTATATTTAAAAAAAAATTATTTTCAAATAGACATATAATAATATACAGGGATGAATCCCAAAATAAAGCTCCACAAATCATATCTACACATTCAGCACACATCAAAATTGACAACTAAGTAACTTAGCTTGTAAGTAATCTCGGATAAATAATAATATTTAATATTTAGTTTTCAATTTAAGTTAATTATATTTTAAAAAGTTTTTAATTTAAAGTTAATTAATTATTATTTAAGAGTAAAGTTTGTAGTAAAGGAGATTTGAGGGTGACAAACGGATTTTTTTATAAATTATGCTGAACGTGTATATATATGTGTGTGATGTCATTACATTTCTATCATATAGCTGAGTCATTTGCTTCAAGTTTGCGCACAGCTTGAGAGATTGGCCCCAACTATCTTTTTAGGTTATGAATGCTTGATAATGTAGTCTCTTGGAATTGTACTTGACTCTTGGGCAACTGAGAGACATTCTCAGTGACATCTTTATCATGTCATCCATAGAAGGAGATGAATTTGAATTCTATGCTTGGGGTCTTGATATGGGATGTCTAGCCTGTTGGAGATTTTCCTATAGTGTAGGACATGTAGGCTTCATTTAGGGTGGTCCTTCCATCCTTGATCGTAGGTGTTCGAATAAGGATCATGTTTGAGCCAAAATTTACCAAAGGTAGAACCTTGGCTTAGATTGGGCCTTGATCGAATAAACTGAGAAGAATATGAACGAAAGTGTTGTGTTTTATTGATGTGGAAATCATAAGAAATAGTGTGAATCAAGCATCCTTTTCCCCTAAGGGTTACATCAACTTATATAGCCCCCTAGAGCATATTCTATCTAAATAAAAGATATAATCTTATCTCTAACTAACAAATCTCGGCTTATTTCTATCTTATAATGAATACAATCTGGAGAAAAATCTATCTTGTAACAACCATATCTCGGACCCTCTTTCCTCCAACCGACTTAGTTGATCTCGAAAATCTTCCGTAACTCTATATGCGTTGGAGATTCTCTGTCTATGGCGCAACGCTTCGTCACCTAAAATCTGGGTCTAACAATACCCCTAAATGCAATTTCAAAATTTAAATTCAAATTTCGAAAGTTGCATTTAAGCTTGATAAGATGTTTCAGAGATTGCCTTGGAAGTCGGAATATATTTCTGCCGTTTTTCTTTAATGACCCGAGAGACTATTTGTGCTTCTCATCATTATCTAACCCAACGCTTTCTTTCCTTCTCAATCCCTGCTTTCGTCTTCTCAGGTATTACTTCTTCCTCATCTCTAGCTTTTTCCTACTTCAGCCTCCATGGCCAAAGCTTCGACTTTCGTTTCTTCTTCATCCCTGGGTCCCCAAGACCTTCACCGCTGTGATATGACGTCGGAGGAGATCGCCGATTGGATCTCCTTCGGTGGCTTCCCAGAGGGGACCCGTTTCCACGCCTCGACTGTCGAATTCATTGATTGGGTTCGACCAGGGTGTATCTTCTTTCTTGATTACCCCTTCTCTTTAGGTTTAAAATTCCCTTTCTCCCCTTTGATTCGGGAATTCATCCAAACCCTAAAGGTTTCTCCATGCCAAATCCTTCCGACCACTTGGCGCACCCTTGCCCGAATCGATGAGCTTGCCACAGAGAGGGTTTTGGAGATGACCATGGGAGAAGTTCTCTTGGCATATAAAATTGTTCCTCAGAGGGCGGGTCGCATCACTTTGCATGCTAGGGACACAAAAAACCCCCTTATTCCCAAACTGAAATTTTCCTCTCGGAGTTGGCAATCCCAATTCTTCTTTGTCGAAAAAGTGTCTTTAGGCGATCTTGATGATGAAGTGAAAGACGTCTTTCGAGATGAATGGAACACATCTCGCAGGACGATCTGATCTTCTTTATTTAAACCTCTTTTTTTTTGCAGAACTGATCTTCCTGTTCTCATATCTGTCTTCTTTGTGCAGTACCGGTGGGAATCAACTCCAAGAGAACGGATACGGATGTGTGTCGACGCCTGCTAAAGATCAAGCCTGAAAAGCGGAAGCCCAAGAAGATCTGTCCTGACCCAGCGGGTAGTGGTGAAGACGAAGAATCTCCAGGATCCGACGAAGACAAGACTGAAACAGAAGTCACTCCCCTGTCTTCTGACATGATGAGTTCATCCAAGAAGAAATCAGATTGGTCGCTCCTTCTTCTACTTTTCATGTGTTTGATTTCTTCAAAAATTATATTTTTTTTAAATTCGTGTCTTCTTTTCTCAATGCGTCTAAAAAACTTCCCCAGGCGCTATCGTGGACACCTCTGCCGCAGCAATGGTTCGTCAGCTGAGATCCGGCGGGGTCAGGCTCCCCTTGTCTCCTCCTCCCAGCTCCGAGACCAAAAAATCTCTCTCGTTGAAGCGGAAAAGAGTCGACGATTTTCCAACCTCTCACGTTGCCAAGAAATCAGAGCCAAAAGATCTCCTCAACACTTTTGGGGACACCTTGCTCCCGAGCGTGAAGATGGACTTCCAAGCCCTCACCCCTGACGTTGCGTTTAGCCACGTGGGTGCAACGCTAAGAGTGGTAAACTTGCTTAACCGAGCCTTTAGATACTCGCTGTCATTTCTTTGGCATTTCTTGAATGCTCTTCTGCCTTTTTTCCCAATTTATCTTGCTCTTTTAATTCCGCAGGCCTTCCAGGAACTGATGGCCAATAACGTCCGTTTCCAGGAGGAAATGAGGGCGATGGAGAAAAAAGAGAAGCAGGCAAGGGATCTGGCTGCTTCTTTGGACAAGAAGGTGGGCCAACTTCAATCGTCAGTAGAGGATCTTCAGGCTGAAAAGGCATCACTTGAGGCGAAGCGTCGGAGGCGGAGAAGGAGATCGAAGGTTTTTCTCAGGTGGTGGTAAACGTGGCAACATATTATACGATGAAATCTCAAGTGGAGCTGCTGCAGGACTTTGCTGATGGGAAGAGTGCCAAATGGGACTTGAAGACGCAACTACAGGTCCTGGAGGAATACTACCCCGACGACCATCCCCCTTCTGGCAAGGAATACCCGGTGGCTGAAGACCAGGAGGATGACGTGAGCTCCCCAATTAAGGAAAAATGTCAAGATTATGATGATGGGGGCCCATCCAACAAGGGAGTTGATGGTGGGAAGGCCATGGACAAAGAGGAACCTTCGACCCTAGCTGGCGGACAGTATGCTCCTAGTGTGTCTCTCTTCGATCTCCTTAGAAGTACTTTTGTTTTTGTTTTTGCTGGATGATTGTAAGGATATTTTGGTGACGTTGTGGCCTGGGGCCTAAAAACTCATATGGCGTCCGATTACAAATGGTTTTGACTCCCTCTGAATGGCGCAACTTTATCTTTATTTGATTGTTCGTCTGTGTTTGGAAATTTGCGTTTAGTGTTTTAGCATAGGGAGATTCTTGGAGAATCTCCATAAATGTGTTGCCCGCAAGTGGGGTATGCGTTAGGATTTGGCGTTTTAAAGAAAGAGTTTTTAATGCTCCTCTCGTTAGCGACTTATTGTTCTTCCTGCATTAGGATCACGTTTTGCGCGTTGAGTGTTTTAATTTTCTGCAAAGGCGTTCCTGGGCAGTGGATCCTTAAATTAGGATGTAGTGTCATCGCGGTGTCCCGCGCATATGGCCTAGGTTATATGCTATAGCTTTCCCCTTCCCGTACTAATCGGATGTTTCGTAAATCGGAATTAGATAGGGGGTAACCAACTTATGGGTTACTTCGTCGACGTTGTATGCGTGACGACTTCGCCATTTCTAGGCGGTATTACCATGTGTCTTAACAGTGGTATTCGTGTATTTAACGCGTCTCATGTTGTTTGTAACTTTGATTAGTGTAAGGGTAACCATCTTATGGGTTACTTCATCAACGTTGTGTGCGTGATGACTTCGTCGTTTTCAAACGGTATAACCATGTGTCATAACAGTGGTTTTTCTTGTGTTTGGCGCGTTTCATGTGGTATGCAACATTGATTAGCGCATGTTTGCGTTTATGAGTAATAAGAGAATGTGCAAGTGTGGGAGAATGTTTTTCCCGCAAATCATTATGTAAAAAATGTGTAAAAACATGATTGATGAGATAAGAACTTCGAAATTGCGTCCGACAGTGTGAGCAAGTGCTCAGAGTCGTTTATTTGAAAAATCCAAACATTGCCTAAAGATTATCTAAGCTAGGGCTAAGAAATGTCTAGGAATAAATCATAATAAGGAATTAATTTAGAAGTAGTACTTTTTTAGGTGGGTCGCGTTCCAGCTTCGTGGCATCGCTGTTCCATCCTTGGATTCTAGCTGGTAGGCACCGTTTCCGGCGACTTTGGTGATCTTGTACGGCCCTTCCCAAGTGGGTGCCAACTTGCCAGCGTTTGCTTCTGTAGTATTCTGGAAAACCTTTCGCAATACCCAGTCTCCAAGCTGAAAACTCTTCACTCGAACATTTTTATTTTAGCTTCTAGCTACTTGCTGCTGGTACTTTGTGATTCGAGCATGGGCATCTTCTCTGAGTTCCTGGATAGTATCCAGGTCTGATTCTAACTCACGTCCATTGCTCTCCGAGGTAGCGAGTCCGTACCTTGCCGTTGGAACTAGGATTTCGGTTGGGATAACGGCTTCGTAGCCGTGTACCAGCGAAATTGGAGTCTGTCCGGTGGCCCCTTTCGGAGTGGTGCGATCGGCCCATAGTACATAGGGTAATTCCTCGGCCCACTTCTCTTTGGATTTTATCAACCGCTTCTTTAGGTTATTGATGATTACCTTGTTGCTAGCTTCGGCCTGGCCGTTAGCTTGCGGGTATCTGGGAGTGGACATGACTAAATCGATGTTTCATTGCTTGCAGAAATCACACATCTTCTTGCTTATAAATTGTGACCCATTGTCGCAAGTAATCTCCGAGGGGACCCCAAACATGCTCAAGATGTTGCGCTGAATGAATGATATTACTTGCTTATCTTTGATCTCTCGAAAGGCTTCAACTTCGATCTACTTAGAAAAGTAATATGTCATGGCGAGGAAAAACACCTTCTGCCCTGCAGACGGGGGTAACTTGCCAACGATGTCCATGCCCCATCGCATGAATGGCCAAGGGGTGATGGAAGGGTGGAGAATCTCCGACGGCTGATGCGGAACTGGTGCGTGCCGCTGGCATGCCTCGCATGCTTGAGCATACTTGATGGCATTGGCGAACAGTGGGCCAATACCACCCCTGCCTTAAAATTTTGTTAGCAAGACTGCGACCCCCAGTATGATTACCACAGTCTCTGCTGTGGACATCACGCATGATCTCCTCGGCCTCCTCTTTTTCTACGCATCATTGTAAAAATCCTGCTGCAGACTTGTGGAGGAGGACCCCTTTTAAGATGGCAAACCGTGTTGCCTTTGATTTTAAGGCTTTGGCTTCTATCTTGTCCTTGGGTGCTTCGCCGCGAAGGAACCAATCGAGGTACGACTTGGTCCAGCGGTCGTCCGAACTGACCCCTGGGTTGGTGGATGTTTGGAGAATATCCGGGGCGAGCTGGTTTGGTGGTGGTTCAGCAGCCTGTGTCACCGATGTTTCTGTTATAGCCGACTGTAACAAGTGTACTAATGGTATATTGCCGTAATCCCTGGGGTCCAGGGTAGAGCCTAGACCGGCTAGGGCATCGGCCGGTGCATTTTGATCCCGAGGGACTTGTTCGAACGCGATACTCTCGAAATTCTCGGATAGTGCTTTAACCACATTGAGGTAACTGGCCATCCTATCATCTTTGGTGTCGAAGATACCCAGGATCTGATTGATGATGAGTAATGAGTCGGCGCGTACCTTGATCTTCTTGATGGACAAATCTTTAGCCAATTCCAGCCCAAAGATGAGAGCTTCATATTCCGACTCATTGTTGGTGGCTTCAAAATTGCATCTAACCGCCTGAGCTATTGTTTCCCCCTTTGCCGACTTTAGCACGACACCGAGCCTTGCTCCTCTTGCGTTTGAGGCTCCATCGGTGTTTAGGATACATTCTTCCTCAGGTTCGTCGAGTGATGACATCAAGACCTCACCTTTAGCGCTTTCTTCAAGAGTCGGGGTGAAGTCGGCAATGAAGTCGGCCAGTACCTGCGATTTGATTGCTTTTCGAGGTTCATATCTGACGTCGTACCCGCTTAGGTGAATTGCCCACTTTGCCATTCTTCTTGAAAATTCTGGTTTTTGCATGATCTGTCGGAGGGGATAATTCGTCAAGACGATGATGGTGTGCGACTCGAAGTATGGTCGGAGTTTATTTGAGCACATCACGACCGCCAGGACCAGTTTTTCTGTTGGAGAGTATCGCGTTTCCGCGGACACCATCGTTCGGCTCACGAAATAAACCGGAACCTGTTGGCCGTCTTCTTCTTTCACCAGAACTCCGCTTAGTGCGCGGTCTGATACAGCTAAGTAGAGGTGTAGCACCTCCCCCGAAGTTGGTTTAGCCAGTAATAGGGGATTGGCGAAGTAGCCTTTCAGCTCTTGGAAGGCGGCTTCGTGTTTTTCTGTCCATTGGAAGCTCTTGTTCTTCTTTAGTACCTTGTAGAATAGTCGACACTTATCCGAGGACTTGGAGATAAAACAGTTTAACACAGCTATCATGCCGGTTAGCTTCTGCACGTCTTTTACGCTTCGTGGGGATTTCAGGGAAGCAATTGCCCGCACTTGATTTGGGCTGGCCTCAATCCCTCGCTTGGTTACCTCGTGTCCCAAGAAAGTCCCAGATTGTACCCCAAAAATGCACTTTTGGGGATTCAGCTTCATGTTATATTCTTCGAGGACTTTGAACGCTTATTCTAAGTGCCCCTTATGTAGGGAGGCGCTTGTGCTTTTTACCACCATATCATCGATATACACCTCCATTGTTTTGCCAATGTGGTCGTGAAACATCCGGTTGACTAATCTTTGGTAAGTGGCCCCGGCGTTTCTCAAACCGAAGGGCATTACACGATAGCAATACGTTCCTTGCCCTGTGATAAAGGAGGTCTTCTCTTGGTCTTCCGGCTCCATTTGGATCTGGTGATAACCGCTGAATGCATCCATGAAGGTAAGTAGTTCGTGACCCGCGGTTGCGTCCACCATCGAGTCTATGTGGGGGAGAGGGAAAGAATCCTTGGGGCAAGCTTTGTTGAGGTCGGTGAAATCCACGCAAACCCTCCACTTTCCGTTCTTCTTAGGCACCACGACTACGTTAGCTAGCCAATCGGGATACTTCACTTCTCTGATTTTTCCGGTGTCTAGTAATTTTTTGACCTCTTCATCGACCGCTTGTATTCGCTTCGGGGTGAATTTTCGTCTCTTTTGCCTGACTGGAGGATGTTCAGGATCAACGTTGAGCTTGTGTGTGATAATGGAAGGGTCTATTCCAGTCATGTCTTCATGACTCCAAGCGAAGCAGCCCTTGTGATTCTTCAGGAATGTTACCAATTCTTCTCTGACTGATGGTTCCAGATTTTCTCCGATCTTGACGACCTTCCCCTCCTCTAAGGTCACCTCCTCCGCTTTTTCTCCGTCTTCAGTTTGCTCCGACGGAGGGGTGACGTTCTGTAATTGCTATCCTTCGGGTCTCAGAGTTGTCGGCTTGAGGGCTGCCGTGTAACACTCCCTAGCCAACCTCTGATCCCCGCGAATTTCGTCTATTCCCCATGGTGTCGGAAATTTCACCGTTTGGTGGTAGGTGGACGCCACAACTTTCATGTCGTGTAACCAAGGGCGTCCCAGGATTACGTTTTAGCATGATGGGCAGTCCATCACGAGGAAATTGACTTGCATATTTACGCCTTTGGCGAAGGTTGGGATGGCAATGTCGCCCACGGTGTGTTTGACTTCGCCGCTGAATCCTACTAGAGGCACAAGGTGTTTATGGATTTCGTTTTCGGATAAACCCATCTCCTTTAAGGCAGTCAGAGTCATGAGATTCGTAGAGCTTCCTGTATCAATCAATACCCTTTTCATCAGCACGTTCCCGATATGCAAGGATATTACCAGACCATCGTGATGTGGATCGGAAGTGTTCTCTGCATCGGTTTCGTCAAACATGATGGATGGTCTTGGAGATTCTCTGGCGCGATGCCTCGACGCCTGAGGTCGATTGAAGCTGCTTTCCCTTGCGTGACGTTTTTCTACCGAGTACGATAGTCCGCAGATGCTTGATCCTCCGGATAATGCGTTGACCACCTTGTCAAGCGTTGGAGGATTTCGCCTTTCTTCGTGCTCGGCTTGAGAATTCTCCAGCAAATCTTTGGGTACTCGAGCATCTGGAGCTACGTCTTTTATTCTTCCTTCCGCGACTAGGCGGGTCAATTCTTTTCGGAGCATAAGGCAGTCCCGAGTCCAGTGTCCGTGGTACTCGTGGTAATCGCACCACTTAGTCGTGTCTCCTCCCGGGTGAGGAGTTCTGTCCTTCCTCGGCCACCTCACAAGTTCTCCTTGCTTTGCCATGTTTCGGAGCAGCTTTTCCGTGGATATGTTAAGTCTGAAGGACTCGAGCGAGGGCGGCATGGGTTCCCGCTCTTTGTCATTCGTCCATCGTGCCTTGGTCACGTTGACCTGCCCTGAGTTAGGCCGTGAGTAAGGATGGGCGCGATGGTCTTTTCTCTGATCTGTTGAACCTCGCCGGTTGTCAACAGGTCCCCTTTTTTCAGTTTTCTCCGTCTTTGACGATCTCTTCCTCAGGGTCCTATCCTCTTCCAACCGGACGTGTTCCAATGCCCTGGCTTGTACCTCTTCGAATGTGGCGCAAGGGTGCTTAGTTAATTCCTTGTACAGGCCGCCATCGGGGGTGACCCCTTGTCTAAATGCTTCCACTGCGGTCGTCACGTCGCAAGACGGGATGGAGATTTTTTCGCGATTGAAGCGATCCAAGAATTCTCTGGTAGTTTCTTGGTGGCGTTGGTGGATCCGATAGAGGTCGCTGGATTGCTTTTCAAATTTGCGGCTGCTTGCGAATTGGGACAGGAAGGTGTCTTAGAGATCCGTGAAGGACCTAATGCTCCCACGAGGGAGGTTGATGAACCAGGTTAGGGCTGGCCCCGTTAAGGTCATACTGAATCCTTTGCACATCATTGCCTCTTTTGAGTGGGATGGGACCGCACTCGTCATCATCTTCTGTTTGTATATGGCCACATGCTCGTTCGGATCTGTAGTCCCATTGTACGTGGGCATGCTTGGTACAGAGAACTTTTTTGGAATCTCTACTCGGGCGATTCGACGAGAGAATGGAGACTCGTCGAAGCCGTCGGGTGCTTCAGGCTAGGTTGGAAACCTCGGCTTCCCCTCCGGAGTTTGTCAACGATGGCGCTTATTTGCTCGGTCACTTTTCTACGGATGGCGGCATCTAAATCGATTGGCTCATGTCGTTCTCGATCTTCCCCATCGGTGCCCTCATCTTCGATCCAGATTTCTTGGGATGGTGCTTGGCGTTGGTTAGCCGCTGACCGGGGATTGATTGCTGGATTATTGTCGTGGAAGACTTCCTCACGGCGGACTCGGCCCATGAGTTCTGGAGTTACGTCTTGTTGCGCGGGTGCCTTGTCTCGGGAGCCCGGGTCTGTACCCCTTCCGGAAGCTCCTTCTCCAGTGTTGAAATCTATCCTCTTGACAATTCCGTCAGTGCGCCTGTCGACGCAGAGAGAACGGCGCCCCGTAGCCAAGACCTCGTACTGTTGTTTGAGTTGGCTATTCTCGGCAGTAAGGCGTTCTACATGAGCATCGTAAAAGCTTTTTTGGTCGCTCAATGCCTTCTGGAGGAACTCCATACGTTGCCTGAGGTCCATCATTTCCTCTTCTTGAGACCGCCCGCCTTGGTTCTCAAGATTTTCTTCATCATCGGTGATCGGGGTTTTAGGGCTTCCTTCTCCATTCTCAGACATCGTGTTCTTGTTCCGAAAAGAGGTTGAATGGTTGTTCTTCTGATGGTTGTATTGATCACGGCCCCACGGTGGGCGCCAAATTATTTGAGCCAAAATTTACCAAAGGTAGAACCTTGGCTTAGATCAGGCCTTGATCGAATAAACTAAGAAGAATATGAACGAAAGTGTGTGTTTTATTGATGTGGAAATTAGAAGAAATAGTGTGAATCAAGCGTCCTTTCCCCCTAAGGGTTACATCAACTTATATAGCCCCCTAGAGTATATTCTATCTAAATAAAAGATATAATCTTATCTCTAACTAACAAATCTCGGCTTATTTCTACCTTATAATGAATACAATCTGGAGAAAAATCTATCTTGTAAGAACTATATCTCAGACCCTCTTTCCTCCAACCGACTTAGTTGATCTCGAAAATCTTCCGTAACTCTGTATGCATTGGAGATTCTCTGTCTATGGCGCAACGCTTCGTCACCTAAAATCTGGGTCTAACAGATCATATCTAGGCTTCGTTTGAAATCCTCCGACTGCATTCACATCCTTTTTTAGTTAGGACATGAATCAGTAGAATGCAAGACTTCATGACAAATCTCACAAGCCTTAGCCTAAAGATTAGTACCTTTCAACTTAAATGTCTCACTTCTTCTTTTCACACATCAAAATTAGCTTGATCGATTTTTGAGTGCGAGTTAGCGGTTGACTAGTTTTTGGAATGTCTCCCATTGTATTTTCTAGAGTCATCAGCCAATGTAGGAAAGATGTCTAGAGCTTCTTCATAGGTTCTCTTCATAATGTTCCCACTATAAGTAAAGTTGACCATACTACAATCATCTTCACGATGTCCTCCATGTTGATACAAAATAAGGTCATGATTAGCATAACATGGTAGGGGCAACTCTTCACCAACTTCTTGAAACGCTCAAAATATTCATAGAGGGACTCAATAGGGAGTTGCTCTACGTTGCAGATCTTCTTCTTGAGTTGATTAGATTTTATTACAAGGAAGTATTTATCAAGAAACAACTTCTTCAAATTTACCCAAGTAATAAGGCTTCCAGTGGGCAGAGAATGATACCAGTCTTTGGCGGATTCCTTTAGAGAAAAGGAAACCACTCTCAACCTCATCTGCTCTTCAGTTATGTCAGATGGATACATGCTGGTGCAAACATCAAGGAACTCATCAAGATGTTGAATGGGATCCTCAAGTGGAGTGCCATTGAATTTCGAGAGTAGATGGACTACTCCCATCTTAAGCTCAAACTTAACCCCATCACCGAGGGAAAAATTGTACTGCAAGAGTTGGTTGATTCAAATAATTAACTGTCAAGCTCTCAAGAGTAAGACGTTGATCACCCATGGCTTCGAACTCTTGTAATAATGCACGCACAACTCGGCGAGTTTTAAAAAGAGTCCTTTCAATTTCTGGATCAAAAAGAAGATTTGAATTATTAGTAGCATGGGTGTGAACCATAAGAGATAGGTTCACACCAAGATTGGCATAAAAATCACACAAAAGAACAAAGTATTGCCTCCATGGTAACGACGCCAATTTGATAACTGAGATTTTGTCGCGCAAATCACGGTACAAAAAGATTCCAAACTATCCTAAAAACTATAGTCTTTAGTAAGTTGGGGTCGAATCCACATGGAGACAAATTGATTGTTTTATATGAATTTTGTATCAAAATAAGTAATAAGGGGTTTTTGTGTTTGTAACTAGATCATGCAAAACTAATTAAAAGAATAACTAGATACTATCGGTCCTAACTAATTAAACAACCTTGTAACCATCAAGATTCAATTCAAAAACAGCAATAACGATAGGACTATAATAGTATATAATTTTAACATAAAACAACCAACTTTTATCCTAGAATGCAAATCAAATCTCTTTTACATATGACTAGCACAACCAGTTACTAGTACGATGTAGCTGTTACTATGAAATAAAGATGCTCAACCAATAACACTCTAAATCTAGCTGAAGATGTTAATAACAACAAAACCTAGATGATCAGACTAGAAATTGTTGAAACTAATTAATAAACATTCAAACAAGAGATAATATTAAACCCAAGCAATAGATAAGGAATTAGAAATCTCATAACTTTTATCAAAATGATGTTTCAATTGTTGGACTTAAGCACAAGGGATTAGTTCTCCATAGAAAAGTATGAAAAACCAAAATAATAAAAAGAGTGTATGATAAATGATAGTTCCTCCTATTTAAAACCCTAATATATAGTAGAAAACTAGGTCTAAAACTGAACCCATTATGGGCATGAGCCCAATTAATCTCGTGTGGGAAGGAAGCACAGAATGCTTCATAATGTGTCGCACTTCCTGCATTGAAACACTTAATGAAGCTGCATACGAGGTTTAGGAATTTAGGTTCGAAGATTTATGTTTTATTCAAGATGCATCGTTTGGATGTAAGTTCATACGGGTATTTTTAGGTCTCTAACAAACTTAAAACTAAGATACAATAAGATCATTGAATATATGGATGAGAATATTCAAATTTATATATTTGACAAGATATTGATGTTCGCCTTTTTGGTTGTGTTTTTAGGGTGTGTTTTTGTGTGCTTGAGTCTTTTTCTTTGGTTTTGTGTTTTTTTTGAGTCGTTTGTGCAGGTTTTTCGTATTTTCTTAAAATATGGAGTCTACATAAGCTTTGGTGGTCTTTTTATGGGGTTTGGAGCTGTTTGGAGCTTTTTTCAGAGAAACCGAAGGAATAAAGCACTCAAGAAAGATATTGGGATCGAGTTCAAGCCATGAGAAGAGTCTATAGACCCGTTACCGAGCCTAAGGAAGAAGAATCAAGGCAAAAAGGAGGTTAACGACCCAAATAATGAGGGAGACGTCCCGGTTTCGAGCCAAGTTTCAACGCAGTAAGGGTCGTTACTAAGGTGCACAGGGTCGGTAACGAGGTGCCCATGAAGAAGAAAGTCTATAATTCAACAACTAAATCCTACCGACCCTGACGGGGTCGGTACCGAGGGTCCCGTGCCGATAGGAAAATCCGAGTCGGCGCATTTAATGCATTATGTCCCATATCTTTTTATTTTTAGATCGTTTCCTTAGAGGATATATCTTTTAGAGATTTATTTCCTTATAGATAGCTTTAGTTTCTCTATATAAACCCTTGTCTAGCCTTAGTTTTCTTATCCCACAATTAACCTAGTTTAGGGTAGAAGGAAGAGAGAGGGATGAGTTTGGGGAGAGAGACGAGTTGCATGGAGGACAAGTTTGTCTTGGATTCGGTTGTAAGTTTTAATTTAATTAATTTAGTTATTTTTAATTATGATTTGTGAGTAGTTTCTCTCTCTCTCTCTCTCTCTCTCTCTCTCTCTCTAGGGTTGGGGTTAAACCCAACAATGGTTATGTATGCTTGCTCTTGATCATGTTTTGATTGTTTTTATCATTAATCTATTATCTTGTTCTTAATCCTTGAAACGAAAGTAGAAAAGGAATTTCTCATTCATAAAGCGAAAGTATAAACTTTGAATCACAATAGCCAATTAGGGTCTTGAAGCAAAAGAAGATAAATCCTAGTTGAACTAGAAGAGATATATAGAACAAGTTTATTAATTTAGCGAAAGTTGGTTGATTTACTTGCTTAGTTAACGAAAGTCAGCAACTTTCTGTGATAAAAGCATGATCTATGTGTTTCATTGGCATATGTATGCATAATTGTTGTTGTAGGGGATACCAAAACCTTGGATTTTCTCTCTTTTGGTATAAAAATCAGAACTTTTCTCTCTTACTTGCGCTCTAAGTAAGAACAAAACTTGATACTGACTTTCTCATGTGGATGAACCTGACTTCGCTATACGCAGTGGGTTCTTGATTATAAATTTATTTGTTGTCAAGTAAATCCCTCTCAACAAATTGGTTTCGTTGTCGGGGAAGCGATAGCTCTGTGTTTAGCTGCTTTTAGGGTTTGGGAATAGCATGACCCTATTTTTGTTTCTAACTTGTTTGCTTTTGTTTGTGTTTTTAGTTTTATGCAACAAGGAAGACACATGCTTTCTTTTGAAACTCCTTTATACTATTATGCGCCTAAGCGTACTCTTCATCGTAGAAGGCGAGAGAAACCAATGGAAACTCCTGAAGAACAAATGGCTGAACTCCGAGCTCAGATGGAGCAATTCCAAGTTGATAGAGATCGGGAAAGAGAACAACGTGCTCAACTACAGGAACAACTAAATGCAATCCCGAGGAATGCCAGGCAATACATGCACTCGGAACTGAGAGTGCCAGAATCAGCAATTGTTCTTCCAGTAATAGAGAAAGCATTTGAGATCAAATCTCAATTTATATCCTTGATAAAAAAAAGGGCTCAGTTTGAAGTGAAACCCATTGAGTTTCCTATGGAGCATATTAGAAATTTTACTGATTTATGTGACACTATTGCTATCGATGGTGTCTCTTCAAAATATGTTCAATTGAAAGCTTTCAAGTGGTCCCTTACAGGAAAGGCCATGAGCTGGTTAGAGAGCCTACCTCCTAAGTCGGTTAGGTCGTGGAGAGCTTTGCATGACTTATTCAGGATAAAGTTTTTCCCACCTGCCAAAACTACAGAGCTAAGAAAACGCATCACCTCCTACCACCACATGCCTAATGAGACCTTTGTGGAGACATGGGAGGGATTCAAGGAGATGCTTAGACAATGCCCTACCCATGGCTAACCACAATAAGTGCTCCAAGAGATCTTCTTCCAAGAGATCAATGCTGAAACAAAGAACCGCATCAATTTGCATATTGCTTGCGGTTTCATAGAGATGGATCCCGAGGATGCTTGGGCTCTGCTTGACAAGTTAACCAAGTACGATGCAATGTATGGAATGCAGCAAGCCCATCAGCCCCAAAGGAAGCTGTATAATCCTAACAAAGACGAGGTCGACCCCGAGGTGAAATACCAATTCATGTAAGACGAGATCAACCGCTTGAAAAGCAGGTAAGTTACTTTAAATCATCTCAGTCTTTTCAAGAATACGGGTCTCAAGCCCATGCTACTTCTGCCTACACTAACTTACAACAGGTTCGTGTTGTTGAGGCATATGAAGCAACTAACTACATGAGGGGTACCTATAGGAACCCAGTAGATAATTCTTATGTAGGGAGGAATAATACTCAGCCCGCCTGGGGCAATTATGCACATGGGCAAGGGAGCATAACCTCCTCAGCAAGAACAAAGGGTTCCACCTTATAGGTTGCTGGGCTATCAAGAGCCACCATCTTGGGTGCATGGACTTCATGAAGGAATAAACCGCGTGAAAAACGAGATTAATGGAGTCTGTGCTGACCTAAACAACCAAATGAAAGGTGTACAAGCACAATTGGGAGAATTCGAAACATGGAGAAAAAGTGAAAATTCCCAACTAGGTGACCTCGCTACACAGATTGCACAACCTCATAGGCAACTATCGGGCCGTCCCGAACAAAACCCTAGAGGACAAATTGCAGCTATACACCTAAGGAGTGGAAAGAAGTTGTCGGATCGTGCTGAGACCAAGGAAAACGAGCACGGTGGTAAGATGAAGCCCCAATTTGCATCGTTACCGACCCCCCTCTCAAGGTCATTAACGACCCATCCAGACTAGAGATCTTAAGTAGGAAACGATCTATATCAGAGCTAACGAATGATGTCCGATCCTTGGAGCTCCCAGAAAAATTAGGCGATCTAGGTAAGTTTGCCGCTGGAAGCATTATGTGATCTAGGTGCCAATGCGAGTCTCCTACCTCTCTCCATTTGGTCCAAGGCTAATATGGGACTGCTAGAACCTGTCAATATGAATCTCTACATGGGAAACAGATCCTGCATCAAGGCCATTGGAATCATTGAGGACGTTCCTATCCAAGTGGGCAAATTCTTTGTTCCAAACAACTTCATAGTGATGGAGATGCCAGAAGACCCTGTTGTGCCAATCATTATTGGAAGGCCATTCTTAGCCACCATTGGGGCACGTATTGATGTCAGGAAGGGACTCCTCACATTCGATATTGGGAAGAGAAGGTCGAGTTTTGCTTCAATACTGCCATGAACGAAGTTGCTAGATGCATTACCGAAGAGCTTACCAACCCTGGGTAGGTAACGACCCTTATCTTGAAGGATCACAACGCTGGGGGCAACATCATGCACTTAATCGATGCATTTCCTAACCCATATAGGCCGATAACGACCCCTTATACCTCGGTAACGAGCCTTCCTCTGTGCAATTGACTGGCTTAGAATCGTTGATGCCAAATCAAAAATAATTCCCTAGTTACTAAACTAGTATAGTCAAAAAGTTGGGGTCAAGCCCAAGAGACACTTGTATGCTAAGTTTTATTATTATCAACTCAAAAAGGTAACAAAGGGGGGATTTTGGAATTAAAACTAAAAACTAAGAATTGAAACAAACAAAACAAGCAATCAAACAAAGCAAAAGTTGGATTTTTTATCAGTTAGGGAAAACCAATCCTATTCAAGTATCCACTTTTCTTCCTCAAGTTATTGATCCTAGATTCAAACAAGCTATTTCTTTTAGTTATTCCTATCCTGATCCGAATTATAACATGGCAACGAGACATGCAACTTAACATCCAAACAATTCATGAAACGATCATAAATAATAGGGATATTAGCATTAAGAACAAGGATAAACAGGATACATGCAATTGAATTCCAACGAGTCAAACAATTAACATGCATTCAAATCTCTTCTCAATTGTTTTAGTCCAACGAGTCCTAAATCAATTGATTTGCTACAAAGATTAGGCTTTGCTACGAGAAAACCTAGATTTAGCAATAGGTAATATTAATTCCAACAAGTTAGCTAGGCTTGAAAGAATCAATACAATCAATAATAATTACGCACAAGAGAATTGAAATAACCTGTAGAAATAAACCTGAATAGACGAATCTCACAACAACTTGAGTCTGAAAAGCTTCAACTTGAATAGAATTTAGGGAGTTTAGTTCTCCATAAGAGAAAAACACCAAAAGTCTCAAATTAGGTCTAAAAGAGAATACCAAACAAAGTCTGAAAAATAACCTAATATAGTCTTGAACCAGTCAGAATTAAAAAGATAAAAATATAAATTAATAAACTAAGCAGATAAACATGAACGCACGTCAGATCCAACAAGCCGCGATCGCCACCCGATCCTAGCCGGGATCGCTGCCTGGCTGCACACCGCGACACCATCGGCGACCTCAACAACCGCGATCGCCACCGCACATAGCCGCGATCGCGGCCTTCGTGTCATCGCGGTCCTCAATGGCGATCTTGTCCTCCTCGGCGACGTCCACCACGATCGCCCTTAAGAGTGGCGGCGATCGCAACCTTCAGAATCCTTTGAGATATTCAAATCTTGCTAACTCTGAACTTCCGGCCTTCAAATCTGATCTTCAATAATGCTCATAATAGGCCTAAAATACTACATAAATTTGTACTAAAAAGTCCTAGTTATGTTGTACAAAACACATCATATCAAATTCCCCCATACTTAGATCTTGCTCGTCCTTGAGTAAGCTCAAAAATAAAATCAAGTATGATAAATCAACAAAGGTCTACAGATAGCAATGGGAGAAAATGATCTAAAACTAAAAAGCACTCAAAATAAGCTCACAACCCGAACCCATGTAGAGAAATAATGAGCAAAAGACATGAAAGCTCAAATCACACACCTCACAGATACAAGATATAACACTCAAGCTCCAAAAAGTGTAGAGCAACCTAGGATCTACCCAACATCTAAAGTGTAATCCCCAGACCCCAAAGTAGAATATTATCCTAAATACTCTGATTTTACCACTCATTCTACTTAGGCTCCCTTTCGGGTTTTCACCTAATCACTCTTTTCATTTTTCTCAGGTGTGCTCACAAATACTGACATCTCTCATTAACCTCTTATTACCCCAGCCTAATGCTGGTCCGGGTCACCTGCTTATTACCTAAGCCGCCCTTTCGGGTTTTCAGCTCATCCCAGGATTTTCTATGCCTTTTTTTTATATTTTTATGGCTTTTTTTTAAGTTTGAAATGCAAAAACTGAAATGCATCTGTACATATATACAACAGTGATTACTCCCTCCCCCATACTTAAACCTTTCATTGCCCTCAATCAAATAAAGACAAATCAAATATAAATAAAGGAAAGGGAAAACAGAAAACTCACTGTGGGGAACCTGGTGGCTACTGATACTATGACCAATCAGGAAAACCTGGCCACATGTGGCTGAAAAACTCATGGTGCTGCCCCTGCACTCGTTGTATGTCCTGAACGGTGGATGCAATAGCACTCTGCTGAGCTTCCAACTCTCTTTGCTGCGCCACAATATCTCTCTGGTTGGACACTATCTCATTCTGGGACACAGTAAGTCATCCCATCTCCCAGAACATTCGGTTCTGCCAATCTGAATCAGACTGCATACCCCAATCAGCTCTACCTGCAGCAGCATCCCATGCAGAGGTATCTCCATATCCTCCATATCCACCTCTGTAAGAAGCAGCTCCACCATCACCATAACCAGTATATCCTCCTGTCGCCCAACTCGATGTACTCGCTAGTGCTGTATTAGAACTGCCACCCCATCCAGCTGATGATGTCCCAACACCACCTCCAGGCACAAAACCAGCACCTCCAACTCCGTGATCAAGACCACCATCACTATCATCTCTCCCACCGTCCCCATCATCACCATCATCAGCATCCTGATCCTCCATCTCTACATCAGCGACAAGCATCTCCTGCTGAGCCCCACCCCCAGCAACAAAATCAGACCGGATGTATAGATAGGCTAAAGCAGGGCCAGCGGGCATGGCTCTGGGAAGACGCAAATAATCCTCAACTGGAAATCCCATAGTCCATATATAACCCTGCTCTGCCGATCCCTTCAATCAAAGTGCTCTCTTCAGCTGGTTCTCTCATTATATTTAAACTCAGCCCGTCCAAACCTCTCCTCACTCACAAATTCTCTGGCAATCAGAGTAATCATCCCACCTATAGCAATCTTGCCTGAATCCTTCTTCAGGATCTTCTTGATACTCCCAATAAACAACTCAACCCAATCAGGAATTATTGCCTTCATAGGCATCAAACACCAGATCATACTCAAGTCAAAGCGGGATGCCTTGTTAACCTCCCCCTGCCCCAGAAAACTCATAGACAACACCTTATGACATAATATAATGCAGGATGGGTAATGCAGTAGTTATATTCCCCCAAAACCTGTAATCGCCTCCCAGAAATCATTAAGGCCTGACTCTTTACTAACTGCATCCCAATTCTCAGTAGGCACACCAGTAATCCCAAAAACTCCTCTCAACCCCTCTCTGTCTATATAATATGGTTCATCCAGAATGTAAAATTTTAGCATACCCTCATCACCCTGAAACGTAGACAGAAACCCCCTAATCCACCATTCATCAGAAACCCTCTAGTACAGTCATACATGCCTAGTGTCCCAAGCATCTCAACATCAAAGAATTTAGTACTAATGAATTTTCTCTTAGCCAAAGAATCCCATTTTCTCTTCTGTGCAGGAGTTAACTTCTTAATAGGATACGCCATTAATAATTCAACTAATCAGCTCAACAATAGAGGCAAAGAAGCAACTTACAAAAGTTGAAAACCGAACAATCTGGGGAGAGGTCGCGATCGCAGTCAGGCGCAATCGGCGATTTCCAGGCTACGATGAAACTCCCACGTCGTGGTTCTCTTCAACTTCGAGCCGCGGTCGCGCCTCTGGTTCGACTTCAACAACCCGATGAGAGACCGAGACGGAAAGATGTGGTGGATGAAGGGGTGTGGGAGGAAATTTTTGAGGTTTTTTAGATTTGATTTTGGGAAAAAATTAGAGGAGTAGAAGGGATTTTGTGAGCGGAATTGGATAGAGGACGAAGTGAGGATTGTAGATCCGGGTTTTTTGTTGAGTTTGGAAGAAATTTTTGAGGAGGTTTATGGAGGTTGAAGAGGGTTTTAATGGTGGGTAATGGAGGTTGAAGAAGAAGTGAAGAATAGACGAGGAAGGAGAAAAAGAATGCGGACGAAGAGGAATGGGGCCGGCGGTGGGAGTGGCCCCACTGCCTCGTGTAATTAAAATATTTTTTTTATATCTCCAGGGCCACGATCGCTGCCTTGTGGGGTCCGCGATCGCGGCCTGCGCAAAATACTGTCAACTCCTTTTTTCGAACACGCCCCACAATCTCCCTTTTTAAGGGGCGATCGCAGTTTGTCCTCAGAAATGTTCTTTCGAACCTAGTACCTGCGTGTTATCCTCAAGAGATTGAAAATAAAACTAAACAATAAAAAAACAGAAAATCAAAAAGAAAAACTTACCTCGGGTTGCCTCCCGAGCAGCGCCTTTGTTTAATGTCGTTGGCTCGACATTAGTGCCCTTTTTAGTTGGCAATTGGGGTTGGATCATCAAGACCCATCTCTTCTAGCACTTCATGGCTGAATCTCTCATGGTATTTCTTTAATCTCTGACCATTAACCTTGAACACCTTTTGGGAATCCCCATCCAATAATTCCACAACCCCATGTGGAAAAACTTGAGTAATTGTATACGGTCTAGCCCATCTAGAATGGAGTTTTCCTGGGAAGAGTGTGAGACGAGATTGAAATAAAAGGACCTTATCTCCAACCTTGAATTCCTTCTTTAGGATGTTCTTATCATGCCATGCTTTAGTTTTGTTTTTGTAATTCACAACATTATCATAAGCATCCAATCTCAACTCTTCCAACTCTTGCAACTGTAATTTTCTGAACTCTTCATTCTCTTTAATGTTGAAATTGCACTTTTGGACCGCCCAATAAACTTTATGCTCAAGCTCAACTGGCAAGTGACAGCCTTTGCCATAAACCAATCTGAAGGGAGACATCCCGATGGGTGTCTTATAAGCAGTACGGTAGGCCCATAAAGCACCATTGAGTCTCAAACTCCAATCTTTCCTGTTAGGCGCCACCGTCTTCTCCAGAATAGATTTTATCTCCTTGTTGGACACTTCATCTTGTCCATTGGTCTGGGGGGATTTTGGAATTAAAACTAAAAACTAAGAATTGAAAAAAAACAAAACAAGCAATCAAACAAAGCAAAAGTTGGATTTTTTATCAGTTAGGGAAAAACAATCCTATTCAAGTATCCACTTTTCTTCCTCAAGTTATTGATCCTAGATTAAAGCAAGTTATTTCTTTTAGTTATTCCTATCCTGAGCAGAATTATAACATCGCAACGATACATGCAACTTAACATCCAAACAATTCATGAAACGATCATAAATAATAGTGATATTATCATTAAGAACAAGGATAAACAGGATACATGCAATTGAATTCCAACGAGTCAAACAATTAACATGCATTCAAATCTCTTCTCAATTGTTTTAGTCTAACGAGTCCTAAATCAATTGAGTTGCTATAAAGATTAGGCTTTGCTACGAGAAAACCTAGATCTAGCAATAGATAATATTAATTCCAACAAGTTAGCTAGGCCTGAAAGAATCAATACAATCAATAATAATTACTCACAAGAGAATTGAAATAACCTGTAGAAATAAACCTGAATAGACGAATCTCACAACAACTTGAGTCTAAAAAGCTTCAACTTGAATAGAATTTAGGAAGTTTAGTTCTCCATAGACCTGAACAAAGTCAGGCTAACCTGCCAACCCGTACCGCCCGCCCGGAAAAATGGGCGGACTTGGACAAGATTTCTAACCCGAAAGGGTAAATAAGCCCGGCCCGCCCGAATTCATTGGCGGGACACAGACAATATTTTTGACCGAATATCCCGGATAACCCGCCCGAATACCCGAATATATTAAATATTTAAAATAAATATTTATATTTATAAATAAAGATATGTTTGAAAAGAATACTTGGGGCCATTGATTGTAGAATTAGTACAAAAGAGAGTTTGTTATTATAGTTCTTTCACCTTGTCACCTAAGAAGCTAGCATAAATACGATTTTAATTTCAAGTAATGTTAGACCGTGTAATTATAATACTAGGATTTTCTAGTTTTTTAATGGACATGAAAAAAATAATTATTTATGAATTTATATCCGGGACCCGACGGGCTATCGACTCCATATGTCCGGGCGGACTTGGACATCCTTGCCGACCCAAATCACCCGCTTGACCCGAACCCGCTGGGACAAATAGGCAAAATTTTTGTTCAAAGCCCGGCCCGGATCCGACCCGAACCCGACATTGTACAGGTCTAGTTCTCCATAAGAGAAAAACACCAAAAATCTCAAATTAGGTCTAAAAGAGAATACCAAACAAAGTCTGAAAAATAACGTAATATAGTCTCGAACCAATCGGAATTAAAAAGATAAAAATATAAATTAATAAATTAAGCAGATAAACATGAACGCATGTCAGATCCAACAGGTCGCGATCGCCACCCGATCCTAGCCGCGATAGCTGCCTGGTTGCACACCGCGACACCATCGACGACCTCAACAACCGCGATCGCCACCGCACATAGCCGCGATCGCGGACTTCGTGTCATCGCGGTCCTCAATGGCGATTTTGTCCTCCTTGGCGACGTCCACCGCGATCGCCCTTAAGAGTGGCGGCGATCGCGGCCTTCCGGCCTTCAAATCTGATCTTCAATAATGCTCATGATAGGCCTAAAATACTACAGAAATATGTACTAAAAAGTCCTAGGTATGCTGTACAAAACACATCATATCAACAATCCAAGTGAGTATTCTTACTCTAATCCAATTAATTCCGGTCATGATCCTTTCTTATATCCTTGTTCTACATCCCATCCTACTATTCACTTTATAAAAGAATCGAAGCCCCCTTGGTCGGTATATTTTACTAACCACCTTGTAGGAATAACTAACCACCTTGTCGGCATATTTTATAAAGTGACTCAGGTACAAATAAGAAGAGGAAGGGCCACCTCAAAGAAAAACAATTCATGACACTTGGTGTTGAATGCAACAACGAAGAAATCAGTGTACAAGGAGCAGGTTCGGTAACGACCTCAGCAAGGTCAGTACTGACCTCTATAGAAAATTCGAAATTTTGCAAACTCTTCCGAGATCAACTATCTACTTCAGACAGCTTCAGTTTTACTTTGTGAGTCCCTTTTTCCTAATCATTTTTATTCTTTTTCTATCTTTAAACAGTGAGGACACTGTTTGGTTTAAGTATGTGGTGGGGGAAAAGGAAACTCAGTTTTTGTGTCTTTGTTTGTGTTTTTGTGTTCTTTGTGTTTTAGGCTTGATAATGCTCCACTTAGATGTCCTATGATAATGCTTTGACTTGCTTGATCATGTAATTCCTTTAGCATGTTTGGATAACTTTGCCTAAATCATGTTTAAAAGTTATTTTTATGTGGATACTTATCTTGTGATAAAATTGAGTACATATGATCTTAGGTAGAAGTGACTTTAATCCAACAAAAAATGTTATCCTAGTAAGTTGTTTTTGGCCTTATGGGGAGAACATAATAAATCCCTCATCTTTTCATGTGTGATTTGCTCTCCTTATGCATATTATCACTTGTCATTGATATGGTTATCTAATTCTAGAGGCCTTTATGAGATATTTATTCATTGCATGTGAAATCATATGATGAACTTATTTCTTTAAACCACTTTTTATCCTCTCTTTTTACCTACCTTATCATTATCCTCTTTTTGTAGCCATTTGTTTTGAGGCTTTAAAGCCTATTTTTAAGCTCCACAAAATATTCCCTAGAAGATAAAGCTTGACCCTATCCGGGGATTAGGACTTAGTGTTGGTGTTATAATTTTGTTGATTAAGATGTTTGGTTCAAGTGTGGGGTAATTTTGGGTTGGATAAAGTAAAAGATCTTGCAGTTTATCATGTAAAAGGAGTTTGGTTCTCTGTATGCACTAAGAGAATAAAGAAAGAAATAAATCAGAACATTGACATTGTTACCGACCCTAGTAGGGTCGGTATCGACCTTTCCAGAAAAAAATCAACAATGAAAAAAATCGAGAAAAGAAAGATGCGAAAATCAAAAAATGAAAAAAGAGTTGAATAAAGAGTACATGAGCCAAATCTTCCTTAGAACACTTGTAAGAGGGCCAATGGGGAAAAAAGCTAGAGAGAGAGAGGCTCTTTCCTCTCTCTAGATTTGACCAAGGTTGACCACGCTACTTTGGAGAAGTCGAGAAAAACTGAGGTCTTTTCGATCAAATCTGGTTCATAAAGCAATGATTCAAGCAAGAAAGTGGCATTAGAGGAGTCGGAATCCAATGTTTTCAAGGCTTTCGATGCAAAATCGTGTAGATCTGACAAAAATGAGGAAACCAATAGAAGCGCCAAAATCAAATACCTGTTGAACAAGATGCTGGATCTGCTACAAATCAAAGAAACTCCCGACGGATTCTCTGAAATCTTGGATGATGTAGATCAAGAAACTCTAGATCAACTTGAATCCGCGATGGAGCAAGGCAAGAAGGAGCTTGTAGATCTACTTAGCGGATTTATCGAAGATGAAGAAGAGAGATAGTCAAACTCTGAAACGGAAGGGGTAGATGATGATGGTGGGCTCGATCGAGAGAAGATGTCGATTGAACCCTCTAGAGTTGATCTAGATATGGCCGCAATAGAAGATATCAACCAAAATCTGGCCATCCTCGAAAAATTTGACAATGGATCGAACAAAGCCATCGGAGCCCTAGAAAACTGAGAGCTAGATCTGGGAAAGCACTTGTCTCTTGATGCTCTGGTCACCACCTCGCCATCCACCTTTCTATCCTCAACTGGATGCGAGGCTCTCTTGGCCACTAAAATGCCCAAGCAACACCTTGCCAAACTAGGATCTGTTGTATCGTCTGAACAAGGAATCAATGAGGAGCTTAAGTGATGCGTCCCTCGTATGGGATGCTCCGGATCGATCGGTGGATTGAGTAGTAGGTCTCGAATTCAGCGTGGCGGAAGGCTTGATTGATTGAATGAGGCACGAACAATTGCAAGAACACGAGAATCTTTGAGAATTTGGTTATTAATGGTGGCGGCGCAATAGCATTAAGGAGAAACTAGGAGAAAAACATCAACTAAATTAATCCTTAAGTGTGCGCTCCTTAAAACAATAGCTCAATCCCCCTTATATAGGGAGGCGGCACAAGAAACCCTAAGAAAAACCCTAATGATGCGGCGCGCGCCTAGGGCTAGCACGCAGGCTAAGGCCCATCGGCGCAAGTCCATAAATCCACGGCGCAAGGCCCACTAATTACTTCCTAAAAACATAAAACTAGTAATAGCAATGTTCTATAATGAAAAGAATGCAAAAAACTACTAAAAATGTATAGGTCGTACGTAACCGTGCTCGAAGTGTCGCGACACGATAGGCGCGGCGTTGGCGAGGCTCGGACACGGTGCTGGCGAGGTCACGGCGCGACGCTGGACGCTGGCGAGGACGCTGGCACGGAGCGGGGCGCTGGTGACGACACTGGCGAGGTCTCGAGAACTTGAGGTTCTCCGAGGCCTCCGAGAACCTCATGTTGCGACTCGATCCCGAGGTCTGATGCGAGAACCTCAAGTGACGATCCAAGGTCGAAACCCGGCACGAGGTCTTGGCGACGGCTGGTTGCGACCTCGACTTGCGATCCGATGCTTGAGGATGTCGCGTCTTGGCACGGCTGGCCCGAGAGCTCGTAGCGAGGTTCCTCGGCGCCGACGATCGTGATGGTGCCGAGCGAGGTAGTGGTTCAAGGCGCGCCGTGCCCAGCGGAGAGGCGCGACACTAGTGACTGTGTTGCGGTCTCGATGGCACGGGCCCTGGCACAGGTGACTGGACCATCCGAGCGGAGTGTGAAGGCCTCGATCTCTTGGCTAGCATCCATAGGCAGGGTCGCATCACCCTCCCCCACTTGGTTGGAAACGTCCCCGTTTCCTCATAGGCAGGCTCAGTATAGGGGGAGAGATCGGCAACGTTGAAAGTTGAGTGCACATAATACTTGCATGGGAGGTCGATCTTGTATGCGTAGTCTCCAATGCGCTCCAAGACCTTGAAGGGGCTGTCTCCACGCTGGTGAAGCTTGGTTTTCCGGGCGTCCGGGAAACGGTCCTTCCGGAGGTGCAACCACACGAGGTCTCCGGGGTTGAAGACTAGGCGTCGACGGCCTTTGTTGTGTTGCGCCTCATATTGAGCAGCCCGACGCTCCAATTGGACTTGAGTCCTCTCGTGTAATCGGCGGATGGCATCGGCGCGGTTGGCCGCATCGATGTGCTCGCCGTTCTTCAAGGGACGAGGCGTCAAATCCATCGGGGAGTGCGGGTTGAGCCCATAGACCACCTCAAATGGGGTCCTCTTGGTCGCCGAGTGCCTGGACCTGTTATAAGAAAACTCAACGAATGGAATTAGGTCCTCCCACCGGCGTGGGTTATGTTTGAGCACCGTCCGAAGAAGGGTGCCCAAGGTCCGATTGGTCACCTCAGTCTGACGATCGATTTGGGGATGATATGCAGTTGAAAAGAGTAATTGTTTACCTAGCTTTCCCCAAAGAGTTCTCCAAAAATGGCTATAGAATTTCGTGTCCCGATCACTAATGATAGTGCGAGGCACACCATGGAGCTTCACGACATGCTCAAAGAACAAGTTGGCGATGTCAGTCGCATTGTTGTTCCCTTTGCACGACACGAAGTGAGCCATTTTGGAGAAACGGTCCACAATGAAGAAGATCGAATCCTTGCCGCGCCTTGTCATCGGAAGGCCCGTGATAAAATCCATGGAGAGATCTTCCCACGGTGTATCCAAAATTGGCAAGGGCGTGTAGAGGCCATGCTCACGAAGTGCTGCTAGGGTTTTGGCTATGCCAAAATGGCCTCGGCCGTCATGAGCTTCTTTGAGCAATAGATGCCTCACAGACGAAGACGGAATGCAAAGCTTTCCGGCTCGGTAGAGGTACCCATTGTCCAAAAAATAGGACTCATGGATTCGACTTTGCTCGAGGTTCTCCATGATCGGTTTAAAAAAATGATCATGCATATACAACTCCTTAATCAAGGAGAACCCGAGCAAATTGGTTTGGAGTTGAGTTAAACGCACATACCTCCGAGAGAGAGCGTCGGCGACGATGTTCTCCTTACCTTTCTTATGGGCGATAATGTACGGAAAAGTTTCCATAAACTCCACCCATCTAGCATGGCGTCTATTGAGAGTCGTTTGACTCTTTAAATACGCTAAGGCGGCGTGGTCCGTATGAATTACGAACTCGCTATGCCAAAGGTAGTGTTGCCATGTTTTTAGAACCCGAATAAGAGCATACAACTCCTTGTCGTACGTCGGGTAATTTCACTAAAATATGCAATGGGGTGTCGATCTTGAAGGAGTACGCCGCCTACGCCATAGTCGGAAGCGTCGCACTCGATCTCGAATCGCTTAGTGAAGTCTGGCAATTGCAAGACCGGGGCGCTACATAGAGCATATTTTAAGGCCTGAAAAGCGGCCTCATGGTGCGGCATTCACTTGATTGTGGTGGCCTTCTTGGTGAGGTTGTGGAGTGGCCCGGCGATGGAACTAAAGTCCTTGACGAAATGCCTATAGAACCCTGCGAGCCCTAAGAAGGATCGAACCATCGTCGGGGTCGTAGGGGTGGGCCACTCTCGGATGGCGCGGATCTTGTCGTCATCCACTTTTAGCCCATCCTTGGACACGACGAACCCAAGAAAATTCATCGTGTCCGTGCAAAACGAACACTTGTCCAATTTTAGAAACAATGAATGTTCGCAAAGGCATTCTAACACCAATCTAAGGTGCCTCGCGTGAGAGTCCAAGTCTCTAGAAAAAACCACGATGTCGTCAAAATACACATCGACAAAACGTCCTAAAATTTTTCTAAACACAAAATTCATCAACCGCATAAAAGTACTGGGGCGTTTGTCAAGGCAAAAGGCATGAAAAGCCATTCGTACAAACCATGCTTGGTTTTAAATGCGGTTTTCCACTCGTCGCCTTCATGCATCCGGATTTGGTGGTATCCGCTCCGGAGATCTATCTTGGAAAACAAGGCGGCGTCGTGGAGCTCATCTAGCATATCATCGAGCCTCGGGATACGATGTCTGTACTTCACTGTGATATGATTAATGGCTCGACAGTCGACACACATACGCCATGAACCATCCTTCTTTGGCACAAGGATCACCGGCACCGCGCAAGGGCTCAAGGATTCTCGGACAAAGCCTTTGTCCAATAACTCTTGAACTTGTTGTTGTAGCTCCTCGTTTTCCTTAGGCGAAGTCCTATAGGCTGCTCGATTAGGAAGGGATGCGCCTGGCATGAAATCGATCTTGTGCTCGATCCCTCGGATCGGCGGTAATCCCTTCGGTAGCTCATCCGGCATGATGTCTTCGAACTCCTTCAAAATAGACACAATGCAAGAAGGAAGTGAAGAATCCACAGATTTCATAACAGAAAGGAGGGGAAAAAGAATGAAACAAGAACGACTCCCCTGGATAGATTTCTCGATGTCCCGACGCCTGGCTAAGAGAAGGCGATCCTAGCATGT
The DNA here is from genome assembly GCA_964016875.1 of Fallopia convolvulus. Classification (NCBI taxonomy): domain Eukaryota; kingdom Viridiplantae; phylum Streptophyta; class Magnoliopsida; order Caryophyllales; family Polygonaceae; genus Fallopia; species Fallopia convolvulus. Next base: position 21,013,832 of record OZ024732.1, read on the forward strand.
GCCTAGCAAAGGCGGCTCGGCGTCGGTGCTCGTACGATCAGCTTATGGGGTGATTTTTAGATATGTTGTATCCCCTGGATTTTGTGGAAGAACGCCCCTGGAAACGCCGTGAAATTCGTCCCGTAGCTCCTGGAATCCCAGTTTCCGTGCAGCGACGGCATGCTGCGCGACGTTAGGAGGCGCACTCGGTGGTCCCTTGCTCAAATTAGGTTCTCCTGGGCGTTTTTTCTTCAAATCTGGTGGAAATTCAATTTGAAGTGGTTTGGAGCTAGAAACGCCTATGGAATCACCAGGAATCTGCTGAAGGCCTTGTTTTGTGAAATCAGCGGCGTTCGGCGCGTTGCCGAGTCCTCTCGATGCAAACTGTCGGCCCGGTTCTGGTTTGTGTCGGCGTTTTCCATCTTGATCACCTTGATTACTGTTTTCATGAGGGGTGGCACCAGAAACGCCTTTAGAAACTGCAGTCTTTGCCTCATATGCCGCTGGCATCGTGTACGGCGCGCCGGTGCCGTTGTCGCTAGCTTTTTGCCTTTGCCTCTCGGCTTCATCCTGTAAAGCTTCACTAGGCGACATATGTAAGAGGGTCACGCGCTTCCCGTGCTAATTGAACATGTAAGTGTTCAAATACCCATCGTGAAGCACGCGACGATCGTATTGCCACGGGCGCCCCAATGGAAAAGTTGAAGATTACCTGTTTGTCGACCCAATCTCCTCCGTCATTGCATATCCATTGTAGCTTGAACGGTTGTGGATGTGGTGTGGTCGGCAACTTGAAGTGATCAACAACGTTTTTGGAGAGGAAATTGGCGCAGCTTCCGGAATCGATTATGACACTCAAAGACACATTGTTGCCTTTGCTCTCTTTGATCCGTCTTTGGAGCTTCTCGCATGCTCAAGGCGCGCCTAGTCACCAATTATAGCCTGGACACGTCGAGAGCCTCCGATGGATCGCACTCCAACTCGGCGTCATCGATCACTGGCGGCTCTATCTCCTCGTCCTCTTGGCTGTCATAAGGCTCTCCGTGTGTAGTAAACAACACTTTCTTGGCATTCGGACAGTTCCTTTGAATGTGCCCACGACCCCCACATTTGTAGCACGCCATGTCCCGTGCTTGATCGGCACTTTGCTTGGCGCTCAGCGGTGCGGCTGGCGCTTTGGAAGGCGCGGCTTTGGTCTTGACCTTGGAACCTATCGAAGCACTTGGCAAAGAAGGAGCAACCCGATTAGTAGAAATACCAGATTTACTAGAGTTAGAAACATACATCGAATTGGACCAACCCGACTTGGTTCGCATTTCTTGCTTATGGATTTGCATGGCGGAGTGAACCAAGTTGTTAATGTCCTTAATTGGAAGAATCTCCAATCGATCTTGAATTGATTGTCGCAAGCCCGAGATGAATCTCGTCTTCATCACCGAGGGCGACACACTCATGCCCGCTTTGAAGAACATGTCTTCGAGCTTGGCAAAATACTCCTCCGGCGTCATCGATCCTTGCTTGATTCGCATGATCTCGATGTGCATCTTGTCCTTGTAATCTGCCGGAATATATCTCTTTTTCAAGATGTAGACGAGTTGATGCCACTCTCGGATTAGGGGTTTGCCTTGTCGAATCCTTTCGGACTCGAATCGGTTCCACCACGTTATAGCGGCACCATGGAAGTGCAAAGTCACAACTTCCACTTTCTCGTCATCCTCATAACCTAAATGTCGGAGCGTGTGCTCTGTGCCCTGCAACCACTCGATAAAAGCATCAGGATCATAAGAACCGTAAAAGGGTTCAAATTTTTCCTTTATATAGCGGTGGTTGTGGCGTGGATCCCGTGCATCGTGTCGATCACGATCGCGCCAAGGGCTGGGACGCCGAGGCGAATAAGCGCGCCTGTCGCGCCGATGCCGAGGCGGACCTCGATGCGGATCGTCATCACCGTCATCCGGATCGTTTCCATCGTCAGGCCTCCGAGGACGCCGAGCGTCGCGGTCCCTGTCGCACCTTCCCTTCGCGCCATGCTTTCGGCCCGAGCCATAGACTCGTTCGTACTTGGTGCGATTCTTGGCGAGGCGCGTCAGCGGAATCCAATCCGAAGGCCAGCTATCGAGCTCTTCCGGATCTTGCACATTGGGATGCTCAAAAGACGATTCATTAGAGTAGTCAGAAAACTCTTCATAATCATTCTCAAAATCCGAGAACGGACTCCGAGCACTTTGATGCCCAAGGTCGTCCTCAACTCTGTAGGCGTCGGCATCGTAATACTTGGCAATGTGCTTCCGCTTTGGGGTTTCGTAAACATATGTCGGCGTTTTCTTCTTTTGCTTTTTCTTGGGATCCCCACTCATGTGTTGGCGTCTATACTCCTCGGAGTTGTACTACTCATCGGAATATACGTCGTACACTTGTGTGTCCCGATGATCTCGCGCCATTTGATAGCGATCTGCGGTCCGGGGACCACCATCGTGCCTATCATGTTGGCGGCTTTCTTTTATGGACTCCATGCGATGCATGGTGCCGAATTGTGATGATGGTTGGGCATGCTTCTTTCCTTTGGCGTTGGCACGAGCGATGTCATCCGCGGACACGCCTGGATTGGAATGGATCTCCAAAGCGAGAGCGTGGCCTCCCGGCACCGTGTGCTTTAATTGAACCTGACTCTCGGCTAAGAGCCTCTCCAACTCTTGAATGCGCGCCAAAGCCTCTAGCGAGAAGGGCTGGTTTTGATTCAGATTTTGCAACTGCGGGTTATTGTTGTTATCGTTGTTGCCTTCACCCGATTTCGAAAAAGTACTTATTGTAACACCAGTCATCGCAGCAGTAAGAAGTTCACAATCAAAAAGCACGAGTTACGGTTCGCTTAAGTCAAGCCGACCCTTTAGTTCAAACCACACGAACAAGGATTGGCTAGGCTAAGGTCACTCCATCTCGATCTATCAACAAGGCTACAAAACAACAAAGTTCGCAAGGCAAGACACAAAAGGCAAGTCAAAACCGAAAACCACAAGTTGTGATATGCGATTAATGTTGCCAATTTATGAACCACAATTGGATCGATCTTACCTTATTTTGGCTGGTGATCGTCCAAGACAAATTTTTTTTTTTATTGGATCGACTACCTTACCTTATTTTGGCTATGATAGTCGAACACTTTGTTTTTGGATTTTTTTTGAAGCAAACGACTCTAGGATTTCTCCTTTAGAGCAAACAAAGAACAAGCAATTCAACAAAGCAACTCGCAAGAGCAAAGTAGAAATTGGCAAAACAAAACCTAATGTGCATGCAACTAGCAAAACAATGAGTAATTTTCGCCAAAATCAATAGATCGTATGAGTTAGAACAAGGGCTAAAAAAAATCAATTTATGAAGCAAGGAAAAAAAATTATGGGACCCTAGATGGCGGTTTTGTGAAGTGGAGGATGAATTCTAGGGTTATTTGTGGCGGAAAAACGTGTGAGAATGAACGAACAAGGGGTGAACGAGACTTATTCAAACCTTGGCTCTGATGCTAGTTGATGCGTCCCTCGTATGGGATGATCCGGATCGATCAGTGGATTGAGTAGTAGGTCTCGAATTCAGCGTAGCGGAAGGCTTGATTGATTGAATGAGGCACGAACAATTGCAAGAACACGAGAATCTTTGAGAATTTGGTTATTAATGGTGGCGGCGCAATAGCACTAAGGAGAAACTAGGAGAAAACCCTCAACTAAATTAATCCTTAAGTGTGCGCTGCTTAAAACAATAGCCTAATCCCCCTTATATAGGGAGGCGGCACAAGAAACCCGAAGAAAAACCCTAATGGTGCGGCGCGCGCCTAGGGCTAGCACGCAGGCTAAGGCCCATCGGCGCGAGTCCATAAACCCACGGCGCAAGGCCCATTAATTACTTCCTAAAAACATAAAACTAGTAATAGCAATGTTCTATAATGGAAAGAATGCAAAAAACTACTAAAAATGGATAGGTCGTCCGTGATCGTGCTCGAAGTGTCGCGACACTCTTGGCGCGGCGCTGGCGAGGCTCGGACACGGCGCGACGCTGGACGATGGCGAGGACACTGGCACAGAGCGGGGCGCTGGTGACGACGCTGGTGAGGTCTAGAGAACTTAAGGTTCTCCGAGGCCTCCGAGAACCTCATGTTGCGACTCGATCCCGAGGTCTGATGCGAGAACCTCAGGTGACGATCCGAGGTCAAAACCCGGCACGAGGTCTCGGCGACGGCTGGTTGCGACCTCGACTTGCGATCCGATGCTCGAGGATGTCGCGTCTTGGCACGGCTGGCCCGAGAGCTCGAAGCGAGGTTCCTCGGCGCCGACGGTCGTGATGGTGCCGAGCGAGGTAGCGCTGCAAGGCGCGTCGTGGCCAGCGGAGAGGGGCGACACTAGTGATTGTGTCGCGGTCTCGATGGCACGGGCCCTGGCACGGGTGACTAGACCATCCAAGCGAAGTGTGAAGGCCTCGATCTCTTGGCTAGCATCGATAGGCGGGGTCGCATCATTAAGCCCTTCGACCAAACTCAAAAGAAGCCAAGTAATCTAGCTAGCTATCTCGTCTTATCCATGTCAAGGGCTTAAAGTTGCTAATGTTATTGAAATGGGTGATCAGGTGCTGGATGAATGGTCACTCAAATCTGAATTCGAGACTCATACAAAAAATGGGTGATTTGTGCAAAAGGGATTTGTCAACCCAAATGTTGATGTTTTGGACGTGAACCCCTCAGCTGGTGTGTGTTTATCTTCTGGTCTCAATGAGCTGCTGGATAAATTAGAAAGTTTGGCCATGGATAACAGGAAGAGGACTGAAAATGGGCTGAATCATGGTGGCCACGATGTCGAAGAAGTTGTGGATGCTGGTGTCGTAGTTGTTGTGACAGAGGAACTTGAAAAACCATCCCTTGATGATATTGTGGAAGATACTGAAGATGAACCATCTCTTACTAGTGTTAACTTCTGCAGCTGTAACATTTGGTTTTGGGATGCATTCGAGTGGCTCAGCAAGTGGTATGACATACGGATGAAAGGCAACCTGTTTTAGTAGTAGAGAATCTCATTCATTTTGCGAACAGATGCTGAACAATCAAGTATGAGGCTGAAATTTGCTGCTGATGTGTGTACAACTACGTCAAAATCACCAAGTTTTATCACGTTGAACCAGCCAGATCCAACCAAGGAAAAAATTCAGTTGCAGCGGAAACTGGTGGAATTACAATTGTTGTTAGTGATGGAAAATTCATCACAAATCATAAACACAGAGACACACACCAAGTTTATGCAGGAAATAGGTGTATTTCTGATGAGTTGAGATTGAAAACACTCCTTAATATTCCAAAAGATATCTACAAATTTTCAAAGGAAGAAATAGCGGATGTTGAACAAGAATGGAGTGCTACACTCATTGGAGTGTTGGTTGGAAGATTAGTGAGCCCGGAAGCCATGAAAGCCTATGTACACAGTAATTGGGAGGTTGAGGCACCAATGATTTATTTTAAAGACAATGGTGTGATGGTCTTTAATTTAAACAGATCGAGGATCGTCAATGGGTGCTAAATAGAGGTCCATGGCTAATGGATGGAAACAAACCCATAATCCTCAAGGAATGGTACACTGGCATGAAAATTGATTGGAGTAGTTTTGAAGCGGTGCCGGTATAGGTAAAAATCATAGACATTGACCCCATTTTCCTCTCATCAAACCATATGTTGGAGGTCATTGGAAATATGATTGCAAGACCAGTTAGTGTGGACCGTATAACAAATGGGGTTGAAAAACTCTCTTATGCCCGGATCTTAGTGGAGGTCACAACAGAGGAGGCTAGAAGACGTGAGGTTTTACTAGAAAGCTATAATGGCCGGATTTACAAACATAAGGTGGAATTTGAATGGTTACCATGGATTTGTGGACTGTGTAAAAGGTCTGGGCAGTCATCCCGGCCCACTTTTGCACAATTGATAGCGGTGCCAGGGATGCGGGCGGTAAAACCCAGAAGAAGCCTCCAAGGAGGTCTTTCCCCACACATGTTAAACCACCTACACCTAGAACATGGGTGCAAGTGGTAGACAATAGACCATCCGCGTCAACCAAGCAAAAGATGGTAGAAAGTGACATCAAGGCGAGTCAGAATGTACTAGAGGGGTGCTCAAAGAGGCAAGAGAGATCGACCACTTTAAAGGAAGCGCTGAAATCAATGGCAAATGGAGGTACACGAATGCACAATCAATGTACACCCGCATGCTTTAAGCATGCGGTTGATCATATTTCAATAGTAAAGGGCAAAGAAAAGATGGACGATGAGTGGAAGGTTCTAAAGTACAAAGCAAGGAAGTCTTCGAGCTCTTCAAAAGAGGGGTTGGCTCAACCCACTAGCAAAATGAAGGACGACAATCCCTTCAACCCCATAGGAGACTAAGCTCGATTTTGGCCGTGGTAGTTAAGGGTTGAATGGTGACAGTCGGTCTTAGGTGCGTAGTGGTTTGGCTTCATTTGTTTGGCCTTGCTTGTTAGGCATGCTTTAAGCATGTGTCCTTCTGGGTTCTGGATTTTGTTTATAGTCTCTTAGATAGTTTGGGGGGTCTTAGATCCGTTTTTGTTAGGCCCGTAGGGCAGTTTTGACTAGATCGCAGTATTTGAGGTTGGAGTTGCTCGTTTTTTCTTATTTCACCTTGACTTTACCGGTCAAGTGTAGTTTGTATTTGTTTCCCCCCTCTTTTCTATATATTTGTTTTTTAAGCAAGATTAGTTGGAATATTTAAAGGGGTTGAGAAGTGAGTTGACCTTTAAAGTGTTAGTGCGTTTGGTTATCTTTTGAAGAGTTGGTGAAGTGTGAGGTTTAGGAGTCTTGATTCCCGGATTTTTAGCACCATATATCCAAAATATTTCCATGCCTTATTGTCATTACCAAGCCCCATTACAACCTGGCTGAATGGAAGCTTCTATGAAGTTTTTTTCATTGAGCCTGAGTTCTCTTGATGATTTTTATGTGATTTGACATCTTCGGTGGAGAGTTTGGTGATATAAGTAACAATGACTATGAGTTTTTGCATATAGGATTGAGTTGAGAGTTGTTATTCAAAGCCTAAACACTTGAGAGTTGCGTGAAACACATTAACCCTTGAGAGGTTGGATTATAGTTGCTTTTGCTTGAGGTTGCTCTTAAATGTGTGATGATGACATTAGATTCACTTGTCTATCTATTTCTACTTGTGCTTTAATGTTGCTTTTGATAAAGGCATTGACTTGAAGAATGTGATGATGGTTTTGATTCTTGTCTAGTGATTGCTTGAAGACAAGCAAGTCTAAGTATGGGGTATTTTGATGTCTGCCTTTTTAGTTGTGTTTTTAGGGTGTCTTTTTGTGTGTTTGAGTCTTTTTCTTTGGTTTTGTGTTTTGTTTTGAGTCGTTTGTGTAGGTTTTTGTATTTTTTTAAGATATGGTGTCTACATAAGCTTTGATGGTGTTTTTATAAGTTTTGGAGCTGTTTGGAGCATATTTTAGGAGAAGATGAGAAACCGAAGGAATAAAGTACTCAAGAAAGATATTGAGATCGAGTTCAAGCCATGAGAAGGGTATATATATGATATTCATGTTTTTGGTCTTGTTTTTAGTGTGTTTCTTAGTTTTTTTAGTTTAGTTTTAGTAGGTTTTAGAGTTAGTTTTGTGTGTTTTTGGATGAGTTTGCATATTTTGTGAAAAGTATGGAAGCTACTTCGTTTTGTGTCTGTTTGCAGGTTTTTGAGCAGGAAGAAGCGCTTTTTGAGCTGAACTGGAGCGTTGGGGTGGAGGTCGGAGGACATGAAGATCAAGTGAAGTCCAAGTTTATGTTGAAGAAGAGTCGAAGAAAAGCTGAATTCCAGGCTCGTTAACGATCCTGTGAAGGTCGTTAACGAGGCTGAGAGATAGAATTTTCGAGTGGATTTTGTGATTTCTACCGACCCTATGCGGAGGTCGTTAACGATGGCCCCGTGTCTGTAGGGTTTTAACCGACTTTTGGGTAGTTCTATCTTATATATTTTATCTTGTTATCTTTTAGGGTTAGTTTTTATCTTTTAGGCTTTTTAATAAGATAGCTTTTTAGATAGATTAGTTTCTCTATAAATACACTTGTCTCCTCTTTAGTTGGAGGGGAATCAGAAAATCGTGAGGGCATAGACGACTTTTAGAGAACCGATATTCAGAGAACGAGAAGACGAGAGAGAAGATAACGAGCTGGTTCATTCGAGAGAAGAGCTAGGGTCGTTAGTCGGATTTTGCTCGGGTTTTGTTCTGTATTTTCGGTTTCTTCTAGAGATTGTAAGACGATATTTCTCTTATTCATTTCAAGTAAGTTTGCTTTGTTTTCAATGTTTTCTCTTATCAAAGTTGGAAGCTTTATTATGATGAGTAGTGAGTAGTTTTCTTATCTAGGGTCGGGGTTGAAACCCGACATAGTTATGCATGTTTGATGAATAATTTGATGTTTTGAATGCCTTTTATCTATTTTAGATTGCTTGTTGTGTTTATGCTTAGACGATAGTCGAGGTAATTTGAGTTCTCAATTTGATCGAAAGAGAAAGTTGTTAACTTGAAGATTGATATTGTTCGATTACGAAAGTTTCGAGCTTTGGATCCAAAACAAGTGATTGAGTGAATTGATTTATGAGGATTGATTGATTTGCTTGCTAATCAGTGAAAGTTGATGAATTTATCTATCTAAAGACATGATTTTTATCTTCTCATGAGTTTATATGCATACCTATGTAGTGGTAACCCTTGTCCTAGGTCTTTTATTTTATAAGGTTTATCATTCGTAATATTCGTTATCGAGTTCCTTTGCCTCGGTACCGAACTTGTGTTTTAGATTGTTCGTTATTTTTGTTCGTATATTTCCCAGGTTCGTTAACGACCCCGACAAGGTCGTTAATGAGGTTGGTCGTAGGGTGTTTTGTTTCGTTTTGCTTTGTTTTATTTTTAGTAGTTGATAGACAAACAATCGTGCTTCTTGTGGAATGATCCTAACTTCGCTATACTCAGCGGGGTCTTGACTATAAATTTATTTGTTGTCAAGTAAATCCCTCTCAACAAATTGTCGTCGTTGTCGGGGAAGCAACAATGTTTGTTTGTTTATCTGCGGGTCGAGAAATAGCTCGACCCCGTTTTTTTTTTAATTTTGTTTTCTTTGTCTGTTTTCTCAGCGTATGCCAGCTGGACGTCGTAGGCTCGATTTTGACAACACCGATTACTATTCTGAACCTGAGCGCTCCCTACACCGTAGACGCCGAGAAAACCGAGCCATGGCTACACCTGAAGAGATGGCTCGTCAGATGGAAGCCCTTCAGAGGCTGATGGAGGCGTTACAAGCTGACCGAGACGCTGCTAATGCCGAAGCTGAACGTGAACGAGTGAACAACGCTCGTTTACAAGAAGAGCTGAATGCCTATCCGAGAAATGCCAAGCAATATATGCATCCAGAACTGAGGGTGCCAGAGTTTGCAATTGTGCTTCCAGAGATAAAGATGACTTTTGAGATTAAGTCTCAATTTATATCCTTGATTAAAAGGACTCAGTTTGAAGGGAAACCTACTGAGTGCCCTATGGAACATATTAGAAATTTTCTTGATTTATGTGACACCATAGCTGTTGAAGGTGTCTCACTTGAATATGTTCTATAAAAAGCTTTTAGGAGGTCTCTTACTGGAAAGGCCCTGAGCTGGTTGGAGAGCTCACCTCCTAAGTCTATCAGGACTTGGAAGGCTTTGTATGATCAATTTCTTACAAAGTTTTTCCCTCATGCCAAGACAACGGAGTTGAGAAAATGCATTACCTCCTATCACCAGCTACCTAATGAGACCTTTGTAGAGACATGGGAAAGATTTAATGAGATGCTTAGACAGTGCTCTACTCATGGGCAACCTTTATATGTTCTCCAAGAAATCTTTTTCCAGGGTATTAATGCAGAGACGAAGAACCGCATCAACACGCATACATCATGCGGTTTTATAGAGATCGATCCCACAGCTGCATGGGAATTGTTGAAGAAGCTGTCTAAATATGATGCCATGTATGGTACCCAGCAATCACCCCAGCCCTAAAGACATCTCTACGTGCCTAACAAGGAAGATGTTGACCCAGATGTCAAAAATCAATTTATGTAGGACGAGGTCAACCGTCTGAAGAAGTAGGTAAGTTTTCTGAAATCCTCTCAATCTTGTCAAGAATGTGGCTCTTCTGCCCATAGTACTTCTAATTGCACTAACATAGAGCAGGTAAGAGCCGCTAAGACATATGCTAAAGTGAATTATATGAGATGCCCATACAGGAACCAGCCTAGTAATTTTGACAGGTCAAACAATTATCCAACGTGGGGGAATCGAAATCCGAATTCCAACTACGCAGCAACTCCACCGGATATAAGACCTGCACCATATTGACCTCCAGGCTATCAAGAGCCACCATCATGGGTACTAGGGTTACAGGAAGGCATTAACGGAGTTCAAGCCAACCTTAATAGCCAATTAAAAAAATGGGGAGAGTTCGATGTGTGGGAGAAGAATGTCGACTCTCAGCTAGGGAACCTCGCTGCACAGATTCAAGGTCACAAGGGCAACTCCCTAGCCGTCCCGAGGAGAACCCTAGAAGAAAAATAGCAGCGGTGCACCTTAGGAGCGGGAAGACACTACCAGAGCGTGTCCAGGGCTCCAGGCTAAAGAGAACGGCCCCTCAATTGAAAGGAAGCCACGACTTAGGTCGATAACGAACCAGAGGGAGTCGTTACCGAACCTGAAAACGTTGATGACGATGCTCCCAGGATCGTTTACGATCCCAGGCCATGTAAGTTTCCTAATTTGAGCACCTCTCTCAATCCCATGCTCGTTAATGACCCCACAAGGGTCGGTAACGACCCTTCGAGTGTACCAATTGACCCTAATGTCGACCCAGTAGCATCACCTCTCGAGCCCGATTTGGTTCCGAGAATGGTGAAATCTCTTCCTTTTCCTACTAAGAAATCAAAGGACTCTATTGAGAGTAAGTTCAAGCGTTTCGTAAAAGATTCTCTAGGGCATAAATATTTCTATTCCATTCACTGAGGCCCTAAGCGAAATGTCGGCTTACACAAAATTCTTTAAAGATATTCTTAGGAGGAAAAGATCCATTACAGAGCTGCAAGATGAGGTCCGATCCATCGCTTTACCTGAGAAATTAGGCGAACCAGGGAGATTTTCCATAACAATTGGCATAGTCGACCATAAATTCAAGGCTCTATGTGATTTGAGAGCTAGTTCTAGTCTACTCCCTCTTTCAATCTGGTCTAAGGCTAACATGGGACCATTGGAGCCTGTAGACATGAACCTCTACATGGCAGACAGATCAAGCGTAAAAGCTACAGGAGTCGTAGACGATTTTCCCATTCAAGTTGGGAAATTCTTTATTCCAAATGATTTTATCGTCCTCGACATGCCTGAAGACCCTCAAGTCGCCATCATATTAGGCAGACCATTCCTAGCTACATGCAAGGCCATAATGAAGGAATCGTTAGCACAGGATTGGTAACGACTCCAACGACCTCGGTGTTAACATCGTTTCAAAAAAATCAAGGTGAGTACTCTAACCATGAATTCACTATAAATGGTTATGATTCTTCTTCATATTATGTTCCTACACCGTACCCCACAATTTATGCGATAGAGGAATCCAAACTCCCTTGGTTTTCGGATTTCGCTAACCCTTCTGTAGGAATACCTAGCATATTACTAGAAGATAAAGGACCAAATTTAGTGACAAGAGCCGATAATGTTTACAGAGCTAAGTATGTGGTCCCTCAAAACCCCGACTTAGCTACAAGAGAACCACCTTGAGCCAAGGTAAGTACGTCTGGCTAACGACGTTAAATATAGCGCTTACGAGAGGCAACCCGATTTTAGTTTAGTTTTTTCTTTCTTTTAGATATTTTTCCTAGCTTTCTTTTGAGTTTTTTTAGTAGTTTAGAAGTTAGCAAGATAGAATTGTTTTTAGGCTAACCTGAAACAGGAGTTGGGCTCGAAAATCACTCAAAAGAGGTGATGCAGGCTCGTTAACGACCCCCACCATGGTCGTCAACAACCCAGTTTCGGGACCCGAATTCAGAAAACGAGCAGGTAAGCTTTTTACCCTAATCTATCTTCTATCTTACCATTGTGCCGCCTCCTACCTCTAGCCCTCTCCTATAAAACCCTTCCAAAACTCCCAAAATCCCACCCTCAAATCTCACAATCTAAAGCTTAAAACTCTCAAATCAATCCCCCGATTTCTTCCCACCACCGATCGGAACGCAGCACCACCGCCCTAGCCACGGAATCCCACCACGTTAACAAGACCCCCATTCTTAATCTCGTTACCGGCGAGAAATCAAGCTCGTTAACCACTCCCGATTTCAATCTTGTTCTTCAATTTCTCAATCCAATAGTGTGATTTCTAAACCTTAACTCTCTATTTGCAAGATTCATGATCTATAGGGTAAAAATTTCATATCTCGATCTTGTTCGAAGTGGTTGCATTGCATGTCTATTTTGCTCAATAATCTTTGTGCTACTTCTATTGGTGTTCGATCTTGATTTATGATGGTTTGTTCTTGCTCAATTTTGAATAAGGAATTTTGATTAGAAAAAGCATGAACTACCTTGTTCTTTGAATTGAGTTTGATCTTCACCATGTGTTTTTTTTGGGAAAATTTGACATGTTTGGGGTAGGTAATAGAGCAAGTATGGGGTGCATGTGCATGAATGTGTGTTTTGTGTGGGATTGTGTTTTATCCATGCTTGATTAATTGAAAAATTATGGAGTTTTAGAACTCGGAAATCGCATATGTTTATCGCCCAGGCTCGTTAATGACATGTCCAAGTTCGTTAACAACCTTGCTATTTATCCAGTTCTAACCGCAAGCCCAGGCTCGTTAACGACGCCAATTGGGTCGTTAAAAAGGCACTTCGAGAGCATTTTCAAGACCAAGTATGGGGTCTCTTCTCTATTCATTTGTGTGGATCTTATCTTGGATAAATTCGTATTTTTGTAGGTCCATATGGCAAGTTCTAGCTGAGCTGCAACAAGAGCCCAGAAGAAGAAGAGGACTCAACAGTCCCCGTTTCCTCCGCGCATGGACAATGTGATTTTGCGCACCCAAGCACAGGCTGATCGCTTCAACACCATCTTGGATCGAGACCACTACACTAGGTGGTTCTCAAGATTAAGTGCAAAATCCATGGGGATTTACGAGGATGTCAAGCACGCCTTTTCTATTCTCGAAGTGCCTCATTTGATAAAGAAGGAGGCGATGCCACACTTCCCGGCCCTTACTTCCGAATTCTTGGCTATTCTTGAAACGAGATTCTCAACCAAGACCTCGGCAGGACGGATAAGATTCCGGCTTGACAATGTCAGCCACGAGTACTCAATGGAGGAGTTCAATGGTATTCTTGAGCTTCCTAATCCTTCTCCGGATTACAAGATCAAGGACTACAAGGTGACAAGGACTTGGAGCTATATTTCCGGGGAAATAGAGCCCTCTGCTGCAGCACTTTCCGGGGCAAGCATCATCAATCCCATTTTCCGGATCATTCTTTGTGTACTAGCTGCTACTTTTTGGCCCAAGAGAGAGTTGAATAGGCCAACAAGGACGGAAGTTGCATGCCTCCGAACCATATTCTTTGAGGATCCTGCCCCGTTGAACTTGGGGTACGAGTGGCTACAATATGTTGAGAATCAAGGGATCAAGTCAAAAGAGGTGTGGTGCGGAAATTTGGTTAGTCTCTTGGCGGCCAACCTCGGTGTCGATCTCTCCCTCTACACGCCATCCCATGCCCAAATGCTCAACATGAACTACTAGTTTACTTCCAACATTTTTACTCAGGTTGCGAGAGGGTATACTACCAAAGTTCAAGGCCAAGATGTCCCCGTCACCTTAGCCAACATGGAGCTGCTTTACGTGTCGAATTGGTACGAGTCATGGACGGGGCACGCGTTCCCGTTGGGTCAAAAACCGCAAGATGAGCAGTCTTCGAGGCCATGTATGACACGGTTTGCTAGATAAGGAGAAGCAATGGATGAAGATGATGAAGAATCGGAGGTAGGAACAGAGGCAGGCACGGAAGAACTCGATATCGGGGACGACGACCTCGATGCCGAGGTTCTAGGGAACGCTGGCAGCTTCATTAACGAGCCACCCAGGGTCGTTAATGATTACTTCGAGGCTACTACCGAGGCACTCAGCTTCGGTAACGACCCCCGCCTCCACCTGTCGAGCCACATTCTTATGGTCTTATGCCCTATAAGCCGATAATTTTTCAAGACCACTTCCAGCCTCATAACCACTACCAACCACCTCCTCAGCCCGCTTACACTGGATCGAGCATCCCACCTCCATGGGCCGAAGATCTTTCGTCTCAGATGCAACAGCTTAACCTACAGCAGACACATATCCACCAGAGGATGGATCGGTGGGAGAGTGTTTATTCTGCTCTTATGGCGTTAGATGATGCGAGGCATCATCAGAGAGAGGCGGATGATGTAGAGCGTTGGAGGATGATGTACGATTTTAGGGGGAACTTCGAGCATCGGTTCCCACCACAAAGGCGTTGATCCAACTTTTAAGAGTTGCTTCTTTTCCGCTTTAAAAGCTTGTAAGTTTTTCTTTCTTTTACTTTTTCTTTTCTATTCTTTTCTTCTGCTTATTTTTATTATAGTGGGGACACTTTAATTTTAAGTATGGGGAGGGAAAGGGTAGAAAACTTGTGTCTTGTTTGTTTTATGTGTCTTATGTGTTTTAAGTAGTTATTTGCTTTATAATTAAAAAAAATCAAAAAATTTTTTTTGAAAACATTCCAAAAAGAGTTTTAGAATGGATAGATACCCCTTTCTTTTGGTTCTATGATAGTAGTTGCTAGCATGATCATGTAAATCCTTGCAAGCATGTCTTTGATATATAGTATAGCCTGATTCGTGATATAAAGTTGTTTTTATAGAGGAATAGTATTTGATGAAATTGAGCACATATAACTTTTTAGCATGAGTGATACAATCCAACAAAAATACCTTGTGAGTTATTTTTGGCCTTATAGGGAGAACATTAAAAATCCCTCTTCTTTTCTTGTGTGATTTACTCTCCTTATGTATATTATCTCTTGGAATTGTGATGGTTATCTATTCTTGAGACCTATATGAGATTTATAGTTCATTGCTTGTGAAAGTCATATGATAGAGAACTTATTTTTATAAGCCCTATTTATCCTTATCCACCCTTACATTATCCTTCTTTTGATGCCAGCTTGAGCCTTAAAGCCTTTTATTTTTAGCTCCACAAAATTGTTCCCTAGCCGAGATAATCTTGACCCTATTCGGGGATTAGGACTTAGTTTGGAGAGGAGTGTTTTGTTGAGTGAAAAGTTGTAATTGGTTCGAAAATCAAGGGTTTTTGGTAAGGGTAGATTGGAAGTCTCTTGTGTTTATTTGTAAAAGGATCTCTTGCTAAGAAAGGATGCACAAAAGAAAGTTGTGGTTGAAGAAAAATGAAGAGAATGAGTTCACGATGAAGCTCGTTAACGACCTAGTTGGTTCGTTAACGAGGTTGCGAGGCTGCTCGGGAAGAAAAGAAAAAAAAGCTGAAAGAAATATGATAAATATATGAAAAGAAAAAAGAGGAATAAGATGTGCATTTGTGTTTAAAAGATAAGCCAAAGATTTTCTTTTGAGTTTTATGAGACTTTCTAGGGTATATTAGGTGAGTGAAAGCGATGAGTGTGCATAATGTTTGAGTGAGTTTGGTATGATGTTGTTTATGAGTGTTTTGGTTGATATGTGAGTTTTTAGGAGTCTTTTATTCCCGGATATTATTAGCACCACATGACCAAAAATATTTCCACGCCTTATTGCTATTACCAAGCCCCATTACAACTCGGCCGAATGGAAGCTTCTATGAAGTTTTTCATTGAGCCTAAGTTCTCTTGATGATTTTTACTTGTTTTGACAAATCTTAGGTGGAGAGTTTGGTGATATAAGTTCCAATTTCTATGATTTTTTGCACATAAGATGAGTTGAGAGATTGAATTTATAAGCCTAAACACTAGAGAGTGGAGCGTTTGGTGATATAGGTTGGAATTTATTTGCTTATGTCTATTAAGTGCTTATGTATGTGTGATGACATTAATAGTCATTTGCTATTTTCATCTATGTTTTGATGTTGCTTTTTAGTTGATGGCTATTAGCTTGACGAGCATGATTGTTTGGTCTTGGTTATTGTCTAGTGATTGCTTGAGGACAAACAAGTCTAAGTATGGGGTATTTTGATATTCATGTTTTTGGTCTAGTTTTTAGTGTGTTTCTTAGTTTGTTTAGTTTAGTTTTAGTAGGTTTTAGAGTTAGTTTTGTGTGTTTTTGGATGAGTTTGCATATTTTGTGAAAAGTATGGAAGCTACTCCGTTTTGTGTCTGTTTGCAGGTTTTTGAGTAGGAAGAAGTGCTTTTTGAGCTGAACTGGAGCGTTGGTGTGAAATCGGAGGACATGAAGATCAAGTGAAGTCCAAGTTTAAGTTGAAGAAGATTCGAATAAAAGCTGAATTCCAGGCTCGTTAACGATCCTGTGAAGGTCGTTAACGAGGCTTAGAGATAGAATTTTCGAGTGGATTTTGTGATTTCTACCGACCCTATGCGGAGGTCGTTAACGATGGCCCCGTGTTTGTACGGTTTTAACCGAATTTTAAGTAGTTCTATCTTATATTATTTATCTTGTTATCTTTTAGGGTTAGTTTTTATCTTTTAGGCTTTTTAATAAGATAGCTTTTTAGATAGATTAGTTTCTCTATAAATAAACTTGTCTCCTCTTTAGTTGGAGGGGAATCAGAAAATCTTGAGGGCATAGACAATTTTTAGAGAATCGATATTCAGAGAACGAGAAGACGAGAGAGAAGATAACGAGCTGGTTCATTCGAGAGAAGAGCTAGGGCGTTAGTCAGATTTTGCTCGATTTTGTTCTGTATTTTCGGTTTCATCTGGAGATTGTAAGACGATATTTCTCTTATTAATTTCAAGTAAGTTTGATTTGTTTTCAATGTTTTCTCTTATCAATGTTGGTAGCTTTATTATGATGAGTAGTGAGTAGTTTTCTTATCTAGGGTCGGGGTTGAAACCCGGCATAGTTATGCATGTTTGATGAATAAGTTGATGTTTTGAATGCCTTTTATCTATTTTAGATTGCTTGTTGTGTTTATGCTTAGACGATAGTCGAGGTAATTTGAGTTCTCAATTTGATCGAAAGAGAAAGTTGTTAACTTGAAGGTTGATATTGTTCGATTACGAAAGTTTCGAGCTTTGGATCCAAAACAAGTGATTGAGTGAATTGATTTATGAGGATTGATTGATTTGCTTGCTAATCAGTGAAAGTTGATGAATTTATCTATCTAAAGGCATGATTTTTATCTTCTCATGAGTTTATATGCATACCTATGTTGTGGTAACCCTTGTCCTAGGTCTTTTATATTATAAGGTTTATCATTCGTAATATTCGTTATCGAGTTCCTTTGCCTCGGTACCTAACCTGTGTTTTAGATTGTTCGTTATTTTGTGTTCGTATTTTCCCAGGTTCGTTAACGACCCTGACAAAGTTTTTAAAGAGGTTGGTCGTAGGGTGTTTTGTTTCGTTTTGCTTTGTTTTATTTTTAGTAGTTAATAGACAAACAACCGTGCTTCCCGTTGAACGATCCTGACTTCTCTATACTCAGCGGGGTCTTGAGTATAAATTTATTTGTTGTCAAGAAAATCGCTTTCAACAATATACCCGTTACCGAGCCTAAGGAGGAAGAATCAAGGCCAAAAGGAGGTTAACGACCCAAATAATGAGGGAGATGTCCCGGTTTCGAGCCAAGTTTCAACGCGATAAGGGTCATTACCGAGGTGCACAAGGTCGGTAGCAAGGTGCCCAGGAAGAAGAAAGTCGAGAATTCAACAATTAAATCCCACCGACCTTGACGGGGTCGGTACCGAGGGTCCCGTGTCGGTAGGGAAATCCGAGTCGGCGCATTTAATGCACTATATCCCATATCTTTTTATTATTAGATAGTTTTCTTAGGGGATATATCTTTTAGAGATGTATTTCCTTATAGATAGCTTTTGTTTCTCTATATAATCCCTTGTCTAGCCTTAGTTTTCTTATCCCACAATTAACCTAGTTTAGAGTAGAAGGAAGAGAGAGGGACGAGTTTGGGGAGAGAGACGAGTTGCGTGATGGACAAGTTTGTCTTGGATTCGGTTGTAAGTTTTAATTTAATTAATGTAGTTATTTTTAATTATGATTTATGAGTAGTTTCTCTTTCTCTAAGGTTGGGGTTAAATTGTTGGTTATGTATGCTTGCCCTTGATCATGTTTTGATTGTTTTTATAATTAATCTATTCTTTTGTTCTTAATATTCCTTGAAACGAAAGTGGAAAAGGAATTTCTCGTTCATAGTTGAAGCGAAAGTAGAAACTTTGAATCAGAATAGCCAATTAGTGTTTTGAAGCGAAAGCGGATCAATCCTAGTTGAAGTAGAAGAGATAGATAGAACAAGTTTATTAATTTAGCGAAAGTTGATTGATTTACTTGCTTAGTTTACGAAAGTTAGCAACTTTATGTGATAAGAGCATGATATATGTGTTTCATTGGCATATGTATGCATAATTGTTGTTGTAGGGGATACCAAAACCTTAGATTTTCTCTCTCTTGATATAAAAATCAAAACTTTTCTCTCTTACTTGCGCTCTAAGTAAGAACACAACTTGATATTGACTTTCTCTCGTGGACGAATCTGACTTAATTATAAATTTTATTTGTTGTCAAGTAAAATCCTGGGTAATCGAAGCGCCCATGTCAGTACTGAGGAGCGCCCTAGTCGGTCACCTCGACCGACTAAATGGGGCCTCGGAAAGTGGAATGTAGTCGGTCACCTCGACCGACTACATGGGTGTTTTTTTAAAAAAAATAAGCAGTCGGTCACCTCGACCGACTACAACACGTCGGTCGAGGCGACCGACTATCCACCCGTTGGAATTATTTCCGAACGGGTGGATTTCGTTCTCTATATATACCCAAATACTCCAAAATATTTTCACATCCGAAAATACATTTCAATCTTCTCTAAAAAATTCACTTATAAAATTTTATCGAAATGGCGAATTGGTTGATTACAAAATTTAATGTAAGTTAATTACTTATTTTTAAGCAATTTATTAAGTTTTTTCCGTTAAATTCATACGATTCGATATTATTTTCTAAATATTTCGTAATTTTACGTAGTGGTTGATGGTGGGAGAGTCAAAACCATCGGCCCCATTTGATTTAAACGAGGAGTACGTTGATGACGACAATGGAGGATATGAGGTTTCAAATGAGCACAATTACGACGCCGTTTGTAATCTAGAATCAAATCAGGTATGTAAATGTAATTTTATGAAGTTTAGAAATTAAGATAAAAAAATTCTAATTGATTTTTTATTATTATTATAGGTTATTCGGTTTTCAGATTTTTCTAGTTATTTTGCAAATAATTGTGAGTGGGAGGAACGAGATCATTTGATAGAATGGGCCCGTAAGATAGGGAGGGGATTAAACATTGTACTCACCGTCAAAAACTCTTGGCCGACAAAGATTAGTTTGGGATGTGTATTAGGCGGTGAGTACAAAGCGGGAAAAAAAGGCATACCGCGTAAAATGGTTAAGAATTTAGGTGTCGGTGATGAGCTTAAATCTCTTCCTCGTACTAGAAAGAAGGGTTGCCCATTCGAGTTGATAGGTTGGAGGGACAGAAAGACCCAGAAGTGGCACTTAAGGGTGGAATGTGGTAACCACAACCATGACCTTTCCACCAGTCTAGAGGGCTATCCGTTTGCGGGCCGACTGACTAAGGACCAAAAGATTGATGCAAGAAATATGGTTTTGGAAGATATAGAACCTAGGAAATCCATGACATTCCTATTGGATAAGTATGCAGATATGACCACATCAATGAAGTAGTTGTATGATTTTCGATACAAAGTGTTTAAAAAGGAGATGAACGGAATGGGGGTGAGCGAATTTGCTATTCATTTCTTAGAGTCTAATCAATACTATGTCAACTATCGAACTGCGAAGGGTAGTCGTAAGGTACTAGACATCTTCTTTGCCCATCCGAAGTCGATCCAGTTGCTGAAGTTGTTCCCTTACGTCGTTGTGATGGACTCAACGTACAAAACAAACTTGTAAGTCTTTTTATCACCTATGATGTAGTAGTAGATTGAAGTACACACATTAAAGCTTATTGAATTGACATTGTAGGTACGACATGCCTTTGTGCGAAATGGTTGGTTTACATGCACCGGGAAGACTTTTTGTATTGCTTTCGCGTTAATGACAAGGGAGATTCAAGACCACTACGAATGGGTGTTATTCCAATTGAGAGATGTCTATAACCTGGTTGGAAGAGAGCCAGAAGCCATACTAACCGATCGGGATATGGATGAGGTGAATGCTGTCGATATCTTATTTCCCAAAGCCAAACATATGCTTTGTTGGGTGCACATCCAACGCAACTGTAGGGCATACGCGTTGGGACATGGGTTCTCGGATAAGTCGGCGGACTTTTTTGCATCCAAAGCGTGGAGCTATTTTGTTCGACGACCATGTGGGAGTACGAGACACGACTCCAATTGGTGAAAGAAGCCGTGGAGCCAATTTTATTTACATATCTGCAGAAAAACTTGCTCACCCCTTGGCGCGATCGGATTGTGAGGGCATTCACCGACCACCGCTTCAACCTTTTTACGAGGATCACAAATAGGTAAAAATAAGTTATTTTGTCCCACTCATTCCAATTTACAAATTTGGGTTTTAATTTCCAAATTTTTACAAAATTGGGTTGTAATTTCCAAATTTACATAGGGTCGAGTCACAACACTCCGCGCTGAAGGATTACTTGGGATCATCTGTTTTGGGGTTCAGTGCTATAGTGAGGAAGATACACAACGCGGTCAGAATCCAGATTATGACCGTACCAGGGCAGATGGAGATGGATCGCACCATTGTTCCACTTGCCATCTATCACATGGCCGAACCGCTCCGAACGGTATTCTCTCTCCTCCCAACGAAGGTATCCAACAGTTGTATAGGTCATTTATTCGATCTTATTAGTGCCCCTCTTAGTCCGGTATGTGACGATCAATGGTGGACTATTGCCCGTGGGCTCTCGTTCCCTCACCAAGTCCGTCAATGCATCGACCAATGTATGCCTATTGAGCTTTCAATGATCCATCCTTTTTGGAAGCAATTAGTATGGGAAGGCCTTCCGATGACATCGCCCGAGGATGATTGCATAGAAGATGACGATGCTCAATGGGAGAAGATGATAGCAGACTACAATGCAGACACGATGCCCAAACGGGTGCAACGTGAGGTGATCCGCGATTATCGTAAGCACAAGGATACTAGCACATTGGAGAAACCCGGTGGTGAAAAGAAGAAGGGAAGACCTAGGAAGAAATCGAAGGTTCAAGCAAGAGGGTTGACTAGATTGGAGCATCTACAACAACAACATCCCCAGCGCAAAAGGGATGTAAAAGGTGCTCATTCTATGCCAGGGACAACATTTACATCGATCCCAACAGTTGATGAACCAGAGGAAGATGTCGAGACTGAGGAAGATGCAGACCCGATTTTGCCTCCCACGTCGGGAATGGGGTTTATTCCACCCAAGCCCCCCCCCCCCCCTCTCACTAGCGACTTTGGAGGATTAGATCTCATACATCATGTATCTCCTTTCATGATCTCATACATCGCCATTGCGCATGATGTTCCAGGAGACGATCATTGTGGATATAGGGCGCTCGCTTCTCAAATGGGGTGGAATGCGAATGATGGATGGCGGCGTATGCGATGGGAGCTTGTCCAAGAGTTGAGGACCCACCGCGAAATATATTCGAGGATGGGGCGCTGGGGCTTCAAGCAGGTTGATGAGTTGATTGATAAAGTCAACTGGTTGCACTCGAATTGTCCAATGCAGTACTGGATGGAGACACCTTCGATGGGCGTTGTATTTGCTACTAGATTTCAGTGTACACTGATCACATTAGGTCGGGGTATGTCACACACATGTTTCCCGATCACAGGAGCCGGAGGCGTTTCTAACTCTCTTTGGGAAAGGTTGCATGTATTGCTTTCCTTGGGAACCACTACGTTCCGGTAATTCAATATCCTCATTATTGGTAAATATTGTTTTTTTTTATTTAGGACACTTAATAATTGCGTGTTTTGTTTAATATTGTAGGTTACATTGCACGATGATTCTCCGATGCCCCCCCCCCCGCTACTTATGTGGACGAACTGTTATGATCCATCAGTGGGCGAATATCTAGACCGGTATCATGATCGTTTATATAGGTTCGAGCAGTTTCAGATTGCAGAAAATTTGTCTCAGCCTTATGGATGGATATCTAGTCCTTATCAGGTTTAGGACATGAATGTTTAGTGTAATATCATCGTTTATGTACATTCGTATGAATGGATTCGGTTTAATGTATGAATGGTTTAGTGTAATATTATCGTTTATGTATGTTCGTATGAATGGTTTGTTTGTATGGTTTATTTATGGAAAAACAACACAAATATAAGTAACAAAACCAACACAAATATAAGTAACCATTACAAAGTAATCATTACACAACTACAACTACAACAAATTAAACTATCTATATTGTCCTACATCGTTGTGGCATGCGGGTTGTACGGAGGGGGAGCGGCGACGACGACCACCTACACGTGGCGGGATCGATGGTGGAGGCCTCTCTCCAAACCAGATGGCTTGTAATTGGCGAGCGACTTCGACCACTTCGGGATTGCTATGACCTTCTAGTCATTTACTGAGCTCCTTCGTCAATGTGATCCGATGTCAAACCAACACAAATTTGTTATTTTATAATTTGAAGTTTTTTTTACTAAAATGAGAAAATCAATTAAGTGTCATCATACACGTACCGCATAAATATCCACCACGGGTTGCGGGGGCAGACGGTTGTTTGCCAATTCTACGAAGGACGTGTGCAACAAAAAGGATGTGTTCGTCTCATATGCCATTGCACGTACTCGGCATCCATAGAGTACATGTGTGGTGCAATTTCCCCCATAGGCACTAACGAGTTCCATCAATCTTCCCAACGATCATCATTTGGTGAGTATTGCACATCATACTTCACATGCACGCTCGTTAAGTTTTTTGGTCGTAAGAAACTGATTGGCTTGATAACGTCTAATTCAGGGATTGACTGGTGCCAACCAAATTGACGAGCGAGACTCTCGGGGTGATATGCCTCCTTGATGTGGAGGCATGTCAAGGTACCCCTATACCTCGACAAACTAAGACCGCCAGTGGAAAAGTCGATAAAATCCCGCCATGGCATAAAATTGACCTACACATAAACACAAATTTCTCATGTTATAGAATATTTAAAAACGCAAGTCGAAAAAATTCTTCAACTTTTATCATAAACACAAATTTGATGTTACTTACATCTTCAACTTTTATCTTGTCTAAGTAGCGACGATAGTAGAGCACTGATTCAGGATCCCTGTTTCGACCTTGATCTGCTTTGAAAATCTCCCCTGGCAATGGTGTGATATCCTGATTGATGTGACCTTGGAGTGTGGAAAGTACCTCCAAATGAAGTTCTACAAAATAGAGAATATGTTAGATTCAAATAAATTCGGACTAGCAATTTAAATAGAACAGGGTATCATCACTCACGTGTAACACATATAAGCACCCTGCGATCTGCGCTCCATCAGCTCGAGACGCCATTCCGAGCTGCCTGAGTAGCCATGCAAGTGTAGTGCACACCATGAATACTCCATCACCTGATTGTGGTTCAACACGAGCGGCAACAATCTGAGGGGTACCCCATCACCTGTCCTGTCCATTATCAAGGTGCTTCCCAACAGATCACACAAATACCCTGACGCTATCAAATCTGTATCTCCTTCATTTTCTAACATGCTAAACATGATCTCCTTCCAACGTTTGATGCTTATGCATCCTTTGGTCACTAACTTCTTCATTTCAGGAGGACTAACCTTGTATGCACCACTGATATACTGCTTTATTTGTTCTTCGGAGTACGTCGAAACAACCTTCATCCCGTTGATCGGTAGGCCCAAAATGTAGTGGACATCATGGAGGGTGATTGATATTTCTCCCCAAGGAAAATGAAAACTGTTCGTTTCTGGGTGCCATCTTTCGACAAAAGCCTGAACCAATGCTTCATCCGTTTGTTTGAACCTCCAATGTTGTAGGCGCAATAATCCGCTACGCTGAGCACGGGCGACCCACGCACCTCCAACCGTCAACTTTTGGTTCCAATCCTTATGCGTCCCTCGCGTATGCACTCTCAAGGGTTTACCAGTAGTATACTGAAACATTATTATCAAAATTATTAAGTATAATTATTTATGCGTACATATAAGGTAAATTAATTAACGTTCTTACCGTTGGATCTTCCCATAAGCGCTTCGCTATATGCGTCTCGTAACTACCCAACAAACTAGTATCGATTGGTCCGCCGCCATATCCATCTTCGGTGTTGGGAGGGTCTGGTGGAGGTTGGGAATATGAAGTCCCGACATGAGACTCGACTTGGAAATAAGGTTGGGATGGTGGAGGTTGGGAATAAGAAGTCCCCTCGGCTTGAAAATAAGGTTGGGATGGTGGAAGTTGGGAATAAGAAGTCCCCGCCTGATTCTCAGCTTGGAAATAAGGACTCAAGGGAGTAAAAGAAATTGTATCTTGAATCCAAGTATCACTCTGTGGGTCAGTCTGTATGTCGGTCCGGGGAGTGAAAGCATTATCGAATTCAGTATACAAATTCCTAGTGGGGTTAGATTGGTGTTGTGTGGGGTGTGTTGGGAAGTGGATGACCCCCACAAATTCTGATAGTCGGGGGTTGTATATTGGGTGGACGATTGGTTAGGTGGAAACGGTGATCCAGTAAAATCGTGTGGTGGTCGGGGGTTCGTACCCCCAAACGCATACCACTCCATATATCGGGGATCGCTCGTAAGCATATCTACATAAATAATGTATGACCACTCATATATAATGTATTAAATACTATAATTACTTATCAAATAAAATTACTATGAGATCAAATTAAAAAAATTCTAATATGAATAATAAATTAAATCAAAATACTAACAAATAAAATTAAGATAATTCTAAATTATTATTATAAAATAGATCCGACTAAACTTGATGATTCAAAACGTAAATTATTAATTGAAAAACCTAAAAACTCTCCCCCAAGTGGCGTAGCTACTTGATTTGTGATGTCGAACTCGAACGCATTTGGAGCGGTTGGTTGGACCGGTACCTCCTCTTGCTCTACATTGGCTTGTATATCCTCAACATTCGCCCCTTCATTCAAATCTATTTGCGACGATTGCCCATGTGAAGATTTTGAACGGTTTTTGCTCTTAGATTTGCCTAACCCGAAAGACCACCCTTTTCTCATTTTCACACTTTTTTTTTCTCTCGATAGCAATTTTTTTATCACTTCGTATGTGCAATTGAGGGCTTTATATAGCCCTCAACCAAAGGCTCTTTCTGCGAAAGAGCCGTTGGTTTTTTAAAAATAAATCCCCCAATGTAGTCGGTCACCTCGACCGACTACATTAGGCCCCACACGCTATCTGCAAATTGCAAATAGCGTGTGGTGTTATTTACAAATATATATATATAGTCGGTCACCTTGACCGACTACAATCTTATCGGTCGAGGCGACCGACTTATTTTGACATGGGCGCCCGTCATTTCTAACATGGGCACCCCGTATTGGCCCTTTCTAATTGATTCGTAGCTGCAAGGGTTGCTAATTTAATGACCGTATCTATGTTTGTATCTAAGGTCATTGCTATTTAGATTCTTTTTATGTAATTTTAGTTATTATATCTATATCCATAGCTAAAGGCATAACTATTCGTATTTCTTTTCAATCGATCGTGACTACGGTCATGGCTATTATCATTACTATCTACATTAATTTATAATTGGTCGAAGCTATAACTATTGCTATTGTAATGTTTCACATCTATGTTTATAGCAAAAGTCGTTGCTAATCACATTGTGCTATTAAGCATTTGATGCAATGCTCGTAGCAATAATTGTTGGTGCAAATGCTCGTAGATTAAAATGTAAAAGGGATGCTCAACGGGTCGGGTCGCCCGCGACCCAAGCGGATCGGATCGCGGGTCAGTTTTTCTAAAAAATTTGGGTGCGGGTTGGGTCGGGCAAAACCCGTCGGGTCGCGGGTCGATCCGCATGACCCGCACCCTTTTTTTAAAAAAATCTTTTTCACCTTTAGATCTAGTACTTTAGGAATTAGGACGGATATTTCTGATTTGTAATCCCGACTGCCTCTCCCATGAAACTCAAGCACAACCCTAGATCTAAATCTACCACCACCGGCCACTCAGCCTTTCCCGGTGCTCGCACACCGCCGACACGTGCTCGCTCGCCCTCCAGAGATTCCGTGGGCGAAGGTGGAGTCGGCAGATTGGGATGCGGTTGCGGCCATGGAGGAGATCAGGGTGCTGAAGGGTGAGATCGGCGAGCGCGAGCGACGACGAGAAGGAGGGAGGCC
The DNA here is from genome assembly GCA_964016875.1 of Fallopia convolvulus. Taxonomy (NCBI): domain Eukaryota; kingdom Viridiplantae; phylum Streptophyta; class Magnoliopsida; order Caryophyllales; family Polygonaceae; genus Fallopia; species Fallopia convolvulus. The sequence continues at coordinate 21,040,443 of OZ024732.1, forward strand.
ACGGGGGAGAGTAATGTGAGATTTGAGAAGGCGGTTTTGGCCTTTTGGGGAAGATGAAGGGGCTTATGATTAGGGAGAAGATGTGGTTGAGTATATTATTAGGCAGTCGGCGATTTTTAAAATTATGTTAGAATTAATTATGGAGGGTTTCAATGAAATGGTGGCAAGTAGAGGTAGAAATGGTCGCGGGTCAAACGGGTCGACCCACGACCCGACCCGTTAGACCCGCGACCCACGGGTCTGGTCGCGGGTCAAGAATATTTTTTTGCGGGTTGCGGGTCGACCCGTTGAACATCCCTATGCAAAATATGACAAAACCTTCCAAAACCATATAAAATTTAATAAAGTATTGTAAAAAAAACAAGAAACAATATGCTAAAGTACACGAAAAAAACGAGCTTAACTAGAATTATTTGTGAGCATGTGTCTTTCATGGAGGCAAAGAAATTGTTTTGGTTTTCCATCATTTGAGCAAGAGCTTGTTGCATTTTGTTGCTACTTAGTCTCTTCATGAACTTTGTCAACTGAAATCTGCATATCCTCCACCTTATCCTCCAAGTTCGTCACTTTTTCTCCTTAATCTTCATTAAGTCTTTCTTCTAGTTGTGTCACGTACTATGATACAGGCTATTGCTAACCTGTACAATTCCGTAACCAATTGAAGGGGAAGGGTAGAATGGCCAGGCGGCTGGAGGTGAAGAGTGACGAGAGATTGGTGAAAGGTAGAGAGATTAGGGCAAAGTAATTTATTTCTTTATAATAAAAATATAACAGCAGGAGAGCATTTATAATAACTCTCGTATCTATCTAAATCGAAAAAGATAACATTGAAATAATATCTTACCAAAATATAAAACTACATCCTAAATAAAAGGAAATAATATTCTCAAATATAAATTATTATCCTAATTAATCTAACTAATATAATCCAGCATATCAATTAGCGTATCAATTACTCCCCCGGTGAGAATCGACTCGTCCTCGAGGCGGAAATCAGGAAGAGAAATCATGCGCCGCTGTTGTAAACTTGTTCCTCCAGGATCAAATATAAAGATAAATCCACCTAATACCCAACAACCAGTAATTAGAACAACCTTCAAATCTATGCCAGAATCCTGCCTTTCCGTATAGCCAAGAATTTTAGGAATGAAATCAGCAGGCGTCGAACAAGAGAAGACGAAGGCCAGGGGAAGTCGTGGGCGTGGGCACGGAGCCGCGGGTGAGAGGCGCGGAACCGCGGGTACGGAACCGCGGGCGCGGGTCACACTGGCCGCGGGCGCGGGCTGGGAGGCCGCGGCCGTTGGGAGGCTGGCCGCGGGCGCGGGGACAGGTGCCGCGAGCGCGGGGCTGGTCGCCGGGGTAGGGTTTTGCAGCGGCTCGTTCGCATCCTGGAGAGGAATCGCCGTCTCGTGTAGTTTGCTGTCAATTTGTTCACCATGGAACAACTCCAATCGGCAACATCCATCATAGATGCATCTTCCGTTGAGAGAGATGAAAGCATCCATGGCGGATTCTTCGTACTTGAAACAAAGTTTTGAATGAAACCTTGTGTTCAGGCTCAATCTCGCAAGATCTTCTATAAGTCGAACGCCGAAAACACTTGCTCCAAAACGTTGCAAGAAATTGGGTAGATCTCCGCATGAATCTGGACATACAGAGTTCGACGTTGAACCTCTTGCTCCTGGCGAGTATTATGGAGCTCCAACACCAGGTTTTGAAGAAGTGCCCGGATCTCCCGGAGATCCGCGTCATTAGACATGGAGTTGCAGAGTTCAAGGATGAAAGCACCAGTTGATACAAGTTATTGCTAACCTGTACAATTCCGTAACCAATTGAAGGGGAAGGGTAGAATGGCCAGGCGGCCGGAGGTGAAGAGTGACGAGAGATTGGTGAAAGGTAGAGAGATTAGGGCAAAGTAATTTATTTCTTCATAATAAAAAATATAACATCAGGAGAGCATTTATAATAACTCTCGTATCTATCTAAATCGAAAAAAATAACATTGAAATAATATCTTACCAAAATATAAAACTACATCCTAAATAAAAGAAAATAATATTCCCAAATATAAATTATTATACTAATTAATCTAACTAATATAATCCAGCATATATATCAATTAGTGTATCACACTATAATTAATATACAACAAAGACAAGATAATGTACTTATGATTAAATAAAAAAACATAATTACATCTACGAAAATTAAAGAATTATGTATTGTGTACGTACATAAATTCACTAGTCAAGTGTTAATATATTAATATCTCAAAAAGAAATTGTGTGGACATTCAATATATATGGATAAAACACATATATAAGATATATAAGATGCATTTCTATGCAAAAAAACAAAGCATCATGATCTAGAAATAGTCTGGATACTATAAATTGGTTTAATTTTATATATACTTTACTATATATGCACTTAAATGTGCTATTAACACATGTATCTTGAAGCTTCCACACATAAACATCATTGCCCTTGTGATATTGGAGTCTATAACTAATGGGTGTTGGTGTTCGATAGCATGGGATTGGCAAAGCAATAGTTTTAGGCATTTGAGATTTATTTTTGTATGTGATATTTATAGGCAATGTCTATTCGTACATTATTTTTTGGCTAAATGTATACTAAATGATGCGCCTATCTTAGAAATGCAATTTGGTGCGCCTAAGATAAACGTACAAGGATAAAATGGGAAAAAAAATTACCGTCCAAAGAAGCATTGTGCGCCTAAGCTAGGTGCACACTCGTGCGCCTAAGCTAGACGCACCAATCTGGTGCGCCTCTGGTGCGCCTAAGCTAGGCGCACCACTCTGATGCTTCTAAGTTAGGAGCACAACTCTGGTGCTCCTAGCTTAGGAGCACCACTCTGGTACCCCTGACGATATATAATTTTCGATCCTATTTGGCCAATTAAGTCCAATACGACCCAAACCAAAATGAAGTCTCCATCTAAGGCAACATTCATGAAAGAATAAGAACATAAACCGAAAAAATAGTCGAACGTGATGAAGAATCGAAACTAAAGAATCGAACTCGAATTACGTCTATGGGCCCATCAGGCCCAATACGACCCAAACAAAATAGAACTCTCGATCAAAGGCAACGTTCATGAAAGATTAAGATTATAAACCGAAACGATAGTCGAACGTGATGAAGAATCAAAACTAAGGAAACGAACTCGAATTGGGCCTATGGGCCCATTAGGCCCAATATGATACAAACAGAATAATGCTCTCAATCCAAGTCAACGTTCATGAAAGAGTAAGAACATAAATCGAAACGATAGTCGACGTGATGAAGCACCGAAATTAAGGAATCAAACTCGAATTGGGCATATGAGCCCATTAGGCCCAATAGGATCCCAACCTAATAGAACTCTCGATCCTAGGCAACAGTCATGAAAGAGTAAGAACATAAACTGAAATGATAGTCGAAATTGATCAAGAACCGAAACTAAGGAATTATACTTGAATTGGGCCTATGGGCCCATTAGGCCCAATATGATCCAAACCGAATAAACTCTCAATCCAAGGCAACATTCATGAAAGATTAAGAATATAAACCAAAACAATAGTCAAACATGATGAAGAACCAAAACTAAAGAATCGAACTTGAATTGGGCATATGGGCCCATTAGGCCCAATACAATCCAAACCGAATGGAACTCTCGATCCAAGGCAACGTTCATGAATCAGTAAGAACATAAACCGAAACGGTAGTCAAATGTGATGAAAAACCAAAACTAAGGAATCAAATTTGAATTTGGCCCATTAGGCCAATACAATCCAAACCGAGTAGAACTCTCGATCCAAGGCAACGTTCATGAATCAATAAGAACATAAATCGAAACGATAGTCGAACGTGATGAAGAACCAAAACTAAAGAATCGAACTCGAATTGGGCCTATGGGCCCATTAGACCCAATACGATCCAAACCGAATAGAACTCTCGATTCAAGTCAGCATTCATGAAAGAGTAAGAACATAAATCGAAACGATAGACGAACGTGATGAAGAACCGAAATTAAGGAATCAAACTCGAATTGGGCATATGGGCCCATTAGGCCAATATGATCCAAACCAAATAGATCTCTCGACCCAAGGCAACGTTCATGAAAGAGTAAGAACATAAACCGAAATGATAGTCGAACTTGATCAAGAACTGAAACTAAGGAATTATGCCCGAATTGGGCCTATGGGCCCATTACGCCTAATACGATCCAAACTGAATAGAACTTTCGATCCAAGACAACGTTCATGAATCAGTAAGAACATAAACCAAAACGATAGTCAAACGTGATGAAGAACAAAAACTAAGGAATCGAATTTGAATTGGGCCCATGGGCCCATTCGGCCCAATACAATCCAAACTGAGTAGAACACTCGATCCAAGGCAACGTTCATGAATCAGTAAGAACATAAACCGAAAAGATAGTCGAACGTGATGAAGAACCAAAACTAAGGAATCAAACTCAAATTAGGCCAATAGGCCCATTAGGCCCAATACGATCCAAACCGAATAGAACTTTCGATCTAAGGTAACGTTCATGAAAGAGTAAGAACATAAACTGAAACAATGTTCAAACGTGATAAGGAACCGAAATTAAGGAATCGAACTCGAATTGGGCCTATGGGCCCTTTAGGACCAATACGATCCAAACTAAATAGAACTCTCGATCCCAAACAACGTTTATGAAAGAGTAAGAACAAGAATTGAAATGATAGGCGAACATGATGAAGAGCCGAAACTAGGCCCACTACGAGTTTGATTCTTTGGTTTCGGTCGAATTGGCCCATTAGGCCCAATACGATTATAATGAATCTAATGGGCACATAGGCCTAATGGGCCTATGGGCCCAATTCTTTGGTATCGTTTCGATTTATGTTCTTACTGATTCATGAATGTTGCCTTGGATCGAGAGTTTATTCGGTTTGGATCGTATTGGGCCTAATGGGCCCATAGGCCCAATTCGAGTTCGATTACTTAGTTTCGGTTCTTCATCAGGTTCTACTGTCGTTTCGATTTATGTTCTTACTCTTTCATGAGCGTTGCCTTGGATCGAGAGTTCATTTCGGTTTGGATCGTATTGGGCTTAATACGATCGAAAGTTGTATACCGTCAGGGACACCAGAGTTGTGCTCCTAACTTAGGAGCACCACAGTTGTGCTCCTAACGTAGGAGCACCACAGTTGTGCTCCTAACGTAGGAGCACCGGAGTGGTGCTCCTTGCTTAGGCGCACCATAGGTGCACCATAGTGGTGCGCCTTGCTTAGGCGCACCAGAGTCGCACCAGAGGTGCACGGTGCTTCCCTAGACGATAATTGTTTCCCATTTTACCCTTGTACGCTTATCTTAGGCGCATCAAACCGCATTTCTAAGATAGGCGCACCATTTAGTGTACATTTAGCCAAAAAATAGTGTACGAATTAATAGCCGCTATATGTTTTCCTTAGCATGCTCAGTTTCACCAAAATACATCAATTCTAATGAAGCTATATGTTTTCTAGTTAGAAACTATGCCCACAATCCGGTTGCCTATACCCAAAAAGTTTAATAAAATTAATCAGCATCAAACACATCACATTGTACATATTACTCAATTAGATTAAAGGTGAATTTGCAGATGTGCCCCTCCTAATAAAAAAGTTTGCAAAAACGTCCTTAAAGCGACAAAATAGTGAAGCATACTGTTTTGAGCGTTTTTGCAATAAAAGTTACATTATTTTGTGTTTTCTTTTATATAGAAATTTATTAAAAAGTTATTATAATTACATTAAAAATATTCAGCCATAAATTTTGAAAATTATTTTAAAATACAGAATTGAAAAATAGAAAAAGAAAATAAAATATAAAATAAGAAAAGATTTTGGAAAAATTAAGATTTTTTTGGAAAAATTAAGATTTTTTTTGGAAAAAATCAGATATTGTGGAAAATATGGTTAAGATTTTTATCCAATAATATTGTGAAATATTTATGTATGTGTATCGTTATTATCGTCGTTTCCATATATATGCATGATTTTCGAAGCTAGGGTTCATCACAAAACTAGGGGTTTCGAAGATTGTTCGAGTTCTGCGCTATGGGTGAGATACATCCTGTCACCCTCACTAGAGAACATGTCATCCACAACAAACTATCTTGTCACCCTTTTGTAAAATACTATCATTTTTTCCTATTAAAAACATGTTGTGTTTCTTCTAAAAAAACATTGATTTTTCTCATCTTTCACTAAAATTTATTTCTAATAACAAAATTGAAAAATACAAAAAAAAAGAAAATATAAAACAAGAATGTATTTTTGAAAAATTAAGATTTTTTGGAAACAATTTGATATTGTGTAAGATATGGCTAAGATTTTTTATCCAATAATATTGTGAAACATATATGCATGTGTATCGTTATTATCGTCATTTCCATATATATGCATGATTTTCGAAGCTAGGGTTCATCACAAAGCTAGGGTTTTCGAAGATTGTTCGAGTTGTGCGCTATGGGTGAGATGCATCCTGTCACCCTCACTAGAAAACCAGTCATCCACAATAAACTATCATGTAACCCTTCTGTAAAATACTATCATTTGTTTCCTGTTAAAAACATATCGTGTAGATCCGGAAAATATTATTTTCCTTTTTTGTAAGATTTTGATTTTATCTTTTAATTTTCAAAATGGATAGATAGTAATTTTGAAATCTTGTTTTAATATTAAAATAACTATAAAATCTTTTTATCTATATATATTTACAAATTGGGATAAGATAAATGTTTGTTAAAATATCTTATTTTTCAGAAAAAAATATTAATAAAAAAATAATTTTAGACTTTTTTAAAAATATTTCCTTTTTTATTTTATTTGACAAAAATTAGTCATTATATTTTTAGGCATTACTGCAATATTTTTACACATTTTTGCAAATCGAAAAAAACAAGGTCATATTTGCAAAGTGATTATCAAACAGGGGCACGGGGTACTAATTCCTCTAGATTAAATTGGTTGTTTAACCTAATTAAAGTCTTAAAGTCTCATAGAAATCATAGACACTTAAGAAATTACTAGTAAATAAACAAATTGATTAAAACCCTATAATATCAATCAATAGATCGATCAATGAAATCATAAAATTAAAAAACTCAAGCAGTAAAATTTGACAGGGAAAGAAGTATGGAACAACATACAATGTAGAGAGTCACCTATGAGAAAGAAGACGGTCGGTATAAAAGGAGAAGACGAAAGAGCGGAGTATTGAGAGTTGATAGTAGTAGCCGCCCCCAGCCACCACTACTGAGAAGCCAAGAACCTCACACGAGTCAAATGGCGTGGACAGCAGCCAGGGCATCCTTCGATTTTCCGGCGGTCGACGTCGCTGCCATTCGGGGCGAGAGCCCTGTTCTCGCCGGAGTTGGCTGTGTTTCCTTCGCCGGCTCCAAGCTTTGGCAATCCTCCTCTCGCTCCTCCTCCACCCCCTTTGCTTCCATAAGCGTTTCTTCACAACCTAGTATTCCCTTCTATTTGAAAACCAAAATGAGATCGTATTGATGGTGGTTTGCTCAACACGAAAGAGCTAGCAAAAATGGAGGCTGCTCATACCTCTATTTCGAGAAAGTTTCCCAAAAGGGTTTTTGTTACAGCTTTTATACCCCAATCCCAAGATAACTAACTTGAGTCTAATTAACTAGGGTGAATTAACTAGCTAGCTAGAATCGGTTCAGCTGAAACCGAGTACAAACTTAGTGAATACACTATTGGGATATTGGGTCGGCTATCATAACATATTGGGCCTTCTAACATGATTTTCCAATACACCCCCTTCAAGTTTGAACATCAGTGAGTCCCAACTTGAACATAAGAAAATCATGTTGAGCTTTAGACAAAGATTTAGTCATGGCATCAGCCAATTGCAATCCTGTAGGAACATAAGCTGTTTGCAAGAAGCCACTTTGAACCTTCTCTCGTGTGAAATGGCAGTCAATCTCTAGGTGCTTTGTCCTTTCATGAAAACATGGGTTGGCTGCGATCTACTGTGCTGCCCTGTAATCACATAAGAGTGTCACTGGAAGAGGTACCTTGATCTGCAGATCATTCAGGATATAGGAAGTCCAAACTAATTCAGCTGTAGTGCTTGCCATACTCTTGTATTCAGCTTCTGCTGAGGATCTTGATATTGTGGCCTGCTTCCTTGTTTTCCAGGAAATAAGGGAAGTTCCCATGAATACACAAAAACCAGTTAGTGATCTTCTGGTGAATAGACATGATCCCCCAATCAGCATCTGAGTACCCTATAATTTTGAAGCTCCCATTTGCTAGATAAAATAGGCCTTTGTCAAGAGTTCCTTTGAGGTACCTTACTAAGTACAGAGCTGCTTGCAAATGAGGGTGCCGCGGCTGTGAAACAAATTGGGACAAGTGTTGAACTGTGTATGAAATGTCTGGACGTGTCAGAGCCAAGTAGAGCAGTCTTCCCACGAGCCTCCTATATTGCTCTGGATGTTCTAGTAGATCTCCTGTATCAAGAGACAACTTGAGGCTTGATTGCATGGGACTGGATACTTCCCTTGCATCTAAAAGATGTGCATCAGTGATGATATCTTTGATGTACTTTTTCTGACTTAAGTACGTCCCTGCAGCATACCTCAAAATTTCAACTCCTAGAAAATATTTTGCAGGCCCTAAATCCTTTATAGTGAACTTCTGATCCAATGCATCCTTAATGAAACTGATTTCTGTTTCATCATTCCCTATGAGGAGCATGTCATCTACATACACTAGGATTCCAGTGAATGATTCTCCTTCAACTTTCACAAAAAGAGAGTAATCATTTGTAGACTGTTTATATCCTTGAGTAACTAAGAAAGAGGTTAACTCAAGATTCCATTGCCTCGAAGCTTGTTTCAAGCCTTATAAGGATCTCTTCAGTTTGCAAATCTGGTTTTGGTTTGCTACTGAGTAACCTTCAGGAGGCTGCATATATATGTCTTCATCAATAAAGCTATGTAAGAAGCATCTAGCACGCTTAGATTAACCACTTATGCAGGGAGAATCCAACACCAAAGGAATATAGCTATTAGTGCCCAAGTCCAAGCACGGGTCCCGAAGAGCATTTGGATTCCCTTGTGGTAGGATTGCTGTTACAAGTGCTTGTTGCTCAAAGAACGGCTTCACGACGTTCAAAAGTTCGGTGCTAGAAGCTAACCGCCGGAAGCTCGCCCTTCGGGTGTCGCTTCCAGCGAAGGAGGCCAAGCATTCTGCCAGACGTCCCGCCCTGGGAGCCCCGTTCGCCTTTGGTACTTCAGTAGATCTTCAAAAAAAAGGAAAAGCGCTCGTGTGAGTGTGCAGTTATGCTTTGGATGCTTCGCCATAGAATAGATCGACTCAGTTCCCGTTCTTTTCCGGTGCACTCGCTTTATATCTCCGACACACAAGGAAGGACGCGGTGGGAAGGAAGCAGCCCTAACCTCTGTCCGGCCGATCATTTTGATGTCTAGTTGACATAGTGGCCAACCTTTGTTTGTGGCTAAGGCAATAAAAATTCTTACAGTGGGTAACTTGGCCACATGACTGAAGGTGTGTTTGTAGTCCTTGCCGAGTTTTTGGTTAAAACCTTTCACTACCAGTCTCGCCTTATATCTGTCAATTTCACCAGTGGCTTTAAACTTGATCTTATAGACCCACTTTCATCCTATAGCTTTGTGTCCAGATGGCCACTGAGTAATTTCCCAAGTCTCATTTCTCTCCAATGCTTGCAACTCTTGCTTCATTGCTTCTTCCCACTCTGAACAACCATATGCTTGTTGATATGTTGCAGGCTCTCGAATTTGTTGAACTTGTGACATGAAGGCAAAGTAGTTGGCTCCATATTCTGCTGCTGGATCAAATATTGAGGCCTGCATGACATAGTCTCTACTCCACACAGGTAACTGTCGTATCCTGTTTGACCTTCTCAACTGGTTCTGTTCAGGGCCTGGTATGTTGACTGGTTCAGCTGATGTGCTTGGCTGATTCACCACCATGTCTGTAATTGTTGTGTCCATGTACTCTTCCTGTGCAACTTCTGCATTTCCACCAGGAAAAATTCCAACATTTGGTGATGATGATGTCTCAGTTTGTTGTGGCATTTCCTTGTAAGGAAATATGTGTTCAAAAAATTCTACATCACGGCTATAGAATACCTCTTTTGTCACCAAATCAAGCAGCTTGTAGCCTTTCCTCTGAGCAGGATACCCCAGCATCAAACATCTTCTCCCCCTTGCATCAAATTTATCATGCCCTATCTTAGAAGCCTTGGCATAGCATAAGCATCCCATGACCTTTAGAGCATCATAATTGGGTTTCTTATGGAAGAGCATTTCAAAAGGTGTCTTCCAGTGTGTAGTCACAAGGGGCATTCTGTTGATCAGGTAAGTTGCAGTTAATATACAATCTCCCCATAATTCCTTAGGAAGATTGGCATGCAACCTGAGTGCCCTTGCTGTCTCCACTAGATGTCTATGTTTCCTCTCTACCACACCGTTTTGTTGTGGAGTATAAGGCATAGTCTTTTGATGCATTATACCCTTATCTGACAAGAACTGTGCACATCTATGATTCACCAGTTCTGTTCCATTGTCAGATCGGATCTTTTTTATGGTAACACCAAATTGAGTGTGTACCATTGACACAAAGTTTTTGAGTATGTCAAACACTTGTGTCTTGTCATGAACCAAGTAAGTCCATGTAGCCCTACTCATATCATCAATTATAGTATAGAAGTACCTTTCCCCATTCAAACTAGCAACAGAAAAAGGACCCCATAAATCCATATGAACAAGATCAAAATAAGTTGTTGATATATTTTCACTTGAATGGAAAGGTAGTCTATGAAACTTAGCAAGTTTGCAAGTATCACAAAAAACACTCAGATCAACTGTACTATCAAAATCTGGAAAATACTTCATTTTGGAAAATGAAAGGTGTCCTAGTCTGTCATGAAGCATCTGTGTCTCAACTGAAACCTGACAAGCTTTATTTACATCCTGCCTTGTATCTTCCTTTGCCTTTAGTTTGTATAGCCCTCCTGATTCCTTTCCAACAACAAGTGTCTCCTTACTCAAATGGTCCTGTAGAGTACATTTTCATTTATCAACACAAGCTAACAAACCCTCTTGTGCTACAATTTTTCCAACAGAAAGCAGATTAAATTTGAAGTCAGGTATGTACAAAACATCCTTGATCACAAAGCCTGGTCCCATTTCCACATTTCCAGTCCTTTCTAACTTTTTCATATTCCCATCTGGCAGTTTAACATATATTGGAGAATTCAAATGCTTAACATTAGTTAAACATTCTAATTATGGAGTCATGTGATCAGTGGCTCCTGTGTCTAGGATCCACTCACATTTGTTAAACTCTTGCTTGACTGAGTTTAAAGAAGAGCTACCTGCAAAATTTGTCATAGGTGATGCAACCATCTTTCCTTTGAACATCCTCATGAACTCTTGACATATAGCCTGCACGATTTGTGGATCAATCTCTTTGTTCTGTGCATCAGCATCTAATGGTGTGCTCTGCTGTCCTGTTTCAGTGGTAACCTGAGCTGACACTGGTTGTCCCTTGACCTTTCTCTTTCCTCGGTACCAGTCTGGATATCCCACAATTTCAAAGCACTCCTCCTTGATGTGCCCAGGCATGCTGCAGTGAGAACACTTCTTCTTGTCATTCTCCTTCCCTTTCTTAAACTCTTTCTTCTCAATGTATCCTCCTTTTGTTCCGATGCTGGATTGACCCTGATTCACAACCCCAAAAGCGACTGGTTCTGGAATTGAACTAGTGATTTGTTTCTGTTTCTCTACTTGCAACAAGAGATAATAAGCCCTGTTATGCTTTGGTAGAGGTTCCTTTGACAAAATGTGACTCTTCGTAGCATCATACTCCCCATTCAAATTGATCAGCAATTGCATCAACTTGTCTTCATCATCTAGCTCCTGAATCTTCTCTATGACCTTACAACCACATTTAGCCATATTACCACAGACACATGTTGGTATCCCATTCACGAGTTCAAGCTCATCCCAGCATCGCTTGAGCTTTGCGTAATATGCTGTGATAGTTGAACTTCCCTGAGTAATACGAGCTAGCTCCTGTTTCAATTGGTAAATCAATGGTGCATTACTTTGACTGTACTTGTCCTTAATCTCGAGCCACAGATTTCTAGCCGATTTAACAATCACAAAAGTACTTGAGACCTCAGCTATCATTGCATTCAATAACCAGGAAGCTACCATCCGATCTGCCCTATCCCACCGAGCCTCATCCAAAGGATTTCCAATCGGTCTCACAGTGGTTCCATCTATGAACCCCAATTTCAGCTTCGATCTCAAGGCCATCATGATCTGCCTACTCCACACGATAAAATTGGTACCATCGAATGGAACAGTAGTTAGAACCATACCCGGATAATCGGAGTTGCTCAGATTCAGTGGATCTCCCTGTGATTGCCCCTGGACTTATGCCATCTGTGCGATCTAAGCTAAGATCCTTGCGCTTTCTTCTCCAGTCATCGTGCTTGAACAGCTGAACCTGTTGTCTCTCTCTTTTGTGGTTTTGTGTTTGAACTTCTCGTTAGCTCTCACTCACTTTGATCGATCATTTCACCTCAAGCTTAGATACCAAATTGAAAACCAAAATGAGATCGTATTGATGGTGGTTTGCTCAACACGAAAGAGCTAGCAAAAATGGAGGCTGCTCATACCTCTATTTCGAGAAAGTTGCCCAAAAGAGTTTTTGTTACAGCTTTTATACCCCAATCCTAAGATAACTAACTTGAGTCTAATTAAGTAGGGTGAATTAACTAGCGAGCTAGAATCGGTTCAGCTGAAACCGAGTACAAACTTAGTGAATACACTATTGGGCTATTGGGCCGGCTATCATAGCATATTGGGCCTTCTAACATGATTTTCCAATACTTCTAATTCCTCTCTCTTGATTTGTTACACTAATCCTTTCAGTTGCAGGAAATTATGTTCGTTTGATTTGATTGGTTGTATCAGGCACGTGAACGAAAGCAGTAAGAGAATTGAGATTGCTTTTTAGAGAGGAGATTGCAAACTTGTATTCGAGAGGAGGACGGCACATGAATTAGGGATTGAAGGCCAAATGAAGTAATTAAGGAGAGGGTTCGGCAAATACCGCCAATAAAATTTTGGAAAAACTAATCGAACCAAATCGAACCAAGATGCACCAAGATACACAATTGTGTGGAAAAACTAATTTGAAAGCCTTCAAGGTGGCATCCAATTTTAGTAGTCGTAGAAGATGGCGATTGAGATAGGAACTAAGAGGTCTTACCTGGTTTAGAGGAGGCATTGGCGTATGGTCGTGTATCCACCTCCTCCACTCCATATTGTCGCCACCAGCCACTCGTCACCACCGTCGACCCGCGTCGCTACGCACTGCAAAGAAGAGATGGAAATGAATCCTGGAAGAAAACGACAACCCTAAATTCATGAATAACAGACATTAAGATCAACCAAAACACTAAAACAAAGCAACACAATAAAGGAGCAGCAATAACCCATCAATGCCTCAAACCATACCTTCTATGATGACTCTTACTCGACCGGGGATCCTCCCAGGCGCCAGATGGCCTCCGCTCCTCTTACAGTGACGATGAAAAAAGATGGGGAACGAAAGGCGAAAAATCGAGATAGAGATTAGGAGAATTCTGGACAGCAAGAGATAGAGAGATTGAAATCGAGAAGAGATTAGGAAGAGAAAGGGGGCGGGTGGCTAGGTTAGGAAGAGGGAAAGAGAGCGGCGGAAGGGAAGAAGAATACAGGAAAGAGAAGAGAAAGAGGATCAACGAGGAATAAAAGCTGAAGAAGGATAAAAGAAAATTAAGAAAAATTGAATTTAAATGAACGGCTAGATAGGCTAGATAATAGGCAAACGGAGGGACGGATAAGAAAGTTACTAAAACGCTCACCCTTTGTTTTATGTAGTATGGATATAGTAGATAATTAATGTTACATCATGTGTGTAATTATAAAATAAGCAATTTTTTAAATTCAAAATGGATTGTTGAAATATGTACAACAAGGACATAAGTTGTGACTCGCATCGAAAACAACAATTGAATGACACTAGTACACATAATCAACCATGTAAAAACAACTAATTATGTGTATATTGCAACTATGTTAGCGACAGATAACATTAAGAACTTACTTGTTTAAAAGAGGATCAAGAACTTACTTGTTTAAAAGTTACTGTTGAAGGAGCGGTGGCGCGACGGGAAAACGATGGGAGTTCGTCGGAAACCGTCTCGAAAACCGTTCATAGGAAGCTGAGAAGACGAAGAGAGAGGGAGCGAAAAAGTTGAGTAAGAAGATGAAGAGGAAGCGTGTGAGATACACCCTTATAAAGAGCGGGCTGGGGCCTCCCCTCACCCACGAAAGGCTTATTGGGCCTACCCCACCTAGATGGCCCATTAGTTTAAAACACGAAGAACATGCCCAGGAAAATCCGCCCGTACGAGCAGAAGAGAATCCTAAGTACGAGGCCTCACGAAGAAAGAACCTCGCAAAAAGGAAAAAACCTCGCAGGGTCCCCTCCTCGTACCCCGTGGCCCCAGGGAACTTATGACCTGTGGACCTCGGAGCGAGATCCCCAGGCCATGGGGTTGTGATGATGTCCAAAACAGTAAAATAAGAAGTGGGCCCGGGGTACCAAAAATAAGTAGGCCCGAAGAGATTCCCAAGGGCGATTCAGGGACCCACATCCATACCCTTCGTTTATTTAAACAAAGCTTATACCCTCGCGAGGTCTCCCAAATCCCCGGGACGAGGTCTAGACCTCGCCACCGACTCTACTAACACACCCGCCCACCCAGACCAATCACAAGCGATCTCATCCCCGAACCAATCACAAGCTGCCTCGCCCCCGGACTAATCAAAAGCCCCATTCCGGGCGTCCCACATCGGACCTTGGCCTAAACTCGGCTCCCCCATTCTCTATAAATAGAGGAGAACCTCGTAGGAGGAGGGGGTCGAAAAACCTCTTGAACTCAAGAACTCTCTTGCTTGTTAAAGATCGACGTGATAGAAACATCGTCAAAAGACCTCGCTACAGACAGGAGAAGTCCACAAAAAGACTTCAAGTCATATAAAGACCTCGCCCACACTAAAGACCTCGCTACAAAATCTCACAAGGCTCTCTACACCACACACCCAAATTTACCTCGCCCTAGGGTCAATCTCGCGCCATTTAAGTTTGATCTCGGAACTTCGTAGGAGATCTAGGTGTAATTCTCAAGTTGTTTATCAGCCTCGTAGGTATGTAACCTCGTTATTGGAAGAAAATCATAAATAAAGAAGCAAGTGTTTGCACTTTCGAATATAATAATCTCATTCCTTGTCTCGTAGCTAGCGTTTATTTCGGGTTTCATCAAACATATGTCTTATTCTTTACATACATGTACGTATATCATGCTATAATATTACTTCATATTATAGTAATTCGTCACTTTACTTATTTTTATTCGTTAAACTTTTATTATAGATTCCACATATAAAATAATTACATATATGCATATGCTTTCAACTTCAATTTCCTCCAAAATGTCTATAAAATTAAAAAAAAGTTCTTATTGATATAATAATGAACCAATCCTTATACAAAAACTTTTTAACCCTACACATGTTTATTCGGATAAAAAACTTAATTGTAACAAAAAAGCCATATTATCAAAATAATTCTCATATGAAATAAAATAAAAAAAATAAAATGATTTTATATTCATATTTATTTTATCTACTATTTTTTGGACAATTTAATACAAAATATCTACATAATTTATTAATCAAAAAATTTTTTTATCATGAAGAAGATTATTATTTTCACCTTCCAAAAAAAAAATACGGCTAAGAAAATTGCCCGTCCATCGGATGGGCCAAGCTTTCTACTACAATGAATAACACACATAATAGTAATGTATACGTGAACAAATTCGTATTATTAGATACACAAATTTATATTACTGATGCACAAATTCATATTATTAATGAACAAAACTTATACTATTAAGGAAAATTCCATTTAGTACCACTGAGTTTTTGACTTTTCTAGATAGTACACTGAAAAAAATTATTCCGGATAGTATCTTTAAACTTTTAAAAAGTTCGCCTTATATATGTGGGTAGAAATAAACGGCTTAAAAGGAGCCCTTGTACTAGAGCTGCTAAAGGCTTGAGAGTAGAAGGAGCCCCCCATGCGCGTGCCGCTGTCGTCGTCCGGTCGGCTTGTGGCGCGTGCGTGGTCGGGACATCCTTTTATGGATTTGCTAAACTTTTTGAATATAAAAGAGCTAACTGACTTGCGGATTAGTTCGTCAATATCGTTTCAGTTAACCCATATTTCTTCAATTGTTTATTAAATGATGACTTTGCTTCCTAAACTTGGGGCTCCAGATTGAAGAGAAAATGATCAATGACATGTTTCTTCGGTTTGATTTGCTGGAACCTGCAGTTTTAATTTGTTCAGAAGACAGCGTCAGTAAATTGTTGGATACGTAGCTAGTGAAAATATGGTGGGTAGCAAGCTCGATCATGCTAATTTTGTTAGCTAATTAAGCTGAGTAGTCTAGACCCTAGAGACCGTTTGAAGTTTTGCACTGTGGTGTCGGACCGAATGAGTGGTGGACTCATCCTAAAATTAAAATCGTTTTTTTTATTGTGTACTCTAAGGGCACATAATAACCATACCAAAAACATAAACTAAAATCCTAAAAAGGAAATAGTAAATCCGTCACAAAAAAAATTAAAAAACCTAAAATTTAAAATTTATAAAATATTTTCATTATTAACCTCTTATAGTGTGCCCTTAGAGCACATAGTAAGACAATCCAATTAAAATATATTACTATAGTGTCGTTTACCTTAGTACATGATGAACGAGATTTGGGAATTAAATGAAAATAAATCTTAAAGTGTAAAATAAGAACAAATATGAAGTATCTATTAGAAAATCTATGTTGGTAATAAAAGCATGCTCCTTTTCATATAGTTCTAATAATTATTTTTGGTAGAAGGCATACTTTTTTTTTAAATTCAGGGATATTTTCATACTTATACCCATGATCATAATTTTAAAAAAAAAACTACAAGAGCTCATCTCATATTTCACTCATATGCACGATTAAAAGCAAAATTTGATCCAAATTTTTTTATGCTCATTATAGCTTGAGTGTTCAAGTTGGGATCAAATTTTGTTTCGATTTCAACCTTATTTTATGCTCTTTCTCTACGGACTTCAGTAGAGATTTATTTCCAATGATTTCAATTTCACATTTAAGGTTTTTCCAAAGTTGTTGGTTTGATATTTTGAATTACTTTCTACCAAATATATATATATATATATATATATTTCAAATTACTTGTATTTAGCCATATTTTTGTGTTTTTTTACAAAAATTTATATTGATTTTACTCAAATCTACGAATGTTGTGTATGTTTTACATTGCAATTTTGAATTTTTGGATAAAAAATAGCCTAACGGTCAATGATTTTTAGATAAGGTAAATCTTTTAAATCATTAGAAATTTACATACCTTAATTTAGAAGATTATGTTTAATTAATATAGATATATATTCTTAGATAGAGTATCATATACATATAGATAAAGTCTAGATTATTTGTTTTAAAAAATCCGAATTATATTTCAAAATATATTATATTTCTTAGAAATTAATTTCAGGTTTATCTATCAGAAATTACTTTCCAATTTTATCTTGATTTTTTGTTTAAATGGAAAGATCATGTTTTATTAAGTTAGATAGAAAATCTTATACATACTAGTTTTACCCATCGTACCATGTACGACTACGATTCAATATTTTATAAACATTATAAATAGGATATTAATAAATAAAAATATAATATTAATATAAGTAATTAATTGCTTGTAGACTGTATAATTTTTTTTATCAAATATAATATTCTTCACATTTTATTACTTTTTATTTACGTAAATTTAGGGTTTATCAAATATTTTAATACATCTATTGAATATTTTATTATCTATTTTTATAAATTTTACAATTATAATATTTATCATTAGTTTTTTATAAAAGAAAATCACTATATATATCTATAAATAAATTCGTCAAAAGATATATGCTAAAATATTTATATTTATTCTAAATATTTTATCTTTGATCTCAAATACTTGTATAAGGAAGTTTTCAAAAAATATCGTTATACTAAATAGATATTTGTTTGATGTTAAAGATAGATTTAAATAGTTAAAGAAGAATTTAATAAAAAAAAGTTAAAATATTAAGAATAAAAATTAATTTTATAATTATAAGGTGGGGCCAGAATCGTTTTGGTGGCTCGAAAAGGAACAACTTTAATATATAGTTATATATATATATATGGTCTTGATTTTTTATTTAAAAAAAATCCAACTTATATTTAAAAATTAAAAAATTCCGAATTATATTTCAAACATATATTGTATTTGTTAAAGAATAATTTCAAAATGATATTTAAGAAATTACTTTCCGATTTTTTCTTGATTTTTTGTTTGAGTACTCCGGATCAAGTGTATAAGTATGGTTCCATGTTATATGAGGTGAAATTTGGGGCATTGGATGAACCAGATCCAAGCGTTCCCGAGAAATCCCACAGCGACTTGGGGCGATCGTGCTAAGAATTGCAGACTTCACCTCTCTCCATCATCGATCCGGTAAATCACTCTTCTCATATAACACAGGAAGGTTTATGAAATATGAACTACGGGGCCTACGACATAAATAACAAGTTTTATGAAGTAACTTCATGAACTTCGTCAATAATTTTTACGAACCTAACCATATAATGATATGACCAACATAATATCATTTATGACACTACTAGAAAAACTCATAGAATTGAATGTATAATCAAGTTTTTAGCATGTAGATTAGCATTACAAGTTTTTAGCTTTCCCATCTCTAGTCAGTCTCCAAACAAGTGAGCAGTATTGATAGGAGGATCGACGGAGGGTTGAATGGTGCTAGGGAAGACGAAGACGAAGGCTTCTTGACAATAATCATAACTCAAGTTTAAGCACAATTCGAGCGTAAGCTCAATCTTTCTCGATCCTTAGCCCTTGGCGACCCATAAGGCATTAGTGACTCCATGAGCTGGCCTTGCAATGCCCTAGCTCATGCTCGAGTGATGCGCCCAAGATAGGGTGTGGTCCCTTGCTGATGTTCCTTGAGGCCCTAAGGTGCCTAGCTTGTTCCCCTTGATCGTTGGCCTTGGAAACTTAATTGGGTCTCCTTTGGAACATGGGTGTTGGCATGAGGGCTGGAGTCCTTGCCCAAGTAATGGCCAAAGGTCCTATGAGAAGCACTTTGAAAGGGAACTCTATCGATCATCGACAACGAACAACGGGCGCGCCTTGTGACACATGAGGTGGGGAACTCACATTATCCATCCATCATTCTTTATCATCTATGAATTTGATGTTAGAGCTCCCATTCAAAAGCTTAAATTTTCTACAACGTAACTAGACAAAAACCTTTTCTTTGCAATTGCAAATAATAACACTATTATATATGTACTTCTTATCCTAGAAATATTTACCTATCCTAGAAGCTACCTTTAAAATAACAATTAAAATCTCCCATACATTGCTAGTTGCTATGCAAAGTGACTAAAATCTTATACTAAATGAAATTAAAGAGCTTCTATATTGCCTTTCTAAATTGCAGATTCAAAGTAATATATAAGGATTCATGTGCAATCATATAACACTATAATTAATTAGATATTGATGCATCATTACCAGAAACCATGCATATAACAACGCGAAATATAAGGATTTATGTAAACACTTACATCGATCAATAAATGATGCCTCATCTCCAATAACAAAGTTTGTTGAGGCTCGAAATGCGTTTAGCTTCTAATTTACTTCATCTAATATTTATATTGCAATTTGCGTAAAGAATAAGGATATTTCAAATTCAAGACAAAACATAAACTAAAAGTTTGATTGCAATTATACAAAAAACAAGTGATGATCTAATCGGTGAAATCAAAAGAACGCAGCTTTGACAAAAGCCTTACACAGCAAAATCACGATTACAAAAACAACAAAAGAAGCTAGCTAGCAGAGAATCAAATATTAAGTGTTGAGTTTTTGGAATTAAGACATGGAAATGATATTAAATTTATTCGTTGGTTTAAGAAACGGCACTTGTACATCCCAAAGGACAATCAAGGGCATCATTGAGTAGACCCTCGAGGGTAATTTTGTGGGTAGACCCAATGAAAGGTAATCTTGGGTGTAGACTTTTAGAAGAGTAATCACTGTTGGTTTTCGTGGTTGTTTAACCAAATAGGGTTTGCATGCAATCGTTTTAATATGTTTGATTTATCTTGTTGAAGGGAAGTCGATCCTTGTAGATCCAAAAGGATAATCAAGGCATGACGAGTAGATCCAATGAAGGATAGTCTCGTGGGTGTAGGCCACGAAGGCAATCACCATCCACCCTTATTCATGTTAAGTAATTCAACTTGGATATAACACTACGAGTCACGGAATGAGATCCCGCTTTCCTTCAACGTATATTGCCCCTATTCCATGCCAAGGGTTGTGCAATACCGTTGTGGGATAAAACGTAATAAATAAACCAATGGAGTGTTGGCAAGACACAACCATTGAAGACAAGCGTACCTTGTTCGAGTCAATCGAATCCTCTTCGCTCTTCACTTTAACGAAGTCGTCTTCCATGGACGTTTGGGGTTCGTCCTTCACTTGAACGTACTGCCCATCCAACGTCTCTTGAGGTTCTTTCTTCATGCTTGAAGATCCATCCATGATGCCCACGTTCGTGCTTGAAACACTCGTGAAAATCCACTCAAAACACCGCCTAGTCTAACTCGACTACTTGTGTTTTTCTCACCGATTTTGTGTAGGACAACGGACTGATTTTCTTGTGTCTTTATTGCCATCAAATGGCCGAAATTTTGCCCTTATATAGGCGTCCCAAATCTGTCCAAAAACTGCCAAGACCGGCGGTTACAAAACGGTTACACTATTGAGTGGATGAGAGCAATTTTAGGGAGTTTGTTATAACTTCCCTTCCCTCTCTCCTTGTCATCATTTGGGGCGTCTAGATGCATCCCCCTTGGACTCCAAATGCTTATCCAATTCAGCAAAGGAAAGGTCCAACAAGAAGTCCATAAATCAATCCAAAAAGGCCCATGTACACGGCCCAATGGCAAGGCCAACAGCCCATGCCATGCGCGTGCATGTGCGGCCCACTAGCCCACCAGGCGCGCCCCTTGGGCCGGCCCACTAGCCCCACTATCTAGGTAGCATAGCTAGGTGCCAAGCTAGGTCACCTAGGAGTGTCACTACCCCTTAGCTCCATGAGCTAGCTTATAGTGAGTTGAGCTGGCGTGAGCTAGTGTGAGCTAGGTTGAGCTGAATTTCTAGCTAGTTGAGCTAACTTGAGCTAGTGTGAGCTACATTGAGCTTCCATGAGCTACTTCCAAGCTACATGAGCTTCTTATAAAGCATGTACAATGAGTCTTGAGCTTGTCGAAGCTCCTAGAGTTCACTCTAAGCTAGTATGAAGCTTGTAAACTTCTTTCTAGCATATTTAACTACGTGCCAAGCTAAACTCGAGCTTTGGTTCTTGCTCAAAGCATCTACCAAGCTAAGAGAAGCTTCCTAATTCATCTTAGAACATGCACAAAGTTATAAGACTCAATGTTCAAGCTCAAAACCATACCTTAGCCTCACAATTCATGCTCGAAGCCTCGGACCTGTGCCATAGGCGCGCCGAGAGCTCCACCGCAGCCTTGCTACCGCGTCCCTAGCTTCACCGTGCCATCGCACCACATAGGCGCGCCCTTGCAGCCTTGAGATGAACCTCAAGTTCACTCATAGGCGCGCCCCACACAATGCCGAGCCTTGAACCTCAAGTTCGAGGTCCAAGCCGAGCCCCGCGCTTGCATCGCGCCGTTGCACCGAGCGACGCCTACGCCAAGGCGCGCCTTAGCCATGCAACGGTGCACACGAGTTTCCTCGTCTCGGACGTGGTGTGCGATTTTCCTATTGGATCTTATGATAACAGTTGATCATGGAAAGTCATATATGTCAACACACCATGTCGACATTCCCAATATGACTCTAAACCTCAACATGCTCTACTAGGGATTTGATGACTTGACACAAATCACCAACATTCCTCCCCCATTTGAGCCATGTCATCAAGACTCAAATTTTTAATAAACAGAATCTATGTATAAGTGTAAATGTCCGTAGACTTGAATTTACACCTTGTGATCATCACATTCATGCACTAAAGAATCGTGGTGCTCCTAAGGTTTGAACCACATCAACTTGTCTAAGTACACGTAGTAACTCTCACACATGAGTCTCTTACGCTTATCTTATCCTTTTGACGCTTTTGTAAACAAGGCTCTTTCGTCCCATATCCTCTCACATATGTATTAGTTGAGTCATCCTTAATTACTCTAACTTGGAAGAAGCATCATACTTCCACTTATGCATAGTTGAGTTTCCTATCATGCTCCACATAAGCAACCAAAACTCATTAATGAAAACTCCGTTTCAAAACTAGGTTTCATGTGGCCTAGAGCATAAACCTTGATGGGTAAATAATAATATCTAAAAGGCAGAATACATATACAGACACCTGTACTTGTGTAAAATAGTCACTTAAACACCTCACCTTTCGTTTTGTTCTATTGAACACTTGAATTTAGCCTTTTCTGTTCTATTGAACACCTGGACGCTGACACTTTTTTTCGTGTGTTACACTCGCGCTGACTTGTGCAAATATTTTTGCCACTAGGACACCATGTGGATGCCATGTCATCATTTTAACAAAATAAAATAGAAAAACAAAATTAAAGTGCCATATCATCATTTTAGCAAAACAAAAATTAAAACAAAATAAAAACAAGATTTGTAACAATCAGTGAAAGAATAACCCTAGAAGAACTAACCCCCACCCACTTGCTTTTGCCTCTTCCATCTCTTCGATCTGTAACATTCCTCAGCATCATGTGCAGTTCAAGGAAAACAAGAAAACCAAAATCATTATGCTTACACTTAATGAATTCGATTCACATCAAAACAAAAACAAAAGCAAAAACCAAACACAATTTATTTGACAGAAGAAGCAACAGGGTGAGCCCAATCTTTGAGATAAACCTTCATGTCAATCTTACTGTTCACAGAAGGAAGCTCTTCTCTACTCATCAATGGCGGATTCTCTCTTCTCCTCACCCACGCCTCCGACAAATAAGGCCTTCAAATTCCAGATCCTTCCACAATTGTCCTCATAAACCCCTCTTTGTTTGTTTCGTCTTCATCTACAACCATGTAAGAATGGTCGCTAAGAACTCTGAGCTCTTGTCTTCTTCTGATAGCATAAACCCTAATTCCAATCTCCTCAAATTCCAAACCCCGCTGCTCCCGGTCGGGATCTACCAAGAAGGCGTTCGATGGCGGATGACGAATCTGGATTTGGGTTTTTATTTCTGGCATCAAGGTATGAGCGTCAATGGTAGAGAGTGGGTATTTGAGGAAAGTTGGGAGGTAGAAGATGGAGGAGTGCGTTTAGTGGAAGAAAAAAGAAAAAGAAAAATAAGAAAGAAAAAAAAAAATTTTTTACCATATACACTTGCCCACTCGCTTAAAAGAGCGTGGAATACACCTATTATACCACGTCATCATAGAGGTGCTTAATAGAACGTAAATTGTTAAGATCAAGTGTTTAATAGAACAAACCTAAAGGTGAGGTGTCTAAGTGACTATTTGTCACAAGTTCAGGTGTCTGTATATGTATTCTGCCATATCTAAAATATAATGAATGCTCTCCAACTCCACAACTTGGCTTTCCACATTGAATTCAGCCCACACCTTTCGATGTAGGGGAATCGGGTATCCAAATCTAAGAGTTGCAAGGATTGTTACCCCCATCCCTCGATTGAAATTAACACAAACACTTATGTCGATCTTCTCGGAGAGAAATCAACAACCTCGATGTGCTTAACAAAATTCAAACGAGTTGACACTAAGTTATGGCATGTGCCTCATTACAAGGTTCCCTCATACTTAGATGTCACTTTCCAACTATGAAGTTGGAGTATCGCAAATTGCCTCTTGGAAACTCCAAGAACGCCGGCCCATCACTCAAGATTGGAATTCATGACCAATTGTGCACTTAAAGGTCTTCCAAATCTTAGTGATCCAATTTGCTTTCAAACTTTCCAACCTAGGAAGTTTCATACACATCCAATGCCTTTATGCATCAAACATATCTTTGACAAATGGCCTATGTCAAGATATCCACATCTTAATATCCACTTGAGCGTCCCCAAGTCATGACACATCCAAATAATAACCATGTGTTCATAAATCCAAAGATGTTTCTCAATCATGTGTATAACCATGGAATTCTCAATTCCATCTCAATGTATTTCTACCAAGACAAAGATTTAGAATAATCTAATCCACCTTCACCTCTATACATTGACATCTTCATATTTAACCTATGAAGAACAAGGTTTTATTTTTATAACCTTATAACTTGGTTTCTACCAAGTATATCATGTCATTTCAATATAGATTCATTAGACACTAATCAAACACAAGTGGCTAAATTTTCTATATCTCATCATGCAAAGCATACAAAATGTTTTAAAAGACTTCCTAATGACATTACTTTTCTCTTGGCCATTCAAACACAAAGTAGTCCACTTTATGTTCCCTTCATCCTAACTACCAATTCATTGGAAGTTCCCATAGGATCATCATCTTTGCAATTAGATGATTCAATTCTTCTTTCTTTAAATTTCCATTAAAGTAAACAAGAAGAATCATGCTCATATGACAATCATCTTTATCCACAAGTGCTTTCACACATGCTAAGACTTGTCTTTTATCTACCATGTCATTATTTCCATTAATCTTTTCAATGGTTTCTCAACCATAAGACTAATCAACCAAAGTTGTCAATTTCAAGCCTTTATGACTCTTGACACTTTCCTTGGATCCGAGGATTCAACTTATTCCTCTTAGTCTTTCCTAGACCATAACTTGTCTATTTGAAAGTCACAAAACCAACCTTTCAAATTTCTCAAACAAGTTCTAATCATCCAAACCAATGACATTTAACATGAGCAATCTAAGCAATCATATGGACCATGTGATAGACCAAGTTTTTCCTACTTCAATCACAAAATAAATTTAAACCCTAAAATAGGAAAACCAAATATGACTTCAAATATGGTTTCATTGATTTAAACAAATCAAAGCATTGCCTTGTGGTAGGCGCGCCCCTTGTGCCAATCGTGGGCACACCGACGCAGTGCGTCGAGCGCTTCGTCGAAGCCAAGGCTCGGTTCCAACCAGCCTCGGTGCGCCTTGCACACCCGATTGTGCCGTGGTGACGGCGTCACCCAGCCGCGGCGCGCCCTTGCGCACGCTGGCCGTATCAAGATTCAAACCTCGTACCGCGTCGTTGCATGCCGAGTCCTTCGGACTTGGTTTGCGACGCCTCGGGTCCGTGTGATCCAGCCTCGCCTCGCATCCTTGGCCTTGCCATGTGCCGAGTGCCTTGACTCGGCGCGCCTTGGCGTGCTCGATCCCGATATCGTGCCAAGGCTTAGGCCATGGTGTTGCGATTGAAGCAACACCTCCCCCATGCGACGATCCTCGTCTAGTGCCAAGCACCAATGGGGTTCTAGGCAGCGGCCCCTCCTAGGGCGTGCCTCGGATGCTCCATGGGATCCTATCCCGAGCGCCTAACGCTCCTAGGATCGATGTCGAGTCTCGACACCGCTCGGTGCACCTATGGCTTAGCCTAGGCGTGTCTAGGTTCAAACCCTAGCCACCTTATGCGCCGATCCCAATCTTCTTTGCAAAGTAATTTCTTTTGACATTTCCATGTCTCTCTTAAGGCAAACTAACATGCTAACATCCATATTTGTCAACATCAAACCATATTTATAATTTAAACAAGTCATATTCATTTAGGATTCAACCATATGATAAAATGGTCTAGACATGAACTTCATTCATCATGTCTAAGTATCAAACTCTCATTTGACACTTTTCATGCCTTGTCAAACTTATTTGACTTAGACATGAGAGATCTCACTCTCATCCAACAATTGCTCTCTTCCAATTATACTACAAGTCTCAATCTAAACCAATCAAGACTTCCTTGTTTCCCTTTTCCATAAGAAGCTTGAATTTCATGAAATCACTTAGTAAATTTCCACATGCATCTTATCAAGAGACTCTCACCATCTCTTCTATGTGTTCTTTAGTGCATACATGGCCAACATGTGCATGCCCTCTCATGTGGGGAGCAATCTAGTAGACCCTTACATTAGTAGACCCGAAGGTAATCTAATTACTCTAGTAGACCCGAAGGTAGTCTAGAGCATGAGTCGTCCCAAACAAAGAATGGTCGACTCAAGGGTAATCTAGTTTGGATCATTCTTAGTGAACGAAACCAACAATCAAACTTTCGAAGTTGATTCCAAGAATTAGACTTAAGTTCTTTTCTTGCACACATGTCGTTAAGATTAACATTTTAATCAAGCCATAGTTTATTTCATAACATAAACAATTACATGATCTTTTTACCAAGATCAACACACACACTAATAGCCCTTTAGTCAAGGCATACACACCACACATAGTTTTAGCACACATCTAATGCTACATACATACACACGTATAATAGGAAACAAATACAAGTAAAATTAGCCTTGGCGTTTCACGCCACAAAGAGAACAATAAACGGGCTTCTTTGGCCTTTGGTCACCATAGACCACTTGCCAATACTTTCCTCCTACCGACGCCCCACCATCTCCCAAGGCCACGCCCCTAGGGACGTTTCTTCTTGGTTTAGCACGCGAGTGCTTCACCCTTGACTTGTCATGGCGCTTGAATGACGAGTACACATGCCTAGCCTCATGATCTCACCTTGGACCATGATTCTCCATCACCATGGAGGGTTGAGGCCTTAAAACCTCACCTTGTAAGGCATCATTGAAATCAGGTTCACACCTTACGTTAGCAAGGACCCAATCCCAATAAAGATTGCTCTTGTTGTACTCTTCTACCCATTCATCAAAGTCCATGAGTCCGCCTTGCACTTCGATGGGTCGAATGGGACTCGGAGGCTCTATTTTGACTTCCCTCAATTGCGAGGTAATGTCACGCACCGTCTTATCCCCTCGTTCAGTCTTATCCTCAAACTTAACAACATTTACCAACAAAGCAAACAAGGACGTGAACAAAACGAAGCAAATAAATACAAATATACGTTGAAGATTGTTGGTTTTCGTGGTTGTTTAACCAAATAGGGTTTGCATGCAATCGTTTTAATATGTTTGATTTATCTTGTTGAAGGGAAGTCGATCCTTGTAGATCCAAAAGGATAATCAAGGCATGACGAGTAGATCCAATGAAGGATAGTCTCGTGGGTGTAGGCCACGAAGGCAATCACCATCGACCCTTATTCATGTTAAGTAATTCAACTTGGATATAACACTACGAGTCACGGGATGAGATCCCGCTTTCCTTCAACGTATATTGCCCCTATTCCATGCCAAGGGTTGTGCAATACTTTTGTGGGATAAAACGTAATAAATAAACCAATGGAGTGTTGGCAAGACACAACCATTGAAGACAAGCGTACCTTGTTCGAGTCAATCGAATCCTCTTCGCTCTTCACTTTAACGAAGTCGTCTTCCATGGACGTTTGGGGTTCGTCCTTCACTTGAACGTACTGCCCATCCAACGTCTCTTGAGGTTCTTTCTTCATGCTTGAAGATCCATCCATGATGCCCACGTTCGTGCTTGAAACACTCGTGAAAATCCACTCAAAACACCGCCTAGTCTAACTCGACTACTTGTGTTTTTCTCACCGATTTTGTGTAGGACAATGGACTGATTTTCTTGTGTCTTTATTGCCATCAAATGGCCGAAATTTTGCCCTTATATAGGCGTCCCAAATCTGTCCAAAAACTGCCAAGACCGGCGGTTACAAAACGGTTACACTATTGAGTGGATGAGAGCAATTTTAGGGAGTTTGTTATAACTTCCCTCCCCTCTCTCCTTGTCATCATTTGGGGCGTCTAGATGCATCCCCCTTGGACTCCAAATGCTTATCCAATTCAGCAAAGCAAAGGCCCAACAAGAAGTCCATAAATCAATCCAAAAAGGCCCATGTACACGGCCCAATGGCAAGGCCAACAGCCCATGCCATGCGCGTGCATGTGCGGCCCACCAACCCACCAGGCGCGCCCCTTGGGCCGGCCCACCAGCCCCACTACCTGGCTAGCATAGCTAGGTGCCAAGCTAGGTCACCTAGGAATGTCACTACCCCTTAGCTCCATGAGCTATCTTATAGTGAGTTGAGTTGACGTGAGCTAGTGTGAGCTAGGTTGAGCTGAATTTCTAGCTAGTTGAGCTAACTTGAGCTAGTGTGAGCTACATTGAGCTTCCATGAGCTACTTCCAAGCTACATGAGCTTCTTATAAAGCATGTACAATGAGTCTTGAGCTTGTCGAAGCTCCTAGAGTTCACTCTAAGCTAGTATGAAGCTTGTAAACTTCTTTCTAGCATATTTAACTACGTGCCAAGCTAAACTCGAGCTTTGGTTCTTGCTCAAAGCATCTACCAAGCTAAGAGAAGCTTCCTAATTCATCTTAGAACATGCACAAAGTTATAAGACTCAATGTTCAAGCTCAAAACCATACCTTAGCCTCACAATTCATGCTCGAAGCCTCGGACCTGTGCCATAGGCGCGCCGAGAGCTCCACCGCAGCCTTGCCACCGCGTCCCTAGCTTCACCGTGCCATCGCACCACCTAGGCGCGCCCTTGCAGCCTTGAGATGAACCTCAAGTTCACTCATAGGCGCGCCCCACACAATGCCGAGCCTTGAACCTCAAGTTCGAGGTCCAAGCCGAGCCCCGCGCTTGCATCGCGATGTTGCACCGAGCGACGCTTACGCCAAGGCGCGCCTTAGCCATGCAACGGTGCACACGAGGTTCCTCGTCTCGGATGTGGTGTGCAATTTTCCTATTGGATCTTATGATAACAGTTGATCATGGAAAGTCATATATGTCAACACACCATGTCGACATTCCCAATATGACTCTAAACCTCAACATGCTCTACTAGGGATTTGATGACTTGACACAAATCACCAACAATCACCACCGCCCCTCAAATTAAACTGGACTTAGATATAGGCAACGAGACACGTTAGGCGCTTTCCTTCAACGTTATTCGCCCCTATTCCATGCTAAGAGTATTCCGCAAATACGTTGTTGGATAAAACGTTCTTAAAGACCCAAAGTAAGGGTGGCAAACCCTAACTTCGATGGATCGAAGTTAGGGTTTGCCACCCTTACTACTTAGGGTCTTCGAATTTCGTAGTCGAAGATGAACCGGTATGTTTACACATACTGATTTGTCTTCGAATTTCATAGTCGAGAAACCTATGGAAATACTTTCTTTTCTTCCATCCTTGCCTCGTATATGCCCTTGCAAGCCTTCATGAATTTATTCGGAATTTTGCAACAAAATCAAACCTCTTTTTCTCACTTTGGCCAAGTCACACCAACACAGAGGCGTGAGGTTTTTCCTACCAATTTCGTGTGTATGCTTCGAGAAATTTTCCAGCCAACTCCCACGCCTTTTATAGGCAAATGGACAGTGGTTATGGAGTGGTTACAAGGTGGTTAATAGAGGATACAAGACTCCTTCAAAATAGGAATTTGTTCCTTGAAAGTAGGAGTTTGTTGGAAGGCCTTATCCAAAAGGAAACTTCTAAGAAACTTCCTCCTTTCTCCCCATAGCGGGACAACTTTCTTCTTCATTTTCAACCAATGGATTTGTCCAAGAGAAGGCCTCCCATCTGGCCGAAACAAGGCGTTAGAGAGTCGGCTAGGTTCAGCCCAAAGCTAGGCCTCAAATCAACCTATGCAAGACCCAAACATAGCCCATTTGGATGGCTGAAGGAGGGCCCAATTCAAAGCCCAAGAGCCTAACTCATGGGGGCTCATGCTACGTCCCAAGCTAGGCTAGGTAACTAGGCATCAAGCTAGCACTGGTAGCTTGGTGCCAAGCTAGTTTAGCTAGTTAAGTTAACTAGAACATGGAGCTAGGTAGTGAGCTAGCATATAGAGCTACGTTCCTAGGCTCCTAGCTAGCTGAGCTAGCTTCCGAAGCTAGCTTCCTGGATCCCGGTGCCAAGCAATTCTCAAGCATGAAGTCCGATGAGGACGACCCAATAAAGCTTAGAGAAGCTCCTATACTTTTGTATGAGAATGCACGAGCTTCCTTTGCACCAACTTTCGCTCAAATCCATATGCTAAGCTTAAGCAAGCTTCCAACGAGCTATTGTTTCCCACGCTCAGGAGTGGCCCATTGATCGCCCTCTCGGATGCGAGGGTCAAGAGATACAATTTATAACCCGACCCCGTTGTAGTACGTGGTGGGTGTCGAACACTCGGGAAGTCTACTCGATCGATGTGCCTAGATACTAGGAAGATAGAAAGGAGAGCATAAAACAAAGGAAAATAAAGAAAACAGTCGGGACTGACACTGAGGTCACGTCGGGCCCGAGGTTGGCAACAAGAGGAAGTCGGGACCGACACTGGGTAAGTCGGGCCCGAGGTAGCTGGGGATGTCGAACTCAAAGATTTTAAAAGAAGATCTTGGGCTTTTGGGTTCCTTCCCTAGTAGATGAAGGCTTTTCCACCCCAATTCAAGCAATGAGTGATGATCGGACTAGGATCGAGTGCTTTCGCCCTCGTTCCAACCACATCTACACCTCGATCCATGGGGAAATCCCCTTCGAAGCAAGGTCTTGAGATTGACACATGTTCACTTTCGCTACTTTGCCAATCTAAAGCCTTGATTCCCGACTTTCGCAAGGAATTGTAGCTCTATGTAGAGTGGGTTCCTTAGATCAAACACTCAAGGCTATGGAATTGGGGTTTCTAGCCTAAACCTAGCTAGGGTTTTCCCCCATAACCCAAGATCAAGGAGATCTACTCCATGTGACAAGCAAAGAAAGCAATCAAATCAAAAGAGAAAGCAATCATCATAATCAATCTCAAACCAAAGCAAAGTTTCATTCAAATCCAAAGCAATCCACAAATACAAATCAAGGGTTTTCAAATCCACAAGATTAAAGCAAATCAAAGCTAAACAATCAACAAAACCTATCAAGCCTTCCTCTCTCTTGGCCGATTCTCCCTCTCTTCCTCCTCTTCTCCTTCCTCCTTGCTCTCCAAGTATCCTCTTGGCTCCCTTGGAACCCCCCTTTTGTGTGTGTGAGGGAACCCTTTATTAGAAGACAAGAGGGCCTTTTATAGATTAGATGAGGGGCAAAAGTGGAAGTTCACAAATTCGTGCCTTGGAGCCCAAGTAGTCCGGTGACCGACTCGGCCCGACACGGAGGAACCTCGGGCCCGAGGTACTGTGCAACTCGGTCCGAGGTTGGAAACTTCAAAGTCGGGCCCGACGTTGTTGCATCTCGGTCCTGACCTCGTTCCACCTTCTTCTTAGTTGGCTTCTCTTGTTCTTCTTCATGGCTTGCTTCTCTCTTTCCCGCTTTAGCTCGGCCTTTGCTCCATGTCTCGACCCTCCTTCAAATTGATCCTTGATTCATGCCAAATTACCTACAAAACACATAAAAGGTGCATAGTCTCTGAATCTTATAGAAATACGGGAACTAAGCTAAAAAGGAACAAAACGCACAAGAAAAGGGGAAAAAGAAACATATTTACAAAGGAAATCACATATGAAAACACCACCAAATAGAGAGACATCAAAATACCCCATACTTAAACTTGGTTGTCCTCAAGCAATAACAATGTAAGCAAGACCGAAACATAATCTTCAAGTAAAGCCTCGTATGAAAACACATTTTAAGCACAAGTGATCGATATTCAAGCAAGATTACATCATCACACGTGATTAAGTGTTCCAAGGAATAAAGTCAATGCAACTAAGCCTCACTTTAGGGATATGTGAATGTGTATCACTCATCATGTGTTTGGGTTTAGCAATGAACACTCAAGCTCAAAAATCATGCAAGTAAGGACTTTACTATTGAAGCTAATATCACCAATTCCTCCACCTAGAGATGCCTAATGCAAAGTACACAAAGAATTTCGAACTTGGCTCAATGGAGGTCCTCAAAGAGGTTCCATTCGGTCGGGTTGTAATGGGGCTTTTGGTATTTTTCAAGGTGGGAATTATTTGGTCTTGTGGTGCTTATAATGGGGATTGAACAACCTAAACTCTCACCAATTTCACCAAATCCCACAATTACTTTCACACTCACCCAAAAGACTTAACATTTTCCTTTCAACCCAAAATTTCACTTAAGAATGCCACTTCATCTTTGCTCTTATGCTTTTTGTTGGATTTTCAACACTTTCTACATTTGGACCGACTTTCTTATGACATCGGGCCCGATGTTGCTTGTAACTCGGTCGGACCATTTTCTTCACTTAAGCTCTTTGCTTTATTCCACTTTACATTTCCAACATTTTCTTTCTTTCTTTTCTTTCTTCTTTTTTCATTTTTGTACAACAAAGATGCACTACCCACATGATTCATAACACCATTCCTTGCCCTTAAACCCAAGAGAATCTCAACTCTTCAAATACAATCCCAACCTCTCTTCTAAAGTCCAATCCCATAAGGGTCAAGTCATATAAGGCTAGGAATAATATTTTTGAGGAGTTTCAAACAAAGGCTTAGGCTAGAACGGGGCTACAATCAAAGGATTAACTTCATGGTAGGATATGGAACATTTATGTGACTAGAAGAATAAAGTTCAAAATCAATGTGACCATGCTAGGACAATTCTCATGACGGTCTTGGAAAATAGATAAACACCGCAATAGCAAGTTTTACTAAGCATGAATGAGCTAATTACACAAGAAACATGAGGGATATGCAAATATGATCAAGCATCCCTAAAATGGCCAAAAATCAATCTCACAAGGGTCACTCATACTTAGTTGCATAAGAACTCATCCTAGAACTCACATGCTCAATAAAACGAGCAAGGTATCATGATCATATCAAAAGCAACATCATTTTAAGAGGATAAACTATCCAAAAATATGCAAAGGAATTTACATGCTCACATCATCATTAGCTTTTATTTTGGCAATCTAAGATGGGAATTTCTAGTCCAAAACCTACAAAACACAAAATCTTTTTGTTGTTTTCAACACAATTTTTCAAATTTTTTTTTATGGATTTTAACAAACATAAACAAGTGAAATCATGAACACACTTACCCCCACCCCATACTTAAAATTTTTGATGTCCCCATCAAACAAGGAAATCAAAACTTAAAAGCAAGAGAGAAGAGTATGAAAAGCTCACAATTTCTTATTCTTCAATGGCATGTATAGAATCACTCGAAAGGGACGAGAGCCCATGAGGCTCTAACTTCTTCGTTTGGACCGTCCTTGTCATAGAACTTCTTCACTCGATGACCATTCACTTTGAAAATATGTCCTTGTTCATCAACCAAGTCCACCGCACCATGAGCATAGATACGGTGGACCACAAATGGTCCGCTCCACCTAGTCCTTAACTTCCCGGGGAAAAGTTTAAGCCTTGAATTGAAAAGGAGAACCTTGTCACCGGTTTGATAGGTCTTTGGAATTAACTTCCTATCATGCCACTTCTTGGTCTTCTCTTTGTACAGCTTGGAGTTCTCATAGGCCTTCAACCTCAATTCCCCCAACTCATGAAGTTCTAGAAACCTTTTCTCACCGGCCAAGTTGATATCCCAATTCATCTCTTTGAGTGCCCATTTTGCCTTGTGCTCAAGCTCTACCGGAAGATGACATGCCTTGCCATAAACTAGATTGAAGGGTGTAGTTCCCAAAGGTGTCTTGAAGGCGGTTCTATAAGCCCAAAGTGCATCATCGAGCTTAGAGGCCCAATCTTTCCTTGATCGAGATACGGTCTTCTCCAAGATAGCCTTGATTTGATGGTTTGACACCTCGACTTGCCCGCTTGTTTGAGGATGATAAGGAGTAGCAACTCGATGAGACACCCCATACTTAATCAACACATTTTCGAAGCACCTCTCAATGAAATGAGGTCCGCCATCACTTATGAGAACCCTAGGCACACCAAACCTTGCAAAAATGTTGCTTTTCAAAAACTTCATCACCACCTTAGCATCATTGGTTCTTGTTGGTATGGCCTCCACCCATTTTGAAACATAGTCCACGGCTACCAAGATGTACTTGTAAGGCCCCGATGTGGGAAATGGTCCCATGAAGTCAATACCCCATATATCAAATAACTCAACTTCTAGAATGCCAGTTTGAGGAGTCTCATTCCTCCTTGATAGGTTCCCCTCTCTTTGGCACTCCTCACACTTCCTCACATAATCATGCACATCCTTGAACATGGTTGGCCAATAATAACCACATTGAAGAATTTTTGAGG
The DNA here is from genome assembly GCA_964016875.1 of Fallopia convolvulus. Classification (NCBI taxonomy): domain Eukaryota; kingdom Viridiplantae; phylum Streptophyta; class Magnoliopsida; order Caryophyllales; family Polygonaceae; genus Fallopia; species Fallopia convolvulus. The sequence continues at coordinate 21,074,981 of OZ024732.1, forward strand.
TGGTTTTGGAACTCTTAGCGTGACCTCCCGTAGGCAAGGAGTGGCAATGGTGAATTATGCTCTCAACCTCTTCACTTGACACACACCGTCTATAGATTTGATCACGCCCTTCCTTGTAGAGATATGGATCATCCCAAAAGTATTGTCTAGCATCATGTAAGAATTTCTTCCTAGCTTGATAAGACAAATTTGGTGGGATCGCTCCCCCTACGGCAAAGTTAGCAAAATCCGCAAACCAAGGGGAAACCCCTCGTCTTACGGCACTAATAGAAAGAAGGCAAGTGGGAGAGAAAGAATTAATCAATTGAGAACGAGAAGGAATGGAAATCGAGTTAGGAAACTTACTTTCTTCCGCGGACCGACATTGAACTGTACCGAGCCCGACATGGTTGGACGCCGGTCTAGCTTCGCAGACACACAGGTAACTCGGGCCCGACTCTGAAGACCTCGGTCCCGACTCACTGGTACCTGCTCTGCCTTTGGTCTGATGTTCTGAACCTCGGGCCCGACGTACTTGGTTCGTCGATCCACCCTTCCTTTCCTCCCTTCCGCTCATGAGAACTTCATCTGCTCTTGAATCATCTATAGTCATACCATCCTCCATTTCCAACATGTACTCGATGGGCAAACGGGATAGATGATCCGCTACCACATTTTCCGCACCGGTTTTGTCCTTGATCTCATGGTCAAACTCTTGGAGAAGGAGCATCCACCTTAGAAGCCTCGACTTTGCATCTTTCTTCTTCATGAGGTATTTGATTGCCGCATGGTCTGTGAAGACTACCACCTTTGATCCCACAAGATATGAACGGAATTTCTCAAATGCAAACACTATCGCAAGAAACTCTTTCTCCGTTGTTGTGTAATTGCACTGAGTTTCATCCAAAGTTTTGCTTGCGTAGTAAATGGCATGCAACTTTCCATCCTTCCTTTGCCCAAGGACGGCCCCTACGGCGAAATCACTAGCATCACACATCACCTCGAATGGAAGATTCCAGTCGGGTGCCGCCATTATCGGAGCCGAGATCAAGGCATCTCTCAACCTACAAAAAGAACTCATGCAATCCTCGGAAAATACAAAGGGCACATCCTTCATCAAGAGGTTAGACAATGGTTTTGCAATTTTAGAAAAATCCTTGATGAACCGTCTATAAAATCCTGCATGACCTAAGAAACTCCTAACATCACGAACACAAGAGGGGGGAGGTAGTTTTTCAATTATTTCAACTTTAGCTCTATCTACCTCTATCCCCCTACTAGAAACTAGGTGTCCTAGTACTATGCCCTCCTTCACCATAAAGTGGCATTTTTCCCAATTAAGCAACAAGCTAGTCTCCTCACATCTAGTCAAAACCTTGTCTAAGTTAGCTAAGCAAACATCAAATGAGGATCCGTAGACGGAGAAATCATCCATAAACACTTCTACTATATCCTCAACCATATCGGAGAAGATGGACATCATGCATCTTTGAAATGTTGCCGGCGCATTACATAAACCAAAAGGCATGCGTCTATAGGCAAAAGTCCCATAAGGACATGTGAATGTCGTCTTCTCTTGATCATCGGGATGAATAGGGATTTGCCAAAACCCGCTATACCCGTCAAGGTAGCAAAAATATTCATGTTGTGCTAATCTCTCTAGGACTTGGTCTATGAAAGGAAGAGGAAAATGGTCTTTGCGAGTGTCGGTATTAAGCTTACGATAATCAATACACATACGCCATTTTGTTGTGGTTCTCATAGGTATCATTTCTCCCTTTTCATTTTGCACAACGGTGAGACCTCCTTTCTTAGGAACTACATGCACGGGACTCACATACTTGCTATCGGAAATTGGGAAGATAATTCCCGCATCCAACATCCTAAGTATTTCACTCTTTACCACTTCTTTCATGTTAGGATTTAACCTTCTTTGGGGTTCAATAGTGGGTTTATGGTTACCTCCATATAAATCCTATGCATGCAAATTGAGGGAGAGATTCCCTTTAGTTCCTCTAGTGAATACCCTAAAGCTCCTCTATGTTTTCTTAGAACCTTCAACAACTTAGACTCTTCCTCATCATTCAAGTTGGCATTTATGATTACGGGTAAAGAAGAGTTGGGACCAAGAAATGCGTACCTCAAATCTTTTGGAAGCTCCTTGAGTTCTCGAGATGGTTCCGGTGGTGCTTGAACTTCTTCTTTCTCGGCCTTGAACACCTCCAAGTAAGACATCCTTTCCTCCAATTGCTCATGCTCAATCATATTGAGGGCTAGACCTTGGCGCTCTATCTCAATTTCTCTAGGTGGTTGGGTGGCTTTCAACCTAAGCTCCCTTGGCCTTGACTTCTTAGAAATGGCTTCCCATTGCAATCCAAGAGGAACTTGGATCATCTTAGCTTCCTTATGTACGGTCCCTTTTGAAGTTGGTCTAAAGAAAAACTCAATTTCTCTTCCTCCAATGTCAAGAGACAAGTGGCCCTTCTTTACATCAATGATTGCCCCAACCGTAGCAAGGAAAGGTCTCTCTAGTATGATCGGTTCACCCGGCACTTCTATCATGTCTACTACAACAAAGTCGATTGGGACATAGTGGCCTTCAATGCAAACGGGATAATCCTCGACGATACCAATTGGTTCGATGGACGACCCATCCGCTATCGTTAACCTCATGTTGACCGGAGCTATGAGACCCATAGATGTGGATTTCCATATGGTGTAAGGAATGATGCTCGTGCTTGCTCCAAGATCACACAAGGCTTGGAAATTTTGAGACCACACACCAATGGTTATAGCAAAACGACCGGGATCTCCTAGCTTTTGTGGTAACTCCAAGGTCTTGACTTCATCTTGCATTTCCACTATGGACCTCTTCTTGCTCAAAATCTCCCTTAAAAACTTGGCATAAGATGGCATCTCACTCAATGCGTTGGTGAACGGGATGGAGATGTTCAAGCCTTGCAAGAGTTTGAGAAACCTCTTGAACTTGTTCTCAACAACATCTTTTGGCTTCTTCGAGGGATATGGGAGAATTGTTGCACCTTGAATCTTGCTCGGATCAACCTCTTTGGAATTCCCTACTTCATTTGCAACACTTCCTGGTTGGACCGACTTGGGCACCATGTCGGGCCCGATGTTGTAAATCTCGGTCCTGGGCAAAGGGGTTGGATCGAGGTCTGTGTACGTCGGTCCCGAGTTGCTCTCAACCTCGGTCCGTGGTGAAGGAGTCGATCTTCTTGCTGGGTCGACTTCGGGGAACGTCGGACCCGACTTGCTGGGTAAGTTGGTCCGACTCTCTTCACTCTTCTTAGGCACGTGTGGCTCGGGTAGGTTTCGGCCACTTCTCAATCCAATTGCCCGGACTTCATTTTGATTGTTTTGAGCTCGAGGATTCTCCTCGGGTCGGCCCGGAAGTCTCCCATTCTCTCTCGGGGCTTGAGTCGCAATTTGAGCAAATTGATTGTCGACTTGCCTCCTCCATGCACCAAACTCATTGAATTGGGTCCTCATCTCCTTGAACCCATCTCTCATTTCTTGAGCAAATGTTTGTAACTCATTGAATCCCGGTGGTCTATATGGTGGTGGTGGCGCCCTTGGCTCGTTTTGGTTGAAGTTGTTGTTGTAGCTTTGAGCTTGACCGTTGTTCCACCGGCCATTGCCACCATTGTTGAAGTTGCCTCTTCCACCGAAATTTCCTCGAACATAGTTTGCCTCCTCAATTCGCTCGGTCAAGCGCACTTGGCTCTCATTCGAACAAACTTGTGTAGCATGTGCAAAGGATCCACACTCCTCACAAGCTCTAGCATTTTGCTTGTAGTAGTGGACTTGCCTCTTAAGCTTGCTCACTTCACCTTCAAGGAATTGGAGCTTCACATCCCTATCAATGTCTTCTCCCTTTGGATCATATAACTTCCTTGCACCTTCACCTTGAACTTTCACCTCCTTGCTAGCTTGACTCACCCCATACATGGCCTCATAATCGGATAGCTTGTCAAGTAGCTCCCAAGCTTGATCCGGTGTCAAGTCTATGAACCCACAATCGGTGTGGAGATTGAGCTTGTCCTTCGTTACCGGATTGATACCTTGGAAAAAGATGTCTTGAAGCACATATGGTTGTTGGCCATGAGTAGGACATTGGCTCAACATCTCCTTGAAACGGTCCCATGCTTCGAAGAGAGGCTCATTCGGACCTTGTTGAAAACTTGCAATCTTCCTTCTCAACTCGGTTGTCTTTGAGTGCGGGAAGAACTTCATCAAGAAGGCATCATAGAGTGTCTTCCAAGTTGTGATTGACCTAGGAGCTTGGCTCTCGAGCCAATGTGTGGCCTTGCCCCCAAGTGACCATTTGAACGCCTTTAGAAGCACATACTCCAATGTCTCCTCGTCGGTAGAGATCGTCTCACACATGTCCACAAAGCGTTTGACATGCTCTATGGGACACTCATGTGGACGGCCCTCGAATTGATCTCGCTTGATGAGGGAGATGAATTGCGTCTTGATCTCAAAATTCTTGGCAACCTCGGGAAGCACAATAGCCGGCTCGGGTACCCTCAACTCCGGATGCATGTATTGGCGTGCATTCCGGGGTAGAGCGTTGAGTTGAGCCTCGGCTCTCATCCGTTGCTCCCGTTCTCTTCTTGCCACCTCCTCTTGATTGTCCCTCTCAAGTTGCAATCTAGCCATTTCGGCCCTAAGTCGAGCCAACTCCTCATCAACATGGAGAGCTTGATTCTCCATCCTTTTCCTTCTTCGGGCTTCCTTGAGAATACTTTCCGGATCACTCACAAACTCAAGCTCAAGTGTTCCTCGGGAGGAACGAGCTAGCATACACCTATGAAACAAAAACACAAACCAAAACAAATCAAAAACAAACAAAGGGTTTGGGCTATTCCCTCACCCAAATCACTACCAAAAACACAAGAAACTCACCAAATTGGCACTCAATGCACTTAGACTTCCCCGGCAACGGCGCCATTCTTTTGATCGCCCTCTCGGAAGCGAGGGTCAAGAGATACAATTTATAACCCGACCCCGTTGTAGTACGTGGTGGGTGTCGAACACTCGGGAAGTCTACTCGATCGATGTGCCTAGATACTAGGAAGCTAGAAAGGAGAGCATAAAACAAAGGAAAATAAAGAAAACAGTCGGGACCGACACTGAGGTCACGTCGCGCCCGAGGTTGGCGACAAGAGGAAGTCGGGACCGACACTGGGTAAGTCGGGCCCGGGGTAGCTGGGGATGTCGAACTCAAAGATTTTAAAAGAAGATCTTGGGCTTTTGGGTTCCTTCCCTAGTAGATGAAGGCTTTTCCACCCCAATTCAGGCAATGAGTAATGATCGGACTAGGATCGAGTGCTTTCGCCCTCGTTCCAACCACATCTACACCTCGATCCATGGGGAAATCCCCTTCGAAGCAAGGTCTTGAGATTGACACATGTTCACTTTCGCTACTTTGCCAATCTCAAGCCTTGATTCCCGACTTTCGCAAGGAATTGTAGCTCTATGTAGAGTGGGTTCCTTAGATCAAACACTCAAGGCTATGGAATTGGGGTTTCTAGCCTAAACCTAGCTAGGGTTTTCCCCCATAACCCAAGATCAAGGAGATCTACTCCATGTGACAAGCAAAGAAAGCAATCAAATCAAAAGAGAAAGCAATCATCATAATCAATCTCAAACCAAAGCAAAGTTTCATTCAAATCCAAAGCAATCCACAAATACAAATCAAGGGTTTTCAAATCCACAAGATTAAAGCAAATCAAATCTAAACAATCAACAAAACCTATCAAGCCTTCCTCTCTCTTGGCCGATTCTCCCTCTCTTCCTCCTCTTCTCCTTCCTCCTTGCTCTCCAAGTATCCTCTTGGCTCCCTTGGAACCCCCCTTTTGTGTGTGTGAGGGAACCCTTTCTTAGAAGACAAGAGGGCCTTTTATAGATTAGATGAGGGGCAAAAGTGGAAGTTCACAAATTCGTGCCTTGGAGCCCAAGTAGTCCGGTGACCGACTCGTCCCGACACGGAGGAACCTCGGGCCCGAGGTACTGTGCAACTCGGTCCGAGGTTGGAAACTTCAAAGTCGGGCCCGACGTTGTTGCATCTCGGTCTTGACCTCGTTCCACCTTCTTCTTAGTTGGCTTCTCTTGTTCTTCTTCATGGCTTGCTTCTCTCTTTCCCGCTTTAGCTCGGCCTTTGCTCCATGTCTCGACCCTCCTTCAAATTGATCCTTGATTCATGCCAAATTACCTACAAAACACATAAAAGGTGCGTAGTCTCCGAATCTTATAGAAATACGGGAACTAAGCTAAAAAGGAACAAAACGCACAAGAAAAGGGGAAAAAGAAACATATTTACAAAGGAAATCACATATGAAAACACCACCAAATAGAGAGACATCACCCATACCGCCATACGAAAGCTAACACCTATCGCTAGTGCATAGGCGCACCGCTGCCCAAGCTAAGGCGCGCCCCTACCAAGCTCCAATCCATGCCTTTCCATGCCAATGCTCACCTTTCGATGTTTCCCGAGCTTAGGGATAGGTAGGGCTGGTTCTCGTTCACTTTGAACCTCCGAACCGGACCGGTCAAAACCGAAACCGGACCGGACCGGAACCTAAACCACCAAACCGACCCGGTTTAGGTTCGAGGCAAACCCAGACCGGTGAATTGGCGGTTCAAACCGTCCGGTTCAAACCTAAATCGAAACCGGATAAAAACCGGCGGTTTAGGGTTGCTTTTTAAAATAAAATAAATTTTTGTGTGGTCGTTGGGTCGGCTAGTAAACCAGCCGTTAAGAACATTTAAAAAAAACGAAATCGGATCGGACTGGAACCAACAACGAAACCGGTCCAAACCGGTCAAAACCGAAACCGGCAAACCAGAACCCCCTCGGTTTAGGTTTAGGTTTGGATATTGGACCCATCTCTAAGAATAGGCACTCCAAGCTTCGAGATGAGTCTCGAAGCTTCCCTTAGCTATCCTTATTCATGGCCTCTTCTCTTCTTTACCTCTTATCAAACCAATCACGAGTTATCACATACCCGAGCTTCAGAAGTCGCTCCAATACAATCCTCATTCTCAACATTCATGAAAATCACATCTATGGGGACTGGTGACATGCACAAATTGCCAACAATCCTCCCCCATTTGTGATATGCCGTCCAAAAAATGAACGGATTCCAGCTCTATGCTATAAAATTTAATATCCCATGGATTTGAATTCACAACCTGTAAAACCACACAATCGTACACACATAAAGAATTGTGGTATTCTAAGAATTGTGATGTCTAAATTGTCTAGGTGCACTTCATATGGCACAACACGAGCTACATTATGTGTAAAAATAACTTGATGTTTAGAGCCTTTATGTCTGTGAGCGGGTAAATTAATCGCTATAAATATTTTTTCTATCTTCCATCATAAAGGTATTTTAACTTATTAAGCTTTTTATCTTTAAGTATTTTGTTATTAAAATTAAATATGGTGGTTAAGCATTATGATGGAAGGTTCTATCTTATCGTAATGATAGAATTCTCGCTTGCATTGGGTAACAAGATATTGCTTGCAGATAGAATTTTTCTCCCCCTACCCTCTCGCTTCCATTATAAATACATGTCTTCGCTATGCATGTATAGAGCATATCCTAAATTCTCTAGCTTTCTAGCAATTCCTGTCATTTACCCTCGACGCTCGACTCGAACAACTGCTCTTCTGACTAAGGCATCGGAGGTCGACTAGGGGGTCCCCACCCTCTTTGTGCATTTTTTTGCAGGTTCTAGGTTATCTAAGAAGTTGGAGCAGAATATGAAGAAGAGGGAAATCAATTAGTGCATTAAATGCGAATTTTTATGCAGTAACAACGTCTCATATCCTTTCACATATTTGTGAGATCTCAAGTCTCGTATGAGTTCCGTTGGTCTTTTTCATTAGTTCTTTTCCATTCTTCAAGTAAGTTTCGGGACAAGACTTTTCTGAAATGGATCTGTGTTTTTTTCCCAAAGATCGAGACGAGTGGCCGGCAAGCTATCAGTCCTTGGCGTTCAAGTGAAGTAATTTCAAAAGATATCAATCAAACTATTTAGTGAAATGCCTAAATTACCTAGAACTATTCCTATAAATTAATTATAATATATATCCTAGAGCTAATATATCCGATTATTATTATTGTAATCTTAAACTAGTCAAACCTAGTATAAAAGGGGTCAAAACCCCGATTATTTCATTCCTCTTTCGGTCTCCGTTCCTCTTTCTGTGCAAGTGCTGCCAGTAGTTGTGTTTACTCGTTCCGTTCCGTTGTGCACGTTATTCTTTGTTTAAGCGAAACCACCGACTTTAGCCGCCTTTCTCCCTGCCTTGAGAAACTCCATCGCGGTCTTCTTCTTCGTGGAAACGTCACAAAGGCATCCATCGTCGTTCCAGTTCGCATCCATCGCGGGTATGTGTCGAGTTCATGGTCTTTTGTTTCGTCTGATCGAGGTGAATAGGTGTGAGTGGGAAAATTTAATCAGTTTAATTATTCTCGCTATCTTTCACCTAGACCTGTGCAAACGCAGGTTGGCCCGCCCAACCCACCTGACCCACTTGCAAATAAGAGCGGGCTTGGACAAGGATTCAAGCCGACCGGGCCAAGCCCGGCCTGCCCATATTTAATATGGGTTGGGTATGGACCAACTATTTGGCCAATACGGGCCAGTGGGCCCGGCCCAGCCCGTAATATTTTATACAAAAATGTATAAATTGACAAGGTTGAATTAATTATTGTCTACCTATTATATTCAAACCCTAGTACCATTCATTTTTCAACTCTCAAGGCTCACAATCTCACCGCCGCTCTCTTTTAATCTCTCTCTTTCCGCAGTTCATCTATCCCGTCGTTCTCCATTAGTCGTCGTTCATCAATTTTCGCAGGGTTGGGCTGTCCACGGACCAGCCCGGCTCGCAATGCAGGGTGGGCATGGGCATCATTTTAGCCCAAATGTCAGGACCGGGCCGGCCCGCACATATGGACAAAAAACTATTTTAGCCCGGTTCAAGCCCAGCCCAAGCCCAAGTTTGAACAAGTCTACCGTCTTCGCCATAGAGGTAAGTTTATTTATTATGTTATTTTCTATATTTAATTATTTATTTATTGTAAATTAAATTGCAATAGTTATCCATTATATGAAAGGTTCTATCTTATTTAATAAGATAGAATTATGGCTTAAAGTGGGTAGCAAGATATTGATTGCATAGGGGTAGAAATTTTTAACTCTCAGCCCTCTCTCTTCCCCCATAAATACATGTCTTCGCCATGTAGAAGGATCCATACCTTGAATAAGCTAATATTCGCTCAACCTTCTAGCATTCTTGTCTTTTCGTGTTCTTTACCCTCGACACTCAATCAACGACTACTCTTCTGACTTAGGTGTCGGAGGTGGATTAGGGTGTCCCCACCCCCTTTGTCCATTGTTTTGCAAGTTCTGGGTCAAGGAAGCGGTTGGAACGGAAGATGAAGGAAGGAGTAATCAATTAGTGGATTAAAGGTGAATTTTTGTGCACTAACAATTGGTGTTGTTTCTGGGAAACAATATTCGATCCCCGAAAACCAAGGAGCGGTCTTTAACGACCCTGGGGCATCCGCACAAAGCGAAATCGAGCACGGATCATGAAACGAATCAAACCGCAAACGCGGTTCGCCCAGCCGCGAGTGCGGTCCCCATCCGCGAGTGCGGTACGTGGGGCGATTGAGCGAACTCCAAAATTCGCTCGAAGGGACGAATTCCAACGCATATCGGTCCCGATCAGACAACATCGCGATCTGAGCAAGGCGCCTTGCCCGGATACGACTCAAACCGTGACCCAATCCCTTTCATGAGCGCGTCTGTTCATCGCACAAACCAACAGGGACTTGAGTCAGGCGAAGGAATCAAGAGTCATAGTATCTGGTCTGAACCGACTGAGTTTTATCCAGTATGGGATTCCACAATACGCATCGCCGAAACCGAAACAAACCAAAGGCCGAAAAATCATGAGACGTCTTGAAGCGCAACAACAACCGCGATCGCGGTCGGGCAAATCTTGACCATGGGTTGCGAATTCTCGAACAAACTAGAATACCCGATCACGAAAACCCTAATTCGCGGCACTAGACGGGTCGAACCTGTAACACCGCTATTTTGCAACATTGGGTATTACCGTCAGTGACCTCAGATTTTACCGTCCAAAGTCACCCAAGGCTTTTAGAATGATATAGAATATAAAAATGCGGAATAACATAATTCATAAGTAGAAAGGCATGCTCACGAAGGAGACTTAGTTCTTTACAAAATATCTTACATTGTCTTCAACTTTAAAGTTACTTGAAAGCAAATACCAAATTCATCATGTCTTTGAGATAAAGTGATATAAAAACCAAAATGGAAATAAAAGTACATCTTGAGCGCCCTTGACTTCCTTCACTTCCCTTCACTTCGCCTTGCTATGGTTTCCTGGATCTGACATAATTCGCGAGGGGCGATAGAATGTCAGGCAAACATGCGGAAAGAAGAATTAGTCTAGGAGACTAAGCAAGCGGGAATAGAACTTCCCGAGGGTAATTCGGTAATTTCAACTTATCGGTGAAAGAGAGAGAGACGGGTTGTGTTTATGATGAGCTTGTTTATGTGGAGCTAAGATACGAAAGATAGCGGTAGCATATCCAAAGGGAAGCTTGGTGAGCAAGAGAAGTACTACTAGATTGTAGTCTTCTTTAGAATTGAAGGTATGTTGGGAACATTCATTTATTCAAACAAGTCAACACCACTCGCGCCCTAAGCGGGCCGAGGGCAGGATCGATCATTTGAGACCGGTCCGGTTTTGTCATCTTAATTGTGCTTTAGCACTTATCTTATTTAGTGGCAAAAGAAGTTCGATTTCATTTATGATTTAAAAGAGAATGTGGTGGGACACGGATAATCCGAGCCACCCGAGGGAAAACTCCGTTTCCCGGCACTTAGCTAGAGTGCGCTCATCCCTCCTTGCAATCGGAGCGGATGGGATCATGATCCCGAAAGTCGTACTTCAAACGCGTAGGCACTTACGACTTAGTGGGGTTATGTAGAGGCGTTGGCTATCCCACGCCCCTCACTAGTTCGACATTGATCTCGAAGCGAGATCGTAACAATCAAGATAATAACCACACTAGTATAAATAATCCTAACAAGGAATATATAAAGCAATCTATGCTAACAATAGTCGTTACTTCTAGCAATCGATATTTCCTAGGTTCATTTTTAGTTAAGCATACAAGTCGTTCCCAACATCGAGAAATATCATATAGACGGATATAGAAGGGCACAAGGGGGAAATTCCACTTGCCTTAGCGTAACGAGTTCTAGCAACGAGCTTTGACGAAACTTAGGCGAGTTCCTACTACAAGCGAGGATTCCGACCTAATGATATGGAATTTACAGAAAGGCTCAAAACACGATTTTCTTTCTAGAATTCGGATTACCTCTTATAATATTTTTATAAGAGGGTTTGAGTTTCTAAATTATTATAATAATAATTTAGAAAATTATTTTCCTTAATATAATAATATTCCTTTATTATTATTTTAGTTTTGTAATATCCTTATTATTCCGAAAAACCTTTATTAAACTAATTTATTAAAATAATCCTTGTTATTTATTTATGTTAGTTAAATTATTACTTTTAAATTTCCCATTATCCTTGGTGAACCTTAGAATATTGTCTCCCTTAACTAGCATACTTTATTACTAATATCCTCTTAAGAGAATTGTATTTACTTACATAATTCTTATTGAATAAAGTTGTCATGCTCGTAGTTCCTCTACATGGAAGTTTCCAAAATTAGAAATTTCTATTTTCTTTATAAAGTAACTTACTAATATTACTATATATTACATTATCTTTATTTGTGTTAATCTTATAATCCTTTTTTTATTATAATGTTTATAAAATATCTTTGATCATATACTTTAATATCCTCATGTCTTGTAAAAATATATTCATTACTTATCGATATCCCACCTCATAATTATAATCTATTATTATAATATTTTAGTTTATAAAATAATATCTTCCTTATATATACAAAGATTTTCTTTCCATACAAGTCACTTTATGCTATAATAATATCCTAGAATATTTGTAATATCCTACCTAATATATTTGACTTAAAACTTAGGTCTTGTGACTAAACTCTACACTTAGAGATTATTAATATTTTTCCCATAGATGATTCTAGTACTATTCCACTAATAATATTATATTTTCATGACATCTAAATCCAAGGTCAAACTATAGTCTATGTCATCAAGTTTTTGAACAATAATACTATTTTTATAAGGTCTCTCAACCATTCATTTTATTTATACTAAGACCTAAGTCACCAACATATGTTCTACTAAAAATCACATATGTACATATTTCTAGAAGTCCTTATTTTGTAGTAGTTCTTACACTTAAAAGTATGCCAACTTCATATTTTTATTTAGTAAAGGATTTATTTCCTAAATCTATTTATTATGATCAACTTTATAAACATGATATATTCTATAGTTTAGTACATGCATAATAACTTCTAGAATTCTTATATGATCAAGATGACAATATAAATTATAATTTTGTAAGCTATAATTATTTTATACAAACCTATTTATAATATGATTGGGCATGCAATAACTTTTATCTACTAGAGACTTTATTATTTATTTTTGTATAAAATTGATAATAGCAATTTACAATCCTATGTGTCCCATTTATTTTATAAAGATCTATCTATTTTATGAAAAACATGCTACCAATAAATTAATGCAATTTATCTATTTGTTCTAATTAGCTTAAGTTACTATGTAAATAAGTTTGTTTCTAGTACCCAACTAACAAGAGCTTTTTACTTAATATTTTTATTTCTTTTTGATTTCTAGCCTTTTATAAAATAAACTCACTAAATTATAAATACTTAAATTAAGTAAATAAAATAGGATTAGAATTTATACTTCTGTATTCTGTGTTTACAGAACACTGGAGAAGAGGCAGGGGAGGGGATCAGGCGGCCAGGGGGCTCCGGCGACTGCGGCGTGGCTCGGCGGTGCAGGGACGGCGCGCTGGTGGCTCTCCCGGTGGGGTTGGGCGGTCCGGCGACTTCAAAAGGGGGAGAAGGAGGAAGTTTGATGGTGTTTTGGTTGTGTTTTAATGGGGAATTAAACTTGCAAATGGGCTGATTTTTGTGCTGACTTAGAGAGCTCTTGCTAGTAGAGGGAAAAGAAGGTTGAATGTGTGCTTGGGAGAGATGAATAGTGTTGGATCGTAATCGGTTAGCAGTGAGCTTGGGAACTGGCAATTAAGTTGTTCCCAAGGCAGCGGAAGTAAATAATCGCAAGTAATAATAACAGTGAAAGGCACAGTTCCTTTATAGAGGAACCCCACTACAACCAACTAGTTGTATGGGTAAACCTCTACCTCCGCTTGGAGGATTTTGAATGACTTACTTATATTGATTGCTTTGTTCCTTAGTTACACAGCCGGATTTACACTTCTCTGTTCCTACAAGTTCTTCCTAACTCTAGCAACACTAGTAAATCCTCTCAACTGAGTTCCTAAGCTCACAACAGCAAAACACAAGTAACTCAAACCTTGCGCTGACTTCTCAGTTCCCTTGCTCCAGGGAACTTCAGCTTCGCCGTCGTCGAGATCACACACTCGCCGGCGGGGACTTCTCTTCCTTTTCTTTCTTTTCTCTGATGTGGGTGTTTGTAAGTTCTGGGAGAAGTACTCAGACCGAGTACTATTCATTTGGCTTTATAGTCCATTTGTCTTGGGCAGTCGCATCTTTCGTTTGTGTCCAAAATGCCCTTTGCTTGATGCCCAAGTTGTACTTTCTTCACATGTGACTTTGGTTTGAACTAGGTCAACTTCTTGAATCAATCGGACCGTTGGATGAAGCGTGACAGTCTGATCCTCAGACTGTTCCCTCTGGCTGTCTGAGACAGAATCCCGCGATCTGCGCTGAACGGTCGTTGTCTTCACATGTGAGTTCCCATTTCATGGGAACTGACTTCTTCAGAGTTCCCTTGATGGAAACTCTTCATCGTTGTAAGCTTGTGTTTTCTTGTTTGTTTCTGGGAGTTCCCACTTCATGGGAACTTTCCTCTTCAGAGTTCCCTTGATGGAAACTCTTCATTGTGGCCAGTAGTGGCTTTGTCATTCATAGGAGTTCTTGGCTGTACCTGTGTTCCTTAGAAATACTTGAACAAACCACATTAGTTCCCTATGGTATTTGTCATTATCAAAACTTAAAGAGAAGTGAATCGTTGATCCGTTGCTTAGAACCAGAGGTCCCAACAACGTCCCAACAATTTCCCCCTTTTTGATGATGACAAACCCATCACAAAAAATGCAAGTATTTCAATGAATGATATGCTGATGAGTTCCTAAGTATGATTTTGGGAAGTCACTCTTAGTGAGACATTTAGATTTAGGGAGCCACTTCTGGTGAGACACATAGTTCCTATTAGGCTTTTTATGCAATTGTTCCCCCTTAGCTTATGCGTGGTCTGTGATAACTTAAACTTTTAACTCATCTCACATTTTTTATCTTTCCCCCTTTTGACATCATCGAAAAATAAGCAGAGCAATATTAGGAAAGAATGGAACACGCAATCAAAATAAAGACCATTTCATTACTTAAGAGAATATGTACAATGGGAACCCAAGTACAATTTGTGGTCATTTTTGGATTAAGGGAACAAGAAGGGAGAGATCATGGGCTCTGAGGGAACAAGGCGTCACAAAGGCGCGTAAGGACTTGTGTAAGCTTTTCTTGTCCTCTGGCCAACACTGCCTGGTCCCTAGCAATCTGATCGAGGGTGTTGGCGATGCGGAGCAACACTGAAGAGTTCCCCTCTTGGGTACCAGACTCTAGGGGAGCCGCCTCCTCTACAGGCTCCGAGTGCCTCATCTTCTGGGCAACTGTAATGTCCAGTTCCCTTCCAAGCTCGATTTCGTCTTTAGAGGCATCGTAGAGACCCTCTTTTTGTAGGAGCTTCTTGATCAGCCCGGAGTAGGGAAGGGAGTGGGACTTGGATGCCATGCACTTTTCCATGTGCCCAAGGATAATTCGGGGAAGATTTATGGGCTTCTTGAGGAGGAAGTGGTAGAGGATGATGGCATCGGGGATGTTGACGACCAAGCGCTTTTCTTGGCGTGGGATCACCACGTTGATGATGAATTGGTGAGCGAGCTTGGCGACCAAGGACAGATGATGCGTCGAGAGGACCTTAGAGGGAACCCGACCCTCAAAAATTGTGTTGTACACCTCGACGCTGTTGAAGTCGCCCCAGAGCTTGTTGGGCACCTCGCTAAGCCCTTGACCAGGGACCTGGAGTTGAAGGCGGATCGTAGACGTTGTAAAAATGAACTCGTCGCCTTCGTGGGAGAGAGTTCCCTGAGTGCCGTCATTGGTGATAGTGAAGTTGTTGTAGAATTGACGCACTTGTGAGGGATCTACTCTCACAGTTTCTTGGCAGAGTCTCTCCCAGCCCTGGGCCTTGATCAGTTCCCACAGTTCCTCCAGACCATTTTCAGTTAGCACCTCTTTGGAAACAATGAGGTGAGGGAGAAGCTTTCGGCGCTCATTGACATGATGCTTGGTGGTCCCCTTCCCCTTCCTTGACTTGCTTTTGGATTTGTTCCCCCTAGAGACCGTGCGAGGTCCTTTCTGCTGAGGGGGTGCAGCCTCTTCGATCATGAGCACGCGGTCCCTTGGTGGTGGGGAACTCGCGGACACCAACATTTGGTGTCCAGGTGTAGGGATGCGTGCTGGCTCCTTTGTAGCTGGAGCTTCTTCTTCTTCTTCGACCTCATCATGGGAGGTCCCTTCTTCCTCGGAGGAGCTCGAACCGGAGCCCTCCGCGTCATCTCCAGGATGACTTGTTGTTGCCTCAGCACCTCCAGCTGGTGCGAGGTCCCTTGTCTCTGTGGGCTCTTGAGGAGCAACCTTTTCTGGGGACTTTGTCCCTTGGGAGACTGTGTGCTCAGAGGGACCCCTGTTAAGTTCTTCCTCGATGGCCTTGAGCTGGGCTTCCTCCTCCAAAGTTCCCATGATGATCGGAGGAGGGTCCTTGATCATTTTGCCGATGACCACAGAAAGAGGAAGATCGTCGTCGTCTAAGGAGAGGGCGACGGTACTTTTGGATGGTGAGGGAGAGGGGAGTTTGGTGGTGGTGGGAGACGTGATGGAAGAGGGGAGAGGAGAAGAAGGAATAGGGGTTGTGAGTTGAGTGGAAGGAGGAGGAAGGGATCTGCGGTCCTGTGGAGGAGAGATCCCCAAAGCGGAGATGGGAGTGGTGGAAATGTGTTTTGGTGAGGAAGGAGAAGGCGTTTTGTGAGGTGAAGGTGGAGTTGGAGATCCCGTAATGATGGGAACGAGAGGAAGTGAAGGAGGTTGGGATGTTGGAGTTCCCATCGTGGCGGGAACTGGAGGAGGTGGCGGAGGAGGTCCCTCGATTTGAAGAGGAGGGATGGAGGAGGAAGAGGGAAGTAGACTCTGGGGTTCGGAGTTCCCATCGTCGGAAGGAAAAGGGTAGGGAGGTTTGGGAGCACAAGAACTCTCCTTGGAGCAGTTCAGGTAGTCCTCAAATCGGAAGAAAGCCTTCTTTCTGGGCTCCGAGAATTCAGAGGCCTCAGAGTGTTTACGCTTTTTGGATTTGGAGGGGTCGTGGGAGTGTTTGGATTTTTTGGATTTTGAGGGATCTTTTGATGAGTGGCGATGTTTGGATGAGTGGCGATGTTTGGATTTATGGGGTTTTTCATTGATGGAGGGGCGAGCATCTCCGAAGTTGTCAACGATGACAACTCCGGAGGAGGTGTTGGTGGTTGGAGGTGGAAGAGGAAGAGATTCGGAGGAGGAAGAGGTCCAGGAGACGGTTTCGTCGACCTGAGGAGGAGGAGGGGGCAAGAAGGGGATTACTTGATTGTATAGCCCTTGAATGAGGACATCCTTCATGGTTGGGTCTTGTTCTTGCTCGATCTCGTTCAGTTGAGTGATGAAGAGAGTGCGAGGATTGGCAAGTACCCACTCTTTGATTTGTGCGAATGTGTGTTGAGGGGCCATTTTTGTAAGAATTTGGGAGGCTTTGGAGGTTTCTTGAAAAGAGAGTGAAAAGGATTTGGGGAAGACGAATGGCAGGGATGTAAGATGGAGTAAAGGGCCTAAAAATGGCAAAGAGGGGTTTTAAAGGAGAGAGGAGGTGAAGGGTAGAAAGGGAAGTGGAATAACCTCGATAACCGTTGCCCAATGAACGTGGGGCGCCGTTTCAACTTCTCAAGCACGCTTCTAGACACGCGTCATAATCTCTTGGGAAGTCCTTTTCAAATTTTGAATACTTGGCCTGTAACGCTTCAGAGCTTCTGACACGAAAGTCCGCTTCCCAAGTGACGGTTTTTCTTTGAAGATTAGTAAGTGTTCCCTTTGTAGATGCAGCAGTTCCCATGATCTTTTCAAGGTCAGGGAGAGTGAAGTGGTTGAGGGAACTTCACACTCATCTTTTTGTGAGGCTAGGGAACTCAAAGGGAACCAGACAATTTGCAACTCGATAAAGGAAATGTTTTGGCTCATGAGAAGCATTTGTCTGGTCCCTAGCTTAAGGTGGGTCATATGATCAACCGTCATGGTGGCTTGTAATGAGGGATAAAGGGAACTCTGGTTGATCATTTTGGGCCAAAAGAAGTAGAGTTCCTTTGTACACATTTTTCTCTAGACTAGTAATCATGGCATAGTGAAAGCAATGAATCCAAGTTCCTTATCATGCAATTTTAGATAAACTAGTCAAGCATTGAGAGAGAGATAAACAGGGACTTGTTTAGTTTAGAGTTATCATCCCTAGAAGCATTCGAAAACGCTGGTAGGGACGTCTGTCTAAAGCTTTGGTAAGAATATCCGCAATTTGCTCTTCAGTTCTACAGTGTTCCATCGAAATGTTCCCATTCTCAACATTGTCACGTAGAAAGTGATGCCTTATATCAATATGCTTAGTTCTAGAATGATGCACAGGATTTTTGGAAATGTTTATGGCACTAGTGTTATCACAGAGTATGGGAACTGGGCCAAAAGACATACCGTAATCCTGGAGTTGTGACTTAAGCCATAGAACCTGGGAACAGCATGATGCGGCAGCCACATATTCAGCTTCAGCTGTGGAGAGTGCCACTGAGTTTTGCTTTTTAGATCCCCACGAAACTAAGCAAGACCCTAGGAACTGGGTCATTCCTGAAGTGCTCTTTCTGTCAACCAAGTGCCCTTCAAAGTCAGCATCTGTGTATGCAATGAGCTCAAGGGAACTGTTCCTTGGATACCAAAGGCACAAGTTATTGTTCCCTTTGAGATACCTGAAAATTCTCTTCACCTCTTTCAGGTGTGATTCCTTAGGGTTAGCTTGAAAACGAGCACAAAGACATACGGAGAACATGATATCAGGTCTACTAGCTGTTAAGTAGAGAAGGGACCCGATCATACCTCGATAGTTCCTTTGGTCCACACTGATACCTGTTTCATCTGCATTTAGCCTTGAATTTGGTGAGATGGGAGTGTCAATGGGCTTTGAATGTTCCATCCCATACTTCACGAGCATTTCCTTGATGTATTTCTGTTGATGGATCTTTGTTCCCTCCTTTGTTTGGGATATTTGAAGTCCCAAGAAGAACGTGAGTTCCCCAATGAGACTCATCTCAAACTCATTGCTCATGAGGTCCTTGAACTTTTCTACAAGAGTTTCGTTAGTTGCTCCAAACACAATGTCATCAACATATACTTGCACAATCAAAATGTATTTAGATTCTTTCTTTAAAAACAAAGTCTTGTCTATGGAACCACGAATGTATCCATGGGACAAGAGGAATTGAGCAAACCTGTCATACCAAGCTCGGGGAGCTTGTTTGAGTCCGTAAAGGGCCCTTTCCAGGAAATAGACATGGTTGGGCATTTTCTCATCTTTGAATCCTGGAGGTTGGGCCACAACACTTCTTCCTTGAGATGTCCATTTAGGAAGGCTGTTTTCACATCCATTTGATAAAGTTTGAATCCCTTGTGAGCAGCATAGGCGATGAGGAGTCTGATTGCCTCGATCCTGGCAACTGGTGCGAAGGTCTCATCGTAGTCAATCCCTTCCTCTTGCCTGTATCCTTGTGCTACTAACCTAGCCTTGTTCCTTTCTACAGCTCCAGTATCATCGAGCTTGTTCCTAAAAACCCATCGGGTTTCTATGATGTTCTTGTTTTTGGGCCTAGGAACTAGCTTCCAAACTTTGTTTCTCTCGAATTGGTGGAGTTCCTCTTGCATGGCTTGAATCCAATCTGGGTCCTTTAATGCTTCTTTGATATTTTTGGGTTCCACCATTGAAACAAACGCGTTAAAAGCACAAAAATTATTGAGAGAGGAACGAGTCTGCACACCTTTAACAAGAGGAGAGATGATGTTCTCAAGAGGGTGGTCCTTCCTTTGTTGAAAGGTTCTTATATGAGTGAGTTCCTTTGCATGTGTATCATCCTCAGTCGATGTTTCTTTGTCATGGGAACTCTCATCTCCAGCTTCTTCATTTGATGTTTCTTCAGAGATTTCTGGCAGGTTTCCTCTTTGTTCCCCTTGAATACTTGATTCTGGCAAGGTATTGTCTTGGGGAACAGCAGAGTTGTTCCCTGAAGAGGGGACCTCGAGTGAGTTGGAGGTGTCTTGTGGTTCTTCTGAGGAAGGAGCCTCGAGGAAGGTTTGATCAGTGAGGGTTGGACCTTCGTCGTTGTTCCCTGGTTGCGGGATATGGCTTGCGCTTGGATAGTCTTCATCCCTTTTCCTTGGCTCATCCTCGTCATCATCATCGTCTTCATGTCTGACTAGCTTGAACAGAGTTCCCTTCCCTTGGGTCTCGGTTCCCATCTTTACAGACTTTTCATTGAAGACGACATGAATGCTTTCCTCTATCTTCTTGGTTCTTTTATTGTAGACCCTGTAAGCCTTGCTTTGTGATGAGTATCCCAGGAAGATCCCTTCGTCACTTCTGGGGTCGAATTTGCCAAGATTGTCTTTGCCGTTGTTGTGAACAAAACATGTGCAACCAAATGTTCTCAAGTGTGAGATGTTTGGTTTTCTCCCTTTGATGAGCTCATAGGAAGTCTTGTTGATCAGGGGCCTTGTCATGGCTCGATTTAGGATGTATGTAGCTGTGGAGATTGCTTCAGTCCAGAAGTACTCAGGAACTCCACTTTCGATCATCATGGTTCTAGCCATGTCCTCCAGAGTTCTGTTCTTTCTCTCGACCACTCCATTTTGCTGAGGAGTGCGAGGAGCTGAAAAGTTGTGAGAGATCCCATTTTGCTCACAGAAGTTTAGGAACTCCGAGTTTTGAAACTCAGTTCCGTGATCAGATCTGATTGCTTTCAGTTTCAGCCCCAAGCTTACTTCTGTTCTTTTGATGAAGGGCTCAAATTCTTCAAACGCTTGTGATTTTGCCTTCAAGAAAACAACCCAGGTGAATCTTGAAAAATCATCAATTAAAACATACATGTACCTTTTTCCACCGTAGCTAGCTTTTCTCATGGGACCACAGAGATCCATGTGAATCAACTCCAGGGACCTGGTTGTGCTTACCACCTTTTTGGGTTTAAAGGAGGTTCTGGTCTGTTTCCCTCGAACACATGCTTCACACATTTTGACTCCTTCGAGATTAATTCGTGGAAGACCAATGACCAGATCCTGTAGATAAAGCTTCAGGATTTGATTTACACCAGCATGTCCCAATCTTCGATGCCAGAGTTCCGTGTCATCTTGGGAACTCGCAAGGCACAACTTCATTGGTGGTTCAAAGTTGGTGTCCACCACATACACATTGTTGTATCTTCTTCCTCTCAGAATTACTTTGTTGGTCTTCTTGTTGATGACGAGACATTCATCTGAGTCGAAAGTGACGATGTTGTTCCCTTGATCACACATCTGGGAGACACTCAGCAGATTGTATCCCAGATCCTTTACCAGATTTACGTTGCTGACTTTGATGGATTTGTTGAGCAACACTTCTCCTTTTCCAATAACTTCTCCTTTGTTCTTGTTGCCAAATGAGACGTGGCCTCCTTCGGCATGAGTGTGGAGTGAGATGAGGATATCCTTGTTTCCTGTCATATGGTTCGAGCATCCACTATCTATGAACCATGTACTGTTCCCTCTCACAGCCACCTACAAGGAAAAGTTAGTGTTTTGAGACCCAAGCAAGATGACTCTTGCCAGGTCCCTTGAAAGGGAAAACATTTTCATTCAAGATATAGTCAGAAATGTTGATGTCTTTGGAATTTTGAGAGTTGGAGTTCCTTTGGTGATGAGCATGACGTTTTTGTCTGTTTGGGAACTCATGGCTTCTAGGGGTTTGGGCTCTCTTCTTGGGACATGCATCCTTGTAGTGCCCATGAGCACCACAGTGCCAACATGTCTTGTAGTATTCTCCCAGGTAGTATTTTGGGTGTGGTCTCTGGATACGGTTCCTATCCATGGTTTCTTTGTTGTACACTCGAGACCCATTTCCCTTAGCAATTTTGACATAGATTCTATGTCCAGATTTCCCAGTATAGTAGTCTTTCTCACCATTGTTTCCACTCTCTAGGACCCTGATTTTCTCCTCGAGATGAGCATTTTTCTGTTTCTCGCACTGGAGTTCTAAGGCCCTACACTCATGGATCTCATGTTCGCTCAGGGGTGATTTTCCGTTCTTGAAGCACTCACCTTTGTATCTTATGCCATGTCTGGCTGGGACAAACTTAATTTGGGAACTAGAGGCTTCAAGATGTTCGGGAGTCTTACTCAGGTGTTGCAGGAGGGTGTTCTCATCTTTCTCTAGAGTTTTGATTTCTCTTTCTAGATCTACGATGTGAGACACATGGGACTTGAGTTTTTCTAGAAGGGATATGCAGTTGGGACAGGGCTCAAGACCAACTAATTGAGAATTTATGTGTTCTTGTTTTTCCAACTTGTTTTGCAGTTTTATGTTATCTTTGACAAGACTTGAAAGAATTTTCAACAACTCAGGTTTTTCATAATTACTCAAGGAATCAAGAACAGTTTCAGTGGTTACCTCACTGGGTTGTTCCCCAGTGGTGTCTCCTATGGCCATGCCACACATGTCTGGGAGTGCCCATGACTCAGGATCTTCATCTTCATCATCGCTCCAAGTAGCAATGTAGGCCTTCTTTCCTTGCTTCCTGTCATCAGTTCCTTGTGGACATTCCTTCGCAAAATGTCCTTTCCTGTTGCATTTGTAGCAAGTCACTTCTGAGAGATCCTTCTCTATGGGCTTTCTTTGGGAACTTTGTCCCTTTCCCCAGTTCCCACTGTTCCGTTGAGACTTTCCTTTGTAGAAATTTCGAAGAGCCTTTGTTACAAGAACTAGCTCTTCATCCTCTTCTTCTTCAGAGTCTTCATGTTGTTCTTGGGTTGATTTGAGCATCTTTTCGATCTTGAGTGCGATCCCTCGATGAGCTCGAGTTTGTTCCTTATCATCGATCTTCCTCTTCTCATGTCCTACTAGCTTTCCAAACACTTGATGAAGCATAAGTGTTCGATTTTCTGGGTTTTCCTTGAACATCGTTCTCTCGTTTGCCCATTCTCCAGTCAATCCATTGAAGAGCTGTTGGACCTTCATTTTGTGGGTGATTTCTTCTTTTGTGATCCCCAATCCTTCCATCTTGGTGCAAAGTCCTTCAAACCGGGATTGGTAGCTATCGACGGACTCTCCCATTTCCATTTGGAAGTTGTAGAACTCCCTTTTTGCATTCATCTGAAGATCTTCTCTAAGATCTGAGTTCCCAACGTGCATTTGTTGGATGGCTTCCCACATTTCCTTGGCTGTGTCAAGGTTTGCAACCCTGTCACAATCTTGTACGCACATGGACCTCTTTAGGTACTGTTTGGCTTTGTAGTTTGCCTCCATGCACTTGTACTCGTTGGGACCCCACTTTGAGAGGTCGTTGACAATAGCTGGATCGATTTCGAAGTTCCCCCTTTCGATGACGCACCAGGCTTGGTAGTCTTGGCCACACATCCAATCTTTCATGTCGCGTTGCCAGCTTTCAAATCTTCCTGTTATAAGCCTTGGCGGCTTGCTGGTATTGTTCCCCACCTGAGTAAGTTCCTGAGCCATTTTGGCACCTGCGATGCTAACACAAATCTAGAGCGCTTGCTCTGATACCAATTGTTGGATCGTAATCGGTTAGCAGTGAGCTTGGGAACTGGCAATTAAGCTGTTCCCAAGGCAGCAGAAGTAAATAATCGCAAGTAATAATAACAGTGAAAGGCACAGTTCCTTTATAGAGGAACCCCACTACAACCAACTAGTTGTATGGGTAAACCTCTACCTCCGCTTGGAGGATTTTGAATGACTTACTTATATTGATTGCTTTGTTCCTTAGTTACACAGCCGGATTTACACTTCTCTGTTCCTACAAGTTCTTCCTAACTCTAGCAACACTAGTAAATCCTCTCAACTGAGTTCCTAAGCTCACAACAGCAAAACACAAGTAACTCAAACCTTGCGCTGACTTCTCAGTTCCCTTGCTCCAGGGAACTTCAGCTTCGCCGTCGTCGAGATCACACACTCGCCGGCGGGGACTTCTCTTCCTTTTCTTTCTTTTCTCTGATGTGGGTGTTTGTAAGTTCTGGGAGAAGTACTCAGACCGAGTACTATTCATTTGGCTTTATAGTCCATTTGTCTTGGGCAGTCGCATCTTTCGTTTGTGTCCAAAATGCCCTTTGCTTGATGCCCAAGTTGTACTTTCTTCACATGTGACTTTGGTTTGAACTAGGTCAACTTCTTGAATCAATCGGACCGTTGGATGAAGCGTGACAGTCTGATCCTCAGACTGTTCCCTCTGGCTGTCTGAGACAGAATCCCGCGATCTGCGCTGAACGGTCGTTGTCTTCACATGTGAGTTCCCATTTCATGGGAACTGACTTCTTCAGAGTTCCCTTGATGGAAACTCTTCATCGTTGTAAGCTTGTGTTTTCTTGTTTGTTTCTGGGAGTTCCCACTTCATGGGAACTTTCCTCTTCAGAGTTCCCTTGATGGAAACTCTTCATTGTGGCCAGTAGTGGCTTTGTCATTCATAGGAGTTCTTGGCTGTACCTGTGTTCCTTAGAAATACTTGAACAAACCACATTAGTTCCCTATGGTATTTGTCATTATCAAAACTTAAAGAGAAGTGAATCGTTGATCCGTTGCTTAGAACCAGAGGTCCCAACAACGTCCCAACAAATAGGAACCTATTTATAGACAATTTAGTGGAACCTTCAATCCATGGCAATGGTGGATGCCCAATGAGGAGAGGGAGGATGCTATGGGATTGGTCAAGCTTGTGCTTTCTATATGATGATGGAGGAGTGATGCATCAATGGAGTCAAACAAGCAAGAGGGGGGAGGAGAAGGCATGCAATGGCCACTTTTCAAATCAACGTAAATCAATCAGACATTAGTCTGATGTTCAAATTGGAAGAAGGAAACTTATTTGATATAAGATTAAAAGGTTGGGTTAAGTGAACAAGAAATTGCAATTGGTCTAGCAGAAATTGGAGAGGGGCGTGTGAGGGTAGAATGCAAGAGATCTCGGGTTCAAATCCCGTCTTTTGCATTCTTTTTACACAACTTGTAAATTGATTTTTAGGCCTTTATGTAATTTATTTTATGGAATATAATTAACCTCTAAAAGACATTATTTTTAGTTGATGTTCCTTCTATTAATTTCCTCACTTTATTAAACTATATCTCTCAAGTTATTTTATTAAATTTTTATCTATTTCAACTTTTATTTATAACCTCTTTCGAAAGAGAATAATAGAAATTAATTCGATATTAAAAATCCTCCTTTTTAATTTAGAGAAAATAATTGATAATAAATATTATATTATAAAAGCTTGGAATATCGCGGATATTACAGATCGAGTCATGACAACCCGAACGACGGGAATGGGGCATCGACCGCCGCTGAGAACGAGGGGGAAGATGAGATTATTCGTACTCTAACTTCCACCGTAAGAGAAAGCGAAAAAAAACGTACTCAGGCTGAGTCCCGCTTGGACCAAGCCTTGGAAGAAATCGCAAGACTAAAGCACCTTGGATAAGATCCAGGGTAAGCACCACATCAGCGAGCCGACAATCGACAAAACTACTCAATGGCTCGCTAGTATAGTCGAATTCGTCGACAATCGTCGTTGTCCTGAGCCAATAAGCTCTGACGAATCAGAAGAGACGCGGACTGATTATGACAGCGATCGCAGAGCACCGAGATATCGGAAAAGGGCCAGGAATTGCGAGTCACTCCCGCATAAGACAATCCTCGACCCAACTACTCGATATCGGACGAATAGAAAAACTCCAGCGATCGCGGGGATCGCCGTGAGCGCGGCGAGCCAACCTGCGACCACGGTCGGGGCGATCAGCGAAAGGAGTTACGCGAACACGAAGACGAAATTTAGCACCCATTCGAAAACCCTAATTCGACCCACGACCGGGGCAATAACAGGAAAAGACAGCGTAGTCAACATCAAAGCGAGGTTGAAGAAAAGTGCAAAGGGAGGGATCGAGCATTCGAACACACTGGAAAGAGATTGCTTGATCTTTTGAGAGTGCAAGGTGGCACCTTGCAATCGGCTCAAGAACAACCGGAGCATAAGTTGGTTTTGGTGACATCGACACCATTCTACAAGGATATTAAGCGTGCTAAGCCTCCCGTAAAGTTCTCTCCGCCAACATTCGATCTCTATGATGGACACTCAGAGACGACTCCTGAAGTCGGTAATACTGCATGTATCACAAAAGACGGGGGCACATTACTGAAGAATGTGAGTTGTACAAGATTTTTTCGAAAGCTTGGTTCAAAAAGGGTACTTGCACGAGTACCTCAATCAAGACGAGCTAGAAGACCAAGAAGAGCTGGAGTATAGGCGAGTCGAAGTCGTTCAAATAATCTCGATATCGTGCGAACGTAAAGACGAGTCGAGCGAAGAGGACCAGGAGTGTAACCGCGATCGCGGGTCCTAAAACCGCAACCGCGAAATTGGTTCAGAACGCGAAACCCCTTCTTTGGGGCAGAACTGCGGTCGTGGATTGCCCAGCCGTGATCACGGATTCGAAGGCCGTGCGCACGGCCGATTACTCTACGACAATTGATCCGCGCCAGGCGCGGTAGGTATCTGTTATATGGAAGGTTCTATCTTATTTAATAAGATAGAATTATCGCTTGAAGTGGGTAGCATGATATCGCTTGTTTAGGGATAGAATTTTCAACTCTCAGCCCTCTCTCTTCCACTATAAACACATGTTTTCACCATGTAGAAGGATTCATACCCTGAATAAGCTGATATTCGCTCAGCCTTCTAGCCTTCTTGTCTTTTCGTGTTCTTTACCCTCGACACTCAATCGACGACTGCTCTTCTGACTTAGGTGTTGGAGGTGGATTAAGGGGTCCCCACCCCCTTTGTCAATTATAATGCAGGTTCTAGGTCAAGGAAGCAGTTGGAACGCAAGGTGAAGGAAGGAGTAATCAATTAGTGTATTAAAGGCGAATTTTGTGCACTAACAGTAGTCATCATCAAAAATAGAAAATATGATAAGCAAAGGGATTGAATTATAGGAAATAAAGAAGGTCGAGCTCAGTGCAGGTAAATATAAAAGGGAAGAAGAAGAAGAACAAGAACAAGAAGAACAAGAAGAAGAAGAAGAAGAAGAACAAGAAGAAGTCTGAAGGTGTCATGCCAACTGAACACAAGACAATCGGGGGAATTGGGATTGCGAGGTGTCAACTGGAAAAGGGAATGGGGCCCGAAAGGAAGAAGTATAATGTAGTATATTTATATAGAGGGACGCTCAGGTACAATAGGTTTTGTGGTGCAACATGCGGATTAAGGGGGGACGTTGGATTAGAGTTAATCAAGGGTGATTAATTAGGCAACATGATAAGAAAGATAGGGAGGGGGGGATTGGATTTATGGGGATTTAAAATTTAAAAGGAAGGTAGCGGATTTTTAGGGGGGAGATTTGATTGCAAATTCAAACTAAAAAGCCACGTTTTTTTAAAATGGAAATTCCTTGATTCTAGGGATTAACAAGGGTGATTATTTATTTTTTTGAAAAATAAATAATTTACCCGAAATTTAAAAACCGTTAGTGAATCCTAGAAAATCTATTAGTCAGTGTTTGAATAACTCTGTACGATGGTTTGAATAATTAAAGAGGTGAACATGTTTTATTGCTTTATGAATCCTTTTCTAATTTGGTGTACTCATATATTACTAAAGTTGAATAAGTACTTGTCTTCACATGAAAACCAATTCATTATAAGCTAAATCATTACATATTAAAATAAAAATGAAAATAAGGACCTTATGTGACTATTGAATATGTAAATGTAATATATTGAATAAGATGAAAATAAGAATTGTTACAACTCGAACACATACTACAACAAGTTTGAAAAAGTACACATCTATTTTTCAATACACACTGATATGATAAAAAAAAAAGTCATTATCTTTGTCTTCAAACTTCATCCATTACTATTTCATCATCCTTCTTGAATAACTGCATAACAAGACACACATATATGAATAATAATGCATTTTATAATTTGAATAAGTTGGAATCAATGCTGAAAAATGTTGATATTTATGAATAAGTGCATATTCGTGTAGAATAATTATACATGCATTAATGAAAAAGTCAGATATATATATTGCATTTTATTAGAAGCTGAGTTTGAATAACGAATATGTGTTAATAATGTTGAACAAGTGTTCATCATATAATGCATAACTATCAAAACGAAAAACACTATTGCAAAAGTTGTTTATAATTGTTGAAAAACACTATTATACAACATGAAAAATATAGAACAATTAACATTTGTTATTTGAAAAATTATTATCAATAGGTAGAAAAACACAATAGCCACACATGAAACAGAAATGAGAAAGCACTATTTTCATCTTATAATGAATAAGTTCATATAAATATTTGAAAAAGATTCAAAGAGAGAAACCATTACATATTTGAAACTAATATGTCAAAAAGTTGTTTTATAATTATTGAAAAACACTATTGTACAACATGAAAAATACAGAACAATCTATATCTGTTATTTGAAAAATCATTATCAATATGTTGAAAAACATAGGTAGAAATATTTTTATAACGATTTTTCAACATATTAGAACAAGTGTTCATCTTTTCATCTTGTCTTATAATCATTGAAAAACACTAATGCATAACATGAAAAATACAGAACAATTTATGTCTGTTATTTGAAAAATTATTATCAATATGTAGAAAAACATAGTAGACACACATGAAACAGAAATGAAAAAGCACTGTTTTCATCTTATAATGAATAAATTCATGTAAATATTTGAAAAAACTTCAAAGAGGGAAACCATTACATATTTGAAACTAATATGTGAAAAAGTTGCCTTATAATCATTGAAAAACACAATTGTATAACATGAAAAGTACATAACAATTTCTGTTATTTAAAAAATTGTTATGAATGGGTCACGATTTTGAAAATGTGTAAATACTTGTTCTAAATCTTGATAATGCTTTTTCAACCGTATATATAGAACAATATAAAACCAAGCATACGATACTAATAAAAACAACTTATGCTCATAACAATAAAGAAAAACAACTCCAGGCATCACACATCCATGGTATAAACATGTCTATAAACATAGATGAATAAAAGGCACAATTGATTTGAATAAATAGGCCATCATTATTGTATAGAGATCACGTTTTTGCAATTTAAAATGATAAGTTTTTCTCAAAATTGCGATGACTTATTCAAAATATAAACATTCAAATCCAATAGTAACACATCGATTAAAATCTACCGTTTTTGAACTTTCGTTTCTTGTGAATCTTTATCAACAAGAGATTTTGCCATTGATTTATTCCAAAAAATCCACAAATCTTAGTTATGAACCAGGTGTGAGCTTGAAAATCTCCAAAAAAAATCATGTGAAATTGATATGCAATAGGAGATTCACCCAAACGAAAAACACTAGATCTATTATTGTCGCGTGTTACACAAACTCTAACTTATGAAATCCCGATTAAGCGATTAATTCAATGGTTGTTGTACAAGTATAAACCTAAATTATGAAAATTTCAAACAAAATCACAAGAATAACGATGCTCTTGTACCGAAATTTCCACTTCTAAACCCTAATCTTTAAAATCGGAGTTTGAGTGGATGTGGGTTTGAAATATATAACAAAAAGAGACAAGATGTGGGTTGAAAGTGTACCAATTTTCGGTAGCTTTTCTGAAATCAGTCGAACTTGGAGTAGATGGCTTCAACTCTCTGATGAAGAAGACGGAATTGAGAACCACAATAGAGAAGAAGAAAAATCAATTAGGAAAGAGAGAATATCTACAATCGACGAGCACAATCTTTTTTACCCCAAAAAACGGGATTTGAAGATATTTTACAATTCTAATGGGATTCTAGAAATATTCTCGTGTTTCTCACCCCCATCTAAAAATTGCACCTTCTTTTTATATAATCTAGACCGTATAATTAATTAGATCTAAAGGCCAAAAATCTGTTGCATGTTACACTCTAAAAGGGTGTTTTACTTGAGCGCTGCGTTATTTATATATTAGGTTGGTTTGAATCATAGTAAGAGTTGCAAAGTTCAGAGACGTGGGAATAGTTGGTGTTCAAATTAATTAGATCCGTGCAGTGTTCTCTTTGATCAGTAGCTTTCTATAACTCCGAGATTCGTCATTCTTGAGGCAAGTCATATGCGACTTGCTCGGTTGTATTCTATCTTGTTAAGGTTGACATTGTAATGTGTGATTGAGGACTTTTTGAAACTGCAAGAAAATCGTTTTCTAGCAACATATTTTTTGCAACAGTTATAAATATTGTTACCAAATATATATTTTAGCAATGACACGTATTAGGTCGTGGCGAAAGGTTGTAGCCATAAATTCCTACATAATTTTCCTCCAGAAATTCCTTGAGGCGGGAGGAAAGTAATTTATTGCAACAAGCTTGTCGTGGCTAAACATATATATCTTTTTCGCAACTACCGAAGTTGTTGTGAAATTTATTTTTATTTTTGCTACAAGCTTTTTTTTTGTGGCAGAAAACAACTTTATAATTAATTAATTTAATCAAAACGTAAGAGACCTATTTATTTTTAGCGGTTCATTTTCTTTCCAAATATTTTCATAAGGTAGGGTGTGAAAAAAAAAACTAGTTATTTTTCGCAACAAATCCTTCGTTGTTATAAATGAAATTTTTATCACTACGGTATTCTGTCATTGTCAAATATAAATCGATCTATTTTTTTTATTTTGTAAAAGATATATATACAATTTAGAATTTTCGGAAATAAATTCCCTCCATATTTTTGATGAGGCGGGATGAGTGAAAAAACAAATTCTTTTTTACAACAACCCTCTTGTTATTAAAAACATAATGACCTTTCATTACGAAACTTTGTTGTTATGTAATTTTTTTTTTATTTTTTTGCTACAAATCTCTTTGTTGCAAAACATGACATCTTGATTTTTAATTATTAAAAAATAAAATATAATGAGTATCCTTTACCATTGTAGTGTTTGGATGGTGGGATTTGATGGGAAAATTAAGATGGGAAATGATTGGAAATAATTTTCTCTTGTTAGTTGGATTTCATACGAAAATTTAGCCCCCGTTTGGTATAACAAGAAAGAAAGGAAAGGGAAAGGAAACAAATTTATATATAAAATGATAGTGATTTTCTCTTTTTGGCAAGAAAAATAAGGGAAGGGGGGTAATGGTTAGAGGAGAATAGGTGATATGGTTACCTCATGTTAAGGGGGTGGGAAACATTATCTCAATTTTTATATAAAAAATGAAGGAGGAGGGGTAATGATTACCATTTTAATCAATGAACCATAAATTAAAAATAGACTAGATTCATGTGTTTAACCATTTCCTTTTCTCAACAAACACCAAACGAGTCCTAGAAAGAAACGATGGGAAAATAAATCTCACCAAATTGATAGGATTCGGTGGGAAAGTAAAATACTCCCTCTCTAACAAAAAATATAAAATAAAATTAATTCACATTTTCTCATCAAAACTCATGTGTAGGAGTGTATCCAAACATAAGAAATTCGTATTCTCGTCTATAACTTTCTCATCCTTTGTTTTCTCTTCCTTTCTCGTAAATTACTCTCCTTTCTTTCTTTTCTCGTATGTCACCCGCATCCCTAACCCGAGCTCTCAATCCCTAACCAGAGCGACGCATCTCTTCTCGTCGCCGTCAGCATCGTTGGCAGCGACGCTCACCTCTCAGGCGGCATCTCTCGTTTTTCCACGCGGTGGCGGCGCTCATCTTTCAGGCGGTGGCTCGCGTTGGTTCAACGGCTCGCTGGTCTCCTATCCGAAATTTCACGCTTCTGTCTGAAAAGGTATGTGATTGAGCATTAATTTTGACATTTTGTTGTTCTGTATGATGACTGATCAATCAAGTATGATATTTATGATTTCTAGCGATTATGGTTGATTTGGGGGTTTTAGTTGATTCGGGGGTTTGCGTTTTCATGATCCTTACAATTAAGTAGTCATTCTCATATTATTGTCACTTAATTATCAAAGGCACATGTAGGTTCTCAATTCAGATATTCCTAAAGAAAAATAAAACCCACGAGATACAAACACCAGTACCTCATAAGCCTCGTATGCGTATGGTGTGTGAGTTGACTTTTGTGGCTTCATAATTATACAAGGAAATAGCTTCTGCAATGCAGTAGGTGTGGGTTGATTTTTTTTAGTGTAGCCTTGTAGCAGACTAGCAGGGGGTGTTAGTTAAGTTCATATAAACCCATCAAACATCTGTGGTATGTGCTGTCACTTGCTGATACTTAGCAAACATGAAGAGTTGATCTGCTAGATTTACTGCTATACAACTAAGTTCATTGTAATGAATCTAATTAGCTTGTTATTTGATTTTCTCAGCTATCCACACAGCTATACTATGTACTGCTATATAACTCTAAGCACTAGTTTGTTATTTGATTATTTAAATGAATCTAATTAGCTTTTCCATTCTCTTTCTAATAATATACTATGCACTGCTATATAACCAATCAAAGTTAACGTACAGTATGTATCAATTTGGTATATATGAATCCAAATTAAATAATAATTACTTACTCATTGTTCCCTAGCTACAATAGTTTTAGTTCAACGGAATTGCACTTTTACTTGTTTTGTGGATGCTCATGTTATGATTGATTTGTTTGTTGAATAATTTTTGTTATATATCATTTAAGACTCTTTTAGCACTAGCATCTATTTAATTTTGTTATATATTTATAGTTCCTTGACTAAGTTTTGTGTTGACAAAAAGTAGGAGCTAATGATGGATAGGGAATGGATGAAATTAAGCAATCAAATTGTTCGGGTGTATGATAATTTCACTCTATTTCATTCTGAATTCAACACCAGCCATCCCAATATTGTTTTGCTAGCTAGTTGCTTTACTGATTGACAAAGGAAAATTATAATTGCAGATATGTGGGCAGTTGGTGCTATACTTGCTGAATTATTTACGTATATCAGCTGTCACAAACATTCTATGTTAAGATGCCAAGATTTTCTTGGCATGGCTCTTCTTTGTCATGCATATATTCTTAGGTTATTTCCCATATTTTCTTGGTACTTGATGTAAGCTGTGCTTTTGGATAAAATTTGAATGTTAAAT
The DNA here is from genome assembly GCA_964016875.1 of Fallopia convolvulus. Classification (NCBI taxonomy): domain Eukaryota; kingdom Viridiplantae; phylum Streptophyta; class Magnoliopsida; order Caryophyllales; family Polygonaceae; genus Fallopia; species Fallopia convolvulus. The sequence goes on from OZ024732.1 coordinate 21,107,722, forward strand.
CTGTAATGTACAAGATAACAATAGATGCTACATGCAGACATTTAAGAACCCCTCTTTTTTCTTCTGTTAAAATTTTTTGGGCTATTCGCAGTGAAGCAGATCAATTCTACAAAATATGATGTGTTCTTTCTTGGCTCACCAGATTGTTCCACTTTCCCTGAAGCAAAGAATATTACACATCTGATCATATTCAGAGGTGGTTTTGTGTTCAAGAACATCCTTATACGCAATTGAATTTGGGGCCTTTCATGCCTCTTTTTGTGCTGCTGATCGTCATGCTTTTTTTTGATAGTTCATGCCAGCAAATGTGTCAGAGATGATCCCAAATGCAAGCATGGAAGATATTGATTTCATAAAGGTGTGGATGTCATTGCCTGAATGTTTCTATTAGACTAGGAATTTTGCCGGTAAGAATTTCTGATTAGTGCCCACTTATGCAGCGGCTTTGCTCTTGGGACCCACCTCAAAGTCCAACAGCTAAGGATTCACTACATCATCCATTTTTCCATGTATGTCGAGCTATGGTTGCTTTTCAAGGTTTTTTTGCTTTAGAGCATTTGAAAGCATGATGTTAGTTTTCTGAAAGCTGCATTGATTTAAATTTTCATCGTTCGCAGATTTAGACACTACTGTTATAATTTGGATTGTTTAACAAGACTAGGGAGACCATGCTGAAATATTGAGTTGTTGAGCATTTCAAGGCATACTTTTTTTTTTTTTTTAAATTGTATTGATCGTTCTGAAATATAGAGGAGATCAAGCTGAAATTTGCAGTGAATTGTTTTTCTCTTTTGTGCAGGAACAATTACATAAGCTCGTGCAAGACAGAGAAACAACCTGAAGGTGATCAAGCACGTCCTCAGACACAAGAAGAAATATTGCTTCATGTATATGCCTATTTTTTGGACTCTAAGATGATCTATTATACTACCTTTGATGTATGGATGCATAATTATCATAATATAATTATGTTTAAACCATTATTAAATTTGTTATAGAAATTGAATATTTTATGATGATCATTCTGTTAATGAATGGTAAAAGTGATATAGACCCACCATAAGATATTTATTATATGAACGTATTTTATTTCTTACATATTTTTTTCCTACAACTCTTATCGTTGCTAAAAACAAAAATGATATCCATATGTCAAACTTTTATGCAAACAATCTTAGTTTTTTACAACAGGTAATTTTGTAGCCAGATAATTTTTTTTTGGTAACAACATGCACTGTTATCAAAGACCCTATTTTTTCGCAAGTTGCGACATTGTTATTTTTCGTAACAACCATCGTTGTTGTAGAAAAAGGATTTTGACCTTGGGCTGATATAGACCTATGGCAACAATAGATATTTAGCAACAACTCTTTCGTTGCAAAATACTAATTTTTGGCAACGAGGAAATGTCGTTGCACAAACCTTTAGTAACGACATCTCCCATAACGGAGCATGGTCGTTACCAAAAATGTAAATTTGTTGCTAAAGATATTTTTGGCAACGAGTTTCTTTATTGCCAAAAACAGATTTTCTTGTTGTCATGCTTAATCTAGCTTGATAGAGTAATAGCTGACCATTCGGGGCATTATTTTTTAAACCAGGTAATCAGATCGTCGTGTAGAAGCCTCGACGAAATGGTGGAGCGGAGTAGTGGTGCACATGTGATAAATAGTCGTGTTGGGAAATCAACCCTCCCAGGACACTTGTACACTCACCGAAAACCCACCGACACAAAGACACAATTTTACAAAGGTGACTTTGTATTATATAGTGAATGTACAAAATAGCTTACACGGGTGACTCGACACTCTTTATTGATGGGACACACTCATACCTCTCACACTTCACTCTCTAGCTAGATTACTCTCTTACTTGAATCACTTGGATTGGTTGCAAAAGAGGGGTGGTGGGCTATTTATAGCCAAGCCACTCCTTTACATGGCTTGTAAATAATTCTAGATCAATCTAGTCTAATACAAGTCTAGTAAGTTCTAGATTTGCCTATGCTAAAACTTTTCCTAAGTTTCCATACTTCTCTAAAAAGTTCCATATCCATCTAGAGATATCTATACTATTACACACAAGTCTAGAAAGTTCTCACCATCTAGATTTATCTAGAAACTTCTATAAGGTTCCGATGTCTTCTAGAATCTTCCATAACACTCCGGCGTCTTCTAGAATCTTCCGCAACCTTCTAGTATCTTCTAGATTCTTCCATAACCTTCTTGAATCTTGTAGAAGCTTCCATAAGCTTCCCACATCTTCTAGAAGCTTCCATAACCTTCCATATCTTTCTAGATATTTCAAATATGAAAATATGAATTAATCTCTAACAATTCCTTCCTTAATTCATATTTTCAAATATTGAAAATCTTATTGTCTTTGGCTTCTCGGTTCCGACATTATTAAACTTATTCTTCACAACTTGACCTTCTAAGATGCAGATATTCTTTGCATTCTTCCGTCCCCGCATTATCAAGTGTCTCCCTTTCATCACGTTGCACCACTCATTCGTGCCTACAAACCTATACCCATCTGACATCATCCTTCCCAAAGAAATGATGTTAACTTTGCTTGAAGGCACGTACCTTACACCATGAAGAGTGTGGCTTGTACCGTTGTGAAGCCTCATTGTCACGCTTCCGGTACCTTCGACCTTCAACTTCTGTCCTCCCGCTAAGTTGAGGTGACCATACTCTCCATCCTTCTTTAAGGTGTCAAACATAGCTTGATCTCCACACACATGCATCGAGGCAGCACTATCTATCACCCACTCTGACTTAGCAATCTTCTCACTTGTTGCTAAGTAAACATCTCCATATCCAATATCACTGACCACATTTGTGTCGGAGTCACCAGTATTCTTTCGCAGCTCTTTCAACTTCTTCAAGTCCTCCCTCACTTGAGGACATCTTGATTGCGTGTGACCCTTCTCCCCGCAATAATAACACTCCACATTACTCCAATCACGGCTTTGACGTGAGTCGGCTCTCCATCTCGGGTCACCTTGCCCTCTTGACTGATGTCTCCCTCGCTCCCCCACAACTAGTATGCGATCTCCTCCAACGTCGGTAGCGTCACTCTTCATCATCCTCTCACTCTCTCGCAAAGCAGCTGTCACCTCATCTAGAGTGAGAGTTGCTCTTCCTACAAGTAAAGTCTGCACCAGGGACTTGTAGGATTTTGGCAATGACGCTAATAACAACAACGCTTGCTCCTCATCCTTAATATTATCGCTTGCATTCATCAATTGGCGTACTAGTTGATTAAATGAATTAATGTGGTCATGAAGATTACCTCCTTCCTCCATCTTCAGTGAGTACAACTCCATCTTCAAACACAACCAATTCGTCAGCGACTTCGATGCATAAATGCTCTCGAGCTTCTCCCACAACGCCTTCGGGGTCGTCTCATTCAACACACTAAACTTGATCTCGGGAACTAACGCCAATCGGATTGTACTCACTGCCTTCTTCTGGATTTTGCTCCATTCCCTCTCGCTCATGGAGCGAGGCTTCTCCTCTTCTAACGCTTGATCAAGACCCTGCTGCACCAAAAGGTCTTCAATCGTACTCTGTCATAACGTGAAGTTTATTTCCCATCAAAGAGTGGGATCTCGAACGTCCTCGACACACTAGACGCCATCACACCAACAAGAGATCCTTCCACAAATGAGCTCTACCCGTACGCTTCACCAACACCGGCACCCTGGACAACCTCGCTCTGATACCACTGTTGGGAAATCAACCCTCCCAGGACACTTGTACACTCACCGAAAACCCACCGACACAAAGACACAATTTTACAAAGGTGACTTTGTATTATATAGTGAATGTACAAAATAGCTTACACGGTGACTCGACACTCTTTATTGATGGGACACACTCACACCTCTCACACTTCACTCTCTAGCTAGATTACTCTCTTACTTGAATCACTTGGATTGGTTGCAAAAGAGGGGTGGTGGGCTATTTATAGCCAAGCCACTCCTTTACATGGCTTGTAAATAATTCTAGATCAATCTAGCCTAATACAAGTCTAGTAAGTTCTAGATTTGCCTATGCTAAAACTTTTCCTAAGTTTCCATACTTCTCTAGAAAGTTCCATATCCATCTAGAGATATCTATACTATTACACACAAGTCTAGAAAGTTCTCACCATCTAGATTTATCTAGAAACTTCTATAAGGTTCCGATGTCTTCTAAAATCTTCCATAACACTCTGGCGTCTTCTAGAATCTTCCGCAACCTTCTAGTATCTTCTAGATTCTTCCATAACCTTCTTGAACCTTGTAGAAGCTTCCATAAGCTTCCCACATCTTCTAGAAGCTTCCATAACCTTCCATATCTTTCTAGATATTTCAAATATGAAAATATGAATTAATCTCTAACAAGTCGAGTGTGGGGTTTTATTTTATCTTTCATATTTGTCTCATTGCATATACTTAAATTGCATAGTTTGTATAAGATAATGCTTTATTGTTGAATTACTGTTGGGTTACGAGAGTTCTGCTATCATTAAGTTGTTATATGGGTTGGGTTCATGACATCTTACTCAAATTTTTATTTTATAATACGAGCTGGATGATTTCTATATTTTCTCGACGTGCCCGCATTACAAGATCCGATTGTTGTTGTTTTCGAACTAGCTTGGTAGTGCCTCGTGCGGTCTATTATCGAGTAATGCCTTGTCAGAAAGACGGGTTGTTACAATATGCTTATAGACGAGTAATCCTAGTACTCTCTTGGAAGAAACTTTTCACTTCTGCATATGCTTAGTTGAGACTTCTAACATGCACCTACGAATGCACTTTCCAAAGTCTTATGAATGAAACAAGCGTTTCAAAACTCTTCCTTTACGTAGACGAGAGCATTTAACTTGGTGGGCTTTTAATATGTTCTCCAACCCTATACCCTTAGCTTTCCACATTGAATTCACCCCTACACCTTTCGGTAAGGGGGATAGGGTGTCCAAGTCTTAGGCAGATATTAGGATTTTATCCCCAACCCTCTAGTTGATTGTACACAATCCCTTCTGCCAAAATCTCGGAAGAGAGGTTCGCAACCTCGTTGTGCTTATCCACTAATCAATCTTGACGACTCTAAGTGTGATTATTCCTCAGAATAATTCACGCTAACACCTAGATGTCATATCTCGACACCATGATCGAACCATGCAAGATATCCTCTTGGTATTCCAAGAATGTGCACCATCACCCAAAATGAATTAACACGCACTCGTCAACGATCTTCCACATTTAGAGGATCCACTTGCATTTGTCTTTCCAAACTGGAAAGCATTTCCACACATCCAATGCGTTACGCATCAATGTATTTCCACCACAACAATTGACATGTCATGGTCCCCTCTATCACTCGAGAGTACTCAAGTCGGGACACACTCCCTGTGAGAAGCATTCCAGATGAATTCATAGGTGCAAACAACATGTGTAGAAATCAAGTATTAAATACCTTCCAATGTCTTGATCATCCAATGAAGATTTCGAGTGTCTTCCAACATCATTGCTCCCACATTGGCCTCTCCAAGATCCATCAACCAGAGACCTCCATTGATAAGACCCTTTCCATCTCACACACCATAGCCCAGGTGATTGTCTTTGGGATAATCATCCTCATCCAAGACGGAACGAATTCATTCTTCCCTTTTCCCTTGAAACTTTCGTCAAGGAAACTTGAGGAAACATGCCCTTAGGGTACTTGTCATACCACGAATGTGCTTTACACTTGTCTCTACTTGTCTTTACAAGCATGCCACTTTTGTGCCTACTAGCATTGGGAATCTTGTTCTCAACACCATCATCCAAAGCATCTAGCCATTCAATAATCCAGATGAAAACTTGGTTCAAGGCTCGATCGAGTCTTGGATCACATCATATTTTTCCGACAACAACTCGACCCATAACTCGAATGAGTTGTGCACTAAGTCAGGACTCTAGGCTGGAACTTGGCTTATCACTCGACCGAGTGACTATTTTAGGCGGGTACTCAAGCCATGACTCGACCAAGATGTGGGTGGAGTTGAGATCTTAACCTCATCCTGGTCACCTTCTTATCGTAACATGCATAGCCTTTTCATGACATCCTAGGCCACATAAGTAGGCCCACGAGAGTGACAACTCTAGGCCTCTTATGGTGCACCAACATTCATCGGTAGGAGTAATGTTCCGAGGTTCTAACTAACTTAGGCTCCTTTCTTGGAAAGCTTTGTTCCAAGAATCGAACAATGTTTGGTCTATGTCTTTAGACCCCAATTCGTATGGAAACCGAGGCTTTATGATTTACAAAGACCTCCCCATCACGAGTTCCTCGAAGTTGAAGAACGCACGCTTTAGGACCTACGAGAAAACTTCTCGAGTCCACTCTTGGATGCTCCTACTAGGCATGGGCACTTAGGGCTAACTTAGGCCAAGGCTTGGCCTTTTGGAGCCAAGACATGGCCACTCTAGGAATCATGCGACCGCATAATTCCCAACCAAAACCGCGTCTCCAGGGAGAGTTCTTGGAGCCAAAGCGTAGGCACACCTGGCCATGACGCACCCACGACTTGCCCATTAGAGAGTTAGTCTCTCAAGCACCATTGCCCATGGTCATGGTCTTTCATGAGCTATTTCAACACTCGTTGATGAAGTATCTAGGGCTCAGACTTAAGAGCCTTTGCACACCATTTAGTGCCTCTTGTCCATATAGGCATTACCACGAAATTCCATTTGCAATCATTCGATATGCATACGAATGCAAATCAAAACTTTGATCCTTGTTTTGATGTAGTGTCTAACTCATTGCATGGAAATAATCCTTGTGACAAGACTAGGAGACTTTTGGCTCTTTGTGCCAAACACACAACCAATCGAGTGCCTTGTGGACTTGGTTCGGGTTGGCCAAACAAAGGCCAAGGCGGAGTGCCAAGTACCCTCAAGGTGATGCCCAAAACCGTTACGAAACTTAGTGCTTTAGAGACAAGGGAAAGTGTGCCTCGGCTGGAAACAGGCAAGCCCATGCCACGTTGTGCACCCGGTTGCATCGAACGGAAGTAATCCCACAACAAGGTGTGGGTGTGCCAACACTAGGCTTTGGCTCAACATTTCCTTGGCACAATTCATAGCGACTCGTCACTATGATCCTTCCAAACTCATTCATGTCACTCAGAGTCATCCAAGCTTGGTTTCGACTCTTCCATGCTTATATACTCTTCATGTGTCTAAGGTCACATCAAGACCTTGTGAATTCACTTCATAAAAATCACAACAACACTCGTCTAGTAAAGAGAATGTACTAAGCTTCCTTTGCATCACTGCCCCTCAAATTAAACTTTCGTATGAGAATGCATCAAGCATCCTTTGCACCAACCTTCACTCAAACCCATATGCTAAGCTTAGGCAAGCTTCCAACGAGCTATTGTTGCCCAAGCCCAGGCGTGCCCTATATGAGCTTGTAGCCATCCGAGAGCTAGCACCTATCGCTAGTGCATAGGCGCACCGCCGCCCGAGCTAAGTCGCCCCCGTACCAAGCTCCAATCCATGCCTTTCCATGCCAATGCTCACCTTTTGAGGTTTCCCGAACTTAGGCATATGCACTCCAAGCTACAAGATGAGTCTCAAATGGACTTGCCTGTTTCATGTAAAAATAGGGGTATAATGGAACCGTGCCAAGCCAAGCTCGGGAAATTAATATGGAGAAACTGATATCTATAAGGCCAATTCTACTACCACAAAAACTGACACTAGATATTTCAAAAATGATATGATGCATATTTTATTATCACACTAACTATCCCAATTTTGATAAAATCTTTAAATTTACAAAAAATGTTAAAGTTCTTCATTGACAATATCTAATCAAGATAAGACTCAAACATTGGTGAAGGCATAGATAAATGATTTCTAAAAGCTAAGTGCTAGTGAGCCACAACTAGTCTTCTTTGCTGACATCAAACAAATTTTCAATGATTTCAACAATGTAAGCAAATTATCACGTACATAAATATAAATATAAAAAATCAAAAAAAACCCATAAATGCACTCAAACCCCCTTATGAATAGTAGCCAGCCCATTATTGTTATCTCACCGTTGAAATTCAATGCTATCTCACCATTCAAATTACAATTATTAAAAACATAAACACTCATCATTTTCATTTAATTTCTTCCTTGTACCATAAGTCTCAGCCCTTTTCACTTCTCCTCTATCCCTTTCTTCAACCTTTCTACCCCTTCCAAAATATATATTGTTGCTAATTCTTCCTCTCCTACTTGTACTCTCCTTTGTTGGTAACTTATCTCCTTCTCCGTTTCATGCAATCAATTTGTCAAGCTGACCAGCCCTAACGCCTCACAAACTCAACAAAAAACCAAAACCGAAAGCAGACGACACAAATCAATGTGGAAAAAAATCAACGAAGAAGGAAGCGGTGACGACGAGGCCGATCACGAGCATCGAAACGGCTAGCGTCAGGTAAAGAAACTCAGGCACAGGGCTTTTGACGGGCTTCGCAGATTGAGCCTTCATCATCGACATGGAAATCAACAGGAATTAGCGCCGACGAGATCGAAGATTGAAAGCCTAGAAATGATGAAGAGGATTGGGGAATTGAGGCTCCTTACCATTGTCGTCTGTGTGAAGGTGCGATCAATTCAATTTGCTGCGTTTCAAGGGTTTTGAATTTTGATCGGTTGAGAGAAACGGTTGTTGGGTTCTAGGGATACAAATGCAGCGGAAAAACATTAATTTTATCCCAAACTCTAGCCTAGGATCAGTATGATAATGTAAAGTAATAACTAGTTCTGTTGATTACCTCAAAGGAGAAACCGAATTGCAAATTCAAACCTTTCTTTGTGATCACCAAAGGTGTTACTCCTCTAGCGGTATCCACGCACACGAACGGGATGAATTTCTAGGCGGATAAAAAATCTTTACTTGATATATATTATTACTTTATCAATATGTTAAGATCCTATCTTATTCGCTTGCCATAAAAGATAAACTTTTATCTATTATCTTTTATTGATCTAATTTTCTAAAATTATAATTAATCAAATATCCTTTTGATTAATTATAAATATCTAAGAAAATAATCTTATCTCCAAATTTATCTCATGGGCCTAATTAAGACTAAGACCCATCAAACCCGCCCCGGTAAAACTAGACCCGATAGCTTCGTTATTGTGCATAACCATCAATCTCCCACTTGCACTATTACCAAGTTCAAGTCATTACCGCATTAATCTTGAGTTTACAATCAACTCTCAATTTCAACTTTCCCATCTATCGTGCTTATGTGTGTGACCTTCTAGGTTTCTATCTCGATGGTAGTGTAATCCAACACAAGTCAAGGTAACCGTCTAGCAACAATTGTTGACCACCCAAAAAGATAGAAATGGTTGGTGAACCATATACCTCTATGAAGTGATTACTGTGTAATTCAATCTCTTCATCCTCAAATATCTAGATCAAGCTAGTGCACGATGCGTCACCACTCGGCTCAATTATTTACTTGGTTTAGCAGAGACGACCTAGACCCAAAATATTCTACCATGGCCATGGATTTTAGAGTCACTTATATCTCAACCATGCAAGTGGCCCACGATATTAACTCTCTAATCCAAGAGAGGGATGAATCCTTTCTTGACTCAACCACTATCCTCTCTACACTTTGTCTTAGACCTAATAACCGCCTTATTTGCAACTCATCAAAAGCTACGTTTAACGGCATCAAAGTTAAGACTCCATCCATAGGATCATGTGATAGTCTCAAGTCATGAGATCACTTACACTCCTTCATTTAGAGGAGGAACCAATGACGCTTAATACATGTGGTATATATCCTCTAATTCGGGTTAGTCTTGTGGCTCTATATACACTTGAGCACCCACATGAATGACTTGGAAGAGATATCCCTCAGTTCAGCGAGATGAACCTATAGTCTATTCACATGTTGGTTATAGTTTTGATATCCCCTCTCGATACTAATCAAACCAAGGACAATTCAAGAATATAAGCTTGTTGTAAAATTCTCACTGACAATAACAACTATATTGTCACTTTACATAAGACATTATACTCTATGGGATTTTATCAACATTATATGTTAGCTGAAAAAAAAATATGATAAATATTGCCTTTTAAATAAATATATTATTGTCATATAAGTAACTCTTGTTCGACAAAATGCATACTATAAAGTATCTACCATAAATCAATGCCAAACTCTAAGTCCTAAACCCCTCACATGAGAGTCATGTTTCTGTTGAGGTAAGACCTTAGTCAATGGATCTGCAATGTTTTCATCACTTGAAACTCTGCTCAATGCAACATCTCCTCTTTGGATTATTTCTCGATGATGTGGGACTTCCGAAGTACCTCTGGATCGCTGGTGAGATCTTAGTTCCTTAGCCTGTGCAACGGCTGCATTATTGTCACAGTACAAACTAACTAGACTCTCAATGCTAGGAACCACTCCAAGCTCTGCAATGAATTTCTTGAACCAAACTACTTCCTTAGCTGCTTCTGAAGCTGCTATGTACTCGGATTCTGCCATAGAGTCAGCAATTGTATCTTGCTTGGAACTCTTCTAAGAAACAGCTCCACCATTCAGGCAAAACACATAACCCATTTGCGACTTTAGATCATCTTGATCTGTCTGGAAACTAGCATCAGTATAACCTCTGACCACCATCTCCTCTTCTCCTCCATAGACCAAAACCATATCCTTGGTTCTTTTTAAATATTTGAGAATGGTCTTCACTTCACTCCAGTGTTCTTCACCTGGATCGGACTAATATCTACCCGTCATACTTATTGCATACGAGACATCAAACCGTGTACATGTCATGGTGTACATAATGGACCAAACCGCAAAAGCGTAAGGTACAGTACTCATCCAGTCTCTCTCTTGTTGTGTCTTTGGGCACATCTGCTTAGAGAGACGTATACCATGTGACAAGGGCAAAAATCCTCTCTTGGAATCTTGCATCTTATATATGTTCAAGATCTTGTCAATGTACGTGCTTTTACTTAATCCAAGCAGCCTTTTAGACCTATCTTGGTGTATCTTAATCCCTAAGATATAGGCTGCCTCACTTAAGTCTTTCATGGAGAAGCACTTACACAACCATGCCTTGGTAGCATCTAGGAATGGCTTGTCCTTCTCGATGAGGAGAATATTATCCACATACAAAACTAGAAACACTAATGTGTTCCCACTAACCTTTTTATAAATGCAAGGATATTCTGAATTTCTAATGAAGCCAAATTCCTTGATAGCTTCATCAAATCTCAGGTTCCAACTCTGAGACGCTTGCTTCGATCCATAAATGGATCTCTTCAACTTACATACTTTATTTGTACCCGTAGACGTTTCAAACCCTGGAGGTTGTTCCATGAAAACTTCCTCTATTAACCTCCCATTTAGGAAAGTGGTTTTCATGTCCATTTGCCAAATCTCAAAGTCATAGTAAGCTAGCTCCTATTGCAAGAAAAGTCCTGATAGACTTGTGCATGGTTATCGGTGAAAAAGTTTCCTCATAGTCAATTCCATAACGCTGAGTAAAACCTTTTGCAACCAACCTTGCTTTATAGGTACTTATGTTACCATCCATGTCTGTCTTCTTCTTGAAGACCCACTTGCAACCAACAGGTTTTACCCGAATTGGTGCATCTACCAACTCCCATGCTTTGTTGGAATACATGGAGTCCATTTTAGAATTCATGGCATTTAGCCATTTCTCAGAGTCCGGTGAACCTAATGCTTCCTTGTAGGTTGAAGGTTCATCATCATTCTCGATGAGCAACACTTCACCTTGCTCAGTGACGATAAGGCTCATTCTTTCTAGCTCCTTTCTCACTCTTGAGGACCTACGTAACTCTTGCAATTCTGCAATCTCAGGTTCTGGCTGGGCTGGCCTAACCAATTGCTCTTGTTCCAACTCATTTGTTGAATCTTGAATCTCTTCAAGACTTACTTCACTCCCACTACTCTCTTTAGAGATGAACTCCCTTTCTAAGAAAGTAGCATACCGAACAACAATCACTTTATGCTCATTTGGAATGTAAAAGTAATATCCTTTCTTTTCCTTAGGATATTCAACAAATGTGCACTTAATAGATCTGGCTGCAAGCTTATTTGAATTTGAGCTCTTCACATAAGCTTCACAACCCCATGCTTTGAGATAAGACATGGCTTAGGACCTAGCCAAATCTCATATGGTGTCTGATCTGCTGCCTTAGTTGGGACACGGCTTAGTGTGTGGATTGCTGTTTTCAAAGCATAACCCCAAAATGTCAATGGAAGACTTGCATGACTCATCATTGATCTTACCATGTCCTAAAGAGTGCGATTCCTCCTTTCAGAAACACCATTCCATTCCGGCGTTCCAGGAGGAGTTAGTTGTGAGACTATTCCACACTCCTTAAGGTAATCAATGAATTCTTGACTCAAATACTCGCCACCTCGATCTGATCGAAGAGCCTTTATTTTCCTGCCAAGTTGATTCTCTACCTCGTTTTTGAACTCTTTGAATTTATCAAAGGTGTCCGACTTGTTCCTTATTAAGTAGACATATCCATATCTAATCAAATCGTCTATGACCGTTACGAAGTAAGAATATCCACCTCTAGCTTGAGTCGATAGAGGTCCACATACGTCACTGTGTATGAGCTCTAGCAACTCTTCTGCTCTCTTACGTTTCTTGGTAAAAGGTGCCTTAGTCATTTTTCCTTGTAAACGCGCCTCGCATCTATCTATGGATTCAAAATCAAAGGAAAAAATGAAGTTTAGCGATACGTCTCTCGTTTACATGACAAAGTCTGCAGTGCCATAGGTAGGTAATTTTCGAGTCATTCCTTTTTTGTTCCTTTTCAACGATGCATGATACTGACTTTTCTAAGTTCAAAAGATATAAATCATTATATAATATTCCACTACCATAGAACAAGCCATTCAAGTAAAACGAAAAAGTTCGATTTCCATACTTAAATGTAAAACCTTCAATTTCCAAAACCAGAGTTGATAGAACTAGGAACATAATAAAAATTGTTCAAATCTAGAACTAAACCACTTGGCAAGGTGATAGAATAAGTCCCGATGGCTAAAGCAACAATCCTTGCTCCACTAACACCTCGTATATTCACCTCACCTTTGGAAAGCCTCCTACACCTACTTAGGCCCTGCAAATTCACACAAATATGAGAAAAGCAGGCGGTATCCAATACCCATGAAGTAGAAACAGACATAAACTAAGATACCTGATCCAACATCTTTGTTTTTCTTCTCTAAGAAGCTTGTGCAATTCTTCTTCCAGTGACCCTTCTTGCCACAATGGAAACATGTAGCTTCTTTCTCCTCAACTATAGGTTTCTACACCCCTTTCTTTGGCTTATTATTTGTCTTCACTTTCTTGGCCTTGGAATTTTCCTTTCCCTTGCCCTGTCTCTTGTTCTTGTTTACATTAAGAACTAGGGAAGACTGCTTTGCTGACTTTGACGCTTTAATGTACTTTTCAGCAGTTCTTAGCATAGCCAAAACATCTGGTAGAGTTTTCTTCATGTCATTCATATTGAAGTTCATGATAAACGGAGAAAAACTCTCCGACAATGATGACAAGACTAGATCCATTGTTAAATCTTGATCTATAGCTACACCCAAGTTTCCGAGCCTCTCTATGTACCCGATCATTTTCAAGAGATGAGTCTCCACTGAGGTACCTTCTTGCATCTTGCTGTTAAACAGGGTTCTAGAGGTGTTATAACGCTCAACCTTGGCATTCTCTTGGAATAGATCACGTAGATGAGCATCAATTTCCCTGGCAGTCATGCCATCATGTTGCTTCTGCAATTCAGGAATCATTGCAGACATCATGATGTATTCCACATCTATATGATCTTCCAAGAATTTCTTATAGGCCTTTACTTCGGCCTCTGGGACTTCAGCCGGTGCAACCGGCTCTGATTCATCTAGGACATACAACTTTCTTTCATGTCTCAAAACAATTTTCAGTTTCCTGAGCAAATTTTCCTTATCCAGGATGTGTCGCAATGTCAAGGTTCCACGGATGTTACTTGCCATGGTATCTACATCAACAATGCACAGAGGATTAGTATTTACAACAAATACAATTAAATAAAAAGGACTTTTATAATCTGTCAAAGCTCCCACTATTTTAATCAAAATCAATAGCCCTCAGTAATGATCTCGGAGAATTTTGTTGCATAAACTCTCTAGTGGGACCGAAACCCCAACTTGTCTAGTTTGCACACAACTTTGGTTGTACCTACAAACTAGATTCATTAGGTAGGCCTTAACTTTGTCAATTGCAATTCTATGCAACTTTCAATATCCGTTGGATGGCTATCTTGCCTATAACTCAAATCCGTGAATTTTATATCCAACACTTGCCCCTTGAACTATTTAACCTTAGCTTTGGTTAACAAGTTGAATATTCAAGATAAGTCAACCCATTAATTAGTAAAAAAAAAACTATAGAAATTTTTCATATGGGCCCACAACTGAGTTATATCGATCCACATTAAAAAAAAATTCTATCTATTTTCTTAACTCAATTAATGGAGGGCAAATAAAACTTGACTTAATATTTATAACGACGGATTTTAGCCTGCACAATATTAATCTCACCAAATACATACACACTAGTCTAAATTGAACCATGCATACTTATATATATATATGGTGTAAGCGTGTGGTTAAACATAGGCCATTGGATCAGGATAAATAAACGGCTAGTAATTAAGGATCATTGTAGGATATATGGGGTTGTTGTGGAGAATAAAAACAAGGCTTATTTGAAAAAGGAAATTACGAGATGTGACCGAGATTTTAGGGATATCATTCGTTGAAAATAATTAAAAAAGTAATTGAAATTTTGAATATGGGGGATTGGATTTTAAATTTGGAAGTTGCTAAATTTAAGGGATTGTGAAATTAAAAAAAAACTCACGTTTTTCTTTATTTACGATAGTCGGATTTACAAATACAAAACCTCTGCAGAATCATTGAATATCTATTAGTCGACATTTGAAAAACTCAATATGACTGTTTGAATAATTATAGAATCGTATACTATTTATGACCGATGTTTGAATAACTCATTTTGATTGTTTGAAAAACTCAATATGATTGTTTGAATAATTATAGAATCGTATACTATTTATAACCGATGTTTGAAGAACTCATTTTGATTGTTTGAAAAACTCAATATGATTGTCTGAATAATTATAGAATCGTATACTATTTATAGCCGATGTTTGAATAACTTAGTTTGATTATTTGAATAACTCAATTTGATTGTTTGAATAATTATAGAATCATAAAATATTTATAGTCGAGATTTGAATAACTCAATACAATTTTTTGAATAATTATAGGATTGAACATGTTTTAACGTTTGCATTATTTAGGTTGAATAAGTATTCGTCTGACCATGAAAATCAATTTGCTATAGGTTGAATAAGATACGACAAAAATATGAATCTTATATGAACATTGAATAAGACAAAAATGGGGATGATTACATCTCGAATATATACTACAATGAATTTGAATAAGTACATCTATTTTTTTAAAGTACATTGATATGTCGAAAAAAACTAATCATTGTCGTTGTCTACAAACTTCACCCACTTATACTTCATCGTCATTCTTCAATAACTACATAAGACATACATACATGAATACCAATTCACGCATAACAAAGCACGTATATATGAATAACAAGCCACGCATGTATATACGAATAACAAAACAGGTATAGATGAATAACAAGCCATGCATATATGAAAAACAAAATCAATCGTAATTGAAGCTTGTGGGATTCATCTACCCCACATGTATGAATAACAACATATTAACAAATATGACTAACTTATTCAATGGTTTTAAATAGTAATATGAGCATGTATTGACATGAATTATATATAGACTATTGAATAACCATTACAATGCTTCTGAAAAACAACAATTAGTATTATGAAAAAGTTGTGACTATTTGTATTATGTTATTATGTGAATAATCATTAAAATGCTTATGAAAAATAATGTTGAATATTCTAAAAAATATTTAAATTCTTTTATATTGTTATCAAAACATGTCTATATAGAAAAAGTCATCCATATATGAATAACAAAGTAAACATATATGAAAAACAAGTCACAAATATGTGAATAACATGCAATATATATGTGAATAAAACGCGATGTATATATGAATAACAAAACTACTATGAGCATGTATTGACATGAATAATATAGACTATTGAATAACCATTACAATGCTTATGAAAAATAACAGTTAGTATTATGAAAAAGTTGTGACTCTTTGTAATATGTTATGATGTGAATATCATTAAAATGCTTATGAAAAACAATGTTTAATATTATGAAAAATGTTTAAATTCTTTTATATTGCTATCAAAACATGTCTATATGGAAAAAGTCATGCATATATGAATAAAAAAGCAAACATATATGAAAAACAAGCCACGAATATGTGAATAACAATGCAATGTATATGTGAATAAAACACAAAGTATATATGAAAAACAAAACAAACATATATGAAAAATAAGCCACTTCTGACCGAAACGTGCTCATATGAAACCTAAACGTCCTGTTTCGTGCTTAATCTTCGAAATTTGGTAATTTATTATCATTGTTCCGAACCTAAACACCAAAATCTTAACTTAACTTCGAATTGATAGTGAGAACACCGAAATTTATGCATATTGAACTAAAAACACAAATTCGAATTTTTCCAATGAAAACCTAACTTCGAATTTATGCATATTGAACTAAAAATTGACCAAGCAAGTTCGGAATTGAGAGTGAGAAACCGGAATTTAGACTAACAACGAATTTACTTAATAAATATACAAAAAAATCGATTGAACTGACCAATTTGTCGAAGATCTTCGTGAATCGCCTATGCGTTCGCCAGTGCTTTTTCTCTCCTGAACCATCAGCGTGTGAGAATGGCCAAATGTGAAATCAGTTTTCGGAGAGAGAGTGCTTCTTCAAAGGAAATAAATTAATATGCTCTAAAATTTAGGATATTTTAATCAATTAATAACCGTAATTGACTCTCTCCATATTTGAAATTATCCCATACAACATTCCATTTAAGCTTTTTACACCCTATTTTCTATAAATCCCAGCCACTCATTTTTTCCAATCCAACGAATCTCCTTTAACCACATGCTTACACTCTAAGAGATGCTTTCACTAGAGCATTATTCTATATATATATATGTGTGTGTGTGTGTGTGTGTGTGTGTGTGTGAAAGAGTCATGTGCGAACGCCTGCATGTGTGAGAAATGCGAAATTCCCCTGGCCGTTCGATCTCAGCACACGCACGGTTGAGATTGATTCATTTTAAAAAAAACTGTAACAAACCCGGAAACGCGCGACATGGAGCGTTTAGGAGACGCGCTTTTTATTAACTTCTTCGTCTTGTCTTTTCTCGCCATTTCTCTATCACTCACTTTTTACTTTATTATAGTTTTCCGAAGCGTTTTCGAAGAAGGTCAAGTGTGAATTGAAACTATTTCGTAGAGATTGCGAGCCTGATTCTTACATCAAAGACATTTTAAACCTCAATCCAGTTCTAAAATGGAGAAGCAAAGTTCATCTCAAAAGAATCAAGGTTTTTATCTCTCATTTAAATTTACTGAAACCCTAGGTTTCCGAAACGGTTGAGAATCAAGGTTTTTTCGTTTTATTTGAGTGTGTTTTAGTGATTATTTTGAGTTGTTTGAAGGTTGATAGTGTCGTTTTTTGGTGTTTTGTGTCTTTTCTGAATAAAAAATGCATGAATCGTCACTTTGTATCGAGTGTGGTTTTTGGTGTTTTGTGATTTTTGGTCATAGCACCTGAATAAAATACAAATTATATGTGCATGTGCGTATTTTTCGTAGTTGCATTTGTTTTATCGAGGTTTTCGATGTTGAGTTTTGCAATAGGTGATTGTGGATTTGTTAGTTGCATGGAAGGATTTTGTATACGTACGAGAGGGGAGGGTTGAAGTATTTTATTCATCAGAAATTAGCATTTTGTTCATCAGAAATTAGCATTTTGTTCATCAGAAACTTGCATTTGTTCATCAGAAACTTGCATTTGTTCATCAGAAACTTGCATTTGTTCATCAGAAACTTGCATTTGTTCATCAGTAAATTGCATTTGTTCACCAGTATTTTTGTATCATAACAAACATGCATTTGTTCATCAGTAACTTGCATTTCTTTCATCCAGGATCTATTAAACAACGTTCTGCAAAATATAAACAAGTAAAACATCTAATGTTTGGTACAATGACAATTGGAGAAGATGAAATATGTGCTATTCGAAGAGGTTTTTATCGTTGTGGTTTTGATATGTTTGTTTTTTTTTTTGCTTTGTTAGAATAGATGGTAAAATATGTGTTAACACTGTCCTTTATCCCTTTTTTGTTATAGAAATAAGGAGTAAAGCTAGAAGTGATGTCTCTCCCATTGGCAAAAAGAATATCAGAAGAAAATCTATTGCTACCAAGTTGGGGTCAAAAGCAATTGATACTGAAGTGCCTGTATTGAGGCAGTCTCCCCCATCAAATAAGAGACGTCGCCTTGACAAGGGTAAACAGGTTGTTTCTGATGATTCCTCCGACGATGAGTTGCTTATTGATATGATCCCTAGAAAGGGACTGAGTATAAATGAACCATCTGAGAGGGAAACGGATGCTGCTGTTAGTGAATTACAAGTTGCCGCGAAGAAGAGGAAAGTTGATATCGTTGAAGAAGGCAGAGGTCAAGGTGGTGGGAAGAAGGCAAGAGTGAAGGTGCCATTGAGACAGTTGAAGCGTGCGCATTTGTCTTTGAGTCACAGGAACTCTCCCAAGGTTCTTTGTGAAATTATTTCTGGGTTTAAAGGGGGAATCAAGCTTACAGCTCTCAAAGAGATGGGTTTTGAGCACCTTATACATTGGGATGTGACTGATCTACCTAGTAAGCTGTGCTACTATGTGGCTAGCTGTTTCGATCCTGCATCCTGTACGTTGAAAATGGGCGAGGGACCAGGTGTTAGGATAACACCTGAACTTGTGCAATTCTACCTTGGTCTACCTCGTGGTCCAAGGACCATTTCAGTACCGAAGGTTGTCAAGCATTCAGACTTGTACAATAGCTTTAGAGAACAGTTTACGGTGCCTGAAATTGATGAGGTGACAGGTAAGAACAAGTTGATGGAGTTTGAGAAGATTAAAATAGGGCATTTGAGTACAGCGATCAAGGATGTTGATAATGATGGTGTTTGGTGATGTTCGCATTTTTGGTATAGTTTTTTATAGGTATTCTTTGTTTATTAGGATTAATTTTGTCTAATTTAGGTTTAGTTTTAAGTGTTTTTAGTTAGTTTTGCATAAATCTACGAAAAGGGTGGAATCTACGCTATTTTGTGTATTTTGCAGGTTTTAGCTAGGAAAGGAGCTAAATGGAGCTAAATTTGGAGCATTACAGTGAAGGACGGAAGAGTGCAAAGATTTAAGAAGTCGAAGCTCAAGAGATCGAGAAGAGGTGTTGAAGAAAATATAACCCCAGGCTCGTTAACGAGGCTATGAAGGGTCGTTAACGAGGCCACGAAGAAGAAGATTTCGGAGTATTATTTTATTATTCACCGATCCTGAGCGGGAATTTATTTCCGTATCGGTTGAGTATCTTTTTAGAATCTTTATGGGTTATTAGAATATGTATTTTAGGGTTTAATATCTTTCTAGATTTTATTTCTATCTTTTAGAGATTGTTTCTATCTTTTTAGGAAAGTTTTTATCTTTTAGCCTTTTTAGTTTTTTAGGATTTCCTAGTATAAATACCCTTCTATCTAGCATAGGAGAGGGGGGCCGAATTTTGGAGTAGAGTTTTAGAGCTAGTTTTGGAGGAGAAGGAAGGCCGAAGGAGAGGCTGCCGGATCGGAAGTCGGTGACGAGGTTCGGTGACGACGGTTTCCGAGGTTCGTTGATCGAGTTTGTGGTTCGGTGATTGTTTGTTTTGGTTTTTCTCTGATTCTCTGTAAGACAATATTTTTGTTATTAATTTAAGTTTGAGTTTTTGTTTCAATGTTTGTTTTTATGGAAGTTTTTAGTTTGTTTATCATGAGTAGTGAGTAGTCTATTTTTCTAGGGTCGGGGTTAAGCCCGGCATAGTTGAGCATGTTTGATGAAGTAAGATAGTGTTTTGAATGCCTTTTATCTTTATTGAAATTGTTTGTTGTGCTTAATACCGAAACGGGAGTTGAGGTAATTTGAGTTTTAACTTGATTGAAAGAGAAAGTTAGTAACTTGAAGGTTGATATTGTTTTCAAACGGAAGTTTCAAGCTTTAGATCCAAACAAGCAATTGAGTGAGTTGGTTTATGAAAATAGATTAATTTACTTGTCTAGTCAATGAAAGTTGATGACTCTATCTATTTAAAGGCATGATTTATCTTCTTACGAATTCTTATGCTTGGCTATGTTGTGGTGTCCCTTATCCTAGATATTTGTTTTTATTGAATTATTTCTGATAAATCTTCGTTGCTGAATACTTGCTTCGGTACCGAGTGTTAGTTAGAATTTTATTAGCTCGTTAATTGGTGTTTTTGTGTTCGGTGGTTCGGTAACGATCCTGACAAGGTCGTTAACGAGGCATCTCGTTAGTGTTTTGCTTGATTTTATTTAATTTTTATTAGATTGATAGACAAACAACCTTGCTTCCTGTGGAACGATCCTGACTCCACTGTACTCAGCGGGGTCTTGACTTACAAATTTATTTGTTGGCCGAGAAACCCTATCAACATTTGGTTTAGGAGGAATTTTATTATATTGTTCTACACACTCTGTATAGAGAGCATTCAAAATGGCGGTGTAAACTTAAAGTTTTTGGATCATTTGGTTGACTTGGATAAGATTGGTGAGTACGATTGGTGTGCTCATCTTGTGGAGAAGTTGGTGGAGAATGGGGATTTATGGAGGAAGACAAACAATGGTTTTTTCAGAGGATCTATTATATTGTTGCTGGTATGATTGTTCTCTTTTTTTCATTACTATCATCATTTATATTTGAATATTTGTTCATTAATAATTCTAATTTTTGTTCATTAATTTGTGTTTTATGCCAGATTGTATATTGTGATTGCATGTTGATCTACCATCAACCTGAAACCCTAAGATCCTTCCCCATTATCAAGAATTTCAACCATGATTACTTTATTCAGAGAGAGACTTTCGAGGTTAAGAAGGGTGGTTTTGGAAAAGGCTGGTTTCGAGGATTGCCTGATTTTGTTTATCCCGGTGTTGATCTTGGCAAGAATGAAGGGAAAGCCCCTGCTACTGAACAAAATGAAGAACAAATTGATCTCGGTGACGGCGGTGATGTATGTGTTTTTGATTTCTTGCATGATGGTGATCTATATTTATTTTGTTGATTAAAACTTGGTATAATGATAGCAATGAACAAACTGATATTTGTTCATCAGAAACTATCATTTGTTCATAAGAAACTAGCATTTTTGTGCATTAGAAACTAGCATTTTTGTGCATAAGAAATTAGCATTTGTTCATCAAAAAACTAGCACTTGTTCATCAGAAATTAGCATTTGTTCATCAGAAACCAGCATTTGTTCATCAGAAACTAGCATGGCCACAGCTGAAGAAATGGCTCGAGAGCTAGAGATCCTCCGGACCCAGATGGAGGCACTGAGAGCCGAGAAGGACGGCGCTGATGCAGACAAGGCTCGACTGCAAGAAGAGCTAAACGCCTATCCAAGGAATGCCAAGCAATACATGCATCCGGAACTGAGGGTGCCAGAATCTCCTATTGTGCTTCCTGCGATAGAGAAACCTTTTGAGATCAAGTCTCAATTTATATCCTTGATTAAATGGGCTCAGTTTGAAGGGAAACCTGCTGAGTGCCCTATGGAACATATTAGAAATTTTCTTGATTTATGTGACCCCATAGTTGCTGAAGGTGTCTCACTAGAATATGTTCTGTTGAAAGCTTTTAGATGGTCACTTACTGGAAAGGCTCTGAACTGGTTAGAGAGCCTACCTTCTAAGTCTATCAGGACTTGGAAAGCTTTGTATGATCAATTTCTTACAAAGTTTTTCCCTCCTGCTAAGACAACGGAGTTAAGGAAACGTATCACCTCTTATCACCAGTTGCCTAATGAGACATTTGTTGAAACATGGGAAAGATTTAAAGAGATGCTTAGACAATGCCCTACTCATGGGCAACCATTATATGTATTGCAAGAAATCTTTTTCCAGGGTATCAACGCAGAGACCAAGAACTGCATCAACACGCATACTGCGTGCGGTTTTATAGAGATGAACCCGACAGAGGCGTGGGAACTGTTGGATAAGCTGGCGAATTACGATGCTATGTACGGAACCCAGCAGGCTCCACAAACTCAAAAACGTCTCTATGTGCCCAATCGAGATGAAGTTGACCCCGATGTTAAAAATCAATTCTTACAAGATGAGGTCAACCGTTTGAGGAAACAGGTAAGTTTTCTGAAATCCTCTTAATCATGTCAAGAATGTGGTTCTTCTGCGCATAGTACTTCTGCTTGCACTAACATTGAGCAGGTTAGAACCGCTGAGACGATAGCTGAGATGAATTACATGAGAGGACCCTACAGGAACCAGCCTAATTACAATGACAGGTCGAACAACTATCAATCATGGGGCAATCAGAATGCAAATCATAATTACACAGGGCCCCCGCAAGATAGACGACCTGCACCATATCGACCTCCAGGCCATCAGGAGACACCATCATGGGCTCAAGAGATTAAAGAGGGCATCAATGGATTGGATAAAAGATGGGGAGAGTTCGATATTTGGAAGAAGAGTGTTGATTCCCAACTAGGAGACCTTGCTGCACGGATTCCAAGACCACAAGGGCAACTCCCGGGTCGTACCGAAGAGAACCCTAGAGGCCAAATAGCAGCAGTACACCTTAGAAGCGGAAAGACACTACCGGAGAGAGTTCAAGCTGAAGAGAAGGAGGAACAAGATCTCGCCAGCCAGCTCGTTAACGAGCCAACGAGAGCTAGTACCGAACCTACAAGCCAAGATGACGAGGCTCCGAGGATTCCTGACGAGCCCAGCCCAAGTAAGTTTTCTAAACCGAGTCCTCCTCTCAATCCCAGGCTCGTTAACGACCCCATCAAGGTCGGTAACGACCCGCCGAGGACACCGACCGACCCCAATGTCGACCCGGTACTCTCACCTCTCGAGCCTAACTTGGTTCCGAGAATGGTGAAAACTCTTCCATTTCCAGTTAAGAAATCTATGGACTCTACTAAGAGTAAGTTCAAGCGTTTCGTTAAGATTCTTCAGGGCATTAATATTTCCATCCCATTCGCTGAGGCCCTAAGCGAAATGCCGGCTTACACAAAATTTTTGAAAGATATTCTTAGCAGGAAAAGATCTATTACAGAACTGCAGGATGAGGTCAGATCCATAGCTCTTCCAGAAAAGCTTGGAGACCCTGGAAGGTTTGCAATCACAATCGGCATAGGCAACCACAAGTTCAAAGCTTTATGCGATCTTGGTGCCAGTGCTAGTCTTGTTCCACTCTCAATCTGGTCTAAAGCCAATATGGGACCACTGGAACTAGTGGATATGAATCTGTACATGGCAGATGGATCAAGTGTCAAAGCAACAGGAGTAGTGGACGATTACCCTATTCAAGTCGGGAAATTCTTCATACCGAATGATTTTATTGTCCTTGATATGCCGGAAGACCCTCATGTCCCCATAATTCTCGGGCGACCATTCTTAGCCACAGCAGGAGCAAGAGTTGATGTGCGTAAGGGACTCCTCACTTTTGATATAGGAGAAGAACGGGTGGAATTCAATTTAGATCAAAAAGCCAACGACCCAATTGGAGTGGCACAACTAGAGTTGACTCAACCCGAACCAGACACCACAGCCCCTACCGAGCTACATCTACCGATCAATGATGCTCCCATGCACAAAAGCCCTACTACAGAGGTTACAGAAAAGTCCAAACCACCTTGGCTTTCGGACTACACCAATAACCCAGGGATACCGAGCTTACTGATAGAAGAAGAAGGTCCCAATTTAGCAATTCAAGTGCACAGAGGCAGTAAAGCTACAGGCAAGGTATTTGAAGACCCTAACATGGCCAGACATGAACCACCATGAGACTAGCAAGAGAGCTCGTCGGGCTAACAACGTTAAACATAGCGCTTACGGGAGGCAACCCGCTTTTTAGAATAGGTTTAGTTTATTTTATTTTCCTTTTTATTTTAGATTATTTCCTAGCTTTCTTTTATTTTTCTTTTTTAGTTTAAATAGGATAGAAATAAGATTTTTAGAGCTAACAAGATTTCCGGAAAAAAGGGGTCAAAATTCACTCAAGGAGGCTACGGTGGCTCGTTAACGACCCACCCAGGGTCGTTAACGACCCAGTTCGGACGACCCGATTCGTCACAATACGGGGCAGGTAAGTAACTCTAACCTAGTTAACTTTTCTAACCCTAGCCGCCACCCCCTCTATCTTTACCCCTCCTATAAAAACCCTTCTACCCCTCCCAAAATTCTACCACAATCTCTCCCACATTCACTCTCAAACCCAAAACTCTCTCAAGCCCCTTTCCCTTTTCTCCCACCGAGTCGGAAATCCCACGCTAACGACCACCGGAGACGCCATCGTTATCGGAGTTCGAAGGCCTTTTCACCGTCGACGACGAGCTCGTTAACCTACCCCGATTTCGACCCTTGTCCTTTTAATTCCCGGTTCTCCGGTATGATTTCTAAACCCTTGCTTGAATTTGCATGATTGACTATCTATAGGGTTAAATTTCATATCTTGAATCATGATTTTTAGGGAGATCGATGAAGCATGCCTAAATTCCGTTCTAGAAATTCTTGATTGTGCTTAGTTGTTCATGTTTTAGGAAGGATTATTCATGATAGATTAGCTATTGTAACCCTTTAGTTAAGAAAGCATGAATTTTTCTTGTTCTAGATCTAAAAATTCGAACTTTGCATGTCAAAATTCCGGGAAATTTGTAGCATGTTCGGGATGGGTAATTGAGTAAGTATGGGGTGCTTTTAACCAATGAGGGAATTGTGGAGAATAATAGAAGATCGCATGCTTGATTTGTGCTGAATTAGAGGTAGATTTAATTTCGTAAATTACTGGTTTTGCTCTCGGCGGGTCGTTAACGACCCACTCAGGCTCGTTAACGACCCTGCACTTCATCAATGCTTGATCTGAGGCCAGCTTCGTGAACAACCCAATTGGGTAGTTTATGAATAATTCCGAGGTTAATTTTGAGACCAAGTATGGGGTCTCGTACCTATTATTTTTGAGTGGATCTTATCTTGGAAAATTGTCGATTATTTTGTAGGATCCATGGCTAGTTCAAGCCGACCCGCTACCCGAGCCCAGAAGAAGAGGAGGAACCACAGGTCTCCATCTCCACCCCGGGTGGACGATGTGATTTTGAGCAGTCAAAGCCAAGTACGGCGCTACCGGGATTTCTTGGAGAAGGACCACTACACCCGATGGTTCTCGAAGTCTAGCGCCGTCTCTACAGGCATCTACACGGATGTCAAGGACGCCTTCGTCATCCTTGGGGTCGCGCACTTATTGAAGCAAGAGAGCTTGCCACATTATCCGGCCCTCACATCCGAGTTCTTGGCCACCTTGGAGACCAACTTCTCGTCGAAGATCTCGGCGGGACGCATTCGGTTCCGGCTCGGTAACGAGGACCGTGACTTCACCATGGCGGAGTTCAATGCAATCTTGGAGCTCCCAAACCCGTCTAGAGACTATAGCTTGAAGGACTACCGAGTGACCCGCACTTGGAGCTACATCACCGGAGAAGTTCAATCCTCCACCGCGGCGCTATCCGGGGCAACCATAGTCAACCCCATCTTCCGGATCATCTTGAGAGTCCTCGCCGCATTATTCTGGCCGAAGAAGGAGTTGAACCGGTCTACAAGGACGGAGGTCGCTTGCTTCCGCACCATCCTCTTCGAGGAGCCCGGCCCCTTGAATTTGGGGTACGAATGGCTCTACTACGTCGAGAAGTCCCACAAGTCCAAGGAGGTGTGGTGTAGCAATTTGGTTAGCCTCTTGGCTAAGAATCTTGAAGTGGATCTCACCCGCTACACACCGGCCCACGCTCAACTCCTCAACAAGAACTATTGGTATAGTTCCGGGATCTTTGTACAAGCCGAGGGAGGCTACAAAGTGAAGGTTCGAGATCAAGTCGTCATACCTTCCCTCGACATGTACGAGCTACTCTACGTACCGAATTGGTACGAGGTGTGGACGGGCCAGCCTTACCCATTGGAGCCAAAACCGGAAGATGAGCTCTCACTTAGGCCATGTCACACCCGGTTTGAGCGGGATGATGTGGACGAATATGAAGAAGAAGATGAGCAAGAGGGATACCGAGGTCGTAGGCAATGATACCGAGGAAGCCGACACCGAGGGCGGCACTGAGGAGCTCAACTTTACCGACGAAGACATGGAGACGGAGGAATTAGGAGGCAACATCTTCGTCAACGAGCCAACCAGGGTCGTTAACGACCATTTCCAGCCACCGCCCAACACTGTTAACGAGGCAACCAGCTTCGTTAACGAGGTGCCGCAAGCTCATGTCGACCCTCCACCAGCTCCTGTCGACCCTCATGCATATGGCTTAATGCCTTACAACCCGGTGATGTACCAAGATCATTTCCAGACTCACTACCCACCACCTCCTCAGCCCGAGTACGCAGGATCGAGCATACCACCACCATGGGTCGAGGATCTTTCTGCACGGATGCAGCAGCTTCACCTCCAGACCGATCACATTCATCGGAGGATGGATAGATGGGAAACCGTCTACTCCGCACGCATGTCGAGGGAGGACGAGCAGCAACGTCAGAGAGAGGCGGAGGATGCTGAGCGTTGGAGGACGATGTATGACTTCATGGGGAACTTTGAGCACTATTTTCCTCCACAGAACCGTTGATCAAGCTCAAGATGAAGTTTCCTTTCCTTGTTTCCACTTTTGTAAGTTTTATGTCTTTCTTTTTCTTTTTAATTTTTTCTTTTCTTTTCTATTTCTTTTCCCTCTTCTTGTTATTTTTCTTACAGTGGGGACACTGTAATTTTAAGTATGGGGTGGGAAGAAAGTAGAAAAATTATGTCCTAGGTGTTTTTTATGTTCTATGTAGTTGTTACTTTTGTTAAAACAAAAAAAAATTGAAAAATTCAAAAAATTCAAAAAAAGAGTTTAGAATTGATAGATATTCCTTCTTAAAAAGTTCTATGATAGCAATCACTAGTTTGATCATATAATTCCTTGCAAACATGTCTTTGAAAGTATAGCCGGATTCTTAAAAATTGACATTATTGTTTTATTAGAAAGGAATAGCATTAGATGAAATTGAGCACATATACTTTATGGCATAGATGATGCAATCCAACAAAACTTACCTTGTGAAAAAATTTTGGCCTTATAGGGAGAACATTTATAAATCCCTCTTCTTTTTTGTGTGATTTACTCTCCTTATGCATATTATCTCTTGGAATTGTGATGGTTATCTATTTCTTGAGAACCTTATAAGATTTTTTAGTTCATTACTTGTGAAGATCATATGATAGAGAACTTATTTTTATGAGCCCTATTATTCCCTACCTACCTTTACATTATTCCTTCTTTTGCTAACCAATTCTGGCCTGAAACCTTTTATTTTTAGCTCCACAAAAATTGTTCCCTAGCCGAGATAAGCTTGTCCTTATGATGGAATTAGGACTTAGATTGGAGAGGTAAAGTCTTGTGTTTTGTTGAAAAGAAAAGAGTTTCTATTTGCTTGAATTTAAAGGGTATTTGGGAAGGGTAGATTGGAAGTCTCTTGTTATTTTATGTGAGAAAGGTCTCTTGATTAAAAAAAAGATGCACAAAATAAAGCTTGAAGGGAAGCAAATGTATACGGTGGATCGTTAACGACCCGGATGTGGGTTCGTTAACGAGGCAGCGAGAAAAAAAAAGGCGAAAAAAAAAATGAAATATACAAAAAAGAAAGAGGAAAAGTTGAAGTGCATTTGTGTTTAAATATAATATCAAGAGATTCTTTTATTTTTGGTTATGAGACTTTCTAGGATGATAAATGGGTGAGTGAAAATAAGTGTGCATAACATAAGAGTGAGTTTGGTTATTTTATATGAGAGTTTTGATGTTATGTGTGAGTTTTTAGGAGTCTTTGATTCCCGGATATTATTAGCACCACATGACCAAAATATTTCCATGCCCTATTGTTATTACCAAGCCCCATTACAACCCGGCCGAATGGAAACTTCTATGAAGTTTTTCATTGAGCCTAAGTTCTCTTGATGATTCTTTGTTTGTTTTGACAAATCTTGGGTGGAGAGTATTGGTGATATAAGTTCCAATTTCTATGAGTTTTTGTATATAGGATGAGTTGAGAGATTGAAATTATAAGCCCAAACACATGAGAGTGGAGTGAAACACATTATATCCCTTGAGAGGTTGGATTGTATTATTTTATGTCTATTTAAGTGCATATATGTGTGAGGATGTTAATAGTCTTTTGCTATAATTTTCTTATGTGTAGATGTTGCTTTTTGAAGATGACTATGTCTTGATAAGCATGATTTGTTTTGGTTTTGGTTAATATCTTGATTATTGCTTGAGGACAAGCAAGTCTAAGTATGGGGTATTTTGATGTTCGCATTTTTGGTATAGTTTTTGATAGGTATTCTTTGTTTATTAGGATTAATTTTGTCTAGTTTAGGTTTAGTTTTAAGTGTTTTTAGTTAGTTTTGCATAAATCTACGAAAAGGGTGGAATCTACGCTATTTTGTGTATTTTGCAGGTTTTAGCTAGGAAAGGAGCTAAATGGAGCTAAATTTGGAGCATTACAGTGAAGGACGGAAGAGTGCAAAGATTTAAGAAGTCGAAGCTCAAGAGATCGAGAAGAGGTGTTGAAGAAAATATAACCCCAGGCTCGTTAACGAGGCTATGAAGGGTCGTTAACGAGGCCACGAAGAAGAAGATTTCGGAGTATAATTTTATTATTCACCGATCCTGAGCGGGAATTTATTTCCGTATCGGTTGAGTATCTTTTTAGAATCTTTATGGGTTATTAGAATATGTATTTTAGGGTTTAATATCTTTCTAGATTTTATTTCTATCTTTTAGAGATTGTTTCTATCTTTTTAGGAAAGTTTTTATCTGTTAGCCTTTTTAGTTTTTTAGGATTTCCTAGTATAAATACCCTTCTATCTAGCATAGGAGAGGGGGGGCCGAATTTTGGAGTAGAGTTTTAGAGCTAGTTTTGGAGGAGAAGGAAGGCCGAAGGAGAGGCTGCCGGATCGGAAGTCGGTGACGAGGTTCGGTGACGACGGTTTCCGAGGTTCGTTGATCGAGTTTGTGGTTCGGTGATTGTTTGTTTTGGTTTTTCTCTGATTCTCTGTAAGACAATGTTTTTGTTATTAATTTAAGTTTGAGTTTTTGTTTCAATGTTTGTTTTTATGGAAGCTTTTAGTTTGTTTATCATGAGTAGTGAGTAGTCTATTTTTCTAGGGTCGGGGTTAAGCCCGGCATAGTTGAGCATGTTTGATGAAGTAAGATAGTGTTTTGAATGCCTTTTATCTTTATTGAAATTGTTTGTTGTGCTTAATACCGAAACGGGAGTTGAGGTAATTTGAGTTTTAACTTGATTGAAAGAGAAAGTTAGTAACTTGAAGGTTGATATTGTTTGCAAACGGAAGTTTCAAGCTTTAGATCCAAACAAGCAATTGAGTGAGTTGGTTTATGAAAATAGATTAATTTACTTGTCTAGTCAATGAAAGTTGATGACTCTATCTATTTAAAGGCATGATTTATCTTCTTACGAATTCTTATGTTTGGCTATGTTGTGGTGTCCCTTATCCTAGATATTTGTTTTTATTGAATTATTTCTGATAAATCTTCGTTGCTGAATACTTGCTTCGGTACCGAGTGTTAGTTAGAATTTTATTAGCTCGTTAATTGGTGTTTTTGTGTTCGGTGGTTCGGTAACGATCCTGACAAGGTCGTTAACGAGGCATCTCGTTAGTGTTTTGCTTGATTTTATTTAATTTTTATTAGATTGATAGACAAACAACCTTGCTTCCTGTGGAACGATCCTGACTCCACTGTACTCAGCGGGGTCTTGACTTACAAATTTATTTGTTGGCCGAGAAACCCTATCAACATTTGGTTTAGGAGGAATTTTATTATATTGTTCTACACACTCTGTATAGAGAGCATTCAAAATGGCGGTGTAAACTTAAAGTTTTTGGATCATTTGGTTGACTTGGATAAGATTGGTGACTACGATTGGTGTGCTCATCTTGTGGAGAAGTTGGTGGAGAATGGGGATTCATGGAGGAAGACAAACAATGGTTTTTTCAGAGGATCTATCATATTGTTGTTAATATGATTGTTCTCTTTTTTTCA
The DNA here is from genome assembly GCA_964016875.1 of Fallopia convolvulus. Lineage (NCBI taxonomy): Eukaryota > Viridiplantae > Streptophyta > Magnoliopsida > Caryophyllales > Polygonaceae > Fallopia > Fallopia convolvulus. The sequence goes on from OZ024732.1 coordinate 21,138,229, forward strand.
TTACTATCATCATTTATATTTGAATATTTGTTCATTAATAATTCTAATTTGTGTTCATTAATTTGTGTTTTATGCCAGATTGTATATTGTGATTGCATGTTGATCTACCATCAACCTGAAACCCCAAGATCCTTCCCCATTATCAAGAATTTCAACCATGATTACTTTATTCAGAGAGAGACTTTCGAGGTTAAGAAGGGTGGTTTTGGAAAAGGCTGGTTTCGAGGATTGCCTGATTTTGTTTATCCCGGTGTTGATCTTGGCAAGAATGAAGGGAAAGCCCCTGCTACTGAACAAAATGAAGAACAAATTGATCTCGGTGACGGCGGTGATGTATGTGTTTTTTGATTTCTTGCATGATGGTGATCTATATTTATTTTGTTGATTAAAACTTGGTATAATGATAGCAATGAACAAACTGATATTTGTTCATCAGAAACTATCATTTGTTCATCAGAAACTATCATTTGTTCATAAGAAACTAGCATTTTTGTGCATTAGAAACTAGCATTTTTGTGCATAAGAAATTAGCATTTGTTCATCAAAAAACTAGCACTTGTTCATCAGAAATTAGCATTTGTTCATCAGAAACCAGCATTTGTTCATCAGAAACTAGCATTTGTTCATCAGAAACTAGCCTTTGTTCATTAGAAATTAGCATTTGTTCATCACAAACTAGCATTTGTTCATCAGAAACCAGCATTTGTTCATATCTATCAAGCATTTGTTCATCACAAACTAGCATTTGTTCATCACAAAATAGTATTTGTTCATCAAAAACTAGCATTTGTTCATCAAAAACTAGCATTTGTTCATCACAAACTAGCATTTGTTCATCCCAAAATAGCATTTGTTCATCACAAACTAACATTCATGTCTTGTATGTACTTATATTGATTACTTTTTTTTTGCAGTCTTTTCTGAAAGAACACCTTGAGATGTCTATGGAGCTTGCATCATCTTTAAAGAAATATCTTGATCATGTGCAAAGAGCTCCAGCCGAAATTGCAAGCCATGGACTTTTCACCAAGATCAATGAAGCTTTTGAGAAGCTACTGGGGCTGAAGGTTGCTTCATCATCATCCCAATCTGGCATCCAAGAAGATGTTGAATCTCCAAGCCAAAATTCATTCTGGGAGGAAGCTACAAAAGTTTTGGATGAAATCGAGGCTGCAAGAAGTCAAAGAAGCGTTTTGAATTACCTTCTTTTGAACTTGGTGTGTTTCCACCTACTATGGATGATAATTGGGATGGTGTTGCAGACATTGGTAGGGAAAGTGTTTTGATGCAAGAAGACGAGGCCAGGAAGGTTGATGCAACAAGGAAGAAGGAATTGAAGATTTCATTTGTTTGTAAGGGATTAAGTGATGGACAAAATAGACAAAATGTTGAGCAAGACCGTACAAGGATTGAAGAGAACAAGAGAGTAAGAGAAGAAGAAGCAAAGAGGAAGCAGGAAGAGGAAGAGTTGGAAGGCACAAGGGTGGAGGATGCTTTAATACAAGAGGAGAAGAGAAAGAAAGAGGAGGAAGAGAAGCGGAAAACAGAAGAGGAGGAGAAGAAGAAGCGGGAAGAGGAAGAAGAAAAAAAGAGAAAAGCAGATGAGGAAGAAAAGAAAAAGCGTGAAGAGGAGGAAGAGAAAAGACGTCTAGAAGAGGTTAAGAGGAACATTGAAGAGGAAGAGAAGAAGAGAGAAGCGGAGGAGAAAGAGAAGAAGAGGATTGAGGAGTTTGAACAACAGAGAAAGCAAGAGGAGGAGCAGAGGAGACAAGAGGAAAGGAAGAAGATTGAAGAGGAAGAGGAAGAGAAGAGGAAGAATGAAATTGCTGAGGCTAAAAAGAAGATTGATGAAGAGAAGAGAAAGGAAGAGGAGAAAAAGAAGATCAAACAAGAAAGGAATGCACAATTGCAGAGAATTGAAATGGAGTTGAATAAGAAACAAGAGGAGTTAAAGAAGATGAAGGAGGATGAAGCAAAGAAGAAACTTGAATGGGAGCTGAACAGGATTCAAGATGAGGTCTGTGTCATTTTTTGATATTTCTGATTTGTTCATCACAAACTAACATTTGTTCATCAGAAAATATCATTTGTTCATTAGAAACTAGCATTTATTCATTAGAAAATATCATTTGTTCATCACATACTGACGTTTGTTCATCACAAAACTAACATTTGTTCATTAGAAACTAGCATTTGTTCATTAGAAACTAGCATTTGTTCATCACAAAACTAACATTTGTTCATTGGTTTTTTCTCAGGGGTTCATAAGTTATAGGACATTTTTGTTCATTAATATGTGTGTTTACATGTGTAGATGAAGAATGAGTAGCAGGAGGTTGGTTCTAGTTCGATTAACACTCCGGTTGGTGTTAAACTTACTGGTGAGGATGTACTTGATAAAAGAATATCTAAGCCTTCTGATTATGTGAAGTCACCTTACATGGGAAGGAGTGTTGTTTTGACAGAAAAAGTATCTCCTGCGGCCAAGAAATTATTCGATTGGCTTATTGAAGACATTCCTGATCAAAGAGGGTAACCAATGCGTATAATAGTATTTTTTTTACATATTGCTTTTTTTATATACCTTTTTTGTTTATATGTTTTTGGTGTTTTTGTGTAGAGTTGAAATCTTCAAAATGATGAATGTTTCTGCCATGAAAAAGGATTTTGCTTCATTTGCGGTAAAATCTTTAGTTGAATCGAATATAATCGGGATTTGGAGCTGTTATCTCAATATACAAGAATAGTGGAAAAGCGACTCAAAACCCTTGAGGTTTTTTATGGATCCTGAGGATTTGGTAAGTAAAAAGGATTTACCTATATTCACATTATCATATTTTAATGACCTTTTGATAGTTTTCAATCTTTATTTATGCTTATATGTATTTTGCAGGTTTTTCCACTAGACAAGGATTTTAGTGATCAGGATTCGAGTGTTTTTCATTAATGTCGTTATTGAAAGTGTTGGGAAATTCAAGTGGATTGATTTGCACAAGATAGACCTGGTATGACATTTGTTTTGTTCCTTTTTGATATTCTTTTATTTGTTCATTAGTACTACTTATTTGTTCAGATGCATTAGCTATTTGTTCATTAGAAACTAGCATTTGTTCATCAAAAACTAACATTTGTTCATCAAAAACTGACATTTGTTCATTACAAACTAACATTTGTTCATCACAAACTGACATTTGTTCATCACAAACTGACACTTGTTCATCAGAAACTAGCATTTGTTCATCAAAAACTGACATTTGTTCATCACAAACTAACATTTTTTCATCACAAACTAACATTTTTTCATGATTGTTTCCCTCTGTATTTTTTCAGTTTGTGTTTCCTGTGTGTATCAAAGCGCATTACTATTGTATTGCGTTGAATGTGAGAGTGCCACGTTTCCACATAATTGATAACTCAATGGTGGATGTGCCCTTGGAAGCAAAGTATGAGCACATACCTGCTAAACTGGTGAGTTTTATGTTGTGTTTTTTTGTAATAGTTTTGTTTTCCATCATTTTGATATGTGTGTTTAATATTGAATGAGTTGTGTGTTGTCTTTTATTGTTGTTATTTTGTGTAGAGAATGCTCTTTGTTGAGCTTTTGAAGACGCTGAAGATGGATGCGAGGGCTAATCTGTTTGAGGATGTGGTTAGGGTTCCATATGAACGTCTTGAGATGAAATGGAGAGATACGAAAAACAAGACTGATTGTGGAATTTTCATGATGCGGCACATGGAAACATACTTCGGAACCGGCTTGCCTGGGTGGGAATGCGGACTCAACAAACATGACCAGCAGCAACTGGATGATCTGAGGATAAGGTATTGCAACGAGTTGTTGACGAGTCAATTGAATGAGCAGAACGCAACAGTTGAAAAGCTTGTTCATGATTATGTTCCGTGTAACCCGACGGTAGCTTCTCGTGCTCCTCTCAAAAGGAAGGCGAAGAACAAGAAGTGATGTAATTTGCTTGAATGTTTGGGGGAAACAATTGGTTCAAGATTTTTCGTATGGTTTGTGTTAGAATACAATTTTTGGTTGTGTTTATGGCATGAATTGTGTAGACATTTGGTTGTGAATGACGTTTATTGAACAGTTTGGTGACAACCATATTATGTTTTAGAAAAAATGATTTTTATCGTAATTTGTTCATCGATACATTCGATTTTGTTCATCACAAACTAGCATTTGTGCAACAGAAACTAGCATTTGTTCATCAGAAACTAGCATTTGTTCATCAGAAACTAGTATTTGTGCATAAGAAACTAGCATTTGTTCATAAGAAAATATCATTTGTTCACCAGAAACTAGCATTTTTGCATAAGAAACTAGCATTTGTTCATCACAAACTAACATTTGTTCATAAGGAAATATCATTTGTGCATCAGAAACTAGCATTTGTGCACCAGAAACTAGCATTTGTGCATAAGAAATTAGCATTTGTTCATCACAAACTAGCATTTGTTCACCAGAAACTAGCATTTGTTCACCAGAAACTAGCATTTGTTCATAAGAAACTAACATTTGTTCATCACAAACTAGTATTTTGTTCATAAGGAAATATTATTTGTGCATCAGAAACTAGCATTTGTGCACCAGAAACTAGCAAAAATTATGTATCAGGAATCAATGATTAATGAGAGATCTAGTTGGGAACATAGGTGCATGTCCTGCTGTTGTGTCCAAGCTTCTTGCATTTTGCACAAGTCCTTTGCTCCTTGTTTGCTTTCTTCATTGCCTTCTCTTTACCTCCCATAATACGCCCTAATTTCTTCCTTCCTTTTCTCATTGCTCGTTCCGGAGGGTGTACCTCAATAACACTCGGTCTGCTTCCCAAGAATGTTTGAATTGAACTCTGCCTTGTTGATGTAGATGATTCTCCTCCCAATAAGCTCAAATATGTTTCCTTTTTTTCCTTCAAGAAACATATCAGCTCTTTGAGTTGTTCGGTGTTGTCCGCTATGGCATTAATGCAAGAATGTACCTCACCCAATAAATCAGCAATCAACAACTTATTGTCATTCATCACGTCACATTGTTCAAGTGTTGAACCATCTATCTCAAAAGTAGGAGTCAGATTTGATGTCTTCGTCCATCTATTCTTGATGTATTTAGCTGGCACCTTTCTCAACCCAATGTTTTTGAATACGAAAAACATATGGCAGCATGGAATCCCGATATTGATGAACTTATTGCACGAGCAAACGAACTCTTCGTTTTGAAGCTTATGTTTCACAACATGCGCCTTTCCAAACTGCCCGTTAATGTGATACTCGTGAATGTCGTCTTCCTTGAACAAATTACTTAGACCACATTCAAATACAGAAGCAACAATTTCTGTCTGGACGTCATAGAATACATTTATGGTGTAAACAGATGCACAATATTTCTCTATATCCAATGGTGTCATTAGAGTGGGGGAGCTTGTTGATGTTTCAAAGTCTAACCGCTCCTTATTGTGCCTTTGGGAATCAATTGCACTCTCAAACTGCATCATGAAGATAACTAGAGAAGATGTGGATCCAATGAAATGGGAGAATAAGAAGTTCTGGCTCTCAAACCTTGAAGTTGTTCTAAGAAGTCCACCCATGTTTACATCATTGAAGTACGCAGGGATCCATAAGTGACGTAGCTCAAACATCAGCGGCAACCAAGTGTTTGACTCAAGCCCAAATTCAGTAATAATTGAATGCCAAGTCTCCTCAAACTCTTCCCGGCTAATTTCATTGCTCCAAACAAGCTTGGCGAACTTGCTTCTGAATTGATCGTTGCTATATACATCATTCGTAACCTTTGACAGTACCTTGAACATGATATGCCACATGCAGAAACGATGCACAGCCTTTTCAAAAACTTTTTCAATTGCCACTCTTACTGCAAGATCTTGATCAGTGAGAATGACAAATGGTTCATGGCCCCTCATTGCATCTTTGAATTTTTAGAATAGCCAGACATAAGATTCGATATCTTCTTTTAGAAGCAATCCAAAGGCAAAAGTAATGCTCTTCTTGTTTTTGTCAACCCCCGTGAATGGTACAAACACCATTTCATACCTGAGGGCAAAGAATTAATTTTGTTCATCAATATATGTGATTTTTGTTAATCAGTATGCACGCTTTGTTCATAAGAAAATATCATTTGTGTTCATCACAAACCAGCATTTGTTCATCACAAACTAGCATTTGTTCATGAGAAACTAGCACTTTGTGCATAAGAACTAGCATTTGTTCATCAGGAACTAGCATTTGTTCATCAAAAACTATCATTTGTTCATCAGTATGTACGCTTTGTTCATCACAAACTAGCACTTGTTCATCACAAACTGATATTTGTTCATAAGAAAATAGCATTTGTTCATCAAAAACTATCATTTTCAGAACTAGCATTTGTTCACAAGAAACTAGCATTTGTGCATAAGAAACTAGCATTTGTTCATCAGGAACTAGCATTTGTTCATCAAAAACTAGCATTTGTTCATCAGAAACTAGCATTTGTGCATAAGAAACTAGCATTTGTTCATCACAAACTAGCATTTTGTTCATCACAAACTAATATTTTGTTCATAAGAAAATAGCATTTGTTCATCAGAAACTATCATTTGTTCATCAGAAACTAGCATTTGTTCATAACAAACTAGCATTTGTTCATAACAAACTAGCATTTGTGCATAAGAAACTATCATTTAAACCTTTTTTCATACCTGTTTGATTTGTATGTTGCATCAGCCGAGACAACATCTCCAAAATATGAGAAGTTTTTCCTTGCAATAGGATCACACCAGAATAATTTGGTTAATTGATGTTGTTCATCAACATCATAATCAAAGAAAAACGCGTCACATCTTTCTTTTTTCTTGAACAAGTTGTCAATAACCATTTGAGCATCACATCCAATCATGAAGGAGTTCAGATCTCTTTTAAAATTCTTGAAATCAATTATAGTTGCACCAATTCTTGCATAAGAACCAACAAACTCCTTATAGACTTTGTATGACTTGCTTGTACCAATGTTTGCTCGTATGCAATTCATGATGAAATCTTCATGGAAGGAGGTCAGTTTCCTATTGCTTTTTGCAAAGTGTTTTTGTCCATCCTCAAACATAATATGGTTGTGACGCTCTTCAAATTTCTTAACAACATATCCGTTTCTTCTAGAAAGTCTCATAGCCAGTTTAGCAATGCAACCGCACCTTTTGGTTACTCTTTTTCTTTTTTTCACTGTTTCTTGTTTTTCTTCTTCTTCATGATTTTCTTCATCATCATCTTCATCATTATCTTCATTATCTTCTTTGTCTTCTTCTTTTCGAGTTGAATTTTTAAATCCTGCCCGATTACACAACATGTATTTCCAAACTGTAGTGTTAGTTCCATCTGAAGACTTTGTAACGTTACCAGCACGTGCTTGGAAACCACATGCATCTGCGTATGCTTTGTAGAAATTTACACCTTGCTCCCATGTTTTAAACAACATCCCCTCTTTAGGTCTTAAATTCTCATCACAAAATGGTATGTAGTAATGTGTGTTTCCAGGCGAGATCACGATCTTTAATTCCTTTTTATCTTCTATTTTCCCTTTTTCATTTATAGGCAAAAAGAAACCTGTAAGTACGCAATTGTATACACTGCACGAACAAATTCAATGAACAAATGCGTAATATCAATGAACAAATACATGATAGGTACGAACAAATTCATGATATCAAATGAATGATATGTGTGAACAAATTCACGTTTTCCATGAACAAATGCGTAATATCAATGAACAAATTCATGATAGGTATGAACAAATTCACGATAGCTATGAACAAAATGCATGATATGTATGAACAAATTCACGTTTTCCATGAACAAATGCTTGATATGTATGAACAAATGCATGATATGTATGAACAAATGCTTGATAGCTATGAACAAATTCATGATAGCTATGAACAAATTCATGATAGATATGAACAAATCCACGGTCCCATATCAATGAACAAATGCTTGACAGCTATGAACAATTTTTGGATTTAACAAATTTTGGTTCGCACACGACTCTTTTTTCCATATCAATGAACAAATCTGAAATACTTCCGAACTAATGTGAACTAATGTACAGTTTTCTCAAATAAAATCACAACAATGCTCCTTAAAACCGTAATTTTGGAGTTTAATCATAGCAATTTTTTACGATATATGCAATGAAACTTTTATCAAAATCGTATTTGTATTAGGTTTAATCAGATATTACCTGGTTCCATTAATTTTAATGATTCAGATATTCAAAATTTCTGTAAATCTGAACAAAGCTCCTTTTTGAAGATCGGAAATCGTTGATCTTCAATCCAGTTTAGAAGCTTTATTTTCGCAGAGGAAGAAAGGGGGTTTTCGATTTTGATTTGGAAAGAGAATAAAAAAGTGCCTTTTTTCGCGTTTGCTTGGGGCACAAGTACGTTATGGTAGCGTTTGTTTTACACGCGCGATTTTGATTTTTTTTTTCGCGAAGCGCGTCCAAAATAATTCAAGCTAGATCGACGGTTTAGATTTGTTCTCATTTTGCACACCAGCGCCCATTCGCACGTGATCTGTCCTATATATATATATATATATATATATATATATATATATATATATATATATATATATATATATATATCACACTTATTAAGTCATGCACACCGAACAATATATACCATTCATGTACGTAAATATGCAGAGTGTTCTATATGTATAGAGAGATGCACGTAAACTGACATGAATTTACATGTACCAAAAGCACAATCATGATCGGCAATAAATTATCACATACTGCATGCCCTTGCTAATCATATTTAACAATACAATTACATGCCAACAGCGATCAATACCATTAACATGCCAATTTGTTTTATTATTTTTTTTGATAAGAAAAGCGATTTGATGTACTAATTCAACATTAACATGCCAATAATCAAGTCTTAGCCACGTACTATTTTAATCAACACCGATCGATCAAATCTGATTACCGTAAATACTAGATAACCATGAAAAATTATCAATATACGTAATCACATGCAATCACATACTTCGAACGCAATAATAACAATTTATAACTATATATTAAAGCTATCCCTTTTCGAGCAACCACAACGATTCTGCCCCCACCTCATATTTACAAAATTAATTTTTATTTCTAATATTTTAACTTTTTCTTATTATATTCTTCTTTAATTATTTAAATCTATCTTTAACATCAAACAAATATCTATTTAGTATAAAAATATCTTTTGAAAGCTTCCTTATACAAATATTTAAAGTTAAAAATAAAATATTTATAAATAAATATAAATATCTTTTACCTTTTAACATGATGTCTTTTTCATGAAATTATTTATAGATATATTCTTTTCTTTTATAATAAAAAAAATTAATGATAAATCTATAACTATATATTAAAGCTATACCTTTTCGAGACACGAGAACGATTCTGGCCTCACCTCATATTTACGAAATCCATTTTTATTCCTAATATTTTAACTTTTTCTTATTAAATTATTCTTTAACTATTTAAATCTATCTTTAACATCAAACAAATATCTATTTAGTATAACAATATCTTTTGAAAACTTCCTTATACAAATATTAAAAATTATAGATAATAAATTTGAAATATTTTGAAATAAATATAAAATCTTTTATCTTTTAGCATGATGTCTTTTAATGAATTTATTTATAGATATATTTTTTTCCTTTTTAATAAAAAAATTAATGATAAATACTTATAATGTTTAAAAATAATAAAAATAGGTAATATTTATAACAATATATTAAAGATGTACCTTTTCGAGTCACCAAAACGATTCTAGCCCAACCTCATATTTAAAAAATTAATTTTTATTTCTAATATTATAACTTCTTTCTATTAAATTCTTTTTAACTATTTAAATTTATCTCTAACATCAAACAAATATCTATTTAGTATAATAATAATATTTTTTTGAAAGCTTCCTTATACAGGTATTTAAAATTAAAGATAAAATATATAAAAACCTTAAAATAAATATAAATATTTTAGCATATATCTTTTAATGAATTTATTTATAGATATATAGTGATTTTCTTTTATAAAAAAATTAATGATAAATATTTATAATTTTTAAATTTACTAAAAAAGATAATAAAGTATTTAATAGATATATTGAAATATTTGATGAACACTAAATTTACGTACATGGAAAGTAATAAAATATGAGGAATATAATATTTGATTAAAAAATTATATACATTCTATGAGCAATAAATTACTTATATTAAAGTTTATGTTATATTTTTATTTATTTATTAATATCCTATTTATAATGTCTATAAAATATCGAATCGTAGTCGTACATGGTACAACGGGTAAAACTAGTTAAATCAAATATTAAAGCCAAAACCTGATTTTAATTGTACTAAATAGCATACGAAATATAATTGATAAAAAACCCTATTGAACATGCTTTTCTACGCATACAATCATACAAGGATCCGATACCATTAACGCAGCGGAAAAACATTAATTTTATCCCAAACTCTAGCCTAGGATCAGTATGATAACGTAAAGTAATAATTAGTCAATTGATTACCACAAAGGAGAAACAGAATTGCAAATTCAAGTCTTTTTTTGTGATCACCAAAGAGCACCAAGTGTTGCTCCTCTAGCGGTATCCACACACACGAATGACCGGAAATCACTTGCTAGAATGCTAACCGGTACCAATTAACTAGAGAATAATTGTAACTTGGAGAAAGCACTAACGACTGCCGGCACTAGGGTTCGAATTCTAAGTGTACGCACCTCAAAGTCCATATATAATATATAGACAATTACAAGATACGTATAAACTCGATAGTTAGACGGATAAAAAATCTTTACCGATATATATTATTACTAGTTGTCCCCGTCGTGCCCTGCACGACTATGAATCGATATTTTTTTAGATATACTATAAAAAAGATATTAATAAATAATAATTGTGAATTGGTGATTTATATAAATTGTAAAAAAAAGCATGATTCTAAATTAAAGATTTTGATAACAAAAATGAAAATAATGGGACATTTAATATGAATTGGCAAATAAAATTGACTTGACATATTATAGGATAAGATCTCGGTATATATTATATGATAAGATCTCGCTACATATTTATATTATAGGATAAGATCTCGGTATATATTTATATGAGTTTTTTTGGTAGATTATATTGGAGAGTTATTAGGATCATAAATATATGGTAAAAAAATATTTTAATATGTAAATAAATTTCCAAAAAAACATTGTAATCCAATATAAAAAAAATTAAAAAATTGATTGATATTTATAGATTATGTGGCAATATGATGTGTACATAATATATGAGTGATATGGAAAAAATTTTACATGTGGACTATGACATGGAATATTTATAAAAACGTCTAAATTATAAGAAAATGACACGTGTAAAAATATGAGGTGGCTTAATATAGGATCGACATGTGGCGAAATCCTAGGTGGCGTAATGAGAAGGCTCCAAACCTTATTGCTTTTATATATATAGTAGATTTTATCAATCTGCTAAGATTCTATCTTATCCGCTTGGCATAAAAGATAAACTTTTATCTATTATCTTTTATTGATCTAATCTTCTAAAATTATAATTAATCAAATATCCTTATGATTAATTATAAATATCTAAGAAAATAATCTTAACTCATTGGCCTAATCTATAACTATATATTAAAGCTGTTGCTTTTTGAGCCACCAGAACGATTCTGGCCCCACCTTATAATTATAAAATTAATTTTTATTCCTAATATTTTAACTTTTTCTATTAACTTTTTCTTTAATTATTTAAATCTATCTTTAACATCAAACAAATATTTATTTAGTATAACGATATCTTTTGAAAATTTCCTTATACAAGTATTTAAGATTAAAGATAAAATATTTTAGAATAAATATAAATCTTTTAGCATATATTTTGAGGAATTTATTTATAGATATATATATATAGTGATTTTCTTTTATAAAAAATTAATCATAAATATTTATAATTTTAAAATTTATAAAAATAGATAATAAAATTTATAATAGATGTATTAAAATATTTTATAAGCCCTAAATTTACGTAAATAAAAAGTAATAGAATGTGAAAAATATAATATTTGATAAAAAAATTATACATTCCGCAAGCAATAAATTACTTATATTAAAATTTATATTATATTTTTATTTATTAATATCCTATTTATAATGTATAAAATATCGAATCGTAGTCGTACATGGTACGACGGGTAAAACTAGTTAAGGTAAAACTAGACCCGATAGCTTGATTATTGTGCATAACTATCAACGGTGGAATTTGGGAGGTTTGATCAGTTCAAGTTTGGCAGGTTGAGCTTCTGTTCTTGAGTGTATTGGGCAATCAGCTCGGGTTTATTGGACTGGACCGAGTAGACCGTTTATGGCCCATGATGTGATTACGTGACATTAGCCCAGAAAATGAATTTCACTCGATTAAAATAGGACTTGTGGGTTTAGTTGGGTTAAAAAGTAGTTTTGGAAATCACCGATCCATTTAATTTTTGAAGAAAAAAATGTTAAATTAAGGTGTTAGAAGGCGTGAACATATTATTGTAAAGGGTAGAGATGGATACATATATAAATTTAAAGAGAGGGGTTTAAATTAACAAGTACAACACGGAGGAAGATTGACAGAGGGCATTCCAATAATTAAATAAATAAATTTGCCATAAGAAAAATGTGGTTTGTACGTGAGAATGTCCAATTTGAGCTGCTTGTAGTGAACTCCATTGTTCCATTGATATTGGGGTTTGATCGATCATATAAAAAAAAGGCATAATATTGACAATTCGTCACTTGTAGATAGATAGGGACGTTTACTGCTGAATAATTCAACCATATATGTCGTGTATGAATGTAGACATGCTTTTTGATGGAGCATCAGAGTGTTTGCTAACGTTTTCTTTTGGTTGGATGATCAGATAGAAGAGTACTATTAATTAGATACTTGTTTTGCTAATTTGTATCCTTGTTTTTTCTGGTCCAATAATATCAAATTTTACTCTCTTCAGGCTAGTAATTGATACTTGTTTTATTTGGATTCTTAATTAGTTACATAACTAAAAAAGCTAGAAGCACTGCCAAAGTCCAAAGATGGCAATCCTGTGATGCAGGTAACCAATTAATTTCGATCGATTTAAGAAGCTAGGTACCTGGTACTCAGGTTTTGCAAGGTCATCCACTTAGCTTGTAGTTCAATAGCATATACCAAATGAACCTTATATTACATAAACAATCGGCTAGCCATATTAATTAATAATGATAAAATATCCAAATAGGGGTGAAAGAGATGTGTTGCCTATCCTAAAAGAGTTGATAATAATGAAGACAGAAAAAGAAAACATTTCGATCTTAGAGTTGTCAACATATATACACCAAGTCACAAGAGAATTAAGGCTAATTAATTTTCACTTGTCAGTTCTTCATCTTTAAAACACAGAGTTGCAAGGTCATGCCACTCGAATCCATTTGCGCTTTTCACTAACATGATAACTATCAAGTTTCCTTGTCTTCCTTTTGTGTGGTGATGACAAAGGCTTCTTGCTGCATATCGTTCCAGAGCTTGTTGAAGTCTTGATGAAACCCAGCCTGAAACCAACACCGAATCTCTTCATACAACTCGTTCGAATCCTCCTCCCACGCCTTTCGCAGCATTGCACAGCTGTCGATGACCCTGGATCGACGGCTCAACACACTCAGCAGATTCCCTACGCGTTTTTCACCCAGGGACTCTTTCTTCAATATGATACTTGGCTTGGCCGCCCTAAATCTCCTCGCGGATCTTAGGCATGGCAAGACCTGCCCATCGAGCAAAGTGTACGCAAACACTTTGACGCGATCCTCTACATCATCGATAGCCATCTTATAGTAAGGCAGCAGCTGCCACGAGTGGGGCCCGAAGTAAGGGATGACGTGGCTGTACACTTGATCAGCAAGAAGGTCATAGCTATAAGTGAGTGGTTCAGAAAACCGGCAATGAGAAGCACCATACTTGACCAGCCACTCCGGCTGCACAGAAGACGCTGAGTGGATATAAGCACCTCGTTTCCCGTGCACCAGCAAGTCGTTGTAAACAATAAACTTAGGAGCAGATTTTAAAACAGATGACCCACAATGTAGATACACTAGTCTTTCTTTGACAGCCTGGTAAGGAACCGCATTATTTACGATTTTGCCACCCTTGGAAGATTTAATACGCTTGGCGACTCGATCTATCCAGCCAGCACAGATGGCTCCCAATAAGAGATCCTCCTCGACCAGAGACAATGGGTTCTTCTCACAAGGAGCCATCCGAGCATCCTGGACGTCTTGTACAAGGAACTCCGAACTAAACTGACATACTAATCACAGTAGCTGCATTCGTAGGTTTGACATTTCATTCATGGTTTGAGAGCTCAACGAGTGGTTAGTGCAGAAATCTGATCGCTTCCTAGATCTCTCAAAACACTGCAAAGCATGAGCCACTGGCAATGCATCACTCTTGATGTTAGTAAACTTGGATCGAGAAAGCTTAAGAGCCTCTTTCAGATTCTTTCTTCCAACTCGAATTTTCTCATCCTGCTCCTGGCTGTCTGAACTATTATTATTAATATTACCTCCGAGTTGGAAAATAAAGGGATTTGACACACTCATGGCAGCAGCAGCGGCAACGGCGTAACCCAGAACAAGATTTGATCGAACACAATGTTTCTTTTTGTTAATGTCCTGTATGGCAGCCAGGAGCACCCGCGAGTGACGAGGCCTCATGGGAAATTGTGACATGATCTTGCCTAAAGGGGTTAACTCTCCTTCTGCATTTAGGGCTTCTAGATCCTTTAAGCAACGTTCCGCTTCTACCAAGGAGTTGACATCAGGAGGAGTTGGGAATGGAAAATCTGCAACCTAAATTAATACAGTTGAGAAAAAAAACGTTATCAAAGAAGGACAAATTGACCTATATAGATAAACATACCTTGATGCCCATGAATTTCAAAAGGAGTAAAACACCATCAACGGGCGCTTTTGATATTTCTGGGATTGAAAATTCAGAGAATTCTCTATGAAAGAATGAAGAAGAATAAAGGCAATAACAATGGCCCGGTCCTGTTCTTCCAGCTCTGCCTCTCCGTTGAGCAGCTGAAGCTTTACTTATAAACTGTACTTTAAATGATTCAATACCATTCGATAAATTGAACTCCTTTACCTTTTCCCTTCCAGTGTCGATAATATACTTGATTCCAGGAATGGTAATGGACGTTTCTGCCACGTTGGTAGCGACGACAACGTGCCTTTCTCCTTCTTTAACATTACCAAATACACTTTGCTGTTCAGCTTTAGGAAGCATCCCATAAAGACGAAAAACGCGCATTTGGCCAACAACAAGCTTATCGTTTTTCCCTCTTTTTTCAGGTTGACTTGGCTCAGGCATTGTTGCTGCAGTTTTTCCGCCCAAAGCATCAAATGCGCCCTTCAGAGTTTCAAGATTACCATTTTGTCCAAGAACTTGAGCAAGATCATCATCACCAACATCAGCTTCAACTTCAAATTCTAGATCACTCTCGGACCCATCAGTGTGGTAGGAAAAATTCGACTCTTCATCACCCACTTCTTTACTTTCATCGACTTCAAGTGCATCATTAATTTCCTTCATATCATATCCATCAATCTCATTCGAGTTTCTACCTATGCTGACTGTATTCCCATCAACTTTAGAAGAGTTCTTCTGAGCAATACATTTTGATGCTTTACGGAGCATACTACACAGATCTTCTACTTCCTTCTGACCAGTGACAAAAACTAGTATGCCACCAGGAGGCAGGTTCTTGTGAATGGATATGACTTTCTTATAGGCTGCACCTATGTAGTCCACAATCTCCGTTCTCTTTAAATAATGTACAGTTACAGGATGACGCTCTTGAGCTATAACATTGATAACAGGTGGAGGTTCATGGAATATCCTTCCGCCCACAGTGAAGTCTTCTACTCTCATGGTAGCACTCATAAGTATTAGTTTTAAGGGGAAAACTCTAAGTTCATCATCAATGGTCTTTCCCAAAAGCTCAGCCTTTTGCTGCTCCTCATATAAATCCTATAAAGAAACAAAATTTTACATCAGGAATCCAACAATATACAACAACACTACCCAGTGACCTCCACTGTGGAGGGGTCGGGAACTCAACAATAAAAAAGAAAAAAATGAAGTAAAGAAGAGATATTGGAAAAGCATCATATTGATACTAGAACTAACAACTAAAAGATTACCTGCCTCTTCCTTACAACCCTAGAAAGCATCCCAATAAGTATATCAGTGTTTATGCTCCTTTCATGAACTTCATCCAGTATTATTACAGAGTAGCGACGCAGTAAGAAATCACCCTGCAAATAAAAGGAGATATAGGTTAGTTCAATATTAGATTCAGGCCTGATCTCCCCATAAATAAGAGAAGAGACGAATGTAACCAAAACCTGAACTTCCCGAAGCAGAATTCCATCAGTCATAAACTTGATGGCGCAATTTTCTCCAATCCTCTTGTCGTAACGGACCTGAAATCCAACTTCCTTATCAAGATCAAGCTCATATGCCACCCTTTTGGCAGTAGCAAGCACATCAATACGTCGGGGTTGGGTCACACCAATCATGCCAGCCCGCATGCTGCATAGCTTTGAACCAAAGCCAGCTTCGTAAAGGAACTGCAACAAGAAGTAGAGTGCAATGTAAGTCATTTTTACAGAATGGAATGATGATGTCCTTGTATTTGCATCAGTGGTTACAAATAGGAATTCGACCCACCTGCGGCACTTGGGTAGTCTTTCCGCACCCAGTTTCACCGCATATAATCACGCATGCATTCTCATTTATAGCTTCCATTATCTCCTGTTCCATCATAACAATTGGTAGGTTTTTCCTCTTGGATTCCACCCCATCTTTCCTTGATATAGGCACTACAATTGGTGCAGTAAGTGCTCCCTGGATGGAAAGATTTGCAGCAGATTTTGCATCAGTGAACGAAACAAGTCCCAAGTAAACCATAAATGCTTAGTGAGAAAACTATCAAATGGATCCAATGAGAAGGTTTCATGAAGCACTAGCAATTCAGTTTTTGGATGAACAAAGAAGTCTGAGAAAGTGAGCTTCTGGAAGGGTCAAGCATTAGCAGGTGAATTACTTATCACCTAGAACAAATTATAGCTTAAAGCCTTGAATTATGAGTTTACCCAATCATAGACAAGATGGATTACAATGTAAATTCACAGGTCGCATGAGCACTATCAGTTATAAATATACGTCAGCAATGAAGGAGAAGACTCATTGTAGGAAACAAACACAAGCAGATACCAAATTATAAATCATTGTGAACTGCAGTTTTTCTCTGAATGTCTTACCACTGCAGCACTTCCTTTCTTCATGCTGCACAAAGAAGAATTTGTCGATGATAAGGCACCAATAGTTACTCCAATAGGCCGGGCATACTCTTCACCGAGTTCTTCAATGGAGAACTTGGTAGCAGATGTTTTATTGCCTTCCAGCGCATTTTCATAAAGTTGCTCCGGGTTAGAATCTAGCAATCTAGTCTCTGTGTGTACAGATTCCCTTTGAACAACCAAGGGTTTCAGGACATTACTTTTATCCTCGTAAACCTGAGGTATGTGAGCTTCATAGGTGGTTTCACTTATGCTGCAAATATCATCAGAAGACTTGGTCTTTGTACGCCTATCAGCGTATGGAACTTCCAAACCAACCTGAGAAAATTGCATTATCCTTCTTCGTTTCTCCTTTGAGGTTTCAGCCTACAATTTCCAAACAGGCAATTTAGTGAAATACCTTCTAGAGAAAAAACTGAAATACACCAAAGACTTACAAATGAACACAAACCTGACCAAGGTTCCGTGTGGAACACAACAATTTGTAAACATCTTCGTTGATCTTATGTTTCCTAAAAAAGCATACTCAAACACTTGTGAATCTACCTAATGAATCAAAATGTAAAACAAGCACAAAAAAAGACTTACTCTAGAATCTCCAGACTTTTTGATAGCAGATGTTTCTTTTCCATCTCATCCTGCATGAATATCAAGTGATTTACTTATTTTAGGATAAACATTAGCCTAAAGTCAAGATACGGGTATCAAGCAAATATTGCGCACCCACCTCCAACTTTTTGAGCTTTCTTTTCTGGGATTTCGTCA
Organism: Fallopia convolvulus; assembly: GCA_964016875.1. Classification (NCBI taxonomy): domain Eukaryota; kingdom Viridiplantae; phylum Streptophyta; class Magnoliopsida; order Caryophyllales; family Polygonaceae; genus Fallopia; species Fallopia convolvulus. The sequence continues at coordinate 21,156,461 of OZ024732.1, forward strand.
GGTGTTCTTTTCCTTAGTGAGTTTGAACATTCACAATATTCTGCAAGGAACAAGTAACTAAGACATGATTGTGATAAAAAAAACATGTATATCCGCATATGTTTATGTTGCACATACCTGAGTCTTCACTGCAACCTTGTTCTTTTTCTTACAGGGCATAATAAGAGCATTAGTGCCACCATCATCCATGCTAATAAACACAATCAGGTGAAATAAATGTTAAAGACAGCAAAACAATGGATGCAACAAGTATATCAGCTAGTACAGATAAAAAAACAATGTCACAGCATGCAAACCAGCAACTCATTGAACCTTCGAACAAAGTTTCTATACTTGAAAACTAACAAAAACAATCTCCCCTCCCTCGAAGCAGAGTTGTTTTAGAAGTTTCAACTTTCAGCAAAACGGAAAAACCAACTCATTTAAGCAAGCACTCAGTGGCGGAGGCATGTGGAGGCGGCCGGGAGTTCTCAGCCAGACGCCAGCGGCACAAAACAAGTGAAATTTTGGATCTTTCAAAGCAAGAACCACAGTCGACATACAGGCACTAGTAAACAAAAATTCAACTGAGAAGAAGAAGCTTAAATCGATTTGATTTTGGAGACCAATTTGTATACCTTGACGAGGCAGAGAAGGATTCTTCCGAGTCTGTCGTCCCGTCCTGATTATCTCTCTGTCCCTTGTAGGGTTGTTTATCAGTTGAATGAAATTGGGCCGCTAGACAAAAATATATATATATATATATAAATATATATATATATATTCTTTTGGTGTCCATGTGGTTTGGACAATTTCTTCTAGTGTCCTACGAAAAAAGTTTTTCTTTTTAGTACCCTTGTAGTTTACACAAATTCCTTTCCGTACCCAAAAGTCTCTACAAACCCATATTCCATCCAAAACAACCCATTTTTCCGTTTATTAAAAAAATTATAACAAATTAAGAAAAAAAAATTTAAATGAAGCAAACATGTGTTTGTGAGAAGTGGAGTACGCAGAAAGATGAACACAGATCAGGAAGAATTCTCGCTGGTGACATCGTCGGGCATCCACTTGGCGGCGGCGGGGGGGCGGGGTTGGGCTGCTACATCAACGGCGGCATCGAAGATAATTGAACTGGATTTTAGTGGAGAGGACAATGGGGGAGTTGTACTGAGCTCACCAACAAAGAAGACGAACGATTGAACGAAGACGGAGACGATCCCGATTCTTGCACATTGCTCGTGTGGACCGAACCTTTTCTCCCCCACCATTTCTCTCTCTATTTTGTTGCTCTAAATTAGGGTTTCAAATTTCCCCAATTTCCATCCTCGGATCCTTGAGATTTGGAAGAATTGATCCTCCTCCGAATCGTAATTTCCCTCTTTCGATCATCGTCATGAACGAATTTGGCTTGAAATCTACGCTTGGCTGATTTTGTTCTTCGTTCTTCAGGATGGGGAGGGTTAAGATCGAGATCAAGAAACTGAAAGATTCAAATGGGCGTCAAGCAACTGAACGATGTAGCAGCCCCGCCCCACCACCGCCGCCGTGGATGCCCGACGATGTCGCCGGAGCAGGGCTGAACGGGTCGCGGGTGGAATGAGGAGGGTTGGGGGTGGGTTGGGGAGGTCCGGATCTAGGGCGATGCGGGTCGGGGGGATGGATTGGGTCGGGGCGGGACAGGACTGGCAGGGTCGGGCTGGGACGGGCGAGCGTCAGATCCGCGAGCGGGGGATCCCAGGCAGGGGGAGGGAGAATCGTTGGCGACGGGATGTCGCCGGGGAGGGGAGGGAATTAGGTCAGGGGGAGGAGGAGGGACGCCGATGGGAGGCGAGGAGGGCGCACTCAGGCGGCCGGCGAAACCAGAGGGGCGCCGACGGGAGAGTCAGAGAGTCGGAGAAGACAGTCGTAGAGGAGAAGGAGTCGGAGAAGACAGTCATTCAGAACAATCAATTCATATTTGTTCTTCATTTTTATTTTAAATTATTTTTTATTTAAAATTTAAAGGGAATGTATATTTAATGGATGGAAAATGGGTGTAATAAACTTTTGGCTACGGAAAGGAAATTTTGTAAACTATAGGGGTACCAAAAGGAAATGTTTTTTTTGGGACACCAAAAGGAATTGTCGAGACCACAGGGGTACCAAGAGGAATTTCCCAAAACAAAACGTCCAGTTAAATAGGTCAGTGTATTTTTTTAATTAAGGAAAATTGTATTTAATCATCCGTTCTTTTTACTATACTAGCAATGAGCCCCGTGCTATTATTTACAGCAGTGACTATTCCTACACTATTTTTTGGCTAAATGTACACTAAATGGTGTGCCTAGCGTAGGAGTGCAGTTTGGTGCGCTTTAGATAGGCATACAGGGGCAAAATGGGAATAATAAATAATACCGTTGTGGGCACCAACTGTGCACCTAACAAAGGCGCACCACATGTGCGCCTATGTTAGGCGCACAGTTGGTGCCCCCGACGGTATTGTACCGTTGGTGGTGCACTTAAGATAGGCGCACTAACGGTCATATTATTCCAACGGGCAAATTTGATCCTATAAATACATCATACGAATAATCCTCTCCTTACGAAATAGATCTCTCTCTCACACACACTATTCATTCAAGAATGTATCAAAATAGTGAGGATAATGATGAAGACAATGATTGGGTTCGAAGTGAAGAAGAAGAAGAAGAAGAAGTAGAAGAAGAAGAAGAAGAAGAAGAAGAAGAAGAAGACGATAATTGGATAGACGATTGCAAACTGGTTCGAAGTCTCGATGTCGAGTTTGGTGATTGGTGTCCAAACGACGAATTCACGGTTAGTTTTAGAATTATTTTGTATGAAGTTATGATATTCGTAGGAGAATTTTCTTATAAGAATAGTTAGTAGGAGAAGTTGAGCGTTATTCGTTTTGTTCAAAAATTCGATATTCGCATTAGACTTGTAGGAGAATTTCGTTTCAATTTGGTATTATGAAATTCATAATTAGTAGGCCTTATTTATGTAGTGTTTAACATAATTTCGTTAATGCTTATTATTTATTCGATATTGCATCATCGTTAACGTTAGCTTAAATAATTTCTTATGAAGAATAATTTCATGATATTAGGGGAAAGACTATTCAGAGTATTTTAGTATCGATGAAACGTGGGATAGCAAAGAAGAGTTATATGAATGGGTGAAAGCTAGAGGGAAGGAGTTGTCGATGGCATTGATAAGAAAGACAACAAATCCGTACATGTTAATATTATGTGTGAAAGGTTCGGTCCACGTAGACCAAGGAGACCGAATCCAATCCGGAGATCGAAGTCGAAGAAGTGTGATTGTAAGTTTGAGATCGTAGGCTGTCATATGAAGAAAGAGTCAGGAAACCCTAATCCAAAGTGGATATTCGGTGTGGTCGAAGGTCGCCACATTCATCCCCTTACATGGGACTTGGGCGGGCATGCATTCATGGGCCGAATGACCCCAGAGGAGCAGTTGAGTGCTAGGAGGTGGGGCGATGGGAGGAGAACCCCAAAAGAAATTGTTGTCGAACTGATAAGTACATTTCCGGGGAATTTAACAACAAGGAAGCAAGTTGCGAACTTCTTGTACAAGTTACAATATGAAGATCGGGGAGAACTGACGGTCACACAGGGGTCTCTCAAGTTTTTGGTGGACAGCGGCTATGTAGTCTCTCCTATTAGGGACAGGAAAACGAGTGAGGTGCAGATACTATTTTTTGCTAGTAAGGAGTCGTTGCGCCTTTTGATGAAGTTCCCATATGTGGTAATTATCGACGCCACTTAGGGGATGAACAAGTGAGTATATTTATTTTTGTCGTTATCTCTTCCGTACTTATTTTGATGTATTTTGTACCAAATACTATATGTGTTAAATTTTTTCGTACGTATGAGATGCCCTTGGTGGAGATTGGTGGCTTCACATCCACTCACAGGACGTTCAACATTGCATATGCATTTATAAGAGCGGAAAAGACCTACCACTATACATGGATAATGAGGAATCTTCGAGCCTTATTTGAAGATTTGGGAGTGATGCCGACGGCCATAATGACAGATTGTGAAGTTGGCCTAATTAAAGGGATCAATAACATCTTCGGAAATGAAGTTCAACACCTTTTGTGTTGGGTGCATATCAAGCACAACATTGAGGTACATGCATCGAGAGTGTTGAGTAGTCAACAAAAGGTCGATGCATTTGCAAGACAATGTTGGGGAATTTTTTGCTCAACAACTGAGGAAACCTACGAAAGAAGGCTCGAAAAATTGAGGTTATCGTGGAGAAGCGGCCTTGTTGGATATGTGGAGAGACAGTGGTTAACTCTGTATAAACAAAACATAGTACGAGCATGGACGGATCATCATCTTCATTTTTCACAAGGACATCGAACAGGTATGACTTGCATAATCTATAGTTGTTCATTGCTAATATGTAGACTTGTCTTATTGACATAATTGTCTCGGCAAGGTTGAGGGGATGCACATGGTGTTGAAGGATATCATTAGCTATAGCAGAGGAGGATTCAACAGGGTGGTTGTGAGGATCCATCATGCCATCGTCATGCAAATTGATGACATTAAGGCGAGTATGAATCTCTCGCTATCCAAGCTACCAACAGATTTCAATGATGCATCGATTCCACCAGAAATACGAATGATATTTTCAAGGTTATTCTATAAAGTGTCGGATAGGTGCTTTGACTTGTTGTTGGCCACGTATGAAAGGATTAAGAAGGAGGATTACCCAGAAGAGTGCACTGATCATTGGGTGAGAGATTGCTTTGGTTTGCCATGTGTCCATGAGATGGCAAGGGCCATTGTTCGGAGAACACCTCTCGTGCCTGATGACATTCATGACTTTTGGAAGTCACTACATTGGGAAGATGTTGCATCAGCTAGCGGTCCTACCAACGACAGTGTTCGAATGACCATTTCAGAGATGAGACTTCGTGAAATGTTTGCCAAGCTAAACAGTGGGACATTGAAGCAAGGCACTGCGTACGAGATGGCTGAGTTATACAACGAGCTGGAGCATCCTGAACAAAGTACCATGTTGTGTCCGACAAATGAGAGAAACGAAACTAAAAAGGGTAAAGTAAGACCTCGGGGAGCAAGGAATAAGAACAAGGTGGACCCGAGGGAGAAGAGCCAATTTGAGCACATGCGAGAAGAGCTAGAGGAGTGTGAGAAAGAGAAGGCAAATGATAAGGAAAAGGTGAGCCAAGCTAAAGGAGTACGTCAATAAAGAAAGGAAAAGGGCTTAATGAGTGTAGTGGAGGTGGACTTCGCTTGTATGAAATCTCAACCTATACCAGAGGAGGAGTCACAACGTGAAGAACCCGTTCGAGCCATGGTGCATATGGGTGTGAACTTCGGGATTGAAAATGTGGATGATTTTTGGATCCCTTACATCAAATTTTTCATGGATGTACGTCCCGACGAACATTGTGGATATCGGTCACTTGCCGTGCTTCTTGGGCTCCATGAGAAGGATTATACGAGGGTCAGACATGATCTTGTGGCAGAGTTGCTTGAGAACAAAGAACTCTATGAGCCTATCCGGCGAATTGCTCACGAAGGGACTTGGCAAGCCCATGCTCCCTTGATTGTTGGTTCCACATGCCATTCATGGGTTTAGTATTTGCTACACGGTATCAAGTTGGCCTCGTCTTGTTGGCATGGGGTGCTCCATCTTTATGTTTACCCTTAAGGTGGAGGAGCAAAACCCCGGGACCCCCGAGAGTAGATTTGGGATAACACAAGTAGGATGTCGTGACCACTTTGTGCCGGTATGTCCTAATCCAAACTTTATTATTCCAGTTGATATTGTACATTGTTGTATCTAATGTTGCGATTATGTATACGGGTGATGCTAAGGGATGCAGTTCCATTACCTCACACTCCACCATTATGGAATAGACACGCTCCAAGCATCCAATGTTGGGTATCACACTTTGCACCAAATTTGGAAGAGTATCGGGCGTATCGCATTACAAATGGTCGAAATGCCGACCCATGGATGTAGTTGCAAAAGTTTATTATTGTATTCTTGAGATGAATGTTGCGTTTGATGTTATGCATGTTCTATTAGTTGAGATGAACGGAACTAATGTTATATTTGAACTTGTGTTATGATAATGATATATTGTATTTGAAGTGTCGATTTCGGTTTTTGTATTTTAAAGGTGTTAAAATGAACTTATGTTTGCACCCATCACTACCTGGCCAACTACACATAGAAGACTACCCGAGTGGGTAGGCATCTGTGTGCGCCTAACAAAGGCGCACGTTTGCCCAGCTGGTGCGCCTAGCATAGGCGCACCAAGGCATGGGTGCACCATTGGTGCGCCTGTTCTAGGGGCACGGGCCGGGTGACTCGGCTAAAATCGTTGTTGCCAAGATCAAAGATAAATAACCCTAAACTACTAACTAGTATAGCAAGCAAGCAAGGGGTCGAACCCAAGAGAATCGGGATTCTGATCAATCAGCAAAGAGTAAAGACAGGGGTTTTTGGAAGTTCAGGCAAACAAACAAAACAAACAAGTATTATTGTTGAGATTAAATCAATTGGAAGAAAGTAGAGTTCATTCAATCAATTCCACCTTTTTAATCATTCGATCATTGATTCATCCACTTTTCTATTAATTCCCTAGTTAATTCCAATCCTTATAAAAGATTTCCGCTTGTCCACGGTCCAAACGAAACGATGATATGAACAAGAACGCTTAATTCAAACCATGCAAAATATTAAGGATAGAAGGATATTAATTCATGCAATCAAGCTACGAGTCTCATGCATAAAATAACAATCAAATACTCTTTCTCAATTCTAGTCCACGGTCCTAGAAAAGAGTTGTTTCAAGGATAAATAAGATTGCACAGACAACAATCAAACCTAATCCAAACAGTAGATCTAAGTTAATCAAACAAGTTGATCAGGCTTATCAATCAAACAAAGAGTTTTGATATTAACCAAGGGATAGAAAAGTTACCAGAATCTCACAAATTCATAAAAAGGCTTCCTTGATCAAACAAACTCCAAAGGAAATTAGTTCTCCATAAGAGAGAAAAATACTAAAATCTGAATAATTGAAAACTAGATCTCAGAGAGAATACCAAACAAAGCTCCAAAACTAGGTCTAAATAGTCTCGAACTAAGCGTACGAAATAAAATAAATTCGGAAATAATATAAAATAGATAGATAGAAAGAGCAGTCGCCGCCTCAGATTTATGCTGATGTGGACTTCCGCGGGCGCGGTGAACACTCTCCGCGATCGCGGACCTGATCGTGATAGAATTCCAGCTTTCAGAAGATGTTTTGACCACCTTAGAGTTGGAATTTCAACTCGGAGTAAAAATATGAATTGTAGCTCTTCGAGTTAAATTTCCAATGATACCAAATTCATCTTCATCCGACCACCGTAGCTCCCGAACGATGCGTCACAAGAAAGTGGTGTCGAAACAACTCCAAATCAACACTTGTCTTCAAAACTCTTGCAATTCTCCAAATCGTGTCTTCGGTCTTCATATGACATTTATGCTCAAAACTAACCTAAACACACTCAAATCATACCTAAAATACAAGAGTTAACCTATACTAAAATAAGCATATCAAATTCCCCCATACTTAAACCTTGCTCGTCCTCGAGTAAGCTCAAAATAAATCTAACAAGAAATTCTATCAAAGTTTACAGCATAGTATAAGGGAAGATAAAAATCACTCACCTCACCAACCCGAACCCAAAATAGAGAAATAATGAGCAAAAATATGATAGCTCAAGCACACACCTCACCAATACAAGATATAACACTCAAGCTCCAAAAAGTGTAGAGCAACCTAGGATCTACCCAACATCTAAAGTGTAATCCCCAGACCCCAAAGTAGAATATGATCCTAAACACTCTGATTTTACCACTCATTCTACTTAGGCGCCCTTTCGGGTTTACACCTAATCACTCTTTTCATTTTTCTTAGGTGTGCTCACAAATACTCACATCTCTCATTAACCTCATATTACCCCAGCCTAATGCCGGTCTGGGTTACCTGCTTATTACCTGAGCCGCCCTTTCGGGTTTTCAACTCATCCCAGGATTTTTATGAATTTTTTTATGGCTTTTTTTAATTTTTATTTCTTTAATTTATTTTTTATTTTTTTTCAAAAATTTCTCTATACAAAACATGGAATAAGGATCCCATAAAATAACGAAAAATAAACTGAAAAGCAACTAACTAGGATAGGCGTAGTGAGTACTTCCTCCCCCATACTTAAATCCTTCGTTGTCCTCAATGAAGTAAAGATAAAGGAATTAAGCGTAGAAGAGGAAAATCAGAAGACTCACATACGAAAGAAGAGATAGAAGAACTCTTCAAAGGCTTGGATGTATAGCTCAAAAATCTCCAGATGATCCGTCGTCAGGAAAAACCGCGGGCGCGGTGGCCAGGCCGCGGGTGCGGGTGGTGCTTCGATCGTGTTAAAATGGTTAGAAAACACGATCAACAAAACTGAACACGAACTCACAAACGAACTCTGAATCTCGCCTTAAGCATTAATGTAGTACGAGCCTTGAAGAGGAATATTCCCTCATACTTGAGGAATTCCAAGGAACTAGACATGGAAAGAATTAGAAAAGTGGATTGGTGGGTGATGGTAGAATATGGAAGAACGCTCTTTTTTTTTCTAACTTATCTCGGGGGTTTCACCCGAAAGCTTTTTATTTCAGGGGTTTCACCTGAAAGCCTTTTATTTTTATTTTTTTTTCATTTTTTAAAAAAAAAAATTTTTGATTTTTTTTTACGATGAACAGTAATTCCGCGATCGCGGTGGGTCACCTCCGCGATCGCGGAGCTGCTCTCTGGGTGCTTGTTCGACTATTTCTGTTTATTTCGAGAAATAAAAATTCCCAAAATATTTTTGTTCTTTCGAACCTAGTACCTGCATGTTAGTCCGACAAGATTGAAATAAAAACTAAAATTTAAACCAAAGAAAAAGAAAAAGAAAGCTTACCTCGGGTTGCCTCCCGAGTAGCGCCTTTGTTTAACGTCGTTTGGCCCGACGTCAACCTATTACCTCAAAACTCGGACATCGTCAAAGCCCTGAGAAGTCTATCAAAATCCTGAGAACAACTCTCATGCAGGCAAATATAACACAATAATACTTTGAAACTAATGGGCCTAATTGGGCCCATAGGCCCATTTGAGTTCGAGAAGACCAATTCGACTCTTCTCGATGTTCGAATATTGTTTCGGTTTATGTTCTTACTCTTCAATGAATGTTTAAGATGATTGAGGGTTCGATTCCGCTTATTGGGCCCGATGGGCCCATTTGAGTTCGAGAAGACTAATTCGACTCTTCTATATGTTCGAATATTATTTCGGTTTATGTTCTTACTCTTCAGTGAACGTTTAAGATGATCGAGGGTTCGATTCCGCCTAATGAGCCTAATTGGGCCCATAGGCCCATTTGAGTTCGAGAAGACCAATTTCGACTCTTCTAGATGTTCGAATATTGTTTCAGTTTATGTTCTTACTCTTCACTGAACGTTTAGATGACCGAGGGTTCGATTTCACTTATTAGCCCTAATGGGCCTAATGGCCTAATTGGGCCCAAAGGCCCATTTGAGTTCGAAAAGACTAATTCGACTCTTCCGGATGTTTGGATATTTTTTTGGTTTATGTTCTTACTCTTCAGTGAACGTTTAAGATGACCGAGGGTACAATTTTGCTTATTGGGCCTAACTGGGCCCATAGGCCCATTTGAGTTCGAGAAGACTAATTCGACTCTTCTTGATGTTCAAATATTGTTTCGATTTATGTTCTTACTCTTTAGTGAACGTTTAAGATGACCGAGGGTTCGATTTCTCTTATTGGGCCTAATGGGCCTAATTGGGCCCATAGGCCCATTTGATTTCGAGAAGACTAATTCGACTCTTCTCGATGTTTGAATATTGTTTCGTTTTATGTTCTTACTCTTCAGTGAACGTTTAAGAAGACCGAGGGTTCGATTTTGCTTATTGGGCCTAATTTGGCCCGTAGGCCCATTTGAGTTCGAGAAGACTAATTCGACTCTTCTCGATGTTCGAATATTGTTTCGGTTTATGTTCTTACTCTTCCGTGAATGTTTAAGATGACGAGGGTTCGATTTCTCTTATTGGGCCTAATTGGTCCCATAGGCCCATTTGAGTTCAAGAAGACTAATTCGACTCTGCTCGATGTTCGAATATTGTTTCGGTTTATGTTCTTACTCTTCAGTGAACGTTTAAGATGACCGAGAGTTCGATTTCTCTTATTGGGCCTAATGGGTCTAATTGGGCCCATAGGCCCATTTGAGTTCGAGAAGACTAATTCGACTCTTCTCGATGTTCGAATATTGTTTTGGTTTATGTTCTTACTCTTCAGTGAATGTTTAAGATGACCGAGGGTTTGATTTCGCTTATTGGGCATAATAGGCCTAATTGGGCCCATAGACCTTGAGTTCGAAAAGACTAATTCAACTCTTTTCAATGAATGGTTAAGATGATCGAGGGTTTGATTCCGCCTAATGGGCCCGATTTAGTTCGATTTGGCATATTGGGTTTAATGGGCCCAATTAGGCCCAAATGGTCCCAATTTTGTTCGATTCGGCTTATTGGGCTTAATGGGCCTAATTAGGCTTAATGCGCTCAATTTTGTTGGGCACGGCTTTTTGGGGCACCAAAGGTCTAAATGAGCTCAATTTTGTTCGATTCGACTAATTGGGCTTAATGGGCCCAATTAGGCCCGAATGGGCCCAATTTTGTTGGACTCGACTTTTTGGGGCCTCAAAGGTCTTAATGAGCCCAATTTTGTTCGACTTGTAATCCAGTATTGTTTTGTTTCGTTTTGTAATAATATCATGTTGTATAAAATTGTGAAATACGAAAAAACCAAAATAATCCCATGGATAGACGTAATGATGTCGATCACAAATCAAGACAGTTTCTACAAAAAATAGCATATAAGCAAAGTTAGGTCCACTAATAACGTCCTACAATGTGCTATCCTCTGCAGTCTGAGGAGTAGTGGAATCATCCCCGAGATGCTGCGTGCTGACATCACCGCCAAGCTGAGAGGTGCTCGTCTATGTATTATTTTGATTATAAATAGGATATTAATAAATGAAAACATATGATGAAAATTTTAGCATATGAAAATGTTATTTTTTTCTAGACGAAAAAAATATTTTTCAGATTTGTAGTACTACACATGAGATTATAAAAATATAAAACATATTCTAATTATAGAACAGTTTACTATATAAAATTTACTCACTTTTCATCCTTCAAAATTTGTCTCTAATGGTTAATATATATCATTGCCCTGACGAAAATGGGTCCATGGGCTCTATAGAGAAGATTATGGAGGAGCTAGGCGGGACGGACATTTAATTAGGTTCAAGAGGCGATTTCGCGAAATTGCCCTCGTAGGATTTGCGAAAATTACGGCCATGCCACCGCCACAAGCTATAGGCGAAATCGGGGCTCTCGTGAAACCCTAGCTAGCTAGCGAGAGGCGAAATCGAAACGGCGGCGGCGATCGAGCGAAAAAACCCATATTCTCGAGAGCCTTTACGAACGATGGAGTGATGACGACCTGAGAATCGAGTGATTCGGGCTAGGAAAGACAATAACAAGTTTCTAATCCCTACGGAGTTGCAAGTCGGGAATCACCATAATCCACCAGAAGTCGCGCGCTCGATCGAGGTAAAAACACTCGAGAACTTACGAAACTCGAGATGAATGGATGGCACGATCCACTATGTAATGAAAAAAATGGATGAACGGATGTATGTGATAAGCTGCATGTGATACGATGGATGAATGGATTAATGTGATGACAAGTTCTGGGAATACGAAGTTGTGCTGTGTGGACACGTGATGACATGTCTGACCTTGTGAGTGTTATGATCAGTTTGATGGAAAAATTGTTGACATGTTTAATTCGGAATTGATGACCTCTTTCACTGTAAATGATGATCTGATGACAGGTTTACGACATGTGTAATTTGCACTGTAAACACTTGATGATATGTTTGCTGAGATGTGAAATTGCTGACCTATTTTTAAAATGTTATGATGACCTGGGTTCATTAAATGATGTGATGACATATTGTTGTTGTGATGACCTGTTTTTATTTAATTCTGTGAATGAGATGTTGTTTGTTTAAGTTGTTTTATCTAATTTGCTGACGTGGATCTTGTCATCACTTCTTTTGATGTGGTGCTGCAGGTCACTTAAAAATGAGGATCCTAAGTCTTTGCTTTGGAGGAGAGTGGGACTGTGAGGGCCAATATGTTGGTAATCTGTCCTACAAGGCAGTGGTCATCAAGGATGGAATGACATTAGAGGAATGGACATCCACAATCAAGCAACGATGTAATATTGATCCTGGGGAGAAGGAGTTGATGTTGTCACACTTGAATCCTTTCCAAACCATCAACAAACCTTACAATGTTGAGAATGAAGACGACTTGTTGTCATTCCTAGAGATAAATGACTCCCTTGAGGTGCAGTGAAAATTGCCTTTATATGTGACCTTGAGGAAGAAGACAGGTGCAACAGATGACAATTTGCAGGGTGATGGGTATAGCATTGGTGCATCAGATGACAGGTTGGGGAGGGGGGTGGCTACACTATTGGTGCATCAGATGACAGGTTGGTGGTTGTTGATGAAGAGTATGAATTTGTTGAGATGGATGAATTTGCTGATGAAGAGATGCCTGAAATACTGGATAATGTTGAACATATGATAGCCAACAATGACTTCTTGAAAGTAGGACAACTATATCCATCAAAGAAAGACCTCAAAGCTACTGTTGAAAAGAAAGCATTAAGATACAGATTTGGGTACAAAGTGGACAAGTCCACAACACAAATATACAGACTGGTGTGCGTGGACAAGCAATGCTCTTGGTTAATGTTGGAAACCAAGGAGAAAGAAGCTGATTACTTCCAAATAAGGAAGTACACATATAAGCACACCTGTTCCTTTGACATTAGGTTCCAAAAACATCACAAACCATCCTACATAACTGTTGCTGAGCAGATTAAGACAAGGTATATGAACTTGTCATCACTTCTCTTACTACATGTTAATATATGAATGACTTGTCATCTAATAACATGTAGTTGTAATTGCTGGTTCGAAGGTGTGAAGAATGGCCCAGATTTGCACCAGATTCAGAATGATATACAAAATGAGTACCATGAGAAGATAAGTTACTGGAAAGCAAGAAAAGCAAGGGAGAAAGCTCAAGACATAATTAGAGGATGTCCAGAAGAGAATTACGCACCGCTTGCCTCCTATTGCCACGTCCTAAAACAAGTCAATCCTGGTACATACACAAAGCTAGTTATAGATGACAGTATAGACTGCTTCAAATCTGTGTTCATCTCATTTCGAGTGTCCATCAGAGGCTTCTTTTATATGAGAAAGGTATGAATAATCTTGTCATCAGTTTGCAGTTGCATAGACTTGTCCTCACATCAGTAACTCATCATGTTATGTTAAACTTCTGATTCAATAAAGATATTGATTTTTTACATTATGAACTCATCATGTCAGTATTTGATTCAGACCTGTAGTAAACTGGTAATTACATTATGAACTTGTCATCAGTTATGTTCTTAGTCCTATAATGTTGTAGGTGGTGTCTATGGATGAAACTTTCCTACATGGCAAGTATGGGGGGACTCTAGTGATAATTTAGCTCAAGATGCCAACCATCAAGTGTATCCTCTGGCATTTGTTATAGTTGAATCAGAAAATGATGTTGGATGGACTTGGTTTTTTGAGCAAGTACTCCAAGTGGTACCAAACACTCCAAGGTTGATGCGTCTATCAGATAGGTACAAGAGCATAAAGAAGGCAGTATCCACCATGTACAACTCAGCTAAGCACATCTGTTGCACAAAGCATCTAAAACAGAACCTTAAAACCATATTCTATGATAGTGGATTGCTAACATTGTTCTCTCAAGCGGCAGATGCTTACACTACAAGGGAGTTTGATGGTTATTTCAATGATATATGCAACATAAATCCTGAAATGGGGAAGTATCTCACAGATGCAGACTTTAAGAAGTGAAGCAGGGCACATTGTGAAGGGGACAGATACAACCTCATGACCACAAACAACTCTGAATGTGTCAACTCAGCCTTGAAGATTGCTAGGTCCTACCAATTGGTTGCACTATTCGAGTTCATTAGAGAAATGGTGACTAGATGGTTCCATGAGCGCAGAACAAAGGCACAAGTAAAGTTGTCATCAGCATATTGCAAGACAGACTGAACATGTCATCAAGGTATGATGTCAAACCCCTTAATGATGCACAGTTCCAAGTTTCTAGGGGCACTTTTTCTAGCATTGTCGATCTTGCAAAGAAGACATGTTGTAGAGTGTTTGATTTGGACCACTACCCATGTACACATGTTATTTGTACAATTGAATATATGCAATACAGGTTGAGTGACTTCATGTTGAAGGAGTTAACTTGAACAAATAAATTTATATTCAAGACTCCGTTGAGTATAGTGAAGTCAGGATCGTCCACGAGAATTAGTAGAATCTATAATCTATCAATCAATCCTAACAAAACAAAGCAAAAGAACACACAAAAAAAAACACAAGTCCAGTGATGGTCGAAATCGACCTTGTTAGGGTCGACCACGACCACGACTTCTCCTTCACCAAACACACACGACCAAAGCACAGAGGAGGTCGACAACGACCTTAGGGAGGTCGAGTACGACCCTAGCTGGGTACAAGGTACGAGAATAACACTAGTTTGATACCAATCTGTTACTGTTTTACTTCTCATGTCTTCTTGGTATTTTATAAGAAACTTGTATCCATATTTTGACATAGACTTGTAATGCTTTGTTATCAATCTGGCACTGTTTTACTTCTCATGTCTTCTTCGTATTTTATAAGGAACTTGTATCCATATTTTGAGGTCGAGAAATAGTACATAAAAGACGAGGCTTGGAGGCCACTCGGATCCAACTTAGGATCGACCCAACCGAGTATCATATGGGCACCTAGATTGGAATCTAGCTCCTAATCTTCGAAAACAGTCTCCACCACGACAACTCACCACCTACTATGAGTCACGCCACAGGTCCTATGATTGTGACTATAAGTATCCCGAGTACCACACCCGCCCTCGATATAGGTACCAAGAGCACTACTCCTAGATGCACAAAAAGGAGAAAACTCTCTCAACTTGGTTCATGCATAGCTAAACCAAGCAATAACATAGATAGAAATTACAAAAGTGATCCATGGGAGCTCATAAACGACACTCCTCTAAACCCTATAAATGGACTAGTAAGGACATACAAGTCACTTACACACGTCCACCAACAAAACCAAGTAATAACATAAATAGAAATAACAAAATGTCATATTATAATAATAATAATAATAATAATAAAATTAAAATGATAAGGATGATCCGGCCAAATGGGACGTCATGGTCTTGGTCGCCTCAGGTTTGTCTAAACCGGGTTTGACCCAGGTATGCTATATTTTACTTTTGGTTCCGTCTAGGGAGATCTGAATGCTTCACCAGCATAGCGCACACTACCGAGCTCTTCTTCAATGCGCAAAAGCTGCAATTAGAAATGTAAGATCAGAAGCTGGTGAGTGATAATTTTGTGAATCACAAGATTTTAAAGTATAGGTCGTGAGTGAGAATTTCAAGTACAATAAAACATAATTATTATAAATGTCATCTGCCAGACCCATGAGATACAGGTATGCATCAGGTCAAATAATCAAATGTCAAGGCTAGCTATGTGCTGAAGACACAGACCGCGGTCCCATGTCCAAGAGGATGCCTTAATCCATATGCCAAGACCGATCCAAAGGCCTTCCAAAGGATTCTAGAGGCATCGGGGACCATTCCGGGGCATAGGGATAGTTCCGGGGTGTGGAGGCATGGGGAACAAGGGCGCACCCCTTCTAAAGGTTTCCGAAGGGATCGAGACTCATCCGGTGCATTGGCTATGGCAATGGAAAGCCAACATGATTGGCCACATGTCAAGGCACGCCCCTTCTAAAGGGTTCTAGAGAGGGCACGCCCCTTCCAGAGTTCTCTAGCGAAGGTGCGCCCCATACAAAAGAGAAAAGGAAAGGCGCACCCCTTTGGGAAGGTTTCAGAACACGCACGTCCCTTCTGTGCAAGGGCGCAGCTCGGGCGCGCAAGCACCAAAAGCTTCTAGATCAGGCACGATGCTTCTTGGAGGACTTTCCATGGTTGGGATGATTCTAGAATAACCTAGGGAGGTCTTAGTCTAGATCCTTCTCTTGTAAAGGGGAGGCCATGCCTATAAATAAGCCCTCACCCTCATTTGGCAAGGCATCCACCAAGTTCTTAGCTTCCAAAGTCTTACGCTTACAAGCTCTCTTGTCAATCACTCTTGTAAAGCTTCCTTGTAATATAATAGTCCTTTCCCACAAAATACGTAGCTTCAGCATCGCGACATCGTGACAAAGGCTTGACTTAGCTTCTTGGACGGGCCGATCTAGCTAAGAGCCGCACGGATTAGTGTCGAGATCTCTCATCCCGTGTCACTGAAACACGTGACACTGGTGCTTAAACCATAAATAGTATGGAGCCCTTGAAACTCCATAAAACCACTATTTTACCATTTTTCTCTTTTCTACATCATCTTACAATTTCTTAATTTCATTTCAGAAAATCACCCTAAATATTAATAAGACCATGAAACCACCTTTACTTTTTCTAATTCACAACAACTATTTATTTACCAATACACATTTACAATATATCCCTAATTATTATATATCTTACCTATTTATACATGTCACATTAATTTTATTAAATTACAATTTCGATTATTTTTTTGATTATGATTGTAGAGTTTGCTTCAAATGAAACAAACTCTTATCCTAAAACGTGAAACGAATGCACTTTTCCTAGTTAGTAGTGCACTTTTCATACAAAAGTGCATTGAAAAATACAAAAAGTACACTACGAAAAAGTGCACTACAAAAAGTATGAAAAGTGCACTAAAAAGTACGAAAAATGCAAATGCAAAAAAGTGCACTCTAAAGTAGGAAAAGTGCACTACTAACTCTAAAAAGTGCATTCGTTTCAGGATAAGAGTTCGTTTCAGGATAAGAGTTTGTTTCATTTGAACCAAACTCTATGATTGTAAATTCATTTTAAATTCCAAAAATATTTTTTCGTAAAAATTTAATTAAAGGCATATTAAAGAAAGAGAAATTATATAACAAAATCGAGCAAACATATTTCATTAATTGAACCGAAATATCAAACAAAATAGAAATAAAAATACATAACAAATTACATGTTTTTATTATGTTGTTACGATGAGTTATTTAATAAATGGCTAAATATGTGTTGAATTACCCTAACACAATCCAAAAAACCAATATAATTTTGAAATAATTCTAACATATACAAAATTGGTATCTACGTGTACATAAATTTTTTTTAAGTATTTTAGTATAATTTTTTTTTATTCTTCTAATTTAAACTAACCCAAAAGAACCAAAAATAACAACTAACCTAACAAATAAATCTCCCAAATTAACAAATCATCATGTGCCATATGGCAAGTGATGAATGGCTAATTAGAAGAGAGGTCCCATTTGAGCCTCTCTCTTCGAATCACTCTGCAGAACTCAAATGTGAGTTTCGCCTCTCTATTTTCTTCTCTATTTTTTTTTTTTTGGAACTGAAACTCCATGTGAAACCCAACTTGAAACTAGCAATGCGATATTCATGCTCTTATGAAGCAACAAACAATAAGTGTAATTACCTGGTTATATTTGGCTAGACGCTCACTTCGGCAAGGAGCACCAGTTTTAATCTGTGGACATGGGTAGAATAGTGTTATTTTCACAGCTACTGCAATAAGAAAATTACAAGGAAAGAAAAAGGTAGCAAAAGAAAAAAGGTATGGATGTGCAAAGTTTGACCTGTCCACTAGCTAAGCCAACAGAGAGATCCGCAATAAAGTTGTCTTCTGTTTCACCACTGCGATGGCTGACCATAACTCCCCATCCAGCAGCTTTTGAGTCCAAAGCTGCTTGAATTGATTGAGTTACTGTTCCAATTTGGTTTACCTACAGCACAATTATTAAGTGCAAGCTCAAATTAGAACAGATATTCTTTGCTTGTCATACATTGAAAGGTAATCCATATTGAAACAAATTCCTTCTAAGGGATACGAGCATGGAATCAGTGAAAGCAGACAGCTACACTGAGCATGGCTACCGGTGCTTTATGTTATGTACAATCATAATCTAGTTTTTAGAAGAATTCCTACAGCCCCCTAGCCTGCACCCCTATTGTTCCAGAAACTGCCACGTCACATGAAAGAGGAAGCAATATGACAAATGTGCCAAAAAGACGTTTACAAACTCCAGATTAATTACTTAAATGAGCCTTTCCCCTAAAACTCCACTTACTACCATAGATCAAGTGTGTTGAAACACGATTATCTATCAGAAATACAGAATCAACAAGACTGGAAATTCAGAACTTGCAAAAAAAATACTCAACTGAAAGGTCTATAACTATTCATCAAAACAAGTAAAACCAAGGTGAACAATTCACATGAAAACAATATATTACCGTTTGCATCAGAGCCAAAACCAAATTTTGGAGCAATTTTTTTAAAAAAAAATGAGACCTACCTTCAACAGCAATGCATTGCAAGCCTTTTTCTCAATTGCTTCGGATATTCTTTTAGGGTTGGTAACCAGTAAGTCATCTCCAACCAATTGGATATCAACTGATGAACGTAAGGTTGCCCATGAACTCCAGTCATCCTGATCGAATGGATCTTCAATTGAAACAATCGGGAAGTCCCTAACAAATTCTTTGTAAAGGTCACAAAGACTCTGGGCTTTAAGCACATGAGATCCATCATTAGGCTGTTTCTTAAAATTCAAATCATATTTCCCTTCTTTGGTATAAAACTCTGATGCTGCCACATCCATTCCTATTTTGATCTGTATCATTCAGTCAAATCCAACATTATACACTTAAAGAAAGTAATATTCATAAAGTGATAAAGAATTGCACTTTGGCCTCTTACTTTGCCAGCGTAGCCAGCTTTATCAATTGCATCCATAAGCAAAATCAACCCCTCTCTGTTATCTTGAACATTTGGAGCAAAACCACCCTCATCTCCAACATTGCATGCATCTTGTCCATACTTAGCTTTGATAATCCCCTTCAGAATGTGGTAAACTGAAAAATGGATAGAAACCAAAATTTTATAAATCCTGTTTCTTAGTAGATTTGGTCATACTGAATAACAATGGGAACGCAGTAAAGCAAGAGGAATTTAAAATAGAAAGAGGAGAAGGATTCTTCAGTTTTAATCAGTGAAAAGTCATGATAATGCACCCATGGATACATAGAGCCGAAAAACATTTTCTCATCAAGAATGCCACTCATACCTTCACATCCCATTTGGAGGGCCTCTGCAAACGAAGAGGCACCAACAGGCAGTATCATGAATTCTTGCATTGCCAAATTATTACCAGCATGGCTGCCTCCATTTATCACATTGAATGCTGGAACTGGCATAACCAGCTCCTTTGTGCCCGATATATCCTGAATGTGCTTGTACAGGGGAATTCTCTTTGCTCCCGCACCAGCCCTACAAAGACTAAGTGATACTCCCAGTATAGCGTTTGCTCCCAGTTTAGACTTGTTTGGAGTTCCATCAATTTCCAGCATCAGGGCATCAACTTCAGCTTGATTTCTTCAGCAAGAAAATTAGCAACAAGTGATGAGGATTTAAGAATGCAAATCAGATCATATAATAAAACAGAGTAAACATATGCTCACTTTCACACAGGTGTTATAAAACTAAAATCTCAAGCACGAGAATAACAATAATTTACCGAAAACCATTGGTATGTAACTTGCAGTTTATAATTTCACTAAATCATCATCAAGTTGGAGCCAAAAATACAAAAGGCGTGGAATGAGATGATTGCCAAAGTGAGGTTATTAGCTCATTTTAGACTGAGCCAGGTTTAGTTATTTGTTAGTCAAAACCGGTTTAGTGGTGATAATATAAATAAGATCTTTTCTTGTAAATCAAGCTTTTGAGAGCTTCGGACATTGTGAGGTGTGTGTAAACTCTCCCGATATTGATGCTTTGTCATATCGGTGAATCGATGAAGTTTGTTTAGACTTCTGTGTTGATTTGTGTCCGATTGCTAGATTCTAAAAAAAACAGCTCAACAGAATGAAAGAGCACACTGAAATCGAATTGGCATCTCATAAGATACCAGCTAGCACGATTACACTAGAAAAGCCCAATGCATCAAGATTGCAACCAAAGCAGAGATCAAAAATTGCCATGATAAACTGAATGTATTTTCGCATTACATGTAAAAGGCCTTGTTTTTTTTTCTAGAGATGAGAGATAAATAACAAGAACAAACATCACTATCACCCACAAAAACATCATTTTCAATCGCCTTAAAAAGCGAGTCCCTGATTTAACTTTTATAGAACTTCAGCCAGTCTTTTTTCATTAAAAGTTCGCTCCAACGGCCTCAAAAATCAAAATCTTTATAAACCAAAACAAAGCATTATACTACCAAGATACAATAGATAGAGCGAAGCTTTTTACCTGACATCGGCACCGACAAGCTTAGTAGCGAGGACCTCATTGATATTGCAGACAGCATTCAGCACTCCTTTTCCGCCATAACGGCCCTTATCTCCATCCCTGAGCTCGAGTGCCTCGTAGATTCCAGTGGACGCGCCGCTGGGAACGGCCGATCGGTAGAGAAGACCGTCGCCGGTGACGAGATCGACCTCAACGGTAGGGTTTCCTCTGCTGTCAATTATCTGTCTGGCCTTGATCGACTTGACGGCGTGCTGATTGGCCGCTCGGTTCGAAGACGGCGCCGGCGCGGCGGCTGGAGGAGCAGCGGCTCGGACAGCGAGAGAGCGCCGTGAAGGAGCGACCGAAGCGAGGCGAGAGGAGGGGATGGAGGAAGGAAGCGGGGTGGAGAAGAAGGGTTTTTGGAGGAGAGAGGATGACATGATAGGCGGCGCGGCGGCGGTGTCGTAGAGAAGCGGGGTGTAGAGAATTCGACGAGAAGAAGATGGAGGGAGGGGGTCGATCGAAATGTTATTAGTTTTTGGTGGGGGTAGATGCGTGGGTTTGGTCGCGTATGATGGTGGGTAGGTGGTTACACGTCTAATATTTCTATTTTTTATTTTTTTGAGTAGCAAAAATTTAGACTAAACATTAATGCGACGAGGACACAAAATCTAGAAGGGATATCTATTTTGATTTTTTTTTTGAAAAAGGTAAGAATTCGGAGTGGTAGTCCGAGAGGCCGTTTAAAAAAAACGGCAGCTGTGTACGACTAAGTGGTTCAATAAAGAAGTCATTCTAGGCAAGCAGAAATGACTAAGAGTAGTAAAAAATAGCGCCGCAGGCAACAAGTCAACCCATCCTGGGGTGTGCGAAATAGACAGCTGACGTTCCCTCCACCGAGATGAAGGATCTTCAGAAGCCTCAGAGCACCAAGTGACTTGGCCTATACAACTCGGTCCGATACAAACCGATCACAGCACTCTTCAAAAATTAGTACACAAAATAAGAATGAGTAATCCTCCAAAAGAGAAAAAAAAAAGAAAAAGAAAAAAAATACTTGCTGCCCAAAACCTTTTTCCTCAATATTATTATTATATTTTTATTTTGAGGAATTGACTGAAAACCACCCGTATAATATGGCATATTTCACTTAACCACCCTTATTTTGGGAAATTATTTTAAACCACCCCTATAATACGTTCCGTTAAAAACTAACCACCTTGAGACCTTCTCCGTTACATTCCGTCAAAAAAATGTGACGTGTCATTTCTTTTAATTTTTGGGAACCACCCCTATTTTGGGAAATTTTTTATTACTTTTTCAGCGCCTCAATTATTTTCATTTCCTTTTTTTTTAATTCTCTACCTTCTCTTGACGATGACATCCCAATACTAACCCCAACCGACGGCTTTTGAGAGGGCGGGCAAACAAGTCGGCGGCGAAAACTTGACAATCCATCTGAAAAGTTCAAGAATAAACGGGATGAGATCGAAAATTCCATTGCTTCAAAGTTTAACTTGATGGGCAACTCGCTTGTTTGGGAGAAAGCGAGATTATTATGAACAACATTGCGCTACCATAAGTTTGTAAGGAAATTGGGTTCCTCATCTAAAAGATGGCATAAAGAATGACTTCCTCATCCTGAAATTGGAAAAATAAGGCTTCCTCAACCTTAGTTTGTTTTTTCCGTTAATGAATTAAGAATAAGGATTTGGGTTTCTTCAAAGATGGATTAAAATTAGATTTTTGAAAGGAGAGAAACAAACCCAGAAAGTTCTCTTTGAGATAGATAAAATGCACAAATTAAAGAATTATCTTTGAGATTCTAAGAAATCAAAAGCCTTCTCAGCAGGATTGCAAGCCTTCTCGGCAAATTTCAGTGCTTTCTATGGCAAATTTCAGTGCCTTCTCAGCAAATTTCAGTAATTTTTTGATTTCCTAATCTATCAAAGAAAGGGGGATCAGGGGTTCAGAGAGTTAAGGGTTGTGAATTTAAAATTTAGGGACTACAGTGAACAAGAAAGGGGGAGCAGGGGTTCAGAGAGTTAAGGGGAGCGTTTCTTCAATATAGGCTATGGGATTTGTATTTTGATTGACACTACACAAGTAGTGTAGAAAAGCAATCAAATTAACCGCCTTGTTGTAATTACAGGACACATTTTGGATTCGAATTGCCCCAAAGGATTGAAAGCGATCGTCATCTCAATTTGCCATGGGCAGAACAATGCATTTATTTTTTTTTATTTTTTTTGATCAGGTAAGATTTAGGATAGCCCAAGTACTACTTGGACTAGCCTAGATCACCCATGACTGGGTGAGAATTGTGAACAGTTCTAGAGAGATTAATAATATGGCTTCGTCACCGGTGGTTGTCGAAACGGTGACCTCGGGGTTCTTCCCCCAAGGCCCAAACGCTTGGACTGGGCTCCTCACCCTAGAACAATGCATTTATAACAATGAGGCTATCACCTTCTATTTCGATTTTATTAAATTTTTTATTTTGGCTTCGCAAACTGCCTCATACATGCCTCTTGTTTCAACTTGTATTACATTCCAAAATTCATTTGATGATGCACTTATGCAAAGAGTTTGTCCAAGATGATCCCGGATAACATATCTTGTTGTCGCACTCCCATTTTCCCTCTTTGATCAATCAAAATTAATCTCAATGATATCTTATTGAGGTTAGGACCATTTCTTTGGTTTCCGTTTTAGCAAAGATGTGTTCTGTTCTTTTCAAAAAAAGTCTTGATTCCTCGTCTAGCTCTTTGGATTATGCCATAACCTAATGTGAGATTGTATAAAATCTTCTATACATGTGGTTGGTCTGTATATGAGTTGATTATATATTGTTTTATTACAACAATACCAGAAAACACAAGTTATGGGCATGGTTGGAACGCACTAAAAGAAAACTTGCTACTCGCCCTTCACAATTTCTCGTTCAATTGGAACGTAACTTGTGTAAAGAGCTTGAGGAGGTACTTCAGCAAGAACAATTATTTTGCTTTCAAAAATCAAGATCATCCTTTCTTTCGGAAGGGGACATGAATACCTAGTTTTATCCTCTCTACCGTGATTTGTCGGAGGCGAAATAAAATTCACGCCATCCAAGACCGCTCCGGTGATTTGATAACGCACGAAAGTCAACTTGAGAACCTCATTTTAAAGTTCTTTTCACGACTTTACTCAGTTGAGAGCCCATCCAACATGCATAAGGTCCAACTCCCTAATGTTGCGTTTCCAACCTTATATAATATCTTTTAACCTACTTGGGTTTCATTCTTTTAAAAAATACCCTTTCCGTTTTGAAAATGCTTGGCTTGCAAAACCGACTTGGAATGGGTTGGTTTCTAAAGTATACCTTTATAATTTAAATGGTTTTTATATGTTTAAAGTTTATTATAAGATGAATTTACTTAAAAAATATGCTAAGGTGTGGGCAAAACATCACATAAATAATAATTATGAATAGTTAAAAATTGCATCAGCTTAATTACAAAATTTATAAGATGAGTTCTTACACAACCCTCACAATTATAATATAATTACTAAACTTCAGACACATTTAAATAAATATAATGCCCTCCTCTAATTTCAGAATGTATTTTGAAAGCAAAGAGCTATTTACAAAATATTGATAAAAATATAAAGTACTTCCAATCAGTTTCAAAAGTACGATCTCTTAAGCAACGAATTGTCAATTTTACAACATCCCAAGGAATTGTAGTTTATGATCATGAATTAATTTCAGAAGCAAATTTTTTAAGAGATGAAAGCACGATTAACATTTAATTCATCTTGTACGATTGACGTAAATTATCTTGATGTTATCCCTCTTTTAGTTTCTCGGGAAGATAATCTCCAACACCGAGTGAAATTAAAAAAGCTATGTTTGATTTAGCTCCAGATAAGTCTTCTGGTCCGGATGGTTTTACAATTGAATTCTTTCAACATTATTGGCATATTCTTGGGCCTTTAGTAAGTTTAGCAGTTAATGCGTTTTTTCACTCGGTTATATGCTTCAAGCAATTAATAAATCTTCATAACATCAATTCCAAAAATTACAAACCCTCTTTCTATTGGTCATTATCGACCAATTAGCCTATGTAATACAATTTATAAACTTATTACTAAAATTATTCTTCTAGAATGTCTCAAATTTTCCCTTCGTTAATTCATCCATTGCAAGGGGCTTTTGTGCAATGTCGCATTATTCAAGACAATATTCTTATAGCTTAACGAAATTTTTCATTCTTTTCATAAGAAAAGAAAGGGGATAAAGGGATGGATGGCTATTAAAATTGATATGGAAAAAGCATATGATAAGATTAATTGGAATTTTATTCGACATATGTTATTAAAGTTTGGTTTCTGCTCTCATCGAGTTCACCTTATTATGACATGTATTACTACCCCAACTTCTTCTATTCTTCTTTTTTTTACCCGCTCACAATTGCCTCACCTACGTCTTTGTACACGTTTCCCACATGTTCTAGGACATTGACGAGCACTTTTATGTCGTTGTAAAAGCACTGTCAAAGAATTATCCAAACTTTTTAACCTGAGTAAAGTGGAAGCAAGGGTCGAATCCACAGGGGCTTAGATTATTTGTATTTTAATAATATTACTAAGTTAAAGGGGATTTTTTTATGATTGCGAGTATAAATCTAAGTAATTAAAGCAAACCAAATAAAACGATTAAAGATTCAAATATAGAGAAAAGCGTCCAACTAGTTTCGTATCCATTGCATACATGAGTTTTGATCCTCGATTATTCTTATTTCGATTTCCCTTGACTAATCTATTGTGAATTTATGAAATCCAAGCTTAAGGTGGTTATCAATATACACCGTCTTTCATAACCTTTTAACCAATTAACCTAGAAAACTTTCTATGTCAAATTGATCATGCAATTAAGTTCAAATCATTCAATAGAAACATAATTCATGAATTCCACCGTCTATTCATGAATTCCACCGTCTATTCATGAAGTCTTGTGATAAAATTCTCCTCCTTTGATTAACCTTATTCCACCGTTTATAAGTTTAATCAAAGGATTCATCCATGAATAATCAAATTCCACTGTCTATTTAATTATTCTAGTTGTAATTCAACCTAGAAATAGAATACGTGATCAAGCTATTATATTCCTAAGTGAATTTAATCAATCAAGCATGAAGAGATTCAATCTAGTCAAGGCAAATAGAAATAATTCAAATCTCACAAACGATCATGCGTACATCTTCAACTAACTAGTTGGACATGGGAAAATTAGCTAGAAATTGACATTAAAGAAGAATTAAACTTACAAGAGTTAAATTTCTATTCAATGTTGCAAAACCAGGGTTTTGTCTCCCACAATTTTCTAATCCAACAATAACGTAAAATCAAGAACAATAGATAGCATCCTGATCCAAAGAAACCCTAAGAAAAGTATTTATATCGTATCCAAAAACATCCAAAAGTACTAATAAAGTCGGCCCAAAAGATAATACGGAGGCCCCGGTCGGTGTCGGATCAACGCACCGAAACGCGGTTTAAGCCACCCATAGCACGGTCGCGGAACAGCCGTTCCTCCCCGCGCTTTGGCTGCAAAAAGTTGGCTCCTCCGACGCTGGCACAATGCTTTAAACTGCGGTTTGGCCTTTAATCTTGACTTGTGATTTTCCTTTGGTTCTTCTCTTCAATACTCTCCACGCGTCCCTAGGTCCGGTCCTTAGCCTCACACCAACCATTCTTCATCTTTCAACCTGTAATAAGGCATACAAACGCGTAGAATTCCGAACTAAACCGAAATAAAACCTAAACTACAACTTAAAGCAAAATTCTAGTTAAACATGCATAAAACGGGAATAAAAACATGCTCTAAAACCTATATCTATATGCTCTATCATACATATGGTATAAAGGTGTCATATTCGAAGTGGCCATGCAGATTAGTCGATTGGGTTCCCCTAACGTGCATGCGTGCATGCGTGTGTGTTCGCATATTTGTATATTCGTACATCCATGTGGAAATATCATGGGCATCCATGAGCGAATATCATGGGCATCTTGCTCACTCTTAAGCGTGTAATTTGTTGAGATTTAAGGTAGACTTATTAGGACAGGCAAAACAGAGGAGGGAGAACAGAACGTTGAAAAGTTTCCAACCGAGCATTTTGTTTTAGAAAACAAAGAACATAAAAAATGAGGTGCTTGTCCTATCAGCTTTATTCTCAATCCAACATCAACGGTAGGAGCCCCCTAAAGAATTCACTGTTGGTGACTCTGCGATCGAGGCCAGAAGAAGTCACGGTCGACAGTTCTGAGATCGCGACAGAAATCCGCACCCACGGTTTTGCTTCTAGGGGTGGAATGTCTCTAAATGGGAGATATCCCAAGTCCGAGGGACGACATTACCATCAAGAATTTTCAACACTTAAACTCTTAGACCTTGCGCTGCGACTTTCTAAACATGGTTCCTTTTGATTTGGGCCAAGCAATGCCATACACGGGCCACGTACGCCTCCCGAGATCTATCGAACTACAAGGTCGTTGACTCGACAAGTATGGATTTTCACGCGTAGTGTTACGTCCCGTTCGACTGCCCATTGGTAGGATTCGTATAGTAGTAGCCCCTCAGAGATCCTCAGCGAAGACAAGGTAGTCGGAAGGAGCGCGACGAATCTTTTATTGGTTTTCTCGAGGCACTTTTCACATGAAAGGCCACCAATATTTTTGCAAACGAGCTCGGAGAGCCAAAATGCAATCTCCAGCGTACATTTCATATATGCTTTCATAGATCTCGTACAATGTAGGATCAACCTTGCTTGGGGTACGCTTCTCAAGTCTAGCTTGCAAAAAGAAAGATAATATAGAATCTTTTCCAGCGATAACCATAACCTAAGAGCCCTTAAGAGAACTTCTCATGCACCAACGATATCTAAGGGCTAAATGTTCTCATCCAAGTTGCACATCAAGGGAGCTTGCCATTCGAGATCCTACGCAGTTCCTTTCTTTTGATCACGGTCACAGTTGCAAGCACGTTATTGCTTCATAATTTCGATTTAGATGCCAATTTTTGGACATCTCGATACCTCGACGCGCATCGAGGTCTTTGAGTGAGCTTCTTCCACGAGTGGGTAACATTGCCAATGCATTGATGGACTCGTTTTGATCGCTTGATCATTGTCCAATCTTGAACAATTTGAACTCTTCTATCATATTTGAGCATCTTTGGCTTCACAATGCCCCAACACTCACTTTTTAGATCCTTGTCTACGACGTGCGTCGTACGATTTCAAGGATTTCAACTCAATTCGAGGCGTTCTAGGGTGATCAGCGATCGCGGTCTCGCCACCCGCGCCCGCAGTTTTTGTTAGCTGAGGCGATCCTCGCTTCTAGGGTTGTCCGCAGAATCTAGGACCGTGACCACGGCTTCGCTGGCCATGATCGCGGTCTTCATTGACCAAGGAATTTCCGCAATTTCGACATAGTCGTCTTGTATTCATTTGATCTTCTCATTAGTGTTTATCAGCTCAAGACCGTGGCGGTTTTCGGCGAATCCGATAATGCTAACGAGTCGTCGATTGGTCCATTCGATCGTCGATTTGCTGATGAGGTATTTTCTTGGATCTTTCCAAAGAACGTTTTAGCCTAGTGATATCTCCAAGGCTTGATAGCAACAAGACTTCATTCGATTATGCTTTGTTTTGAATCCGTTAAACACTCTTTTAAAGTGGAAGCTAGAGTGCGTTTTAAGCACAATCCTGTCTTTATTCTTGTCGGTGGTCGATGCCCGACTACCTTGGCTGCTTTTGGGTTCAGCTACGCGCATTGCTGATTCCCAGTGATGATTGATTTCATCAATTTTTTTAGCGCTATGACCATTGATTTCGTCGCTAGATCCGAACATCGCTGGCTTGCACGAAGAGCAACCATGCTTTGAGGGTGAGGTCGGGTCACAAATTTGATCATCTTCGAGCAAGTTGCCTTGCTCGGTGCATGCTACGGTTTGATCTTCTAAGCAAATATCGGAGTTTTGCTTGATCGCCCTACGGGTCTTGATTATTTTCCGAGCGAAGATCAGATTTTGCCCCCATCTTTTCGTGAGCGACATAGATTAAATCCCTGGCAGCAGTCACCACTGACTGGTCCGTGGTCACGGTGGTATGACATGCGGTTGCGGTTTGTACGAACCGTGGTCGTGATTGCGGTTACGTCAAAAATTGCTAGCGATTTAGGGTTTGTGATTCGTTGTTTCTTTGGGTCCAAGAAAGGTTGTTTCTTGGCTATTACAGGTCAATTCCGCATCGCGATTGCATGGATTGGTCGCTTTTTTTACATCCTCTTAGATCTTCGCTTGTGGCTCGACTTGGAATCTACTAATTGATTGATCTTTGAAAGTGAGAACAAGTCTTTTTGACATGCGTCATTGGGGTTGGTAATTCCACTGAAAAATCTCCAATTTCTTTTAACCCTAATGGTGTTTGATGTCCAAGTTTGACACCAAACTTCTTGAATAGCGTTGATCTACCTTAATCCCTTTATTTCAGCGATCAAGGCTTCTGTATGCTAGATAGAGGATCGTTTCGCCTGCTTTTACGATCGGCTTTACGTTTAGGAGGACGTTTAGCTTGTGGCAAGTAAGATTCGAGTCTTTTCTAGGCAAGTAATATGGGCCCTATGCGAAGTGGTCACGATTACCTTGCAATAGATATATAATTGTTGAAAGCCTATTTCCCGTAAGGTTTGCCCCCAACGAAAAACTTCTTCTCCTATGGATCTCTGACTCGACTCCAAGCCTATGCCGCTCGGATTTTCTGATTCATTCCGACATGATGACTTTCGCGCACCTTCGGTTTTAGGAGACCTTTTGCCGCGATTTTGGGTGTCGCGGTTGGGTGAGGCGCGGTCGCGGCTTCTCAAGCAACGCTCGCGGTTATCTTTGCGGTCGATTTGGGTTGCCACACGCGCCCGATAGCGAATATCGATCATCGCCGCTTGTGCGGGTCCCGGGTCCGCTCTAAAAAGTTACCAACTTTACCCTACCGGGTGCGCACCCGGATCCTAACTCGTCAATCGTTGGTCGATTACCAATCTTATATGCGATTAAATTCGACAAGAGGCTGGCAAGGTCGCTCTTTGCCCCAGTGCTGTCGATTTCGCAGCGCGCACTACGATCAACACTGGTTGTGGTGATTCGATCATGATTTTGCCTAGGGTTCATACGAATCCCAAAGCGGGTCTCTTTTGTTGATCTTTGAAGACGCCCTTAGGCTAGAAAAAAAATCCAAAAACAGAAATTTTCGGAGGCATAAATTTTCGGAGGGGCACTCCGATCGAAAATCCAAAATCATGAATTTCTGAAGTCGTACTCCAGTGGACCGCGATCGCGGTCTTTGTGGGCCGCGGTCACGGTTTGGTCGCTCAGACACCGATTTCACTTCATGCGATCGCCCCAGGACTTCGAATAATTACTTCTTTTTCTTCTAGGAACGATTACTCGTGGATTTAAATCTTCGTTTCCAAAGACGACGCCAATTGTTAGTGCGCAAAAATTCCGCCTTTAATGCACTAATTGAATGCTCCTCTTCCGTTCCAACTGATTCTCTTAACCTATAACCTGCAAAACAATGGACACAGGGGGCAGGGACCCCCTAATCCACCTCCGATACCTAAGTAAAAAGAGCAGTTATCGATTGAGTTTCGAGGAATAAACAAGAAAGCTAGAGATTCAGCGAGTATGAATCTCCTTCAATAGTCGAGCTAAGCGAATATTAGCCAATCCAATATGCTTGCAGTCTATTGTGATATGCTTTCTCTACACGGCGAAGACTTTTATATATAATGGAAGAAGGAGAGCCTAGGGGAATCGAAAATTCTATCTTTTGGGCTGGCAAACCGCCTTAAAGTCCAAGCAAACAACATCTTACCCCTTTCTCCAAGTAAAATTCTATCTTTTTTTAAAGATAAAACCTTCGAATAATTTGCATAACCACCATATTTAATTTAATAGAAAAATAGATAAAAGATAATAAATAAGTAATAAATAAAAATAAATTTATGAGAATGATAGAGAAAATAATAATATGGTAGTTATTTTTTACGTGCTCACAACTACATAAATGGAAAAATATTTAGGAATCCCCGTTCTAAAGTGTCGAGTTCAGAATTCAATGTTTTGTGATTTAATATCTAAGTTGAAACAACAATTATCTCAATGGAATGCAAATTCTATTTCTCAAGCAGGAAGGGTTGTCTTAATTCAATCAGATCTTTTAGGACATGTAAGTTACTTAATGTAAAGCTTTTTACTTTTCCTAAAGGGATTTGTGATGACATAGATAAGGTTAATAAACCTTCTTCCATTATATTAGTTGGAAAAAATTTGCTCTCCTAAAGAAAATGGTGTTGCTGGTTTGCGTACTGCTTATAATAATAATGTTGTGCTTCAAATGAAATTAATGTGGAAACTTTTAAATGGCCCATCTAATATTTGGGCAAAAATTTCAATGAGAAATATTGCGCTCTCAACATATTTTTAATTATAAACATAAATCTTTCTCTTGGTAGTTTGGTCATTTATTTAATATAAGGAGTTAAATGGTTAGTAGGCAATGGTTTAAATATATACTTTTGGTCTGATGTTTGGATAGGAAGCTCAAATTTATTGAAATTTTTTGATAATGTAGATTACAATTTAAAAGTTGCACACTTTATTCTTCCAAATAAAACTTGGAATAGTGAAGTGTTAGCTCTTATATTGCCATCTTGGATTGTAATTAAAATTTCTTCTCTATTCATTCTTTTTTCTAATGTACAAGATCAATTATTTGGACACCCTCTTCTGATGGTACTTTTTCTGTTTAGTCTGCTTCTGAATTGATTAATTCAATGAGACACTTACCTTTAACAGGGTTTTCTTGGATATGGAAATGAATATCCCTCCAAAGATTCAAAATTTCAATTGGAAAGCTTGTGCAGATTGTGTACCTACAATTGAAAGACTTAATAGATTCTATAATTATGTGCCAACTACTTGATCGCTTTGTGAAACTTTAAATCATATCTTTTTTCTTTGCCCCT
Organism: Fallopia convolvulus; assembly: GCA_964016875.1. NCBI lineage: Eukaryota > Viridiplantae > Streptophyta > Magnoliopsida > Caryophyllales > Polygonaceae > Fallopia > Fallopia convolvulus. The sequence goes on from OZ024732.1 coordinate 21,188,166, forward strand.
TTAACCTTAAAATGATAGCAAGTCTAGAGTTAAAGTTACAAGTCACATTCGATATTTTGTCTTCGAATTGTTTTATTGATAATTCAGTTTCAACATTAAAATCTAATTTCAATGGGGATATTCTATGCCGCCTATGGTGTTATGTATGGAAACATAGAAACGCAATTATTTTTAATCATCCAACAATTGGTTCTAATTTATTTCCTTGTGAGTTGGCTTTTAGAGAGCATTCGTTGTGGATCTCAGCTCATGCTAAACAAAGTACTACAAAGAATAATACTCGTAAAAGAAGATCAAATGCAGTTTGGAGAAAACCTCCCAATAACTAGTCTAAATTGAACTTTGATGCTTCAAAACAAACTAACTCTAATACGTTTATAAGCTTTATTATTAGAAATCATGATAGCAATATTATTAGTCTTGACCGTAAAAAGGTTAATCTAATGTCAGTACTTCAGGCCAAGGTAGAAGCCTTACTAGAAGGTCTGAAAGTAGCAGCCATTGAATATTATTTGTCTTATAATAGAAGATAATTTAGTTCTAAATAATTATTTAAAAATACCCAGAAAGTGCCTTGGAAAATTAATTTATTAGTTAATGAAATTAGAAATTTAGTTTTCAGGTTTCAGGATGTGGTATTTTTTCCATTGTTTTAGTGAATGTAATGCATCGGCTGATTTTATGACCAGAAGACATGTCAACATTGCTCATTGCCGTCAAGTGGCTTTGTCTTACGTTCAAGTTTCTTCTTCTCAAGATCCTAGTGTTTGTAACTTTAGGGATTTTCTTTTTCATTATTTTTTGTTGTTTCAATTTTCAAAGATCATTTGCTGTGATGATTTAGGATGGCCTTGTTCCTTCTATTGTTTGTATAAAAAAAAACAACTAAGCAAAGCTAGAGCATCATCGATAAAATATATCGGCAAAGTCGGAGTATCATGGCAAATTATTAATCGGGAAAAGTCCAAATTCTAAAGTATGTATGTGTTTGGTTGAACAACAAATACGAAATTAGTTTTTTTTGACACAATGAGCTACTAGCTCATTACAAGGCAAACATTAGTGTAATATTCGGGAATATATTAATATTCTATTTTATGTATGCATTCCTCGAAATTCGTTCCAAGGTTTCTTAACTATTATGGAATCTTGGGTAATTTAGTCTTTGCCAAGTTTTTATATAGTAAATATTTTATAGATATCAAAGTTATCCGTTAGCTTGATTCATAGTCGTTAAGTAGTATCGTTTTAATATTTTCTAAAATAATATTTTATTTTGAATTTAAATTAATTACTTTTTAAAAAGTTTTTACAAATAAATAAATTAATTATTATTTAAGGGTAAAGTTTATAATAAATGAGATCTGTGGGTGGAAAACGTAATTTGCATAACCTTTAAGCCGAGCCTGGTTTTATATAAATAGGTGCATGCATTTTGTGTGTTTTATCAAAATGATAGCAAAGAAGTTCGAGAGAAAGATTACGAGATAGGATGAATTTATGATATTGGTTCGTGGTTGGTTCTTGTACAAGATTCTTCAATCGGGTTTTAATCTCGAAGTACAAGCGTTGTTTGGTAAGTTTTAATTAGTTAATGAGTTATTTGGATTTCATTAATATTTTCAGATCTAGATTTACAATTGATTTTGATTTAGAAATCAAATGATTTATAGCTCAAAGGGTGTTTTCGATATTGGATTTATATTTGGTAAAAAATTTAAGAGTGATTTTAGGGTTTTGGTTTGTAATGATTTTCGACGACTTTTGATCAAGTTTTACAAAAAGGTTTTAACTAGGAAATTAAAGTGTTCTTTTATATATATATATATAGTATATTCTTGTCAAGTGTTAAAGGATTTGGATTTATACAATAAAAGTTACTCCCTTCGTCCCCATTTGTTTGTCCAGTATTCCATTTCGGGCGTCCCGAAATGTTTGTCGTACTTTCCCCCTTTCCATTTTTATCCATACATTTCTTACAAAAATACCCTCAACCAATATCACTTTTAACCCACTTTTTAACTTTACATCCCATCAACTATTCATCTTCTTCTACCTCCATTAAATTCCATCATAAACAACCCATTTTTAATACATCCATTTTTACGATTTCATTTTTTGTATCCAATTTTTTTTTCAACATTTAAAAATAAAATCACACAGTCCATTTTTATGCAAATTTTTGAACCTTAAAAATAAAACTTGCAACAGATTTTTTTTTCCAATTTATTTCCATCATCTTCACCAATCCATTTTTTGTATCCAAAATTAAACCAATTTTTTTCATGGATTTGGATTTTTTTTTGTTTTTCGGAGACGTTTGATTAAATTTGGATCTCCATTTAATCAAACTGTAAAGCACATTTTTTTGGGGAATTCTTACAAATAGTGGGGCCACTTTTTTTAATTAGATTTGGATCTCCACTTAAGCTCCATTAATGCCTGAGTGGGGTGATCCATTGTGGCTATTAAAATGGATTGATCCATTATGATTCTTTATCCTCGCTCTCAGTCTCTATTTGGCCCATTTACTTTCTTACTCCATTAATGTTCATATGAAGAACCTAAAAGGCGCCTCCTCTCACTCAAACAAACTCTCACTCAAACCCTAAAATGCTCTTTTCAGCGGTGCTCCATCTCTCTCGCTTTGTCCATCTCAATCCCTCAAAACCCTCCATTTATCATATATCTCTCTTCCTTTCTTCAAAAATACACTTACTCGTCCATATCGATTTGATTTGTTGTGTGTGGTGAGAGCTTTCCCCTAGAATCTCTCGATTTCTCACCTCAAGGTCTCGAGCATCTTCCTTACGCTCTCGATCTTGTGTGTCGTTCTCGAATCTTGCCTCGAATCTCTCGATTTCTCACCCACAACTCTCGATTCTTGCTCTCAGTCTCTAGATCTCTCCATCTCACTCCAGAGCTATCGATTCTTGCCTTGAATTTTTGCTCTCACTCCAGATCTCTCGAACCCTAGTTCTTGGTCCCTAGATCTCGAATACTCCTTGAGATGAGTTGCGAGTCCTTCAGCGATGAATCTGTATTTTTGAAAGAAAGCAACTATTCACTACCTTGTTACACTGTTTTACTGTGGATGATATGCACTTTTATTCTGCAAATTTTTCCCCCTTAAATATTGTGCCCTTTGTCCTTTTTGACAAACAAAACGGGATAGAGGGAGTATAAGACATGATGGCTTTTCATCGTTTTAAGGTTAGAGTTTGTAAGAGTAAAAAGACTATTATTTTTCATTGGGTTATATGTATATATAGGAGCGTGGGTCTTAAGTCGTGATCGGAGCCGAGGGGAAGAGACAGACTATCTGTCTTAGACAGGGTTCCGCGTTGCATGATAGTTAGTTGTTTCTTGGCTTTGGAAATTCGTCTCCGATGTAAGTCGTTTAGACTTACTTAGCTTGCAATCATGTTATGTGTTAAGCTAGTTGATTGAATGTGTGGAACCTTATTTTGGAATATTATTCCATATATATTATATTTCATTTTTGATAGTTATCGAAATAGTTTCAATTGTTTTTATTGTGTGCAATTTGATCTCTTCGGGTGTGATTATGGACACGAGCAAGTCGGTGGAGAAGAGACCCCAGACATAGTCATGCGGCGTGTGGAGATCACCTTCAAAAATTGATTGTTTTGGCAAGTGCTCTAGTAGAGGCTTAGTCGGGGAAAGAAGGGTGATGAGATAGAAAATGGGCACGAGCTAAGCGTGCGCGCTAGCTGTGTACCATGTTTCGAAGGCAGGTCAGGGTTGGCTGAACTGGAGAATGATTATGGTTGGGATTATGGAGGAATTGTTGCTGGTTTTTATGATATATGTTGCATGAGCATTACATTGATTAATCTCGTGCTTATTTGTTATTGTGGAATTGAGTGTTAATTTGGAAATTGATGTGCTAGTCTATATAACTATATGACGTGTTTTGGTGTGCATATTAGCTTGGTTTGTATATGAATGACTGATTGCATTATTTTGGTAATCTATGTTTTGTTCTACATGTTTGATTTGCTTGTTTGGCCCATACCAGGATTGTTAGCTAATGTGTTCCACTTCCAATGTTTTAGGTAAACATTCTTGTATAGGGAATGTTCCAAGAGATCCCTTCTTGGACGTTGATGCTCGAACTCGACGTGACATGCCTTAGATGGAATTGAGGGCTTGAGTCCCTAGTTGCAAGGATAGGGTATTTAATACTCACATTGAGTTAATGTTGATAGGTTGAACTTAGTGCTAGTAGACGATTGCATTCACATTGGTTATCGAGTTGTTTTAAAAATGATAAGTTGGACGTTTTCTTGGTTTTTCTCGCCGTGCTTTGTTGCAAGGTCCAATACTGGTGAATTTATTGTCAGACTAGTTCTGGTAGACCCAGGTGTGGTCTACATCTAAGTAGCAACCCGGTTCACCAGACGGGGTGTTACAAACTGGTATCAGAGCCAGGTTGACAACAAGGGCACAAGGTCCTAACAATAGAGCACTTGAGGTCCAACTTAGAGTTCTCTTTTGTACAAAAACTTGATTTTTGGGACAACTAGCATTTAGGATAGAATGACACGTCGAGACGTCATCATCACACAAGAGGATCTCCGTAAATATTTTGTTTGTTTAATAGAAGTTTATGTTCTTAGAAATCTAAGTAGTTGATTATCTGTTGATGGATATTAGTCTTGATAAGTAAAAGAAGTAAAGACTAGCTATGAGGCAGGAGAAAAGGAATTGCTCCCGAGCTCAAGTTAAGAATACTAATGAGGGATATAAGATATGTAAGTTTAATTAAGGAAGATACTAATTGATTTTGAGGATGGCATAACAAAGAATGTTACTGCCTCTACAAGAGGAAGAACCGGTAGACTCAGTGAAGAATGAAGATGTGATAGCGTTAAACCTGAATCAACGCTTGGTTAAAGAAAGCCAATACAACTAATGGAGTAATTAAGTATGATTTACATTAGCTTTCTAAGGAAGGCTATGTTAGAACCGACTTATAAGTTACAATACAAGAAAAGTGAGCCTTAGGACAAATCTATGGAAGTAATCTTGGACCGTATTTTGAAGGCCTAAGCGAATATAATACCTTTGTGATAGACAAACAGTAGGGGTTGACCTTCACAATAGACATTGTGAGGTTACCTAGAGAAGAAACATAAAATGAAGAGCACAACACCATTTGGTGGTGTGAGTTACCATCGGCGATACCTTTAACAAGTTTATTGGAAAGTAGGTTGGGACAAGTTCGAAGGCATCTTCAGTCAAATAATAATGAGGTTTTTGACTACTTGAGAGGAGAAGGGTAAGAGGATTCATATTGGAAATACAAGCATAAATAGAATGATTATGACCTTGAATTGTGCAATTGGGAACTAACCATACTTCAATGATCAAGGTAGGAGGATACATGAGTTAACCCAAAGAGGACGACATGAATTAGATATAGTCTAAACTAGTTATATTTCTTTTGGTTTGATTCAATGAGAGTACACCTCTGGGTTATAGATCCACCAAAATATGAAATAACTAGTGATGTTGGAAGGACCTAGTTCAAGTATCCAAGTTTGCATAAAGGATCAGAAATGAGGAACAAATTCTACAAATATGTTGTTGAACATTAGTATGATTCTAATGAAGGGAATGATTGACAAGATATGGATGAGTATATATCCATACATGTATGAGAACAATGGTGATGAATATTGAGAACCAACAAGATCTTTGGGGGATGCCAATTTATTTGAAAGGTTGTTAGTTTTGTGATATTATGCCGTTCATGAAATAAAGTAAAGATTGGAGTTTTGGATTTTCAACCTATATCTTCGAAGGGATTTATGGTGGAATCCTTAAAGATTGAGGTTGTGAACATTGGAAACCTCCAAAGAATATGAACGATGTACGAAGTTTCTTGGGATGAGCAAGATATTTTGTGGAAGAATTTTCCCAAATAGCCCAACAACATACCAACTTGTTGAAAAAACCATTCGTTTTTAGCAGTGTAATGCTTGTCAAAGGAGTTTCAACGAGATGAAGAAGAAGTTGACTTCGACTCCTATACTTTCTTTTCCTCAGAATGAAGGATTTATGACTTACTGTGATGCCTCAAGGATGGGCTTAGGTTGTATACTAATGTAGAAAGACATGATGATTGCTTTTGCTTTCAAACAACTAAATCCAAAAGAGTTGGATTATCCCAAAACATGATTTGGAGTTGGCAGTAGTGGTTCACAATCTAAAGATATGGCATCATTACTTGTATGGAAGTATATGGAAGGCTATAACATATCATAAAAGTCTGAAATACATCTTCATTCAGAGTGAGTTAAATATGAGACAATGAAAATGGCTTTAATTATTAAAGGATTATGATTTGGAGATTCTATACTATCTTGGGAAGATGAATGTAGTGTTGATGCTTTTAGTAGGAAAATATTGCAGGAGCGTATGTAAGATCACTTGACTGTCGAACCAGAGTTACAGAAAGAGCTGATAAGTTATGACATTGAGGTACATATTCAGTGTTATCAAAGTACATTAGGCCATATAGAGTGTCAACCAACCTTATTTGAGGAAGTACGAAAAAAAACAAGAGACGTGTCTAATGACTCAGGATTTAAGATAGAGAGTGAGCCATGGAGAGGCACTTGGTATTATAGAGCATGTTGATGGTACATTGTGACTGCATAGTTGAATTGGTGTATCTCGAGATGAGGAGTTGAGACAAGTGATTTTACGAGAGGCTGATGCTACACATTACTCAATCCACCTAGGAGCTAGTAAGATGTACAAGGATCTAAGAAAATATTACTAAGGGGATGGCATGAAGTCTGATGTGGCGAGATTTGTGGTGAAGTGTCAGGTATGTCTACAGGTGAAGATAGAGCACCAAAGACCATGTGGAATGCTCTAACTACTTCCCATGTAATAAAAAGAAGAAAATGTCCACATAGAAGGGCATTATGGCATGTTATAGCGAATTTTACCTAAGCACTCAAGATTGTAGGACCCTATACTTGTTAAAATTTAGTCGAGAATCTCGACAGTAGGAGGAGTGTTACGTTGTTTGAGAAGGACGGAGTGTTATATATGTGGACAACTTTGGAGTATAGAGTGGATAATATATTAGAGCTATATTTATGCAAGAGTGACTTGACTTATTTGGTGGGTGATTATACGAAAGTAAGATAGAGGATAAGGCAAGGTAGTTGTCAAGTTTGGCCATCAATGATTGACGCGATAGCAAAGTAGAGCATGGTCGAAGCAATACGGAGGTCAACCTTTATGTTATATGCTAAAAAGAAAGTAAAGAGGAGGTAGGAGGTGGGGGATTTAGAAGGGGCCTTGCGGCCAAGTTATCGTCAAAGCCACTTTTAACAAGTCATCGAGAAGTGGATTGAGGGAATATCACTAGCAAAGTTGGACTATGAAATCGTATTATTCATGAAAGCTTGAGAATAGGAGGGAAAACATGTCCAGACAACAAACTCTAGAAGGAAGCAAATGAGGAACACTCTAATTAGAGTTATATGAGACCTAATGCCTCACATCATGTTCATGAGATAATAGAGGATGCGGCACCACAACTGAGGGTAATGAAACCTTGAGTAAAGTTGAAATACCTTACAGGCCACCAAGACTAAGAGTTTCTAAAGCAAGATGCAAGTAATCCAAGGTCACGACAATAGAGCACAAGGTTGGGAACCTCAAATGGTTCTGAATGAGGAAAATAGCAAGTCAAAATGAGATAGGGAAAAGTCCTGAAGTGGATTCAGTTTTAGTCAATCGTAGGGGTTTATGGCTATGTTAGTAGGAATATTGGAAATTCCCATGTTAATTGAGTGCAAAAGGGATATTTGTAGCATATACTTTGTAAAAGAAGATCTAGATTAGTAATACAATAATCAGACATAAGGATGGAGAGGTAAATGATTTTACAAGGGGATTGGATGATTGAGAGTAAAGGCCCTTTGGGTTTTGATAGTAAGACCAGTGCCACTAAGAATGGATCAATTCAGAGAGAGTCAGGGATATTGTCTTGGATATAAGAAGTTGTTAGAAGTATAACTTTAGCTATGCTTTTAAGCATGGACTATATAAGGTTAGCTGAGACAAACATGTCACGTGTTAAGTAGTGCAAGTGATTTTGTTTAGAAACCTAAGTTGTGTGAACACTAGAGGATGTTTACATGAGAAGTCTCCACGACTACAAACCCAACGAGAGGTAAATCTTAACATCAACTTGGAATTGAGGTTAGATCAATATCGTGAGTCTCGTATTGAATGTCCCAAGAGAGATGTAGGAGTTAAAGATGAAATTAGAGAATCTGTTGGGAATGGTTATGTGCATCCTAGTGATGCACCTAGACCATATCTGATGTTGGTAGTAAAGGTGACGCGTTTTTGCGTCATGCAAGGATTAATGGAAGAAAAACTTGTCATTAGGAACAAGGGATGATTGACATGAGTTAATGACTAGGCTGATCAACTATAGTGAAGCATGGAGATTCCCCAAAATTAGATATAAGTCAAGTTATTACCAATTAATGATAGAGAGGAGGATAATCTAAAGATAGTTGCATGAGCTATAGGCATTACGAGTAGTTAAGGGATGATTTGGAGATTAACTAATGCCAATTCTGTGTGTGAAGTTTCTAAGTAAACACCTTGATTGACTGTCTAGACTTAATAAAAGAGTCTTCATCTTTGATGTTCCTGTTAGTCTAGAGATATGAAGAGCGAGCTTTCCATGAAAACTAATCGAGACCAAACATGTGTGAAACTCATGGAGTATGATTACAAATAACTGAGATCATATGTTCTAAAATTGGGAAAAATTGGTCAGATTACTTGAAGCTAGTAGAGTTTTCTATAATGATAGATGGTATTGTATGGGTAGACATGCATGACAATTCTATATTGGGATGACCCAAAATATGTGGTAGGTAAGAGGCCACAAATTATTCGGTGGTCTCGACGAGGAGTCGAGGAGGCCACTTGGGAGACTGAAACAAGGATGAGGGGGAGTTATCTAGAGTTGTACCGGGTTGAGTTGAGACTTTTTGCAAATAAGAGTTAGGGGTGATCTAGAGTTACGATGTACGGTTGGACGTAGCTATTTGTGTGATTTGTTTAATATGCTTATTCGTGTTGAATTGGTTGATTATTTGCTAGTACATAATGTGATTTATTCTTTTGCATGTTCTTTAGTCGTCTGGCGAGTTAGAACCTCTTTAAGGAGGGAGAGGTGTGTAAAACCTCAGAGATGGTTGGTCTAGTATTCTCTTCAGTTAATGTCCTTTTCTAAGTTTCGAGACGAAACTTTCTTTAAGGGGGCGTAGAATGTAATATTCGGGAATATTTTAATATTCTATTTTATATACGCATTCCTCGAAATTTGTTCCAAGGATTTCTTAACTATTAAGTAATCTTGGGTAATTTAGTTTTTGCCAAGTTTTTATATAGTAAATATTTTATAGTTGTCAAAGTTATTCGTTAGCTTGATTCATAGTCGTTAAGTTATTTTCTAAAATAATATTTGATTTTGAATTCAAATTAATTACTTTATAATTTTTTTTAAAATTAAATTAATTAATTTTATTTAAGGGTAAAGTTAGTAGTAAATGAGATCTATGGATGGAAAACGTAATTTGCATAAACTTTAAGCCGACTCTCTGGTTTTATATATAAATAGGTGCATGCATTTTGTGTGTTTTATCAAAATGATAGCAGAAAAGTTCGAGAGAAAGATTACGAGATAGGATGAATTTTATGATATTGGTTCGTTGTTGGTTCTTGTACAAGATTCTTCAATCGGGTTTTAATCTCGAAGTACAAGCGTTGTTTGTTAAGTTTTAATTAGTTAATGGGTTATTTGGATTTGATTAATTTTTCCAGATCTAGATTTACAATTAATTTTGATTTAGAAATCAGATGATTTATAGTTCTCAAAGGTTGTTTTCGATATTGAATTTATATTTGGTAAAAGATTGGTTTGTAATGATTTTAGGAAGACTTTTGATCAAGTTTTACAAAAAGGTTTGAACTAGGAAAGTTTTCTTTTATATATATAGTATATTCTTGTCAAGTTTTAAGGGATTTGAATTTATACAATAAAAGCTATAAGACATGCTGGCTTTTCATCGTTTTTGGGTTAGAGCTTTTAAGAGTAAAAAGACTATTATTTTTCATTGGGTTATATGTATATAGAGGAGTGTGGGTCTAAAGTCTTGATCAGAGACGAGGGGCAGAGATAGACTATCTGTCTTAGACAGGGTTCCGCATTGCATAATAGTTAGTTGTTTCTTGGCTTTGGAAATTCGTCTTCGAGGTAAGTCGTCTAGACTTACTTAGCTTGCAATCATGTTATGTGTTAAGCTAGTTGATTGAATGTGTGGAACCTTATTTTGAAATATTATCCCATATATAATATATTTCATTTTTGATAGTTATCAGAATAGTTTCAATTGTTTTTATTGTGTGCAATTTGATCTCTGCGGGTGTGATTATGGACACGGACAAGTCGGTGGAAAAGAGACCCCGTACATAGTCATGCGGCATGTGGAGATCACCTTCAAAAATTGATTGTGTTGGCAAATGCTCTAGTAGAGGCTTAGCCGGGGAAAGAAGGGTGATGGAATAGAAAATGGGCACGAGCTAAGCATGCGCGCTAGCCGTGTACCATGTTTCGAAGGCAGGTTTGGGTTGCCTGAACTAGAGAATGATTATGGTTGGTGATGAAACCCGAAATAAACCAGCGCTAGAAGACAAGAAATGGGATTACTTTTATTCGATTGTGCAAACACTTGCTCTTTATTTATTATTTTAATGACGAGATCACACGTCACGAAGTCTCAAATAAATGAGGTTACATGTCGCGAGGTTACAAACAAATGAGATTACACTTCAGATCTCCTAAGAGTATTCGAGATCTCGATCTAACAAGGTTTGAGATCTTCTAGTCACTACATGATTCTATCACCAGCATGTGGTCTAACGAGCTCTAGCGGCAAGGTTGTGGAGTCTGAGTTTGAGTTTGAGTTTGAGCGTGGTGAGTGTGGCCTGCGAGATGATGCGGCGAGATCTTTGGTGTGAAGATTCTTTATGTGACTTGAAGTCTTTTTGTGGACTTCGCTTATCCGTAGCGTGGCTTTGGACGATGTTTCAACACGTCGATCTTCAACGAGAAAGATAGTTCTTGAGTTCAAGATGTTTCTCGACCCCTTGCAATCTACGAGGTTCTCCTCTATTTATAGTGTTTTGAGAGGATGAGTTTTGGTGTTTGTTCGATGTGGGACGGCCGAGATCAAGCCTTTTGATTGGTCGAGTGTGAGGCAGTAGTCTATTGGGTGGAGAGCGGTAATCGTTGAATGGTCTAGACAGGACGGGGGTGTCACCTTTTGAGCAACGAGGTTTAGACCTCGTTGCCAAGGTCTCGAGACCTCGCGGAGGTAGGGATTTGTTTAATTTAGAGATGGGTACGATAATGGGTCCCGAAATCAACCTTGGGAGCCCCGCCGGATCCGTTATTCCTCGTACCCCGGGCCCACTTCCTATTTTGTCATTTTGAGCACCATCACAACCCCATGGCCTGGGGACCTCGTCTCGAGGACCGTAGGTCATATATGAATATCATCTGTTTCACCAGACCCGGGGTGTGAGGTTTTTTGTGAGAAGCGAGGTGTAGAGGCTGGGCGAACTCCTTTGTAAAGACTTTTCTAGCGAGGCAAATTTCTGCGAGGCTTGATACTTAGATATTTTCTTTCGTTATGCATGTGGCGACTTCTGGGCCTGTCTCCCCGTGTCTCATTATTGGGCCTCTAAAGATGCATTAGGCCCAATAAGCTTTTCGGGGATGGGGGGAGGCCCAGGTTCGCCTTCTTTAAAAGCGTCTCTTCCACGCCCCCTCAATGTTTCATCTTCATCTTCTTCCTCACACTCTCTCTCTCTCTCTCTCTCTCTCTCTCTCTCTCTCTCTCTCTCTCTCTCTCTCTCTCTCTCTCTCGTTCTTCCGATCTTTTAGCAAGCATTCGACGGTTTCTCGACGGTTGCCAGGAACGCCACCGACCTCTCCGCGCAAATCTCCGAACAAGTAAGTACCCGACTCTCTCTTCGTGTTTTTGGTGTCTCTCCTTCTTTTGCCGTTTTCGTGCCCTAGCGGGAGGCGGCCGTCCTCTGGTGTTTCGCACCGGTGTCACGGCAGCGAAGCGGAGTGGGTGAGGGCGGTGCCGGTGTTTTGGCATCACACCTGGCTCTTTTTTCGGCATTTTGTTTTTTTTTGCCTTTTTTTTCGCCCCGTGCTCTAGTGGGGGGATGGTTGTTTCCTGGCGTTTCGCGCCGGTGTCACGGCGGCGAAACGGGGGTGAGGGTGGAGCTGGTGGTCTTGGCGATGATCTCGCTTCTCGGAGCGTCAGCCGACGGTTGGGTTCCTTCGCCGCTCTTCTTTTCGAATTGAATTTCTCGGGAGACCAAACGTCACGACGGTTGATTGACGGGACGTTTGGCCTTCCAACCGATGTCTTCCATTCTACGTTTTCGTCCTTTCGGCACTTCATATTCTTCCTAAGATGTCCCATCCGTCAGAGTAGCTCTAGGGTGCCACGTGCCTTTCCTCTCTTATCACCTCACGTTTTCTTTCTTTTGTGGCTTTGTTCGATGTTTCAAAACTTCTTCTTTTCCAGGTGTTCGCCTTTTGTGGACTGGACATCACTCTTTCATGCCTAGAGGAACTTCTTTTAGTCCTCCCACCAGGCCTCGCTTATAAGGTTCAAGAGAGGTTTTACGAGCAACTTTCTGAGACCGAAGGGAGTGTTGAGACTAGTGATTCCTAGAGCCCGAGGTCTACCTCACTTGTCTTTAGCGACCCTTCTTCCAGCGACTCCGTCTTCTCGGTTAGCTCGTGCTTTCCTAGAATGCGCACATCTTCTTGGGTTGAAATGGCTTCGTCTTCGATCTCTGATGAGGAGGTGGCCGGGTCTGTTGCGAGATCGTCTGACTCCAATTACCAAGCGATCTTTTTTGCGGAGTATATCAACGACTCTGTGTCGAGAATTCCGCTCGTCCTTGAGGAGCGGATACTCATGTTCCCGAACCCTGCGAGAGTGATCTGTTTGCCCGAGGGCGCCCCTACAACCCTGAAGCGGGAAGACCTCGAGAAGATTGCCAAGGACTTCCCCTGGCCGGAGGGGGTCGAGCTAGCGCTTCCCAAAGGGGAGGGCTGTGCCCTAGCCTCATACGAGAGGTGTGTGGTTGTGCACCTACCCAGCCTCCAGGTCGGCTTAAGGTTACCGCTGGCCCAACACCTCGTCAACTTCTTATGGGCCATGCATGTCTGCCCCGCGCAGCTGTTCCCCAACGTGTGGCGACTTCTGTGTGCCTACACTCTCCGAAGCTATGAGCTTTAGGACGGACCAAATCTGGACATCAAGACGAGTTTATTCTTGGAGAGGAGAGAACACGAGTCCTGCCTCGTCAACCTTAGTTTGCCCGGACTCAAGATCACCATGACCCCGTCAAACGTCGGTCAGTGGAAGGACAAATGGTTCTTGGTCCGGGACCCCACTGGGAGGTACCTTAATTTCCCCACGGCCCCAGACAACTTCGTTCGTCCTAAAGGCACGCAGAAGGCCGCCGACCTCAAGGCCCGGTATGCACCGGTGCGCCAGGCGCCGTATTGGGAGTATCTGGCACAAGACCGGCTTGAGCGGGCCGGTCTGAGTCTTACACCTCCACCTCGCGAGGGCGAAGAGGGTACATATTTTCCTTTTTGTTCCTTGTTTTGGTATTTGTTTTTGGTTTTGGGCCACGGATAGCCCTAGGGGAGTACCTCGCTTATTTAGTGATGACGGCGAGCCTCGCTCGGATCACACTACCTTGATTGTTTGTGATATTCTGTTTTTTCTTTTTATCTAACTTGTTTTTTTTCCTTATATTTTTGATAGTGGAACTTTTCAACGCTCTTGCTTCGAGGGCGCATGGAAAGAAACCTGCGACCTCCACCTCCCAAGTCCAGCGGGCCCCGAAGGGTCCAGCAAAGGAACCAACCCCTCCAGCGAGGGCACCAACCTATCTACTGAAGTCAACAGCCCCTGCGAAGGCCGTGGGGGTTAAAATTACGAGGGGGGGGCGTCCAAGGGAGATGCTACCTGGGGGACCTCGCACGCCTCCCGAGGATCCGACGAGGGGGCCGGGTCAAAGAGGAAGGGTGCGGAGTCCCCCCGTGGGGAGAAATGGAAGAAACACATGGGGGACATCGATCGTGGTTCCTCGGGGAAGGAGATCATCCCTAGTTTTAACTTCCAGAGGCGTGCCCTCTCTGCCGACGGGCCCTCCCCCGCGAAGATCCACTGCCCCGGGCCATTTCGGGCTACCCTCAAGAATTGGAATCGGGATGACTGGAAGGAGGAGGTTGTGCGGGCAAACAACCTCTCCGAGGAAGCCCTGAATGACGAGGCCTTTCGCTACTCGGTGATGGTATGTCTCGCTTCTGAAAGCCTCGCTTTTTAAGTTTAGTGCCTTTTTCCTAACATTCTTTTATTTGAATTTTCAGCATTCCTTCTTTGAGAATTATAACCGTAGCCGCCTCAACCTCATCCAGAAGATAAATGGACAAGATGGAGGCGGCGCTCAAGGCTCGTACAGAGGAGTGTGCAAAGCAAGAGAAAGACCTCGCTGAGGCCAGGAAGAGGGCCAAGGAAGCGGAGTTCGCGGCGAGGGACGAGGCCAAGGCGACGGCAAGGGCGAGGGAGGAGGAGAACAAGGCAAAGACCCTTGTTGGGGGCCTGCAGCGCGAGGTCGAGGAGGTCCGGGGTAAACTTTCCGCGGAGCACAAGTTCTTTAGGGAGAAGGAATCAGAGCTCCGGAAGGTCGAGGAGGAGATCAGCAGCCTCCAACAATGTGTCAATGAGCTTAATGAGGAGGTGGAGGTTGCGGGCCCCAAGTATGTGGCGTCTGCCGAGTACAAGGAAGAGTTGCTGAGCAGCATCAACAAAATGTATCGGCAAGCCGTTCACATGGGGGTAAGGCAGGCGGTTGCGAAGTATGGGCACATCGATCCTCGTATTGCCTTCTTCAACCCCAACTACGCGCTGACCATGGGGGAGGAGACTGGGAAGAGCCCGAGGAGGAATGTGAGTTCTTCCTTGACAACGAGGAGGGGGGCGCACCGATAGAGAGCACCGAGGCTCCCACTGCGGGGGACCTCGGTCAAGGAGGTTTGGATCTCGCCACTTGAGACCCCAACCCCGCGCCTGATGCGCCAACCTCGGATCTTGAGGTAATTATTGCCTCACCTGTTCGCCAAGTCCCATGGAACCTGCCGTCGAGATCCCGAAGGAGTGAGGGGTGTTTGTTTTTTTAGTTTGTGTTTTTTGCTTTTTATTTTGGTGGTCCCGCTGGGGTCTGTAATTATGATACTTCGGTCCTTGTGGCCTTATTTTATATAATTTCCTTTCCTTCGTTTTTGTGTTTTGTGTTTTTTATTGATTCAGTTTATTGTATACATCCCGATCCAACCCCATGGCCCAAGTGCCACAATATTTGTGGTCCGCTCGGGCCACATTGGGCGTCCGTTGTGTGCCGCGACCCGAGCCTTTCTCGGATTACGCATGAAAATTTTTATGCCACGATCGCGAGCATCGCTTGGATCGCGCATGATAGTTTTTATGCCACGATCACGAGCCTCGCTCGGATCACGCATGATAGTTTTTATGCCACGATCATGAGCCTCACTCGGATCGCGCATGGTAGTTTTTTTTGTCTCCAACCCCAAGCGGGAAGCGAGGGGTGGACTTAAATTCTGAAATCCGATAATCTCCAACCCCAAGCGGGGTGCGAGGGGTGGACTTAAACTTCAAAAAACTGAGAATCTCCAACCCCAAGCGGGAAGCGAGGGGTGGAATTGAACTTCGTAAAACCGAGAATCTCCAACCCCAAGCGGGAAGCGAGGGGTGGAATTGAACATCATAAAACCGAATCTCTAACACCAAGCGGGAAGCGAGGGGTGGCATTCGCAACGAGGTTTCCATTTATGAGACAGATTTGAAAATACCACCTAACGTTTTATTTAATAAACTTTTAGGAAATGGTAGAATTCGGAGAGTTTACATGTAATTTCTTTTGAGCCGATCGATGTTCCATGTTTTGCTTAGAGTGCGCCCTTCTCTATCCTTGAGCTTGAAAGCTCCGGGTGCGACTTCTTCCCCGAGGAGGTACGGACCCTCCCAGTTAGGATTTAGTTTGGTACCTTTGTTTCGTCTCAAAACGAGACTACATGTGACCAAGAACCGGGGCCTAACCTTGTCGTGATACACCGCCACGCGTTGTTTGTATTCTTTGGAGCGCAGGGCTGCGTCCTCGCGCAGGTCGTCTCTAAACAACAGTTCGGTCTTGAGGTTGGCCTCATTCTCTTTTTCATCGAATTCTAAAACCCTTTCCGACGGCACCAAGGTTTCTACGGGGACTAGTGCTACCACTCCCTAGGTTAGAGCCAAAGGCGTCTCCCCCGTTGCGTGACGCACGGTGGTGCGGTACGTCCATAGGACGAGCAGGAGTAGCTCCACCCAGCGATCTTGTGCCATGACCAAATACTTCTTCAGATCAGATAGGATGCGGGCGTTGACATTCTCCATCTGGCCGTTGGACTGGGGGTGGGCCACTGAGGAAAACTTGAGGGTTATGCCCAGCTCGGAGCAAAAGGTCCGAGTTTCTTCGCAACCGAATCGGGGGCCGTGGTGAGTCATGATGGTCAAGGGGACCCTGAAGCGGCACACGAGGTTCTTCCATAGGAAGTTGCAGACTTTGTCCCGATTTTTGCCATTGCCTCCGCTTCGACCCACTTCGTGAAATAGTCAACGATGACCAATATGTATTGCACCTGGCCAACAGCCTTAGGGAAAGGCCCTAGGATGTCCATCCCCCATATCGCGAAGGGGCACGATGCGTGGATCGAGCGCAGACGCGAGGTCGGGGAATGCTGGAGGTTTTTGTGCTTCTGGCACCCGTCACATTTCTGGACATAGGCTCTCGCGTCCTGCCTGAGAGTGGGCCAAAAATACCCCAAATGGGCAATTTTATGCGACAATGCACGCCACCCGGAGTGGCCACCGCAGACCCCTTCATGTGCTTCGTACAAGATATGTTCAGCAACCTCGGTTGGCACACATAACAAGTTAAGCTCAGCGAAGCCTCGACGATAGAGCCGGCCGCCAATGACGCAGTAGCGGACCGTTTGCATTTTGAGCTTTCTGGCCTCTACGGGGTCTTCGGGGAGGACGCCGCTTTCCACATACCGCGTGATTGGAACCCTCCAGTCTCCGAATGTGACGGAGAGAACCTCCCTGGTTACACTCCACGAGAGCTTCCTTTCCACCATCACGCGGTTTCCTACCTCCAAGGGGAAGGCCGATCCCAACCTCGTGAGCGTGTCTGCTTTTGTGTTTGTCGCTCGCGGGATGGACTCTACAACAAAGGTCTCTAGGCAGGATACCAACACCTTAACTTTTTCTCGGTACGCAGGCAGGAACCCCGTTCGGGTGTCGTATTGTCCGTTCAACTACTTCGCCACGAGCTCTGAGTCGGTGTAGATCTGATCTTGTGGGCCCCACTGAGGAGCGCCATCTCTATCCCGACAATCATGGCCTCATATTCGGCCTCGTTATCGGTAGCATCAAAGGCGAAGTTAAGGGCATACTCTGTTCAATCGAGGGACCAACGAGGAATACGCCAGCCCTGCCCCCGGTGTCACACCGTGAGCCATCTACAAAGACCTTCCGTTCCTCCGAGCTTGCGTCAATCTCGGGGAAGGTAACCTCTACGACGAAGTCGACGAGAGCTTGTCCCTTCATTGCAGTTCTAGGGAGGTAGCTGATGTCGAACTCGGAGAGCTCGACAACCCACTTCGTCATCCTCCCCGAGAGGGAGGGCTGATGGAGGATTTGCCAAAGTGGGAGGTCGGAGAGGACCTGAATGGGGTTTGCGTGGAAATAAGGGCGCAGGAGTCTGGCGGCGGTCACGATAGCCAAGGCCATCTTCTCAGCTTGGGAGTATCGCTGCTCCGCAGGTTGGAGCATGCGGCTAATGAAATAAATTGGGTGCATAGCTTTTCTGGTGAGCACCGCACTGATTGTCTCCGGGCTCACTGCCACATACAGCTGCAAGTCCTCGCCCACCATTGGTGGTGACAATGTGGGGAATTTCGACCGGAATGCTTTCAATCAGGAGAAAGTGAGCTCTAGCTCCTCGTCGCAAACAAACTTGTCGTTTTTTTAGGGCGGCGAAGAAGGGCAGGGATTTATCTGCCAAACGGGAGCAGAACCTCCCTAGGTAATTCACGGCGTCGTTGAGCCGCTGCACCTCAGTACGAGATCGCGGTGACCACATCGAGAGGATTGATTCAATCTTAGCGGGGTTCACATCGATCCTGCATTTTCTGATCATGAAGCCCATGAGTTTTCTCGACGACACGCCGAATACGCACTTTTCAGGGTTCAGGCTGAGCCGGTTGCGTTTGAGCGTTGCAAAGACCTCCGCGAGGTCGACCAGATGCTCCTCGGGGGTTTTGCTTTGGACCACAATGTCGTCGACATAGGCCAACACATTCCTCCCCAAATGATCTTTGAAGACCCGGTCTATGAGGCACTGGAAGGTTTCCCCTGCGTTCTTAAGGCCGAAAGGCATGACCTTGTAGCAGTATGTACCTCGCTGCGTGATGAAGGATGTCTCCTCGTTGTGCGGACTCATCAAGACCTGATTGTATCTTGAGTATGCGTCGAGGAAACTCAAGACCCCATGTCCCGCGGTTAAGTCGACCAGCTCATCGATTGAGGGCAGGGGGTAACTGTCTTTTGGGCAAGCCTTGTTGAGATCCTTGAAATCCACGCACATTCGCCATTTGCCGCTGGTTTTTTTGACCAACACAACGTTGGACAACCATCTAGGGTACTGGACCTCGCGGATAAACCCCGCGGCCAATAGCTTCCCCACCTCGGCGTTTGCGGCGTTCGCCCTCTCCTCATTCATCTTCCTTCGTCTTTACACCACATGGCGGGTGGTAATGTCGACGTTCAGGGAGTGTTGGGCCACAGTTCATGGCACGCCACGAAGGTCCTTGGCAGTCCAAGTGAACATGTCACGGGACCTGGAAAACAAGGACTCCAACAATGTTGCTGATTTCCCGGAGAGACATTCTCCTAGGTAGATTTTCTCGGCCTCATCCCCGAAGGGGGTAACCACCTTTCTTTCCGCCTCTGGGATGGGAACTGTGAAGTCCCGAACTTCGAGATCAGCTTCCCCGGGGGACTCCACCATGAACACCGGGCATTTCTGCTTTGCAAAGGTCGCGTAGCATACACGACCCTCCTCTTGGTTGCCTTTCACCTCTCCGACCCCACCGTCGACGGGGAGCTTCATCTTTA
Source organism: Fallopia convolvulus (assembly GCA_964016875.1). Classification (NCBI taxonomy): domain Eukaryota; kingdom Viridiplantae; phylum Streptophyta; class Magnoliopsida; order Caryophyllales; family Polygonaceae; genus Fallopia; species Fallopia convolvulus. Next base: position 21,207,578 of record OZ024732.1, read on the forward strand.
TGTGGTAAATAGACACTACCACTTGGAACTTCATCAGGGATACTCTCCCGATGATTGCGTTGTATATCGAGGGCAGGTGTACCACAGTGAACTCCACCATTTCGGTTCACCTCGTCGAACCGGTGCCCAACGTCATCCAGAGATCTATAAGACCTACGACGTTGACTTCGTCCCCTGAGAAGGAGGTGAGTTTCCCAGCGTAGGGCTTCAGGGACATCTTGGAGATGCCCAACTGCTTAAAAGCACCGTAGTACATGATGTCCACGGAGGACCCCGTGTCCACCAGCACCCGCTTCACCATTTTTGAGCCCACTTGAGCATGCACCACAAAAGGGTCCGAGTGAGGCATGTGGAGTCCCTCGGCAACTTCAGAGGTGATGGCCAGGCCTACTTGGGACCGCGAGGTCTGAGCAACGCTAAATACCGAGGGCTAATGATGGCTTGCCCTCGCGTACCTCTTTCTTTCCGCCTAGCTTGATCCAACCAGTGATGGTCCACCCGAGATGGTGACCCATCGAGTGTTGTTGTATGCCTAGACCACGCCTGCTTCGCGGGAGCCTGCTGCTCGACGTTGGTGGCCCTGGCCTGACTCGGGCCCTACGGCTCGGTGTTTGCTCCTGATTCGGGGTTGGCGCGTCCCTTCTCGTTTGGGCTGTACAAAGGGCCGCCCTTTCCCCTATAGCCATGCTGCTTTCCGCCGAAACAGTTCCAATTTCCACCGCGGTTATTGTTGCGGTTGTTGTTGTTTCTGTTGTTGTTGTTGTTGTTGTTGTTGTTGTTGTTGTTGTTGTTGTTGTTGTTGTTGTTGTTGTTGTTGTTGTTGTTGTTGTTGTTGTTGTTGTTGTTGTTGTTGTTGTTGTTGTTGTTGACAAGGTTTTGGGCCTGCGTCACATACACATCCCTCGCAGCTGGCGCGGCCACCTTCGCCTTTCCCTTAGCTTCGGCGATCATTTCCTTGTCGGTCCTCGCTCGAGAGCTTTGGTTGGCAGCATCCTCGGCGTACACTTGGACAGTGATCCGGGCGCATAGGTTGTCGTACGTCGACGAGCACTTCAAGAAAATGTAATTCTTGAAAGCCCCTTGGCACAAGATACCCATGAGGGTGTACTGACGATTCGTCGATATGTGCGATTTCTACCACCGCGGTTGTGAACCTCGTAAAAAAGGTGCCCAGTGACTTGCCTTCTCCCTGCTCAATACTGCGGAGATCTCGCATGTTCTTCTTGCGCCTCCTCAAACCACTGAAGTGTGCGATAAAGGACTCGCACAACTGAGCGAACGAGGCCACAAAACCGATCTTGAGATTGATGAACCACGTCATCGCAGCCTTTTCCAGGGTGGTACAGAAGACGCGACAGAAAATGGCGTCGTTGTAGGAGTTGACGTTCATCTGGACAGCGAAGTGCTTCACATGCTCCTCCGGATCTGCCGAGCCGTCGTAAAGCCCTATTTGTGGTCTATGGAAACCTTTGGGCATTGGTGCGCTTTGAATCTCGTCCACGAACGTGGAGAGGCTTCAGGCCTCAACGTGATGGTGTCGCGATCGCGACTTGAGGGTCTGCATCCCGCTCCCCACTGTTTTGGACAATTCTGGGTCTTGCACTCTTGAGCGATGTGAGCGGGATCTCGAGATCTGCGTGGGGTCCCGGGGAGGTCTCTCTATTTACGAGCCGTTGGTTAACGTCTCACGTCCTGGCGCATGCCCGGGGACGTACGCAGGTACGTACTCGGAGTGGGGTTGGCCCGGGGCCGGCATAGGGACGTATGAAGGGGCGAAGCCCTGTTGGTATTGCCCATAGCCCGGGTAGGGATATGGGTTCGGGGGTGCGCCACCCGACTCGTACCCTTGGAATGGGTAAGGATTTTGTAGCACGGTCTACGCCCACCCCGGAGGGACCACGAATGGACAACCCGGAGGCCCCGCGGCAATCCATTGCGAGGTTTCAGGCATGTTCGGGGGGAAAGAAATCATTTGGACAAGCCATTTTGAGGGGTTGAAAGCCAAGGTTTGTACAAATCGAAAAACTGCTTAGGATGAAGAGGTTCCCACAGACGGCGCCAATGATGAAACCCGAAGTAAACCAGCGCTAGAATACAAGAAATGGGATTACTTTTATTCGATTGTGCAAACACTTGCTCTTTATTATTATTTTAATGACGAGATCACACGTCACGAAGTCTCAAACAAACGAGGTTACAGGTTGCGAGGTTACAAACAAATGAGATTACTTTTCAGATCTCCTAAGAGTATTTGAGATCTCGATCTAACAAGGTTCGAGATTTCCTAGTCACTACAATATTCTATCACCAGCAGGCGGCCTAACGAGCTCTAGCGGCGAGGTTGTGAAGTCTGAGTTTGAGTTTGAGTTTGAGCGCGGTGAGTGTGGCCTGCGAGATGATGCGGCGAGATCTTTGGTGTGAAGATTCTTTGTGCGACTTAAAGTCTTTTTGTGGACTTCACTTATCCGTAGCGTGGCTTTTGACGATGTTTCAACACGTCGATCTTCAACGAGCAAGAAAGTTCTTGAGTTCAAGATATTTCTCGACCCCTTGCCATCTACTAGGTTCTCCTCTATTTATAGTGTTTTGAGAGGATGAGTTTTGGCGTTTGTTCGATGTGGGACGCCCGAGATCAAGCCTTTTGATTGTTCGAGTGTGAGGCAGTATTCTATTGGGTGGAGAATCGGTGATCGCTGAATGGTCTAGATAGGGCGGGGGTGTCAGCTTTTGAGCAACGAGGTTTAGACCTCATTGCCGAGGTCTCGAACCTCGCAGAGGTAGGGATTTTTTTAATTTAGAGATGGGTACGACAATGGGTCCCAAAATCAACCTTGGGATCCCTGCCGGATCCGTTATTCCTCGTACCCCAGGCCCACTTCCTATTTTGCCATTTTGAGCACCATCAGTTGGGATTATGGAGGAATTGTTGCTGGTTGTTCTGATATATGTTGCATGAGCATTTCATTGATTAATCTCATGCTTATTTGTTATTGTGGAATTGAGTGTTGATTTAGAAATTGATGTGCTAGTCTATATAACTATATGACGGTTTTGGTGTGCATATTAGCTTGGTATGTATATGAATGACTGAGTGCATTATTTTGGTAATCTATGTTTTGTTCTACATGTTTGATTTGCTTGTTTGGCCCATACCAGGGTTGTTGGCTAATGTGTTCCACTTCCAATGTTTTAGGTAAACATTCTTGTATGGGGAATGTTCCATGAGATCCCTTCTTGGACGATGATGCTCGAACTCGACGTGACGTGTCTTAGTGGGAATTGAGGGCTTGAGTCCCTAGTTGCAAGGATAGGGTATTTTAATACTCACATTGAGTTAATGTTGATAGGTAGTAGGTTGAACTTAGTGCTAGTAGTCGATTGCATTCACATTGGTTATCGAGTTGTTTTAAAAATGATAAGTTGGATGTTTTCTTGGTTTTTCTCGTCGTGCCTTTATTGCAAGGTCCAATATTGGTGAATTTATTGTCAGGCTAGTTCTGGTAGACCCACATGTGGTCTACAACTAAGTAGCAACCCGGTTCACCAGACGAGTGATGAAACCCGAAATAACGGCTTTCTAGAAGACAAGGAACGAGATTATTATATTCGAAAATGCAAACACTTGCTTCTTTATTTATGATTTTCCTTATAGCGAGGTTACAAGCCAACGAGGCTAACGAGCTATTGAGATTTACACCCTAAACCTCCTACGAGGCTCGAGATCTCGGTCTAACAGAGTTCGAGATCTCCTAATTGCTAAATGATTCTAACACCTAAGTGTCTCTTAATTGATCTTGAGACGAGGTGAACTTGAGAGCGTGATGTAGGGGATCTTGAGAGATTGTGTAGCGAGGTCTTTGGTGTGAACGAGGACTTTTTATGACTTGAAGTCTTTTTATGGACTTCACTTGTCTGTAGCGAGGTCTTTTGACGATGTTTCTATCACGTCGATCTTTTACGAGCAAGATAGTTCTTGAATTCAAGATGTTTTTCGACCCCTTCTTGTTATGAGTTTCATTTCTATTTATAGAGGATTGGGGAGTTGAGTTTTGGCCAGGGTTCGATGTGGGACGTCCGAGATTAGGGGCTTCTGATTGGTCCGAGGGTGAGGCAGTTGGTGATTGGCTTGGGGGAGCGGCATCCATGAGTGGTCCGTATGGGCGGGTACTTGTGGAGTCGGTTACGAGGTCTAGGCCTCGTTTCAGGAGACCTCGCGGGGGTGGGAACTTTGTTTAAAATAAAATAGGGGTACGGATGTGGGACCCAAAATCATCATTGGGAATCCCGTCGGGTCCGTTTGTTCTTTGTACCACGGGCCCACTTCTTCTTTTACTATTTTGGACATCATCACAACCCCATGGCCTGGGGATCTCGTCCCGAGGGCCGCAGGGCATAAGTCCCCTTGGGTCGCGGGGTACGAGGTTTTTAGAGGCTGGGAGGCCTTTCGCGGGGTGTGAGGTTCTCGAGGTTGGGACACGCATTATGCGAGGTTTTCTTCTTGCGAAGCTCCGTACTTGGGCTTTTTTTCTCGTTCGCGTCGGTGAAGATTCTTGGGCCCGTTCTCCGTGTTTTTCTTAATGGGCCGTTTAAGTGGGAAGGGCCCAATAAACCTTTCGGAAGCGGGGGAGGCCTAAGCCTGTTCTTTATAAGAGCGTATCTCACACGCTTCCCCTTCATCTTCCTCTTCCAACATTTTCGCCTCGTCTCTCTCTGCCCTTTCGGTTTCCTGCGGAGCGATTTTCTCAAACAGTTTTCGACGAGCCTTCATACTTTCCAGTTGCACCACCACTTTTCCTACGCCGATTCTGAACAAGTAAGTTTCCGACCCTCTTCTTCTCGTCTTTTGTTGTTTGTTGCCTTCGATTCTTCGCCGTTTTGCTTTTTGTTCTGCGTTTCGGAGGGGCGACGGTGTGTCGCTTGGTGTCTCGCGCCGATGTCACGGTAGCGAAACGGTGGTGGTGGAGTCGCATGTGCCTCCTCCATTTTTCTTTGTTTTTTCCTGTTTTATTCCGTGCCATGGTAGTCGATGGTTTTTTTTTCGGTTTTTCTTCGCCATCGCTGTGGTGGCGACTCGGTGGTGGTGGCTCTTGTCTTGGCGCGGTGCCCTCACCACTTTCTTTGCTTTCTTCTTTCGCCGTTTCATGATTTGGTTTGGTTCTTGGTGTCTCTCGCCGGTGCTAGGGCGGCGAGATGTTGGCGAGACGGTGGGGCAAGGGTGGCGACCGCCATGCCTTCGCACCCTTCGTCTGCTCGTTGACAGTTGAGTGTCTGCTTTTTTCGCCATTTTTGAATTTTGAGACCCTTGGGAGCCCAAACGTCATGATGTTCGACTGACGGGACGTTTGGGCTTCCACCGCTGGTTGGAAGCCAGCGGGGCAATTTTCATTGTGGATAATAAATCAGACATTAGGCAATCTGTCAACAGGGCGATTTTAATTGTACATTTTAATTTTGACTCCAAATTAACAATCATTTTGATAGTAAAGGGACAAAGAAAAAATAGATGATGTAACGATTCATTATTCAAATCACACAATGAACAAGTTGTCGGGACAGAGTTATAAAATTTATTTAATCTCTCCGTTCTAGGCAAGTAATCAGAGCAAGCCTTCCAAATAAAATTCTGAACTTAGGTGGAATAGGTAATTTCCAAATCCACGTAAAACCAGAACTCGACAATTGTCGTAAAGAAGTTAATAATTCTAAAGCTGATTTAACCATAAAAGAAACATTAGAAGATGGACTCCAAATAATTAATTGTATCATCTATATTAGATAAAAGAATAAACATAGAAGAAATATTCTTTACTACCCATTCTGGTATAAGAATAAATAGAGCTGTAATATTCCAAGTTTTATTAGGTAGAATAAAAAAAGAAACCTTTAGATTAATATCTATATTGTCAAAATATTCCATTAAATTAGAGTTTCATGTCCAATTATCCGACCAAAAAAGCATTTTGTTACCATTTCCAACTAGCCATTTAACACTTTTAGAAAATATATCTCTAATATGTAATAATCTTCCAAACTGCCAAGAAGTTGCTCTTTGTTTGTAATTAAAAATATGCTGATTATGCAAATATTTTTCATTAATAATTTTTACCCAAACATTAGAAGAATCATTTAGAATTTTCCATAATAATTTCATTTGAAGAGATACATTATTATTATAGGCTGTTCTCAAACCAACACCTCCATATTCTTTAGGAGAGAAAATTCTATCCCAATTAATTATTGGATGATGATTTGGAATAAATTTATTCCAAATTTTTTTAATTAATTTTATCTATATCTTCAAAAACACCTTTAGGTAGGAAATTTTTTTGTATTAAATAACTTATTTGACCTAAAATATTTGACTGAATTAAAACAATCCTACCTTCCTGAGAAATCGAGTTTGTTTTCCATTGAGATAATTGATGTTTCAATTTATCTATTAAACCAGAAAACATTGAGTTTTGTACTCGACCTTTTAAAATCGGAATTCCTAAGTATTTTTCCATTGTAGTAGTAATTTTAATATTTAAAACACTTGTCAAAGAGAAAGTTGTAGGGCGCGAAATATTTGAAGAGGTTTGGAAAGAGCTTTGATTATAATTAATAGATAAACCAGAAATAATATTAAATTTCTGCAAGAATGTTTTTATGTAATTTATATTATCAAGAGTTGCATTCGCAAAAATAATAGTATCATCTGCAAAGCTCAAAAAAGGGATACAAGTTCATTTTTGACTAACTGTATTCCCACTTTTGGAGAGGTCAAGGACGACTCATATTGTAATGTACGTGCTTGATATTCCATGGATAAAACAAAAATAAACGGGGACATCGAATCACCTTGTCTTATTCCACATTGAGGAGTAAACTCCGGGTCAGACTTATCTATTACTAATAACTAAAGCCGAAGCAATTTTTGCCGCCACATTGCACCACATCACCCCTTTATTAAAATAATAGTTTTTTATAGTTAATTAAGCAAAAACGTTATCTCCAGGTAAACATAAAGACAAAATAATATTTGTAAAAATTTATCTCCAAATAAACATAAAAATAAAATAATATTATTATATTTCATCAATATATATAAAAAAGTACATTATATTTATCATCTTTGTAAGAGATAGATCAAAAAATATAAGAACAATCGTACCTGCCTGAGAAATCGAGTTTGCTTTTCATTGAGAAAATTGATGTTTCAATTTATCTATTAAACCAGAAAACATTAAGTTTTGTACTCGGCCTTTTAAAATTGGAATTCCTAAGTATTTTTCCATTGTAGTAGTAATTTTAATATTTAAAACACTTGCCAAACAGAAAGCCGTAGGGCGCGAAATATTTGAAGAGGTTTGGAAAGAGTTTTAGTTATAATTAATAGATAAACCAGAAATAATACTAAATTTCTGCAAGAATGTTTTTATGTAATTTATATTATCAACAGTTGCATTCGCAAAAATAAAAGTATAATCCGCAAAGCTCAAAAAAGGGATACAAGTTCCATTTTTGACTAACTGTATTCCCACTTTTGGAGAGGTCAAGGACGACTCATATTGTAATGTACATGCTAGATATTCCATGGATAGAACAATAATAAACGGGGACATCAGATCACCTTGTCTTATTCCACATTGAGGAGTAAACTCCGGGCCAGGCTCATCTATTACTAATAACTAAAGCCGAAGCAATTTCTGCCACCACAATGCAGCACATCACCCCTTTATTAAAATAATAGTTTTTTTATAGTTAATTAAGCAAAACGAAGTAAACATAAAGACAAAATAATATTTGTAAAAATTTATCTCCAAATAAACATAAAAATAAAATAATATTATATATATAAAAAAGCACATTATATTAATCATATTTGTAAGAGATAGATCAAAAAATATAAGAACAATCCTACCTGCCAAAGAAATCGAGTTTGCTTTCCATTGAGATAATTGATGTTTTAATTTATCTATTAAACCAGAAAACATTGAGTTTTGTACTCGGCCTTTTAAAATCGGAATTCCTAAGTATTTTTCCATTGTAGTAGTAATTTTTATATTTAAAACACTTGCCAAAGAGAAAGTCGTAGGGCGCGAAATATTTGAAGAAGTTTGGAAAGAGCTTTGATTATAATTAATAGATAAACCAGAAATAATACTAAATTTCTACAAGAATGTTTTTATGTAATTTATATTATCAAGAGTTGCATTCGCAAAAATAATAGTATCATCTGCAAAGCTCAAAAAAGGGATACACGTTCTATTTTTGACTAACTGTATTCCCACTTTTGGAGAGGTCAAGGACGACTCATATTGTAATGTACGTGCTTGATATTCCACGGATAAAACAGAAATAAATGGGGACATCAGATCACCTTGTCTTATTCCACATTGATGAGTAAACTTCGGGCCAGGCTCATCTATTACTAATAACTAAAGCCGAAGCAATTTCTGCCACCACATTACACCACATCACCCCTTTATTAAAATAATAGTTTTTATAGTTAATTATGCAAAAAATTTATCTCCAAGTAAACATAAAGAGAAAATAATATTTGTAAAAATTTATCTCCAAATAAACATAAAAATAAAATAATATTAGTATAGTTTATCAATATATATTTATAAAAAAGTACATTATATTTATCATATTTGTAAGAGATAGATCAACAAATATAAAAACAATATGTACATATGGTCACATATATATTTTTGAAATAAAAATAGCCATATAAATGATAATATCTTTGAAATATCAATCTATCTATAACTATATATTATAATCAAACCTTTTCGTAACACCAGAACAATTCTAGCCCCATCTTGTATTTAAAAAGTAATTTTGTAATCTTATTATTTATAATTTTTTCTTTTAAATTTTCTAAAGATCTATCTAATTTTTAATAAAAAATAACATTATAATATATTTAATAAAAAATTGAAAGAAAGGAAAAATAAAACATAGGATTTTTAATATATAGTGATAGATTATTATCATAATAAGGTAGGAAAACATTTTTACTTTTAATTTTTTTCTATCTAAAACTTACATTACACTATATTTTATATTTGGAAAAAATTATTTCGAATTTTATTTAAAAATAAAAAAATATTTTTTCTTTATCCTTTTATCTATTTATGTAAAAGATTTATCTTAAATCAAATATAGATAAAAGAAAAAATTTAAATCTGTATAAAATTACTTGACTAAATTAAATTTTGGTAAAAATTTTTTATTATCTTTTCCTTAATTTCCTTTTTGGATTATTTATGTTATTATAAAAGATTTTTTATCTTTAAAAAAAATATATATTCATTCATATATTTTTATCTTTTCTTATTAATTATCTTTTAACTTTTTATTGAAAGGATTTTTAAGGAATTGAATTTGATTAAAACAATTATAAGAATTTACATTATTTTTTGGCTTTTCAATTATTTTTGTAAAACATTTATAAAATTTGATGATTCTAATTAAAATAATTTTTATTTATACTTTTTCATAAATAATTTATCATTAAGCTATCAAACTTATTTGGACTCACATTGACAACTTTGGTTGTGTCTCACTCTCACATTACATTGGTTCACCTTAATGATTTTTCTGATAAATATGTTATTTTTATTTTTATATTAAATTAAAATACTATTCATTAAATAAATTAAGTATTAAATCCATACAGTCGTGCACGACACAACGGGTATAACGAGTTAAGTATGTTTATGAAATATTGTCAAGGAAAAAGAGAAATGTAGATTATTTTACCATAATAATCTCTCTTTATCTTCAATTTTAAACTTAATAATCTAGATTTAATTTGTTTAAGTTGATTTCAAAAACAAAATAATTTTTATACATATTATCGGCAATAAATTACTTAAATTAAATTCTATTTTATATTTTTCCTTATTAATATCTATTTTATAATATATCTAAAAAATATTAAGCCATAGTCGTGCAGGGCACGACGGGTACAACTAGTTATTAACTAAAACAAAAGATGATGATGAAGTAGTACATGCCATAATTATATGTACCCCATGTGAACTAAAACCAAATTTGAATAGAATTTGCCGAATAAAATTCCAATCATTTTTATCATATGCTTTTTCCATATCTATTTGAATAGCCATCCAACATTTTGCACCCTTTTTTTTTCTTATGGAAAGAATGAAATATTTCATGAGCTATTAAAATATTATCTTGAATCAGGTGCCCTTGAACAAAAGCTCCTTGCAATGGATGTATTAAAGAATTTTGGTAATAATTTTATAAATTGTATTACAAAGACTAATATGTCTAAAATAATTAATAGTAGTTGGTGTAGTAATTTTTGAAATTAAAGTAATAAAAGATTTATTTAATGCCTGAAGCATGTGCCCTGAATGAAAAAAGGAATTAACCGCTAAACAAATAGAAGTCCCAACTATATGCCAATATTTTTGGAAGAACTCTGCTGTAAAACCATCAGGACCTAGGGATTTATCTAGCGCTAAATCACCAACCACTTTCTTAATCTCACCTTGTGTTGGAGCTTTACTAAATAAAAAATTATCCTCTTGTGAAACTAACTGAGGAATAATATCTAGATCATGTGATTGAATTAGACATAAAGGATTAAGTAAGAACCTTTTTTTATTTCTGAAAAGATAGCTTGGCTAATCATTTCATGATCATAAATAATACTACCATGCGACATTGTAAAACTAACAATTTTTTGCTTAAAAAATCAAATTTTTGAAATTGACTAGAAGTATTTTGTATTTTTATCAATATTTTGTAAATATTTTATTTTTGCTTGTTTCCAAAAAATATTTTGAAATTGAAGAAGAGCATTATACTTATATAAATGTGTTTGAAGTTTATTTACTATAGATATATTATTCGGATCATATAATAATGTATCATGTAACTCATGCAATTGTGCTAAAGATATTTTTAATTGTTCATAATTATTATGTACATTTTTTTCTCGCCCAGACTTTAACATATGTTTTTAATAAATTCATTTTTGACGATACTTTAAACATATAAGATCCATTTAGATTATATTTCCATACTTTTGAGACTAATCCTTCAAAACCTGGTTTTAACAACCAAGCATTTTCAAAACGGAATGAGAACTTTTTAAAAGATCGAAAACCCATCAAATTAATCGAAACAAACAGTGATCTGAAGTTGTGAAAGGATGATGATAAGTTTTAACCGAAATTAGATTTTGCTTGGCCGAAAGATGCTCTTTTTGAGGAAGTCCGTCTAACGTCTTATCCCCACTCGACATCAATTTTTGTGTTACCATATCTGTTTCAGAAGTGAATACAAGCACGTTCTACAAATGAAGTATCGTTTGCACACAAGCTGGCAAAATTCAACTCCTCTAGCCTTTCACATGCAGTAACGCAAAACTCAAGAGTTGGGCGTTCAGTGGGACAAGAGGATGCTTGCCTTGGCTGTGTCTCGTTTGCAGGCAATTCAGTTCATACGGCATCTATCTGATCAGCCATACCTGCAATGCTCCATGGTCGCTCTGTAGCTTTTAATTTAATTGGCGAGTAGTTTTGGCTAATTTGGACGATGGAGACTTGAAAAGCCTCCTGATTGACGTAATAGGATCATCAACCTGCATACGGTGTATTAAAAGTATATGTAAGAAGATTACAGATGTTTTGAACAGAGTTCATATAAAACTGTATACATATAAGGTAACCACAAAAGCTCAGCTACTAGTGAAGGTAACCCGAGTGGTCCATGCAAAGAGCTGAAAAGTACACAATTCCCGCAACAAAAAAACAACATATGGCAGCAGTAGTACAACTTAACCATCCTATGCGCTATAGCCAAAACGAAAATGAAAACGTAAACCAAAACCAATAGGAAAAATGAAAACAACAATGAAGAAGAAACGAAATCCACCCTCTAAAAAGAAAGCCTCTGCCACTAGTGACTAGAACTCTCACAATTCCAGAGATACATTGCACAAACAGCGGGAAAAAAGAATTCTCCGAAAGGCTGCAATCATTTTGCTGATAATTATAAATTTTTTTCATGACTGTAAGATGAAAAGCTCCAGGCATACCACTATATACAGAAAAATGGTACCAACAAATACTAGATCCAATATACAGAATCAACATCCATTAACTATTTGTCTACTTTCTAAATCATCGAACATCGCAAAAAGGGCCTTCACAATACATTAGCTCTAAATGAACCTTCACAGAGAAGGCCTTACTATGTAAGAAGCATAGAGCTTTGTGAATTCACCAAATATGAAGACTAACAAACATTATTTATCATGACAACTGACATATAGAGCTTCAAAACTCTGCACTAACTTTGTACAAAACGAACAGGATATCCTACAGCAAACCAAGAGTGAAACAAGAATATAGTTAAGAGGTCTGAGCAAGTGTATAACACCCCGCTTCAATCAAGGATAAGAAGTTTTCTGGATGCATCATCGTTCTCTTTGTTGGGCAAAACAACTTTTTACCAAAAAAACTACTTTTAACACTCTAGAAATCCGTGCATCCCTTCTACTTTTTACGTTTTTCAAGACATAAAATACTTTTCACCCAAAAATACTGCTTTTTACGTTTTTAGAGTCGCACAAAACAACTTTTCACCCAAAAATTACTTTCAACCTACAAGTACAACAAAGAGCGAGACATTGGAGAATCGTAATCAAAAGCTTATGACAAAAGTATAGTACTTTTCACCCAAAAGCATATGATAAAATGAATTTACTTGCCTACCTTAATCAAGGAGGGAGACATTGGAGAATCTTCAGATTCTATAAAAGTGAAAACTTTCTCCTTCTTAAGAGCCAATAAAGTTTGTTTCCAACCAGGAGAAACAGTTTCTGTTGACGTCACCCAGGGGCAAAAATGTCGATGTTGACGGAGTGGATCAAACTCCATCTTATTACTAGATGATGCTCCTTTGGGATGCTTATCTGGTAGATATTAAAAATAACACCCTTCTTTAGTGAAATTCAACACCCTTCTTTATGTGAAAAATAAAACGGAAGAGAGAACTGAGAGGAGATCTCAAAGGAAAATATGATGCCAGGTATTAAAAAGGAACGGGGCATCCTTTTGTCTTGTGTAATAAATAGACTGTAAAACATTTTCCTGCCAGCTGTGCCTCTATCAATGAAATACCTCTAGCTATGTAAAGAAAACACCTTTCTACCCTTTAGGGATCCAAGAAAAAATGCCCATAGTTCATAAAATGAAAAGAAAAAATACCTCCAGCACCTGCATTCTTTCTTTTTTGATGTGTTCAGGGTTTTTTCATTGTGACCAAAGGACTAGACTGAGGTGTTGTCCAGAGAGAGCTGCCTATGCTGGTGGATTAGTTTTTTTGGCCAAGGGTGGATTATATCCAGTTATCCACTGGTTGCAAAGTCTGTGTTTCTGGTGTGACTTCTGAGTGTGTTAGTGTGCTCTTGAGCTCCATCAATGTGAACTTTAAGTGGATGCTTATAGGCCAAGGTGGACACTAAATTCCGAAGGCTCTGGATTCTTAAGATGAAACTTTCATCTTAACTTATTATTAGTATTATGTTATTGGAAAGGCTTGATTTTAGTAGTTTTTGTTGCTGTCTTTGAACTTCGATTTCATTCTACTTCATTACACTATCTTTAGTTTTGGTTGTAGTACAATAAATTTATTAAATTTTGGTATTTTTGCTTCAAAAATATGTTTATATATCCTAAAATTTCATAAAATGATCTTAATCATTTATATGTATATTGTCATTTACCAGACTTTTTATGTATAAGATCGCCTTCGCCTTAGAGGCGCGCCTAGGCGATCCGAGGGGGGAGAGGGTGGGAGGGCATCGCCTTGGGCGTAACCTGAGCTACTTTCTACTGCAACAATAAGAAGATCCAGTGTGGTAAACATACATGTAAACATGTATCGGAGGATTGCTGCAACATCCAGAGGTAAGGGAAAAACTAAAGTTTGCATATCTATCAACATCTGGACATGTGAGCAAATACAGGAGTATCGAACAGTTAACATATCCAATTTAAAACAACTTCGTTTTGGGATTTGTAGAAACTTTTAGTAAATCATTTGTGTAAACCAGTTACGAACACATTCGTTTTTGCCTTTTTGGATTGGTAGATATTTTGTGTGAATCATTTATAGGCCCTATCCTGGGGCGTCATGCTTGGTACATATCTAAATGAATAATCTGTTTCTTACTCCGATAGGAATTAAGCCAATGTTAGTAATAAACCAGCTTCACCAAAAAAAGTCAGGTTATCATGCACATTCATTTACAAGATTATACTCTGCCAACTCCAACAAAAGAATCAAATATCGTTCTCACTTACCTATGTGTCCCAGAATTGCATGATTGTTTATGACGCTCTGCACAGCAATCCCAACATTAGTGTCGTTTTGGCTATCATTGGATGCAGGCACCGTTTTCTGCATAATTATAAGGATGTGTTACCATTATAGAGTAGGTTAAATTATAACATATTACTCATTTTACCATAATAAGTACACTAAACTAAAGAGGCACACATACAACTCAACATCATAATTTTCGTATGCCCAGTGTACTCCCGCACATGCAGGTTCTGGGGGGTCAAGATGGGGACACACATACAATTATCACGAGGATTCGCCGATAGACCCAAGAAAAACTGAAATTCAGCTATATGAGAATAGTAACTGCATTTAGTTAAAATGCACCAAATTGATCACCCATACATCTCAAAGGCACTGTATCAGCCAAAAGAGGCACATACAGCTGTTTAACAAAAATTACCTCAGTAGATGCCTTTTCATTTCTTTCTATCAGCTGCAAATTCAAGCCACCATCAACATCACCATTTTTTGACCCTACATTCTGATCTAACCCTTTGGTGCAATTGCTGCTTTCTTGAGCACTGAGGTCACTGGCTTGTCTGGCTGCTTGATTGGATTTTCCAGCATCCTCCACAACAGGAAAACACTTGTCACTTTGATCAGAGGCTACATCAACATCCTGTGACCTCTTTGTGGCAACCTTTGTCATGGAACTAGATATATGGCTTAATTCACAAGTATTTTCACCAATTGCTGATGAATTAGAAAATCGAGCTCTCAAGTTCCGACCGATAACAGGTACTGAAATCGTTGCTCTAAAATTCTGTTGTGCTGGTGAAGGACCACCAGCAATTGTCATATTAAATTTGGTCATACCACCACCCTTTGGTAACATGGATTCTCTGTTCATACTACTACTAGTACCGACGTTTCCATTGCCAGGATTGTCATTTACCTGACTTCTGTTGGAGTCAACTTCAGTGTATCCAACAACTCTAACCAATTCTAATGGCTTTGAAACTAATGTAAAAGTCCATAACCCAGCGCTGGCACCACAAAGATTGCAATCTAGAACAACAGAATTAGGATCATATTGAATATCAGAAGCAAGAGAATCTTTGTCTGCCCTGCTCTTCCTACCAGAACCAGAGCTATAAACGGTCAGTTTGTTGTTCACTTCAGCAACAGTTGTTCGAGTGAAAGCGGCAGGACCAGAATTAGTTGATGGATTTGCACCTTTGCAATCAACAATATATGGTAGTACACGAGGTTGCCATCCACATAGACTTAAGAGCCTATATGCCTGCAAGTATTTATATAATCAATTGATCATTCAAGAATCAAGAGACAAACACAAATAAAATATATACTGTTAACAAATAAAATTCAAACATAATATAGTTTATATATTACCATCCTATTATACCTTGCGTTAGATTTGGCCAGCATGTAAAAAATTACCCAGGAGGGAACAAAAACATAATAATTTAAGAGAGAATAGTTTCATGGTTTGCAATTCTAAAAAAAAGCAACTTCATTATTTTTACCTGGAGGAGAGGGAGTATTGTTTTTTTGTGTTATTGGTAAGCATTTAAAATGTTTCTAAGATAAATCGACTCATATAAATCTATAATTAAGTCAGAATCTACAATCAAAATCTGTACAGTTTATTAGCCAGCTTATACATCCAGGATGGTTGCACATTTTCATCTTTTGTCCAAACTTGCAGATAGGTGTACTGAATACCGCCCGTCGCTTGCAAGTTAGAAACAAACCTGATAATACGAGTCAGTAGAACCTACTTTAGAGTCACTCCCAAGCAACTCAGTCCATTGAGAACCATCACGGCTTTTTCCATATTCCACTGAGATTGATTGTCTAAGAAACTGCTCCAGCTGAGGGCTTTTCATACTTTCAATAGCTGAAGCTGAAATCAACGGCAATGCCGAAAGTTTCAATAAAGCAGCAGTATGTTCTCTATAATGCTCAACTAAAACTTCTGTTCGAGTAGGTGGGAAAAATGCAAGTTTCTCATCACAGCAATTGTCAATCCATGGACAAAGCAGCTTATGTCCATTATCCAACTTTAAGCTAAACACTGATGCTGCCTTCTCAACTGCAAGGATGAATTTAAAATAGGATAGAGAACTTGTCAGTATCAACAAAAGAAGCTTATTCAACAATTTCTCCTACTCCTTCAATTCACCAAGGGGAATCAACGTTAGTTGTCTAGAAGCAACAAGGAAAAACAAATTACAAGGGCAATAATAAATTTAGCCCAAGTGAAGTTGTAGAATTTCAGCAACTCTCAGAAGGTTAACAGAAGAAAATGAGTAAAAGTTAGAGTAGGGGAAGGGGATGGGATGCATAAATAAATACCCTGTTGTCGATTCCAAGATGCTGGTGTAGTAAATAACAGGCGTGCCCCACACATTTCACAGGCTATGACATCCATTTCTAAATTGATCCAGCCTTTCCGTGCACAATTGACAGCATCTACAGCCTACAGATATCACTTCATCATAATCAACAACATTTACAGAAAAATAGAGAAATTTGAAAAAGATAACATGAGTTCATTAGCCTTTCACACAGTAGCATAAAATAACAGGACACTGCAAAAAATAAGCAATCAACCACACAGAATATTGCTAATGTATGTTACAAGGTGAACCTTAGGTTTGGCAAACCATGTCATGGACTTGAAAGTAGCTAATCTCCTCATGAGATCCCCCCTATCCCATGGTCTACAAGGCAGAGCTTTGGCCAACACGTCTTGATCTCTATCACTATTATTCCCTTTCAATTTCGACATCATCATCGAATGGGGGCGCTTTATGCCTCCTGTTGTTTGCGTACTTGGCAAGCTGCTAAACGCAGATAATTTGAATACAAATTAACAACGAACAATAATTATCTGACTTAAAATATTCACCTGTAAGCGATATTGGAGGAAAAAATCGCCATTTACAACAAAATTCTTATCCGAACATCTGCAGCTACAATTATACACCAAAAACATTGCAAAGCAGGAAGCTCCTTATAAAATGCAATCATACAAAATGCCTCAAAGATGTTGATATAAAAAGTACGAGCAAATAATTTTTTAGGAAAATTCATTTGCATACAGTGCCTTGGCTAATCCAACTCGAATAACCAATAAAAATGAGAGAAGTGCCAACCAAAACAAGTCCGAAACAGAAATAGAGCAATAAGAAATCTCGAATTCAAGGATTGCGGATTAATCCGAGAACAAAGAATCCGAGAAAAATGGAATCTGAGCGTTGAAGGACGGTAGTAAACCGAGAAGAGCAAGTACAAGCACCTGGAGTGTTTGGGAGTGTGAAAGAGCTTCTCCATGACACTTTGGAGCCTCTTTTCTGTATCATCCGCCATGGATTTGTGAAAATTTGCACTTCGATCCCCAAAGAGAGAAACAAAAAGTAGATTACAAATTTCTCGTCTTCGAAGTAATTTCTATATACCCTCGATTTGTGCAGTAATGCTGATGTTCATTGCAGCGAGTTGTATTAGCGCCGCTATTTAGTCTATTAGGCCATGAGCAACTGGGTACAAGATTTTTTTTTTCTTTTGGTATCTGGTTTCCATTTTTCCTTTTAGTACCTAATTTTTTTTCGGAAAATCTTTATGCACACAAAATAATAGCCTGGCGCACAAGAATTGACACGCTTCATGAAGCGTTTCGCATTATAGTGCGTTCACTTAACGGGTACCCAATAGCATCTTGAAAGGGTCGCTAGTTATCCATGTGAAACGCTTTATGAAGCGCGTCGTTATATAAATCGTCTAATTTTAACGATGTATAAGGCGACCCGATACCATTGTCGGCTCTGAGACGGCCATATTCTTATTCTCTCTCGGGCGATTCTTAAGTTCATTGAAATACTTTTCCCGCCTTCGTCTCTCTGAAATCCTAGTAGTCATAATCAATGGTACGTGTTCGAGGTGTCGGTCGGGCTCGTCGGGGCAGAGGGCGTGGTGGTGGGGATTCAGTCGCCGACGGTGTGGATGGGACGGGCGGTGAAGTCGCCTCCTTGGCTGAAGCAGGTATGAAAATGAATTGAATTGGATGTGTGATTGTATAGGTTATGAATTTTGATTTGAAACCCTAAAAACAATACATTGAAAGGGCAAAATTGATTGATTAACTAGCTGCATTGAGAATGTGTAGCTAATGGGCTATATGTATTGACTTTCCAACCATGTTAATTCCCAGATGGAGATTTTGTTAGGTCTTTTGCAATAGCTTGGATTCCATACTGTGTTTAGTTTTAGGTGTGATTAATTTGCTTGATTATGTCATCCTTAATTGGGGTTTGACATCAGTTTTCAATTTTGTTCTTATTTGTTCAATTAATTTGATTGATTATGTCATCCTCTAAAAAATTTGGACATGTTTGGTAGATGAACATGTTGATAACAATTTGGCGAAGAATGAACCTTCATCCCATCTGTAATGAACTTATGCACAATATAGTGCTACCTATGTTTTCTGTATTGGATCTCATAAAACTCATTAGGCTATTTCCAATTTTGCTACTCCATGATATAGTGCAGCTTCTTTATATAAGCAGAGTGTTCGACCTCCAAACTGCCACCCTCTTTCTCAACAGTACTGATTTCGCTCTTATTTGCCTTGTCCAAGATAGCTTTTACTTGAGATACCCAATGGAGAGCAGTTGTAACCTCTGTAAAATGTGAAGAACATATACAAATTATCAAATATGAAGCTAAACTAGACTGAACCTTAAGTTAATTATAAGAGCATGAGAAGGAAGTACCCTGTTCTTTCATCAAAAAAGTGTTGTGCATTGATGAGATTTCTGCTTCTTTATTATCCAAGCTGACCTCAGTAGTTTGAGACTCCTCCAGCTTAAACTTTAGCTCATCTTAGGATTCCCGCAACACCTTGAGATCAATCTCTAGTTTGGACATCTTAATTTGTTTAAATTCAGTTCCATGATTGCATTTTATTCTGTTACTCTTCTATCACCAAGCTCATCCTGCATTTACTGAATTACAGATGTACATTCACTTTTGGATTTCTGAAATCCCACTAATACATTAATGAATTTGTTTATCCATTCCATTTAGCCAAATAGTTTTTGCATCAGCTCAGTGTAGGTTGAAGTAGATGGTCTGACCCCACATTCTTTCATGTTATCAAAGATACTCAATGCCTTGAAGATATCATCAAGTCTCAAGTAACCACTAATAAATGATCCATAAACATTCTCATTCACAACACCTTTTCTTTTCATAATATCAACAATCTCAACAGCATATTGCATTCTCTCAGCCCGAGCTAGACCCTTCACCAGAATCTCAAAGTATTCTGCATCCAGTGTCAATTCTAAAGCTTCTTCAATTCTGTGTGAAATACAAAAGCTCTTGAGTGCATAGCAATAGACCTCACCTTCAGGGATATGAGAAACCTGTATCATGTCATCAGCAATAGAATGTACTGCAGTCACATCTACAGATGCAGCCAGGCAATTCATTAATTTGTTGTGCAAATTCACACCTATAGCCATATCTTTCTGGACCATTTCCCTGTAACACTCCAAAGCAATCTCTCCTTTTCCAGCATCAGATAGCAATTGAATCATCAGATAGCACTCAAAGATAAAACTTTTGACATTCCATTTAGCCATTGTCCCTTGATGCATTTGTTTCAGATTCAAGGGGTAATAGTTTTTGATCATCCATCACCACTTACATTATCTTGAAGCAAATAGGATTGAATTAAATAGGAAATATGCTTAGGGACAGTGGAAGCCAGTTCTAGTAGGATTGAAGTATAGCATTTTTAATTTCTCTTCAAAGATTTTCTTTTCACAGGTTTCAGAAGAGTAACTAGTGGAGTATAGTTCTAGTAGGATTGAAGTATAGGATTGAAGTATAGTTATTTTCTGCTATAGTAGAGTAGTTTATTGCATCTTTTTTTATAGTTCTGTAGTTGGTAAATTTGTATCCCAGGTCAGGTGTTGTATCTCAGTTGTTAAGTTATACCATGGGCCTTCATGAAATTCTCATGTTCAATTACTTACTTACTTGTAAGACTTCCAGTTTCTGTATTAGTTTGCAAGATTAATATGGACACTAAAAGACCCTTAATTTCATAAGCTCGGCTATGGGGTCATCAGTGCCTATGTTGGCATTACATGGCTGTTTAGAAGTTTCTGTATCAAATCAGGAATTGAAGAAGAGTTGAGGCATTGACAAAGACCATTAAATGCAAATCCGCAAAGAGTTAATGGGTACCTAATCAACCATGTAGAACATTAGAAGACATATAATTTGCATCTAAAAAGGTAATGATAAAGAATGAAAACTCTAAAAAATAGTATAGAAAGAGAAAGTGTTGTCTTAAGTAATATTCATGCATCATAAGTGATAGGTAGTAACATGAAACCTAAGTAAGTCCTTTTCAGTATGGATAAAACTCAGATTATCCATTTTAGTAACTGGGCCACAAAGGAGATATGGAGTACTCAGATCCTGCAAGAAAGCACCATTGAAAACATGAGCTACAAAATTGCATCTGTATTCTGTTTGTCTTTGATAAGGACTCCCAGTTCATTGGCTTTTGTCTCCCAGAATAGTTGCATCTGTATTGTTCCTGATCCATCCATCTCTTGTCCACATTTTTCACCTCCCTGTGCGAAATTATGAATGGTTAAGAAGAGCATAAAGCTGGTTAGTTGATGATCATGCCAAATTGCAAAATCAAAAGAAAATTAATCAGATTCACTTTGGATGCTGCATTAAAAGATTGCATATGGAGAATGCACCAAAAGGCAGATCAGACTAGACCATCTCCTCCATCCACTCTGTACTTATCATTTGAATGATTCTTGTGAGATTTTCAGTCTTTGGGAGGAATCATTTTTATTTGAACTCCAAATGCTAATTTCCTATCTCTTTATGTTTTCAATATTATCATATCCTTAACTTACCATACTCTTTTTATGAAGCTTCATGGATCAATCAATTATCAATGTATGTTTTTTCATTAGGTTATATGTACAATCAATCAATCTTTTAAGAAATCATTAGGTCACATTTTCAAGTTATTATGTTCTTGATTTCATGTTGTCCTTGTAAGCAACTTTTTTTTTTCCTTCCATATGGCTAGTATTGATTGTTTTGTCATTGAAATGTAATTATAATATATAATGTTTCTCTTCTTGATGCCTGTAATATAGTGGCAAATGGTGGTGGTGATGGCGGTAGTTGTATTGGAGAGAGGCGGGAGGATGGTGTTCGGACTGATGGGGGACCCACCGGTGGGGTTGGTGATGTGATGGGTGAGGATGTTCATGTGGGGGAAGTAGGAGTGTCTACCGCTGAGGTTATAGAAACTGGTGAGGATTCATCACCTCATATGGCTACAGGCATGGACTTTAGAGCGGATTGGTGGGGCAAGTCAGGCATGTCGGTATGTATTTAAATTGCATAATTTAAATTAATATTTAAATTTTCATATATTATTGTTAATGTATCGTACGCATATGAAAACAGTGAATTTAAAGAGATATTGTAGAATGAAATGAAAAGTAAATAAAGATAGAATTGTAAATGAAATATATAAAATTAAAAGAAATGAATGAAAAGATAAGTGAGAGTTATAACATAAATTGTGAAAATGAAAAATATAAAATTAATGGAACACATAAATAGATGTTTCAGGAGAGGCTTAATGTCTTGCCTAGTCCCGTACCGCCGAAAAAGCCGAGGACGAGTTCGGCGAAGCGTCGACGTATATTGCTGTCGGAGCGTGCTGAGGCAGTGGCCCCGAAGAAGAGGGCTAGGAAGCCAAAAGTGGCAGACACTCTTATTTCAGAGCTTCAGATAGATGTCCCGGATCCGCGGATTGGAGATAGTCAGGTTTGTGAGGACATCGGTATGTCTGCCCCCGTGGAGACGGCTGAGGATATTGTGAGGGACATTGATATGACCCCTCGGGTCGAAGACCCTCCATTGTCACAGGCTTCGGACCCGCTTAAGGAGGGTGAACCGACCCCACCTTCTGCTTCACAGCCTATAGATGAGCTAGTTTCCAACCCCATTCAGGAGGGAGACCCGATCCCACCTTCTGCTTCACAGCCTGTAGGTGATTTTGTTCCCGACCCCATTAATGAGCGTGTCCCGACCCCACCTTCTGCTTCACAACCTGTAGGTGATATTGGTTCCGACCCCATCCAGGAGTGTGTACTGACCTCTCCTCCCACTTCACAGATGCCAGTTGATGACATTTCCGATCCCCGTCATGAGGATGTCTCGACCCCTATTTTACCTTCACACCCTTCAGATCCATGTTCTTCACAGCCTCCGGATGACCACATTTCCGACCCCATTCAGGAGCGCGGACCCACCCATCCTCCACCCGGACCTCAGGATAGTCATCCCCCGGCTAGACAGGAGCCTGCACCAGTTGCTCATGAGGTAGACATGTGGCAGCCTGGAGGGCCACGTTTGCCTGAACTCCTTCGAGACTATCCTTCTCATGTTGCAACATCGATCTGGAGGTGGACACAAGATGCTGTATCGGGGGTTGAAGGAATCGTCATTGAGGATAAGTTGGTAAGCTTAATTAAAATGAATGTAATTCATTATGATTGATTTGAAGTGATACGATTGATTTAGTATTACATATTTATTTTAATGTAGTGGCGGAAGGTTGTGAAGGCTTATTCACGTCCTGTGGTATGGCGTGAGATCCAACCTTATATGGATGATGGGGCAGGTACGTGGTGGGCCCTTGCACAGCAGACCGAACTTGCTCGTCTTGCGAATCCTGATTATCGAGGCAGCGACCATGTCATCATCACAGCATTTATTGAGCGTTGGTATCCAGAGACCAACAGTTTTCACTTCCCTTGGGGTGAGATGACGATCACGCTCCACGATATTGAGCACATTATGCGCTTGCCGATCGATGGAGTGCAGTTTGCGACACATATACCTGCTGACGATTTCATGGCTCGCGCTATGCATGTGTTAGGGCTTACTGCTGAGGCATACGCTCAGTACAGTGGCGGTGGTATACTTATTACTGAGTTGAAGGCGCTTGTGATGAGGATGATCGCAGAGAGAGCGGACAGTGGTCATATAGCCTCTGCTTATCTATTGTGGGTCGTTGGTCAGGCAGTGTTCTGTGACAAGAGCACAAACAAGGTGAAGTTGCATTATTTACACGCACTGCTAGACCTCAACCTCACAACTGGATATGCATGGGGGGTTGCAACATTGGCATTTTTATACCGTCAGCTGGGAATGGCATCTCGAGCCGACATCACGACTGTAGGAGGTTGTATCATCATTCTCAGGGTACGGCATGTATATAAGTATATTTATTTGATTATGTGTTGATATGTTCAAAATGTATGTATTAATTTTAATTGAATTGTTGCAGACTTGGATATGGAATTACTTCCGTCAGTTTCGAGGGCATGCCGTGCTCAATGTTGACCTTCTTATGGATGATCGAGCGGGTGTCCGAGATCAGACGGCTCCGCGTTCGGCACACAAGTGTCCTTTGCGCCTAGTTGAGGTTCGTAGGGTTTTGGACCGTGTTCACGCTGATGAGGTAAAATGATGTAATAGAACGGAATTGTCATGTATGAAATTGTAATAATTGCATCCTAAACTAGTTTGTTTATTGATTATAGGTTTTATGGTCGCCGTGGGGCTTGGAATTGGATTTTGAGACGACGTACCGGATGTCGAGGTATCACGGCGTTATTCAGTGCTTCGATATAAAGGATGTGTACTTGCTAGAGAGATGCCTTCGACAGTATAGACGTGTGCAGGTCCGACCCCCCGATCCCATTGTACCGAGTAGAGTGAGGCGGGGCACTGGCTCGCGGAGTTATGTGGTCGAGTTCAACGAGGATGACTTGTATTGGAATGAGCGTTATGACCACCTCATCGACCTGCAGCAGTACACATTGGCACGGTATCCATGGCAGGCAGAGGTTGCTTATTTTGACTGGTTCGACGGAGTTACACATCCTTATGTAGACCCCCGATCACCTAGTCAGGATCGTCCGCGCGAGCCATTCACCCACCCCGCAGTTGTGGTTGATATTACTGTGGTACGTTGATTTTTTTTTAAATTCCATTAATTGTTAATCGTTAGCGTTGTATTGTAGCTAATTGTTGTTCTAACATGTGCAGCGACATCAAAGATGATTGGTTATGTACTAGAAGCTCTGGAAGGACTGCCTGCTGATCACAATGCTCGTCCGTACCTCGAGGACATGTTTAGCATTTTAGGGAACGACCATCCACCGTTACCTCCTCCTGTAAGCAGACCATTTAGGGATTTTCAATATGAGACAGGACAAGGGAGTGGTAGTGCTGTTAGGGGTGATGATGTGGTTGAGGAGAGAGAGATTGATATTGCTGCTGGTGACGGAAGTGGTAACGAGGAGAGAGACACCGGTAATGGTGGTGGTGATGAGAGAGTTCCCTATGGTGCCGATGGTGTAGCATAGGAGTTATGCTAGAGCTAGTTATGTTGATGTATATGATTATGTGTTGTTTTGATATAGCTAGTTTATCGTGTTATGTTGATGCATTAGATGCTGAAATCTTCTTAGACACTGTTATTGTCTAATCCTGATAACTGGTTTAGATGTTGGTTGTGTTTTATTTTTTTGGACCAGTTCTCCACTTATCTCATTTCGTTGGATGTGGTCATGTTAATTTTTTGGACTAATTGATATCCTCATGATGTTAATGCATGCTTTTGATATATGAAGAACAATTTGATGCTAGTCTGAACTCAAATTTATTTATATTCACGGCTTGTCAATCAAGAAAGAGATTGACCTCTCTTTTTAATTTGTGTGATAGTACTCTCTGTATCAATATACCATTAGCTCACAGGTCTGGTCTTGTATTTACGAAGTACCTCAAACTTCCAATACTGACTTATCATTCTTATACAGTTTTGCTCAATTTGACTCGAGGCTCAATTGGTGTAGCACATGGATTGCAATCTGTCATCCTAAGCTTGCTCAATATGTTTCTTGCAAACCCTTCTTGACAAATGGTAATAGCTGTCTCAGTCTGCATTACTTCTAAGTCTAGATAGTAACTTAATATACCAAGATACTCATATCAAACTCCTACTGCATTTCTTTCTTACTGTCTTCTGAATTACTGTCTTCTGTGGAGTACTCTCTGAATTACTGTCTTCTGTTCTTGATGAAGAACCAGATTCAATTTGAGAGTGGCTAGTAGAGGGAGTATTAATACCAGGAAGAATGGATTCTTCATCTTGGTTCTGAAAGTTGTTTGATCCAACCTCATGTTCAGTTCCAGTGCAGACAGTGAAGGTCTGAAACTGGCCATTCTGGTTGTCGATTTCAGTATCCCACTTCACAGCTCCAATTTCATCAAATTGCACATCTCTACTTATCACAATTCTCCTCTTTTCTGGATAAAAAAATCTGTAGGCCTTTGAACCATCTTCATACCCAGTGAGCATCATCTTTCAAGATACTCATATCAAACTCCTGCTGCATTTCTTTCTTACTGTCTTCTGAATTACTGTCTTCTGAATTACTGTCTTCTGTGGAGTACTCTCTGAAATACTGTCTTTTGTTCTTGATGAAGAACCAGATTCAATTTGAGAGTGGCTAGTAGAGGGAGTATTAATACCAGGAAGAATGGATTCTTCATCTTGGTTCTGAAAGTTGTTTGATCCAGCCTCATGTTCAGTTCCAGTGCAGACAGTGAAGGTCTGAAACTGGCAATTCTGGTTGTCGATTTTAGTATCCCACTTCACAGCTCCAATTTCATCAAATTGCACATCTCTACTTATCACAATTCTCCTCTTTTCTGGATAAAAAAATCTGTAGGCCTTTGAACCATCTTCATACCCAGTGAGCATCATCTTTCAACTCCTATCTTCTAACTTAGATAAGTTGGGAGTGACATCCTTGACATAGGCATAACTAGACAAAGTGATTGATGCTTGGACTGTTGTAGTGAATATTCTATCAAAGATTATCTTATAGCATATATGAGCAATGAGCAATCAATGTTGCACCAACAGACTTATGTATATGAGTTTCTTTTGACAGTCTTGCCTTCAATTGGAATTGGTGCTCTTTGTGCCAGAGAAGTTGAAGGTAGAGCTAACATAAGTGTTGGTGAGAAGGTACATTCTAATTTTATTGAGTTGCTTTTGTTCATGTTTGACTTGTGAATGAAAAAAGCTTTCATTTTACCTTTTACCCTAACCAGCTATGCCCTTATACTATGTGAAGCTTGTTCTTGTTTGATGGTTTTCAGGATGCAAATAAGTTACTCCAACCTCAAGATAAGACCACTGGAGGACAGGTGAGGAATCTAACTACTAGAATCACATGGCTTTTGAACTGGTAGTCATAGTCTAGTTCTCTGCATCAGTGATGCTGAATCAAAATCTCTTGTTTTTAAACAGATTAGAAACAATAAATTGGTAGCTGAATTTGTATCACAAATGTCAAGATTATACTCAATTGTATCTAAAGAACTGGCTACTGTAAAGAAAGAAGTAATGGAGGGATTTGGAGTGGTTCCTGATGTTTTCACTTGGACTTCTATGATTTCAAGCTTAGCTCAAAACAACAAAGTAGTTCAAGCATTAGAACTCCTAAGGGAGATGCTCTTGACAGGGATTGAACCTTCTGGGGTTACCATCACCAGTGCAGTTTCAGCTTGTGCATCTCTTAAAGCCTTACAGAATGGCAAATAACTTCATTCTCTTGCTATTCGGAATGGATTTGCAAGCAATATATTGGTGGAAAATTCATTGATTGATATGTATGCCAAATGTGGGGAACTTGATGACGCACGCCATGTTTTTGATTCAATGCTGGAAAAAGATGTTTATACTTGGAATTCCATGATTGGAGGTTACTGCCAAGGAGGTTATTGTGGAAAAGCCTATGGTCTCTTCACTATGATGCAGGAATCTGATGTAAAACCTAATGTTGTGACTTGGAACATAATGTTAATGGGATGTATTCAAAATGGAGATGATGAGGAAGCCATGGAACTTTTCCAAAAGATGATCAATGGAGCAACAACAACATCATCTTAGTCTAGTTCCTGTGCTGAATGAGGAAATGAGTCTGGTAGCTTTGGATGATGATATGGAAAGTCTAGTTTGTGCAGAAGATAGCAATGTAGGATCTGTATTAGTTGAAATCGGACCTGATGGGAGTAAAACTGATGATGAAGACACGGCATCTTAAAGGGATGAAGAGGATCCTTTTCTGCTGGAGATGGAAGCACAGAGGCTTAGACAAGTGGTTGAGGAGTTAGCACAGGCAAATTTCTTAACTCAGAGCAAATTGTTTACCTACCCGGAAGAAGTAAAACCTGGTAAAGACGTAGAATTGTTCTTTAACATGAGCCTTTCTGTTCTCAAGGATGAACCGGAAGTTTTAATAATGGGAGCATTTAATGATTGGGGCTGGAAATCATTTACCATTAAAATGGACAAGAGTGATCTGAATGGTGATTGGTGGTCTTGTAAGATTCATGTTCCTAACGAAGCTTATAATATTGATTTTGTCTTCTTCAACGGGAAAAATGTGTATGATAATAATGATAGAAAGGACTTCCACATAAATGTTGAAGGGGGAATAAGCTCAGTTGCTTTTGAAGATTTCTTACTTGAGGAGAAAAGGCGGGAGCTTGAACAATTGGCTAAGGAACAAGCGGAGAAGGAAAGACAAGCAGAAGAGCAGAGGCTAATAGAAGAAGAGAGAAATGAATGTGAAGCTTATAGAGCACAAGCCAAGGCTGAAGCTGATAGAGTCCGGGCAAAGTATCAAGAATTGACTAAATCAGCACAATCTGATGATACATTGTGGTATATAGTTGTTGATTTATTGAACATGATACATAAGATGATGTTGTTGTAGCATTTTTGTCTTCATTACAAGGTCTATAGTAGGTCACTCATGTGTTGGAAAAATTGGTTAAGTACATGCTGAATGTACATCAATTAATTGTGGGTTGTTGGTTATGCATTATATCAGCAAAGATGGAGTGCAGATGTTTGAATCTGGTTACCGCGCTGAAGATGGTTGCCCTTTGACGCTTCATGAAGCGTCTTGCTTCATAAAACGCGACGCTTTTAGAAGCGTCTAAGGCGCCTCTCCCAACTGGCAAGGGGGGCACGGGATCATTTTAAAACACGCTTCTTAAAGCGGCACGCTCCCTGAATCGTGTGTTTCCTAGGAAAAAAGTTGGACCAATTTAGACCCCATCCAATATCGAACTCGAGACCCCTTAACTTAAGGCGTGTACCTGTACCATGTGTGCCGCATTGGCAATCAATTTCAAAGGCCACAAATTATCTTATAACATAACCCTAAAAAGCGTAAACCATAATAAACCTTAGGGTTTAGTGTTTAGGGTTTAGGGTTTAGGGTTTAGGGTTTAGTGTTTAGGGTTTACGGGCAAGGAGGGTATGTCATTTTGTAAATTAAATTTTTTATAACATTTACGGTTTAGGGCTTAGGGTTTAGTGTTTATGGTTGACGGTTTATTGTTTAGGGTTTATGGGTTTACAGTATGTCATTTTGAACTATTTAAATTTTATAACATTTAGGGTTTAGGCCATAGGGTTAAGGGTTTAGGGCTTAGGGCTTAGGGTTTAGGGATTAGGGTTTAGGGTTTAGGGTTTAGGATTTAGGGTTTATGGGCTTATGGTATGTCATTTTGTAAATTAAAATTTTTATAACATTTACGGTTTAGGGCTTAGGGTTTAGGGCTTAGGGTTTAGTGTTTATGGTTGACGGTTTATTGTTTAGGGTTTATGGGTTTACGGTATGTCATTTTGAACTATTTAAATTTTTATAACATTTAGGGTTTAGGCCATTGGGTTAAGGATTTAGGGCTTAGGGTTTAGGGATTAGGGTTTAGGGTTTAGGATTTAGTGTTTAGGGTTTATGGGCTTACGATATGTCATTTTGAACTATTTAAAATTTTATAACATTTAGGGTTTAGGGCATAGGGTTAAGGGTTTAGGGTTTAGGGTTTAGGGCTTAGGGTTTAGGGCTTTTGGCTTAAACCCTAAACCCTAAATGTTATAAACCATAAACTATGAATTAGGGTTAGGGTTTAGGGTTTAGGGTTTAGGGTTTAATGTTATAAACCATAAACCCTATAAATCCTAAACCTTACATTAGGGCTAACCCTAAATTAGGGTTAGGGTTTAGGGTGACGCTTCATGAAGCGTAACGCTTCATGAAGCGTCCTCGTTCTAAACGGTGTTCCCCAAGCGGGGCTTCTCTAGGCGTAAACACGCTTCATGAAGCGTTACGCTTCATAAAGCGTGAAATCTGTGTGCTGGAAACGAAAAGATTTCCATCCAGATTTAGATAAGTAGTAGTTGCAACTGGCATTCGATTGTGATCCTATAATTACGGAAGTAATCTGGACTTCCCATACATGTAACTGATGTGGATTGGATTTGGCGCTAACATTCCCCGCCAAAATCAATCAATGCTAAAAAAATTCACACCTTCAATTTCATCTATAAAAGCAGGATTTGTGTGCAGTTTTTTTTTACGGCAAACTCACATATATTTCATAAAACTACATTGTTCATCATCCCTTTCTCATAATCCATCTTGCACAATGGTTTCAAGGGCTCATGCTAGGGATCTACTAGCCTTTCGCCTCTTTATGCGAGAACTGATGCAAAGTAAGGACGTCGGTTTTAAGAAGGTTGGCAAACATCTTGGTCGTTTAGGGTATTTCAAGACCCTCGAAACGATTTTTGAGGAGGAGATGAACGGAATTGAGATTGAACCCGATAATCGACTTGTGAAGAGAGAGCCATTGGAGAACGAAGTTGAAGGTTCAAACGAAGCAAATGCCATTATAATAGATTAGTTTAGTGTTTATTTATATTAATGCAACATATGCTTGTTTAGGATTTAGGTATGTTTACAACTTAGGAAGTCTATGTTAGTGTTTATGGTGATGTTCAAGTTTCTTTCTTTCTACTTAATTTTTCAACTTAAAAGGTCTATGTTAGTGTTTACAATGAAATAGTGGGATTGAACTGTTCTTGTTAGCATAGTTGTGTGAATTTTGTGATCTTGCCTTTTTTCAGATTTTAAGTACATATTTCCATTCAATTAATCACTCATATCATAACTCATAACATCCAGAAAATAACATCCAGAAAATGAAGCCTAGCAATACTCGCCAGTTTAACACGATCCGTCCATGCCCTGGAAATTTCCAATCCTCGCCTTTAACGCTTCATGAAGCGGGACGATTTAACGCTTCATGAAGCGTGTAGCCCCTCCAGCTGCCAAGGGAAACACGAGGGTAAGGCATGTAAAATACACGCCTTATGAAGCGGGACGCTTCATGAAGCGCCTCAAAATCTCAGAATCCTAACCCCTTTAAGGAGACGCTTCATTACGGTTAGGGTTTAGGGGGACACTTTATATCTCGATGAAATTTCACATCCAACAAAAGATTCACCATAAAGTCTATTCTCTTACTCACAAATTCGCAACATCAGTAGGCAAAATAGAAAACCGTCTCAATGTTTTTGACAAAGGAGAAAAGTTCTGGTTTCATTGGTCACTTCTTTCAAACTAACCAAACTTGTTACAAAACTAGAACCAATAAGAGAAATGATGATTCACAAGATGATATGTCAATAAAAAGTCATAATACTACTAATGTTATATTACATAAGTAAAAATTAACCATAACATGCTACATTTGGGGTTAGACCATTGCGAATCCGTTTTTGGCACCACGTTTCCATCCTCTGCCTAAACGGCTCATCCCAATCCTTGACGCTTGTGTCATGCCTCATTGTCCAATCCGTAGGAGGTGGAGGAAGAGGCGCGTCATCACTCAACCAAACCTACATAAAAAATTCGTAAATAATTGACAGAAAATTAAGTACAAAAAATTTATATAGAAAGGATAATTACCGGGATGAAGTGGTTTCCTTGTCCTACCAAGGCTATGGCATAAATCCTTGTGGGAGGGTGCGGGTTGTCCCCTCTCGCCTTCATCGGCAAGCAGGTGTGAGATACCTTCTTCGAAATCAGAACAAGAACAACATGATGTAACGTCGCAAATATCAACCCGACCATGGGCATCTCAAGCCAATATGTTCGCGCGCAAGGGCTAACATCATATGGTAGATTCTCCAAGAGTTCATCAATAGGGGGTGCATTCCCCACACGCTCATATATGACTCGGTTTTGCCTCAATTCGGCAGCCAACTCCCATCGAACTCTACGATATTCGCTCTCTCCATGTCCCAACAACTCGGCCATGGATCGATAACCACAATGCCCGTCTCCCTTTACATCCTTAGCCCTCTCAATATATGGAAACATGAAATGGTCAACGTTGTCAACTCCAAAGTTCACACCCAACCACATCACGTCGTCACTCGACCCTTTTGCACAAACACTTGCTGCAATTATTTTTGAGGCCTTGTTGGTTGAGCCCTTTGGCCTTCCACGCTTTCTCTTAGTGGACGAGAATGCATCAGTGTTCCTCTTACCCTCCTTCTCTTCCATCTCCTTATCTTCTTTTTCTTTCTTCTTCTCCTTCTCGTATACATCCATCCTATGCTCAAGCAAAGTTTTACTACTCTTGTTAGACCACTTGGTGGAGCCCTTTGGACGCCCCCTTTTCATAACTCCTACCGCCTCAGCCAAAGAAGATTCTTTTGGCCTCACCAAGTCTATGAAAGTCTCGGTAATCGTGTAGATCTACGCCTTTGTCAATTTTCCTGCCCTATAATACTCCTCCATCTCTCTCCATCTCACCTCAGCAAGTGATAGACGCACTGTGTCATCTATGGGCATGCGTTGTGGATCGACGCCTTCCCATACAACCTGATGCCAAAACGGGTGTATCTCACTTGGCATGATTGGCTGCTTGGTGAGGATCGCATGGGCAATCCTATGAGGACAAGGAAGACCCATTCGCTCTCTCCACCAATAATCAACACATTCCTTCTCCAACTTTCCCTCTTCCTTGTCCTTCATTAACTTGTAGAACATATTCAACAAGATTTTTATGCAATGTGTTGACACTCTATAAAATAGCCGAACAAATATCGCCTTCACTTCCTTAGGGATACATTCCAACTCTGTTGGAAGCTTTGTACGTGCCAACTCCAAATTGCCCCTCAAACTATCAACTTGGTACTCAATTTGATCATGGATTCTTCCAATCACCGTGTTGAAGCCTCCCCGAGAACTATCAAGTATTCTTTTCAACACATGGTGCATGCCCTCGACCCTGTAATGAGCATATAATTATATGATGAAGTTACTCCAATTGTTTAATTCAACATGCTTATATGAGACTATATTTACCTGTTTGTTGTTCTCGTATTGAAGTGAATATAGTGATCGGTCCATGCTTTGACTATGCACTGCTTGTAAGGCCCAAGCCACGACCTCTCGACGTAGTTCATCAACCCTCCCCAACGCTCTCTTACTTTTTGGAGTCTCTCCTCATATTTTTCCTCTGTCGTTGACATAAATATCCCCCAACATCTATTAGCAAATTTTTCTGCACGTTCCAAGTCCCTAAGCAAACAAATAGCATATGCTTTAATGTTCATCTTCACATGCACCCAGCATAGTAGATGTTTCACATTCTCTCCGAAAACAACGTCCTTTGCATTCATTATTGCCTTCTCTCGATCTGTTACAATTGCATTTGGCATTGTACCCACTTCCTCAAACAAACTCCTCAAATGCTCCAACACCCATGTATAACTAACCGTGTCTTCTTTAGAGAGAAATGCAAAACCGATGTTGAAAGATTTGTTGGTGCACGTAAAACCAACCATCTCAAGCAACGCCATGTCGTACCTAACACAAAAAGAATTTGTTAAACACCTTATACAAATATTCAATGTCTACATACTCATCTTATAAAAAGAGTTTACCTATTGGTTTTATATGTGCTGTCCATAATGATGACATACGGAAACAACCCCATCAAATGCAAGGACTTCGGGTGGACAAAAAATAGGATATCGATCTGATTTGATCCATGTATCCTTTTATGGAATACTCGGTACTTGTGTTGTTGCAAAAACTCCAACGCATATTGGGTCATGGTCAAATTTTTACGATCCTCTTCTAGAAACTTCGCCCTTAGATTTGCAACTTGTTTTGCCGACGTCACATTACCAGGGTAAAGATTTCTCAACTGCTCCACTATGCGACTTGGGGGGACATATATATAGCTCAAATTCCTGACAAGCTCCTTCTGTGCTACTGTCATTCGACCCATAAATGCATAACCAAGTAGACTAGTTGGCATGTCGTGGTTGTGGACTCCGCAAACAACAGTTAAGGCCCATTTTCCAGTTGATTTACTCCGCATCCCAAGCAACTCAAATTTGCAATTACACTTTCTATGTAGTGTGCGCACACTAGGCGGTCTAACAATTGGGATAATTTGACCCTTCTTTCCTGACCTATACTTACCATGCCTATTACATGCCAGTATAACCACGTTTGCATTTGAGGTTTTTATTGGTAATACCATCTTAAATTCAGTACCAACATTCCTTGCCCAAGCAATCATTTCATCTCGATTGTTCCACACAGTATCGTTATGAAATTCAGCAGAAAAATCTTTCCTATGTACCTATGTATATAAAGTCACAATTAATTTTTAATTCTACAAACAACTGTTTATGAACAAGAATTTTTATTACGTATACTCCATCGTTAATAAAAACTGAAAACATGAAATCAACACTTACCTCAGATTCAAAAATTGCATCTTCGTGTTCATCTTCTTCCTCAAAAGAAGATGATTCTTCTTCCTCAAAAGAAGATGATTCTTCTTCTTCCTCTTCATAAGTTGAATTTGAAAAGGGCGAATCAGTGGACGACATTGGTTTTGCAACTTTGAAAACGGAAAACTATTTGTATTGCTCCTGAAATTTTTTTCTTCTTCTCCAAATCCCTTCTCGCGGCCGTTGACGAAACCCTATTGCGATTTTCGGAATAATAACTGATCCGCGCACACAGGGTTTTGTCGATGAAATCAACTTGCCGCTCCATGAAGCGGGCCGCTTCATGGAGCGTGCCGCTTGATGGAGCGTGCACAAGAGAACCAAAATTGTTTTTTCCTGTAGGCGGGTACCCGTAATGTACCCGATTTATGGAACGGGACGCTTCATGAAGCGTGTACATTTCCTGTGCGCCTGTACAAAAAATTGTGTGCATACATCCTCAGCCTTTTTTTTATTCTCTTATCACCCTTTTACTTTTAATTTTTTCCTTTCCATAGCCAAAATTGACCCAAATCTCAAATTCCATCTAAATTTTACACTTTTCGTCAAAAAATATTAAAAAAAAACTAATCGACCTTGTTCTTTAATTAATTACAAACCCTCTTTTTCATCTCTTTCTTATTCCTCATTTAATACACCTTCACTCCAATCCTCCAATGACGTAAAGCTTGTAACTCCATAATAAAAGACCCATTTTCACATTCCTCTCATCGAACTCAAATGGATTCCTTTTCACCTCCTCCATCACACATCTCTTCTTCTTCTTCTTCTTCTTCTTCCAATTTCCCCGTTCTTATCATCGCCATTATCGGAATCTTATCCACAACTTTCTTACTCGCCAACTACTACATCTTCGTCATCAAATGCTACCTAAACTGGCACCGAATCAACCTCCTCCGCCGATACGCCCGCTCCCGGCGGCGCTCCGGCGACGACCCACCCGGCCTACTCCCCCGCCACCGTCTCTTGCGGCTTAGAAGACTCCCTCATCCGATTGATCCCCGTAATCCGGTTCCGAAACGAAGAAAATGAAGAAACATAGTACTTGGAATGCTCAATTCGCATGTTTGAATTCAAGGAAGGGGAGAAGCTTCGAGTGATCCCCAATTGTTGTCACGCGTTTCACATCGATTACATCGACGTTTGGCTTCAGAGCAACGCTAATTGCCCGGTTTGCCGGTCGAGCATTTCGTCGAACACCTTGTGTACCATTAACAAGCTCCCGAAAAGCTCGAAGCTTTCTGATCCGACGCAGAACTGTAGCTCTGATAGATTCAGTAGAAACGACGAGGATTACGTGGTGATGGAGATTCTGGATAATAATCTAGATGATCCGAGTATGGTTGGGAGCAGTAGGTCAAGGGATTTGTCGTCGATCTCCATTGTTCCTTCTCCATGGAAAAAAGAGCACAAGAAGAAGGACTTGCAGACGAGCTTTGACGATGAATTCATCAATATGAGATCGAAAGAAGAGGAGTTTGATCGAGTTCATCCGACAAAGAAAGTGCGGTCGAGAAAGAATGCAAAGTTTGACCGTCGAACACCTTGTGTACCACGTGGGAAGAAGGACTTGCAGACCAGCTTTTCACCTATAGTTTTTTTAAATATTTTTTTGACGGAAAGTGCAAAATTTGGATGGAATTTGAGATTTGGGTCAATTTTGGCTACGGAAAGGAAATAGTTAAAAATATGAGGGCACCAAAAGGAATAAAAAAAATTTGGGGCACCAAAAGAAAAAGTCGAAACAACAGGGGTACCAAAAGGAAAATCCTTTTATTTACTGTACAATCTTTAAAGGGATATTACTCAGATACTACTCCAAAGAGGCCGAACATGGGTTAGGACCGTTAGGTTAAAATGAAAAATCTAGCAACTTCTTTTTCATTTCAAGGCCAATGAGAAGCCTGTCTTACGAAATCTGACAGTGGAAATATAGGGTATGTTTCACTTTTAAATCGAATAAAAAATATCTTATTTAATTCATATATTTAAGAGTTTTAAAATATAGTAATTTGGAGAGAAATGTAGGTTATATGGTTAGGAGTACAACTTGGGTGAACATAATCTTTACAATAAAAAATGCACACACATTTGGTCGTTGTACTAATAAAACACAAGATTAAAACAGTATGGTTCAATGCAAAAGAAAAAAAAATGAGGTCCACGCAAGCTAATTTGATAACATGTTCACCCAGATCTTTATAACTAGGGCACGACGAGAAAACACAAACAAAACATCCAACTTATAATTATAAAAACAAAAGTTATAAACTGACGAGCACTTTTATGTCGTTGTAAAAGCACTGTCAAAGAAATATCCTAACTCCCGAACCTAAGTATAGTGGAAGCAAGGGTCGAACCCACAGGGACTCATATTACTTGTATTTAAATAATATTACTAAGTTAAAGGGTTTTTTATGGTTTCAATCGATTTATCTAAATAAATAAAGCAAAGAAAATAAAACGATTAGGAATTCAAATATAAAGAAAAGCGTCCAACTAGTTTGGTATCCATTGCATACATGAGTTTTGATCATTGATTATTCTTATTTCGATTTCCCTTGACTAATCTATTGCGAATTTATGAAATTCAAGCTTAAGGTGGTTATTAATATACACCGTCTTTAACAACCTTTTAACCAATTAACCTAGAAAATTAACCTTCTACGTCAAATTGATCATGCAATTAAGTTCAAAGCATTCAATAGAAACAAAGTTCATGAATTCAACTGTCTATTCATGAAGTTTTGTGATTGAATTCTCCTCCATTGATTAATCTTATTCCACCGTCTATAAGTTTAATCAAAGAATTCATCCATGAATAACCAAATTCCACCGTCTATTTAGTTACTCTAGTTGTACTTCAACCTAGAAATAGATTAGGTGATCAATCTATTATAATCCTAAGCGAATCTACTCAATTAAGCATGGAGTACTTCAATCTAGTCAATGTAAATAGAAATAATTCAAATCTCACAAACAATCATGCATACAATTTCAACTAACTAGCTGGACATGGGAAAATTAGCTAGAATATGACATTAAAGAAGAACTAAACTTACAAGAGTTCGATTTCTCTTCAATTGTGCAATCTAGGGTTTTGTCTCCCAAGAGTTCTCTCTAATTGAATAACGTAAAAGCAAAAAGCAATAGATAGCATAATAATCCACTTTACTCAAATTTGGCGCCGTTGCCAGGGACTCGGCTACTTATTTGTGTTTTACTTTTTATTTTTTTTGGGGTGTCAACCACTTGCATGGTTCATACCCATGCTACTAATCCATCTCTTGTTGCATTTGATTCAGAAATAGAAAGGACATTCTCTAGGTTGCGCATGCAAGCTCGTGATATTTCTCGTGAACTACCGTTCAACCTGGATTCTTCCACATCTGATTTTGAAACTGAAAGCATTCCTGAAATTGCGGAGATGGCTCAACAGACATTGAGACAGTTGACTGCACCTGATTTGGCCCAACAACCATTGGCGGTAAAGCTACCTGAGCTCCCTGACGGTGTCCAATTTGAACTGAAATCTGGGTTGATTCACCTCCTTCCTCAATTCTATGGGAAGGCGGGTGAGGATCCCAACAAACATCTGGCTGAATTTCATGTTGTCTGTTCTAGCATGAAACCGAGGGGCGTCACTAATAATCAAATCATGCTGTCTGTTCTATTACTTGGCTCCTGGCAGTATTGAGACTTGGGAGCAATTGATGAAGGCTTTTCTTGAGAAATATTTTCCTGCCACAAAGCTTTCAAGTCTGAAGAAGAGCATTAGCAACATTGAACAGCTCCCGAACGAATAATTGTATATTTTGAGAGGTTCAAGAAGCTGATCTCAAGCTGCCCCTATCATGGTTATTCTCAGCTGGATCTTGTTATGTACCTCCATGAAGGCTTACTGGATGAAGAACGCCGACATGTTAATGCTGCTTGTGGAGGAAACATCCTGAATAAGACTCCTGCTGAAGCTTTTGAGCTTTTCCATGACCTATCTGAAGGCTCCCGTCAATTCAGCAAAAGAGCTACAATGAGGGCTGCCCATTCTATCGATGCTACAACTTTACATGAAGAGGTGAATGAGTTGAAGTCTATGTTCAGGCAATTCATGTTAGGAGGACAACAACAAGTCAAACCTTGCGGTTTTTGCTCCGATATTACTCACAAGACAGATGCTTGTCCTACTCTTCATACTCAAGAGGAAGAAGTCAATGCACTTGGAGGCTATGGGCCAAAAAGGCCAACATATGATCGTTATTCAACCACATACAATTCGGGCTGGAAGGATCATCACAATTTGAGGTATGGAAATCACAATCAACAATATATACCTCCAAACGGCCCTCCAGGTTTTAGACCTCACTTTCAACCTTAACCTCAAGCACCGAATCAAGGCCCGTCCTTATCCACGGATGAAATGATCTGCACTCTTACCCAAAGTATGACTACTATGCAACAATCTATGGGGCAATTTCAGCATGACACCAAGTCAAGCATAGCCAACTTGGATAATCAGATGAGCCAACTTGCAAAGGCGATGAGCAAACTTGAAGCTAGAGATTCCAACATATTACCTTTCAGATGGAACTCAATCCTAAACAGCATGTGAATGCAATCTCACTCCGTAGTGGTAAAGTGTTGGAGAACAAAGCTGAAAAGAAACCTTTGAATGAAAAAGAAGATGAGGAGGATGAAATTTCAAAGTTGGTACAGTTGAACGACCGCGATCAAGAATGCCAGAGCGCCCCCGCGCCCTTGAGCCCCAAGCCGCGCCCAGACAGGCTAACTCTCTACAGTCGCAGCGCGGGCAAAACATGCCAGAGCACAACCGCACCCCGACGGTCCAAATTGCGCCCATGGAGCTGAACGAGGACTCATCCACTCCTTCGACCTCGGCTCTCAAACCTCTTCCACCCTTTACTGATGCTTTAAAGGAAACCCGTAAGATCGAGAATGACAACGAGATCTTCGAGACATTTAGCAATTGCAAGGTGAATAATCAACTTCTCAAGCTTATCAAGAGCATTCCTCGCTATGCTAAATTGTTGAAGGAGCTATGCACGGTCAAGTGGAATCAAAATCATGAAGGGAAACAAAAGATCAAGGTTAGCGAACAAATCTCAGCGGTCTTCCAAAGATGAATGCCAAAGAAGTGCAGAGACCTAAGTATGTTCACTATCCCTTGCAGTATAGGTGAGACAAAATTTGATAAGGCTATGTTAGACTTGGGTGCTTCTATAAATGTTTTTCCTTATTCAGTTTATAAATCTCATGAGCTTTGTCCATTACGTGCAACGGATATAGTAATTCAATCAGCCTATGGATCTTTACCCGAAGGGGACTGTAGAAGATGTGATTGTCATGGTTGATAAGTTGATCTTTCCTCCTGATTTCTATGTACTTGATATGGAACATGACAAGCATGCGGCTCCAATTCTCTTAGGTAGACCATTCTTACAAACGGCCAATACAAAAATTGATGTGTGTAGTGGTTCATTAACTATGGAGTTTGATGGGGATAGGGTTGAGTATAACATCTTTGATGCCATGAAATTCCCCTACGATGACAATTCTTTATGCTCCATTAATGTTTTAGATAACTCTGTCTCGATTTTCTTTGATTTAAAGTTCATGGCGGGTTGAAATCTTCCCTTGAGAATCCTGTAGTTAATGATGATAAAGTGGATTATATGCTATACGTTAACATGAAGGGAGTTGTAGCTAAGTTGAACGCTCACTATGAGCGGCCACCCTTGCTACCGGGCTTTAAGCCCATGCAACTAACATTGCCAAGCAAGAAGCTTGTTTCTTTTATTTTGCAGGGCCCTAATGGGGAGATCAAGCAATCACTGAGCCACTTTAAGTCCGCCTTTCTAGATACTGGAGCCACTCATTCAATGCAAAAAGTGAATGGACAACGCTTGAAACCGTATTTTGAAGAATTTAGCAATGCTATTCTTGAAGAGACGGTTTTGGACGAGCCTAATACATGAGCGGTAATGCGTCAAGCTAATGACGTTAAACAAGCGCTTCTTGGGAGCAACCCAAGCTTTTAGTTTTTCTTTGTTTTCTAGAATAAGTTTTTCGGTTTGTTTTTGTTCGGTTTTTGCTTTGTTTTGGTTTTTTTTGCTCTTAGTTTTAGGTAATGTCGGGAAATAGGTACACGCGGTTCAAGGAAGCCACGACGCCCTCGCGCTCGTAGGGCCCGTGCTCGCACATCAATAGCAGCAAGTCGAAAAGGTTGAGCGTGGACTGAACAAGGTGGAGCGCGACTGCGGAACGGGTGCCCCAAACCGCGCTCTACGGGCCGATTTTCTGTGGCCAAAGCGCGGGCAAGGTTGGCCATTCCGCGACCGCGCTTCCAGGACACCAAACCGCATTTCGGCGCGCGTTCAGCAACATAAAACCTAAAAAAAATCGGACTCCCTCTATATTCCTTCTTCTTCACTGTGCCGACTCCTCTCTCCAACCCCTCTCCTCCATCAAAATTCAACCTTCAAGCTTCCATTGAAGTCCAAATCTCCAAATCAAGGCTGATTTGCACTCCAAAACATCAAACAAGTAAGATTTCATGTTCTTTCTTTCAATTTCTAACAAAAAATTTGAGTTTTCAACCTAAATCCTTCAAGCTAGGGTTTTGCATAAAAACCTCAATTTAAGGGCCTTTTAGGTCGAAATTTCCCAATTTGAGTTCAATTTCTAGATTGTTAGCATGATTATGAGTTAGTTTCATTATTAGATTGAGCTAATTCTATAATTTCAAAATTAATCATATTTTATGCTAATTAATCTAGGTTAGTGGGAGAAGAAGAGTGTTTGAGTGCTATTATTGTGTATTATTACTTTTTTGGTGGATTGCTCTTGCTGGGGCAATCGAATTGTGTTTGTTTTGTGGTGTCTTGTGCTTGGTGTAGGTAAATTAAACCATGGGTCGTACGAAGGCTCCGGCTAATGCTCCTCCGAGACCGATTCGTCCACAAAGAGCAACCCGAGCAACATCATCTAAGGCTCAAGCCGTTGTGCCCTCTTCATCTCGATTTCGAGCTCCGCCTCAACCGTCTTCATCGGGAAGTAATATCACACCGGCTTCTTTGGGCATTCAATTTAGTGACATGAAGCATTTAGACCGGTTTAATGAGTTGAAGAAGCGTGAAATCCAACCTCCGAGATATATCGATTGG
Organism: Fallopia convolvulus; assembly: GCA_964016875.1. NCBI lineage: Eukaryota > Viridiplantae > Streptophyta > Magnoliopsida > Caryophyllales > Polygonaceae > Fallopia > Fallopia convolvulus. Next base: position 21,248,930 of record OZ024732.1, read on the forward strand.
GCTTTGATGAAGGATTTGGGTTTGGCTACCGAATTGAGAAAACTTGAGTTTGAGAAGAGCTTGCTAGGTTTGTTAAGCATGCGATTGTCGGTCTATCGTAGCTTGGTTTTGGAGTTTATGAGCACCCTTTGCACTTCACCCAACTGAAACATGCATCTACCCTCATTCGTGAACCATCCTTCCAAGATATGAGCCTCCAGAGTGCTCATAAACTCCAAAACCAAGCTACGATAGACTGGCAATCACATGCTTAGCAAACCTAGAAAGCTCTTCTCAATCTCAATTTTTCTCAATTTGGTAGCCAAACCCAAATCCTCCATCAAAGCCGAATCGATATATCTAAGAGGTTGGATTTCACGCTTCTTCAACTCATTAAACCGGTCTAAATGCTTCATGTCACTAAATTGAATTCCCAAAGAAGCTGGTGTGATATTACTTCCCGATGAAGACGGTTGAGGCGGAGCTCGGAATCGAGATGAAGAGGGCACAACGTCTTGAGCCTTAGATGATGTTGCTTGGGTTGCTCTTTGTGGATGACTCGGTCCCAGAGGAGCGTTAGCCGGAGCCTTCGTACGAACCATGGTTTAATTTACCTACACCAAGCACAAGACACCACAAAACAAATACAATTCGATTGCCCCGGCAAGAGCAAACCACCAAACAAGTAATAATAAACAATAATACGACTCAAACACTCTTCTTCCCCCACTAACCTAGATTAATTAGCATAAAATATGATTAATTTCGAAATTACAGAATTAGGTCAATCTAACCATGAAACTAACTCATAATCATGCTAACAATGTAGAAATTGAACTCAAATTGCGAAATTTCGACCTAAAAGGCCCTTAAATTGAGGTTTTTATACAAAAACCTAGCTTGAAGGATTTAGGTTGAAAACTCAAATTTTTTGTTAGAAATTGAAAGAAAGAGTATGAAATCTTACTTGTTGGATGTTTTGGAGTGAAAATCCGGTCTTGATTTGGAGATTTGGACTTCAATGGAATTTTGTAGGTTGAATTTTAATGGAGGAGAGGGGTTGAAGAGAGGAGCCGACGCGGTGAAGAAGAAGGAATATAGAGGAAGTCCGATTTTTTTTAGGTTTTATGCTGCCGAACGCGCGCCGAAACGCGACTTTGTGTCCCGGAAGCGCGGTTGCGGAATGGCCATCCTTGACCGCGCTTTGGCCGCAGAAAATCGGCCTGTTAGAGCGCGGTTTGGGGCACCCGTTCCGCGGTCGCGCTCCACCTTGTTCAGTCCTCGCTCAGCCTTTTCGACTTGCTGCTGGTGATGTGCGGGCACGGGCTCTACGAGCGCGAGGTCGTCGTGGCTTCCTTGAATCGCGTGTACCTATTTCCCGACTTTACCTAAACTAAGAGCAAAAACAAACCAAAACAAAGCAAAAACCGAACAAAAACAAACCGAAAAACTTATTGTAGAAAACAAAGAAAAACTAAAAGCTTGGGTTGCCTCCCAAGAAGCGCTTGTTTAACGTCATTAGCTTGACGCATTACCGCTCATGTATTAGGCTAGTCCAAAACCGTCTCTTCAAGAATAGCATTGCTAAATTCTTCAAAATACGGTTTCAAGCGTTGTCCATTCACTTTTTGCATTGAATGAGTGGCTCCAGCGTCTAGAAAGGCGGACTTAAAGTGGCTCAGTGATTGCTTGATCTCCCCATTAGGGCCCTACAAAACAAAAGAAACAAGCTTCTTGCTTGGCAATGTTAGTTGCATGGGCTTAAAGCTCGGTAGCAAGGGTGGTCGCTCATAGTGAGCGTTCAACTTAGCTACAACTCCCTTCATGTTAGCGTATAGCATACAATCCACTTTATCATCATTAACTACAAGATTTTCAAGGGAAGATTTCAACCCATCATGAACTTAAACATCAAAGAAAACCGGGACAGAGTTATCTAAAACATTAATGGAGCATAAATAATTGTAATCGTAGGGGAATTTCATGGCATCAGAGATGTTATACTCAACCCTTTCCCCATCAAACTCCATAGTTAATGAACCACTACGAACATTAATTTTTGTATTGGCTATTTTTAAGAATGGTCTACCTAAGAGAATTGGAGCCGCATGCTTGTCATGTTCCATATGAAGTACATAGAAATCAGCAGGAAAGATCAACTTATCAACCATGACAATCACATCTTCTACAATCCCCTTCGGGTAAACATTGGATCCTTAGGCTAATTGAATTACTATATCAGTTGCATGTAATGGACAAAGCTCAAGAGATTTATAAACTGAATAAGGCAAAACATTTATAGAAGCACCCAAGTCTAACATAGCCTTATCAAATTTCGTCTCATCTATAATGTAAGGGATAGTGAACATACCTGGGTCTCCGCACTTCTTTGGCATTCGTCTTTGGAAGACCGCTGAGATTTGTTTGCTAACCTTGATCTTTTGCTTCCCTTTAGGCTTTTGATTTCGCTTGACCGTGCATAGCTCCTTCAAGAATATAGCATAGCGAGGAATGCTCTTGATAAGCTTGAGAAGTGGAATGTTCACCTTGCAATTGCTAAACGTCTCGAATATTTCATTGTCATTCTCGATCTGAAGGGTTTCCTTTAATGCATCAGGAAAGGATGGAAGAGGTTTGAGAGCCAAGTTCAAAGGAGTGAACGAGTCCTCGTTCAACTCCGTGGGTGCACTTTGGACCGCTGGGAGCGCGGTTGCGCTCTGGCATGTTTTGCCCGCGCTGTGGCTGCATAGAGTTAGCATGTCTGGGTGCGGCTTGGGGCTCGAGGGCGTGGGGGCGCTCTGGCATTCTTGATCGCGGTCGGTCAATTGTACCAACTCCGAAGTTTCCTCTTCATCATCTTCTTTTTCATTCAAAAGGTTTCTTTTCAGCTTTGTTCTCCAACACTTTACCACTACGGAGTGAGATTGCATTCACATGCTGTTTAGGATTGAGTTCCATCTGAGAAGGTAATCTGTTGGAATCTCTAGCTTCAAGTTTGCTCATCACCTTTGCAAGTTGGCTCATCTGATTATCCAAGTTGGCTATGCTTGACTTGGTGTCATGCTGAAATTGCCCCATAGATTGTTGCATAGTAGTCATACTTTGGGTACGAGCGCGGATCATTTCATCCGTGGATAAGGATGGGCCTTGATTCGGTGCTTGAGGCTGAGGTTGAAAGTGAGGTCTAAAACTTGGAGGGTCGTTTGGAGGTATATATTGTTGATTGTGATTTCCATACCTCAAATTGTGATGATCCTTCCAGCCCGGATTGTATGTGGTCGAATAAGGATCATATGCTGGCCTTTTTGGCCCATAGCCTCTAAGTGCATTGACTTCTTCCTCTTGAGTATGAAGAGTAGGACAAGCATCTATCTTGTGAGTAATATCGGACCAGTAACCGCAAGGTTTGACTTGTTGTTGTCCTCCTAACATGAATTGCCTGAACATAGACTTCAACTCATTCACCTCTTCATGTAAAGATGTAGCATTGATAGAATGGGCAGCCCTCATTGTAGCTCTTTTGCTGAATTGACGGGAGCCTTCAAATAGTTCATGGAAAAGCTCAAAAGCTTCAGCAGAAGTCTTATTCAGGATGTTTCCTCCACAAGCAGCATTAACATGTCGGCGTTCTTCATCCAGTAAGCCTTCATGGAGGTACATAACAAGATCCAGCTAAGAATAGCTATGATAGGGACAACTTGAGATCAGCTTCTTGAGATCAGCATTAACATGTCGGCGTTGCTAATGCTCTTCTTCAGACTTGAAAGCTTTGTGGCAGGAAAATATTTCTCAAGAAAAGCCTTCTTCAATTGCTCCCAAGTCTCAATACTGCCAGGAGCCAAGTAATAGACCCAATTACTAGCTCCCGCTTTCAAAGAAAAGGAGAAAGCTCTCAGCTTAATTTGATCATCAGTGACGCCTTTCGGTTTCATGCTAGAACAGACAACATGAAATTTAGCCAGATGTTTGTTGGGATCCTCACCCGCCTTCCCATAGAATTGAGGAAGGAGGTGAATCAACCCAGATTTTACTTCAAATTGGACACCGTCAGGGAGCTCAGGTAGCTTCACCGCCAATGGTTGGGCCAAATCAGGTAGAGTCAATTGTCTCGGTTTCTGTTGAGCCATCTCCGCAATTTCAGGAATGTTTTCAGTTTCAGAATCAGAGGTGGAAGAATCCAGGTTGAACGGTAGTTCACGAGAAATATCACGAGCTTGCCTGCGCTGCCTAGAGAAAGTCCTTTCTATTTTTGAACCAAATGCAACAAGAGATGGATTAGTAGCACGGGTATGAACCATGCAAGTGGTTCACACCCCCAAAAAACTGTAACACCAGATAAACACAAATAAGTAGCCGAGTCCCCGACAACGACACCAAATTTGACGAACACTTTTATGTCGCTTTAAAAGCATTGTCAAAGAAATATCCTAACTCCCGAACCTAAGTGTAGTGGAATCAAAGGTCGAACCCACATGGACTCAGATTACTTGTATTTAAATAATATTACTAGGTTAAAGGGTTATTTTTTATGGTTTCAAACTATTTATCTAAATAAATAAAGCAAAGAAAATAAAACGATTAGGAATTCAAATATAGAGAAAAGCGTCCAACTAGTTTCATATCCATTGCATATATGAGTTTTGATCCTTGATTATTCTTATTTCGATTTCCCTGGACTAATCTATTGTGAATTTATGAAATTCAAGCTTAAGGTGGTTATCAATATACACCGTCTTTAATAACCTTGTAACCATTAACCTAGAAAACTTTCTATGTCAAATTGATCATGTAATTAAGTTCCAAGCATTCAATAGAAACATAATTCATAAATACCTCTGTCTATTCTTGAAATTTGTGATTAAATTCTCCGCCTTTGATTAACCTTATTCCACCGTCTATAAGTTTGATCAAATGATTCATCCATGAATAATCAAATTCCACCGTCTATTTAATTATTCTAGTTGTAATTCAACCTAGAAATAGAATAGGTGATCAAGCTATTATAATCCTAACTGAATTTAATCAATCAAGCACGAAGAGATTCAATCTAGTCACGACAGATAGAAATAATTCAAATCTCACAAACGATCATGCATACAATTTCAACTAACTAGTTGGACATGAGAAATTTAGCTAGAATTAGACATTAAAGAAGAATTAAACTTACAAGAGTTAGATTTCTCTTCAATGTTGGAAACTAGGGTTTTGTCTCCCAAAATTCTCCAATTCAACAACAACGTAAAAGCCAAAAGTAAAAGATAGCATAATAATCCAAAGAAACCCTAAGAAAAGTATTTATATCGTAGCTAAAAATATCCAAAAATACTAATAAAGTTGATCGCTCGGAAATGCGAGGGTCTAGAGATACAATTTATAACCCGACCCCGTTGTAGCACGTGGTGGGTGTCGAACACTCGGGAAGTCTACTCGATCGATGTGCCTAGACACTAGAAAGCTAGAAAGGAGAGCGTAAAACAAAGGAAAACAAGAGAACAGTCGGGACCGACACTAAGGTCACGTCGGGCCCGATGTTGGCGACAAGAGAAAGTCGGGACCGACACAGGGTAAGTCGGGCCCGAGGTAGCTGGGTTTGTCGAACTTCAAAGATTAAAAGTAGATCTTGGGCTTTTGGGTTCCTTCTCTAGTAGATTAAGGCTTTTCCACCCCAATTCAAGCAATGAGTGATGATCGGACTAGGATCGAGTGCTTTCGCCCTCGTTCCAACCACTTCTACACCTCGATCCTTGGGGAAATCCCCTTCGAAGCAAGGTCTTGAGATTGACACATGTTCACTTTCGCTACCTTGCCAATCACAAGCCTTGATTCCCAACTTTCGCAAGGAATTGTAGCTCTATGTAGAGTGGGTTCCTTAGATCAAACACTCAAGGCTATGGAATTGGGGTTTCTAGCCCAAACCTAGCTAGGGTTTTCCCCCATAACCCAAGATCAAGGAGATCTACTCCATGTGGCAAACAAGGAAAGCAAACAAATCAAAAGGGAAAGCAATCAACATCATCAATCTCAAAACAAAGAAAAGTTTCATTCAAATCAAAAGCAATCCAGAAATTCCAATCAAGTGTTTCCAAATCCACAAGATCAAAACAAAGCAAAGCTAATCTACCAACAAAACCTATCAAGTCTTCCTCTCTCTTTGCCGATTCTCTCTCTCTCTTCCTCCTCCTCTCCTTCCTCCTTGCTCTCCAAGTATCCTTTTGAGGGTTGTTGTGTGTGTCAGCCCCTTTTCCCCCCTTTTGGAACCCCTTAAATTAGAAGACAAGAGGGCCTTTTATAGATTAGATGAGGGGCAAAAGTGGAAGACCACAATTTCGTGCCTTGAGCCCAAGTAGTCCAGTGACCGACTCGGATCGACACGGAGGACCTCGGGCCCGAGGTACTGTGCATGTCGGTCCGAGGTTGGAAACTTCCAAGTCGGGTCCGGCGTTGTTGCAACTCGGTTCGAACCTCGTTCCACCTTCTTCTTGTTGGCTTTCCTCTTGTTCTTCTTCATGGCTTGCTCCTCTCTTTCCTCTTTAGCTCGGGCCTTGCTCCATGCTCCAATCCTCCTTCAAATTGATCCTCGATTCATGCCAAATTACCTACAAAACACATAAAATGCGCATAGTCTCCGAATCTCATAGAAATACGGGAACTAAGCTAAAAAGGAACAAAACACACAAGAAAAGGGGAAAAAGAAACATATTTACAAAGGAAATCACATATGAAAACGCCACCAAATAAAGAGACATCAAAAGTCGGCCCAAAAGATAACATGGAGGTCCGAGTCAGCGTCGTACAAATGCGCTGAAGCGCGGTTTAGGCCACCCATAGCGCGGTTGCGGAACGGACGGTCCTCCCCGCACTTTAGCTGCAAAAAGTTGGCTCCTTCGGCGCTGGCACAATGCTTCAAACCGTGGCTTGGCCTTTAATCTTGACTTGTGATTTTCCTTCGGTTCTTCTCTTCAATTCTCTCCACGTGTCCCTAGGTCCAGTCCTTAGCCTCACACCAACCATTCTTCACCTTTCAACCTGTAATAAGGAACACAAACGTGTAGATTCCGACGACGTCGAATGATCGATCCACTTGCTTTTTCTTTTCTTTGTCGAGAATTTTTTGTCGAGATTTTTGCGGTCTTCAGTGTTTAAGATTACGACAAAGTGCTTGAATATTTAAGTAAGTTAGTTGATAGATAAACCGAAATAAAACCTAAACTACAACTTAAAGCAAAATTCTAGCTAAGCATGCATAAAACGGGAATAAAAACATGCTCTAAAACCTATATCTATATGCTCTATCATAAACACGCATGGATCCAATTCCCGAAACATAAAAATAACTAACATTTTCAACCTTCCCAACACCATTCGCAATTCAACGCTAAAGAATTCTAACAAGCCCAACAATGTAATAGAAACTAAAACTCCCAAAACCAACCTAGGTTTATTCACACGCACGTCAGCATTCTGCTCCACTGCTCAGCTGAGGTTCCATCACGGTTCCTAATTCATTCTACAATTGAAAAATAAATCCTCGAGGGGTCAGATACTATCCTAATTCAAGTTAGAAATCATACAGTAGTAAAGATGTTTTAAAACCAATCAAGTTCCTAACACACGCACCAGTAAGATCCGCAAGAATACAACACATATTAATTCTAAATCCATACCTAACTTTCAATTGATCACACATACACGCAACCGCACATCACACATCCACACATTCATACCTTCACACATTCATACACACACGTTCATACGCGGTAATGCAATCCTTCAGTTATTGTTGCATTTCGTGGCGCTTATCGCCCCTACGCCCAAGTGTTGAGGCGCGACCTCTCACCTTTCACAAGATACCAACACTTCCAACCCCGGGTCAAGCATCCACTGTAGAACTTGCCCAAAACACAAATAGTTTTTCTTTTAAAGAGACACATTCCCTGTCACACAACCATAAATAGACATCCCTTCCTTGACAAAAATCTACGCACATGGTCATGCGAAGAATAGTACCAACACAGAGAAAACATTCGAAAACTTCACACACGATGAAAAACACTTTGAAATATGTTTGCACACATACCACACACAAGGGAAACACGATCAATTTGGGACTATTTCCCCAAAACCAATCATTCGAGCACGACACGAAATCTAACAAGAATTGAATAGAAATTGAGCAAGTCGTAAACAACTTACCTTAAAACTAGAATTCCAACTGCACAAGGGAAACACGAACTTGACAAATAATTTTCTAAACAACAATATAAGAAAGACAAGTTAGGCTTAGAAAACACAATAAAGGCTTAAACTCGAAATCACTTCAACCCTTAAGGTAACCTAACCCGACAATAGCCTAACACCAAATCTAATTAAAACCAATACTTAGACAAAGCTAATCCTAACATGAAGATTGAATTTAACAAGAATTTCATCCTAAAAACAAGAACATGATCAACCACTTGATCAAATAGCCAGAATTCTACAACTATGATCCTACACCCATATTCACAAAATTTTCCACAACACCACACACTTCATCCTTGAACCGCCAAAACCACTACCAATGACTACTCAACCACCAAACCTTTTTGCGTCAACATCTTTTACTACCTTACCCAAACTCACAACAACTCAATAAAGAGATACAAGGAAAGAGGTACTCATCAAGGTCGGCGTACCACCACTTTACGACTTACAACAACAAGGAGACTTGAAGACTTGGCTGGCCTCTTGCTACCACACCCGAGAGCGATGTTGGTGGTTGGACAACATGGTGGTTCACCGGACAACAAGGGAAAATATGAGAGCAAAGAGAGGTGGTCCGTTGGTGGTTGCTTGGTCGGAAGAGAAGGACAAAGGAGAAGACGAGAGAGAAGCTTAAGGGAGGAGTGAAAATGAACCAAGGTAGATAAAATTGTACAAAACTAGCTCCTTTATATAAGTACAAGTCTTCCATCTTAAGGTAAGGTCATAATACTTAACTTTGAAGTATTTGACTAAAGATAAGCTTAAGGACTTAAAGGATCAGCTCAATGTCTTTCCTCAAGGTTAAGCATTCATATATAAAGATTATGACACAAATATCGAGGCAAAAGGATGAATGTGGCACCAATATCAATGGAGGAAGATAAGCATGACACACGAATCAAGAAGATAGGGCTATCTTCATCCTATTTAGAAACGAGCTTATTTAACGATTAAGAAACAAATTAAGGGATAACTTTGACAACTAAAAAAATTAATAAATAAAATCTTGGTAAAAACGAAGTTACCCGATATTACTTAATAGCTAAACAACCCCGACACGAATTTTGATAAACATAAAAATATCAAACTATTCCCGAATATTACACCATTAGAAACCACATGACCACGACCTCAACTTCATCCGAAAAAACAACTCAATCCTAGCACCCAAGATTAGCTCCACATCGAATGAATGCATCTATGTGATAAAAAAGATTTAATCGACCTGTAAGGTCAAGAGATCAACCTAAGCGCCAAAAGTTTAAATAGGCATTTTAATTGGGTATTTAGTACTTGCTCCTTATGTGACTCTAAAGATGAGAGTTTGAATCATTTATTTTTTAATTGTCTTTTTACCTTAAAAATGATTTCTAAATTAGAGGCTATGCTCAATTTCACTTTCTATATTTCATGTTCGGATAATTTTTCTGACAATTTGTTTTCTACTTTTAATTCAAACAAACATAGCAATGTTCTTTGTTTTTTGTGGTGGTTTATTTGGGGCCATAGAAATTTAAAAATCTTCAATCCGGCAAAGCTCTTGACTATGCTTCTTCTTTGTGATTTGGCATTTTCATAACATCTCCAGTGGGTTTCTTCCCAGGTTGCTCCCGCTAGTAAAGACAAATCTCGTCCTAAAAGGAAAAATAACAGTGTGTGGAAGAAACCGCCAGTTAACTCTTTAAAACTAAACTTTGATGCTTCTAAACGTTTAAGCAATTCGACTTATACAGGGTTCTTAATCCGTGATCACAATAGCAAAATTCTGTGCTATGATCGAAAACACATTCGCTCTGTTTCTGTTTTGCAGGCTGAGGCCCTTGCCTTGCTTGAAGGACTTAAAAGTGCGGTTCTTTTAAAGCCGTCCCGTTTGATTATTGAGGGCGATAATTTGATTGTTATTAATTCTTTGAAAAACATTTGGAAAGTTCCTTGGGAAATTCAAGCTATTGTAAATGACATTCGTCATTTTGCTGCTTTTATTCCCTTGTGATGTTCTTTCATTATTTCAAGGAGTGTAATTCGGCGGCGGATTTCATCGCTAGAAGGCGTTTTGTTTTTTCGGATCTTAGTTTTTCTATTTCTCATTCTTTCCCCATGATCGTTGTTTGATTCTTTTGGATGTTTCTAGTTTTAATGTCTGGATCAAAACTCATCCTCTGTTATTTGACTTTCTAAAGATCATCCGATGTGATGATTTAGGGTGGTCTTGTAATGTACGGGCATCCTAGTGTTGGCTATGTAATGAGCTAGTAGCTCATTTCTTCAAAAAAAAAAAAAACTTAAGCGCCAAAATGTGTTTCTTTTTATAAGAAAGGGTCTTCATTAAACAAGTAAATTTCAAATTAAAATGGGGTTTCCCAATGAGATTTTTGTAGTGTTACAAAGGATCGTTATAAAGGGATTTATTCACATTTTTTTCATTTTGTATATTCTTCTTAATGTAAAACAAGTGTAACTTGTAACTTGAATTCTTTTTGTTTTTGTTTTTTCTTTTTATTATTTGTTTTTCCTTTTTCCTTTTTTTTTTCTAACATCCTCTCTTTCTAGTCAAGTGCCTTGGGAAATCCTTCTCTATACATGTTCTCGGACATTCTCCTCCAATTTTTCTTCTTATTTAGTTGTAGTGATTTTAAAGTCCAAGATTTGGCTAGAGTACATGGATGGCAGAGGATGGGCGACATCAAAGGGTTGTAGTGCTAGCAAGGTTGTTTCGACAACCAAGGGGTGGCCTATGTGGCAAGGTTGATTGCAAAAGGTGATTATTAAGGTGGTTGGCATGGGACTGATGGAAGCAAATGATGATTTGATCAAATCGTCAGGAGGAGGTGACTAGAGTATTGTGTGAGGAGACCTTGTCGGGGCACACCCTAATTGGATTAGCGTGCTCGTCCCCGACACCCCCATCTTTTGGTGTGTCCATGCCATCTCTTGGCGCACTTGAGACTAATGGCATTCATGATGCTCCACCTAGACATGACTTTTTTATGTCATTGTTTCTCATTCTCAAGATGATGAGAATCAAGCTTCTAAGCCAAGCTACTCTGAGCTCTTATGACAAGGGTCCATGCACTTTACTCATAATGCAACCCGGTAGTCCATTCTCTACCATATGATTTTATATTACATTTGCATATCATAAAATGGAAACTTCTTCTCACCAACCACAAGGATCATGGCCGAATGCATTCATGTCTTACCTACCACCTTGAAGAAGTGAATGCCATGCTTAAATTTTGTATTTTGAAGCTGGTACCAACTTTTGCATTTAAAGACCAAGATGAGTGATATTCTTTTCCTTGTTTTTTGCCGGCCTCTTACTAGTATAAAAAGGGGATGTTGTTTGCTTTTGTTAGAATCAAGTTGAATTCAAGAAACCCTATTTATAGTTCATGTGTTGGTCTAGTTTAATTCCAAGCTTGTGAGTTGTATAAAGCAAAACTGATCCTCTCTTGAGTGTGTTATATTCTAGATTTGATCTCAACTTTCCTTTGAGTGTGTTATATCTCAAGGAGGTTGCCTATCCCTTGACCATCACCAACAAATCTACCTTCCACTGATACTCGAAGATCCTTGACTCTTATCATTGTGGTTTGGGGACCGATTTGATGAAAGAGGTTCATAATTTTCATGAACAAGTTCATTATTTTTATGAGATTTCACTTTGATAGTTGAATTGATTTCACTTTGATAATTGGTGGATGTTTACAGTTAAATTTTCATGATTTGATTCATAATTTTATGAGATTTGGATCATAATTTTATGAGATTTAGTTCATATATACTTGTAACACGGTTCCTAATTTTATGAGATTTGATGAAAGAGGTTCATAATTTTCATGAACAAGTTCATTATTTTTATGAGATTTCACTTTGATAGTTGAATTGATTTCACTTTGATAATTGGTGGATGTTTACAGTTAAATTTTCATGATTTGATTCATAATTTTATGAGATTTGGATCATAATTTTATGAGATTTAGTTCATATATACTTGTAACACGGTTCATACTATGACACTTTTTGGACAAAAAAGGTTGTAGACCTTATTGATAGCTTCAAGGATCATTGAATATGCAAGCCACTCGAATCGACTCGACAATGGCACGACAAAGGCCCAAAATGGTGCGACACTAGGGATTCGATGGAGCGCCTCAACATTGGTACGGGTGAGAGTAGATATTTGGCAGGGGCTGATCTTGGGGACATTAGATGGGATTGAGTGACTCGGCTTTACATACACGTGACAACGTAAAGAGTACAAGGGAGGGGAGAAAGCTTACGAGTAATCTCGAATTCAACTAATACCAACACGAAGAGTACAAGGGTGGGGATAATGTTTTATATAAGGAGCCTTCAAAACCCTATTAAAAGGTGAACTAAAATAGGCATGCAAGCCAATCATGTCACGCCCACTATGAATAAAGCAATTAACATAAAATTATAAATAAGTCACGCACATAATAATAAATAAATACATAAGCACCAATGAGGCCCAGCTAGGCCAAGTGTGGGTGTGACTACAAGCAAGGCCGTGCCTAGGGCAGAACATTGGACAAGATGTCTGGTGCATCACATATCGAGGATAATGAGTACATAGTGAAGTGCAGCTTGACATGTTGTGTGAACTCTAATCCGGCTCTCATGATGACTGACGAAGTAGCACGAGCAATAGCCTTAGCCCGAGCACGATTGATAGGACCATCAGATCGTACACTCACGGATTTCTCCTCCTCTTGGGCCGTCATAGGGGGAGGCATGTTGTCATCACCCCCCTTGAGTGTGAAGCATTCTCACTTCACCGTCGTTGGACTTTGGCTTGATGTAAGGAGAAAGGTCGATAACATTAAATGTCGAGGGAACACTAAAGTCATTTGAAAGATCAATTTGGTAGGCATTATCGCTTATAGCACGAACAACTTTGAATGGCCCATCACCTCGGGTAGAATGCTTGGATTTGCCGAGCAAGAAAATACTCTTTGTGCAAGTGCACCAAAACAAGATCACCTGCGGCAAACATAACTTGGCCTCGGTCGCAGTTGTGTTGAGACGCGTACTAAGAAGTTGATAGCTTGCATATAGGTAGTGTTTAGAATGCATGTTTCCGTTCCGTTTGCTTTATTTTTAGGAAGTTTTAGTTAGTTTCTTTAAGTTATTAGAGTGTCTAGGAGTTTTGGGTTTTTGCACTTGTTCTATGTTGTTTTACAAGTCTTCAAGTGAACAAGTGTGAAAGGAATGGAAACGAGAGAAGAACGCTTGAATTCGGGCCATCCATTGGAGTTGCTGGTTCAACACCTCTGTCTTGTGAGAGCTAGTTTGGAAGCTATATTGGTCTTATGAAGTTGAGTTTGATATCGTTGGAAAGATAATTCAAAGAGCTACAATTCATTTTTTTACCCCGAGTCCAAATTCCAACTCGAAGTGAGTCAAAACAGCCCCCGAAGTGTGACCTGAGTTTTGAACTGAGGTGCTGGCGGCGACCGCTGCCAACCCAGCGGCGCCCGCCGCCCCTGACCGCCGCGGAGACCTTTACTTGCCACATGTTTTGTTTCTATTGGTCCTTTTCTATCATTATTAATCCAAGATATATGTATTTTTGGATAGACTTTTTAGACCTAGTTTGATATATTAGGTTTTAGAGAGTTGCATCTCTCATTCATATACACTATTATCATATTTTTCTTTCAGAGTTTTTAGCTTTTTCATGGAGAACTAAGCCCTTTTGCTTAGTCAGACAATTGAAGCATCGTTTTGATTAAAGTTGTGAGATTTCTAATTCCTTATCTAATGCTTGGATTTAGTCTTCTCTCTTGCTTGAATGTTTATGATTTGTTTCAACAGTTTTATAGCCTGATCAACTAGGGTTTATTGTTATTGAATCTATTGCTAGATCTAGAGTGTTACTGGTTGAGCATCTCTAGATTGAAGTAGGAACTGCATCGTACTAGTATCTGGTTGTGCTAGTCTTATGCAGAAGAGATTTGATTTACATTCTAGGGTAAAGCTGGTTATTTTATTCTAGAATTGTATCCTACTATATTCCTATCCTTACTGCTGCTATTAAACTGAATCATTGATGGTTTAATGATTGTTTAATTAGTTAGATCTAATAGTATCTGGTTGTGCTGTTAGTTACAATTGAAAAGGAATTGGAAAATCCATTGCATGAGATATTGAGGTGAAATCAATGATCAACTTGTCATTCGATTGTGGATATTTGTTTGCCTAAGCTATCTTCCTAATTATTGTTTTTCATAATCCTTTATTGTTTTGTTAGTTTTGCATTCTTAGGTTTAGTTCCAAATAAAAAAACACTTTAGTTACTTGTTTGACACAAAACCCATACAAAACGATAAATCTGTCTCCCTGTGGATTCGACCCTTACTTCCTAAAGACTACAATTTTAAGTTAGTTTGGATTCTTTTGCATAGCCATTATTTGCACGACCGTTTCACGCCTATCAAATTGGCGCCGTTGCCGGGGAGGCAATAATTGTCTTTTGTGTGATTTTTGTGCCAATCTTGGTGTTGAACCTATATTACGGTTCATAACACTTGTGCTACTAATCTATGGCTTTGTTCGAGTGTACACAACTGCAGGATGAACACTTCCATGATTATTTTCTTAGATTTCAAGACCATGTGTTCAAAATTGGTACATGGGGATTTTGATACAATGATAGGCTGATCAACATTGGAGTTATTCGTGGTATGAATCCTGAGACAAGAGAATTGGCTGACTACATGAGCAATGAGAGGCTTTTATATATGGGATCCGAGGAATGCTGGGATTTCTTATGTTTCATGAGTGATCATAGCTTTCATGTTGAGTCATCTTCCTAACGGCCACAATCGGTTGATTCGTCTCTTGTGGATATGATGAGGGATCTCTGTACAAGGACGGATAAATTCACTAGGGATATGTCTACATTGACGGATACAATTAATAGGAATATCTCTACATTGATGGATACTTTGATCAAGGAGCCTTGTAAGTTCTGTTCTTCACATTTTCATTCCACAACCTCATGTCCTTTTGAGTTGTGTGAAAGGAATGGTGGAATCACATTGGAATCAAACAATCACGAGTCAAACACCCAGATACAAGTTGAGGAGCAATATAAGACACTTGATGTGGGTTATGAAGATGAATTTGATGCCCAATATGAATGTACCCCTATAAAGCACGCTGAGCAGTTTATTATAGAGCCCAATGAAGTCTGTGTTGACATAGAGATACTTGCAAAGCCTAGGGAGCCCGAATCATCTTCTCCCATGTGGAGTCATGAGTGTGAGCCTTCTGTGGTTTTGGAAGAAGATTATTTTGTTGACCATGATGACTTCTTTGTTGATGAAGTAGACAACAATGAGGGAGAAAATCAAGATGATACATCTGTTAAGGCTCCCACCATCTTGTTGAGCCCTATGCTAGGCCTTGAAATCCCATGTTTCAGTTTCCCCACCTTCTCACATCCAGAGCTTATGGAGTAGCAAGATGAGGAGCCAAGTCTAGAACACAAGGTGGAAGATGAAAAATATCTGGAGTTCATCTTTGAACAAAGTGGTATTGGTGAAAAATACTTTGACCCATACTGTAAGTATTTTTGACATCACCACTTGTGTTGAATTTGTTTGAGCATATGCCATCTCATAAAAACTGGGCACATAGGTTTGATAAATTGAAACGGGTTTTGAATGGTATAATATTCACTTTCAATTTATCATTATGTTACTTATCTTCTTGTGAGATGTGTTCCCAGGCTTTTGATAGGTTGTTAAGGGCATTGACAATTTCTAATCTTGTCAATTTATGCTAAACGTCGAGCCACGACGTTAAATAAGGCGCTTGTCGGGAGGCAACCGGGTCTAGGTACTTTTTTTTTCTAGCTTAGTTGTTTTTGTTTTAGTTTTTCCTTTGTTTCTGTGTTGGACTAACCTGCAGGTAGGCAAAAAAAAGGAGCGTAACAGAACTGGCGGCGCCCGTCACCAACACGGCGGCACCTGCCGCCAATTAATTTCAAAGGGCCTCAGCTACGAAGTGGCCAGCGGCGACCGCCGTAAGCACGGCGGCACCCGCCGCCAATCCTGGTGGCACCCGCCGCCAGCCCGCCGCCTCACAAATGTTGATTTTTGGTCCTTCTGATGTTGCTCACCACCATTCCGTACCCAAATTAGTAGTTGGTTTGTGAGTTCTTCTCTTTCTCTTTACTTTTACTTTACATTGGGGACAATGTAAGATTTAAGCATGGGGGAAGGGAATTACTTGCTTTGCATTCATGTAGTTTCATTAGATTAGGCATGTTAACTTTATATTTTGCATTGATTAAAATTCTTGAAAAAAATGAACAAAAAATCAGAAAATTCATAAAAATACAAAAAATATTGCATTTAGGTTCATATTTCCCCATTGTTTGATTCTTCTTGTTTATAACCCATGATTTGCATGATTTGCTGAAGTTGATATGAGTATATGATATGATCATGATCATTGATTAATTACCTTGATTATAGGACTGAGCATGTATTTAGCTTGGGTATTTGATTCATTTTGAAGTTCTCGACAAAAATTAGCCTTGTGAGATATTTTTGGCCTTTCATGATTATATTTGTTCTCTACATTTTTGAGTGTATCACCATGACTATCTAGCTCTAGAACTTGCGTTATGACTCTTTTTCAAGGCTGCTTTATATGATTAAATGCATGACATTAAAATGATTGAGACAATGTTTCTTTATAAGCCTATTATTTCCCTTCCTACCTTACAAAATCCATGTTCTTGATACCCCATTTCTTTTGAGCTTCAAGCCTATTTTTGATAGCTCCACAAAATTTTCCTAGCTTAATAAGCTTGACCCATAATCCGGGATTTAGGACTTTAGGTTGTGTTTTTGTTTTGTGTGAGTTATGTATAAGTATGGGGGAGTTGGAAGAGAAGGTGGAAAAAGAGGAAATACAACTCTTGGTTGCAAAGTGAAAAAATGATGAAGATGAAAAGTTTGTGTAAAGAAAAAGAAAAAGTTCAGTTTAATTGTTAGTCGTTTTCATAAAGCAAAGAAAGAGTTGAAGAAGAGGCAAAGAAAAAAAAGTGAAGAAAGAAACAAAGTGTATAAAAGTGTGTATGGAGTTGAGAAAGAAAAGTTTGGGAGAAGTAAGAAAAGAAAGTGTGTTGAAGTTGGGTTTAGGATTAGTTCTTTATCCCGGATTTAGCACCACATGCCAAATATGATCCCTTCCAAATTTCTCTTTACCTTGGCCCCATTACAACCCTTAAAAGACCTCTTGATTTTTGTTATGTGTTTGATCCCCAATGGTGGAGATTTAGAACTCTGATGCAAGCTTATGGTAGTCTAGTTTTCATGGTTGATTTTGAGCGAAACACCTACCCTTACACACTTGAGAGTTTGAGTGCAAACACAATTTACCTTGGTGAGGTCTAGAATGAATGAATGGTCTTTACTTTTTGCTTATTATAATGCATGCTAGGAAGTCTTGGTCGGGTTTTTGATTATATGTGAAATGCTTGTTTGACTTGAGATGGATGTATGATTGCATTTCTGTGGTGTGTTTTGGATTTACGACTTGCTTGAGGACAAGCAAGGGTTAAGCATGGGGGAATTTGATAGCTTGCATATAGGTAGTGTTTAAAATGCATGTTTCCGTTCCGTTTGCTTTGTTTTTAGGTAGTTTTAGTTAGTTTCTTTAAGTTATTAGAGTGTCTAGGAGTTTGGGTTTTTGCACTTGTTCTATGTTGTTTCACAGGTCTTCAAGTGAACAAGTGTGAAAGGAATGGAAACGAGAGAAGAACGCTTGAATTCGGGCCATCCATTGGAGTTGCTGGTTCAACACCTCTGTCTTGTGAGAGCTCGTTTGGAAGCTATATTGGTCTTATGAACTTGAGTTTGATATCGTTGGAAAGATAATTCAAAGAGCTACAATTCATTTTTTTACCCCGAGTCCAAATTCCAACTCGAAGTGAGTCAAAACAGCCCCCGAAGTGTGACCTGAGTTTTGAACTAAGGTGCTGGCGGCGACCGCCGCCAACCCAGCGGCACCCGCCGCCCCTGACCGCCGCAGAGACCTTTACTTGCCACGTGTTTATTATTGGTCCTTTTCTATCATTATTAATCCGAGATATATGTATTTTTGGATAGACTTTTTAGACCTAGTTTGATATATTAGGTTTTAGAGAGTTGCATCTCTCATTCATATACACTATTATCATATTTTTATTTCAGAGTTTTTAGCTTTTTCATGGAGAACTAAGCCCTTTTGCTTAGTCAGACAATTGAAGCATCGTTTTGATTAAAGTTGTGAGATTTCTAATTCCTTATCTATTGCTTGGATTTAGTCTTCTCTGTTGCTTTAATGTTTATGATTTGTTTCAACAGTTTCTAGCCTGATCAACTAGGGTTTGCTGTTATTGAATCTATTGCTAGATCTATTGTGTTACTGGTTGAGCATCTCTAGATTGAAGTAGCAACTGCATCGTACTAGTATCTGGTTGTGCTAGTCTTATGCAGAAGAGATTTGATTTACATTCTAGGGTAAAGCTGGTTGTTTTATTCTAGAATTGTATCCTACTATATTCCTATCCTTACTGTTTCTATTAAACTGAATCATTGATGGTTTCATGGTTGTTTAATTAGTTAGATCTAATAGTATCTGGTTGTGCTGTTAGTTACAATTGAAAAGGAATTGGAAAATCCATTGCATGAGATATTGAGGTGAAATCAATGATCAACTTGTCATTCGATTGTGGATATTTGTTTGCCTAAGCTTTCTTCCTAATTATTGTTTTTCATAATCCTTTATTGCTTTGTTAGTTTTGCATTCTTAGATTTAGTTCCAAATACAAAAACACTTTAGTTACTTGTTTGACACAAAACCCATACAAAACGATAAATCTGTCTCCCTGTGGATTCGATCCTTATTTCCTAAGACTACGGTTTTAAGTTAGTTTGGATTCTTTTGCATAGCCGTGATTTGCACGACCATTTAACGCCTATCAAATTGATAGGCGCCAATTTGATAGGCGTGAAATGGTCGTGCAAATCACGGCTATGCAGAAGAATCCAAACTAACTTAAAACCGTAGTCTTTAGGAAGTAAGGGTCGAATCCACATGGAGACAGATATGCAGTAGTCATTGACATCAGGCTTCAAAGTTATTGAGCATTTCCTCGATTTCCTTTACCTTCGAAAGCACCGAGCTGCATGTGTTTAGTAGCCTCTCAATCAATCCCTTGAGAACCATATTCAACTCCTTAAGTTGTTTCAATGCACCAACCACTTGAGCAGACTGAGTTCCTTCTTCATGTTGATCCTTGTCATCGACCACAAAATTCTTTGACACCCACTCACCATCCACCAAATTCCAGGTGAATTACCTGAGCATCTCCTTGGTTAAGATACTGGAGTTGATGACTTCACCACCATTCTCATACGCCTTGTGCTCAGCCATCAACATGTATATCAGATTTCCATAGGGAAGAGCATGCTTTGAAGTTTCAATCACATGCCCTATGTGAAGCATCATCAATCTGGGCATATTTACGTTTTCACCGTTTAGAACCTTATCCATGACAAGCAAATCCTGAATATATGCAACATTTAAGTTCTCCTGACAGTAGTTACTAATCAAAAAGTTGAACATGAGGGAGTATCATCATTGTCAGTGACTGACTTGATGATCTCAACGTCATTGACTCCCTCAGGCCATGACCCCTTGTAGTACTCAGCAAATCCTTCACGAGGAAGCTCCAGGATGTCGCTCACATCTTTTCTAGTAAAAGAGTACTTTTTCTTCCCAACAATATATCTTCTTGAGGTCATTTTCCCATTATCCTCTATTTCTAGTGACTCATAAAACATCTTTATCATCCTAGGGTTGTAGTGACTCTCTCCTTGCATCAGATTATCCCACCCTTGTTCATTAAGCCAGTCATTCACTTTGGTGAACTTGTAGTCAACCAGAAAGTTTTCCTCCCAAAGTAGATCCTTAGTAAATTCTCTAAGGGCCTGTTTGCTACCCATACCTAGATATCAGGTATGGGTATCACCCCATATCTCATGTTTGGTATAAAAGTATATGGGTATTGATTGATATCTTTGATAACCTAAAACCCAAAATTTGATATACTGAAAAATTAGGGGATATGACCCATTTCTTTTGCAACTCCTCTCACTTTGCTTATTCTTCCCTCTGCTCCTCCGACTGCTTCTTCTCTTTGGCTTTGACTGGTGCTTGGATCTGACCGGCGATTCTACTGGCTACGGCGACCGGGCCGACTTGGAAGTCATTACCTTGTACTCCCTTCTTCGTTCTCCTCCATCAGCCCTTTTCCCAAACTTATGTCCGCCACTTCCCCATGTTGAAGAAGACCAGATCTGGGCGATATTTGGTATTTATCTCCCATTCCAGTCCATTTTTCAACTTGTCCGCCCAAATTGAAGAAGACCATTTCACTAGATCGGTCGACCATCTCACCCCTTTTTTTTCATGGATCAACGATTTCAAAAGTGGGGAGATAATTACATTGATGAATTAATTTGTTAAATTAATTATCCAATGGATTTTGTTTAATATATTGTTATTTGGCGAAATACATCTACAGGCCATTGAACTTGCACAAATTTGTCACTCACCCCCTTGTACTATGCGAGTTTCAAATAAACCCTTCAACTATGCATTTTTTTGTCTTATAAACACAATTTGTTGTCGTGGACAAACACGTGTTCTTCAGACGCAATATTGCGCGTAAATCAATTGCACCCTTAAACACAAAGGCTTATGTGTATTAAAAAATTTTTTTAAAAAAAAACAAAATGCTCTATTTAATGAAAGATGACCGTTGTGTCATCTTCTACTTTCTTTCCACCATTTTGCCTTCCTCCCATGTAGCTCTCTCTCAATTCCTCTTCTCCATTTTTTTTTTCATTTCTTCGGATAATCCATTGTTCTCCATTCTTCTCCATTAGAACAACACAAATGGCAGCTTCAAGTGGTCGTTCTATGGCATCTGTCGGGGAACAGAGATTCACATTTTCGGCGTGTGGGTGTGGAGTTGTAGAATCAATGAGGCATTCGTGGACCCCAAACAACCCAGGAAGGAGGTTTTTTGGTTGCCCAAATTATGGGGTAAGATTAATTGCTTGAAATTTCCAACAAACCTAGATCCCCAAATTCTAGGGTTTTGGGTTTAGTTCAATTTTGTTCTATTTCCTGAGCAATTATTGATAGAGAAATACAAGAATACTATGTTTGAGCAAGTATTGATAGAGAAGTACAAGAATACTATGTTTGAGCAATTTGTTGTGTTCTTGCAGAGAAGGGGTGCTTGCGGATTTTTCCAATGGTTTGATCCGGAATTGGAAGACCATACAAGGCATGTAATATCTGGTTTGCTAAGACGATTAAAGGAGCGAGAAGCTGAGCGGGACAAGGCCATGCGTAAAGCAAATATACTGGTCATCATTTTGGTGTTGATTTTGGCTTGCGTGAAACTCTTAATGTAATCTAGGGTGTAGTTGTTCTTTGGTAATTTAGGGTCATCATTTCCAGCTGTGCTTTTGTTTGTTGGGCAAGAATTTAAGATTGAAACTCCAAGCTTTGCACAAATGTTCTGTTGTCTGGTGTTTTTTATTTGTAACAGACTGGTGCTTAAATTCTGGTGTTTATTCTGCTGTCCGATGCTTATTCTGGTGTTTTTATTATTGTGGTTGTGCTATTTGAACAACATAGTGAAGTCTAAATGTGCAAAATTTATAAAATAGATTGACCATATCATCTTGGCAATATTACATAAGCATCCCCTGCTATTTGAACAATATACTGAAGTCTAAAACATACTATTTAAATAAAGCTGGTTTGGCTGTTTTATATAAACTACATAACCATAAAGCTGCATCTACTGCATAACCATATAGCCGCAGGGTTGGAACACACCAAATTAGACCCAAACATCTTACTAGTTACAAAAGCTTGCCAATGGGTTCACAAAATTAGCAAGGGAATTAGCAAATTAGACCCAAACATCTTACTAGCTAGTTACAAAAGCTTGCCAAGGGGTTGACAAATTGAGTCATTAACCATCTGTGTACATAAACTTATGGGTTGTTAGAACTGGTTTGGCTACTAAATGGGTTGCCTTCTGATCGAGCACTGCTTCGTAGTTGCCTTGTTGTGATTGCAGGCTTCCTTTTCCATTTCAGACCAGCCTTCTTCTTAGCCACAAACTCAACAGGTTGACTTGCATGTTTCACAACCTTTGGCACTCTTAAAACCTTACTAGCTTGATGTCCAGGATGTGGCATGAAACAATTGAGATTGTCAATCTTAAAACTGATTAATTCATAAAACTGAAAAATTCCATAAATTTGAGGAGCTTACTCACATTTAAAATTGTCAATCCAGTAGTTGGATTGATGTAGGTTCCTAGCCCCACCATGCTTCCCTTTTTTCGACCAACATTTGGAGCCTGATTTTGGTTGGCCTGGGAAGCTTGGCTTCCTCTTTTCCTTGGAGACTAGTAAAGGGTAGTAATGTGTCAAAAAACAACACTAAAGAATCATAGCAACTCAAAATGGCAAGTGAATACAAACCTGGCGTGTTGGAGTCACAAAGGTTTTTGAAGCTTGGCTTCCTCTTTTCCTTGGAGCCACAAATGGTGGAGCATTTGGTGGAGCTTGTGGTGGAGCATTTGCTGGAGCAACTGGTGGAGCTTGTGGTGGAGCATTTGCTGGAGCAACTGGTGGAGCATGTGGTGGAGCATTTGCTGGAGCAACTGGTGGACCCTTGGGTTTAGGGAACCCTCTTTTGTTGTGTCCTTTACACTTACAAAGTGAACAAGTCATCTCAATTCCTCTTCTTGACAGCTTCCCAAACTTCTTTGGCTCATCTCTACTTTTCCTTCTATTAATCATTCTCCTTCCCCTTTTTCCTCATTGGAGGTGGCTCAATTGTTGGATGCTCAAATGGTGGCCATAATTTCATCCCCAATACAGGTTCAATTGGGTAAGCATAAGCCTTTAAGTATGTTGCCCTCTTAAGCCAGTGAAATACAAGATCATTCGGGTTCATCTTCAAGTGATTCATTGCACAGATTGCATGAGCACATGGGATCCCTTTCAATTGCCAACTCCTACAAGTACAAGTCATTTCTCTCAAATCAACTGTGTGACCATATTGCCCATCTTCAATCTCAAAACCCCTGTCCCCATTCCATATCATGTTGCACTCCATAGCCTTGTCTTTGTTTCTTTCCAATCTGTGCAATGCCATGGGTGCAATTTCACATATCCAAGTTCTGGCAAAGGCATTCATTTTTGTTATCCTAACCATAACTTGTTTCCTGATCTCTTCAAGCATTGAGATAATGGATTTATGTATGACTAGCACAATCCAACTATTAAAAGTCTCGCACATGTTGTTTTCACAAGCATCACATTGAACATCAAACCTGAAAAAAGCTTTGCAGAAATTTTCTGTACCATAGGCTAGGAAATCATCACTCAGACCTGCACCTAACCTGGAGAGTTCCTCAATGCTGTCCTTCAACTGCACTTCAAAGGTAGACCAACAGCATTGCCAAAATTTCTTTCTCTTATCACTGCCTCTCCATGTTTTGGCCCAATTGGCATAGATGTGCCTCGCACAAAGCCTGTGTTCTGCCTTTGGTAATTCCTTTTTCACTGCAGCTAGAATTCCCTACATGAAAACAAAACAAGCATTGTTCTTATGATAAGTTAATTACGAAATGCATATCAGAAACAATAGTTATCCCTTCTCCTTTTCCAATATCCAAGTCTGACTGCAATGTTCTTAAGAACTTTGTCCATGTGGTAGTTGATTCAGCCGAGGTCACCTCCCATGCAATAGGATACATTTGGCCATTGCCATCCTTCCCAACTGCCACTAATAGTTGGCCCTCAACTGCCCCTTTCAAGAAGCACCCATCAATCCCAATGATTCTCCTGCATCCTTCCTTCCATCCTTGCTTCAGAGACTTGAAACAAGTATATAATCTCCTAAAAACCTCCTTTCCTGGCCGAGCTTCCTTATCAACTACTACAAAACATGTGGACCCTGGGTTTGACCTGTTGATCTCATCAACAGAATCATGCAATTTTGTGCATTCAGCTCTATGGTCACCCATATTCTTACCTAGAATCAAAGCTTTTGCTCTCCTACAAGTTGATACTCCCACATACAGCTTTAACTCCCTCCTACAAAGCTGCTGAATCTCCCATAATTTTATTGAAGGCAGTGAGACTATTCTGGACTCAAAGTGTTTTGCCAAGAATTTTGAACTACAGAGCTTGTTAGTATTCTACCTTCGACACTCATGCTTGGGCCTATAGGTCTTGATCATGAAAATATGACTCCCTTCATCTGTGCTAGCATGTAATTTCCACTTGCATCCTGGATGTGCACACTTAGCTGTAACTCTTTTCTTTTCATTAGGCTTAAGCACGAGCTTCACTCCCCTATGCACTGCATATTTGGCCAATGCCTCTCTAATCTCCTCAACATTCTCAAACACCATAGAAATCTCCCAAATTGGATACTTGCACTCAGGGTCATACACAACATGTCTACTTCTGCTTCTTCTCACCTCTTCATGTCCTTCCTCATCTCCAAATAAAACACTTTTCATACTATAGTCAGAATCACTTGCATAGTAGGGCTCATCTCCTGCAACCAGTCTTGTGTAATTATGCCCATCCTCAGTCCAATTTTCATACCCCTCATCTGCCCCTACATCACCTAAAGTCACATCTACATTTACAGGGTTCTCCTTATGCATCTTCTTCCTAGCCTTAAGATCTCTAATTGCTTGTCTCACTTCTCTCAATTCAGCATCAACTTCACTATCATCAGTAATATCCACAAACACAGGCTCACTTGAATCTGTTTCCTCATCACCATCACTAAAACTGTCATCATCTTGCTCATTCTCAACTGAATTATCCCCATCACTTGGCTCTTCCATTCCCTCTGATTCTTCAATTTGATGCTCATTCTCAATTGAATTATCCCCAACACTTGGCTCTTCCATTCCCTCTGATTCTTCAACTGACACCTCTTCATCATTGCCTTCATATGTTAGTAAAAGAGGCTCCTCATCTACCAAAACAGCTGGATCTACTTCACTTAACCCTTTTGGTAAACCTTGCAACACCTGATCAGTATCAACATCTGCCACTAGAGGCTCAGCAATCACATGTTGTATGTAAAAATGAAGCTCATCACCATCCTTAACCACAAGTTCAATCAATGTTCCATCATTCATCTCAGTAAATGTAACATCTTCCAACCCCTTATAGAACACTCCACGCCATTCTGAATATCCTAAGTTTTTAACATACCAAGCTAACTCAAAATAGCTAAGATAACCCGTGTCAACCTTTTTGCTATATGACAGAGGAAACTCATTTATGTAGTTAGGGCCATCCACAAATGTCCCACCGATGGTGCCACACAAGGTCCACCGTCTTTGTTCCCATTCCAAGCTGCAAGGTAAGAATAAAAAATGAGCTAATTTCGATCAAAAAATCCCCAAATAAACCCTAGTTACCCATATTCAAACCAAATTCAATAATTGCACATACATTAGTAGTACTACTGACTAAAATCCCCAAATCGCACAACTAATAAAGGCTTCAAAGCAATAAACCCTAAAATCTAGAAAAACCCTAATGGACTAACCTTTCAATTTCACAGATTCAACCTCCAAATCGACTTTTTCCCTTCGTCTATCTTCAAATGGACTCTGTTTGTGGTATTTTTCACTAAGGCTCCATCGAATAGGGCTAAATCGCCTCCTTCTTCGTCTCCTTCTTCGTCTCATAGAAGCTCGAGAAATGTTGCTCGAGAAATGAATTCTTTTGATTAATTGCCCACTCATATTTTTTTTATTACGTGGTTTGGAGCATATTACATGGCAATATTACGTGGTTGATATGATTGATATCTTTACCATACCAAACGAAGATATGACTATCAAATCTCATACCCATATCCGATACCGATACCGATACCGATACCGATATCCTATATACTTGAGATATCGATACCAAACAAGCCCTAAGTCAACAACAACCACAGTCTTTTTCTTTTCACCTGTGCTTGCACCAGAATTAGGTGGTGACATTTCTCTTTTCCTTCTTGTGACCTTCTCAGACATAGAAGAGTCACGGCCTTCAAACGCAACATCAAGGGTTGCCAACCCCTTTCTTAGCCTTTAGAGCCATAGTTGTAGCTCTAGCAATGGCTTGTCTAGTCTTTGGACGAGAAGAAGAGGGAGGCACTTCAATTTCTTCCTCTTTTGACAACTCAGATTCATCACTAAATAGTTCATTTTCCAAATTATGTTTAACAGACTCAACCTTTTTAGACATCCTAGAGTGAACACGAGGATCAGAATGAGTACCTTCTTCAAAAATTTCTAATGGTTGCTTTGACGTGGTCTCCTTTTAGAGGTCTTGTCGGTGACATCAAAGACACCCACCTTGTCAGTTACTATTTGCAAGTCACTGATCTTCTAATTCTGATTTTCTTAAGATAGCCGTTGTGCTTCTTCTTCCTCGTTTTGGCCTTGCATGCCTTCAAGAGTGGCCTTGGATCCTTTTTCCTCTTCCTTTTCCTCGAAAGAGCCAACTATTTTGGTTTCGTCTAACTCCATGGACTCCAAGTTTGGAGTTTTCACTATCTCTTCCTCAATCTCTACTCCCTTGGGTTTGGGTAAGGAGGCTTCACCGGTTTCTGGAATAACCGCCAATAGCGTCGTTTGGCGCAAAGTTCCAGATTTCGTTGAGAGAGTTAGGGTTTCAGTTTTTTTTGGTGGGGATTGAGAAATTTGGGGGTTTTCAGAGGGAATGGGAGATGTATGGGTTGATTTTGGAGGAGATGGGTTTTGTGAGGGGGTTTCCATGGCTGTTTGAAGAGCGATTGAAGGGGATGGTTGGCCAGACATAATCAAACGAAGAACTCCGTCTCCGAAGAGGAGAGCGTTCTTCCCTCGTGCCGATTTAGGACTATCCATGAGATGTGGAGGAGATGAAGGACGATTGGGGTTGTTGGATGGGGATGCCATTGAAAGGGATTGAAGGTTTTTGAGGGTTTGGGGTTCGAGAGGAAGAGAGCAAGAAACGAGAGAGAGAAGGAGTTTGAGAGCGTACCTTTTAGCTTTAACGGGTGAAGTATATTTAAGAAGTGGACTTCAATATGAAAGGAAGTTGTCAAATCACCCGATCTTCTCTTTCTTCCTCTTTGAAAATACTTTCCAATTTACGAAGATCCTCTTTTGTCATGATCTTATCCACGCACCATTTTCCACAATCACTAACCCTGATCAAGTCGGCGACCTCTATCTGAAAAACTTGTTTTTCTCATCTTTGCATATTTGTCTACGACTTTTGCACAATCCATGACTTTCTCTCAAAGAACTTACTTGGCGTTGGGTTTGCACAGGGAGTGCCAAAGCAAACCAAGTATGCAACATTATGTATGAGGATTTATCGATCATGATGATAAGTCTCCGATTTCAAGGAAAAACAAAGAGGCTCATATAGACTCTTAAACATGATAGGTCATGGACAAGCGTTAGAATCAACCATCATTTGGGCTTGTGATGAGGGTAAGGATCACCAAGTTGATTCTTTTGCGCTAAAACAAAGAGCTCAAAAAGGTTATACACACTTTGAATGTAGTAGAAGTCATCGACAAGTCAAATGCATGGGGTTTCCTAAACATGATGTCTATTAAGAATGCAAAGATTTATATCATAAATGAATGACTTCAAAACATATGAAAAGCAATCAATTTCAACAAATCATTAAGGGAATTCACGTAGGGAAATACATCATTCAAGAGAGATCATACCTAGTTCCATGCGGAGTTGTTTGAAGGGTTCATGATTTAAGGCTTTTGTGAAGATGTCTTTTCTTTGACGGTGTGTTCTAAAGAATTCCATTATGACCATGCCTTTTTCCACACAATCTCGAAGAAAGTGGTGCCTTATCTCGATATGCTTTGTCTTTGAGTGTTGCACCATATCCTTTGAGATGTTGAGTGCACTTGTGTTGTCACATAGTATGGGCACTGACCCACACTTCATGCCATAGTCACTATATTATTGCTTGATCCATAAGAGTTGAGAGCAACAAGCTGCATTCGCAATATACTCAACCTCTACCGTTGATAGAGCAACAAAATTTTGTTTCCTAGACCCCCATGAAATAAGGCAAGGTCCTATAAATTGAGCCATCCCGGATGTGCTCTTTCTATCAACTTGATTTCCAACAAAATTTACATCCATGTAGCCAACAAGATCGAAGTCTTTGTAAGATACCATAAGCACAAATTGTCAGTCCCTTTAAGATATCGGATGATTCTTTTCACAACTTTCAAGTAGGACTCTCTTGGATCAGCCTGAAATCTAGCACACAAGCATACTCCAAACACAATATCAAGTCTACTCGTTGTAAGATAGAGCAAGGATCCAATCATACCTCTGTACATTGTAGTATTGACTTCGGGATCCTTGTCATCTTTTCCATGTGAGGTAGTCGGCGACATGGGAGTGTCGAAAGGTTGAGAGCTTTCAAGACCAAACTTCTTGACACATTCTCTAAGATATTTCTGTTGATGAACTCGTGTCTCTTCATCACCTTGAACAACTTGAAGTCCTGAAAAGAACTTGAGTTCTCCGACCATATTCATTTCAAACTCACTAGACATGAGGTCGGCGAACTTTTTCACCGGCTTATGATCTGTTGAACCAAAAATTATGTTGTCGACATAAACCTGAAAGATAAGTGTATGACCTCCTTCCTTTAGCAAAAACAGAGTGTTGTCTACTTCTCCTCGAACATAACCATGTTGAATCAAGAACTAAGACAATCGATCATACCAAGCACGCGGTGCTTGCTTCAATCCATAAAGAGCTTTGTCCAGTTTGTAGACATTATCCGGGTGGGGGACATCTTCAAAACCCAGAGTCTATTCAACATACATTTCTTCCTTTAAGTATCCATTCAAGAATGTAGTCGATCTTGACATCCATTTGTTGTAGTTTGAACCCATGATGAGCAGAGTAGGTCAATCGAATAGCCTCAAGACGAGCCATTGGTATAAACGTCTCATCATAGTCAATGCCCTCCTATTGATTATATCCCTTAACTACCAACCTCGCTTTGTTTTTCAACACATTTCTTTCATCATCTAGCTTATTCTTGAACACCCAACATGTTCCAATTATAGCTCTTCCCTTTAGCCTAGGGACAAAGTGCTCAACCTTATTTGTTTCAAATTGATGAAGCTCTTCTTGCATGGCACTGACCCAATCCGAATCTTTCAAGGCTTGATCAACATTTTTAGGCTCCAACATAGAGATGAAAGCATTGAAAGCAAAGAAATTTTTCAGAGAAGATCTGGGTTGCACACCCTTTGAGAAATTATTGAGGATGTTAATGATAGGATAACACTTTTCTGTTGATAATTCCTGACCTGTAGATCTGTCAAGTCGCCAACATGTGTCTGAGGTGATCTCTCTAAATCTTCTTCAAATTCTTCTGGACTTGATCTTCTCTCAGAAGACTTCTCATCATCACTTGACTCATTGTCACTTGTTCTTTGACCTTGGTTACTTCCCCTTGTACTGTCTGAGTCAGTGACACCAGCATTATCACCGACTTCTGGTTCTTTTTCTGTTGCAGCAACTTGAATTTGATCATCTTGAACCAGATAGAATCCTTGATCACCATTATCACGATCCTCAATCATCGAGCCTCCCATCATGTCGTACACAAAAGTGCAACATGAACACTTTCTTCAATCTTCCTCGTCCTCTTGTTGTACACTTTGTAGGCTTTGTTGTGAGAGGAATAACCCAAAAAAGTGCCAACATCACTCATTGGATCGAATTTTCCCAAACTATCCTTGCCATTATTATGAACATAGCATTTGCACCCAAAAGTGCATAAGTGGGCGACACTGTGTTTAACTCCTCTAAGCAATTCATAAGGATGGTGCGACGTAAGAGACGGGTTGGTGACATTAAATGCCGAGTTAACACTATAGCCATTTCGTAGGTGAATCTGGTAGGCGTTATTGCCTAT
The DNA here is from genome assembly GCA_964016875.1 of Fallopia convolvulus. Classification (NCBI taxonomy): domain Eukaryota; kingdom Viridiplantae; phylum Streptophyta; class Magnoliopsida; order Caryophyllales; family Polygonaceae; genus Fallopia; species Fallopia convolvulus. Next base: position 21,279,271 of record OZ024732.1, read on the forward strand.
AGGATGAACAACCCTGAATGGCCCATCACCTCAGGGAGATAGCTCGGTTTTGAATTGAGCATGAAAGTGCTCTTTGAGTAAATGCACCCAAACTAGAACTCCCGAGGTGAACACAACGCAGGATCGGTAGCGACTGTGTTATGATGCATACCGAGAAGCGCATTGCTCTAGCTGTGCCTAGGTCCTCCTATGGAGCTCTCGAATCCGGTCTATGCGATTGGCCGTGATAATCTGCTCCCCATCAGCAAGAGTCCTCGGATTGAAGTCTAGGGGCGTTACAGGGTTGAGGTCGTAAACGAGCTCAAACAAAGTCGTCGCCGAGTTCCTTGACTTATTGTAGGAAAACTCAACAATAGAAAGTAAATCCTCCCAACGCCGATCAGGGATTCGCCTTCAACATAGTGCAAAGGAGAGCCCCGAGCGTGCAGTTGGTCACCTTAGTTTGGCCATTAGTTTGGGGGTAATAGCTCGTAGTGAACAAAAGCTTCGTACCAAGCTTCCTCCAAAGAGTGCGCCAAAATGACCAATGAATTTGGAGTCCTAATCACTAACAATAGTGCATGTGACCCCATTAAGATGCACCAAATTATCAAAGAAGATATCGACTATCTCAAAGGTGTTGTTTTTGGACTTACATGCCACCAAAAGGGCCATCTTCGAAAACCAATTGATGATGACAAAAATGGAGTCCTTCCCCTCCTTGTTGTGGGTATGTGCATAATGAAATGCATGGACAAGTCTTTCCAAAGCCTAGCCAGGACGGGAAGCGGAGTGTAGAAGTCATGGGGGGTGAGAAGAGGCCTTGGATCGCTAGCAAGTGACAAAAGAACAACATTACCATGTCACCTGATGAATCATGAAAGCCTAAAAGAGGTGCTCCTTAAGAGTAGTGAGGGTTTTCGAGATGCCAAAATGGCCACGGCCCTCATGAGCTTCCTAAATCAACAAAAGGCGAATGGATAATGTAGGAATACAAAAGCGTCCTGCCTTTTAAAGGTAACCCTACGAGATGAAGAAGGTCTCGTACTCATGTGAATGAGGCACCACGCATATAAAAGACCAACAAATGAATATGATTCATACAAGTCCCTCACAAGTGCAAAACCCAACATCTTAGTCAGCACATGAGTTGGAAGGGGATAGTAACGAGAAAGAGCATCAACAACCACATTCTTGGCCCCCTTCTTATGGCCCACATTACAGGAAAATGTCTCTAGAAACATGATCCAGAAAAGTGTGGTGGCGGTTAAGATCAACCCAACCCCTCAATAATCGAAGCATTGTGTGATCGCTGTAAAGGATAAACAAACTTGGCCACAAATATTGGGATCATGTCTTAAGGACTCTAATAATCACATAGTGTAATAACCGTTATTTTGCTATGTATTTTAATAATTATGAAAACTAGTATTTCTCTTCCTTAAAAATAATAAACTCGTTTTTATACTATATTCTCAAGACATTGTCTAGAAATAAAGAATAAATTTTAAAAAGAATATTTTTGATATTAAAATTTTAATAAAATTTCCCAGAGTCTTGCTTGTTTTAAAATAGTGGAAAATTGGGGGATAGGTTAACTAAAAATATAATATGTGGAATTGGAAAAAGGTCGGGTTTGATCTCGAGACCTCTTGCTCTAAGCTTCCCACATGTTCCTTCCCCCGCCCACTATACTAAGCTGGTTTCTTCTAACATCTAACCTTCCTCTTTTTGTATGCAACTTTAAATGATAGGCTATTTTCCTACACCGCAAGTATACGGTTCAGTTGTAGTATCAAGGTGTCGAACTCAGCAAACTATGTAGTACCAATTGATATTCGAACTAGTAGATCAAGCCAAATAAATAAGAAAAAGAGTTTATGGTTGGGTTGAAATGTTAACAAGTAATTGAAAATAACAAGGAAATATCATGGGAGAAGAGCTTCCAAGGTTAGGATTCCCACTCCCACAATGATGTTTCAGTAGATTTTAAGTGATGTTTATTTAGATTTCAACTTGGATGTCGTTTGAAGGAACTCACTATATAAAACTAACACAAATCTCTTTTCAAAAGATATGTGAATGTGCCTAGACTCAACTAATAATCGTTGTCGCGTAAGATTAATCAGTTTTAGACCCTTTAAGAGCTATAGAGACTAGGGGCAAATAAACCCAACATTCGCTATCGCGTTCAACTAGAATTATTCAACCCTAGAACTACTACGATAGTTGAAATTCACACAAGAGAAATTAAGTTGTTGTAGCATAAATAACTCCCTAGTTTAATACCTAGGGATCTTATTTAGAACCAATTTTTGGTACTTTAAAAATCAATATCTCATTACAATTATCTCCTATTGGTCTCAAATCATAACAAGAATCCTATATGCAAAGCAAAAAGGGCATAAAGCAACCGATGATTAAATCAAACTTCAATCAAGTTTCCATTCAACCAAACGTCACAATTTATATCTACCTACTTCATCACTAGGTTCACCAAACCTCAGAATAAAAAAATTAGCTAGAGATGGGAAGAGAGGAAAGCAAATCAAATTTAATAAACAACATACCAAATTGTCTTCAAATTAATTCAAAACTCCAATCCAAACAAGTCTAGAGAAATCTCTAATCAATCTCCACCTAGGGTTTTTTCTCCAAAAGAGAGAGGCTAAAGTCTAACAAAAATAAGAGATAAACTATAAAACTTGTCTTCCAAGTACTTAAACTAGGGCCCAAAAAACAAGATAGAAAAGCCCATAAGTCGGCATAATTAAAACAACACGTGTCCAGAACTCGGTCGAGTTCTCCACCCGAGTTCTCGTTGTAGCCAAGAACTCAGCCCAAGTTCTTGTCCAACGTTAGCACATGTGTATCCCTTTTGTTGTGTAATTAAATGGGGTCTTTTTGATGGATTCCTTAGGCAATATTCTCCTTGGTACTTCCACTTCCAAGCTTAGCTCATCCCTTCAAACTAATCTACCCAAACATCTTCAAATCAAAGCTCACGAGCCTCCAAATATCCTGAAATCTTGAAATGCAAGAGTAGACTCTGTACACCACTAACTAAACTAAAAAACTACAAAACTACCAAAAGACAAGCAAAATACACCTAAAGGACAAAATTAAACATGTCCTAAATCTATACCTAAATGCATGCTATCAATATCCCCCAAGCTTAAACCTTATGTGTCCTCAAGTAAGAAATCAAATCCGACACCCCAAAAGAGAAGCAAGTCATGCAATTCATTTAGACAATAGTCCAGACGAGAATTATAGAAGCAAAGAATGACAACCAAAATCATAGCATGCATTTGTAACATCCAAAGAGATAAAGTCAACTTATCCATTCTAAACCTCACGTAGGACAATTGTGTTTTCGCTCTCTCTCAAGTGTTTGAATAGGACGTGTTTCGCTGAAGTCTCATCTTTTGAAAGCTTAGCTACCATAAGTTTGCATAAGCGTTCTAAATCTCCACCGCATGGGACTTTGTACACAAACAATAATCATGAGGAATTTTATAAGGTTGTAATGAGGCTAGGGTGAGAGCGATTTTAGCGAGGATAAATATTTGGCATGTGGTGCTAATCCGAGAAAAGGAATTATTTCTAAATAAAACACCAAAACCAAGCTTAATGCACTTCTTTGCCAAACTTCTTTTGTTTTCTTTCTCACCTTCTCTTTCCTTTTTTTCCTTTTATTTCCTACAACCTTTTTACTTGAACACTTTGCTCATCTAAAGAGTTTATTCTTTTTATTCTTATTAGCTCTCTTTCCTCTTTTTTTTCATTTCATTCTTCTCATCACATCAAACTCCTTCCACACTTTTGACATTTACCATCAACCCTTTTTGAATCCCCCAAGCTTGGCTCAAACTCACACTTATAATCACCTAAAATACCTATTTTCCATATGGGTAAAGGCTTTAACATTAGGCTCGGAATTATCTTGTGGAGCTTTCCATATAAATAGGTAATAAAAGGCTAACATGGGCTATCAAAAAGAGGATCATGTATAAGGGTGGATATGGAATAATAGGCTCATAGAAACAATGCCTCAATCATTTTAAAGTTGCATACAAAGGTCATAAAAGCGGTCTTGAAAAAGAGTTTAACGCAAGTTCTAGAAGAAGCAATAAAAAATGAGAATAACACATGAAAAGAGAGTACTCATGAAAGTATATAGTCCTAAAAAGGTCAAGAATCTCACATGGCTTTTCGTCTAGAATTTCAATGTCAAACTCAAATCTCAAAGAATATGCATGCTCATTCAATCATCAAGCAAGTTCATAAGCATACCTAGACATCACCAAAACTTAAACATTTCAAGCAAGTCTAGGGGATAGGATTTCATTCAAAAATTTTGAAGGACAAGGGGCTTGTTACTTTAAGGAAAATTAATAACTCCTATAATGCATTTTTTCATTATTTTTGACATTTTTTTGATTTTTTTTTTCAAAATTTTCTTTTTAATCAACTAAACATGCAATGCAAAACATGACAAATGTTTTCCATCCCCCAAGTATAAAACCTACCTTGTCCCTAATGTAGAAAGTAAATATGAGAGGAGAAGAAACTCTCACAGCGTAACTAGTCTTGTGGACGAGGTGGAGCAACTCTAAGGGCAAAAGAAGAAGCGCCCCTTTCTTTCCTTTAATGCTTAGACGTGATTCAACCTAAAAACCTACACACAAGCACACAAGCACATCAAACAAAGCATACCACAATTTCGTTGCCCCGACAAGAACGACCAACAAAAAAGATAATTCAAGCTCTAATTTATGCAATTTTCAATGAAAAGAGCTTAGAACTCAAATTTAATCAATACCCATGTTAGAAAAATTCTCCCATGGCATATGAATATCAAATTTATGCCAAATTCTTCCTAATCCAAACAAGTAATGTGCATACAATCAAAATTAGCCGATCAATGAAATAAATTTTCACAATTATGCACACATTAGTAAAAAATCCCCAAATTGTTTAAAAATTGACAACCCTAGATCTAGTAAAGCAAAGCAAAGGGGAGAGGAGAGATTATACCAAATCAAAACCATATGGGTGTGGTGGTTGCAGGCAGTTGACGTCGTGTTGGTGGCCAGAATAGGTGGAAGGGCTCACATAAGCCGTTGTAGGGCTGAACTATGCGCTGTTGGTCGAAGGGTACAGGTGGGCAGCCTCGCGGTGGTCGGGGCGTCACCAGTAAGAGAGTGTGGAGGAGCAGACGGCCGGTGATTGGTGATCGGAGGTGAGGTGTGAGGAGCGGGACAATGGTGAGATGGAGGGAGTCGGGGAGAGAGATTAATGTTGAAAGGGATTTACTTAACAATAAATACATTTGTAGTCAAGACCCTGCTGAGTACAGGGAGTCAGGATCTGCCACGGGAAGAAAGGTTGTGTTTAACTACCAATCTAAGAAAAAAAACGAACACACAAAACAGAAACAAAACAAGCAATAATGACCAAATGACGCACCAACAGGTCGGTACCAACCTTATCAAGCTCGGTATCGACGTTGTTCTTAAACTAAAACGGAGCAATTCAAACACAAGAAACCCTGGATTGGTACTGACCTAACGACCTCGGTAACGATGCAAAACAAAGAGTGATATGAAGTTTCAAATAAGGGAAAAGATCTAGGACAAGGGTTTACCACGACATAATCATGCAACCGAGATAGTATGAATCATAAATATCATGCCTTGAATATAAAGCCGTCAACTTTCGTTTATTAAACAAGTAAATCGATCAACTTTCATAAATCAATTCACTGTCTACTTATTTTTGATCCAATGTTTGTAACTTTCGCTATCAAACATTATCAACATTCATGTTCATAACTTTCTCTTTCGATTAAGCCACAAACTCGAATTACCTTGACTTTCGTCAAAGAATAAGCACAAAACAAGTAGATAATAGATAGAAGGCATTCAATCATTCATAATGCACAATCATGTCGGGTTTCAACGCCAATCTTAGAAAAGAAAACTACTCACACATGCTTAAGGAAAAAATTAAAATACTTGAATAAAGACATAACTTTGAATCAAAACTAAACTTACTTGAATTAATAACACTTCTTTTCTCAGCAAACAACCAGAACTATCAAACTTCTTCACCAAGTCTCCTTAAGAACAAACTAAATCAGCCAAACAAAAGAGAAAGGTGCGTGTTTTTCTTTCGAACTCCCACGTTTCTCTCTCTATTCACACCAACAACCCCCAAAACTAATTAAAGACAAGAGTATTTATACTAGAAAAGCTATCTAAAAAGTTTCCATAAGGATAGAAGTTTCGGAATAAAAACATAAAAATCTCGAAGTTGGTCGTGTCTACCGACACAGGGGACCTCGGTGTCGACCCTGTTAGGCTCGGGAGACTCTTGCTGAACTCTCGTTGACTTCGTCTTTGCTGCAAGCCTTGGTACCGAACCAACAGGTTCGGTAACGAGCCTATTTTGCCTTGTTTCTTGAACTTTCCTTTACTTTTCCTTTGGATTTCCCGGGTCTCTTCGAGTTTCTTCCAATCTGCCTTAGCCAGCCATACTCCTATGTCTCCTCGCCATCTCGATGTCACCAGAATCCTCCAATTTTGCTTCAAAAACCTACATAAGACAAAAAACAGAGTAGCTTCCATACCTTTCACAAAATATGAAAACTCGTCTAAAAACACACAAAATTTTACATAAAAGCAGAACTAAATTATATTAAACAACCTAGAAAAACACTCAAAAACTAAGCTAAAAACATGAACATCAAAATACCCCATACTTATGCTTGCTTGTCCTCAAGCAATCACTAAACATAAACCAAAACAAATCAACACATTCATCTAGCAATAGCCCTCATCAAAAAGCAATTTCAACATTAGTGAAAATAGCAAGTGACTTTTAACGTCATCACACATATATGAGCAACAAATAGACATAAGAAATCGAAATTCAACCTCACTAAGGATATAGTGTTTCACTCAACTCTCATGTATTTAGGCTTATAGGTTCAACTCTCAACTCAATAAAATATGCAAAAAATCATAGAAATTGGAACTGATATCACCAAACTATCCACCAAAGATTGTCAAAACAAGCAAAAATCGTCAAGAGAACTTAGGCTCAATGAAAAACATCATAGAATTTCCATTCGGCCGGGTTGTAACGGGGCTTGGTAATAACAATAAGGCGTGGAAAATTTTTGGTCATGTGGTGCTAATAATATCCGGAAATATAGACTCCTAAAAACTCACACATTTCCAAAACTTCTCAAAAGAACTTACCAAACTCACTTTTCTTCTTGAAAGCACACTCATTCTTTCACTCACCCAAATAAAATCCTAGAAAGTCTCATAAATATAAAGAAACTCTTGGCTTTGAACTTAAATTACTTGCACACATTCTTTTTTTCTTCCCATTTTTTCTTTGAATTTTTCTGCATTTTTTTTACTGGGAAAGGTTCGGTACCGTCCCCACTAGGGTCAATAATGAGTCTGAAATTTCATTCTTCTCTTCTTTTCTATCTTGTGCACTTCTTTACAAGAGTTCTTTTTACAACTTTTAACCAAGAGACTTCCAATCTACCCAAACAATCCCTTTCTTTCGAACCAACATACATCTTTACTCAACAAAACCAACTAAGTCCTAATCCCCGGATATGGTCAAGCTTATATCGGCTAGGAAAAGTTTGTGTGGAGCTACAAATAAACAGGCTTAAGGCTCAAAATGGCTTCAAAAAGAAGGAATAATGTAAGGGTGGATACGGATTAATATGGCTTATGAAAAATTAAGTTCTCTATTATATGATTTCACAAGTAATGAACTTAAAATCTTATAGGGGCTTTGAGAAATAGATAACCATCAAAATCTCAAGAGATAATATACATATAGAGAGTAAATCACACATGAAAATCAAGGCTAATTAAGCTCACAAGGTAATTGTGTTGGATTGCAATATACTCATGCTAAAAGTCATATGCACTCAATTTCATCACATGCTAATCGAACACCTTTTAAAAACATTTTCATCTTGAGATTTGGGATATACTATCAAAAAGATACTAATATGGAATTACATGATCATGCAAGAAAAAGCAATCATAGTACCATAAAATCAAGGGTACTTATCCGTTCTAAAATCTTTTTGTAACTTTCAAGACTTTTTTGTTCAAGAAAAAGCAACTAAAACTTAAAAGAAAAGAAACTGAAAACACAAAAACACAAAAGCACAAAAGTTTTTTTCCCTCCCTACCCCATACTTAAACAATAAAGTGTCCTCACTGTAAAAACAAAGTAAGGAAAGAGAAAAAGATAAGGAAAAGAAAATGAACTCACAAATTGGTTGTTGAAGCCATGGAAACATTCCTTGAAGCATCCTTGAGAAAGAGAGAAAATCAGCGCTTTGGTGAGAAGTAGTGCTCAAAGTTGTCCATGAACATAGCCACGGTCCGCCAATGTTCTTCACCCTCTACCCACCGTTGCTCACTTGTCCTCCAGCGAGACTCAACCATCCTATGACGCTCATCCTCAATTGCCACATGATATGCATAAGCTTCTTGCCATTAATTCATCTGGTCATTAATGTGGTACTGATGCAGACACAGTTGCTGCATCCGCGAAGCTAAATCAGTCGCCCACTGTGGGGGTATATCAGAGCTAGATGCATCGGTACTGCGTTGGTGCTGGCGGTGGTGCTCGATACCGGGCTTGTTCTGCTGGAAATGGGGGTCGATATCGACCTTATAAGGGTCGGTATCGGGGTAATAAATCACGATACCGTACTACTCTAGCACGGTAACGTGTCCATCAACATTGGCCATCCCCTCAGTACCGAAGCCATATGGCTCGGTACCAACCTCTTCAGCAACGACATCTGCATCCTCTTGCATGGTTTCCTCCTCCCTCTCATATCGTGACTCAGATATCCTTAAGGAATCAACATCTTGTGGTTTCATAGACAACGGAAATGATGTGGAAGTCCCAGTCTCGTACCAATTGGGGAGGTACAAGAGCTCCATCTTATCCGACGTGACTAGCACTTGGAGGCCTTGGACTGTCGTGGTGATGCCCTCCTGGCATCTCTGAAAAATCCCTGAAGACACCCAATAGTTTGTGCCTAGCTTTTGCGAACAGAGTGCACTTTAGCGTTTAAGGTCGATCGTACAAGCCAAAGCTAGGAGGGTCACCATCCTGCCAAAGTAGATCCCTGAAAGATGTGCCCCTTGGTTCTCCACATACGTCATCCATTCATACCCCAAGTTCATAGGAGCGGGGTTTTCAAAGAGCATGGTGGAGAGACATCCAATCTCCGTTCTTGTTGGCTGAGATAGCTCCTTTTTGTGCCAAATAGTGGAGCCCAGAATTCGCAGGATGATGCGGAAAAGCGGGTTGACTATGTGAGAACCAGGGAGGGCGGGTGTGATGGGACTAATTTCCCCTATGATGTAACCCCATGTTTCTACAACTTTGAAGTCGTTGGGTGCTGAGTAATCACGAGAGGGGTTAGGAAAGTGGAGAAGTTTGAACTCGAACATGGTGAGCTCGTAATCCTCATTCTCGAGCCTAAACCTAGTCTTCCCCACTGACTTCTTATTCTTAAACTGGTGTGGACGGTGGCTGCAAATTAAAAGGTGAGGGCCGAGTAGTGAGGGATTTCTTTGAATTTTAGGAGATTAGGCACACCAATGATGGAGAAGGCATGCTTGAGGTCCTCATAATTCTCGAACTAGATCTAGATCTAGGCATGATAATTAACAAAAACTTACCATGAATCTTCAAGAATTTCAAGTAAAGAGTTAGGGTTGAGAAACCACACCATAGATTGAAGAATGTAGAACGAAAGGTTGAAGGAAGGATGATTTTTCTCCAAGAGCAACACATCCAAAAGGTGGTGCACCAGCTCTCTCTCCTTTAGACAAGGAACTCATCATCATATGAGTCATCCTTGAAGCACTCTTGCATTTTCAATAATTGTTTCTTAGAAAATAAGTTTTATTTCCGCTGATACTTCTAATGTAAACAAAATTCTATTTTTGTGTACTTTGGTGCTTTTTAATGAATAAGATTTCTATTTTTGAGTCATTATCATTTTAGTTATGTATTTCCAAGCCTTGGGTGGTTCTGGGTAGATAAATCCGGGATCACTGGTGGTAATATCCGTTAGGATAAAATGGGGTAGTTATAATTATGGTAGCAAAGCCGAAAGTTTTTAAATCGAGTCTTCATCGATTTTTCTCGAAAAGGTAATCCCTTTTTCAACTCTATTTCCAAAAGAAATTTCCAATTCAAAAATTTCTTCCTAGAAAACTTCAAAACCCAAGTAACCATTGTCGTTAAAGAAATCTCTAAATTACTTATTTTTGCTAAGAAGTTCTAATCGAAACCCATATAGGGGAACCTTATGAGTTGAAAATTTTAAGACACAATCTTTCTCAAAACCGAAATATTTCTTTTTTCAAAACCCAATATTATTCAAGGGTTTTGAAAATCAAGTTTTCGGCCTAAGCTCCTATGGCATCAATTTCTTATTCAAAAAAAAAGTCTTTCACAAGAGTTATAAATCCTCAGAGTATTTTCAGGAATATAAACTTTGGTCCCACAATGAGTGATCAAGAATTCTCACAATGAGTGATCAAGATCTAACTTGTCTCCACTTGACCTTGATCTCGAAGTAGAGTATCGAGGGGTGTAGAGTGACAAACTTTGATCCCACAATGAGTGATCAAGATTCTCACAAGGAAAGATATGTTCCTCCCAAAGAACATCCAAATAAGTATGGACTTGCTCACACACATAAAGAATATGGGCACGCTAACCTACCTTCGTCGACAGCATAAACCGACCACAAATAAGGCTGCTATGATTGTGAAAGACACATCATGGGTATGTGTCACCACTAGATTTGAAAGTCCTACCTAACTCGGAATATGCTTCTTGTATATTGTATTGTTGTTAAGCATGTGACTTTAAGTAGTCCACTCAGCTAGACTATTGCTTTCGAGAAACCCTAGAATGGTTGGACCAATTGTAAGGTTATTTGTACCCCTCGTACTTTGTGGTATCATCTCCTTTCGCTAGGAGTGAAAATTTGTTGCATAAGCTCTATTCGCATG